>CM023095.1:40183044-41605544 GCA_013103745.1 Gardenia jasminoides | reverse complement strand
ACTGTTTCCTTATCGATCCTCATCATAACCCATATACCAAAACCTCTAGTTACCAAAACCCCTTCAACCTTTGCTCATGGTTCAGCTCAGACTATGACTACACTATTAACTCTTACTCTACCAACCTCCAAGTTGTTGGCCAACAAGGTTCTCAATCTGGGCCTGCAATTGAAGGTCTTTCTTGACTTCCCGGAGCCTTTAGTCAATCCAATAGACCTAGCTTTTTTTGCTGCAGTTTGGGATGCTTCCACCAAAGCTTTGAACACACAGTTCATTGTGGTTGCAGCTTGGCTAGCAAAATGGCTAGATATATATAGCAGGGTTTTGATGGTTAGGGTTTTGCTGATCTAATTCCCCAATATACCTTGGGCAACCTTTGTCAAAGATCAGCGACATTTGTGATCCATATTTAAATATCTGGAATATAATCCCTCCGATCTTCAATTCCCTTTAGTAAGTTGTTGGCTTTTGCTGTTCAGGGAATGCTCAGTTCTCTTTCGAAAAGTAGCAAAGGATTTTGAAGACTCCTATTGGGCTCCTTTCAAGCAGGATTAAGCAAATCTGAGATTTGCTGAAAATTTGTGGGACCATGATCTAAAGGGAAAAGGATAAGCATACATGTTGAAGGCCTAAAAAAAGAAAAAGAAGAGGAAGAGGTTCTTATAGAGAAACATCAAGTATTTAAGAGCCAACAATAATCCAGAATATTGATTTGACCTCTTCAATCATCACAATATTGTTTCTGATTTTCGAACTGAGCTTTGAGCAAAGGATTTTGAAGTGAGTGGATCACCAGAACATTATTTTGGCCAATATTGGTCTTTGGATCAAATATCTAAGAGCCAGCAATCACAACTAGTAGCTTTTTGGTGTCATTCCTCTGGTTTATGTATAAGATTCCATTTTTGGCCTATCCTAATGATATAAATTTAAATTTTTGCATTTCTCTCTCTCTCTCTCTGTCTCTCTCCTTGGTGGAAGCAAGCTCAAAGAACAATCACAGTCCCTAGTCTCTTCTGTACCATACAAAAATTTTTATAGATGAAATTACCCTTAAAAAAGTGAGATTCAAATAATGATAGATGAAATTACCCTTAAAAAAGTGAGATTCCATCTATTCTAAGGGTACAATTAGATAGAATGACCTAAATGTTACAGATTTATTAGTTCAGTGACATTTTTGACAAAGGAATTAGTTTAGTGACCAAAAGTGGCAAAACTCAATTTTAGTGATATTTTGCATAATTTACTTTAAAGTTACTAAAGGAGTCTTATCACCATTTATAAAGAAACAAACAAATCTTGATACTTTGATACTTTCTATTATTCATTTGTGTAGGCCCTCAAATAATATATAATCAAACTACTAAGGAGAATGAATCGACAAAGCTAAGTTAGAAAAGGACAAAACAAACCCAAAGCTAGAAACGAAGAATGATGCAAAGGTGGAAGGCAATTTTATTGATATAAAACTCTCTGTTGTTTTTTGTATTTGCAGCATATAAACTGAAAGACTAAAAGGTCTTTATATAGACCATACATTAACTAAATTCTACTAGGAATAAATCGCCAAACCATGCCAATAATCTGAAATCAATATTAAACAACAAAAAAAGTAGTTTCCTAAATAAAAATCTAACAAGACTTCGGCCCCGTTCAATAAAACTGAAATCTAAAATATGAAGTCTGAAATCTAAAATCTAAAGTCTGAATTCATTAAGTCACTGAATTGTTAAGTGATAAATCTACTACAACTTTTGTCTGAATCTAAACATTGAACGTATTATGCCTATTTGATAATTATAGACGACTGAATGCTGAATTTCTTGTATTTTACAATTTTGTCCTTATATTGACTTGTTTATAAATGATCTATATTGGTATATTTTACTAGTAGTACATATGATTTAATTTTATTTAAAATAAGAATTATTTATTAAAAAAAGAATGAACTAAAAATGAATGAACTATTATCCAAAAAAATAAGAATTATTTATTAGAAAAAAAATGAACGATTATAAAAAAAGAAAAAGAATGAGCTAAAAATGAAATAAAATTATAATATAACAAATTTATTTGATAAAATATAAATGCTAGTCTATCAAATGTTATAAATACAATTAATCAAAAAAGCTAAAAATGTTGATTTTTAATTTGCTCAAGTAAGTTGATCATAAAAGTTTGATCAGTTTGTCGAGATTCTCCTCCGTGTTTTGCATTTTCTGGGTTATCTTCAGCATGTTGTTCATTTTGTACCACAATTTCTTCATTCTCAAAGATTATTTTTCTAATCAATTTGTATTGCCTATGCTTCTATTTCTATCATGGAAGATTATTTTTTCATTAACCATATAAATCAAATACACAAATAAAGCATAGATTTTTATTGAATATGAGTATGAATGACAACTACACAATAAAAATAAAGCATATGCATAAAGTTAATACTTACCTTTATGCTAAAAAATTGAATGTTTCAATGGGTAAACTTCTTAAGAATGAAGGCTAACCAAAATACAAAAAAAAATTGGAGAAGATGTTGATAAACTGAGAACGATGATGGAAAGAAAAGAATGAGAGAGAAGAAAGACGGTAGAAGAAAGAGAAGAGGGAAAAATAAGGTGATTGTATTTTATTTGGCAAGGGTTATTTATGTCCTAAAAAATGTACTTAAACCCTAACATTTGAGCGTACTTTTTATTAAGTGGTGATAAGTGATAAACTTATCACTTATTTTTTGGGTTCCATTTTGCTTAGACAATTCAGACCCACTTAATCATTAAGATGAAGTATTTTTTGTTATCAAATAGTTTTAACACCATTAAGGTCTGAAGTCATTAAGATTAAGACCCGAATTGATTTATCAAACGGGGCCTTAGTTTAATAATCCTACATTGATTCCCTTAAATCAATGTCCTCAAACCACATCATGCCAAGCATTTTTTCCAACTTGAGAAACAGCTCCACCTTTAATGGTTTCATGAAAATATCGACTACATGATCTTCACTCTTGCAATAGTCAATTGTAACGGCCTCGAGAAAAAAAAAAATTTTAATTTTAATTTTAAATTTCAAAAATTCAAAATTTTATTTATTTATTTATGTAATTATTTCTTTAATTATCTTGTGAAATCCGATTTTTCCTCATTTACAATTTCTCATTTAATTTTAGCCCTATTCCTCTATTAATATCGTCTCGTAGCATTTATTAGCGGTAAAATGTTAAAAGCACATTTTTCGAGGTAAATTCGGACTGTGAGTAAACTAGTGAAGATAAGTATGGATGATCACTGATAAGTTGGAAGTGTAATTAAATGACTGGAATTGGGTCATTGAAGGTGATTAATTAGGGTTTTGAAATTTTAGTTAAGATTTGGATTAACCTCTTTAAGTTTAGAATTTTATCTAACCGTTAATTCTTTCAACTAAATTCCTACCAATCACTTAAAAATTACTTCTCCATCCCCTCTCCTAATCGAGATTTATCCATTAATCTCAAGCCAAATGAGGTGATCAATTTTCCCTCCAAGTAGCTAATTAATATCACTATGCAAGCTTTGACTTTGGATGAAAGAGATAAAGCCCATGTCTTGTCTTCCTTTTTCTCATTAACTCCTCAAGAAAATTGACCAAAAATCTCTTCACTCTTCTCCCTCTCTCACCCGAACTCCCTCTCCTCTTCTTCACTAAATTTTCAGCAATTTTCTTCACTCAAATTCCCTCCAAAAACCCCACACAACCTCCATTAATCCTTGCTTGGACTTGCACTTGGTGGAGAAGCTTGGAGTAGGTGCACTTGGGAGCTCTAGTCTAGCATTTCTTGGTGAACTCTTGCTTGTTCTTGGAAGAGGTATGAAACTAGAGCTTGAACTTTTGTCTCTTAAATTTCATTTTGAAGCATGATGATAGGTTTGGGAAGTTGAGAGGTTGTTAGAAACCTTGTCATTGTTGATGAAATGGATTCATGTGGTGGTTTTTAATTTTGGAAGAATAATCTCAATAAATTGTCTTTCTTGATATTTGGTTGTATAAGTGGGCTCTTGAACTCTCACACTGGTGTTGATTAGAATTCTAGCATGATTATTGATGCATTGTATGAATTTGAGTCAAAAATTATTGTTGGATTTTTGGACAAAAACCCTAGGAGGAACCGGTTCATGAAGGAAGAAAAATAAGGAAGAAATTTCTGTTTTTCCTTCGATTTGGTGGCTGCAAATTTTGGCAAGTTAAAAGTTGATTGTGAGGCTTGAATGTGAGGGTTAAGCTGTTAAAATTGCCCCATACAAATTCCTTCAAGAATTGAGTGAAGTTGGTGGTTAGATGGAATAAGGAAAACTGGAAAAATGAAGCTTTATGCTGCCAAATTTTAGGGGATTATTTTGTGATAATTTTGCTAAAAGATGGGATCATTTTTGATCATCATTAGGTTAAGGGAGACTAATACCAGCTTAGGGTCGAAATTGAAGTCAAATGGCAATAGTATAGGTTGGTTATAAGAGATTAGAAGTGGAGGAGTTGAACTTCATCGGTTTGAAGAGTTTCGATGAACGAACTTTGGCCACGTAGAAAACTGCCTTCCCATTTGAATTTTTGGTTGAATTTTGGTATGAACTTAGTCTATATATGAAAGTATTAGTGTGCCAAATTTGGTAATTTTTAGATATGAAATCATCACTCAAACAGGGCTTTAAACTCTGTCCTGTAAGTTCGAAACCCAGAAATTTCAGAAATTTGAACCCCCTCTGTTTGAACTGTTATAATTTCATACTCAGGTGTCAGAATTGAGTTCCGTCAGTGTCTGTTGAAACTCCTTATGTATTAATATATTGTGTATGAATTTCAGAGGCTAACTAATTTTTTGTAATTTATGGCGAATTTTAAAAGTAACCTGGATGGCCAGCCTGATATGCCCTGTCTCTGTACTGTAGCTTTCTGTTGAACGAAAAATTGGGCTAATTCCGTCAAGAATTTTAATTGGATGTCTTCAACAAAGTTTTAGAGCTTTCAAAGAGGTTTCCAACGGTACCAAATTTGCAAAATTCTGACTTGTATAACTTGAGTTATGATTTTTCAAAGTTTTCAACTCGAATTAGGAGATTGTCGAACTTTTTACTTTTAGAAATAAATTTGGTCGGTGAACTAGGAAAACTTATTTTCGCTCTCTTTAATTATTTTAGGCAAAGTGCTGATTTTGCAACTGATCAAAACTTGGACTCCGACCCTACTTTGTCGGTGAGTTTTCCAATGCATGTTTATTGCTTTAATTTACAAACTTAGTGCGTGAATGTGCTATGTGACTTGTTACGCGCTTATGTTGAAACTTGAACTGGAACCACTCACCTAAAGGAGAGTATACTTTATTGTTCCCTTTTTGTAGAGTCGGAAATTTATTTGTTTGCATGTAGTGAATTTGGGAAACGGAAATGTGCTATACAATCACTCTTGGCCGAGTGCCTTGAGTGATTTACTGTTGCTGTTCATTGTTAAAATTTTTTTGGCGTCCTAGGGGAGTTTGGCGGTTGGAGTTTGGCGTGAAGAGTCGTCTACATGGATTGAAAGTCGACGGAGTGTCGACTACTATAAATGCTCGGGAAATGTGGAAATTGGCTCCTGAGAGCCCCCGTATCCTCAATGTGTGTGAACTTGATATGTCTATGTGTTTTATTTGTTTACTTTTACTTTTATCGTTTTAAGTGCATGTGCATGAATTTTGGAAACTCGTGAGCTATTTAGCTCACCCCCGTTCCCTTTTGTTTTTCCTTAATAGGTGACGAGAATCCCGAGGCGTAGTTAGGGCTAGTGTCTTGATCGTTTGACTTTTGTCTCGAGTATGAAGTCATATTTTGTATATTTGTTTGGTGTTGAGTACGTTTTATGGAAGTGTATTAGCTTTGGCTCGAGGGTTGTGAATATTTTAAATGGATGATTGTAATTTTAAGTTTCAACGCCCTTTTCAGTTTTAATATTAATGTTGTGGTGATTGGTGAAATTGCACGTTTAAGTTAGTATTCATTTGAATGCTTGAATCCTGGCGAGAGCTGGGCAGACAGCCCGCTAACCCCTCTGGTTAGCCTTAGGGGAAGGTGGGGCTGTTACAGGTGGTATCAGAGCCTAGGTTAGAGGTCTATAAAGGCAAATTTTAAAAGTTATTTTAGAATGGTTTCGTATACTTTAAATTTGATATTTTAGCTACCTTGAATATTGTAAAAAGTCCTAACTTTAAGTTGTGGATTTGTTGTAGGTATGGAAAGTGGTAATGGAGCTACGGGAGCTAATGGGCAGGGGGCCAATGGTCATGAGCCATCTGCTAGACCAGTGCGGTATAGAGTGAGCGGGGACGACCAGACCAGTCTTCTGTTCACCCCACGTCGGGGGAGAGGTTCGAGGTGCCCGTGTAGGAGTCGGTACTCCTACCGTAATTCCGTGGTATTGTCTATTAACGACGAGTGTCAGGAGCTACTGGATATCAATAGAGACCTGCAGGAGGAGATCACGGAGGCGAGAGATGTCATGGCTTCTCGTCAGGAGCGGATCCCAGAGTTGGAGGATCGGGTCGAGGTACTGGAGGATCGGGTTGACACTGAGAGAGATAGGACTAGGGCCACTCGTGACCAGGTCCAGAGGTTTCAGGCCCGGCTTGATAGGATGTCTGACGAGGTCCATGAGCGGACTGCTAGGATTAGGGCTCACCTCACTACCCTGGAGGATATCGTGGCTGATGTTAATGCAGAGGCTATGCTTGATAGGTCCATTGAGGAGGACTCATCCGAGGCGGAGCCTTATGAGGATATCTTGATGGGGGACGATCTTTCGGAGGAGGCTGAGCCTGAGGAGGAGGAGGAGGAGGACCCGTCTGAGGGTACCCCTCCTGGTGGTCCTGCTGAGGACTAGAGGAGTAGTACTAGAGTTTTAGGGTTTTTATTAATCTGTTGTAAGGAGACTTTATTAGAGAGATTCTTGTCCCTGGGATGCATGTTTATCTATTGCTTTCACTATTATATTTTGTGTGGTAAATTGATCGTGAAAGCACTTTTTATGTACTCTTTTGTGATAAACATGCCACGGTAGTGTACTGAATTCCCACGATTATATGTATGAAAATTCGGATAATTTTAGAAAATTCTCTTGTTTGCTTCTCGGTTTAATTTGTTAAATTATTTATTTCAATTTGTGTTATTTCTTTATATTTTCTTTTCGCTTATCTCACTTTACCTTGTTCCATATTATTATGTATTAATTTTATTTTATATTTGTACTTAATTATGTCTACCCATTATAGAAATCATGGACGGTAGACGAGGTAGAGGTCGAGGTCGAGGGCGCGGGGCAGGACAACCCCAAAATGAGGGAGACGACCGAGGGTCAGCAGTTGACCAAGGTCAAGGACGAGGATTGGGACAAGGTCAAGGGGTAGATTTCGGGGAACAAATGGCGACAGCCATAAACCAGATGACGGGCATCTTGGCTTGTCTGGTGGACCAACAAGGCCAGGGTCTAGTCAATCAGCCTAGAGGCCACGAGGGTGGCGAGGATAGGGCATTAGAGCGCTTCCAAAAGTTCGCCCCACCTAAGTTGTTTGGGGGACCTGATCCGGAGGTCGCTGAGGGGTGGCTAGAGCGTATTACAGATATTTTCAGTACCCTGAACTATACTGAGGAAAGGCAGGTATCTTTTTCCGCTTTCCAGTTTAAAGAAGTAGCCAGATCATGGTGGAACATGATTCGGGCCAAATGGGATAGGGACTAGACTCCTAGGACTTGGGAGAATTTTACTCGGGAGTTCTACGCTAAGTTTCTTCCTCCTTTGGTACAAGAAAAGAGGGAAGATGATTTCATTAAGTGTCGACAGGGGCTTCTGAGTGTTGCGGATTACGAGGCGCAATTTACTAAGTTGTCTAAGTTTGCCCCAGAGTTGGTGGCCATGGAGCCAAGAAGAATTAGACGTTTTATCCAGGGCTTGAATTTGGAGATTCAAGAAGGGTTAGCGGCGGCTCAGATTAACAGTTTTAGTGAGGCCATTGAGAAAGCCCAAAGGATCGAGACCGCCAAGGCTCAACTGAAGAGCTTTCATGCTAAGAAAAGGAGTGCCCCTTCTAGTAGTCGGGGCCCAATAGATTTGAGTGCCCCGCCTTCCAAGTTTGGGAAAGGCTCAAGTGGGGCCAGTGCCTCGGGAACATCAAGAGGAACCTTTTCTCGAGGAGAGGCATCTAGAGGGTCTATCAGTGGTAGAGGCCCAACAAGGAACGTTCCACAGGGGAGCCAAGCCTCCAATTCATGTCTTATGTGTGGTTTTTGTGGAAAACCAAACCACACCGCCAATGAATGTTGGAAGAAGCAAGGAAAATGCCTGAGGTGTGGAAGTTCTGACCACCAAATATCTTCTTGTCCCCAAACCCAAGAGCGGAGTGGTGCCCAGAAGTCAAATCCAAGCCAAGCTAGTTCGGTGGGAAGTAGGACAAAAGTGCCAGCTCGAGTCTATGCGCTGGACCATCAAGAGGTGCCTGCGTCGACGGAAGTGGTCGAAGGTACCATTCCCCTCTTCCATCGCTTAGCTAGAGTTTTAATTGATCTCGGTGCCACTCATTCTTTTGTTAATCCTGCATTTGTTTGTGGTATAGATATAAAACCTGTTAGGTTACCTTTTGACCTAGAGGTTAGAACACCAACAGGGGACCAAAGTTTGATTACGAGTTTGGTGTATAAAAATTGTGAATTGTGGATAGGAGAGAGAAAATTAATGGTTGATTTGGTAAGTCTGGATATTAAGGGGTATGATGTGATTATTGGGATGGATTGCTTAGTTAAACACCATGCCAAGGTGGACTGTAGATTGAAAGTAGTGGAATTTGATATGCCGGGGGAGGCGACGTTGAGATTGGACGTTAAGGGAATGTTGGTTTCATCGGCCCTTATTTCGAGAATTAGGGCTAGAAAACTTCTAAGTAAGGGAGCTCAAGGGTATTTGGCTTTTCTTATAAACCCTCCAAATGATAAGATGAAGGTGGAAGACGTGCCGATTGTTAGGGATTTTCCCGATGTATTTCCTGAAGAATTGGAGTCTTTGCCTCCTGAACGGGCAGTAGAGTTCAACGTTGATCTAGTACCTGGAACGGCACCAATTTCTAAGACTCCCTATAGAATGGCTCCGGCTGAACTTAAAGAGTTGAAGGTACAATTACAAGATCTTCTGGAGCGAGGTTTTATCAGGGAAAGTGATTCTCCATGGGGAGCACCAGTACTGTTTGTTAAAAAGAAAGATGGTAGTCTAAGGCTGTGTATAGACTATCGGGGGTTGAATGACGTGACGATTAAGAACAAGTATCCCTTATCACTCATTGACGAGTTATTTGATCAGTTGCAAGGGTCAGTGGTATTCTCCAAGTTGGATCTTAGACAGGAATATTACCAGTTGAGGATTAGGAAAGAGAATGTACCGAAAACAGCTTTCAATTCAAGATATGGACACTATGAGTTTGTAGTAATGCCTTTTGGGTTAACGAATGCTCCGGCCGCATTCATGGATTTGATGCAACGTGTATTCAAGCCCTACTTGGATCGATTTGTGGTGATCTTTATTGATGATATATTGGTGTATTCCAAAACCCTAGAAGACCATGCCGAACACTTGAAGATTGTATTGCAAACCCTCCGAGAGCACAAGCTGTTTGCCAAGTTTAGTAAGTGTGAATTCTGGTTGGAAGAAGTATCTTTTCTAGGGTATAGAATTTCCAAGGATGGAATTGCAGTTGACCCATCTAAAGTGGAAGCTGTTATTCATTGGAAGAGACCTGAAAACCCTACTGAGGTGAGAAGTTTCTTAGGGTTAGCTGGCTATTACCGTCGGTTTATTCAGGATTTTTCAAGAATTACTGGACCTTTGACCGATTTGACTAGGAAACATGAAAAATTTATTTGGAGTCCTAAGTGTGAAGAAAGGTTTCAAGAATTGAAGAAACGGTTAACTGAGGCACCGATCTTAACTCTACCTGATGGCAAAGAAGGATTTGTAGTCTATTCAGATGCCTCTAAGGATGGATTAGGTTGTGTTTTGATGCAAAATAGAAAAGTCATAGCATATGCTTCTAGGAAGTTGAAACCCCATGAACAGAACTACCCAACACATGACCTAGAGTTAGCGGCGGTTATTTTTGCTTTGAAGAAGTGGAGACATTATTTATATGGGGTGACTTTTGAGGTGTTCACGGACCATAAGAGTTTGAAATACTTGTTTTCTCAAAAGGAGTTGAATTTAAGGCAAAGGAGATAGGTAGAGTTTCTTGAGGACTATGATTGCTCCATAAAATATCATCCTGGAAAGGCGAATGTTGTGGCTGATGCGTTAAGTCGCAAGGCTCAAGTAGCGGGATTGATAGTGAAGGAATGGGAAATGTTGGAACAAGTAAGTGAGTGGAAACCTTGTCTTGGGACGCAGAAGGTTATTTTTGGAAATGTTAAATTAAGGTCTCCATTATTGGAACGGATTAAGGAAGCACAGTCAAAAGATCCAGTAGTGCAGAAATTACTGGAAAAAGTTCAGAAAGGGGAGACTCAGGATTTTAAGACAGGACTAGAAGGAGTGTTAAGGTTCCGGGAAAGGATAGTAGTGCCGAATAGTGAGGTATTAAAGAGAGAGATTTTAGAAGAAGCACATCGGTCCAGGTATACTATTCACCCTGGGAGTAATAAGATGTACCAAGATTTGAAAGGACTGTACTGGTGGGATGGATTAAAGAGAGATGTAGCCAAATATGTGCAAACTTGTCTTACTTGCCAACAGGTGAAAGCTGAACACCAAAAGCCCTCAGGACTTCTACAACCCTTAGAAATCCCTGAATGGAAATGGGAGCATATTACTATGGATTTCGTCACTGGACTGCCAAGGAGTCAAAAGGGACATGATGCTGTATGGGTAGTCGTAGATCGACTCACTAAATCCGCACATTTTCTACCGGTGAATGTAAAGTATCCTTTGGAAAAATTGGCCAGACTCTATTTGGATGAGATAGTGAGATTGCATGGAATTCCAGTAAGTATTGTTTCCGACCGAGACCCTAGGTTTGTTTTGAGGTTTTGGCAGAAGTTGCAAGAGACCTTGGGGACAAAGTTAAAGTTGAGTACAGCTTATCATCCTCAGACAGATGGCCAGTCTGAGAGGACCATTCAGACCTTGGAGGATATGTTAAGATCGTGTATAATGGATTTTGGTGAAGGTTGGAGTCAGTACATGACATTGGTCGAGTTTGCATATAACAACAGTTATCATACCACGATTCAAATGGCACCTTATGAGGCACTTTATGGGAGAAGGTGCCGATCACCGATTCATTGGGATGAAGTAGGGGAAAAGAAAGTTTTTAATCCGACTGCTATACCTTGGATTGAGGAAGCTTATGAGAAAGTGAAGTTAGTTAGAGAAAGGCTTCAAACGGCTCAAAGTCGGCAAAAGAGCTACTCGGATAATAGAAGAAAATATTTGGAGTTCGAAGTAGGTGATAAAGTTTTCTTGCGGGTGAAGCCCGTGAAAGGTGGTGTAGTGTCTAAAAAGGGGAAGAAATTGAAGCCGAGGTACGTAGGGCCATTTGAGATACTTAAGCGGGTTGGAAAAGTGGCTTATCAACTAGATTTACCCGCTAGTATGTCCAAGGTTCACAATGTCTTCCATATCTCAATGCTCAAGAAATATCATCCAGATCCGAGCCATGTTTTGCAATTAGACGAGATTGAGATGGATGAGACACTCTCGTATGAGGAAAGACCTGTAAAGATTCTCGATCGAGAAGTAAAGGATTTAAGGACGAAGAAAATTCCTCTGGTTAAAGTCCTATGGAGAAACCACGATGTAGATGAAGCAACTTGGGAAGTGGAAGAGGAAATGCAAAAGAAATATCCAGAATTATTTGTCTAAAAAGGTGAGAATTTTAAGGACAAAATTCTTTTAAGGAGGGGAGAATGTAACGGCCTCGAGAAAAAAAAATTAATTTTAAATTTCAAAAATTCAAAGTTTTATTTATTTATTTATATAATTATTTCTTTAATTATCTTGTGAAATCCGATTTTTCCTCATTTACAATTTCTCATTTAATTTTAGACCTATTCCTCTGTTAATATCGTTTCGTAGCATTTATTAGCGGTAAAATGTTAAAAGCACGTTTTTCGAGGTAAATTCGGACTCTGAGTAAACTAGTGAAGATAAGTATGGATAATCACTGATAAGTTGGAAGTGTAATTAAATGACTGGAATTGGGTCATTGAAGGTGATTAATTAGGGTTTTGAAATTTTAGTTAAGATTTGGATTAACCTCTTTAAGTTTAGAATTTTATCTAACCGTTAATTCTTTCAACTAAATTCCTACCAATCACTTAAAAATTACTTCTCCATCCCCTCTCCTAATCGAGATTTATCCATTAATCTCAAGCCAAATGAGGTGATCAATTTTCCCTCCAAGTAGCTAATTAATATCACTATGCAAGCTTTGACTTTGGATGAAAGAGATAAAGCCCACGTCTTGTCTTCCTTTTTCTCATTAACTCCTCAAGAAAATTGACCAAAAATCTCTTCACTCTTCTCCCTCTCTCACCCGAACTCCCTCTCCTCTTCTTCACTAAATTTTCAGCAATTTTCTTCACTCAAATTCCCTCCAAAAACCCCACACAACCTCCATTAATCCTTGCTTGGACTTGCACTTGGTGGAGAAGCTTGGAGTAGGTGCACTTGGGAGCTCTAGTCTAGCATTTCTTGGTGAACTCTTGCTTGTTCTTGGAAGAGGTATGAAACTAGAGCTTGAACTTTTGTCTCTTAAATTTCATTTTGAAGCATGATGATAGGTTTGGGAAGTTGAGAGGTTGTTAGAAACCTTGTCATTGTTGATGAAATGGATTCATGTGGTGGTTTTTAATTTTGGAAGAATAATCTCAATAAATTGTCTTTCTTGATATTTGGTTGTATAAGTGGGCTCTTGAACTCTCACACTGGTGTTGATTAGAATTCTAGCATGATTATTGATGCATTGTATGAATTTGAGTCAAAAATTATTGTTGGATTTTTGGACAAAAACCCTAGGAGGAACCGGTTCATGAAGGAAGAAAAATAAGGAAGAAATTTCTGTTTTTCCTTCGATTTGGTGGCTGCAAATTTTGGCAAGTTAAAAGTTGATTGTGAGGCTTGAATGTGAGGGTTAAGCTGTTAAAATTGCCCCATACAAATTCCTTCAAGAATTGAGTGAAGTTGGTGGTTAGATGGAATAAGGAAAACTGGAAAAATGAAGCTTTATGCTGCCAAATTTTAGGGGATTATTTTGTGATAATTTTGCTAAAAGATGGGATCATTTTTTGATCATCATTAGGTTAAGGGAGACTAATACCAGCTTAGGGTCGAAATTGAAGTCAAATGGCAATAGTATAGGTTGGTTATAAGAGATTAGAAGTGGAGGAGTTGAACTTCATCGGTTTGAAGAGTTTCGATGAACGAACTTTGGCCACGTAGAAAACTGCCTTCCCATTTGAATTTTTGGTTGAATTTTGGTATGAACTTAGTCTATATATGAAAGTATTAGTGTGCCAAATTTGGTAATTTTTAGACATGAAATCATCACTCAAACAGGGCTTTAAACTCTGTCCTGTAAGTTCGAAACCCAGAAATTTCAGAAATTTGAACCCCCTCTGTTTGAACTGTTATAATTTCATACTCAGGTGTCAGAATTGAGTTCCGTCAGTGTCTGTTGAAACTCCTTATGTATTAATATATTGTGTATGAATTTCAGAGGCTAACTAATTTTTTGTAATTTATGGCGAATTTTAAAAGTAACCTGGATGGCCAGCCTGATATGCCCTGTCTCTGTACTGTAGCTTTCTGTTGAACGAAAAATTGGGCTAATTCCGTCAAGAATTTTAATTGGATGTCTTCAACAAAGTTTTAGAGCTTTCAAAGAGGTTTCCAACGGTACCAAATTTGCAAAATTCTGACTTGTATAACTTGAGTTATGATTTTTCAAAGTTTTCAACTCGAATTAGGAGATTGTCGAACTTTTTACTTTTAGAAATAAATTTGGTCGGTGAACTAGGAAAACTTATTTTCGCTCTCTTTTAATTATTTTAGGGCAAAGTGCTGATTTTGCAACTGATCAAAACTTGGACTCCGACCCCTACTTTGTCGGTGAGTTTTCCAATGCATGTTTATTGCTTTAATTTACAAACTTAGTGCGTGAATGTGCTATGTGACTTGTTACGTGCTTATGTTGAAACTTGAAACTGTGGAACCACTCACCTAAAGGAGAGTATACTTTATTGTTCCCTTTTTGTAGAGTCGGAAATTTATTTGTTTGCATGTAGTGAATTTGGGAAACGGAAATGTGCTATACAATCACTCTTGGCCGAGTGCCTTGAGTGATTTACTGTTGCTGTTCATTGTTAAAATTTTTGGCGTGCGGGCCCGGTAGGGGGAGTTTGGCGGTTGGAGTTTGGCGTGAAGAGTCGTCTACATGGATTGAAAGTCGACGGAGTGTCGACTACTATAAATGCTCGGGAAATGTGGAAATTGGCTCCTGAGAGCCCCCGTATCCTCAATGTGTGTGAACTTGATATGTCTATGTGTTTTATTTGTTTACTTTTACTTTTATCGTTTTAAGTGCATGTGCATGAATTTTGGAAACTCGTGAGCTATTTAGCTCACCCCCGTTCCCTTTTGTTTTTCCTTAATAGGTGACGAGAATCCCGAGGCGTAGTTAGGGCTAGTGTCTTGATCGTTTGACTTTTGTCTCGAGTATGAAGTCATATTTTGTATATTTGTTTGGTGTTGAGTACGTTAAGCTTATGGAAGTGTATTAGCTTTGGCTCGAGGGTTGTGAATATTTTAAATGGATGATTGTAATTTTAAGTTTCAACGCCCTTTTCAGTTTTAATATTAATGTTGTGGTGATTGGTGAAATTGCACGTTTAAGTTAGTATTCATTTGAATGCTTGAATCCTGGCGAGAGCTGGGCAGACAGCCCGCTAACCCCTCTGGTTAGCCTTAGGGGAAGGTGGGGTTGTTACATCAATAGCAATCTCGTGATTTTGAACTAGCTCATGAATGAAGTGAAATTTGATATCAATGTGCTTGTTCCTCCCATGAAACACTGGATTCTTTGATAACTCAATAGTAGACTTGCTATGATAATAAATCTTAGTTGGACCAACTTGTTCATATTGCAAAATGATGTTGCAAAAAACCAAGCATTCTTCTTAACCATAATGCTTGAGTAGCACTATGTGTAGCTACCATACACTCTGCTTCAGTTGCAAATAATGCCATCATTTGTTGCTTCTTAGAAAACCATGAAAAAACACCACTACCCAAATAAAATGCATTACCTAATGTGCTTCTCCTTTGAATCATGTCACCTACCCAATCATTACCTACAAAGTCAACAGAATAAATTTATCAGCATATGGATAAAAGATGCCATTAGATGGTATACCTATGATGTATCTTAAAATCCTCTTGGCCGCCTGCCAATGTAACTAGAGTGGACACTCCATGAACTTACTAATTAATTTAATACCAAAAGTGATGTCAAATCTCATTGAAGTCAAGTATCAAATCTATCATTGCCATCTTTCACCAATTTCAAATTTTCTTCTATTGGAGTTAATATAGGTTTGGCATATGTCCATCTTAAACCTCTTCAATATGTCACCTACATAGTACTTTTGTGTAATAAATATGCCGCTAACTATTTGAGAAACCTCAATGTCAAGAAAATATGACATTAATCCCAAGTCAGTCATCTCAAAGTGACTAATCATAACCTCCCTGAACTCAAAAATCACATTGAAATTATTGCTAATGAAAATTAGACCATCAACATATAAGTATAGAATAAGAATGTTACTACCAGGATTGAATTTGATACACAAAGTATGCTCATATGGACATCTATGAAAGCCATTCTCAATAAAATAAGAGTCAATATGAGTATGTTAGACTCAAGGTGTTTTCTTTAAACCATACAAAACATTCTTTAACCTGTAAACTTTATTTTCTTGGCCCTTCTTCACATAACCTACAGATTTCTCAACATATACTTTTTTGTCAAGAATACCATTCAAGAAATTAGACTTCACATCCATTTGATTAATCTTCCAAGAATTATTGGCAACAATAGATAGAATCATACGAACAGTGTCAAGTCTTGCAACAAAAGCAAAAACTTTAAAGTAGTCAATACCTGCCTTTTGTCTGTAACCTTTAACTACCAACCTCATTTTGAAATGGTCCATCTCTCCAATTAACTTGTATTTGGTCTTGTACACCCATTTGACACCAATTGGTTTCTTCCCAAATGAAAGAGAAGTCAACTCTCAAATCTTATTTTTCCCTATTGCACGTATCTCCTCATCCATTATTTGAATCCAGTGATCATCTTTGACAACCACCTCATAAGTAACTGGATCACAATTCACAGACAAAGCAAAATTTACAATATCTTCATCACACAAATCATTAGCAACAATAAAATCCTCCAAACGAGTTAGCATGCAACGTTCTCGTTGTGGACTAGTAGATACATGCATAGGGCTTGACTGCACCCCAGAAGATGAAGGATCACTAGTACGTTGCCTGGATTGCTCCACTGGTTGACTAAAATAATTTCTTTCGTCCAAATATAACGATATTGATGGCTGCTTTGGTGTAGAATCTGGCACTTTCTTAGACCAATCCCAAGCTCTCATTGCTCATTAAATGTGACACCTGTACTAATAATAATTTTTCCTGTGTCTGGATTAAATAGCCTATAGCCTTTGGTTTTATGACTATAATGAAGAAAGATGTGCTTTTCTACCTTATCATTTAACTTTTTCCTGACAGCATCTGGGACATGGGAAAAAGCAAGACAGCCAAATACTTTCGAATGAAAAATATTTGGTTTCTTACCAGTCTATAACTCCTGTGGTATCTTACCAAAATTAAATTGTGTAGGAAACCTATTAGAAACATAAACAGTACAATGAACAGCTTCTACCCAAAAAAACTTTAGGCATATTCTTAGCATGCATCATTGATCTCACCATATCCATTAAAGTGCGATTTTTCCTTTCTACAACTCCATTCTATTGAGGTGGATATCTAGTTGTCAACTGGTGCTTAATCTCATATTTCTCCAAGAAGTCAACACAGACAATAAATTCAATGCCTCAGTCAATTCTCAAAATTTTAATAAAATGGCCACTTTACTTCACTATATACACTTTAATACTCTTGAAAGTATCACAAGCATCAGTTTTTTTTTTTCAAAATACACCCAAGTTTTTCTACCAAAATCGTCAGTGAAGGTAATGAAATATTTACTGCCACCATTGGAAGGTATCTTAATTGAGCACAAGTCAGAATGTATCAACTCCAATGATTTTTTGGCCCTCCAACCTTGCCTTTTAGAAAAGGATCTCTATGTTTCTTTTCCAAAACACAAGACCCACAGTACTTAGCAGAAAAATTAATAGAAGGCCGTTCATATACCATATTATTCTTAACAAGAAAACTTAAACTTCCAAAATTCAAGTGACCAAAGTGCATGTGCCACAACTAGATATCATCATATACAACAAAACCGAAGAAAGGTAAATCACGACAATTACGAGTGATAAGCCATAAGTGATTGCTATTCATGTATACCTTTACTATTAGTCCTAAACAATCATGAGTAATAGTATTAAACCGCAAAGTATATCCCTTCTCATAAAGTTGCCCCAAGACTCAGCAAATTATGATATAGGCTCGACACAAAAGATGTCACAGATAAAATTAGATTTGCCATTTTTCAAAATAATTCCAATTTTTCCTTTTCCAAGCACCGGCACTCTTTCATTGTTACCAAATTTAACAAAAGTTCTAAAAGTCTCATCCAAATCAGTAAACATACTTTTACATCATACATATGATTACTGCAGTTAGAATCCAAAAACCAATTATTTCTCTTATTTTCTTCCATCCCTGAACTAGAAGATAAAATGGTTCATCCTTTTCACCATTATTCTCTGCCATATTAGCATGCTCAACTTTATTGTTAGAATTGTACTAGTACTCATTCTTATAATGACCAATTTTCTTACAATTATGGCACTAAATATTACGTCTGTGAGAATTATTATTATTTTCTTGCTCAGTATTGGGATAAGTGTTACCTCTTTCCTGGTAAAAATTTGACTCTGTCACGGCCTCTAAAATTACCTCTACCACAACCACGGCCATGTCCTCTTCCTCCGAATTTTTGATTTCGCTGATTTGATGGTTCGCATCTTTCCTTAGATATTTCTATCTACACCTGTAATGCCTTTTCCACTATTTCTTTTTCTACACAATCTTCCAATTTTTCATTAATTCTCTACTCAAAAAGAGTTAACAAACTATGTAAATCTTCAAAGGTCATGGTTGACAGATCTTTTATCTCCTGAATCACAACCACTACATGATCAAATTTCATAGGTAAAGTATTGAGGACTTTTTCTGCTGACACCTGATCACTGAGAATATGACCATTGAGTCTTATCTCGTTTTTGATATTGATCAACTTGGAAAAATATGAATCTATGGTCTCTGATTTTTCCATGGTGATCCATTCAAATTTTCTCTTCAACATTAGCAGATTGTTTTTCTAAACTCTGTCGATTCCTTTGAATATCTTTTCCAAAATATCCCATGCCTATTTTTCTATTTTGGCATTAGCAATTTTTCCAAAAATTGAAGCGTCAATTGTGTGACGGATTTGAGACAACACTATATATCCTTGCTTTTTAATGCTTGCGTCAGCATCTGCAGCAATTTCTTACTTAACAAAGCCAAGAAAATCGTGCGCTTCAAGATGCATTTCCATCTGAACTTTCCAAGAATTGTCATTTGTTCTCCTTGTGAGTTTTGGTACTACACAATTAATATTTATTGACATAATTGATGTAGATGGCACAAACATATTCTCCCACAAATTTAGCTATGAATACCAAGATGTAGGCCCTCAAATAATATATAATCAAACTACTAAGGAGAATGAATCAATAAAGTTAAGTTAGAAAAGGACAAAACAAATCCCGAAACCAGAAATGAAGAACGACATAAAGGTGGAAGGCAATTTTATTGATATAAAACTCTCTGATGTTTTTCGTATTTGCTGCACACAAACTGAAAGACTAAAAGGTCTTTATATAGATCATACAGTAACTAAATGCTACTAGGAATAAATTGCCAAACCATGCCAATATTCCAAAATCAAAATTGAACAACAAAACAAGTAGTTTCCTAAACAAAAACCTAACAAGACTTGGTTTAATAAACCTACAATTTGTAATATTGTGAGCAAAGAATATATGATATGAGAATTAAACACGTCTCAACTAAAACTTACAAAGATATTCTGATTTCTTTGAGTGAAAACTTCATAAAAGGAAAGTCCATCAACTAAGTGTTGAATAAAATTTGATTTCATTGCTAATAGTACTCGTTGACATTTAATTTTTTGATCAGTACTAACCAAAAAATTAAATGGATACAGATGAGTAGAAAAAGTGAGAAATTTTCTAAACTTTAGAATAATAAGGTTATAGAAAAAGAAAACTAACTTGCAAAGGTAATGGATTGGTTTGTATGTAAGAAATTAGGAAGTGGGTCAGTCCAAGGCATATAGCTATGTGTTTTTTTCCCTGAGTAATAAAGGACATCAAATAGCAAATTTTCATAATATTGAAGAAGCATTGTGTTATTGATATGAATGATATTATTGGAACAAAATTCTTCCTATCCTTCACCAAACTAGTTTTCAAAAATTGCAAAACTCCATGTTTGGTAGCGTTCTCGAATTATTATTTTACTCTATCGATGTTTCTGTAAACATAGTAGGAAATGGAGAGGAAATATCTAATACATTGCAAAAGGAGTCTGGCATTATTAGAATATATCATATTAAATGATCGTTAGTATCTAAAAACTAGAGGAACCTACTGCATAGAATCAAATTTGAAGAAAAAGCAACATTCTTTGGCAAGAGTAGCTCTTGATGGAAGAATGGAAGATGCAACTCTCTCACATATGTTCATCTCTGTGTGTTGAAATCAGAAAAGTCTTCTGAGATCATGTAATTCAGTAAATTCATTTTGTAGTATACATAGAGAACTTGTAAGAATAAAAATAGTATTCATTAACTAATAAGAGTGTTTAGTGAGTACCAGACTACATTAAAAAGTCTAAATTAAATGTGCTCAAATGACTAATGAATGCAAAAGTTATATGCACTAAGAAGTTGGATGTGATTTGATATTTTGTTGCTTATTCAACTCTGGGTATCCAAACACATTTGGATAAATCATTGTTGTATAAATTCTAACCATTTTGATTCAATAATGAATAATAGAAGATATTAGAATTTTTATAATCGGAGGACTTGGCTTAGGCCCTAGCCCGTACTACTACTCATAGAATATTTATGGTTAAATATAAGTCCAGACTGATGACCCGGGAGCTCTAGTAATCTAATTGTGATCTCAAGAAACAAAGAAATGAACATACAGAACATCAATCATTTTGGCATCAACAATCCTTTTTTTTTTTTTTTTTTTTTTGTAAAGTTTGATCAAGGCATTTATGCTTAAAATATTAAATATAAATACAACTTAGCAATTACATAAATAAAAAATTAAATTAGAATGATATATGAATTAAATGATATATGGATTTGTTCTCATACTACTACTTAAATTGCTTACTCCGCAGCAAGAAATGGTATAGTATACAAATATTTCACCGAGCAAATGAACTAATAGTCCCTGGACTATCTTATAAAAGACAAGTTAGTCCTCAAAATTTATTTTTAGTCAATTTAGTCATTCAACTATTTTATTACAGCCAATCAAGTCCTCATTTTACTAAGTTACTCTGTGACAGCCCCACCTTCCCCTAAGGCTAACCAAAGGGGTTGGCGGGCTGCCTGCCTGGCTCTCCCCAGGACTCGAGCATTCAAAAGTACTAAATCTAAAGGATAAATTCTAAAGTCCACATTAGCACAGAACATGGAAATTGTAAAATAACTTTCAAGTTTTAGAATACAAATTTTAACTCAAAAGCATCTAAAACATCAATTTAAAGTTTTGTACAATCCCACGAGTCATCATTTACAAAACCAAAAGAATAAGCAGTCCATTCTTCTACCCTCAGGTCAAAAGATCAAAACGAGTACTAGACCTATCTAGGTCTCTGGATTCTCGTCATCTGTTAAGGAAAAACCAAGGGGAACGAGGGTGAGATACAAGCTCGTGAATTTCCAAAAGGTCATGCATAGGCACAAAGTGAATTAAATAACATAATTAAAATAGGTAAAATAAACACAAAACACACAAGTAGGATACGGGAGCTCTCGGGAGGTCAAATCCACAATATACGAGCGTTTAGAGTAGTCAACACTCCGTCGACTTTCCAATCCAAATAAACGACTCTTCACGCCAGTCTCCTTCCACTGAACTCCCCCTACCGGGCCCGCACTCCAATACACTTAACTCTTACTACTCAAGGGACGCGGCCAAGAGTAGTTTTATAAACACTTTTTACACACTTTCCTTACTAGTGTGTATATAATCATGCAAAACACTAAATCACCTACTCAACTTAAAAGAGAGCAATAAAGTATAGTCCCCCTTAAGTGAGTGGTTCAACAATTTTTAAATTTAAGTATTTCACACAATCACGTAAGGGCATTCAATTAATACGAGTAACATGCATTGGAAACTCACCGACAAAGTAGGTCTCGGAGTTCAAGTTTGGATCACTTTGCAATTCAGCACCACTTCCTAAAATATTTAAAGTGCAATAGTTTATCAACCAAATCTCGTTCAAGAAAATCAAGTTCAATAACTTCCTACTTGAGTAGAAATCTTTGAAAAATCGTAACTTGAGTTATATAAGTCCAAATTTTGCAAGCTTGGTACCGTTGGAAACCTCATTTAAAGTTATAAAACTTTGTAGAAGGCACCAAGATAAAATTCTGGACAAAAACTGCCCAGATTTTTTATTAAGAAACAGCTACAGTATAAAACAGAACATAACAGGTTGGTTTTCCAGCCAACTTTGAAAATTCACCAAAAATTGTAAAAAATGAATTGGCCTCTAAAATTTATACATTTAGATTCCTATGTATGAAGTTTCAAACTCCACTGACATCACTCAATTCCAACACTCGAGTAAGAAATTATAGCAGTCCAAACATGGTAGGTTCGAAATTCTGAATTTTCTGATTTCCAGATTTACAGGGCATGATTCAAGGCCTCATTTGAGTGTCGATTTCTTACCCAAAAATTATCAAAGTTGGTACACCAATTCTAACATATATAGTATAGGTTCATACGAAAATTCAACCAAAAAATCTAACGGGAAGTCAGTGTTTTAAATGCCCAAAGTGGACTTGACAACATTGGTTCAATCCTGCAAAGTTTCGCTCCCCTTCTTCTCATTGCTTTTAACACATCTAAACCACCACCAAATGACCCCATTTTCGAAACCAAGATAGTTTCAACCTTCCTAAACCTAATAATGGTCAAAATTGACATAAGCTTAGATCAAATCCTAGCATTAAATCAATCCAAAAATTCGGGCAGCATGCCCTTTTCATTCCAGATTTTTAAGTTCAACTTAGCCACCAATTTTACATAGCTTTTGAAGAGATTTGTGTGGGACAAATTAACAACCTAACCCTCAACATTTAAGCCTCACATTTAGCCTCCAAACTTGCCAAAAATGCAGCCACAAGATTAAAAGAAAAACAGCAATTTTCCTCATTTTCTTCCTCTTCCTAACCGGTTTTTCCTTGAGATTTTTCCTTCAATTTTCAACCACAAATTCCAACTTAAACACATACATTATATTATTAATCATGCTAGAAATCAAATTCTCATACTTGTGGGAGTCCAAGAGCCCACTCAAACAACCATTATCAAGAATTACAAGCTAAAGGAACTTAGCATCGTACAAATGCAAACCAACACAAAACTCATTTTCATCAACAATCATCAAGATTCTAGTAACCTCTCAAATCCCCAATCCTAATATCATGCTTGGAAATGTAATCAATAGACAAAGATGAGAGCTTTAGTATTTTACCTCTTCTAAGAAGTTAACAAATTCCCCCAAGAATGCTATCCTTAATCTCCCAAATGCTCCTCTTCAATGTTCCTCACCACAATCCCAAGCTTAAGCCAAGATCAAAGCAAGTTTGTGGATGATTTTTAGGGAAGAATGGAAGATGAAATTGATGAAATTTCAAGGGAAGAGGGAGAGGGGTGGTTCGGCCAAGAGAGGAAGAAAGAGAGGTGTTTTGTGCTGATTTTGAATGAATTAATTGAGGAAAGAAAGACAAGACATAAAGCTTGTCTTATGGCACAAAAGTCAACTAAAGAATAGTAATATTTTGCTAGCAATTTTGGAGGGAAAATAATTATCTCACTTAGCTCAAGATTAAAGGGTTAATCTCGGTTAGGAGGGAGAGAGGAAAAGGAATAAAATTGAAGTGAATTGGGGTGAGTTAAGTGGAAGAAACAATGGCTAATTAAGATTCGAGTTTCAAGGAGGTTAATCCAACTTAAACTAAGGTTTAAAAATCCTAATTGTATTCACTCTTATTAATTCACTTCTAGTCACTTAATTACATTCTTAACCTACGAGTGATCCTCCTTACACTCCATTACTACTTCACTCACTGCCCGAATTTCTACCTGAAAAACGTGTTTTTCTCATTTTCTGTCTAATTAATACAAAAAGGGTGAATTTTAAAATAAAATGAACGGAATATTGAAAATCTACAAGAAAAGTAAGTGTAAAATTAAATTAGAGTTTTTTCCAAATTAAAATAAATTTTCATTTAAATTTTTTGAAAAATATGTTTGAGAACGACATTCTAGTAACCAAACAAATAAATAATAATATTAACAATATTTAAAATAATAAATATTAACAATTTTAGAAATAAATTTTGAGGCCCTCACATACTCCAAGTAATGAGATTTCTCTGTGGATGACTAGAAAAAGAGGAAGCACAAGAGGAAAACCACCTAAAATTTTTCATAAACATAATATAACCAAATTTAGTTGGGAAAATTGTAAGGCAATTAGATGAGATTGAGAGCCAATAATTGGAGCTTTTTCAACAATTTTTTTAATATTCTATTTTGAGTTTGTTGAAAAAAACTATAATTTTTATAGCAATTTTTCAACTATTTTTTTCAATTTTAAAGAAGGATTATACAATTTTTTTACCAATTTTAAGAAGGATTGTAGGAAGTTTTTTTCAATTTTGTCATCGTTTTGGCTAGTCATCATCAGAGGGATTTCACTAGTTTGATTGACTACAAAAAGGTAATTAAAGAACTAAATTGGCTAAGAATAAATTTGAGGGACTATTTTGACTTTAGAATAGCTGAGGGAATATTTTGGTCACTTGCTGATGTTTCTCCAAAATTGAATAATCCAAATTCAAGGTTCTAATAATAATTATGTGTGCAAAATTGTAAATTGAAGGATGAAATAGTCACTCAAAATATATATATATATATGGGAGAGAAGAAAATAAATAATTCACACTATTATTTATGAGGGTCTCAAAATTCTATTTTTTTTGAAAAATAAATAATAATATTTATATTATGTTTATTCACTAAAATATTAGTGAATTTATGCTTTGAATTATTATTTTTTTAATTTAGAGAATTTTTTAAAAATTATTTGCCGGTGTTTGGTTTCGACCCGTTTAAGCATCGAATTTTGTTCCAAGACATAAGTAGTAACTCTAAGATGAAATCGAGCATATGTAGAGATATTACAGAGATATATTTAAGGTAGGACAATGAGAAAAAACCAGTAAAAGTTAGAGTGTCGCTCGTCGACGCGACAAAAAGTGGTCGTTTGACCACTTTTCCATAATTTAAGGATAACCACAATTTTTGTCTCCTTAAAAGCCTTGTTTCTTGCTTCCTTGCTTCCTCATTTGCAGCCACACTTGAAGCTTATAGAGAGAGAGAGGGTCGAGAATAGAGAGAGAGAAATAGAGAGAGTTTGAAGGTTTTCTTCTTCTTCTTCTTCTTCTTCTTCATCTTCCATTTCTTGAAGCTTGAAGACATCATTGGAAGGTATTTCTCTTGTTCCTTCTCCTCCTTCTTGCTATCGTGAGAGAGAGAGAGAGAGGGAAGGAGAGAGGTTCGAGAGTGAGAGTGTGATGCCCCGTACCATCAATTTAAATTATAAATTGTGAAAATTCCATATTTTCATAAAATTATTTTATTAATTTAGTTTGAATTATTTGATTTTTGTATATTAATTGCAACGGCACGAAAAGTTTCAAAATGTATTGAGCACGTTTAAATAATGTTCTTAATTTAATTATGTGAATGTTTAAATTTCGCACGTAGGCCTAGAGTCGACTACTAGACATAAATTTCAAATGTTAGAATATGTATTTGGGATATATAAATGAGGGGAACCAAGATCATAGTGTCGCGTCGAGTGAATTTACCCCGACGCGACAAAAAGAGGCTTTACGTCAAATCACATAACTTTCTCCCATTTCTTCCATTTTCCCATAAAACCCCAAAAGTCAAACAAGCCTCTCATTCTCTTCCTTTCTTCTTCCCTTGGCCGGTTCTCATCTCCTCCCTTTCCCCTCCATTTCATCTTAAAGAATCATCAACCAAAACCTCCATTGAAGCCAACAAAAGCTTGAGGATTGTACTAGTTCTTGGTGAAGCTTCGGATCACCTTGGAGAGAGAGGGCAGCCGGTTGTGGAGCTTGGAGATTAAGGGTCTTGTGAGCTAAATCATCCTCCATTAATCAAGTTTCTTGTTGGAGTAGGGGGTAAGCTTTCTAGACACCAAAATCTTGTTCAATTGGTTCATTTTCATGGTTAAGAGAGCTTGTAGCTTTTTTGTGGTGAATTTTGTTGTTAATTGATGAAGGTGGGCTCTATGAAATCCCACCATGTGTGAACTTGGGGCTGTTGATGATCTTAATGTGTGTGTGTGAGGTGTTTATGTGGAAATTTGTTGGTGAAAATGAAGAAGGGAAAAACAAGAGAGGAGCCAAGAGAGAGAGAGCTTAGGGCCGGTTCTCTTGCAGCTTGTTTCCTCAATTTTTAGCTCAATAATTCCATGTTTCACTTATTGATTTTGATGCTTATATGATGGCCTAAGGCTGGGAGAAATTTCATGTAAAAATAGTTTTGTTTGATGTTGCAAAATGGTTGAGAAAGAAAGCTTTAAAATCTGGAATTTTCGTATAACAGAGTTCATGAATCAGCCTATTTAAAACTATTGTAACTTGGTGTAGGAAGGTCCAAATTGAGTTCCATTTATTGTGTTCGAAACTATAATCTTAGTTCTTTGAGCACTGTAAATTTCAAGGGCTAGTTCAATTTCTGTGAATTTTGGTTAATTTTCAAATTTGAATGAAAATCAAGACTCTTATGTTCTGTTTTTACTGTAGCAGCAACTTTAAACTAAAATTTGACTGGTTTTCAATTTGAATCTTGTATAAGTGTCTTCTCAAGAGTTTTATTTCACTGAGTCTATTTTCTAACGGTATAAGATTCATAAATTTTGGACTTATAGAACTCAAGTTATGGTTTTTCAAAAAATGCTGCAAAAAACTGAAAAATTTTACCTCTTTGCACTTTGCAAACTACTGCTCTGTTTTTGAAGCATTTTGATTCAAATTTTTGTACCATGTTGCTTCCATTTGATAAAGGGATGCTGCTAGAGCTTTTGTGTCAAAATTTGAGTGATTTGGGGCTGTTCTAATTGAGCAAAATGTTTGTAAATCAAAGAAGGAAAATCTGACAGCTTAGTGTTCAGATTTTTCACAAATTTTGGCCATCTAAAAAGTTATCTTCCCTTGCGATTTTTTGGCTCAAATTTGGTACACACATAGTTCACCTAGTAAGGTTTGAGTGTACAAAATTTGGTGATTTTCCAGTGTCATTTCGATTCCCAAATGTTGTCCCAACAATAGCTCTTCAAATCTGGAAATTCTGCCATCAGACCATGCGAACCCCTGACCTTCTAATGATTGTAATTCCTTGCTCAGGAGTCAAAATTGGGCGCCGTCAGTGGCGTTTGAAACTAGTCTTCACAAGATTTCTAATGGTATAAGGTTCGCATGCTAGTTCTTTCTCTATCAACACCAGAAAAGCCACAAAGATGGCTAATTTCACAGCCTGTTTTCCTGTTTTTGTTTCTATTGGATCTTCCAGCTCATTTTAGTCCATCTTGCTCAATGAATCTTCGAGCGACGTCTTCTAGTGATTTCTAGTATGTTGAATCTAGTTTCCGTAGCTTTAATCCTTGTTCAATTTTGGCCTATATTGAGTGAGTTATGGCCTGAGAAAGAATCTTTAGTTGAGTGATTTTGGTGAAAATGGATAGTTAGATTAAATTTGGAGTTTTAGTCGCTTGGATTGAAAATGATAGTTCCGCTTTGGCTCAAGTGACCAAGAGGTTGCGGAAGTTGATCTGACTACCAAAGTTTAACCTTCTTGCTTGCTTGCTTGTTTATCTGAATCACTGGTGAGTGTTCTAGTGCTTGTTTATTTTTGCTTTACTGTCTGCAAGTAATTTGAAAAGCATGCTAACGTGCCTCGGTGGGCGTGTACTTTACCGCACCCACCTTATTTGATTTGCCTCTAAATGAGTTCAACCGTTTGAATTGTTAATTATTTGACTGCTTGAACTACTTGTTTCTACTTATATTTGTGGGGACGCCCAAACCCCATTGGGAATCCCTTCATCTTGTCCAGCAATAGGGGCTAGGACGAGGGATGGGTGAATCATGGGTTATTACTGTTTAATTATGTCGGTTAGAATGAGTCCTCCGACGATAGTATACTTATAGTGGGTATTACCAATCACTGTTTAAATTTTGGAGTTCGTGCCCGATTAAGGAGGTGTAAGTAGACGAGAGAGGGATAAAGTGGTGAATATGGACTGTGAGAGTGAGTGGTTGACGGAGTGTCAATGTGTGACTTGAAATTGATGCTTGTGAAGAAAAAAATATAATTGCAGAGATTATGAAAATGTGGAGCTGACAACTGTATCCTTCAATTTATACTATTTAAATGTTTTATTGCTAAATTAATTGTTTTGCTCTTTTACTGTTTTATTTATTTATTTATTTATCCTCTTTGTCTTGCCTGTGCATGTTTCTCTTGACCTCACTGAGCGTTAGCTCACCCCAATATATTTGTTTTCCTTAACAGGTCTGGAAGTGGAGATTGTAAATCGAGAAATTAGTTTTCTTTGTAAGATTTCCATAATTTTTGTATAAGATTGAAATTATTCGCAAACTTGATGGATTGTTGTATTTCAAGTTAATGTCATTGTAATTTTGATAAAATTATTGAGGTTGTACTATTGTAAGTTAGCTAGTAAATTTTATTGGACTTTAATTAGGGTTTTAGGAAGGAATGCTTGTATTTATATTGGGATTTTGAAGTGAGTCCTGGCGAGAGTTGGACAGGCGTTCCGCTGATACCCTAGGGTACGCCCTAAGGAGAGATGGGGGCGTCACAAAGAGAGAGAAAGGAAGAGGGAAGAAAGCTCATCTTGCTTGTCATCTTCTTGTTCTTGAGATTTGTGGAGAGAAACACCAAAGATCAAGCTAGATCTTGGTTAAATTTGAAGGATCTCGAGGAACACAAAGCTTGGAAGATCATCCTTATAGGGAGCATCACTAGATCTTACTTGATCTTGTTAGATCTAGCTAGATCTTGAGGTATAAAACTTGAATCTTTTAGTTTTAACTTCATTAGCACTAGATCTGTTAGATCCATGGATTACTTTTGCTAGAAATGATAATGTTTAGTATATTTGAGTTGGGCTCTTGAATTCCCAACTTAAGTAGTTGTCCTGAGGTGGCTTCTTAGGTAGCAGATTTGAGGATTTTGTTGTGGTTGTGATTGTTGATGTTACATGAGTTTATTTTATGGTTAGGAAGCAAAAATGTTGACTTGTTTTGGGTGAGAAAGTTTTAGAAAATTTGGAGAGAAGAGAGAAGCATGCTGCCCGAAATTTCTGCTACATTTTCCCCTGTTTTATTTCTAAAATTTTGATGATTCTTGATGTGAAAATGTTTGCCATATGTTGGGCAATGTGTGTGTAAAATATCTTTCAAAAATCACTTCATTTAGTTTAGCAAAAGTTGAGTTAAATGAAGAACAAGAAAGTTGGAAAAATTTCTGCTTTAAAGCTGCCAAATTTGTTTCTTCATCTTGGCTTGGTTTTTGTCAAACATTTTGGGGTGTTTTGGTCTCCAACTACTTAAGAAAGCTTTGCTAGATATTTGGCTTCAAATGTGGATAAAATGAGTGAATAATACCTGCTCAACCAAGTTCAAAAATAAAGCAATTGTCATGTGCACTCCTGCTGGAAATTCTAATAGCAGGGTAGTGAACCAGTCTTTAGAAAATAGACCATAACTGAATGTACAAGAGTTAGAATTGAGCACCGTTTATTGCGTTTGAAACTAGACTCCAATGACTTTCTAACGGTATAAAGCTTTCACCCTAGTTCATTTTCTACCAGTCGCAGCAAATCCATGAAGTTGACTGATTTTCAGGACTGTTTTGACTATGATTCCGAAACTGCTGCAGCTTGTTGCTCAATTTAACCCATTTTGTGAAATGAATTTGCAACTGATGCTTTTAATGATTTCTAGTGTTTTGAATCTAGTTTTCAAAGGTATAAACCATGTTAATTTTTGATTTGTGTGGCCTTGGTTATGAACTTTATTAGAGACTGCGTCGGATGAGTTAATACTTGGAAGTTGGGTTTGTGAGAGTAGAAGTTTCGCTACTCACACATAAACTAGTTTGGATAGTTTTTGATGATTATTCTTGGCCCAGGTGATCAAGGCAATCTTGAAAGCGATCCTAACTTGGATTGTCATCTGTGATTAATTGGTGAGTGTCCAACTTCTTTTCAAATGAAAATCTTGCTATTGTTTGGCAAGGAATGATTTGTTAAAATGATTTACTGTTATTTCCGAGTAAAATGCTTTTACAAGTGAAATAATTTATGAAGAGTTTGTGAGTTTCCATGCATGTTATTTGTCTTTATTCGCAAATACTAAATGAGATGGTGATTTACTTATGTGATCTTGAACTCGTGACTAGAGATGAATTATATGTTAAATACGTGTCGTGTCTTGTAATCTTGACTTGTGTGTGTCAAGCAGTAGTATGTACCACACTTAATGAGTGGGAGGTACCTCTTGTCCCCCCATACATGTGAAGCGGTAGTATGTACCACACTTTAATGCGTAGGAGGTACCTCTCATCTTGCCTTAATCTTAAATCTTGAATACGTCGATTGGAACGTTGTCTCGTCGACCATATGTGTTAAGCGGTAGTATTTACCACACTCAATGAATGGGAGGTACCTCTCATCCTGCCCTAATCTTGAATCTTGAATAAGTCGACTGGAGCGTTGTCTCGTTGACCATACGAGTTGAGCGATAGTATATACTACACTCTAATGAGTGGGAGGTACCTCTCATTCCGTCTCAGAACCTTTTTCTTGATTAAATCTGAACGGTAGTATGTGTCATGCTCAATCAGAGTAGGAGGCACCTCTCATCCCGTCTCAGTAATTTTTTTTTCTTGATTAAAGTGAATTGTTTATTTAACTATTTAACTGTTGTTCAAATGCTCGAATTCTTATATCTTTTAATAAACATATTCAAATGTATTCTTGAGTTTTCTCGTTATGGTACCTCTTAATGAACCATACTCTTATAAGTGATCTTTAACGACTCAACTATTTTGAAAAGTGCTTTTTGATTCAAGTGTTATGATTTTGATCAAATGTGAATTTGCTTATTTTTCGGAACCTCACTGAGCTGCTAGCTCAGCCCAAAATTACTTATTTCCCTTCCACAGGGCTCGAGGCAAAGGAAGCACTTGTAAAGATTTACTAGTGTGACTAGCTGGATTAACTCTTGTTCTATTTAGGTGTATTATTTTGGATGTCTTGTGGAATGTACTTATTGTATTGAAGTACTTGGGAAATAACATCTTATGGTTATGATATTATTTGGAAGTACTTGGATGTAATTGTTGGAGTTTTATAGTAATTATTAAAAGGCTGGCACTGAGATTTGATTGAGGACTGTAGTGAGTCCCGGCGAGAGCCGGGCAAGCGATCCGCCAAACCCCTTTTGGTTCAACTTAAGGGAAGGTGGGGTCATCACATTATTGATATTTCAAAACAATGGAAGAAAATCACGTCATAATATAACCTTACAAACTCTTCTGGATTCTTTTAAAAAATACACTCACTAATATCCTATTTATAACCTACTAGACTTGTTGGATAAAAACCAATTGCATAATAAATTACTAAATAAAGCACAAACTCCTACATAACACAATTACTAAAAACATGACTCTAAAAAAACTAGTAAATAAATAAATAAATAATTCTAAGTTTGGTTTATTTTGCCTACATTGTCTCCTTAAACCAAGTTCTTCATTAAGACAGGTCCAAATCTATCTTGAACAACAATCTCCATTAAAAACTCTGTAACTATAGAGACAATGTGTAACACTTTGAAATTAATTTTCATTTTTAACTATGGCAATGGGCACACTTTGTACTTTACAAATAATTTTGCAATAATTTCATCTTAATCAAAGTAATCATTGTTGCAAATTCATTCATATCTAGAGTCACCATATTCACCACCAACATAAGTGCCCAAGAATACAAAATTATAATTATCTCATTCGCCAAAATGATCACTATTAAATAATTCAGAAACTCCATTACCACAATTACTAAAAATTTTACACTATCAATTAACTCTTCAGGAGTTAAATAGTTTTCAACTTTGATAAAATCCATACCTATCATATCAAACATTTTTCTATGACTTTGAAGATAGTTTGAGCTAATAAAATTTTTAACAATAATTTCTTCTTCTTTATTTATCAAATCAAAATTTTCTTCTTCCTTTGCAAATTAACAAAATCTTTTTTTTCAACAAAATCACCACTTCCAATTTCTCCAAACATAATATGCAAATCAAAACTATCAACCGATTTAAAAACTTCTAAATTACCCATGTCATCAACAAATATATCATTCTCAAAATCTACAGCCCAATAGCAATAATCAAATTTCGATTCAAAAGCATAATTTTTCTCAATAGTCAGCAAAACGAAATAAATATCCTTCCAAAATTTTCAAGGCATTTTCATACGATGAATAGAAGTTTTATAAATATTTTCTGCCATTGTTTTATGCATCACTTCAAAGAATAATTGTGCCTTTCTTTGGAAAACGTGTTTTGGCAACTCACTTGCATCAATCCAATAAAGGATATCATCCAAATTACACTGTTCGAAATAGGTTTTCACTTTTAAAGCCTAATCAATATATGTATATCTATTTGTACTTAGAGGCGTCAATATAGCAAAATTTTAACCATCAATCAAACTTCTATAAAATTCTATCATTATTCAACAATTTATATATTTGAATAAGTTTTTCTCTCCCTTCTATCAAGTTTTCATAACCTCTCTAGTTGATTAATTCTCTCTAGTTGATTAATCAATTAAATCTTTCCATCGGATAACTCGCAGTAATCACCAAATCTGATAGGATTCTTCTCTGATCTCTGTTATAACATCTACATAATATGACAACTTTTTGACCAATCTTATGATTGAATTCTTCACCAACTACATATTTTAGGATCAATCTCATGGTCTAATTTAATCAACAGAATACCTTTTGGCAAACCTTGTGTCCAAACTCTTTGACAGCAGAAACACCAAAGGTTAACCTCGTAGTCTCATTCTGATACCAATTATAGAACCCAAATATTAGGGTTCTTATAATAATTATGTATGCAATATTGTAGATTGAAGGATAAAACAGTCACTCATTATGTGTGTGTGTGTGTGTGTGTGTGTGTGTGGGAGAGATGAAAATAAATAATTCACACTATTATTGATATGTCAAAATAGCGAAAGAAAATCATACCACAATATAACTCTACAGATTCTTCTAGATTCTCTTAAGAAAATACTATCCCTAACATCCTATTTGTAACTTATTAGACTTGTTGAGTAAGTAAACACTTACATAAGAAATTACCAAATAAAATACAAACTCCTAAATCATACAACTACTAAAATATGACTCCAATAAAATTAGTAAATAATTAATTAATTAATTAATTCTAAATTTGATTTATTTTGCCAATAAAAATTCAAAAAAATTAGCAACAATAATGTACATGTATATAAGGAGTCTCAAGACCTAAGAAGTTGACATCCATTCACATGTATTAATCAAAGCAACTAGTCGAAGCAGCAGACCAACAATGAATACTAGTATTCAAACTTTTGAGGTTTTGCTACTGCTGGTGTTGGTAGTGATGATGGTGAAGTTGGTAGCATTTGTGAGGACCCAAAAAAAATGTATTTTATTTAAAAAAATAATAAATAAATAAATAAATATTATTTGTAATATATTTATTCACTAAAATATTAGTTAATTTATGCTTCAAATTATTATTTTCTAATTAAGAGAATTTTTGTGAATCAATTGCCGGTGTTTGGTTTCGGCCAGTTTGAGTGTCGATTTTTGAGCCGTGACGTGAATAGTAGTTCTAAGATGAAACCAAGTGTGTGTAGAGACTTAATCGAGATATATTTATCGTAGAGCAGTGCCGAAAGGAGAGAAACCAGTAAAAGTTAGAGTGTCGCGCGTCGACGCGACAAAAAGTGAAAGTTGACCACTTTTCCTTGAATTAAGGATGGCCAAGTATCTTGTCTCCATAAAGTCTCAATTCTTGCTCCTTACTTCTCCATTTTTCAGCAGCCAAGGGAAGCTTGAGAGAGAGGGAGAACCGAGATTAGAGAGAGAGAAATAGAGAGATAAAACTTCTTCATCTTCATCTTCATCTTCAACTTCAACTTCTTGAATCTTGAAGACATCATTGGAGAGCATTCATCTTGCTTCTTCTTCTCCTTGTTGCAGCCGTGTGAGAGAGAGAGGAAGGGAGAGAGATCCGAGAGTGAGAGAGAGAAAGAAAGAGGGAAGAAAGCTTCATCTTGTCTTCATCTTCTTGTTCTTGAGATTTGAGGAGGAAATCATCATCAAGCAAGCGGATCTTTGGTTAAGATTGGAGATTCTTGAAATTGCTAAGCAAGGAAAGTCATCCTTGATTAGATCTTCACTAGATCTTACTTGATCTTGTTAGATCTAGCTAGATCTTGGGGTAAAACACTTAAATCCCTTAGTATTAACTTTATTAGTGGTAGATCTTTCAGATCTACGGATTATTTTGCTAGAAATGATTATGTTCGGAACATTTGAGTTGGACTCTTGAATTTCCAACTTAGGTAGCTAACTTGAGGTGACTTTTAGGTAGCGGACTTGAGGACCTAATTGTAGTTGTGGTTGTTGTTTGTGAGATGAGTTTATTTTATGGTTAGAAAGTAAGAATGATGTTGAAAATTTTGAAGAAAAATCAAGAGGGCTGGCCGAACATCATTTGGAAAGTTATGACGCTTGATTTCAAAATTTTATGATGTTTCTTAACTTGATTTTGCTCAAACAACTTTTTACTATGAGTGTATGTTGATTTGGAGTAAAAATCTGGAATTTTTCTTGGTTGTAAGTTGGGTTTTTCATTGATTTTTAGAAGACTTCTTATTGTATACCAAGTTTTTGATAAATTGCCTCATTTTTGTGTCAACTTGAGCTGCATATTTGTCTATGAAAATGGTCAAACCAATTCTGGTGCAAAACATAAAAGTTGTATACATTTGAGTTAAGTTTTCACCTGCAAAATTTCAAAGCAATTGGAGCACTGTAACTTGTGAAATGACCAAAATACCCCTGACTGCCCATTACCTTGTTTCCGCTGATAGTGGTCACTTTCAGCCAAGTTTCTGAACTTTCTGGCACTTGTAGGAGATGTACAAAAATGTGAATTTTATATCATTGAAAGCTTTATGAGTCTATTTTTAAACGCCACTGACGGCACTCAATTTTGATTTTTCTACATTGAGTTATAGTCTTTCTTCCAAAACTGCCCAGAAATGCTGTTTTCAACCCGACAGTTTTATTTTACTTCTGTAATTGTGATTTTTGACCCTGAAAATGCATGAACTGAATTTTGGGGTCTTCATATGAATTGTAGGTTTATGTCTTAGCTTCGAAATGGCATCAATTTGTCTCAGTCCGATGAGTGTAGCTCTAGTTATGATCAAAATACCAAAAGATGATAGAAACTTGATAGTTTGATGCCTACCAAGTGTTTGATAAAATGTTTGTATGAAACTAGTGGTTATGCACATTAAGTGTTTGATGAAACGCTTTATATGAAACTTGTGATTCTAGAATTTGGCTTGAAATGGGGGATATCTGATATGGACTAGTGGAATAACCTTGAACCCCTCTTAAGTGTCACTTTAGTTGATCAAGTGAGTAGTTTTCCCTCCTCATTTGATAAGTAACCTAGTGTATACATGAGCGATGGTTTAAAGGGAGGGGATTGGCTAGAGATGGTTTGCTATAAGTGATCATTGGTTGTAATTGTTCCAGACGCTCAAAAGGATTACTAGGAGAATCTCGAGATGGACGGGTGAAGGACTTGCTTGTTTGATTACACTTTTGGTGAGTGTTCCAACTTCCTTTTCAAATGAAAACTCTTGCTAGTGTTTGCAAAGGAATAATGTGTTGAAATGATTTGCTAGTATTTATAAGGAATGATTTACTGTTATTTCCAAGTAAAATTGCTTTCACGAGTGAAATGATTTATGACTAATTTGTAAGCACGCTCCAACTTGTTTTCCATATGAAATGTTTTTAATGTTGCCAATGATCTATGAAATGATTTATTTGTGTTTGCCTTGAGTTTCGTGGCCTGAGCGGAGTTATGTGCTACGTCTATGTGGGACGAGAACCACCTCTAGAGATCCGTCTCGGCGCTTGAAATGTTTGTTAGTGTTAGAGCGGAGCTATGTGTTACGTCCATATGGGACAGGAGCCACCTCTAGAGATCCGACTCACTCTTTGAAATATTTACTTGAGCGGAGCTATGTGCTACGTCCATTTGGGGCGGGAGCCACCTCTAGAGATCTGACTCACTCTTTGAAATATTTATCTGAGCGGAGCTATGGGCTACGTCCTTGGAGATGGGAGCCACCTCTAGAGATCCGTTCAGTAATGATATTTGTGGCACTATTTCTTTTGAGTTAATTATGTTACATGCTCATCTTGCTTTTGATATATATAGAAATGCCTATGTGCTGTGCATAAGTGAAATGAGTTTCTCTGAAAAGATTTACTCTTGTTTTTAAGCTAAATGAGACATGATTTATTATCATCCTACATGAAATGCTTGTAGACACCAAATTTTGACTATTTCTTTTGTTTTCCTATATTTTTATCTATTAATGTTTAGTTATTTATCTTTGAATTTTTCTAACATATTTTTCTCATTTTTGTAGGTTTTTCTTAAAAAAAAAAAAAAAAGGAAAAGTCAAAACGGACCATTCTGCGGATAAGTCCGTAACTCCAGTAACTTGATCGGCGAAAAAAAATGGCAGATTCTTCCAGAACTCGGATCATCCTTTTCCAACTGTATTTTCCGATGCTTGAACGATAAGAAACCTATTTAAACATTCCCCAACTAGCCCCTAACCCCTAACAACTCATCTAACGTTCAAAATTAGCTCACCTCATCCCAAGAACATCAAAAACCCTTAGTTCTAGGTTTGGTGGCTATAAATAGCCTAGATTAGGGTTTAACAAAAGGTTGGAAATCTGAGAGGAAAAGAGGCAATTAGGAGAGTTTTGAGAGAGAAAAAGCAGAAAAACTGGGAATTAGAGAGGAAAAGGAAAAGAAAGAAGAAAAGAAAAGCTAGGGTTTCACACTTGAGGAGATCATTCTTGGAATTTCTGTCCTCTTCTCTTGTTTAGATTCAAAGCTTCCGATTGGTAACATCCTTCTACTCTATTTTGTTTTTTGATCGTAAAATTATCGAGATTTGGACCTTTGGTGGAACCAAGGTCTTGAATAGTTTTCTTTTAGTTTGGGATATTTGATGATGATTATCAGCTGTTATATGAGCATGTTGTGTTTATAAAGCCTTGGTAAGGCTAGTAGATTTGTTTTTACGTTTAAAATCAGGCGTTTGATGCTTACGTGATGATCTTTGTTGTGATTCGAGAAATTTCTGGAAAAATGTTCTTCACGTTTTGAAGATGTGCAGAAGCGGACTACTTGCGCTGATGACTTCGCGTAACGATCCGCGTTTCCTCTTGAATGTTTGAAGTTGTGAAGAAACGCGGACCTCTTGCGTGGACTCGCCGCAGCGTTTGTTTAAAACTTGAAGATGTGAAGAAACGCTGGCTTGTTACGCAGGCCAGTCCGCGTAACAATCCTCGTTTCTAACCTGACAGTCCTTTTCCTTCCCCCTTCTTGTCCATTTGATGATGCTAATGCTTATGATTTGATCTTTGTGGGTTTAGCTTGTTTTGACATGATCTGAATGATGATGTTTGATGCTTTGAATGGATCCCCTTGCCTCTGAATGTTTCGTTTGTGTTGTTGTCTGAAAAACTGGAAGCAATCTTCCTGATGTTTTGAAGATGGGAAGAGACGGTTACGTGGCTGAGTCCGCGTTCCGTCCGCGTTTCCCCTCTGAACTTTGATTTTGCTGCGGCTCTGTCCGCGTTTCTCATCCGCGTAACCTCTCTGTTTTTGTATTCTGTTGATATTTCCTGCTCTTTTATTCCAGAATCTTACTCTATTTCCTAGTATTATTTGTGTTGCTTGCAGAATCTGTTTAGATACCCTCTCTTTGTATTTTTGATTGATTTTTCCTTTAAATTGGTACCTTGATCCCTTTTGTTGACATTGAGTCTTAGATAATCATTCCCATCATTTAAGGATTCAATTAAGGCCTCACATCAAGGGATGGTAACTTCTTTCCCCTATTATGTGCTTATTATGTGTTTTGCATGATTTTGCATGTTTTAAATTAAGTTTTCCTTTGCTTTTATTCATGTCTAGTCTTTATTTATGTTATTTACTTTTTGAGTAAATCATTTGGAAGCCTTGGATGCCAAGTTGTAATAGATAGGTTTAATTTGGCAAAAAGTGTATTTATTCTAGAAGATGTAATAGTTAGATTATTATTTCGAATTTTTCCCTTAGAATGTATTTAGGTTCCCCCCAATGTAATAATTAGGTTTTATATGCTTATTTTGCATGCTTGCATGATTATGTGTTTATTTGCTTTCCTAGGGCCTTGCATCTAGACATTATGCCTATGTGTTACGTGTCTATGTGTTTTATGTGTTTACTCGCTTTATTATCATGTCTACATGTTTATTGTGTAAATATATTGACGTCACCAGACTAGTCCAACGCTAGTTGTAGCCTTCCCCTTCGATTTCTCACTAATCCAATGTTAGTGAGAACCTTTTGATGAGGGCTAGTCCAATGCTAGACCCTTAAACGCCGTTCATGCATTAGATACAAATTTCACACACTTTCCACTTTTAGAGTTTCTTTCCCATTTTGTATGTCACTATTCCCCCATCCCGTATGTGAGACATCTCATTTAGTTTTCTTTTTTTAGATTAGTGCATTTAGGGCATTACCCTTTGAATTAGGGAAAAGAGCGAGTATGGCTTCCTAGCTTTAGCACGCTTTTATTTCCTTCTATGAAGAGGAAGATTTAAAGTTACGAACTTAGTCCCCCGCACCCATTATGTTGCATTATCCCTCTTTAGGACATACATGTGCATTGGTTCTATAAAAATCATTCTTTTAAAAGTCAAGTTTCTTCTTCATGTTTTAGTAATTCAAAGTCGAAAAACCATTTTTCTTAAAATTGTATATTTTGGAAATTCAAGTTCCTCTTTGCATTTAAAATTGATCCTTTCAAAAACCCAACTTCTTTTCTCTTGATACTTTATAAATTGCATTTTGAAAACCCTACTTTCCGTTCATTCGAGTCTCATCATTTGCATTTTTCGTGACCTCCTCGAGGGATCAAAATTGGATGACGCAACTAATGTGATCAATTCCAATCAAATCTCAAGGAGACATTTTGCCCCTCTCGATCCAACATTAGGTCTAGGGTTTGCATCCATATAGACAACATCCAAATGTGATAAATTTTAAAGTTAGAATTAGGAAATTTTCAACTAAATCTTGCAACTAGCTTTGGCTAGGTTAGAAGGGTGCCTTAGAGACGAGTAACATCGAATCTTTGCCTTCCCTTCTTTCAACTGTGACCCCCGAACCTTTTTCTCTAGTTTTCAAAGACCTGGAGTCGTCTAAAAAAAGGGTTTTCTTTGTTTATTTCATTAAATCAAAACTTTTTGGGTGACTTGGTACACCTAAACTCCATACCAAGTGGCGACTCCAAACTTTTCTAAAAACCCTTTTCTAGACTTTTTGTTTTGGGTCCAAACCGTCGCATTTTTGTAGTCCCATGACCCCTTTCCCTTTCGTTTTTCAAAAAATCAAATCTTTCCCTTTTACACATTTTTTGACAAAAAAAAAATGGGGCGCGACAATGCTTTGCTCATGATTTGAGATGAATGGTGAGTATTTTGGAAAAATATTTATTATTGCTTGTTTTTATACTTGACCCACAATGTGAATTTGCTTCTTTTTCAGCATCTCACTGAGCTTTTAGCTCACCCCAAAAATATTTATTTTCCCCTCCACAGGGTTCAAGGCAAAGGAAGCTTGTAGGGACTTACTAGTGTAACTGGCTGGATTACCTCTTGTTCCATTTGGGTATATTATTTTGATGTCTTGTGAAATGTATATATGGTATTGAAGTAATTAGGGAATAACATCTCATGGTTGTAATATTATTTTGGAAATATTTGGAATTGTAAGTATTGGAGATTAACTTATGAGATTTAGGGTTATGTTATTATTTGGAAGCACATGGATGTAATGGTTGGAGTTTTATTATAATTATTAAAGGCTGGCACTGAGGTTTGTTTGAGGATTGTAGTGAGTCCCGGCGAGTCCCCTAATACCTTAGGGTACGCCCTAGGGAGAGGTGGGGTCGTCACAGCATTGCATATGTGTTAGAGGAAAAAAGGAATCAATTGCTTGAGCCTGATGGGTTTGGCTATATCAACTGTAGCATCAATTACTAGGAGTTTCTGATCGCACCATAATAATCCACCCCTATTATTTGCAGCATCTATGAAATGAAAAGAGATTGGAGTTTCTTGAACACTCTTTTTAATGCTAACAAGATAGTTCTTGCAGTTGCTGAGCAGTAATAGCAAAAGAAGAAGAAGAAGAAGAAGAAAAGAGGATTGGCTAGCCAAGAAAAGAGAGAAAGAGAGTCTCTTCTGTCTCTTGCGGCTTTGAAGACTAAAATTTGTAGTGGAGAAGAATGCCTAGGAGCTTGAAGAGAAGAAGCAGATAATAAAAAACGAGGACATATTTTTAGAGTCTCGATGTGTTTTTAATTATTTCAATATGTTAAACTAAAACCTTTCTAGAATTAGGGTTTTATGAAGGAGACTTGATTAATTTTTCCATTTAAATTCTTGTCTTTTGCTATGATTTATCTATTTTGCTTTTAATTACACGTTTATACTTGATCACTATGAGCATGATTTTTGAGTTTGTGTTGAATTGAGAAAGGAGATACAATCGTGCAATGAATAGATAAACATACTTAGACTAATCAGGAGAGTAGATTAGGATTTGTATGACGCACTTATATCACCTAAGTTCTTAATAGGCTTAATTAAATTCTTATGATCTTGAGAGAGACGTAAGGCTTAATTAAGCATACTTTAGATGCACCAAGAGATGATTTAAACTACAAACGTGTGATACATTCATAGTTTGACAAGAAAATAATTAGGAAATTAATTCAAAACTCTGGATTAAACCTAACGCCCTAGAATCTCATCCTTTGATATTCTCAATATTTAGTTAAATTGTATTATTTAATCTGAAAGTGCTCTTTAATTAAACATATTCTCTCACAAAATTTGTTTTTAGATTTTGTTAAAAATAATTAAAGTAGAGAATTGACTCATCTCTGTGGATTCGACCCCTGGATTACTTCAGGTGAATTTATACTATGATTGACCTTGTACACTTGTAGAAAATTATCGATCAAGTTTTTGGTGCCGTTATTGGGGTTGAAACTTAATTTTCTACTTTAGTTATTTTTTTTTATTTTGTTTTGCTTGTTCCATCTTTAGTTCTTCATTTTATTTCTAATTCTCTTGCTTCGGTTCCTTGGTTTATGACTCCCTTGCAGAAAGGTGAATTAGTGTTTGATCCTGAGGTAAAGAAGACTGCTAAATATTTGAGGAAACAAACCAAGTTGCAAAAGCAGGCTTTGCAATCATCTTCACCTGGTATTAATGCCGCAATTGAGTTAGCGAGATTTGATAGTTCAAATGAAGAAAGCATGGTTGAGGAAGTCCAAAAAAACAATAGTCGTGAGGTTGTACCGCTAGTAGCCTTAGCTGCTGGACTTCATTTGAGGGATATTAAACATCCCATAATAGCAATTTCCCCACATTGTATTAGGGTAAGAGAAACGACAAGGAATTATGAGTTAAAGACCATCCATTTTAACATGCTTCCAGTTTTTTATTGTCTTTCTAATGAAGATCCTTTCACTTTCATAAGAGAATTCTACTCAGTGGTGCATACTTTCCTCTTAATGGCGTATCTGAGGATGATTTGCGAATGAGACATTTTCCCTATTGTCTCAAGGATTATGCTAAGTCTTGGATTCTCAATCTACAAGAAGGATCCTTGAGAATTTAGGAAGATGTCTACAATATTTTCATGACCAAGTATTACTCCCTGCAAAAGCCAATTAATTTAAGGAACAAAATCTGCATTTTTGCTCAAATGTAGGGAGAGTCTATTCACGAAACTTGGGAAAGATTTAAACTGCTATTTGCTCAATGTCCTCACCACCAATACTGATTGGCACTTCAAGTCCAATTTTTCTATAATAGATTAACTTTCACGACCCCAAATATGGTAGATTTTGCAGTCGATAGGTATATCGGGGACAAGACTCCGAAAGAATTAGTTGGTCCTTATGATTTGCTTTCTAGTAACTTACAACAAAAGATCAATCGGGATAAAAGAGTAGGTGTATACAAAGTGTCTACTTCTAAGGATTTGGTTTCACAAGTGGTTGAGTTGAGTCGTCAGATGTAGCAGATGCACTCAATGTTAACACGTGAAACTCACCAGCCTGAGCTTCACTCTTATTGTCATGTGTACGGGCACTCAACTGCTAGTTGCTATAATAGAGAGCCTCCTTGATGGAAAATGTTAATTATACTAGAGCTTGTGGAGGTCAAAGAATGCAGGCAACAAATGATCTCTTTTCAAACATGTACAATCCTGAGTGGAGGAATCACCGTAATTTTTCATGAAGGGATCAAAGGAACAAGCCTATGGGACCACCTAGGTTCCAAAATCAGTAGCAAAGGCCACAATTTCCCCCTCAACCTTGCCAGAAAAGAAGCCAAATATGAAGGATGTAATGCTCCAGTATATTCAAAAAATGGATCAAATTGCCCAATCCCAACAACCATTTGTCCAGAATTTAGAAAGGCAAGATGTCCAATTGGCCAAAGCATTGACTAAAAGAGGAAAAGGGAAATTGCTAAGTACAACAGAGGTGAATCCCAAGAAGACTACAATGGCAATAACACTTCATTCGAGAAAAGTATTGGATGATCCCACTTCAAAAGTTAAAGAAAACTTTAAAGAGTAAGAGAAAGTAGTGAATGAAAAGAGAAGTGAAAAGGTAGAAGATAAGGTGAAAGAGTCAGGCAATGATGTTTCTAGAGAAGATATCTCAGTGACATTGCCTGAAATCAAGCCATATGTGACGCCTATCCCTTTCCCTCAAAGGTTTAAGAAAAAGGCAATAGATGTGCTCTATCAGAAGTTTGTTGATATGCTCAAGAATCTTCAAGTGAATGCCTTTTTCTGAGGGATTAGAAAATATACCTACATATGCAAAGTTCTTAAAGTGAATAGTGTCTAAGAAGCAGAAATTAGAAGACTTTGCACAAGTGTCTCTGATCGGGGAATGCACAGTGGTGCTTCAGAATAAGCTTCCTGTCAAGAAGAAAGATACAAGGAGTTTTATTGTACCTAATCAATTTGGAAATATTCTAGTTAATCAATGTTTGTGTGACCTTGGATCTAGCATTAATTAGATACCTTTTTCATTTTTCAAGAAATTGAAGCTTGCCAAGGTGGAGCTTACTCAAGTGATTCTACAATTGGCTGATTGTTCAGTGCGTTATCCTATAGGCATTGTAGAAATTTATTGTTTAAAACTGGTAAATTTTATTTTCATGCTGATTTTTTTGTTCTTGATATGGAGAAGGATATTTCTATGCCAATTATCGCTGATAGAAGATTTTTAGCAATGGGAGGGGCAAGTATTGATTTGTTAGAAGGAAAACTAACTTTTAGGGTGGGTAAAGAAAAAGAAAACTTTAATACATTTGAACCTTTAAAGTATCCTTTATGAGTATTGTTTAGCTTTGGATGCCACTGATGATTTGCTTGGTGAGAAATTTTTCACAAAACAGGATTTGGAATGCCTAGGTTCAATAATCATCAGTTTTCCTCATCATCTGTTAGAAAGCGTCCCGTTAATAAGGAAAAAGGCGATAGGTTTCTAACACATACACCCATTGGCGTGAAGTTATCTGGGCTTTTTCATCCACCATAATTTCAATGAGCACGTTTGGCTGTAGTCATTAAATTTAGCACTTCCTGAGAGGCAACCCAAAATTCTTTTTAAGTTTATTTAATATTTTTCTATTACTTTTGGGTTTGATGGTGGTGTTTATTACTTTAGGATTTTATTACATTTATGTTTGAGTTATTTGGTGGTGTGTTTAATTCCCATTTGTAGTGTTCTCTTGTCTTTTTGTTTTGGAAGGAGGGCTTCTCGAGCTTGACTATTGGATGGTACCTAACAACCTCAATCTCTCCCCATTTGGTATGTGGCGCTGCAATGTATCAAGGGAGTTTCACTTTTATTTCTTTTATTGCTTTTAATTTCTTTATTTTATCCCCAACATTGAGGACAATGTTGTTTTAAGTGTGGGGGTGGTTAATTTGGGTAAAGTGATAGATATGGCATTTTTGGTTAAATTATTTCAATTTTTTTATTAATTATTCTTGGTAGCCAATGACGTTTATCTTGAGTTATTAGTGTTAAGATTCTCTGTATGAATATGTTAAGTATGACATAGGGATGTCTTAGGGTGCTTTTCTAGTGTAATTTTTAAACTTCGAGATTTTTGCAATTTTTTACTAACTTTTCTAGGTAGTGTAAATATTTTTCTGGCATTTTTCTTATAATTTGGTCCAACTATTAAATCTTAGATCTCCATGTTATTAGGAGGTGAAACAGGCTTAGTATCTTTTATGTATTTGTGCTTAGTTGTTGATCTTATCTGAATCTACACCGCTGGTTATCATTATCTAGTAATCGAGAGTATTAACATAAAAGTGTCGACTTTTGCATCGAAAAGTGATGATAGCTATAAGTTGGTGGTTCTTGAGTGATGAAAACCTAAGTAACTGGGCTCATTCACTTAGGAGATGTCAGAATTCGCATCAAAAGGCTTAAGCGGCTAAGAACCAATGATTTTTCCCTCAAATGAGAAAATTGGAAAAATATGCAAAAAAGATTAAGTGTGGAGGAATTGAAAAGTGGAAGAGCATTAAAAAGAGATTGGAAAAGAAAAGGAAAGAAAGAAAAATGTGAGCGAATTGAAGAATTTGGAATGTATGTGTTTAATACTATCCTGTGGATTCATGTGTTAGTTTGTGTTGAAATTTTACTTAATGATTGGACCGGTTATGGGAGAATGTTGGTTAAATATTTTATCCTCTTGGTTTGGTTAGTTGGAGATTGGAAGAATCATTTATATTTTAAAAGCTAACTGGAGTGGTATTCCTTAGACGTTGCTATTCAATTTTGACATTTGTTCTAATTGTGCCTTGACATTAGTTAACTTGAGTAGAAGCTATTATTTGAATTTAATGGTTTATTTGGGCTTAGTTAGTGTTGTCGTGCTTGGGGAGGAGCACATGCAAAGTGTGGGGGAATTTGATAAGGCATAAATTAGATTGTGTTTTTGTGTTAAATTGGATTGATTATGCCCTATATACGTGTAATTTGAGCATTGAACTGCCTAATTGTGGTGATTGTACATTTGTAGGGCTGTAATCAAAGTTTTTAAAGAAATTGGAAAGAAATTGTGCTGCAATTGCAAAGTTCGGGGGCCAAAACGAGAATTTATAAAGTTGACTAGTGAAGACCGGTGTTGGACATCGAACCAGCCTTGGCGTGGGTCATCACCAGAAGTTGGAACATGAAGAAAGGACAATGAAGACCGGCGCGAGACAACAAACTGGTCTTGGCGCTGGTCTTCATCGATCTTCTATCGTGCATAATTTCCTCCTCCTAAAAGAAACTTATTAAAGAAACTTATTTCGATGAGCATTCACTTGTAATAGCTAGGGACTATAAATAAGAGATAGTAGGACATTTCTGAGGAGAGAAAACATTTTAGTTTTAGCCATTAGAAACATTCTTTTCATCTTTTCTTAGAGATCAAGGATTTGCTCAAGCAATTCAGGGAGCATGCAACAGAGAAATTAGAACAATACTTGAGAAGTTCCCTTACTCCTTTTCTTTAATTTGTATTGACTCTTTAAATTTGTGTTTTTAATTATTTCAATATGTTAAACTAAAACCTTTCTAGGGTTAGGGTTTTATGAAGGATATTTGATTAATTTTCCCATTTAAATTCTTGTCTTTTGCTATGATTTATCTATTTTGCTTTTAATTACACGTTTATGCCTGATCACCATGAGCATGATTTTTGGGTTTGTGTTGAATTGAGAAAGGAGATACAACCGTACACTAAATAGATAAACATACTTAGACTAATCATGAGAGTAGGTTTGACGCAAGAGAGACATAAGGCTTAATTAAGCACACTTCAGATGCACCAAGAGGTGATTTAAAATATAAATGTGATACGTTCATCGTTTGTAAGAAAATAATTAGGAAATTAATTCAAAACTCTGAATTAAATCTAACGCCCTAGACTCTCATCCTTTGATTTTCTTAATATTTAGTTACATTGTGTTATTTAGTCTAAAAGTGCTCTTTAGTTAAACACATTCTCTCACAAAATTTGTTTTTAGATTTTTGTTAAAAATAATTAAAGTAGAGAATTGACTAGTCCTCGTGAGTTCGATATTGACTGCGTTTGGATAGTAGATTTTTTGGGATAATTTGTTAAAAAGAATACTGTAGCACTATTGTAGTACTTTTTTGATGTGATGTATCTGAGATAAAAAGGTGATTAAAATTTGTGTCGATGATGTAAGCAAAAATTTTTAGATAAATATAAGCAATCCAAACGTTCTCCATGCGCTTGCAAGATATTATCGATCAGCATATATGTTAGCATTGTTGCTTGTGTATTTAAAAAGGTAAAAAGAAAATTACTTACTTTTACCCCAAAAAAAGCCTTATGTAGAGGTGAGAATTAGATGAGATGGGGTCCAGAGAACTAGCTCCTACCCAGGTCACCTGTAACACAGAAAATAGTTCGGAGCTAGGTTTTAGCCTCGGATTAAACTTTGATGCTCAAGTCAGTCAATCTTCTCAAGAGGTTTGAGAGATTTTTGGGGCTGAATTTGTCGTAGCTTTGGAAGGGAAAGGGTCAAAGCATTTAACACTAGAAGAAATGGAGGAGAAATGATTACAGATAGGGCCCTAGTCCTAACAAAACCCAGCGATAGATTGGCAATGTTAGGACTGGGATTGCTATAGTGTGGAGCCCAAAATATCAAACGGCACACTCCCATCAGTCAAATCCAAGTAATTGGGATGACCGGACTGAGGTCGAGAAAGAAGAACTCACCTCAGCCTTTAATACGGCTGCCAAGATGAGGGGCTATGGATCATGACCTACACTACAAAACATAGATGCACACACGAAGTTTATAATAACGTAGTAAGAGCAGGTTAATTGCAATTTATTACTTTAAAGTATACTGTGATTCTTACTTTATCCCCTTACTTTTAGTTTCTATCACTTAGTCCCCCAAGAGACAAAAATGTCCCTCTCCTATGTTTTCTTTTTTTTTTTTCTTTTTTGTCTCTCTTCTCTTTTTTGTTCCAAATTAGTTTTCTTTTTTCAAATTTTTATTTCTAAGAGAGTAATAAATTTCTCTAACCAAAAATTTAGATTGTTCATGCTTTAGTTTCTAAAATTGAATATATATATATATATATATATATATATATATATATATATATATAATTTTACAAATCAATGTCATCTGTTCTCTAATTTAAGAAATTAAGAAAAATTTTTTATTCTATTTCCTTATGATTATACCATCATAATCCATTACTCATTTGTACAAATCACACATTCACATGTTAGTACTGGATTTTTTTGTTGTTTTTTCTATAATGAGGTTTTACTTATTTGGATCTTTTTTTGGGTGCCATTTTCTTAAAAAATAATAAATTGTTAATGTATTCCCTAACACATATACTCATCCTTTATGAAATTTTACTAGCATCAATTAGAATGATTAAAATCAATTTGCAGGTAAAAGTTCAATGATTAAAGATAGTAGAAAATTTAAAAATAAGAACTTAGTAAATGGAAGGGTATTTTTGTCTCTTAGGGGGTTAAGTAATAAGAAATAAAGGTTAGAGGGTAAACTGAGAATCAAGGTATACCTTAAGGGGATAAATTTTCTTTAACCCTTATAAAAATGAATAAAACATATTGGTTGATTATTTATAAATAGGTCGTCACTGTAACTATTTCACTGACGCATTTTTGTGATAGATAGTTGGTTATTTAATGATCGTCCATGTTTATATAAAATACAATGATACATAGTTGGTGATAATATTTGGAACGCTAAACTTTGCTAGCTCTGAAATCATTTATTTAGACCACTAAAATTACAAGACTACAAGGACCTTTAAAAAAAAGGTTGATGTAAGTATGCAATAGAATTGTAGTCTTATAGACGGACAGTCGAAACAGAAAGCGCGAATAAACGTAGGCCAAAAAAAATTAATTAATTACAAGGAAAAGATGAATACGGAAAAGTAACATTAGTGTAAACAGAAGGAAATCTCACTTTTGCAAATAGCTTCATAACCGACTGAATTAATAATTTCAGCAAAGTCGTTCGGAAAAGGGCAAAATCATAAAGCTATTTTGCTGAAATTAATAATCAGTCCATCAACTCAGACTGGAGCACAAATGGAAGAAAACAAAGGAAGAAGGGAAACAAATCACTATCCAACAAGCATTACTAATTCATAAAAATAAAATACTAAATTAGAGAGCACTTATTGCATTTCATGCAGCATATTAATGCTATTATAAATTTCATATTTGACCAGTAAGAAAGAGTAAATAAATTACAAAAGGATTCAAGTTTAAAAAAGTTCCTGTAATTATTATCGTTATACCATATGTAGACACCAAATTTTTGACTTTTTCAATTATTACCTCATGTTTTTTATCTATTAGTATTTTTTTATTTTATCATAACATATTTTCTTATTTTCGTAGGGTTTAAAAAAAAAAGGGTTTAGAATTGAAACGCGGACCTGTTACGCAGAGTAGTCCGCGTAACAATCCGCGTAACCTGATCAGAGACTAAAAAAAAATACGCGCGTGATTTTTTTAGCCATTTTTCTCCTCATTTCCAGCTGTATTTTCTGCTCTTTGAGCATCAAGGAACCTATTTAGTTAATCCCTAACTCACCCTTAATCCATAACACCCCATCCAATGATCAAAATTAACCCAAGAAAACCCTCAAAGTATCTAAACCTTTGGTTGTAGGTTTTAATGCCTATAAATCACCCATGTTAGGGTTTTCTGAAAAAGAGAGAAGAGGGAGGCTGAGAATGAGTAGAAAGAGAGAAGAAATAAATTAGAAAGAAAAAGAAAAACGATTGAGAATCAAAGAGAAAAAGAAAAGAGAGAAAAGATAAAAACTAGGGTTTCCTTTTTTTTTAGTGAAGATTTCTTGAATTTTGGTGATTCCTTTTCGTTCTTTTCAAGCCTCCGAATCAGGTAGTCTTCCTTTACTCTATCCATTATTTTTCTGGTCGAAAATTGCTAAAAATCAAACCTTTTGGTGGAACCAAGGTTTTAAAAGTGTTTTTTTTAAGTTTTATGACATTTGATGATGATTATTGGTTGTTATATGAGCATGTTGTGTTTATAAATCCTTGGTAAGACTCATAGTCTTGTTCTGACGTTTAAAATCAGATGTTTGATGCTTCTGTGTTGATTTTGTTGTGATTTCTGAAAAATTTCTGGAAAGATGTTCTTCACGTTTTAAAGATGTGAAGAAACGCGAGCTACTTGCGCGGCTTACTCCGCGTAACGCTCCGCGTTTCCTCTTGAATATTTGAAGATGTGAAGAAACGCGGAATTCTTGCGCGTCTTGGTTCGCGTAACGCTCCGCGTTTATTATTGAATATTTGAAGATGTGAAGAAACGCGGGGTTGTTACGCAGGCCAGTCCGCGTAACTTCCCGCGTTTCTAGCCTGACAATTCTTCCCTTTCCCCTTTTTTGTCTCTTTGATGATGTTGATGCTTAAGATTTGGCCTTTTTCGGTTTTAGCTTGTTTTGACAATGATCTGAATGATGATGTTTAATGCTTTAAATAGATCCCCTTGCCTCTGAAGATTTTGTTTGTGTTATTGTCTGAAAAACTAGAAGCAATCTTCCTGATATTTTGAAGATGGGAAGAGAAGCGGATCGTTACGCGTCTGAGTCCGCGTTTCCTGTCCGCGTTTCCCCTCTGATTACATTTTGCATGTAACGCGGACGTAGTTGCGAGGCTCTGTCCGTGTTTCTACTCCGCGTAATCTCTCTGTTCCTCAGTTTTGTTGCTATTTCCTGCTCTTTTGTTCCAGAATCTTACTCTATTATTCGTATTTTCTAGTCTTGTCCATGTTGCTTGCAGAATCTGTTTTGATACCTTTTCTTTGAATTTTTGATTGATTTTTCCTTTAAATTGGTACATTGATCCCTTTTGTTGACATTGAGTCTTAGATAACCATTCCCCTCATTTAAGGATTCAATTAAGGCATCACATCAAGGGATAGTAACTTCTTTCCCCTATTATATGCTCTTATGTGTTTTTGCATGATCTTGCTTGTTTTAAATTAAGTTTTCCTTTGCTTTTATTCATGTCTACTCTTTATTTATGTCATTTAATTTTTGGGTAAATCATTTGGAGGCCTTGGATGCCAAGTTGTAATAGACAGATTTAATTTTGCAAAAAGTGTATGTATTCTAGAAAATGTAATAGTTAGATTATTATTCCGAATTTTTTCCCCTTAGAATGTATTTAGGTTCCCCCAATGTAATAATTAGGTTTTATATGCTTATTTTGCATGCTTGAATGTTTATGTGTTTACTTGCTTTCCTAGGGTCTTGCATCTAGATATTATGCCTATGTGTTATGTGTTTATGTGTTTTATGTGTTTATTTGCTTTATTATCATGTCTACATGTTTATTGTGTAAATGTATTGACGTCACCACACGAGTCCAACACTAGTTGTGGCATTTCCTTTCGATTTCTCACTAATCCAATGTTAGTGAGAACTTTTAAACGAGGGCTAGTCCAATGCTAGACCCTTAATGCCGTTCATGCATTAGATACAAATTTCACACACTTTTCACTTTTAGAGTTTCTTTTCCATTTTTGCATGTTATTTTTCTCCCATCCATTATCTGAAACATCTCATTTAGTTTTCTTTTTCGTCAAAAAATAGATTAGTGCATTTAAGGCATTACCCTTTGAATTAGGGAAAAGAGCGAGTATGGCTTCCTAGTCTTAGCACGCTTTTATTTTCTTCTATGAAAAGGAAGATTTAAAGTCACGAACTTAGTTTCCCGCACCCATTATGTTGCATTATCCCTCTTTAGGACATACATGTGCATTATTTAAATTCTATCAAAAATCATTCTTTAAAAATCAAGTTTCTTCTTCCCGTTTAGCAATTCAAAGTCAAAAATCCATTTTTCTTAAAAATTCATCTGTTGAAAATTCAAGTTCCTCTTTGCACTTAAAAATTCATCTTTTCAAAAATCCAATTTCTTTTCCTTGAAATTTTATAAAAATTGCATTTCTTTTGAAAATCCTAATTTCCCGTTCTTTTTGAGTCTCATCATTTGCATTTTTCGTGACCTCCTCGAAGGATCAAATTTGGATAACACAACTAATGTGATCAATTCCAATCAAACCTCAAGGAGACATTTTGCCCCTCTCAATCCAACATTAGATTTAGGTTTTGCATCCATATAGATAACATCCAAATGTGATAAATTTTAAAGTTAGAATTACGAAATTTTTAACTAAATTACGCAACTAGCTTTGGCTAGGTTAGAAAGGTGCCTTAGAGACGAGTAACATCGAATCTTTGCCTTCCCTTCTTTCAACCGTGACCCCCGAACCTTTTTCTCTAGTTTTTCAAATATTTGGAGTCGTCTAAAAAAGGGTTTTTTTAGTTTATTTTCATTAATTAAAATTTTTGGGTGACTTGGTACACCTAAACTACATACCAAGTGGCGACTCCAAACTTTTCTAAAAACCCTTTTCTAGACTTTTGTTTTTGGGTCCAAATCGTCGCATTTTTGTAGTCCCATGACCCATTTCTTTTTATTTTTTCAAAATCAATTTTTAACTAAAAAACCTTTTTCAACTAAAAACCCGAAACGACGAGGTTTTCTTTCCTCTTTCAAAAAATGGGGCGCGACACCATACATGATTGAGCTGCGGAAATAGAGTTGAAATAGAAAACGCGAATAAATCCAGGGGGAAATCGAATTTAATTCATTAGAAGGCCAAAAAAAAAAGGAATGCCAAAAAATAGCATGAGCGGAGGAAAAAAATGCCAAAACCTGCATATTTTCAGCTTAAGGCGCAAGAAAATATTATTATTATTACAAAGTCTAATTATCTGGCCATTTTTGTCTAATATACACTGCATCACAATTAATCTTTCTTGATTTATTAAGTATTAGCTCTCAAAGCGTCAACTGCATTCTCATTAATTATAGCAGGGAAACAAAGGAAAAGAACGTGATTAATTTAGTCGGTTAGCACAAACCAAATCGTGAACAATCCTAATAATTATTCAATATCAATATACGAAGGGTGTTTAGTGATCATTGATGTTTATATAAATTACAATAGTACACGATTATAATATCTGCCACGCTAAACTTTGCTAGCCTTGAAATCATTTATTTAAGACCACAAAACTTAGAAAATAACAAAGACTTCTATTTATTTAGACCACAAGAAAATTGGAAACACGAATGCGCGGGCTGCGGGGTCGGGCAAAGCTGCACAAAGTACAACAAAACAGTCCACCAAATGCTCTGCCGATGGCAAGAGAAAGCAAAAAATATTCTGCCAAACCAAGAAGAACCCATTCCCAATTTATATACAAGTTCTTTATATAGAATACATGCAAAATAGATGAAGTAGATTACTACTCTTCTCATGCGTACGTGGATGTGGAAGGTTACTGAATTACTTAATGCAAATTGGTATTCAATAGTTTCTTTTTTCATTTTTTCCCACTCTTATTACTTTGGTTGTAAAATATTGCTTTTCTTGCAATATTGTAAATCTTACATGACAAACACATTAAATTGTCATCGTAATCTACATATTACAATGAGATGATTCATTGGCACCTTCCTCGAGTTGACAGCGTTAAAAGAATGAATTTGATTGTGGAACCAATTGAATCTATTTCAAGATTCATGAAAGTAGTACGCTGTACGCTGCTTATGATCTCTCAGTTTGAAAACTGGTTTTCCACAGCAATTTTTAGAGTGGGTAGAACTTAATACACTTTCGCCCTGGGATGGTTCGGCCGGTCACGTATACGGTAGTCTCCCGGTGTGACCCAGGTTCAATTCTCTCCCCCAACAACCTCTTGTGCATCAGTGGGGCGCTGTGAGATTAGTCGGGTGTAGGCCCGGATACCCCAGTGTTGACAAAAAAAAAAAAAAAAAGAACTTAATACACTTTTAGATGGCTGAAAACTCCATACTCCCATCACATGAATATAATAAGTGGGCTCGCAGATTACCTGCCGTACCCAAGTATTAAGATTTGGGGATAATTTCAGAAACCTCCCCTGAGGTTTCTGACAGTTTCACCTGGTGCCCTCAAACTTTTAAAAATCTCACTTACCTCCCTTATTTTAAACTTTTTATATCATTTGAAACCCATTTCAAAATATAATGTTAAAAAATTTATTTTGGGTGAGAGAATATAATTTTATTTCAAATTTGCCCTTTTCTTATGATTTCTCAAATACTATAATACACCAAACTTATCCGTTAATTTTTATAAATAGATGGATAGAGTTTCTTAATAAATATTTAGAAATTGATAATAATATTAAAAACTTTTTAGTAGTTTTTATGTCATTGGTTTGGACAAGAAATGTTAAATTACTCAAAATTATGAATAATTTATAATACTCTTGGAAATAATTCACAATAATTTATAATCACGAAAATACCTTTTTGTCTGATTTAAAACAATACAAACAAATTTATATATAATTTTTAGCATATTATATCTTTTTAGTTTTCAAGCCATCAATTTGGACAAAAAGTAGAAAATTCAAACATATGTAAATAATTTGTAAATCTTCTTAAATTAACTCAAAACACTTTGGAATAAAGAAAATATTATCTTTATAACTTATAGAATTCAAATATTAAACCTTGCTATATAAAAACAAACCATATTTTTTTTCAATCAAAATAAACTTTCATTTATTTTGTTAGGAATATACTTACGCAATAAAAAGTAAGACAACAAAGGGTAATTCTGGAATGAGATTACATTTACTTTTTCAAAATAAATTTTTTAATATTTTATTTTAAATTGGGTTGTAAATGATACCAAAAGCATAAAGTAAGGGAGGCAAGTGAGATTTTTAAAAGTTTAAACTGTCAGAAACCTCAGGGGAGGTTTCTGAAATTATCCCTAAGATTTGTCTGTACACGTCTATTTGAGCACCAATCTGCCCAGACACCCTACTGTCAAGCATTGAAGCTCCAAAATTCAAAGCACCAGCTGCTAATGTTTTAAGACTCGATATGGTTTCTCAGCAATTAGGCGCTAGCCTCATCCCCTAAAAAAATTTTAAAAAAAAAATTTTGAAAAAAAGGCTCATATATCTCATCATGGGTTGTGGACTTCCGAGGAATTTGAAAACACCTTATCGTGCGCCAATAGAAAAACCGAATTTCTGATCCTTTAGGATGTTTAAAACATCATATTTGCTACAGGAACCAAGTGCATTATAGCAATATATAAAGCTTTTGAATATATACTAAAGTTGAAAACCATTTTCACCTCCATCCAGAACCCTAGAGCAAGAAAATATTCAAATATGAGTACAAACTCGTACTAAAAATTTCAAAATTATGTTGAGATTAAAGAAACCACAGCTATGCTCAAAAAATGGCAAGCCAAATGTTGGCAATCAAGCAAGTACTTAACAGATCAAAGCTTAAACTACACGTATTTCAGTGAGGAACTTAACTATACCTATTCCCGTATAATATCATAGCCGCAAAGCAGAGGAAAGCTTACAAGCATATGCTTGAACTATTCAGTTCAAAAGCCAGGGATTTCTCCTGGCAAGGGAGCCAACTCGTTTTTAGCAAACCTCTCTTCATCATAGAAGCAGGCATGAACAACGCGTCCCCCAAAAAAGCGGCCGTCTAGGTCAATAAGGGCTTTGGTTGATTGTTCTGCTCTCTCAAACTGAACGAAGATTCGGACTGCTTCATCCTGAGGGAAATTTGGCTCCGTTATCTCAAATATTAGGACTCGAGTCACTGTACCATACTTCTGGCACTCTTCTGCTATCTCACCTTCCAAATCATCATCTACCTCTCCAGGGCCAACCTTTAATATGAAAAACTTACAGCATTGTTATCTCTTTCAAACACCAGTCTCCTCAAGTTACAGACGGAAAAATTCATAAGGTAGAAAGACAAATAACAAACAGCAGCCACTTATTCAAGCAAGCCAGGTTGCAAGCATCAGTCTCAGAGATCAGGAGCAATGCTAACCACCAACATTATCGCATTATATGTAGAGATCCATCAGAACAACTACACTTACAAAATGCCTTCAATTTGATGTGCAAACCAAAAAACAATCAAACAACAACACACATACACATCATATGCAAATATATCATATCAATATGCATAAATACACTGCAACACTAATACCATCTTCAAGCTTCCCTAATAGTCCAAATGAATAACTGAGAGCACATAATTAATTGTCCAATTGACAAACCTAACAATCCCTAGTTATACAAATAGCACATATTGAATTCGTTTGCAGTTCCTATATGCGAAACATAAGATATTATCTTCGGTTAAAAATGATCAGCTCCCAGCCTGAATGCAATGGCACTTAACCTGAACAGTCTATACAATTGATGCTCAAGGAAAACAGCGGACCACCACCCCCCCAACCTGAACAGTCTATACAATTGATGTTCAAGGAAAACAGCGGACCAGCGGAGGACCAGCGGTGAGGGTTCATAACCCGACTGAGAACCTACAGCAAAAATAAGCAAAAAGAAAGCACTTGATGTTTCTGCATGTATTTCCAATAAAGTACGGAAGATGGATGGAGCCTCAAGATAAGTACTGGCAACATCAGGTTAAAACTATTCTATGCTCTTGATCAATAAACATCTTATAACGCTAACTCCAAGCAGCTTTACCAAGGGAAAAAAAGGGTATGCCATAAATGAGATGTTGAAAATACTGTTACAGCATCATTACATCCACGAACAATTGACCTAACATTACAAATGTATCCATTGACTACCAAGCGCACAGCCCACCAGAACCTTAAGTCCTCTAAGAGCCCAAAATCATCAACCACAATAGCATCCTATTTTACAAGAACTAAGGTGTATGTAGTGGAACAAAGAAGCTATTTAGGTCAGCTTCACGATTCCCTAATGACTAGGCCACTAGAACGAGCGCAAAGAATGAAAATGGATAGTAACATAACTTGTTCAGTAGTAATTCTGAACAGCAAAATTGGATGGACAAAGAATAAGAAACATATATTTTGGACCAAATATAAATATCATCTACCATAAGTAAAATGAAATATAATTTTATTTTAGAATTAAAAAAAGGGAATGCTCTGAAAGTTATGCTGACCTTTTATGATGCTCTCAAGTTTTCAACATGTAGTATACACTTTATGAATTACTATAACCCAGCTTCCCAATAGAATCCCTAATCATATTAATATCTTGTCTAATCTCTTCTCATCAAATCGTAAAAAAAAAATCCTAGAAAGAATTTTCTTTTGCTCCCTTTGTTTTCTTTTTCACCCTTTCTCTTTCTTACTAGTTGGAACCATGATACCTAGTTCTTCCTTTATCCCTTCTTCAAGGTTACAGCATTGAACAACTATTTGACCACACCTAACAGAGCTCACATCGCCACATCAAATTCTTATGATATCAACAAACATATAGTAATGTTTTTTTTTTTTTGGGAATAGGAAGCATCGAGCAGCATTTTCAACTAAAATTCATTAATCTAGGAAACAGATAATTCAACTCAGATTGCCAAGTCTTCAAGATTTTGATCAGTAGCTACCACATAAAGATTCATATTATAAACTTTCAGAACAGGTTTCTGTACTTATGTATTTCCACCTTTATGGTCAACTTAAAAAAATTTGTAAACATGAATACTTGTAAACTCATTCCCCAGCCTACAATGAATATCAACATCAATCTTAATGTCTTCTGTCCTATTATTATATGCCCACAAGCACTGCAGTAACTCAGTTTCCAGGCAGTAGCACTAGAAAAAATAGGTTAAGCAGTTAATGTCCTTAATGGTCACTGCCTAGGAGCTAGTATTCATCATTATGTATAATGCTCTATAACTTCAAGGAATTGTAAAATCCGACTTTTGCATGATCAATAGATTAGAGGTGAACTAATAGCATTTTCTAAGCTCAAATTACCCTGCTTGATAACATCTTTCAAATCATTCACAACTTTTCTGGCAGAAAGAATACAATAACATACTTAGAACAAAAGACTAACCGTTCCCTGTGAACCAAAGAAGCTCACCACAGCATAAGATAAAAACTTAAGAAAGTAAAAGCAAACACAACAACAGAGGGTGCATACCATATTCCTCAGCAACAAAACCCTAGTAGGCGGACAGTTAAAATTCACACTCTTCACCTTCTTTTCTGGTGGCTGCTCTTGCTGTTTAAAAGCACTAGTGTTCACAATTGATCCACCCCGTCTATCCGTCCTCTTAACCATCAATGGTGCTGTAATACCCTGCTCTTGTTTCCCCAATCCCTGCCCTTGTTTCCACCCCATTTTCGCCATCATCCTCTGTGCTGCAGTCATTTTCCCTTCCGCACTCAAACCTAACCCTCCACTCTCCGATTTCCCAATAGTAAACCCTTCTCCAGCCCCATTTCCTCCACTCACTGGAGGTGACGGCGATCTTTGCCCTCCTCCTCCTCCACCACTCATTGCTGCCCTGCGCCGCCAAGCCTCCTCACCAGAAATATTCAAATCCCGTTCTCTCTCCCTCTCTCTTTCCCTCCTCTCCTTCTCCTCCCTCTCTCTCTCCCTCTTCTCCCTCTCCTCCAACTCTCTCCTCATCTCTGCCTCCGCTTGCTTCCGCTTCTTCTCTCTCCTATACTCCTCATAATCATTCGGCCTAGCAGGGTCGTACTCTTCCATCACCGAACTCGTAACGCCCACCAAAGCCGGCTGAAACAACGCCGTGCTCACCATCTCCTTACTGGGGTTAGGGTTTACATTTTCGTCGGCGGGGGGCTTAGATATCAATTGGGGTTGGGGTTTTGGTTTCGGCTGAGATTTGAGGATGGTTTGGGGAGGGGGGAAGGGCTTTCGCAGGGTGGGTGGCGCCAATTTGGTGGTGCTAGACCAGACATTGGTGGTGGAGGTGGACGTGGACTTGTCGTCGTCGGCGGAGGAGGACGGTGGTGGTAGGTCGCCGTATAAGCCACCTAACATTGTGACTACCCTTTTAGTGTGTGACTGTGTGAAAGAGAGTGTGGGGAATTGGGAAATCAGGGCTTAAAAGGATTTTGGGAAATTTTCCAACAAATGGGGCGATGGGGTGACCGACTCCTGATTTGAAATTGTACTGCGCAGATCGGCAGATTGGTTAACGAAAATGGTCCAATTGTTTTTCTTTGGGTTAATTAGGTTTGCCTCCCCTGAGGTTTGGCCATAACTACCAATTGAACCTCTAGGTTTGGCCAAATTACAAATACCTCCTTATAACTAGGTTCTCCCATATATATCCAAATATATCCAGACGGAATCAGTGAAATGACCAATGTAATTAATTCACATAGGTATTTTCGTCTAATCAACACAATCAACATATAAAAAAGAATTAACATTGACCAATAACATGGCGACATTGATAATTGCAATTTTGTTCCTATGATTTTCTTTTTTTGGTCTAGTTGTTATGCATTGTTGTATGTGTGTTTTTTTTTTTATATAATATGATGGATCCACCTTAAGCGAGTTCATCTGATTTTAACTCACATAGGAGTGGAGCAACTTTATCAAGAAAAGAAAATTGGATAAAAAATTCTTATCCTCACTATGAATTTTCTATTATTTACATCATATTTAGTATAGGAAGATAGTTACATACTATCGTCTAAATTATCAAAAAAATTTAGGTAAATTAATCAGTCTTTACCATCCACAACTACAAATACAACACATAAGAAGTAAATCAATTATAATTATAAAATTGTTTCATAATAGCATGTCCCTTTTAATATATAAACCTTAACAATTTGCTTAGAAAAAAGATGTACAAAAACATTCTTAGTCCTCACCATTAATTCATTAGTGTTCATATCATATTTAGCAAGATACATAACTTTTAGAATAACATAAAAATTCACAAAAAATAAAAATGTATATACCACTACATAATACATGTAATGTGTTTTGAGCAATAATACATATAAGGATAAAATACAGAAAACCCCCTTGTACTTTGGTCAACGGTCATGGAAGCTCCCTATCACTTAAAAATACCTGCATAAACTTCCAGTACTTTGGACTAATTTAGAATTTGGATAAAAACCATCAAATTGACAGAAAGATGTAAAATTCCTATACTAACCTGCTTGCAAATTATACCCAATAGTTAACTTGGGGCTCAAACAAAATTTTAAGAAACATTTTTTACTGCATGTTAGTACAACAGTAAATTGAGGGATTGAATTGAAGTTTTAAAAAGACCACATCTCCAACGGTGAGATCTTCAAAACTTCGCTCTTTCCTCTCTTTATATCTTCTTTTTCTTAATCACCATTTCTGTTCCTTTCTTCACAAAAATTTAAAAAGGATTGCTGTCTGTAAGAGCAAAAATCGACCTCTATCCGAGCTGACCTACAGCTCGCCTGGATTCACGAGTCGAGCTGACCTGAACCTGCTAAGACGGCGGGATTGCTCTCCGGGATAACTCCGACGATCAAGTTAGAGAGGCCTGGAGGGAGGAGAGAGAGAGAGAGAGAGAGAGTGTGTGTGTGTGTGTGTATGTCAAGCTGTACTGTGTATCGCGTACCTTAAGTTGGTGTTTTGCCTGTGCTTTTATAGGGATAAGGTGATGAGCTCCCAGAGTTGTAGCTAATCCCAAATGCCGTAGGAGGCGGAAGTGGGACTTATCCGTTGGCTGGGAGGATAAGGATAGGCAAGATCCCCGATTATCTAGGTGAGCACCCTGATCACCTTGATGACCAGCTCGGCCAGGACTGTAGACCAGCTCGGCCAGTCTGACTTGTCAGGAGTGTAGTTCGGCAGTGGCATTTGTCAGCCAGGCCAGGCGGGTGTGACAAGAACCAGATCGGCCATGGTGTTTAGCCAACTCGGCCAGGCAGTTGAGCTGCTAGTTCACGATGCCACGTGTACGGTCACTATTCCTAACTCCCTCAATAGCCCCCCAGAACCAGGTTCATCTTCCTCGGATGAATTTGGTCATGACTGGTATGGGACACGTGGCAACTCGGCAATGGTTGGCCTAGAGCACGTCCTTTCAATCCCCTCACGCCGCTTCAGGAAGGAAGGCGAGTGGAGTCCTCCAACGGTTATAGGGACACATGGCAGGTCGGCATTGGGGGGTCGTAGTCACGACCTTTCAGCTCCGTCCCGTTGTGTCTCCTCGTAACCGCTCTCATTAATGCATCAGTTCAAATTTTGAAAAAGTAACCGCTCCGACCTCTGGGTTTCCCGCTCACCTCCGCTTATAAATAGGGGAGTGGCAAGCTATCTTCTCACTTTCCCCTTTCATTTTCACGCATTGTTTTCGGAGAGACCGAGAGCCTAGCTCGGATAGTCAGCTCAGCTCAGCTTCCTCAAGTTCTCTTAGAAGAGTCCATCCCCTAATCTTCTCCTCTTGTCGATAGTAAGTCCTTTCCTCTCTGCTCTTGCTTTCCGTTTTATGTCTTCCTCCTCCACACACTCAGATATCACCACTTCGGGATCTCGGCGTAGGGTAGTTCGGCAGAGGTCTCCCGAGGAGATCCCTTCTAGTTCCTCCTCTTCCAGTTCTTCCTCCGGCTCGGAGTATATGCCAACCCCGCCGAGCTCCCCTATAGAAATATCCAACTCTCCAGAACCAGTCCTATAGCCGTAGTACATCCCTTCCCCGAGGACACTCGCCTTGTAGGTGCTAAGCAGCCTACTAGTCCAGTTTGGTTCACCGAAGGTACCAATATGGACTTCGAGACAGTTGGAAGTATGCCCTCCATCCTTGAGCAGGCCGAGGTAGATCGGCTAGCTCAACTATACTCTATCCCTTCGGAGTACGAGCCCCGGGCTGCGCCTCCAGGTCACGTGGCCATTGATCCCCTTGCAGGGTTTGTGGCCATATACCGTGACCAGCTCGAGGCCGGGTTGAGGCTGTCCATTCTTTTTTTTCTTTATGACATTCTTGCTTTTTTGTCAGTTCGGATTACCCAACTCAATCCGAACACTCTGCGGCCCATGCTGGGTTTTTACATGGTCTGTAAATTCTTAGGTATTTCTTATTCCCTTACCTTCTTCCGAGTTTTCTTCCAAATGAAAGTGTTTGGTAATGTCCCGGGGTGGTTCTACTTCACCTACCGAAATGGGAAGAACCCTACTCGGGACTTATTCTTTGGCGGCCCGACCTCCATCAAGGGATGGAAGTTCAACTTTTTCTATGTGAAGAATCTGTACTTCCCCACTTGTTCTTGGAGAGAGAGCACGCAGGTCACCGACCCCTATCCCGATACTAGTCCTCAGGCGAAGCTGGATCGTCTCCTCAGCTCGGACCTGAGGTTAAATGTCAAGAGCTTTTCTTCCCAACTTCTGGTGGACACCGGAGTCATCACCCCTCCCTCCGAGAGGAAGGTACTCAGTTCGGAAGAGTTAGGTAGACTTCTCTTCTCCTCCTGTTTGGCAGCTGCGTATGCTTTCTGAACTAACACATCTTTTCTCTTTTGCAGTGAAGAAGTTTGCCTCCTTGCTCAATTTGGGTGGCTCTGCCAGCTCGGCCCCACCCTTTTTGGGCGAGCCAGCCCAGGCCGTCCCGATTGCTAACTCCTCTGTCCAGCAGCCTCCTGTTCAGCTCGCAGAGAAGAAGAAGAAGAAAACAAAGGCCAACAAGAGGAAACCTAAAGAGGAGGCGGGAGGCCCTTCTCAGAAGAAGGTTAGCTCGACCGTTGCGAACGCCGGGCAGGGCCAACTAGGCAGCCGACCTCATTATGGGGTTAACATCCCTGATGAGCAGTCAGGTCTGAACCTCCCATACCGATGTGGGGACTGCGTAGTACGTCCTACATTCCTGACCCACATTTGGCAACATCGCATGACCCCCGCCACTTCTATCAGGAGTAGGGGCTTTCAATCAATGACCGGGTCCAGTTTCCCAGGGCTGCTCGGGAGTTAGTTCTGGGGGCCGTTCCGCCCCGTGACCAAGCCTTTTTCACGGCGGCTTCGATGGTCAAGTTGATCGAGGCCCTCTATACTACCAAGACTCAGGTAACCCCCGAACCGACCTCCTATCTCTTTCCTGTTCCCTCATTTTCCTAACTTCTGAGATTGAGGTGGCCAGGAGGCTTGAAGGGCAGTTCAACTGTGACAGCCCCACTTCTCCCTAGGGCAAACCCTAGGGTATCGGCGGGCCGCCTGCCCAACTCTCGCCGGGACTCACTACAGATCCTCATTCATATTACAAACTTCAAATAATTACAATGCAAGATCTTCAAATAATAATTACATTTCCAATGAATCCAAGTACTCCAAAGGTCCAACTGTCCAAACTACAAATAGTACAAGAGATAATCCACCATACTATGAAAGATCACTTCCTGCTTTCCTTCATCTCGAGCCCTGGGGGGGAAAAATAAAATATTTTTGGGGTGAGCTAAAGCTCAGTGAATGTTCAGTGAAAACAAGAAAATTCATGTTTTATCAAATTCATGGACATTTGAATTAAATACTTTTGTAAAATATTTGAGTCTTAAAAAAAACGTATAAGTCGAGAACATGGTCAAATGTTCACTTTGAAAACATTTAAGAATCTTTTGATTAAGATGAGACAATAGCTAGGCAAACAAATAGACAATCTCACATTTAATACAAAATAAAGCAATACATGCAAATAAGGATCTGTGGCTTCCAAAAGCCATATCCAAAAGCTTGATCGAAACATAAGCCGTTGACTCTCCGTCAACGTTTGAAATCTAGAATCAGGTCCGTAGACACCACTTACACCACAACCGTCCACCATTCACCCCCTTACCGGGCCCGAACACCTAAACTTATCAAATTTGGGTAATACTCGAGTATACCAAGCAAGTTAAGTATGGTCGATGAGATAATTCTTCAATCGACTTATCAAGATCAAGGTACTGAGACGGTATGAGAGGTGCCTCCCACTCTATTCGAGCGTGACACATACTGCCGTTCAGTATACAAATCAGATGTAGGACTGAGACGGGATGAGAGGTACCTCCCACTCGGCTTGAGTGTGGTACATACTACCGCTCAGCACTTATAAATCAAGCACTTAGTCAAGATCAAAGTACTGGGACGGGATGAGAGGTGCCTCCCACTCTATTCGAGCGTGACACATACTGCCGCCCAACACTCACAAGTCAAGTATAAGCCATGCACACACCACAAGTTCATAATTCAAGGATACCAAATTTCAAGTAAAAGAGATTGAGTGTGATAAAGTACGCACTCGTCTCGTTCACATTAAGTGGCTCACAAATCACAATAGAACGTATCATCACATAATTCAAGTACTCAAGTATTTCAACTAATCAAGTTGGCCAAGTAAACAAGCATGAAACAGTCACAAATCCTTCAAAATTATTCCACTTGAAAAGTAAATTCTACTTGGAAATAGTGATAAATCATTTCCTTATAAATACTCATAAATCATTTCAACAGATCATTCCTTTGCAACAATAACAAGATTTTTCATTTGAAAAGGAGTTGGAACACTCACCAATAGTAGAGGAGTACACGTCAATCTCGGGAATATTTTCTGGATCAAAATCAATCCCTGAAGTAAAATTCATCATCACAATAAAGCTTAACTTAAGAAAATGGACAAACCAAAATATACAAGTCTAGGGTGTCCAATATAAAGCGATTAGAGCCTAACCGATCAAACTTAGATAAACTAAAGTCTATCCACGGTTCAAAAGTGTCGCCAAGGTTCAAAATGAATTGGAAGTGGAAATCAAAGAAGAATCAAGTACAAACTAGGTTAATGATTAAAGTACAATATGGACTGAAAAATATCCATTTGAACCAAATAAAAGGGATTGAACTAAGACAAGTGAAGAAAGGAAATGCAACGGTAAAGAACAAATGGTGACAGTTTTGTCACCCCTCGGAATTTTGATCATAACTCATGGTACGAGTGTCGGATTGAAGTGCACGAAGTTCCGTTTCGAAGCTAAGAGAACAAGCTATAACTTTCATGAAGAGGTCGAATCTCAAATCAGAATTAATCAAGGTCAAAATTGGCAAAATCAGAAGCACAGGGAAAACTGTCGGGTCAATGATAGGTTGGTCAAACAGTCTCGGAAGAATGGCCATAACTCGATGTAGGAAAATCGAAATCGAGCTCCGTCGGCGGCGTTTAAAACTAGGTTCATAGGGCTTTCTAACGGTATAAGGCTCGGATGCTAATTCATTTTCTATAGTGAACAGTAACCTCGGGAAGTGGGCTGTTTTCCATTTCTGATTTCCTGCAAAAATTTCCAGCTTTGGCACAATCCTTCAATTAATCCTTTAAAGTCATTTCCATCATTTTCCAAGGTGTTTAACAAGCTAAAACAGCAATTAACTCCATCATTAAAGCATCACAAGTCATTAAGCATTTCATCAAACACATGATAGCCAAAATTGAAAACCTAAGTTCTAGTTTTCAAACACAATAAATCCTTCCATGATCAATCCTTCTAAGCAACCATAAGTACTTTAATGTCACCTAACCAACATCCTCTAAGGATTTAAGCTCATTAAAGCATGATTAAGAGAGGACTTACCTTACTAGAAGTGTGAGCAAACCACCCAAAAGAATTCCACTCCTTGCCACCAAGCTTGAAGTTGTAGTAGTAATCTAACTAGGGTTTCACTCAAAGTTATTTTCCTTCACTAGAATGACTAATTTTTAGCTTAGGGTTTTGTTGTTTTTCCCCTTGATATGGCCGGCCAAGAGAGAGGAGAGTGGAGGGAAAATTAGTTCAATTTTTTGAAAACAAGAAGTTAAATAAGAAGACTTAAGTCAAGACTTTGTAGGTGGTTGACAAGTGGCTCAATTTAAGCCATGAATTGGAGTAAATTATTCACATTTAGCCACTAATCCCTCAATGTAAAATATAACACTTAATTCCCTATAAGTTTGATATATTTGGCTACATAAAACATGTAAAATGCAATTCCAAATTATTTTCGTACAATACATACAAAATAGTGTACTTAAGGAAAATAATGCACTTAATGAAAATTGTATGCTACCAATGTTTAAAAAAACGATTTGCACTTAAATGAATACAATGAGAAATAATTCATGAAAAATTTAGGGTTTCTCGAAAGAAATTTAAGCAAATAATTCAAGAAATTTCGGGTGTACAATTCAAGAAATTCTGGGTCCTCACATCAACTCCCTCACCTCTGTCACAGTCAGCGAGACGAGTTGGCAGGAGAGGTGGAGACATTGAAGAAGGATTTGGAGCAGGCTCGAGTTGGCTTGGAAAGAGAGCAACAAAAGACCTCTAACCTCAAGGAAATGGTTGAGGCCGAAAAGAAAGTGGTGGCTGCGCTGAGGGCCAAGGAGGCTGTTGTGTTTAGTAGGGGCAAAGCTGTCGGGATCCAGGAGTTAATCAGGTCGGAGCAGTTCAGGACTGACCTGGCTAAACTCACCACTCCGGTGGCCCAGTTCGGCTATACTCAAGCCGTTAACGCTGCCCAGGCCATGAACCTTCTCGGTTTCAACTTGGGCCAATTTCCGACCTACAATCCTCAGGCCGAAAGTCAAATGGAGCGGCTCATAGAGGGATACACCAGGGGACTTGACCTGAACACGCTTATCAATAACCCCTCCTTGAACTTGGACTCCTTGGCCGGTGGTGCTGAGGAAACTGCTCGGGAGGAGGAGGAAGCCCAAGAGGAATCTGCCGGTGAGAGCCAGGCGGAGCAGACTGGGGCGGAGCAGACTGGAATCGAGCAGGCAGGAGCCGAGCAGACCGAGGCCGAGCAGCAGAGCTCATAGATTAGGCTTTCCTAACTTTTAGTTCTCTTGTATTTTGTCTTTCTTCCTTTGTACATATTTTGAAATGAAATGAAGTGTTCTTTGTTTCAATGCTTTCTTAGCTGAACTGCCTCTTGATTGCATGCTTTTCACTTTATTTGCCTTTGCATGTATGCTGACCACCCCTACTCATCCCCCCGAAATATACTTTGGCTGTTGCTCAGTTAAGTATACTTGTTTTACTTGAGCTAATGAGACCGGGAGGTCGAGCTAATATTTAAAACAAAGACTAAGTGCATAGATAATTAAAACATATGCAGGGCAACTCTGACACACCTACTAAAGCCGAGCTGCCGACCTGATTACATGTACCAATAAATCATGCCGAACTGTCTAAAATACAGTAAATAAAAAAGACCTATTGATGAAAAATTTTCAAATTTGAGACGTGCCAAGTACGAGGGATTGCCTTGCCATCCAAGTGAGCCAACTCGCAGAAGCCAGTTCGGCTAGCGTGTACGACTCTGTAAGGGCCCTCCTAGGTCGGGCTGAGCTTATTTTGCTCATATACTCTGCTCATCGAGTTTTTGCGTAGCACCAGGTCCCCACGTTTGAAATAGACATTTCTGATTTGAGAGTTGTAATATCGAGCTAATTGATGCTTGTAGCAAGCCATCCTAAGAGCCTCCTCCTGCCTGCGGTACTCAAGGACGTCCAGGCTGCACCTCATCTCCTCTTCATTGGTCTGAGTTATGAAGTTCTGAATCTGAGATGTGGGCATCCCGATCTCGACTGGTATAACCGCCTCGACCCCATAAGTCAGAGCGAAAGAAGTCTCCTGGATGGCTGTTCGGGGGGTGGTCCTGTAGGCCCATAGGACACTGGGCAACTCTTCCACCCAAGTCGACCGAGCAGATTCCAACCTGGTTTTCAGACCATGTAAGATGGTCCGGTTAGCATTCTCGACCTGTCTATTAGTTTGGGGGTGCCCCACCGAGGAGAAGTGCTGTTGGATGCCGAACTCTGTGCACCAGGCTTTAAATGGGTTTTCTACAAACTGCCTTCCATTGTCTAAGATAAGGCGGTGCGGAATTCCAAATCGACAAACTATATTTTTTCAGAAGAACTTTTGGATAGCTCTTCCACTTATGGTGTTCAGCGGCTCTGCCTCAATCCACTTGGTGAAATAGTCGATGGCCACCATAAGAAATTTCAGCCCCTCAGGTGCTTTTGGAAATGGACCGAGCAGGTCAATGCCCCACTGGGCGAAGGACCAGGGGCTCTGAATGGGTATCATCTCATGAGCTGGTACATGTTGGACGGCGGCGAAAGCTTGACAGGCAACACATTTCTTGTACAGCTCAACAGAGTCAAGGAAAATTGTCAGCCAATAATATCCGGTGAGCATACATTTTTTGGTCATGACTCGCGGTCCGATGTGGTTTCCACAGATACCCTCGTGTATCTCCCTCAGGACGTAATTGCCTTCTTCCGGTGTGATACACTTCAGCCAAGGGGACAAGTAAGACCTCCTGTACAGAGTGCCTTGGTGGAGCACATACCGACCTGCTCTTAGTCGCAACCTTTTTGACTCAGTCTTCTTTGAGGGTAGCTCTCCAGTGAACAGGTACTTAATAATATGGCTCATCCAAGAGCTCTGCTCGGTGATGGTGCCGACCTGCTGTTGTTCATATTCTCTGTGTTTGATGGCCTCCACCAACACTTCTTTGTTGAGGTGAGCAAAAAAAGAGGAGGCCAACTTAGAGAGTGCGTCAGCCCTCTTGTTCTGAGACCGTGGTATCTGTTGGATTTCGAACGTGCCGAATTGGCTCTTTAACTCGGCCACCTTGGCTAGATACTTCTTTATGGACTCCTCCCTTGCCTCGTAGGTGCCCAAGACTTGGTTTACAATGAGTTGAGAATCACTAGAAACTCTTAAAGAGCTTACCCCACACCGCTGAGCTAGCTTCATCCCTGTGATGAGGGTTTCGTACTCTACCTCGTTATTAGAGGTTGGGAAGTCAAACTTGAGGGCATATGTGAGCTCTTCGCCTGTAGGATTGAGAAAAAGTAGGCCTGCTCTACTGCCTTCCTTGCTGGATGCCCCGTCTACGTAAAGGATCCAGGCCGAGCTGACTTGGTGAGGTGAGCTGTCCTGGCGGGGCCAGCTGACCTGTTGAGGTGCCTGAGTCATTGGAGCCTCTACCACCTCAGGAGCCGATAGCGACACTCCTTTGACGATGAAGTCGGCCAGCGCTTGAGCCTTAATTACCGTTTGTGGCTGGAAGGTGATGTCATGTTCTGCCAATTCAACAGCTCACTTGGTCATCCTTCCAGACGTTTTCGGCTTGCTCAATATAGGCCGCAGTGGCTGGTCGGTTATCACTGCTATGGGGTAACCTTGGAAGTATGACCGGAGTTTTTTGGCTGCATGCACTAAGGCGAGCACGAACTTTTCTGCTTCAGTGTATCTGGTCTCAGATCTGTGCAGTGCTCGACTCACATAGTACACTGGTCGTTGGATCTCCTGTTCGTCCCTGACCAATACGGCGTTGATGGCCTCTTGGCAGACAGAGAGATAGATGAACAGGGTCTCGCTCGACTCAGAGGAAGTGAGAGCAGGCAGTTCGGCCAAGTATTGTTTTAGCTCCTTAAAAGCCTTTTGGCACTCTTGAATCCACTCAAAGTGAAGACCCTTCTTGAGAGCCTTGAAGAAGGGCAGTCCTCGTGCGGCCAACTTGGATAGGAATCTATTCAGAACTGCCATCTGGCCGGTCAGCTACTGAACTTCCTTCACAGTTCGGGGAGGAGCCATGTCCCTGATGGCTTTGAACTTGTTTGGATTAGCTCAGATCCCCTCTTGGGAGACCATATATCCCAGAAATTTTTCCGACTTGATCCCGAAGGTGCACTTCTTGGGATTCAATCTTATTCTGGAGCTCCTGAGTATGCTGAAGATTTCCCGTAGGTCAGTCGTGAACTGATCCAGAGTTCGACTCTTGATTAGCATGTCATCTACATAGACCTCCATATTTCTGCCGATCTGGTGCTGGAAGAGCTTATTGACTAACCTCTGGTAGGCAGCTCCAGCGTTCTTTAACTCGAAAGGCATGGTGGTATAGCAATATGTGCCGAACTCAGTGATGAAGGAGGTTGTAGGTCCCGAAATGCAACCTAATAAATCAACTAAAATTGTTCAAGCAAACAAGTACTCAAACAATCACAATAATGATAAATGTAAACAATCTTAAAGCACAAAGAATAAAGTAACAAAAAGGTAAAAGGAATTCAAACCAATCAAACTCCCAAGTTTCTTCCAAACTTGGAGTTGAATTCACCAAATAGCTTCTTCAATTGATGGTGACACTAACCAACTTGTACAAGTGAAGGATCACTCCTTTCTCACCCCAAACACCCTTTGGTTGAGCAAAGGAGTTTTACTACTCTCCAAGTAAACCTTCAACTAGTTACAATTGAAAGCTCACCAACCAACTAAGAACTATTTTATAAGTAAGGCAACCTTCACCAAGGTTTTACCACTTCAAGTGATAGGCTCACCTTCACCAAGGTTTTATGCCTCCTATAGAGTAACCTTCACTTGAGCAACCTCACAAACCTAACTTTCCCCACACCTATACAACAAACAAAGAAGATTTCTACCCAAATATTCACTTGTAAGCTTGTATTTCATGTAGGCAAAAGTCTTCTATCTTCTTGAACTTGTGAGTATTTATAGAGTGTGAGAAATGGTTTAAAGAAACTCTTCAATGGTCAAAAATATAGCTGTTAGAAAAATAACCGTTGGAGCTATTGGATGTTCGAACCCACCGTCCGACAGAACCAGTCAACCTGTCGGACGTCCGAAGCCACCGTCCGACAGTTTGCTGAATTCCTGAGTTGTAAACTGTCGGATGTCCGAACCAAGGACTCCACCGTCCGACAGAACCAGTAACTCATTTGTCCATCCTCTCAACTTGTCGGACGTCCGAAACTTGAGTGACCGTCCGAAAGTATCGTCCGAAACTTGTCGTAAATTGTGGGACGTCCGAACCTCTGTCCACCGTCCGATCCTTGCGTCCGACAAGTGAAAACCTTTTCTATTTTTCTTGAATTGATTCCTTTCCTTCTTCAATGAGTCAAGGATCTGTCTTAATATAATTCTCACATAAAAAACATTAGTCCAATCATCATTTTGTTTTGTTATCATCAAAACCTAGGAACAAGGCCAACAATCTCCCCCTTTTTGATGATGACAAACCAAATGATGATTTTACAAGGGAAGGAGAGAAACTTCCCCTCAATAAGAGCTAACATGATTTAGAAAATCATCTAATATTTCTCCCCCTTTTGTCATCAATCAAAAAACATATCAACTCCCCCTCATTGGTTAACAAGTATAGAAGAACAATAAACAAAACCATTAAACACAAAATAGGTCCATTAAGGTCTAATCAATAAGGTCAACAAGTTTAGAGACCTATTTTTGACTAACAAAATAAACAAGGCCAATACACATAAATATTTAGAAAAATGCTGTCGGACGTCCGAAGACCTGTAGGACGTCCGATCCCCTGTTTTTCCTTAGAAATATTTTTCTTTTAAAAACAATGTTTAAAGCTAATATCAAGAACCAAACACTCATGCTTTTTAGATTACACATAAAGATTTCTATCACATAATTGACTAACACTTAGTAAATTATAACCCAAGTTTTCTATCAAGAGTTAGTATAACATGATCTAACAATCCATATAGATTTCATGCCTTTTATTATATTTTTCTTCACATAACAATCATTTTGCATATGTCCAAATTGGCAACAAAAATGACAAATAATACTAGGATCATTCACAAAAGTAGGTTTAATAAATGTAATACCTCTTTTTCTAGAAATAATAAAATCATTTTTGCCATGTAAAACATGTTTTCTTTGTAAAACATTTTGTTTCTCCTTTTGGAGAGAAATCATCAATTCTTTTCTTTAAAAGATTTTGTTCCTCCAACATTTTTTCATAAAACTTTGTTTTATTTTCCAACTTCTTTTTCAAATCATTTTTACAATCAAAATCAATTTTGTGCTTTTTCAAGTCATCATTGTCTTTTCTCAAATTCTTATTTTCTTGAAAGAGTCTAGAATTTTCTTTCAATAAAGCATTTATTTTTATTTTCAAATCCTTGTTTTTGGCATAAGATTCTTTCAAACTTTTATGCATTTTGATCATAAGAACTTGCATATCATCATCATCATCATCTTCATCACTAAGAGAGTGATTAGAGTTTACCTCATCATCTCCAAAGGCCATAAATGCCATTTGAGTTGATTCTTCTTCTTCTTCCATTTCTTCATCCAAATTGCATTCATCCCAAGTAATTTTGAAATTCTTGAATTTTTGTTTTCTATCGTTACTTGCTCTTCCTTCTCTACAATTCTTTTTATTTAGAAGATTCTTCAATGTCCTTGCCATGTCATTTAGTTCCACATCTTCACCATCTTCTTGTGAGACCTTGAGTGCTATGCCTCTCTTGATCCTTGCTTCCTCATCATCTTGTATTTTTGAATTTAATTTCAACTCATAAGAGGTTAGTGAATTCACAAGAGATTCAATAGACATAGAATTTAAATCTTTTGCCTCTTCTATAGCGGTAACTTTATTTTCCCATTCTTTTGGCAGGGCATTCAAAATTTTTCTATTTTTCTCACCTAAAGTGTATACCTTGTCAAGCAATTCAAGATCATTAATAATATCATTCAATCTACAAAACATTTTATCAATATTTTCATGAGGATGCATTTTGAAATATTCATATTGGGCAACAAGCATAAATTTTCTTTACTCCCTAACATTGTCACTCCCTTCATAAATCTCTCTCAACTTATCCCATACTTCCTTGGTTGATTTGCACCCTTTTACTCTAGAAGATTCATTTGCATCAAAAGTATTATATAGCACATTCACATCTTTTGCATTTAAGGTGAGATTTATTCTATTTTGGGGAGTTAATTCCATTCTTGTTTTTGGTCTCGGTTGATAAGTAACCTCATCTACAATAGTGGCTTCAAATGGTCCTTCATTCACAATGTACCACAATTCAATATCTATTGATTGCAAGAAGATTTCCATCCTATCCTTCCAACTCACATAATTTACCCCATTAAACATAGGTGGCCTTGTAATAGATTGTCCCTCTAAGAATAATGCATTGTTAGTTGCCATGATCACTCCAAAGCCGATTGAAATTAATATCTACGAGACCAAGCTATTTCATATCTACGAGACCAAGCTCTGATACCAATTGTAGGTCTTGAAATGCAACCCAATAAATCAACTAAAATTGTTCAAGCAAATAAGTACTCAAACAATCACAATAATGATAAATGTAAACAATCTTAAAGCACAAAGAATAAAGTCACAAAAAGGTAGAAGGAATTCAAACCAATCAAACTCCCAAGTTTCTTCTAAACTTGGAGTTGAATTCACCAAATAGCTTCTTCAATTGATGGTGACACTAACCAACTTGTACAAGTGAAGGATCACTCCTTTCTCACCCCAAACACCCTTTGGTTGAGCAAAGGAGTTTTACTACTCTCCAAGTAAACCTTCAACTAGTTACAATTGAAAGCTCACCAACCAACTAAGAACTATTTTACAAGTAAGGCAACCTTCACCAAGGTTTTACCACTCCAAGTGATAGGCTCACCTTCACCAAGGTTTTATGCCTCCTATAGAGTAACCTTCACTTGAGCAACCTCACAAACCTAACTTTCCCCACACCTATACAACAAACAAAGAAGATTTCTACCCAAATATTCACTTGTAAGCTTGTATTTCATGTAGGCAAAAGTCTTCTATCTCCTTGAACTTGTGAGTATTTAGAGAGTGTGAGAAATGGCTTAAAGAAGCTCTTCAACGGTCAAAAATATAGCTGTTAGAAAAATGACCGTTGGAGCTGTCGGATGTCCAAACCCACTGTCCGATAGAACCAGTCAACCTGTCGGACGTCCGAACCCCTGTTCTGCGTCCGAAGCCACCGTCCGACAGTTTGCTGAATTCCTGAGTTGTAAACTGTCGGACGTCCGAACCAAGGACTCCACCGTCCGACAGAACCAGTAGCTCATGTGTCCATTCTCTCAACCTGTTGGACGTCCGAAACTTGAGTGACCGTCCGAAAGCATCGTCCGAAACTTGTCGTAAACTGTGGGACGTCCGAACCTCTGTTCACCGTTCGATCCTTGCGTCCGACAAGTGAAAACCTTCTCAATTCTTCTTGAATTGATTCCTTTCCTTCTTCAATGAGTCAAGGACCTGTCTTAACATAATTCTCACATAAAAAACATTAGTCCAATCATCATTTTGTTTTGTTATCATCAAAACCTACGAACAAGGCCAACAGAGGTCTTCTCTTGATTTTCCTCACTCATTAGGATCTGGTGATACCCCTTGAAGGCATCTAGAAAGGAAAAGATCATGTGCCCCACTGTAGAATCCACTAGTCTATCAATCCGAGGTAACACGTAGCAATTCTTTGGGCAAGCCTTGTTCAGGTCGGTAAAGTCGACGCACATCCTCCAGGCCTTGTCGTCCTTTTTCACTAGGACCGGGTTGGCCAGCCAGGGAATCCAATGTGAGGGTTTGTCCGACCAGTTTTTCTCTCTCCTTTAGAGTAGCGATGTAGCAGGCGCGAATTACTTCTGGATCCCCAACACCTTGGCCACCCTAGTGGGCGTGGGAAACTTCATGTTGAGGTGAAGAGTGGAGTACACAGCCTGGAGGGCATTCAAAGCGAGCCTTCCCAGAATCATGTTGTAGGAAGCACTTTTTTTTACCACAGCAAAATACACTAGGACAGTTCGGTTGTGAGGTGCCATCCCCACCGTGACTGGGATTCCCTCAGGTCGGACGGGAGGTCCTGTGAAACCGAAGAGTGGTGTCCAAATAGGTGTGAGTTGGTGATCTTCCAACTGCAACTCCTTGAAGATCCGATAGTACAGTACATTGACAGCGCTCCCGTTGTCGATGTAAACCTTTTTCACTTTGTAATTGCAGGTAATGACCTCAATTACTATGGTTTCATGATTCAAGGAGGCCAGCGGGACTGCATCATTTGGCCCATAGGTGATCTCCTCGTTAACTTTGAGTCTATTCTCCCTGAGCTCCTCATCCCTGGGAGGCCGGTTCCTACGCTGAGCAGAATGGCTGTCATCCCCCATGGGGCCTCCGGCAATGGTGTTGATCATCCCAACCAGGTTGTGCTCATTTGGCCCAGCTGGTGGACCTCGTGAGCTCGGGCGTCCGTCTCTACCAGGCTGGTCTTTTCTACAGTGAGGAGGCCTATCATTCTGACCTCCTCGGCGGTACTCCTATCTCTGCCCCGGACCAATTCGGCCTACTCGGCCATTTCCAAAGAACTGTCTTAGGTAGCCCCTTTGGATCAGCTCCTCAATCTCCTTTTTAAGCTCCCGACATTTTTTCGTGTCATGCCCCACGTCACGATGAAAAGCGCAGTATAGATTGCGGTCACGGTTGGGGTTAGTCAGTTTTTTGAGAAGTCAGACCAGACCTTCCTCCTCCATAATCGCCAGGATTTGTGACCAAGAAGCCGTGAGGGGAACAAGATTTCACGCCGGACCCGAGCTCGGCCCTCGGGAGAGTCGTTCAAAGATGCTCTGCCTCGGGGGCCTTCCCAAGATCCTCTAGCCTCTCCTCTGCGCTTCCTGTCGTCTCGAGGTTTCTCCTGTTCGGACTTGAGGCGCCTGGGTTCGTCTGCATTAGCTCGGTCATGAGTTCTGTCCAACATCTCACTCACTGTTCGGGGAGGTTTCTCCACAAATTCCTCGTAGAGTTTTTGCAGCCACAAGCCGTTGATAAAGGCGGCTATTACCATCTTGTCATCTCGATTTTTCACCTGTAAGCTCTCATTATTGAATCGCAACATGTATTCCTTTAGCGTTTTCTCTGGCCGTTGTTTGATGGCCATGAGGTACGCTGTGTTTTTTGAGAAGGCCCTGGAGGAGACGAACTGGGTTACAAATTGCCGAGCTAACTGCTCAAATGAACTGACGGAGTTCGGCGATAGACTCTGAAATCATAGCCGAGCTCTTCCCTTTAGGAACAGAGGAAAGGTTCGGCACCTTATCGCATCGGACACGGCTTGGAGCCTCATCTGAGTCAAGAAGATGAACAGGTGATCCTCAGGGTCAGTGGTGGCGTCATAAGGTTTTATGGTGGGGATTTTGAACTTGGCCGGCAAGGGGTAGTTCTCCACATCAGATGTGAATGGAGTAAGCGTATACCGACGTATGTCCGCATTTGGGTTAAGGATCCGGTTTAGTTCTTCCCAAACTGCATCGTCTGGTCCCCCCCAAACTGGGTTCCCCAGGTTTTCCTGAACTGGATTACCAAGGTTCTCCCGCACTGGGTGGCCCAGGTTTTCCTGAGCTGGATTGGTTAAGAATGGGATCTGGACATGAGACTGCCAATAAGAGGGTTTGGTCTCCGAGTAAAGCTGAGAGGGTGATCGGCGCGTCCTCTTCCTCTTGGAGTGTCGGTTCGAGCTATCCCCCGAGGAGTCACTGACCTCTATCCGAGGTCGCAGCGGGGAGATATGTTCCTCTTGGGTCTTTTCCTTTCCCTTGAGGTGCTGGATGATGGCCTCAAAGGTGGGCAGATGAGTTGCTACCATCTGCACTAGTTGTTCGGGCTCCATCTTGGCAAACCTAATCCCTTCGCCTCTCGGTTCCTGCTCAGGATTTTCCTGAGTCTGCTCATACTGGATGATTTGTTGGTGACTAGGCTCGTAGGAGTGGAGGTCTCCATATTCGTTTTGGATCGCGTTTTTGCCATGGTAAATCCCACAGACGGCTCCAATTGTAAGAGTAAAAATTGACCTCTATCCGAGCTGACCTACAGCTCGCCTGGATTCTCGAGTCGAGCTGACCTGAACCTGCTAAGACGGCGGGATTGCTCCCTGGGATAACTCTGACGATCAAGTTAGAGAGGCACCTGGAGGAAGGAGAGAGTGTGTGTATATGTGTGTGTCAAGCTGTACTGTGTATCGCGTACCTTAAGCTGATGTTTTGCCTGTACTTTTATAGGGATAAGGTGATGAGCTCCCAGAGTTGTAGCTAATCCCAAATGCCATAGGAGGCGGAAGTGGGATTTATCCGTTGGTTGGGAGGATAAGGATAGGCAAAGTTCTCGATTATCTAGGTGAGCACCTTGACTACCTTGATGATCAGCTCGGCCAGAACTGTAGGCCAGTTCGGCCAGTCTGGCTTGTCAGGAGGGTAGTTCGGCCGTGGCATTTGTCAGCCAGGCCAAGCGGGTGTGACAGGGATCAGATCGGCCATGGTGTTTAGCCAGCTCGACCAGGCAGCCGAGCTACTAGTTCACGGTGCCACGTGTACAGTCACTATTCATAGCTCCCTCACTGTTTGTCCAAAATAAGGTAAAATATTATATAAGAATTAAAGAATAAAAGTATCAAACAGCACCAAGCTGCTCTTAGCTAACAGCAACAAAAGCCACGAAAATGTAATTTTTTGGTGAAGCCCAAGGATTTGAAGTCTTAAATGGAGGCAATCTTGTGGAAAATTGAAGTTGGAAGAGCTCACCAACTATGAAGTTGAGAAATCCAAATCCAGATCTGCCCAACTTTTCATTTGTTTTCTTGGGGGCATAAATTCACATTCATCGCTCTATGGCTTTTTTCATGGGCTCAAAAACCCACTATGTATTTCTTCGATTCCTTAGGAAATTGATGATTAAATGACAACAAAAATGAAGAAACCAACCAAGATAGGGCCAACTCCAACTATTCTACTTCCTTCATTGGCATCATCATCATCGTCATCACCTTCATTACCATCTCTCTCGCCGTTGTCACCACTTTCTTAGGTCTCAAATTTGTTTCAAATTCATGATTACCTAGATGTTTTCATGCTAAGTTGGTGTTACATGGTCGTTTTATGGGTCTTGTGGATTCTTTTAGTACCAATTTTACAAGATATAATGGCGATTTGAGGTAACAAAGGAGATTAGACCCATTTCGATTCTAAGCCCGATTTATCAGTTTCCAACCATTTTTGGCCAAATCAGGTATTCTAATCGACATCTACATGATGAATAGAGTTTGGGATAAAATTTTGGTGAAGTTTTAACATTGTCTTGTGGCAACCAGTAGTGGCTAGCAATGGTGGTAGTGACGGTTAGCGATGGTGGAAATGGCAGTCGATGATGACGGCTTTTATTTTGTGGCACTAGAGAAGAAGAAAAACAAATGAAAAAAAAATGTAGGGACAAAAAAAAGGAAGACAAAAGACATTTGGGTTGAGGGAATGGAGGAGAAATTAAAAAAGAAAAGAAGAAAAGATAAAACAGAAGAAAATCAAAAGAGAAGTAAAATTACCAAACTATCTTCATTCACTATCATGTACACACGCCTGTCAAAAATGTGTAATTCACATGCACTGTCAATTTGGATGATTTCCATCTAAATTCCATATCAGTTCAAAGCACAAGGAGTTTATGTGAGTGTTTTGAATGATAGGAGATTCTATAACCTTCGACCAAAGCACAGGAGAGTTTTCTGTATTTTACCCTACATATAAGTATCTATCATTAATCAATAATTTCAAAACTAAACTCATCAATGGTCATTCGAGCATTTAATAAAATTAAAAACAGAATCATGAAATCTGAAAACTAATATTTAACTAGCAAATTTTTAATTTTTTGAATTCATAAAGTCAAATCAATTTGAAATGTATTTGCTTGTGTGAAAGAATTTTTATTTGTGAAAGTGTACGTTTAAGAAAAGAAAAATATCCATTGTTTTGCATGCGTGACAAAGAGGCTATGTTTTCCTTTTTTGGTTTTTTTTTTTCAAATAAATCATCAACAATTTATACACTGCTGCTACTCTAATCTATTATGATAAATTGATATGAGGACATTCGAGATCTGCATAACTTCTTAAATGAAGAGTCAAATCTGGTTTCAAGAAATACAATTAATGCAGATGTGGTAAAACTGTACACAACAGAAAAAGACAATCTTATACATGCTTTACAAAAGGCAAAGAGCAAAACATGTTTAACATTTGATCTATGAGTACACCAAAATACAACTCAAAGTTTGGTCCTTACAGTTGATTATATTGTAGAAGAATTGGTACTCCAAAAAGAGATATTGAATTTCTATCATATTCCCCAACCACATAATGGTGTTAGTTTGGCAACATGAATAATGGATTTACTTAGTGTGTCGAGATTGAAAAGAAAATTTTGTCCGTAACTAAGGATAATTATAATGGATTTACTTAGTGTGTCGAGATTAAAAAGAAAATTTTGTCCTTAACTAAGGATAATATAATGATGTTCGGATAAATGTTTCGAAGCATCATTTGAAGATAATTGATTCATTGTCATGTAATGTAGAGTTTTTCCCTGTGCACATGAAGCACACATATTCCAAACTCGATAGTAAGAATAGGTGTAAAAATATTGAGGAACCTCTTTGAAAACTGGGGTATGTATCAAGTATGTCCAATCAAGTGAAGCAAGAAATGTCAAAATTTTTTTGAATGTATTGCTAGAGTTTCCATGAATTGTCAAGAGAAAGTTGGGCAGGATGTTTCCACAAAATAAAATTCAACGTACCTTATGCATTAAACAAGTTTGAAGCATAGTCGAACATTTCAAGAGCTGCAATTAGTGGATTGAAAGATGAATAGTGAACAAGGTTCTTATTATATGTCTGTACTTGAAACCATTTCATGATACCACTAGACTATTTTCTGGATCTCATTATCCTACTCCAAACTTATAATATCATAGAGTTTGGAAAAATCAACAATTAATCTATGAAGAAATGCATAGTTTAGAAAATGGTTTTGTGTAAATATCTATTAAGATGAATGATATGTTCAACAAGAAGTGTTATAGAGTGGTTTTGAATTTTGTAGTAATTTTAGATCCACGTCTTAAGTTGCAATAGGTAGAATTTTACTTGACAAACAAAATGCAAGAACTTTTCTATATATGTGACGGAGATTCATGAGAAACTGCATTTGCTGTTTGATAACTATATGTATTTATATCCACTAGTTGTGGCTGTGGCACCTTTTTGTAGGAGAGTTTCTTCTAATCTTGTAGACGAGAAAGATTAGTTTACAACATAGGAGTATGAACATTATAACATGAATACGAATATATAACAATTGGATCTATATTTATATAAGAGTAGGTTTTCAGTAAAAGGAAAAAAAAAAGTTGGTATTTAGTGGGTTCATATTCAGTATCCCTATTAATTTTAGAATCCCTATTACTATGCATTTAGTATTTGGACCACAGTAGTATCTTACCAAAGAATGTAGGGTTTGACATGCACTAAGGACCGATTATATGGTGAAAGAAATAAGTATTTGTATACTTGACAATTCCTTGAGATTCTAGAAATTTGTACTAGAAAACAAGTTATCTTCTAGGAATTTATACTAAAAGTCACATTACTAAAGCCGTAAAACAAACTAAGCTACTTGAACATGGATAGGCTATGCTTCTATAAACTCATTGTTAGCTTGTTCGTTGAAATAAAAGAATCGAGTTTGAATATCAAATGAGTCTCGAACATTAAATGAATTGAATTTGCTTTATGAGTAGCTTTTTCGGGTTTACACTAAGGACAAATAAGTCATTTAAAAATCATAGGTTGGTTACTAAACAATTTCCTTTTTTTTTTTTACATTTTTTTCAGCAAGGAAAGGGTGAAGCTTAAGAGTCGAGAATGGGGTAAGATTTAGACCCAAGAACATATTACCAAATAATACTAATTAGGAAATAATTAACCATTGCGTACTGTCTACTAAGTTTGATTTCTCTCCCTCCTTTTATAGTCCCCCGAGATTAGAGCCACAGCATATCATCTTTGCAGGCATATTTGTGGTTGAGCTTATTCAACTTTGTGAGAATTCCTCTTATTGTGTTAAATGAGCGAAACTCAATTTAGATATTAGTTAATTTTATATACATGACGCTATATAGAGTAATATCTACAGATACATGTCATACAAGCAAAAATCAAATTAAAGTTATGCGATATGCATCTACATTCGCAAATGTATCCATGGTTAGTGTCTGCAAAATTAACCCTTAAATAAATTGAGTTGGAACAATATTATGTGATTTGCCAACGAAGAAAGAGCCAAACTTGACTTGATATGAGACTAACTTAGCTAGAATTGGGTCATGGAAGGTTGTCGGGCCATCTATCTCTCAACGGTATAACTCTTTATGAACACTACCAGAAGTGAGTTACTTATAAAATTTCACAATAGGCATGTAATTATTATGGATTCTATATTTTATGAATACTATTTTAAGTGAACTACTCGTAAAATTTTACAACAACATACAACTGTTATGTATAAAACCCACATGAACGGTAATAAAATACCACACTGGATGTACAGCAGTTAAGAAGGATTAACAATTTGTACAAACACAGTTACACTGTTTAAGAACAGTTGTCATGATTCCAAACATAAAATAAATTCAAAAATACTAAATTCCAAAATGAATTTGACAAATTTACTAATTCTACATAATTCGAATCGATTCTATTCTCCAAGCATCGGATTCACCACCCCCGAAGAAAGAATATAAAAAACTACAGAAAACAGCATCAACTAAGCCTAGTCTACCCCGCACAAAAATACACTATATTCCTTTCTTCTTCGTTTGTCAACTCCAAAAATGGCGATCAATCCTCATGTGGATGGGAAGCCGCTGAGGCAGATGTCGGAGGCCTTCAAAGCCCTCTCTGATAGTCTGATTTCTCAAAATAGCCTCGATGAAGCCCACCTAGGAGTGGGTCCCTTCTCTCAGGCTTGCTCTCTCGTCTCCCCTCTCTTCCGCTGTCTTGGAATCGCTTTCAAGTTTGCGGAAATGGATTATGTCGCCAAAGTATAGTACCCTTTTAATCCCACTGTCTTATTATTATTGTAATGTTTCACGTTAATTTGGTCTTTTGTTCATTGGATTTCTTTTGGGTTCAATTGGTGCTTTTCTAAGAGAATTGTTGTCGAAAAGAAGGGATTTTTGTTGTCTTGGTCTGTAATTGAATGCAGTTTGGTTAAAAAAAAATGTTGATTTCATCATAGTTTTTTTGTCTGTTGTTTGATTAGATACATAAAAGTTATAATAACTTTGAGCAATTGCGGTCAAAATTTGATGTCTTTTTTATAAGATTTAATTCATGGAAACCTCTGAAGTGCCGAATTTGATTGTAAGGAGAAAGGATGGGTACTTTTAAGTATAAGCTGAATTTGGCATAAACATGGACACTTAGCTGATTATCAGAGTGGCAAAAGAGAAAAAGAAAGAAGCCTTTTCTTATCACTGAAGTGGGGTTGTGTGGAATATCAGTGATAGGGCATCAGTAATTTTCTGCATACAATTTATGGGCTCAAAGTGTCATACTTCAACCGATTCATTACTCTCTGTTATGTACCCGTTAAATTACGAGGCCCACTGTATTTGTGTCAGAGTTAGGTTCTTTTCTTTAATGGCTTTACATTGTCTTATGTTTGCTCATATTGTACATGGAGGGACATATTTGAATTGCTAACGAATGTTATTTGAATTGTCAAGTTCTTTCTTTCTGTTCATGTTTGTTTCTGTCTTTAACTTTAACCTGGTGTTTTTGATGTTTTTGCTTTTTACATTTAGACATTTGTGATGGAAAAAGGTTTGCATTATTTCTCTTGATTTGGGCTATTGACTTATTGGAATGCACAAACACATTGTCATGAATTTCTGTTGAAAGTTAGTTTTATAATACACTTTTTGGTGTTGGACAATAGGTGGATGATCTGGCGGAGGCATCTAAATCAGTTGCAACTTTACAAGTCATGATGGAGAGGGACATCGAAGCAAATTGTGTCAGGAAGGGAGGAAGTCATACTAGGAACTTGTTAAGAGTGAAGCGCGGGCTGGATATGGTCAAAGTTTTATTTGAAAAGATTTTGTCATCAGAGTATGTTCACTTTCTGTAGAAAATTTTTTGAAATCTTGAATTCGATATGGTGATTAGAAAAATACATAAACTAATGCTAGGATAACACCTCTCATACGATGTTTTATTGAAGTTGATGTTATCTGATATTGATCATAGTGTGATTGTTCTAGCTAGATAGTTGATGATAACCACAATAAGATAGTATGAGAAACACATTGAGTATGTTGTTTCTTGTTTTCTACTGATACGACATGAAACTATTTATTGGAAAATAAAAAGTCTATGAGCTGAAACAGACCTATATGGACTAGTGTTGAATGAACATCCTATGCAGTTGTGCAATTTCAGAGAATTTTTTTTTCTTCATGAAAGAAAAAAAGGTCGAAAGGAACTTATGGGAATCCATTTTGAGCTAGAGCATTTTTAGTTAGTGAAGATTATGGCCTTTTCCATAAGACCATCTCTGGTTAATACAAAAAATGACTCCAAAGAGCTGCTCACACTTTGTTAAAGTTGTCTATTCTTTTTCTTTTGTTTGAAAACAAAAGTCTGCATCTGAGTGATGCAACAGCTGCCAAGGTATTAGAACATCTATCAAGAGCTTATTTCCTAGCAACTTGCAATAATTAATGATGTGTGCTTCTGTAAATGTTATAGTTGCTTATATTGTGATTGTTGGGATTGTGTCTGACCTGTGACAGTTTAAAGTTTGATAAAGTGGAAGTTGATCATTGTTTGTTTACAGTGTTTCTTTTTATCGCTGATTAATTGAGACTGGAGAAAGAGAGCTCTGGCCAATTTGGTTTGCAAGTAACTTAGTTATAGTGAAATTTTTTGTGGAAGATATATTTGGTGTTCGTTACATGTATTGTGTATTTTTTGTTGTCAAACTACTAGTTGAAAGACTAGAACTGATAGTATCTATTAAAGTTGTATACATGACCTATTATTGTAGGTTGTGTAAATCTCAAGAAATTAGTCCATATAGCTTTTGTTAACTTGCTTTAAATCTCTGGTGTTTGAGCTTCATAATTGCTAGAAGATCCTTTATAAACTTAATGATTATTAGGATCCTTAAAATGAAGGAGGAATCAAGAAGTCTAGTTTTGCATACTTAGGTGGGAGTCGGAAGAACCTAACTATTCAGAATTCGTTGCATTAGTGATGTTGTTCTGATAAGCCATCCCTCATAGATAGCAATCCAGAGCTTTGAAGGGCTGAAATCTTGCATTTTAAAAGAGTGAAGCAATTTGTTGCTTTTGATGGAGGGTACAATATCTTCACCTGATGAAGGAGGTTGAAGACAAATGACTGAAAATGTGGCTTCACCATCCGCTTGAGGTTGTGAAATTAGTATGGGTAAAAGCTGGACTGCATTTACATGCTTCTTAGACTGCTAGAGGATTGCTACAACAAATTAAGACATACAATTGACAGATCTATTAACTAATAGTTTGCCACTGTTTGGTAAGATTTGATGTCAGAAGGCACATCAACGTCTCAGTTGCTTGTCCTTGCAATTTGATATGGAATATGATGTTTCAATTGCAAGGTATCACTCAAGAAAAGCTGTGTTAATTCGACAATCTTGATTTCTTTGGTTATTGCGAAATTTTGATGTCAAACAGTATTTTGGATAGAGAGGTTCGAAGATTGTTCAGTATTCCACTTCATGCTTGAATGCCATGCAAAAGTATCCTTAGAAAACTTGATGGGTGTTTTAAGTGAAATAAAATTTAGCCTTTGGGCAATCATTACCTGATAGATCTCATTTCTAGGTTCTTTCCCGTAAAAGGGCATAATGAGTAGGCAGGACAAGCTGGGAGAATTTCTTGAGGGCATCAACAGGAGTTGGTATTTCTTTGTGATTTCGAGGATATTGATTCTAAAGAGGATTCTGTGAGGGGACGTCCTATGGAATAGATAAATAGTGGAAGTTCTGGAGTGGCTTAGCTTCAGTCGTGGTGCTCAAATATGTGTATATGGTAGTATTCTTTGTTGTTTTTCCTTTCCATTGGTATTGAGATACTACTAAATGACATATACTGAGGTATACATAATGTTTGTATTGAACTTATTCAAGATGAATTTTTGAATTACTCCCTTACATACTTCATTTGTAGCATGAGAATTTTGTATCCGTGCCTGCTCATGGAATTTTCTTGCTGAAAACAGAAAATGAAGCTATTAAGCTTGCACAACAATACAAGCTACAAGTTATATTAATCTTCTTCTTTGTTTTTCTCTTGCTGTATCCTTTTTCTGAATGGAGGGGAAATGCGTAAGAGAGTGCTTGGACAAACTCAGCAAATTGATCTCCTTACTGTGTGTTTCCATGTTGGTTGTGCAAACGCATATACATAATGTTATTTTTGTTATTGTTCCTTGGTTTGTTAATAGAATGCTTATCATACATAGAACATTTGCATTCATTTTCTGGATTACGGTTAATGGTGAGCAGAGGTTTGATTTTTATAAACTTAACCAAATTGAATTCATTTTGCATGGGTGGGATAAGGATGTTTGTCATGATTAAAATGGCTCATGTCTTTGGTGAACTTTCAAGTTGTTGGAGTTTGAATAATGAGAGGAGAGTACTATTGATATCTGGGACATGGAGTTAATGGGATTAGTTTTACCTCTGACAGCTCGAGTGTGGAAGTCTAGGAATATTTATACCAGAACTCGCCATGTAAATCAGCATAAGTGATCCTAAAATTGTTCTACAGTAACCTTAAGCAAGGTGACGGTATTTGTGTTCAATTAAGAAATAATACCTACAGTGTTGTCTGGGATAAGTGGTACATAAGAAAGTAAATGTCATTGCTCGCAGAATCTTAGTTCCATCTTGTTAGTTTTTATTTAGCAGCTGGACGTAAGAAAAATATCTGGTAAATGATAATACATGCGTCTGTTTTCCTGTTACTGTGCCCAAATTAGTCAATATTTACCCAATAGTACGAAGTAAGGAATTCATTATCAAATGGTATGAGTTTTACTCCATTTCTTTCTGAGGAGATACTTGTCATGAATTTAATTGGAAAATATTCTCTTTTGATGTTTATTTGTCATAATTTCTATAATTAGTTCTAAAACTTGAAAACCTAATCTTGGCAGTGGAAATTCCCTGAAGGATCCAGCTTCAACAGCTTATGCACAGGTATTTGCTCCATACCATGCATGGGCTATCAGGAAAGCTGTGGCAGCGGGTATGTATGCACTTCCTACAAGGGCTCAGCTATTGAAGAAGCTCAATGAAGATGGTAAGTTTGTAATTCATATCTTAACTTCTGTGTTGGCACCACACTCAGCAAAAACGTGAAATGCATTTTAACTCCTTTCCACTGATACTGATTGTGGAATTTCTGCAACTTGTTAAATTGTCCTGCCATCTGATGTTGACTAATTGTGGTTTCATTTGGCTAGTCAAACTGAACTAGGTTTGGCGGCCATGTAATGTGTTTTACACAGTTAGTTCCTGACCTTTTCTGTCTCATTCTGTTAGTTCACCCTTCGAAATTTTTCCGAAGCCAATTAGTTGGCCGTGAACCTATATGTGGAGGTCTAGGTAATGAATTTGTTTTTGCTGGAGGGGTGATAACCATGAATAAAAGGGGACAATGGTATCACTATTAGAGTTGACTTCAGACTAGTAGATCATACATCATAAGGTAATTCGTGCAAGCGGCAAATTGTCAATGCACTATTGGTCTGCATGCTCCAACTAACATGACCAGATACCCAAATTCTTCTTGATTTTTTTTTTTTTTTTTGACGAGTAAAGTTCTGGTGAGATGTTTTCCTTAAGCATAGAATTCATGTCCTGTTGCAGATGCTTCTTCTTTGACACTTTTATCACTTTCCTGTATTTGTTTAACGGCAGTTTTTTGCTATTATTGTTTTCAGAAATCTCGGCAAAGACAGAGATGCAGACTTATGTAGATTCAGTTGCCCCTATCATTTTGTATGTTAACAAACTCTTCACATCTCGAGATATGGGAATAGATTGGTAAAATTTTGTATGCACCCCATTTTTTGTTTGTTTCTCAATGGAAGCTTTACCTCACTTAACTTATATCCTCTGTTTGTAGTCTGCTTGTTATATTGAAGATTGTACATAAACTTACCAACAATTAGTTTGTTACTATCTTCTTCTTCTTAGACTTGGGTTACTCAACCAAGATAAATAATTTCTCAGTGAATAATGTTAGTGATGCTCCATGACAAAAGGTTCCAGTGCTCCCACCTGGCAGTATGAATTGCCCCCGGAGTGGAAGATCATAGAGCTTTTTCTTCTGAACTGATTTGCTCATCGCTGAGCTGTGCCTAGGGTTTGTGTTTGTTTGAAATAATGGTGGCTTTGTTTGGATTCACTGTTTTTACCCCTGTTTTTGAAAAACTGTTTTTCACACCCCAAATGCTACAGTAATACACCAACAAAAAACAATCCGAAAAACACCAATCCAAACAAGTATTTCAAAAACAACTTATACATACAAAAATAAAAAAATTATCCCTTCTTCTTCCACCCCAATCGCACCACCACCCACCCCCACCACCACCTCCTCCCTCCTCTCTCCCTCCCCTCCACCTTCCCTCTCCTCCCTCCCCTCTCTCCTCCTCCCTCCCTCCTCCTCTCCCCTCCTGACCCTCTCAGCCTCCCTCATCAAAATTAAAATTTATTTGATATTTTTGTATTTTAAAATTAAAATTTATTTAAGGTAAATTTTAGGTACTTTTGAGGCATTTTAAAATTAAAATTTATTTGGGATAATTTTTTGGGGTATTTTAAAATTAAAATTTATTTGGGGTATTTTTTGGGACATTTCTAAAATAAAATTTTATTTGGGGTAATTTTGGGACATTTTCAAAATTAAAATTTATTTGGGGAATTTTTAGGCACTTTAAAATTAAAATCTATTTGGGGTATTTTTACTTTAAAATTAAAATTTATTTGGGGTATTTTAAGGCATTTTAAAATTTAAAATTTATTTTGGGTAATTTTTTGGGGTATTTTCAAAATTAAAAATTTATTTGGGGTATTTTTGGGGCATTTTTAAAATTAAAAATTCATTTGCAGTAATTTTTGGGGCATTTTTAAAATCTAAATTTTATTTGGGGTAATTATTAGGGCATTTTCAAAATTAAAAATTTATTTGGGTATTTTTGGGGTATTTTCAAAATTAAAAATTTATTTGAGGTAAGTTTTTGGGGCATTTTTAAAATTAAAAATTTTATTGGGATAATTTTTTGTGGCATTTTTAAAATTAAATATTTATTTTGGGTAATTTTTTGGGGCATAAAATTAAAATTCCAAATTTATTTGAGGTATTTTTTGGGGCATTTTAAAATTAAAAATTTATTTGGGTAATTTTTTTGGGCATTTTTAAAATTAAAAATTTATTTAGGGTATTTTTAGAATAATTTATTTGGGGTTTTTTTTTCAAATTAACCCACCAGTACCACCACCCATCAAATAAATTTTAATTTTAAAAATACCCCAAAAAATTAATTCAAATAAAATTTTAATTTAAAAATACTCCAAAAAATTACCCCAAATAAATTTTTAATTTTAAAAATCCCCAAAAATACCTAAAATTAATTTTTAATTTTAAAAATGCCCTAAAAAATTATCTCAAATAAATTTTAAATTTTAAAAATGCCCCAAAAAACTGATCCAAATAATTTTTTACTTTTAAAAATACCACAAAACAAACACATGCTAAAAAGTTTTTGAAAGACAACTACAGTAGTTTTTGAAAGACAGCTACAGTAATTGTTTTTCGCTACAGTAATGCTACAGTACTGTTTTTGAAATACAACTCCAAAAACAGCTAATCCAAACGGACCCGGTATTGTTATCTAGTCATACTGAGGCAAGCAGGGACAGTTGCACCATTTTAGCAAACAGCTGTAAACGAGAAATCAACAGAAAATGGTAGCTGTTCCACGTGTGCATGTAAATTACTGAAAGCAGGGATCATTGTCTTGGTTTTGTCACGAAAGAAGGGCTTGTTTGACGGGTGGCAAAACAACAAGTTATTGTAGAATGTGTATGTATTTTCTCTTTTAAGTGGATGGAAGTGCCCTGTTTGTGTCTCATTGAAAGTGTAATCAGGAAATCATAGAAGAAGACAGTACTAAGGCCTGTATGGGTTACCCGTAAAGATCCATTTCTAGAGACATTAAGCAATTAACTATATTGCTTCCCTAATACTTTGTTCCATATTTTAGTTGTCTTTTGTAACTAGCCTCTATAACTTAGTATCATTGACTACGTCAAATTTGTTATGACTGCTCAGGTTATTAGACACTGGAGATTCACGGATTTTGTTTCTGTTAAGAACGGGTGGCAGGTCAGCATTAATTTTTTTTTTTTTCCGAAACGATAATTGATGTATATTGATACTAAAAAACTGTACAACTCACGAGCAACGGCTCGACATTTCTATACAACTAGTGTGCTAAGACACCGAGGGTCCAAAAGTTCCTCATCTTGCATAATATTCATAGCATACTTGCTAGTCTTATGACTAATATGATTACAATTTTCATCAACTACACAAAAGGAGCACATACGAAACATTCGACTTAGACTACCAATATCTTCGACTAATGTCATCAATCTTATATCCGTGGCTTCTTGTAGTTGAATCTGTCTTACTAGCCTCCTGTTTTTAATCTACACTTCAATGCTATTCCAAGCCTGCAACAAGGCCTTGCTCAGAGCTAGCACTACTGCAGTTGCTTCATCTAGGATTTGCACCCCTGTACTTCTTTCGACCATTGCCCAGCCCTTAATGTAGGTATTACTCATGTCCAATGCTGCAACACCAATACCCACCTTGTTGTTCTCTTCTTGCTTCTGAGCTGTGAGGCTAAGATTGATAGTTCCTGGACATTTTTGCTGCTGTACTTCTTTCTTGATGGGATGTTTCTTCTGTGCTCATCTTAGTTGATCTGCATGTCACCTCTTCAAATTCCACCCATTCTCTTTGAGTTTTTTGAATTGTTTCCAATGGTTCTTGAGCTTGTTTGTTGAACTCCTTTCTGTTCCTGCTCTTCCAGATTTGCGACAAAATGTTTGCTGTCACTGTCAGGTGGCTTCTCCATCAGTTCTGCTTCTTGCTTCACTAATATTCGTCCACCATTTCTCAAAACATGTCTGTGATTCTCGAGCCCCATCCCATTGAATTGGAGAGATTTTCCATGCTTCCCTGGCTCTATTACAGCTCAGTAAGGCATGCTCAATTGTTTCCCTTTGCTCACCACACCCTCTGCAGATGGGATCTCCTTTACCTGTTCTGGTATAGATCTTCTGCTTGACTGGGATGGCTTCATTAATACATTTCCACATAAAAAACTTTAATTTATGTTTTAGATTCAGCTTCCATAGTTCTTTCCACATCTTACTCCTCTTGTGCTCCCAGCTAGTTCCACCTCGAGTTCCTGTTGTCTTCTCAAGTTTCTTGCTTTGACTTCTGAGCACTCTATAACCAGACTTAACTGAGTAAATTCCATTTTCATTATGCATCGAGAAATTACAATCCTCTCTTTCTGTTAAGCTTATGGGAATGATAAGGATCTTTTCTGCATCTTTTTAGTTAAAAGTCTTGAATACTAAGCACTTGTTCCATCCATAGTTTGTAGAATCGGGATCCTACGCAGGATCGATTTTGACTTCACAGGATCGGATCGTAGGATCGTAAGATCCTACCAAAAACTCAAAAATTGAGTAAATTAATAATTGTCAAGTTCATATATTGTATTATACAACCTAAAAGATATCAAATAAATAAGTTTTATATACAAATATAACACTTTTTTACCTATAACTTAATGGGAAGATTAGAATTATCTGATGAATCAGATACTTTAAAATTCAAATACACCTTTCTTTGAAAATAACACTATTATGGTCATGAATTTACTAGAAGGCCAAATGTTTTTGGATTATAGATCCAAAAGAAGAAAAAAGCAACATGAAAATTGTAGAAACCAAGAACTAGGAAACTTCATAGGCAACGTGAAAAAAAGCTTAAAAGCACTACAAAGCAGAAACCAGGAAACTTGTAGAAACAAAACTATATGTCCATAGGCAATATGAAACAAACATAAAAACACTTCATAGTTAACCACTTAAAATCCCATCTGTGAACTCAAAAAAACATAAAAATACTAAAAGCTCCATTCACAACCAAGTCATTGAAAGAGTAAGAGGAAATAGATTGAACCTTGTTACACAAAGAACCTATCATACCAAAAATGACATGACCCACTATTTAGTAAGCATAACATAGACAATGCAGGAAATTAACTAACATTTGACATTGCCTCCATGTAGCTAGACTCGTACTGGTAAGCATCACCTGATAGAGGTAGATCCTCTCACAATACTTGGCATGCAAAAAAATGCCCAAAGAGAGTTGTCCTTTCTAAGAATTTAGTAATCAGCTCAATAATCTGCTGATGAGCCACAAGCAATGAAGAATGGATCAAATAACCAGTCTTGTGAACATTAATAAGCTAACTTGAACATTGCTTATATAAATCCAAAACTTACATGACTTTTTTCAATGCAGAAATGGACTGGTTAGTAGAAAATAAACACATTATCAGCGAATGCAAATGAGTGACTATTGAACAATCTTGAGAAACCTTAAAACCAACCATCTTAGTTGACAAATTAATGGGTTGAAACCTCTAGAAAGCACCGTAGCTCCAATAACAAGATTCATAATAAAACAGAAATAAAGGAATTCATAACCAATCATCCTCATCGTTTTCATCGTCTCCATAACCCAAGTTTCCAAAATCATTATTTTCCCAATCATCTTCATCATCCTGGAAATTCTCTTGAGATCCATTTTGGCCATCATCTTCATCACCCTTCAAATTGGCATCCAAATGATCAACTCCTATTTGAGTGTCATTCTCGGGACCCATATCAAGGTAATCATCATCATCATGGCGATTAAATTCACACGAAGTCCCATCATCCTCATCAATGATATGAATCTCTTTCCTTTTATTAGTTTGCCTTCCACGAGCATGAGTTTCACGGGCATGGGTTTCACAATGCTCACGACCATCTACATAAACAAACAACAAAAGTAAAATTTACTAAGAATAAAAAAACTTTTCTTATAATTGTTTGAATAAGAAAACTTTTCTAAGTTTAATAAGAAGAAAACTTACAAGCTCTCCACACATTTCTTGTAATCATTTCAATTTCATCCCCATCTCCATTTTCCTCTTCATCTGAAGTGTCACATTCAGGATTCTCATCTAAAACTCGCAACCAACTATTTTCTTTAGGAAGAGTTGCATTTTCCTTTTCTGTCACCCATTCATCATCCGAAGGCAAGTTCTCGAAAGGAATTTCTTCCAAACGTTGCCTTTGCCTATGCCTTTCTTTCAATTTCAAATTATACATTACAAACACAAGATCATTCATTCTTTTTTGAGCCAAACAATTCCTTCTCTTAGAGTGTACCTATTGGAGTTGAAAATTTTTTTAGTACAACACAAGTTTAAATATATGAATAAAATATCATGTTAAATGAAATATTGAATCAAATATTATATTACAGAAAAATGTTTTTACCAATTCAAATGCACTCCAATTTCTTTCGCATCCAGAAGAGTTACAAGTTAAACTTAGAACACGAACAGCAAAATTTTTCAATTTTGGACATTCGTCCCCATAAGATTCCCACCAATCCGCTGTAGCAAATTAAAATAAATAATAAATTAATAGAAAATTTAAAAGTGAAAATAGGTAAGTTTAAACAATAACTAACCAGGAGATTTCTTGTTTCTTGTTAGTATAGCATTGTCATGGCCAAACAATCCATTTGCATGTCGAAAATCATCCAATTGTAAATCAATCTTCACTCTCTCACTGGTTTCAGGAACCATCTTAGGAATGCAATCATAAAGACCACGTTTAACACTTGCATCACATTGGAATTCCGGATTGTAGTGAAATTGAGGATTCAAATAATAGCCCTCTTTCCAAAATTTACAGCTGAAAGTATAATTAATAAATCATTCTAAAATTTACCTCTTTCGAGCATTGTTCACATTTTGTCTAATTTCTTCCTTTGCTTGGTCAATTGCTTTATAGAGAAAGCCTATGGCAGGTTTGTCATCAGAATCAACCATCCTCAATACTTTTACAAGAGGTGAAGCTACCTTTAAACACAACTCAACATTTGGCCAAAATTGTTAAGTATCAAAAATTATGCTTTCAATTTTTTTCCCCTTTCTCGTCTTAGCATAAACACTTGTTTTCCACTGATCAGAGGAGAAGAAAGTAAACAAGTTACCTTTCAACTCATTGAGACATCTCATGGTCAAGTATGAAGTAGCAAAGCGAGTGACCCTGGGTCTAATCAACTCCTTGCCATTAGTGAACTGTTTCATCCAATTAATGACTGTACCCCATGAATAAATATATGTGACCACTGATTTTGCTTTCTCTATGGTGACTTTATGAAGAGGATCAAATTTTTGAAAATCCTCCAAAATTAAATCAATACAATGAGCAGCATAAGGGGTCCAAAATAATTTTTTTCTCTTTTGCATCAACATTTTTCCAGCTGCCTTATAGTTGGAAGCATTATCAGTGACGACCTGCACAACATTATCATCTCCAACTTTTTCCACAACACCATCTAACAGTTCAAATAACTTTAGAGCTGTTTTTGAAATATCACTAGTGTCTACAGAAGATAAGAACACCGTACCAGCGGGACTATTAACAAGAAAATTATTCATTGTTCTCTTTCTTTGATCAGACCACCCATCAGACATAATAGAACAACTAGTTTTTTTCCACTCTTTTTTGTATATATTGAGCAAATTCAATGTCTCTTGCACCTCTTTTTTCAAAAAAGTCACTCTCATTTCATGATAAGAAGGTGGTTTAAGGCCTTTCCCATATTCTCCCACTTTCTTAAGCATTAAAGGAAACAATGGGTTATTCACTGCATTAAACGGAATAGCACTCGTATAGAACCATCTAGCCATGATTTGACAAACTTCATCTCTATCTTGCTTCTTCCATTTCTCATTTATTGTTGTTTGTCTTACACCTGACCCCCCAGATTTTCTCACAAAATAGTTTTCAACAGAACCTTTTTTAACCCATTGCCTAACTTCTTCTTTCTCTTCTAAATCACATGCAGTACTACTACTAGCCCTTTGTTCTCTTTTCTTTGATTCTTCAGAACTTGCACTTAGCAAGTCAAACATTTGTTTTCTAATATCATCGGGAACTCTAGGACATGGTTCAACATTTATATGTGTACAAGCTAAATGGTGCTTAAGCCTAAAGATGCCACCTACTCGAGTAATCCCACAATATTTACATTGGACTTGTCTCTTGTTAGCATCAATTTCAACTCCATGATCCCACCCAGGATCTGATCGAGCCCCCGGTGCATTTTTTCTACCTTGTTTCTTTGGAGCAGATGAAGACATTTAACCACTGCCAAGTATATTAAATATTCATAAGGAACCAGCCACAACATTTTGTTAAACCACATAGAATAGTAGTGTTTCCATTTTGAAAGGAAGGAAGCACAATATAGCATGTCAGTCAACCACGAAAATATAAATGTGCACATATGCATGAGAAAGGGACAAATAAGAACTGATAGAAAAGAAGGAGCACTCACAAGGGGATGATTTCGCCAAAACAAGGCAATGACTTCCTCTGCATAATTTTAAAAGACAATTTACATAAGTGACGGGACATTCTTGCTACTGGTTTTTGTTATGTATGAATTTCATTGAGTTCCATAAGAAAGGATTGAACATATAAGAAACAGATAAAGAAATTCAACCATTAGACACAAGCTTATTGGGGTTAGTGTCCATTTAAACAACAACAGAAAGCTCTGATATCAGCAAAGCAAGAACATATAGCAACAAACAAGTAGAGCAGTCTTCACCCACGTACAAAATTGTCTATCGAAAGAACAATAAAAGCTAATCTAATAATAAAAACAATAAAAAATCACCAACAACAATAAAAGCTAATCTAATAATAAAAACAGTAAAAAATCACCAACCAACTCCTGGTTTTGACGTTTTGTTGCACTTTTGAAGGTATTGTTTCAACTACATTCATTTATCAATCTAATGCCATGCCTATTAGTCATGGTAAAAAAAAAAAGTCTCAGTATGTCTTATCAGAAATTCATAGAAGGTGATCTGCAACTGAAAAATTGGTAAGCTGGTGCAAAACCTGAAAGTCTTGAAGAAAGCTTTGGAATTTCTGTTTTGGTTTGACTATATTTGGGAACTGACCAATTACTAAAAACAAGAAAAAGCTAGAAAAATATAAAAGTCATGCTAGTTATGTTAAATTTATGAGTGGCGCTTTGGGAGGAGAAAAATGAATCTCAATGAGTCTGCCATATGGAGCCTTAGAAACTAAGAAGGAACAAGGACCCTGTTTTCTGAGGCTTCTTTACAGCTAGACTAGATAATCCTCTGGTAAATTTTACTTTGAAATGTGATACATCTGGGAAGTTTAAGCTAAGCCTACGTGATAACCTTACCAGTACTAGTACCCTTGGAAACTTCAAAATTTGCAAAGTACTAGTACCATACCTGGTTATCAGTTAACCATGAACACGTATATGGATCAATGTGCTCCCTATTAACTTTTTTATTTTTTTCAGCCTTAACATGAATTTCTGATATATCTCAGTCCGTTCTCAAGGTCATGATGGAGTCAGAAGACTTCTGCCTATTATGTGTTTATATGGAGTCAAAAGTTCAACCAAGTTTATATGTTTCAACGGTAAGAATATAAAGCACTACTATCAGCCATCAGATTTTCAAAAATTGCTTCAACCATCTCTGATCCAACAAAAAAGTGACTTACACACCTAATAAATTCTTCAGACAAAAATTGAAACCACACACCATTTCCCAGGCCACAAGATGCATATCATCTTTACATCTAACCAAACAATTTACAAATAACAATAGTTGAGCATTTTTACCTTTAGGCAGAAACATGAAATCTGAGTTCGAGATAAAATTCCAACGGGAGGAAAGCCTGAGCTATTGCTTCAAAGCCTGGTTCAAAGCCCCTTTCAATCCGTGAAATACCAAAGGTCCAAACTAAAATTTATACAAGCTAGTGCTTTAGGAAGAGAGAATTAGTACATTAAGAAATGAAATAGATGGAAAACTTGTGAATTTTTTTTGGAGTAGAAAGGGGGAAGAACGAAGAAGTTGATGCCCTAATTTTCTCTTTCTGTGGAAGCTTCAGAAGAACAGAACAACTAAACGATTGTTGGCCTTTGGTCAAAACTCAAAAAATGTATTTTGGACAAAAAATGTTATAAAATTGCACATAAAGGGTCCAATTTTTGATAAATTACGAAGTTGCCTAAAAGTTAGTATTTAATTTTGAAATTTACCCCTATATTTTCTAAATTGTTCAAAACTGTAGGATCGCCATGGGATCATAGGATCGTACAATCCTACGATCCGACTAACGATCCCACCGATCCTAATGATCTTTGCATATATTTCGATTCTATACCCGATCCGGATCGAAACCTATGATCCGGATCATAGGATCATACGATCCTTTGATTCGGATCGCGATTTTAACAACCATGGTTCCATCTTCTATGACTGATGATCTCTCCCACTTTCTGAATATTAGAGTCAAGCTTCTTTTCTAATGTTGGCTTCCCAGCTGGATTGTTAGGAATCCATGCATCTTCCCATATCTTTGTACTTCTGCCATTCCCTTTCTTCCTTCTCTCCCCATCTCTTATCAACTCCCTTGCTTGTGCTAAACCTTTCCATATCCAGGAAGCATTGTTGGGGATTTTACTTGTGAAAATTGATTCCTTAGGAAAATATTTCTCCTTCAGAACTTTGCTCACTAACAAGTTGGGATTGGTAAGAATTCTCTAGACTTTTTTACCCACTAAGGCTACATTAAAAGTTTCCAAGTCTTTAAAGCCTAAACCACCCTCCCTTTTTTCCTGAGATAACTTTTTCCATGAGCTCCAATGTAGTTTCTGTTTACCCTCATTCTCTCCCCACTAGTAATTAGCCATCAAAGAACTGATCTGTTTGCACACCTTCCTTGGCAATTTGAAGCACGACATAGTATAGGTAGGCATAGCAAATGACACAGCTTTAAGCATGATTTCTTTGCCTGCAGGGCTGAGAAGCTTATTTTTCCATTTTCCCAATCTTTGCTTGATGTTGTCTCTGACATATCCAAAGATATGTTCTTTAGTCCTTGTGACCACCATTGGAAGACCTAGATATCTGCCTTGGTTTATTATTTGTCTGTTTCCTAGCCTTTGGCACACCTCCCTTTTAACATCCTAAGCTGTGTTTCTGCTGAAAAATGGAGGATTTTTCCATGTTTATTAGCTGACTTGAGCATTTTTCATATGTATTCATTATCTTCCTTAACTCCATAGCTTGCCTAGGATCAGCTTTGTAGAAGACTAGAGAATCATCTGCAAAAAACAAGTGGGTTAATATTGTTCCACTCCTGCTAATCTTCATCCCTGTCATGGACCTTTGCTCTGTTGCCTTCCTTAGCAGATTTGAGAATCCCTCTGAGCAAATAAAAAACAGATAAGGTGATAAAGGATCACCTTGTCTGATACCTCTCCCAGGGATTATATACTCTTTGACCTCTCCATTAATGCTAAAAGAGTAGGATGTTGTTCTTAGACACTCCATTATCCAGGAAATCCATTTATTCTCAAATCCCATTTTCCCCATCATTTTTCCCAAAAAATCCCATTCCACTCTATCATATGCTTTTGACATATCTAACTTAACTGCCATGAAGCCATCCTTACCTTGTCTTTTATTTTTTAGATAGTGCAAACATTCATGGGAAAGGATAACATTGTCCAGAATCTGTCTATCAGGTATAAAGGCAGACTGGTTTTTGCTAATGCATACACCTAAGACCTTTTTGAGCCTATTTGCCAATATTTTCGCAATGATTTTATACATTGTATTAAATAGGCTTATAGGTCTGTACTGGTTCAGAGAGGTAGGAGACTGCACTTTGGGGATGAGGGAAATAATTGTATGGTTAATGGATTTCTGGAGATGACTTGTATGACAAAAGGTTTGTATTGCATTTACCACATCCCTTTTGATAATGTTCCAGAATTTCTAAAAAAAATGGGTGACATGCCATCCAAACCTCGGGCCTTATTCGGGTTCATAGAGAACAATGCACTCTTGATTTCCTTTTCTTGCACAGGTTTTGTTAGATTATTATTCATATTATTAGTGATTGTGTGAGGTATACCATCCATTACTTCATGTAGATTTCCACCTCCTTCACTCATGAACAGTTTTCTGTAATACCTTGCTACTTCTGCACCCATTTTCTCACTATTTTTGGTTCAAGAACCATCATTTCTTTGCAGATTTATCATCCTGTTCCTTCTCCTTCTTCCTTGCACTTGTGCATGGAAGATTTTAGTGTTCTTATCTCCTTCCTTTAGCCAATTAATTCTTGCCTTTTGACTCCAGTAAATTTCCTCTTCCCTATAAGCTTCCTTTAACTGCACTTTGAGGTCTTCAATTCTCCTTTTTCTATTGTAAATGTCACTCTTATCCACTTCTTCAAACTGCAGTTTGACTTTCTTAATTTTTTTCCTGAGAATTTGTCTGAAATCTGTTTTTCCACCCGAGGAGAGCAACCCTGCAATTTTTCACTTTACTAATCACCTTGTACATTCTTGTTCCTTCCATTTCCTATTCCTATGTAGCTTTAACAATATCCTCAATCCGCTCATACTGCAGCCATCTTTTATCAAAATAGAACCTCTTCCTTTGAGCTCTTATATCAGGAGATGTATCAAACAGCAGAATACTGTGATCTGATGCATCTGAGTCCACATGTTTGCATATCACTTTTTCAAAATTTTGCATCCACTTGTAACTGCATAATCCTCTATCCAACCTTTGTCTCACTTCTCCTTCCTTTTCCCAATTATTGCACCATGTCCAGGGATGTCCTTCGAACCCTATATCACTCAACCGATTCTCATTGATGAACTCCCTGAAATCGTTGAAACTCCTTTCTTCTCTCCATTTTCCTCTCCATTTCTCTTCATTTGACACTATGTCATTAAAGTCTCCTGTAATTATCCATCTTTCACCCCATAATTTTTTCCTCTCTGTTAAGACCTTCCACTGCTGCTTTCTCATTTGATAATCACAACTAGCATACACCCCCACAAACTACCAATTTCTATCCTCTACCAGGTCTTCCACTTGTGCTTCAATTGTAAAAGTTGTAACCAGTACTTTACTCACTTTAACCTCTTCCTTCCACATTAAAGCTAAGGCCCCCGCTTTATTCATTGCTTCCACCACCTAACAATTGTCGAACCTAAGAATATTTAGTCTTACACAAAAATAGGATACTTGGGGAGAAGAGGTTGTTAACCTCCCTCAGATGGGGAATTGTCAAGGGGCTCCCGACTCCTTGACAATTCCACACCATCATCCTCATTTATCTTTTGGGGTCCTGAGAGGGTTGGACCCCTTCCCTTCAGATTCCATTTCCATTTCAAAGAGCCCAGATTCTATCTTATTTCTTTTCCCTTGCTGTTTCCCAGTCTCTTCATTCTCTTTTTCAAAGTCCATCTGTTCTGATTTTCTTTTTCCCTGTAGATGCATTACTCTGCTGTTGCTGTTCAATTCCTTTAAAGGCTGCCTTTTACCTTCTGGAGCTCTTAAAACTTTCTTAAACCTTTTACTTTGTTTCATCAGAGCTAATTGTTTTCTTCCTTCATTCTCCACAGTCCCTGGTTCTCCTTCCATTTCTGACCATGCTGCTGTAGATGTATCAGGATCTCCACCTGAAATTTCAGTTTTATCCATGTCTTCTTCCATCATCAGTGCATCCTGGTCTAAAGTAGCAATTATGTCTTCCCTCCTTCTGACTTCTTCCTCCTCTTCATCTACTTCCTCAGAATGTTGTCCTAGATTGCTTGATCCTCCATCAGATTTCTACTTATCCAGGCCTTTCAGGTCCAGCACTTTCCTTGCCTCATTATTCACCTCACTATCATCTCCTAACTGGATTTTACTTCCTTTCTCTCCCAAATTGTCCCCATTTCTTTGTAGAACAGTCCTTTCCCCTACTCTCACCCCCCCTTGTTTATTCAATTGATCATAGGATCCAATTAACATCTTTGCTTGAGAATTGTTTCTTATAGGACCCGCTCTAATCCATATTCCATATTGGTTATCTTTTTTCCCTCCTCCATGACTACTACTTTGGTTACAGCTTCTTTCATTGTGACCTATCACACCACAGTTGTAGCAGAAGTCAGGGTATCTTTCGTATTTAAAGTTGATCCATCTTGTTACTTCCCCAGATTTAACAGTGGTTCCTCTTAGAAGGGGTTTCGAGATATCCACATTCACAAAGATCTTTAGGTGTCTTCCCTCCTTACTTCCTGTTTGTGGGATTATCACCTCTCGGACTTGATTAAACACCCTACCTATCTTTCTACCTGTCTCTTTAGTCACCCAATGCACCGACAGATTTCAAATTTGTATCCATAAAGGGGCCACCTTAAACGCCTTTTCATCATCCTCCACCCCTTCGAACCACTTCCTAACCAGCAAAATTTGGTTATCCATCACCCACGGTCCCCCATTCAAGATTCTATCCCTATCTTTTTCTATTGGAACCACAAACTGAAACAAATTTGGGCCTAGCTCGATTACTCTAAGCTCTTTGGGATGACCCCAGGCAGTTGTCGTAAAGCTTTTGTTTCCAGAGTAGTTCACCACTTTTTCTCTCACTATTTCCCAATCAGACTGCATCTGCATTCTTTTAATCCCACATCCAAGTCCTCACTTCCTAGATCTGTAGTCTGTAACTTCAGACTTGATAAAGCAAAGTTTTGCATCATATCCGTCAATTCCTCCGCCATTGTCTTTCTACAATAAGTACTGAGTGTATACCACACACTTATCATTGCTTATGAACTTAATCTAGCTTAACCTAGTTAGCAAGCTAAAAAAGAGTTTTATGTTCTCTCGGTAAATGCATTTGGTAGACAGACGAGTCTAGGACTTCCCTATTTAGCTAAACAAAAAAGCAGGGATGTTCACTTAGGGCAGTTAAGTTAGAATCTCAAAAGTCATACCTGGAAAGAAACTCTGTTATTTGTTTGTCGGCTATCTTGTAAGAATTTGTTCTGTCCGCTTCCCTTCACTTCTGAGCTTTAATGGCTTTAAATGTTTAGAACATCTTTCGAATGATTGCTGAGATTCTTGTATTAACTATCTTTAACTCTCTTCCTCACATTCCCACATTCTTGCATTTTGAACTTTGAATTTTGAGCTGACTGGAAGGTTTGAAAAGTTTGAAGATGTAAAACTCCCACCAAGGGGGATAAGGCTCTCTTTCCAAGAGAGAGAAAAGCCTCTACCAAAGAGAGGAGGTAACGGCGGCATGTCAGCATTAATTAGGACGCTGTAATCTAGCGCAAAAGTGTAAATGTTGAGACATTAGTCATCTGTTGATATTTGTAAGTGTTAGTTATGATATTCATAGTCCAGCCCATAAGATATAGTGGTACAAAGGGTAGTGACACTAGCCACCTGTTGGAACAAGTTTACAAAGGGGTCCAACGCAGTGGCTGGCTCGCTAGAGCTAGACGAGTTTAAGTTTGGACGTGCATACGAGTAAGGTTTGAAAGTTAGTCGAGTATAATCAAGTATTAATTACAAATTAAAGCATGCATATACCCTATTGTGAAATGTCAGTTTGTTAATTTATGTTATTTAAGCGCAATTGATCTCTAAGTCAAGCCTGATTAAGGCTCGATATGTTATCAAGCATTCTAAAATAGAGCTGGGGTCAGTTAAGATAGTATCAAAATAACTATAGATGTTCAACAACCTTGAAATCTCAAATTATAGTTTGAGTACTGCAGTACTCGAGTTGTTCAAGTTTGACTTAAGAAGTAATCAATCTATCAATCACATGTACCTCTAGTAAATAGGTTATAAGATGAGAAAATTGATCAAAAGTTTTGTATGGGTTATGAGATAAGAAGGGAAAATTCATCAAAAGTTTTGTATATAAACTCGGTGTTTGTCTAACGGATATCCAATGGTGATAATAAAACCTTAATGTTAACAAGGGCTCAAGTGTTAATTTTTTAGAAAATTGAGTTAAATTAAATTGTAGAAGTGTGCAAAAATAAGGGGGACAGTATATCTAAATGTTTCTTTTAACTATCTAACGTGACACTCCTCATAAGAATCTCTTAACATGGAAATTTGATCTTAGGATTTGTTTCCCATTTTTTTTGGTGGGAGGGAGGAGTCTTGTTCATTACATGTTCCACGAAATTTTTTGTACTTGCTTTTATTCTAAAAATATATTTTTAAAAAAGGCATGTAAATGTGCTTTTAGAATCTACACACACACATATGTATGTATATACATACATATACATATACATATATACATACACACACAGATATATATATATATATATATATATTCAAACTTTTGCATGGACAACAAACAATTCCTAATTGTTGAAAACAAATCCCGTGCCTTGAAAAAAAAAGCTAATTAACTAAGAGCAAACTATTGAATAACAAAAAAGAAAAAAAGAAAAAAAGATTGGGTAACCAACACCCTAGAGCCACTCCCAAATTTTAAGCCAGTTAGTTACAAAATAAAAATATACAAATTTTGAACAAAAAGAACAATAAAGGGAAACAAATATTCGGGTTTCGACAATCACTTGACCCATAAAAGAACAGTAGATGAAAAAAATTTGTGCATGCTAAAGCATTTAATTAATAAAGAGAATCATTACTAACTTTTTTGAAAAAAAACACTGTAGCACTTTTTTGATGTGATGTGTATGAGATAAAAAGGTGGTTGGAAAATATGTTGATAATGTAAACAAGTAAATTTTGGGAGTAAATTTTCTATCCAAACAAACCCATTATTACTAACTTAACAAGAATTAATCTCAGTTCTTAAGCAATCATCAGTTCACTTTTAAATCAATAGATTCTGCGCACAATAAATAGTTCAGTAGATCTAAGTTTTTTGTTTTGTTTTCAAGCTAATCTTTTTGATTAGAAACATTTATTTCACGAGTTTGTCTTTAATGTATAAGGTTTTTAATTTTTTTTGTTACTTCTGGTAGTGTTACTTATCCGAGTTTTCATTGTCGTGTCTTTTAAATTTGAGGTTATTAGCAATAGTTTTTCCTATTCTACAAGCGTTGGCTTTGTTTCTTTCAAATTTTGGTGGTGTGCATACTCAAGGTTTTGGTATTTCATATTTACTAAAGTTTTACAGCTAATTGTTTCCTAATCTTACAAATCTTAGGGGCTGACTACTGGAAGCTTTGTTTAAATTTTTTTTTTAAATTTTAAACTTCAAGTTCGTAATTTGTTAGTCTGAATATTTTAATATGCATTCTCTTTTCAGAAAGCCTTATATGTCACTTCACTTTTTGATTAGTTTTCAGAAACTGACATTCATTTTCTAAAATCTGTCACTTTGGGTCTTTCATTCCCTACTTTCTAATTTCGGCTGTGTTAATGTCCTTTTCCATGAGTCTTGATTTTCTATTTAAAGTAGCTATTCATACTTGTAAAAGTACATATTTTGCACAAAAAAAGGGTACATTTTATTTAAACTAGCCATCTTCAATCTTCCTCTTTTTTTTTTTTTTCATTTTGGTATTATTTTTACGTAATGTTTTAGTTAGTTGCTATTCAGAGTATTATTGTTATCCTCCTCCTTCCCCTCCCCCACCCCAGCAAAAAAACCCCCGGGGGGTGTCAAAACGGCCACTGGTAATAGTATTTTTTTGGGATATCTCTCCTTTGGTGCAAATGTTCTAAACCTATTCAATCGCAAATTAATTTGACTATTACTTGAATAAGAGATTACTTTAATACTTTTACAACACAAAAACCCATAATAACAACATAATCTCAAATCAAGTTTCTCTTTGCACAATAATGACATCATTTTAACTCTACAATGCTGCCCCAACTGGCCATAGGTCCAGACTCCACCATTGAGGATAGTGCCGCCCTCCCTGTATTTAATATTATTTACATGTATATAGAATACAAAATAGATAATATGAATTGATTATGTATGTAATATCAAATGATTAATTTCATACTTCATTGTGGTAAAATAATGTAATTTTGCTTGTTAACTTATTATGATAATGGATGATGAATTTTAGATTTTACATAAAATCAAATGTGGAGAAAAGAATTCAAAGATCAAATAAATTTTAAACTCTATTTCATGTTGGATATTTAGCTAAAAATTCAAAAGAATCCTTAATAAATTTATTATTACTACAGTACATGTGTAAATCACCGGGGTAGTGGGGCACAAAAAGGGGTTTTGGTAACAGGCCATGGAACGGCGGTGGGGGCAAGGAGAGCTTTTGAAAGACAGGGCGGGGGAAGAGAGGACTTCCAACACCAAATCCGCATTGTTGTCATCCTAATCACAATCACTTTTTTCATTTTTATTTTGTTAGGGTGATAAATTGCGGGGGTTAGGTCTGAAATCTCCAAAATCTAGCTATACAACAATTACGCTTTTACAATTTGATTTGTAGTCTCGGTTCATATTTTCACTAACAAAGAAAATCTATACGTAAATGTCGCCTTCTGAAGGCCAATCTTTGATATATCACAAGCACTAACTACATGAGAAATTGATAGTCAAATACTTATTTTATGGACTAACTTTATTTAGCACCTCCGAACTTGTGTGTTTTTCTACTTTGCACCTGCATTTCAATTTTAGACACTTTACACTAGAAATTCTAAATTTTGGACACTTTTCACAGTAAGCTTTCAAGTATGTCCCATTTAAATCCAATCTGCGATAACGTTAGCAAAATTAATATAATAGTGGACTTTACAAATCATGACAATGTATTAAAAGTGATAAAAAGGAGTCAATAGATAATAGCTCAAATAAAATGATAATTACTCTTAATTTGCAGTGTCCTTTACCTCATTAATTTTGTTAACAATATTAGTGATTGGAGAAAATTATATAAATTAATGAAAATATGCTGAAAGTTATCAAAAGGAGCCAAAAGATCACATGCAGAAGAAAATGATATGCTGTCATAATTTACATCGTTCTTTATTTCGCTAATTTTGTTAATATTGTCATTGATTGAACTAAAATGGAACAAGTTGAGAGTTTAGTGTATAAAGTGTTCAAAACTAAATTTTAGGTACAACGTGCACAAATGATATAAGTTTAGGGGGTGCAAAGTGGAGTTGATTTGTTCCTATTTTATCTCATCAAACTTCAAGGACAATGTAACGTAAACATTATTCGCAAAAATGAACAAATAATCGGAGCAACAACAACATCTTAGTCCCATAAGCCTAATCTTGTGCTAATATACTACAAATCCAGCTTAATTTCTATATATTAGCAGAAATGGCAACTAAAATATGCAAACTTCTTTCTGCAAGTTAGAGTGAAAAACCTGTGAATTAGTCCAAAAAAAAAAAAAAAAACCTAAAAGTACATGTGCATTCGTTGAAGAATGAAACTTTTTTTTACCAATTTTTGTCATATTAGAGGACACTACGGTATGAGTAAAAATGGAAATGGCAAATTAGATATCAAAATCTTCGTAAGAATGGTGCTCTCAGAAGTTTATTCTTTGTCACCTGTACGGCTATACCCTAAAGCATTCAATCTCTCCCCATGCTCACCCTAGCCTCTTTCCTATTGTTTTGTTTTCATCCGAATTTTTTGTGCTTCCTTTCCTCAACTCCATTACTCCTATGTCTGTCTCATAAGATATTATTTTGTATCACTACTAATCGCAAGCAATTTTCGTCTGGAATGGATCTTTTCTTTAACTTTAATTGGAAATTTTATGTGACGTAAACTTTCAAGCAACTTAAATTCTGCGGTTTTTAGGGAATTTGAATATTTCTGTCAAAGTTGAAGCTTTTGGTATCTAACTTGCTGTTGTTTCATTCCGAATTTTATTTTTATTTCCTTTTCAAGACAATGTTGCAGAGATTTAGAAGTTAATTAACTAATGTCTCAAATTTTGGTAGTTTACTTGTTCAAAATTTTTGAGCATCCCAATATCTTAGTTTCTAAATTCAAATTGTGTTAGTTTCTTTTATTTTTTTGGTAATTTAATTATTCAAAACTTTGAGTATTCCAATATGTTAGTTTCTAATTTCAGTTGTTTTACTTTCCAATTCTACAAGTCTAGTTTGGTGATTTATATCTCACACAGGCTTTCTCACTTGTCACACTTTTAAAAAAAAAAAAAACTTTTTTTCATAATTCTCCATTGCTTCTTGTTAACATCTAAATATGAATGGATATCTCGAGTGGTATCTCATCGCAGCTGCAATTGTCGTTGTAGCTATTATATCTTCTTGCCTTAGCCGGCTATTCAACCCTGGTGATGAACATAGCTCCAAGCCCCCGGCTAAAGCCCTGGCCCCAGAGGCAGCCCCAGCACCAGCCCCCCTACCGGCCAAGCCCCCAGCTCCAGTAGTAGCCCCAGCAGGTGCCCCCGCATAGTGGTATAACGGTCCATATGAAGTTTTCTTGATCAGCTGATACTTCATTATGAATAATTGAGAGAAAAAGAAAATGCCTCATTATGAGAAATTAGGAGGAAATCCCCTCTACTGTTTTGTCATTGTTTGGAATTTTCTCTAATGTTTGGGAGAAAACAAAGAAAACCTTAGAGGGAATCTCAAACAATGATTATAGTAGAATTACACGTTGTTGGGTATTTAATATTTGTTCCTATGTTGATAATATCTTTATTCTATATCATCTGATTACCACATTAACCGTTTTCCTTCTTTATTTTATTATCTCTTAATAGGGATTACAGATATATATATTGTGGTAATTATGAATGAGACATTGTCTCGAATCTCCAAAATATAAGAATACAAAAATCTCCTCTTTCATATATTTCTATTTTGGATTGCATATTTTCCGTAACAAGGAAAAACCATATGTAGCACCAATGGAATTTGAACATTGAAATTAATGTCATGTCACAACTTCTACGTAAAACTGAAATTGATGGTTGAATACTTGTTCTTTGTTTAGATTGAGAGATTTGACGAAAGATTTGAAATTTATCCAAATTACTCTAGTTGTTTGGATTATTTAAGAGGTTTTTGAATTTATAATTCACCAATATCAAAATTTATTTTAAACACTATAACATATACTTTAAACACTATAATAATTTGTGATTTATAAATTTAAATACTTCCTAATCTAAAGATTTAGAGGGATTTGAGATGATTTCAATTCCCTCCATCCAAACGAAGCCTAACTTTTATCTCATAGAATGTCATCAACCATGCAATGTAGTTATCGTTCGCAAAAAGGAGCAAATAACAATAGAAGCAAAGTCACATGGGCTGGTCTTGTATGTTTGCTTCCAGCAATGATTTACAAGCTCTACATTTTCTATGTTTTTCTTTTTTCAATTTTTTTGGGTGGGCAGGAACATTTTTCTATAGCATGCTAAACCTTGAAATATTAGTAACTAATGGGTACAACAAAATTTGAGCTTGAAATTATTCTTCATGGTACGAAACTTTAGAGTTACCCTAGAACAAACCGAGAACTGAAAATACTCAATTGGAAAAATGTTCAAGATAAATTTCTATTCTGTCTTCTGATCCTTTTGTGGTATAAGTCTAACTTAAGCTTTCATCTACAGGCTCCACATTAGGTTTTCACTCAAACTGTAAATAAAAGGCATTTTGATATCCCTTCTAAAATTTTCTTTTAACAGATTAGAGATTTGTTTTTCCCACTACCGGTCCAGAGTCAATATGCTTAAAGAAGTTAAGGAGCAGTAGACGATCTCCATTTGTATGTAATATTAATATTAAATATTTGGCTCTATTAATTACATTTTCGCTTCTAAAAGATAATTCAAGTCAAGGTAGAAGGTAAAGTTATCTTAAATTTTCATCATTTGTGTTACTCTTGACATCTTTTTTTTCGTTTATGATAAATGAAATAAAATTTTCTCTTTCCTTGTGGGATGTAAACCTAGTTTAAATGTTACATATGGCGCAATATTCCTCAATCAGTAGCTTGAGAAATTAGATTTTTCAACGTGATTATAAAGTTGTGCTTTTAGGTGAAAAACTAAACTTTAAATTGTCCTGTTTTGTGGCTCAGTTCACATCAACATCTTGTTCATGATTTTGTCATGATATGGAAAAAAAAGAAAAAAGAAAAAACGAAGATGCAGTGTTATGTCTTCTTTTAATTTTTTGTGTCCCTAAACTGAAATTTCTTATTTTAACAATTTTGATATGGCTTTTACTTACTTCTCCAATTTCTAGAATTGTAAGACTGGTAAGCCTTTTCATTTATTAAACAGGGAGAGAGAAAGAGAAAGAGAGAGAGGGCCTTTGCACATATGTAATGGACTAAAGAGAGAATGGCACAAGGAGTGGGATAGAAGATCCGACGCGGATTGAATATCTATACAAGTTTTCAACACAAAAGGAGAGAAGTTTATGTCCCGATCTCATGAAAATTTTGAGTCAACTTCTGCATGACACGTATGGCCGAAATACAATCGTAATAACATATATATGCCGTGGATCCAACTAATTTTTTGATATATTAGCATAGCTAGGCGACGTGGATGAATTATACTGGCAATGGATTTAACTTAAAATTTTTCAAATTCTCTCTAATGCCATGGTGAACTTTTAAATTCTCAACGGCAGAACAGACAAAAGCTGTAATTATCTAGGAGGCGATGTATAGAATGAAGGACATTTGAGAAAGTTTAGGCATGCCATCTAAAAGTTAAATTAATTTTCAAAAAGTTCAGGGCTACAAATGTGAGGTGAATTAGTAAATTTAAAACTCTTAATAGCTGGATTTATAGATTTTCAAAGTCTGGGAGAAGGCCCAATTGCCACGCTTACCGCAAGGTGGCTCTAATCCTTTTTTTTTTATTTTTTTAAAGGTGGCTCTAACCTTATAACCTATATCAGTACATGCAAAAAATTACCTTATGCAAAACCTCTGAATTAGTCCTAAGAAAATGTAATTTGATGAAATTTCTTTTCATTATAAGTATAAGTATTGATGGTGCAGTAGCATTAATTAGGAAATTCTTGAAAATATTAAACTAACAAAATTAGAAACTGGCTGAATTACAAGGAGATATTGGAAATTGTAATTGTGCATTTCCAAGCATACAGTATCGTATGATTGTTGATTGCGGTCATTAATTTTAGAAGCGCGAATACTTAAAGAAGTAACAAAGACACAAGCCTATTCATGGCCCATGAGAAAATGTCCAAAATTCTCTATTGTCAGTTGTCCTCAAAACTCTGAGTCAAGAAGATGCTCTATTCTTATATCCGTTTGCCATAATTTTTTACATGAATCTCTTAAATCTTGAATTTAATTTTTTCCTTTCAGTTTTATGGCTCCATCTTTTATAGGTGGTAACTATAATATTGCAATACTTTTTATGATATGATATATGTGCGATAAAAAAAGTAATTAAAAATAAAAAATAATTCAAAAATGCATTAATGATGTAAAAACTATTTGCAAAGATTGACAATCAAAACAAACCCTTAAGATAAATAACGTAGATAATGGCAAAAATTTAGATGTGTTGCGGTTGCTTTTACAACCATAAAAATATCACTGAATCATTTGATTCAAAGTTTGCAATCATTATAAATATAGGTATAATAAATACAATGAGTTTTATTTTTTGATAATTTTAGCAATGAGTTTTAGTGATGAAAAATAATTGATAAGTGAAACTATACTCTTTAATAGTTAATCATGAGAAAAAAATCATAAAAATTATGAACTTAATCCAATTGATCTCAAACAAACATTATATCAGTATATCTGTAATTGCTTTTAGTAGACTTCTGTAACGTTTTGCTATAACCAACGAATCTCTTGAACCATTTCGGCAGTATCGAGATCAAAGGAAATGAGCCTCCCTTGAAGATGGGTCCTAGACAATTTTACATGTTCAATCACTGGGGCATGTGTTAATTGTGATCCCGATTTTTGACAATTACAAAACAATTGAAGAATCAAATTTAATATTTTCCATTGAGTTTATTGGCAGCTCAGGTCATCAATGCAAATGGTGCAATTTGAAGAACTCAATCAAAAGAAGCAAAGGACACTGTTGACTGTCGGACGCTCGATAGCTTGTATCGGATGTCCGATAAAATTCGACAACACTCTATCGGACACTCAACTTGAAGCACCGGACGTCTGACACACAGGGGATCCATTGGACACTTGTATCGGACGCATATCAACCCCACCGGACGTCCGATCGTATCCAAGAAATTTTCTGAACTCTCTGGTCACTGTCGGACGCAAGTTCCATCAGACGCAGAATCTTGCATTGGCCGTTCGATAAAGATCGAAACAACCTGTCGGACACTTGCATCGGACGCACAACATTGTGTCGGACGTCCGATAGCTCCAACGGCTAGTTGACTCTTCAAATTCCTTCTATCCGTTGACCACTACTATTCAGGCACTTTTTTGTCCCCTTTAAATAGAGTTTTGTCTGAACTTAATAGTAACTTTTGCACACTTAGAATACAAGTTCTTGAGAGTGATTTTAGCAAGAAAATACTCTTGGTGTAAGAATTGTGGGTCTTGAAGTGTTAGTTCATTTTGTAAGCTTTTCAATTGTGAGTGAATTCTTCAATAGTATAGCTTTGTGAGGGTTATCTGAGTGATTGTAAAACTTCCTAGTTTGACTAAGTGCTGCTTAGGGCAAAGAGGAAGTGAGCCTTCCATTGTACATAAGATTGGTCGAATTTCATCAAGTTGAAGTTGCTTGAATTGAGTTTTTATTCTTCAAGCTCAAGAGGAACATTGAAAAAAATTGGTTTACTTACTATCATCCTTATTTTCAGTTCATTTCACGATTCATTGATTGATATATCATCTACACTTCTCAGTTCTCATTGCTCATTTGGTTGACAAATTAATTATGTGAGAAGTTGCATGTGCTATTTTGAAAAAGGGCATCATTACTTGATTATTTTTAATCAACCTAATTCACCCCCCTCTTAGGTTGTCTTTGGGCCTTACAATTGGTATCAGAACTTGGTCTCTAGGATCAATCTTAACCGCTTAGAGAAAAGATGACAACTAACAATGCCATATTTGTAGAGGGACAATCGGTTACTAGACCACTCATGTTCAATGGTTCGAACTATATTAGTTGAAAAGAACGTATGATCATCTTCTTGCAATCAATTGATATCGATCTATGATTTATTGTTAATGAAGGTCCTTACACTGCTACTATTGATGATCCCATTACTCATGTCCCTAGATTAAAAACAAGGAATGAATTGACTCGTGAGAATAGGGCTAATCTTATTTCAAATGCTAAAGCCATGAATGTTCTATATAGTGCATTAGATACAAATGAATCTATTAGAATTAAAGGATGTAAATTGGCTAAAGAAATTTGGGATAAGTTAAGGGAAATCCATGAAGCTAGTGAAGTTGTAAGGGAACAAAAGAAGTCTATATTAGTCACTAGATATGAATCATTCAAAATGGAACCTCATGAAAATGTAATTAAAATGTATTGTAAATTCAATGATCTTATAAAAAATTTGGAGGTGTTGGATAAAGAATACACACTTGGTGAGAAAAATAGAAAAATTTTGAATGCTTTACTTAAGGAATGGGAAAACAAAATAACTGCAATTGAAGAGGCAAAGGATTTGAACTCTATGCCCATTGAATCTCTCATAAATTCTCTAACATCTTATGAGTTGAAACTCAAGAGCAAAGTGCAGGATGAAGAGAATGCAAGGGTCAATAGAAGTATTGCTCTAAAAGCATCCCAAGATGAGGATGATTCCGCCTAATTAGATGATGAAGACATGGATAGTGATGATAGTGATCTTGCCCTCATCACCAGGAGCTTCAAGAGGATTCTCAACAAAAGAAGGTTTAGAAAAGGCAGCCCTAGCAATCAAAGCCCCAATCAATTCAACATTAGAAACAAGGGAAGACAAGATGCAAACAAAAAGTAAGGGGATAAATGTTTTGAATGTGGACAACTTGGGCACTATGCAGTTAACTGCCCTACGAAGAAGAAGAAAGAAATGAAGAATGAAAGAAAGCCAAGATTCAACAACTTCCAAATCACTTGGAATGAGTGCAATTCGGAAGGTGAGATTGAAGAAGAAGAGGAATCAGCTCAAATTGCCTTCATGGCAATTGGTGACAATGAGGTAACATCTTGCAACCCTCAATGTGAAAGTGATGATGATGATGATGATAATTTTGAGTCATTTGTTGGAAGGTTGAATGATAGCTTGAAAGAGTCTTATGCTAGAAATAAAGCATTAAAACAGGACATCACATTTCTTTTGCAAGATAATGTAAATTTGTTTCAAGATAACAAAAAACTGAAATATGACAATGATTGTTTGATAAAAGATCAAATTGAGTTACAATATGAACTTGATAGAAAAACAAGTCTTTGTGAAATGCTTAAGGAAAAAAAAGTGACTTGAAAAGAAGAATGGATAGTCTAGACATAATTCTTCAAAATAAAAAGCAAAATGGTTTTGCAAGAAATGAATTGAGCCTCATTTTAATGCTTATGAAAGGAAACTAACTTTTAGTGCAAATGAATTCACAATTTATAGAAAAAGAGGAGTAAGGTTTAGTAAACCTATTCATGTGAATGATCCTACCATTATGTGTAACTTTTGTTGTCCAGATGGTCATTTGAAGCATGAATGTTATGTAAGGAGAAACATGAAAAGAGGAATGAAATGTATGTGATTAGTTAAACATGTTTCTAACCCTCAAGGACCCAAAAATTAAAGGGTACCAAATTTTCTATCTTTTGTGTAGGTAAAAATGGAGAAAGTCATAAAGGAATCAAAGTGGTTCATAGATAGTGGATGCTTAAGATACATGACCGGTGATCCATCACAATTCATCAAGCTCAAATTAAAATCAAGTGGAAAAGTGACATTTGGAGATGACATGAAAGCCAAAACAATTGGAATAGGTGATGTTGGTAAGAATGGTGAAACATTCGTTCATAATGTTCTCTTAGTTGATAATCTAGGCTATAGTTTGCTTAGTGTTAGTCAATTATGTGATAAAGATTTGTTTATTTTATTCAAAAAGCATGAATGTTTAGTTCTTGATTCAAAATTTAACATCATTTTCAAAGAAAAAAGATTCAATGACATCTATGTTGTGATTCTTGAGAAAATTGATTCTTCTAGTTTTAAATGTCTTAAAATTTCAAATGAAGACCCTTGGTTGTGGCATAGAAGACTTTGTCATTTCAATATGGATGTGCCAAATGAAATTTCCAAAAAGGAACTTGTCAGAGACTTGCCTAAAATTAAGTTTGAAAAAGACAAAGTTTGTGATGCATGTCAATTTGGTAAACAAACCAAAACCTCTTTTAAACCTAAAAGAAACATTTCTACATCTAAGCCATTGGAGCTTTTACATCTTGATTTGTTTGGTCCTACACCAATTGTTAGGTTAGGTGGAAAGAGATATTGTCTTGTGATTGTTGATGATTATTCTAGATATACATGGACTGTTTTTCTTGCTCATAAAGATGATGCTTTCAAAAATTTTGTTTCCTTGTTTGCAAAAGTGCAAAATTTGCTTGGCTTACACAATGTTAAAATTAGAAGTGATAATGGTTCGGAATTTAAGTATTGTGGCTTTCCGAAATTTTGTGATGACAACGGAATAATTCATGAATTTTCTATTGTAAAAACCCCCCAACAAAATGGTGTTGTTGAAAGAAAAAAATATGACACTTGTTGAAGCCGCAAGAACCATGTGGAGTGAAAATGAATTACCAAAATATTTTTGGATCAAGGCCGTGAATACGGCATGTTATGTGATGAATAGAGTTTTGCGAAGACCAATTTTGAACAAAACCTCTTATGAGTTGATGTTTGATAAAAAGTCAATTGTTGGCCATTTTAAAGTTTTTGGTTGTAAATGCTTTATTTTAAACATTAAGGAACATCTTCGAAAATTTGATAAGAAAACCGATGAAGGTATTTTCTTGGGTTATTGTGAAAACAAAAGAGGATATAGAGTTTATAATAGAAGAACTCTTGTGATTGAAGAAGCCATACATATTACATTTGATGAGTCTAATCGTGATTCTTCCAAAAGCACTTGTGTAAATGATGATGTAGGTATTCAAAAAGAGATTGAGAAGCTTACACTCCAAGAAGAAAACATTGCTGAAATGGAAGAAAATTCGAAAGAAAATGACACTCAAGGAAACCGAATGCAAGAAGAGGAAGACAAGGATGATTTACCAAAGGATCTTCCTAAAGTTTGGAAGTTCATTTAAAATCATCCCAAGGATTTGATTATTGGTGATCCATCCGAAAAGGTAAGAACTCGTTCTTCTTCAAAACCGCTACTTGATAATTTTGCATTTGTATCAGAATTTGAGCCTAAAAATGTTAATGATACTTTGAAAGATGATTATTGGATTTTAGTTATACAAGAGGAATTAAATCAATTTGAAAGGAATAATGTTTGGACTTTAGTTGAAAGGCCTCAAAATCACCCCATTATAGGCACAAAATGGGTTTTTAGAAATAAATTAAATGATAAGGGAGAAATTGTAAGAAATAAGGCAAGATTAGTAGTCAAAGGATATGCTCAAGAAGAAGGTATAGATTTTAATGAAACATTTGCTCCCTTAACTAGATTAGAATCCATTAGACTGTTTCTTGCATTTGGTTGTTTCAAAGGTTTTAAATTGTATCAAATGGATGTTAAAAGTGCATTTCTAAATGGCTTTATTGATCAATAAGTTTATATAGATTAACCTCCCGATTTTGAAAGTAATAAATTTCCTAATCATGTGTTCAAGCTTTCAAAAGCCTTGTATGGTCTAAAACAAGCTCCTAAAGTTTGGTATGAACGTTTAAGTGGATTTTTGATTGAGAATGGTTTTAAAAGAGGTATTGTAGATACTACTCTTTTTACAAAATAAAAATTAAATGATCTCCTTATTGTGCAAATTTATGTTGATGATATCATTTCTGGTACTACTAATGAGCGTTTGTGCAAGGATTTTTCTATCATTATGCAAAATGAATTTGAGATGAGTTTGATGGGAGAATTAAACTTCTTCCTCGGACTCCAAGTCCTTCAAAGTCACAAAGGACCTTTCATCAATCAAATAAAGTACACAAAAGAACTTCTCAAGAGGTTTGGCATGGAGGATTCAAAGCAAGTCGGTACACCAATGTGTACATCTACCAAACTCGAAAAGGATGAAGAAGGTACAAGCGTTGATGAAAAGAAATATAGAGGTATGATCGAAGCCTTTTTTATTTAACCGCAAGTAGACCGGATATTATGTTTACCGTTTGCTTGTGTGCTCGCTTTTAGTCTTGTCCTAAAGAATCCCATTTAAATGCCGTTAAAAGAATCTTTCGATATTTGAAAGGAACATTAAATTTTGGTCTTTGGTATCCTAAATGTCATGAATTTGCCTTATGTGGATATACGGATGCTGATTTTGGTGGTTGTAGAATTGATAGAAAAAGAACTAGTGGTTCATGTCATTTTCTTGGTAATTGTTTAGTATCTTGGTTTAGTAAGAAACAAAATGCCATTTCCTTGTCCACAACCGAAGCGGAATATGTTGCCGCTAGTGCATGTTGTGCTCAATTGTTATGGATGAAACATACTTTGAAAGATTTTGAATTATTGTATGATAATATGCCTATTTATTGTGATAACACAAGTGCTATAAATTTGACAAAAAATCCCATTCAACATTTTAGGACAAAGCATATAGACATAAAACATCATTTCATTCGTGATCTTGTTCAAAAAGGTGAAATTTGTGTGAATTATGTTTGCTCAAAGGATCAAATTGCTAATATTTTCACAAAACCTTTACCCCTAGATCAATTTATATATTTACGTTCGAAATTAGGAATTTTAGAAAAGAACTCTTGAAAATTCTGGTCAAATTCTATCGGACGTCTGATCCTGATGAATGGACATCCGACAATGTTCTTAGCTGTTTTCCAGAAAATTCTATCGGACAGATGTGTTAGATGCTTCATGTCATTTGGACGTCCAACATACCAAAAGTCACAGCTTATCAGTTACTTCTTTTCATTTCAATCAGTCAAACTCATTAAATTCGGACGCAACTTCCCAACCACCTATCTTTAAAAAACCCAAATTCCCATCTTCTTGTGCAACAAATTTCAAAATTGAAGGCACAACTCCCCTCACAAACCCATTGCAGACTGTGATCCTTCAACATTTCTCTCCATAAATCAAAATCTCTTCCATCCCCAAATCACCTCAGAAACCCTAGAACCACACTTCTTCCATTTTTGAGTTGTTCGATCATTGCATTATCATAAAAATTGTTGGCCAAGCACTCAGCATCTCACTCAGCATCTTAGTCTTCACTTAAAACACACACACGCAACCATGGTGCGAATTCGTGGAGGTTCATCTGCTACCGGACGCAAGAGGCTCCTCAGAGATGAAGAAACTCCAACTCCAACTGTCAAGCGGACTTCATTGAGGAAGAAAAGAGGTTCTACAACTACTCAGCAACCTCGAACAACTCAGACTAATTCTCAGGTTACCTCACAACCTCCTCTACTGTCTCAATTCATTAATGATGAAGCTAAGGAAAGATATGCCCTGTTTTCACAAAAAAGTTTCATCGTTCAAAGGTCCATTAATCCCTCTGAGTTTCAAAAAATTGACCTTAAATCTGTCCTTAAACTTTTTAAATTCTAAAAATGGTCTCATATCATTATCATGACAAATGTCTTCTATCCTGAGATGCTATATCAGTTTTTTGCTAATCTTAGGAAAGGAAATTCTCGTGATGAATTAAGGTCTCGTGTGAATGGAGTGGATTTAGTTTTTGATTCTGATGTGGTAAATGAAATTCTAAAAACCACCATTGAATTTGGCTGTAAGAGCAAAATTGCCAACTTTTTCTCTTATGAAGAAAATCCAACTAGCATCAATCATTTCAATGCTGAAAAATTGATGTCTTATTTTCAATCTCCTTTTCAAACTCCTGTTGATGCAAAATTAGAAGACCTTTCTCCTAAAAACTTGATTATTTTCTCAATCATTTTGAATTTGCTTGTTCCTATTGATGGACATCGTACTGATGCAAATAAGATGGAACTGTATCTCTTTTATTGTTTTGTTGAGAAAATTCGAATTGACTTTGGTTTTGTCATGTGCAAGTTCTTAATGAAATTGTACATTGACACTAGGAGAAAACTGTCTTATGGCAAGTTTTTAACACCGATTTTTGAACATTTTAAAGTTCCAATCACTGGTGTTTGTCCTAAGGACACTTCCACTTCTGCTTTCTCAAAAACTTATTTTGAAAGAAAAAATCTTAAGTTTTTTGATGGTACATGGTGTACCAAAGAGGCTGCCTCTGAATCCCGGTCAAAAAGGACTCATGACACACCTATCACTCCTCTCACCTCTCAAACACTTTGTTTTACTCTAGGTCCATCCATTCACCCCAGAAAATCAGCTTCCAAGACCCACTCTCCTCAATCTGAGGTTACTGATTTGTTGAAAGAACTCAAGGACCATGTTATCCTTCTTGAACATGGCCTTATACTGACTATGTCACCTGAGCAGAGGTCTGAGTTTTTGGACAAAAAGGGTCTACTGTTTTCCTCCTACTATGGTTGAGGATAAATCTCATGCAAAAGTGTGAGGGTTCGGAAATTTTATTTTTATTAGAAAATGAATGATAATTATAATAATAATATTATTATGTATTTTCACTCAAATATAAGTGAATTTATGCTTTGAATTAGTATTTTCTAATTTAGATGATTTTTCTGAGAATTATTTGTCGGTGTGTGGTTTCGGCCAGTTTAAGTGTTGAATTTTTATTCTGAAGCGTGAATACTGACCATAAGATGAAATTGAGCATATGTAGTGATATTATGGAAATATTATGAAGGTTAGACAGTGTTGGAATGGAATAAAAACAGTGTAAGTTGGACTGCCGCGTGTGACGCGACATAAAGTGCCAAAAAGCACTTTTTCCCTTAATTCATGGAAAAGCACTTTTTCCCTTAATTCATGGAAAAGCACTTTTTGGCACCATAAAGCTTTGACTTCTTGCAACCTCAAGCCTCATTTTTCAGCTGCACTTGGAGTGAAGAGAGAGAGAGGCAGCCGAGAGCTAAGGGAGAGAGAGAGAGAGAATTTGCACTTCATCTTCTTCTCCTTCTTCTTCTTTGCTTCCTTCAAGCTTCAACCACCATTGAAGGCCATACTCCCCACCACTTCTTGCAGCCGAAAGAGAGAGGAGAGAGTGAAGGGCTGGACCCATTTTGGAGGAAGAAAGAAAGGTAAGTTTTGTGGTTGAAATCTTTCATTCCTTCTTCAACTAGAACCTTGAGTTTGTGAAGGTTTTTGGATTGAATTCTTCCCTCTATGGCAGCCGAACCAAAGAGAGAGATTGGGGAGTGAGGTCCGAAATTTTGGAAGAAAAAGAAAGGAAAGAAAAGCTTGGGGTGGTTGTCTTGAGCTTGGGTTTGAGCTTGGTGACGGAAATCCTCAACAAAGCTTGTAGATCGGAGGCTAAGATCGAAACTTGTGAAACTTGCTAGGCTTGGAAGCACTCTTGGAAAGAGGAAACTCACGAGATCATCTTTGATCGTGTCGGATTGTGTTAGATCCGGAGGTATAAGCCTTGAAACTTGTAGATATAGCTTTATTAGTGTTAAATAGTTCAGATCTGTGGTTGTTATTGATATAATGATCTCATCTGAAAAGATGACGTTGGGCTCTTGAAATCCTAACCTAGGTAGCGGACTTGAGGTGGCCTCTAGGTAGCTGACTTGAGGATCTGATTGTGGCTTTATATGATAATCGTGAAAATAGTCTTGATATGGTTGGAAAGTAGGATTTTGTTGTTGAAAATTTTGGAAGAAAAATGTATGAGATGGCCAAACCCATGCTTGGTGATTTTAATGTTTGATTTCGAAACTTTGTAATTTCTCTTGAAGAGATTTTTGCCTAAATAAATGTGTTTTATGTTTAATTATGAGTACATGTTTGAATGGAGCGAAGTTATGAAATTTTAATGGTGAAAAGTTTTGTTTTCACTAATTTTGGGTAAACAGGTAATTTTGAAAAAATTAGGGAGCGATTTTAGTCGTCTAGAACTTGATTTCCTATGTGAGTTTTGATTGATTTTGTAAAGTAATAATACTGTACTTTAACTACTACTGAGTCCTGCAACTTAATTTGACATATATTGTCGAATGAATTTGAAAAATAAAGTTTTCTAGTGAATTGTAGTTCTCCGTGTCTGGCATCCCTACCAATAAGCCTTGCTGATTTCAACGAGTGTAATCGTAGATTTGGTTTGAACAAGCAATCAAAGTAGTGAGAGTTTGGTGATTCTAAGTGGTTAAGTTAAGCTTTGAGTTTTAGATATTTTGGCTAGTATCTGATAGCTGAACTTTGGCTCAGGTGGCCAAGACCTTGTCGAGGGTGAACCAACTAACGAAGTTTAGCCTTCTTCTTTGCTCACTCGTTTAATCGAATCAAGGTGAGTGTCCCAACCCCTTTTAAATGAAAGACTTTACTATTGGTTGCAAATGAATGCTTTATTGAAATGATCTGTTAGTAATCCTAATGAAGTGATTTACCACCATTTCCAAGTAATATGCTTTTACAAGTGACACAATTTATGAAGAGTTTATGAATGTTCAAATCCGTTTTAGATCAAAACTTTTACTACTACATGAAAATGACTTGTGAAATGATTTACTCAACTCATATTTGTAAAGAAACAAGTCTGTGAGTATTTCTTGTATGTTATGTGAATTACATGCTTATGTGATTAATGCTTGATGTTACCTGATTTCATAAGTGTTAAATACTTGGTTCTAGGCGAGTGTGTACTTTATCTCACTCGACCTAACTGTGAATACACTGTTCAACTGTTTACTTCTCCACTATTTGTATATTACTTGCGCATGACTGTAGGCCATGTGTACTTTACCGCATTGGCTGAACAAGGCCTTTCCCCCTTCGTTATCGACCTACTCGAGCCAGAAGCGGACTCGGTCGGGTAGGTTGGTACTTAGGGCACTGTACGGTATACTCGAGTATTACCACTGGGAGTTATAAGGAGGAGTAGGGGGGTGGTTGACTGACAAGACGGATTGTGACTGCCATTGGAGGACACTGTATCCTTTCATTACTTGAACTACATGATTATTGAATTATTGCTTACTGTATGTTATTTGCTAAATAAGTGTTTCCAGAATGATTGTTTAAAGACTCAAATGTTTTACAAAATGATGTTTAACTCAAGGGTCCATGAATTTCTTGTTTTTACTGGACATTCACTGAGCTTCTAGTTCACCCCAAAAAGTTTTATTTTTTCCCCCTACAGGGCTCGAGACGATGGATAGCGTGCGCCATGATCCTTCTTAGTGTATTTGGCTGGGTTAATTCTTGTACCATTTGTAATCATGGATGGATGGACTTTTGTTGTATTTGAGCCTGTGAGATGGTATTGTGGTTGTACCCTAAGTACTTTGAACTGTAATTTGGGAATGAGAGTTGTAAGTTGAATTTAGTAATGTTATTATTTGTGGTTTGATTTGGAATGGTTATTTACATTCGCTTTCCAAGTGTTTTAGTTACTCGAGTGATTGAGTCCTGGCGAGAGTTAGGCTGACGGCCCGCTAAACCCTTTGGCACACCTTAGGGTGAGGTAGGCTGTCACAAAAAGAGCCTTGTCCTGATTCTACCCTTGGAACTCAAGAAGCCGTGGATGCTCAAACTCCTCATCGTGATCCCTCAACCTCTAAGAAGGGTAAGGAACCAGCCACTGAAGCTGAGGAAGCTGAGGAAGAGGATGATGAAGATACAGAAGAAGAAGACCACTCTGCCTATCATATTTCTAGAAGAAGACCTGGATCGAAGACTACTTTCACTCTTTAGCCACCTTAGGAACACCTACACTTCACCATTAGGAAGCATCACTTCTATTTTGTTTCATTTTATCATTGGATGAAGTGTATTAAGTACTCATTGCTATCTTATATTTCTCTTGGATAACCAATATTTTGGATATTGATATTACTTTTAGTACTCACCTTGACTTTATGGATTTGGTTCTCTTGTTGAGACATTGCCATTATTCTTACTCTTGTTGATGAACTCGTGCTGCACTATGATCTTGTTTATGTTGAATTTCTACTTGAATAGTATATTTGCTGGTTTTGATGGATATTGCATTGATGCTACTGATATTAGTCATTCGAGACTGGTAATGATGGTATTAGCCTTGGTCTGTATTTTGATCATATATTGGTTCATATTGGCCTTATTGGAATTGATGATTTGGTTCTCTGATATTGGAACCTTGTTGCTATTGGATTTGGCATATCTGAATATTGATTAGTATTGATTTAGTGGATGAAATTATGGGCATTGGATTGTTTCTAATATTGGAAGTATGTCACACATTTGGCATCGAAGATTTCAGTTCTTTTTGGAAACACATTTGGTATTGAAGATTTCAGCCTTTCTGGAACCACATTTGTTATTAAAGTTCTATTGCTAGATTCCTTTTGAGATGACAAAAAGGGGGAGAAAGTTCTGATTTGATTGGACTTGGATGATTCTATACGGTCTTGGTTAACATTATTTGATCAAATAATTGAGTAAGGGGGAGTCTGTACATGTTTTGAATGCTCATATTATACCAATTATGCAAACCATGTACTTTTCCAGTAAATAGACGGTTAGTCAAGTAAGGGGGAGTTTTTGATAAATCTTATGATTGTTTTTTTTTTCAAATTAGGTTTAATTGTTTTGTCATCATCAAAAAGGGGGAGAATGTTAATCGTGATCCCGATTTTTGACAATTACAAAACAATTGAAGAATCAAATTTAATGTTTTGCATTGAGTTTATTGGCAGCTCAGGTCATCAATGCAAATGGTGTAATTTGAAGAACTCAATCAAAAGAAGCAAAGGACACTGTTGACTGTCGGACGCTCGATAGCTTGTATCGGACGTTCGATAAAATTCGACAACACTCTATTGGACACTCAACTTGAAGTACCGGATGTCCGATACATAGGGGATCCATCGGATACTTGTATCGGACGCATATCAACTCCACCGGACGACCGTTCGTATCCAAGAAATTTTCTGAGCTCTCTGGTCTCTGTCGAATGCAAGCTCCATCGGACGCAGAATCTTGCATCGGCCGTCCGATAAAGATCGAAACAACCTGTCGGACACTTGCATCAGATGCAGAACATTGTGTCGGACGTCCGATAGCTCCAACGGCTAGTTGACTCTTCAAATTCCTTCTATCCATTGACCACTACTATCAAGGCACTTTTTTGTCCCTTTTAAATAGAGCCTTGTCTGAATTTAACAGTAACTTTTGCCCACTTAGAATACAAGTTCTTGAGTCTGATTTTAGTTAGAAAATACTCTTGGTGTAAGAATTGTAGGTCTTGAAGTGTTAGTTCATTTTGCAAGCTTTTCAATGGTGAGTGAATTCTTCAATAGTGTAGCTTTGTGAGGGTTATCTGAGTGATTATAAAACTTCCTAACTTGACTAAGTGCTGCTTAGGGCAAGAAGGAAGTAAGTCTTCCATTGTACACAAGATTGGTCGAAGTTCATCAAGTTGAAGTTGCTTGAATTGAGTTTTTATTCTTCAAGCTTAAGAGGAGCATTGAATGAAATTGGTTTGCTTACTATCATCCTTATTTTCAGTTCATTTTACGATTCATTGATTGATATATCATCTACACTTCTCGGTTCTCATTGCTCATTTGCTTGACAAATTAATTGTGTGAGAAGTTGCATTTGCTATTTTGAAAAAGGGCATCATTACTTGATTATTTTTAATCAACCTAATTCACCCCCCTCTTAGGTTGTCTTTGGGCCTTACAGCATGCTCTTTACGCTTTTATCAACAAATAGCTTGCAGGTGATGGAAATTTAATGAACTTTTCCTTCCTAACTTGGTGCAATGCTTTCTTGTGTTTGCATTGTGCTTCAGTCAGCCTTTAGCTTTACTCAATCCTACTTCTCAGTTAAATGGAGATGATTGGAATTCTAATTGCCATGAACAAGTTCTAAGTACAAGTTGCTTGTTATAATTAAAATTAAGGATCAGTCAAAGGCTGGATGAAAAGGCTTACATGATGTGGCGGCTGTCCTTTCTTGATTGACTCTGAAAATCTCACGAAGATTTAGATTGAAATAATTATGGACGATATAAGACACCTAAGAAATTAAACCAAGGCAATGCAGAACAAGAAAAAGAGAACAAATAGATGAGAAAAAAAAATCTTTGCTTTCTTGATGTTTAAAAAAAAAAAAAAAATCTTTGCTTTCTTGATGTTTAAAAAAAAAAAAAATTCTTTGCTTTCTTGATGTTTCTTTTTGATCATTCTTTCTCAACCATCCTTTTAAACTCCATGACAGAAGCCACCATCAAAGTGGATTGTACCACTCAATAGCTTCTTCTGGAAGAAGGTCAATTCCGTGATGCTATTCGAAACAATCCTCATTTACTGCTAATCTGTACGTTGTGTAATATTTATATTGCTGCATTAACAACAAGTATACTGGAATAGGAATGCTGGACATTAAGTCGCATACATCATGTATGCCAGACAGCCAGAGTAGTTTTCTTTAGAATACAGAACTACTATACATGAAATAATAATTTCTTAGTAGAAATGTATACCACTTCAGGGTAGCAACTTATTTTATTTGCAGCCTCGAAACTTATATCCAGAACAAGAGCATCACCAAAATATTTCAGAAATATCATTAGACATTTACTCCCGCAAAAAGAAGTAATCAGAAATGTTTTGGATTACCAAATTAGTATTGGAAATCGATAATCTACCACATTTTGGAATTACTATACCAATTACCACTTAGTCTGTTATTGTTCCCTGGTAAGAGGACCGGGTTTCAACTCGAACTGCCAGTAAAAATATATTTGTATGTCCTTGAGCACAATGGTGACATTAGTAGCAATGCTGCTTGGAATCTCACTCTAAGATGATTGACTATCTTGTAGGAAGTGTGAAAGGCAGCAGTGGCAATGCTAAAGTTGCACTGAAAGTCCCCATCTCCCTTGTAACAGGAAAAAACACAATTGATCTCTTGAGTTTGACAGTAGGGCTTCAGGTACAACCTTCTTTTCCATGCATGAAAGTTTATCTAAAAGCAAGGACAATGCTACTCGACACTACATGCTATGCAGAGTTTGGTTCTTCCATAGTGGCTGAAATTTTCTGTAATCATCTCTGCTTCGAAGTAGCATATTAGCTTGCACACTATTTTCTGATACAAATCTCTAATGACTTTTAGAACGATGGAGCCTTCTTTGAACCAACGGGAGCTGGGGTTACTGGCCCCGTGCAGTTAAAAGGTTTAACAAATGGCTCTACCATTGATCTCTCCTCAAAGCGGTGGACCTATTAGGTTATTTTTTGTTTACTATTTAGGATTCCTGCTCAATTTAAGAGAACTGCGGTCGTCTTTTCAACTTCTTACAGGAAATTGCTATTTCTGTGCTTCTAGATTGTTGTCTTGGCAAATTATGCAATTTAAGTTAGACAAAGAAGATTTCCTTCTATTGATCAATGAACACAACCTGATTGCTGTCTGTAAAGTAAACTAAGTTCATTCAACGATCAATGTCTCATATTGGAGTCCTTCAATGCAGATTGGTTTGAAAGGGGAAGAGATAAGGGGTTGTCAAGTGGAGGCTCTTCACTTTGGGTATCACAGCCCGCTTTGGCTGAGAAACAGCCATTGATATGGTATAAGGTAAAAATCGTATATCTCAATGTATCTTTGACGGTTTTATGATCATAAGAGGATCTATTATGAGGCTTATATAATAGTAATGAACTGCCTTCAAAGCTATGGTACTCAATTAGATTAAGAGTTTTTATCATTAGCACTTTGTAAGTGCTCATTTCTATTCTAAACCTGCTAATAAATAAATAGGAACGTGAAGATTTACCCACATAGTATTTTTTATTTTAAGTCATCACCATAAGACAATGGGGCATTATATCTGAAACAGTGCAGTGCTTTTCGGGTAAAATCTGGTTTGCTGTGTCATATCCCCTGACACATAATTTCTCCTAAACTGAAGTAAAACAAGTTGAGATATTTTGATGGCGAGAGTCATGCATTTTCTGCAGTTATACATGCTTAGTGTTTTCAGTTAAAAGAAAAGAAACGTGCTTATTCTTTGTTTCCACCGGGAGCTTCATTACTTGGTTCACATTCAATGGAATTCATTGAATATATATAGTTATAACTACACCAACAATAAGATATTGGCTCCTTTCCTTCCCACTCCCCTGGTGGACTAGTAGACTACATCTTTAACTTGTAAATCCATGTTTTTGGTCTAGACAAACTTTGATGCTTCTGGGGGCAATGACCCTCTTGCTTTAGACCTCTGTGGCTTGGCAAAGGGTGAATGGACACAGCATTGGCCGTTACTGGCCAACCAATAATGCTCCAAATGGAGGTTGTATAAGCTCTTTCGACAATGCAGGAACGTTTGATCCTAACAAATGTCTGAAGGATTGTGGAAAACCGTCCCAGATTCTGTAAGTATCTTAAGTTATTCTAATACGTGGATATAGTTGGAATATTCTTGTAATCCATTAAGTGCAGCTACCATGTACCCCGAGACTGGCTAAAACCAAGTGGAAAGGTTCGGGTGCTGTTGGAGTAGATGGAAGGGGACAAAGATATCTTTTTCGATGTGACAGAGGAAGTCTATGCTAAGTGTCGGTGTCTCATCCATTCCAATAGATATATGGACTTCAAACCAAGAGGCAGCCAACAAAGCAGGACCAACAATGTTGCTGGAGTGCCAGTCTGCTAATCAGGTCATTTCTTCCATCAAGTTTGCTAGTTTGATAGGGTCCTGTACCTTACAGCATTGGCAGGTTATTGAAACAAAAGCAAAAGCATTGCTCCCGCGTTAGCAAGGATATGAAATAATAGTTCCCTCTTGTATGGTCATCAATTCAAGCGAATCTATAACATAAAATAGCTTAAAAGAAAGGGCCTTGCATTTTGTATTTCAGCTTCTCTCCTCGAACATCAACAGTCTCACTAGTCTGCTTTTTATGTCTATATATATATATATATATATATATATACACATTATATTATTTTTCTACCCCCTCGGTTCCAGTGGAGACCATGAAAACTAGAAGAGTTTTACGTAATGGCAGATGATCCCATTAAAGTTTCAAAATAGTCATATAATTTTTGTATATTTTTATATCAAGTAGATAATAGATTTATATAAAGTGAAAAATAGATGAAATACACAATCAGTTGTGGCAATTATACAAGGCGCTCTCTAAAAGTGTGTGTGATCAAATCATAATATCTATTTAACCCTCTATGATTTTTGAAAATTTTCACTCTACAACCATGTGATTTTTGCATTTATCTATTATTCTACTTGTGATTTATATGAGGTTATTAAGGCATCATTTTATTTAGCATTTAAATAAGAGCACTATTGATATTTCAACTAACGACATTATCTAGACTATTCTTTATCAAGTTTTCATATTTTGAAACTTTAGAAAGATCATATGGCAGTAGATGAAATTATAGGGGAGTTATTTATAATTTACCTAAAATAAATTCGGCTCATATGCTAGTCATTTAGGGGAAAAGCAAGCCACTTCTCTAACAGTTTTCGTGTCAAATAACAAATGCTTAAAACAGTCATCACACATGGAGTCATCTTGGGGGTGGATGAATTATGCTACACTTGAGTTCTCATTCATTTGATAAACTTCTCGAGATTGGATTTTCAACATCACAGTTCTAAACCAAAAAAAAAGAAAAAAAAATTGAAATAAAAAATTTTCAAAAGAAAGAGAAAATACCAATGTGTGGCTAGGGTTTGGTGATGGAAAATAGAAAATACCATTCATCACCTTCACAATTTGTCTCTTCCATTCCTAACCATAGAAACCTATTAAATTCAAGAAGAGCAGAACTTAAATGTAGTTGACAATCCATGACCATTGCTACAAATTGACCAGCATTACTCACTGAATAAATCAACCCAGAAAAACAATTCAAATGGATTCCATTAGACCAATCACAAGCATGGTAACGATGTAAGGTGTCATTGGTCCCAAGAAGTGGGATGAATATTGTCGTGCGAAACTATTAATTAGGGTAATTATATATGATTTAATGATTAAGAGTATTAAAGTTGTAGAAATATGGCTTCTTTGAGTAGGAAAATTTGGTGAAAGCATGGAAGTGAGGAAAGATTTGCCATATCAAGGAGGACAGAATATGCTAATAGCCTATTGTTTTTGAGAAAAGGTAATTTTATCAACCAACAAAGACTTGTAAATTAAGAAAATGTTAACATAACAAAATCTTATAAGTATGATACTCAAACGTTTTAAATTAGTAAACTGCCAGAATGTCAAGGCTCAAAAAGGATTTGTTAATTTAGGCAACAAGACTTCAAAGACGAAACACAACAAAAATGAGAACTACAAATTAGCTAAAAAAACAAGGGACAGTTCTAAGGTGGTAAGGACACCATATTCACTGAACGGTTTACAGTCAATTTATGAAATAGAACCTTAACAACACTACAGAATCTTCGAGTATATTAAGATACCAATGTCGGTCTTAACGAGGCTTTTGTTGGAGCCATTTTCATTTTCTCTTTTTCTTTTTCATCAAGTAAGTGCATTTTAGGTATGAAAAGCGTGCAATAAAAAATCAGTTACAAAAAATCAACGAATGACCTTTTCCTTTTAATTTTTTGTGTAATTGTTTAAGATAGTAACTTTTAATGATAAAACTCAAGTTTTTACCCTTAGGAGGACTTAAATTGAACGAAAACACATCTAAAACAGTTAGAACTCAAATAAAAGTACTAAGTTACTTCAAAATTTCATTTAAAAACTTTCAAATTACAATGAACAATATATATTAACTGCAACTAATTGCATGAAATTAAGTTAATCAACATGCTTTTTCATATTTACGTGCCCTTAATCTTTAAGGTCTTAGAATCATATGTGGATTTATATCTTTGTTAATTAATAGTCCATTACTATTGAGAAAGCAACTTACTGAAGCGGTGTGTAACTAAATCCTACCGAATTTTTTCACGTTAGTCTTTGGAGAAGAGATATGACATTAGAGTTAAATATTAATAAGGGAGCTTACAAGTTTTAAGTCTTTGTCTTATTTTTCTCACTTCAGTTCAAATAATTGACTATCTAAAAAGAATTCCAAAATTATTTAAAAAAAGGATATCACAGATACTAATTGACACCCTTATTAGTGAATGTTGATTCTTTGATGATAGGGTTGCATGTGCTACTTTGATCATTCCATTTTTATTTAATTCTAGTTGCTGCTTTGATATACCAAAACTAAAGCCTTCTGTATGCGTATCAACACAAGAAAAACAAAGATATAGAACAAGAAAAGCTCTTAGATCACCACAAAAAAAAGAACGGTTGTGATTTTGCAAATGCTTTAAATAATTCTGAGATTAATCTTAATCTTAGGAATCCTAATCACCAATTGGAAATCTTGTCACGAAACTAGCCTCTAATAATGCATAACATCCCGAGCTTCCAAAATCCAACTCAAGCTTGAGGAATAAGAAAATGTCTTCCTATCAAACCCTAGTCCTACTCTGACCTAGACACTGATTCCTAAACTATAAATAAGTATCTGCTAAACTCCAACCCTCCTCATTTCCATCCAAATGACAAGAAATTAATTTACTATTTCATACAAACAAATGTTAACCTTGATGGTTTCAAAAGGCGAAGAATCCGTAGCTGTTCAACATGTAACAATCAAAAATGCAAATGCAGAAAAATTGAATGCATAAAAAGTGACAAAAATTTTTTGTGAAAAGCTCTTTACTCCTTCATTTACCCATTCTATTCTAAATGACACTCAGTTAATTAGATCGAATGAAAGATAAAATATGTACTTAGCAGATGACGACTGTGCATTCAACATTATTCCTTTACCCAATGTTAGCCACAGCGGTACGATTAAGGTTGTGGCGTACCTTAAAATGCATGTGATGAAACAGCCTCCAACGATGACAAGAAGAAGTTTGATGATAAATGTTTTAACATGGCTACGTCGGAACTGATTGAATCACCATGCCGTGATGGACATGTGTTCCACAAGTCTTGCCAATGCCATCAAGAATAAGTCACACTTCACATATTTTCTATATTGTTAATAATGATTATTCTCCTCAGAAAGAGGTAGCACTGCGTGAGGAATTCAAATGGACTTTTGAGAATAGTGATGCAGGTTAAACTTTTTTTTATCAAGTAGTTCATTATCTTCGAATTTGAATTCGATATACTAGGGTTGTGCCAGACAAAGCTTTTGCCAATCCGTATAATCTTTAAGCTTTCTCAACTTGTCATCTAGTGTTCGCAAGTACCACAAAATGCTTCCTCTCTAGTAGTTAAGGTTTTACTAACCAACCAATATTTAGAAAGCAATGTAGTGATGCTACATGTACTACAATCATATTTAGGGCTGTTATTTGGCATGGCCTGCCTGAGTTCAACCCACCCAGCCCTATATAGAGTGGGTTATGATTAACCGAACGTGAGTTGATTGAATTCGGGCTTGACCTGAGTTTGGGCATAACTATTGGATTTATTTAATTGTGAACTGCGATTGAGTGCTCATACTTGTTTTATAACACATATTTATCGTCTTTCACCCACTTTTATCATGTAAAACTCCAAACTACCCAATAAGAATCGTTTTCACAAGTTAGAGGGAATTTAATGTTGCAGTTTTTATTTGCTAAATAGTTTTTGCTTATTAAAAAGTACTTTTATAGATAATGTGTTAAATCAGGTACTTTGTCAGGAGAGATTCCTCAGCTCGACTAGTGAAGTTTATTATCGAGAAAAAAATATGAAAAATGATTGGAAACCCATATATCTTGAATTTAACAGCAAAAACATAAATTCGCAATTCATATCCAGGAACAAATTAACTGATTGTACTTTCAATATAAGAAGTCTTTCCTTGCTCCTACATTTTCTCAAAGGATTTACCACATAATCTAAACCTTCAAGTGTTCAGTGGAGTAGATTCTTTTTTTTTGTTTTTTGGTACATGGGAGGGCCTAAAGCCCATTACATAGAGACTAAATGAGGTGTTGTAACACCCATAACATCAGCCGCAAGCCATTTCCTTAATGAATCTAGTGGCTCTCCGAGGATAGTCAATCCTAGTCCTATGTTCACCCCCATCTCTGCTAGTAGATCTACACACATAATTCCCTCTCTCCATGTATGTTCAGTGTTGCATTCCCATTTTCTCTGACTTAGCTCCTTCACCGTTGGGACTAGATTAGAGTGCAGACCTTCTATGTTTAGCTTCCTTATCTTATCCAGTCCAAACTTAAAATCGGATTTTAGTTCCACTCTGTTATAACCCATTTCCCTGTTTGAATAATTTGTGAATTGAAATGAAATTAAAACTTGTGAAGACTCATAACTTTGGACAACGAAATGATTTTCGATATATTGAAAATCTATATAAAATCCATCCATGGATTGATGTGTGAGGATTCGAATTCTGCCATGGATTGTTAAGGTTATGAACCAGATTTATGCTTTGGATTCAAGGTAAAATATAAACAATTATCCAACTACAATCCGGCCTACCAATTCGGTTGACCATGTAGTCAATCCTGCCCTGGATTTGAGAATCTAGTCTAACAATCCGGCCGACTCAGTAGCTAATCTGGCCATGAATTTGAAATGACTATTGGTTTGTCCATTAAAGGAGACTAAAAGAACATCTTAATGACCATTACAATGATGAGATAGTTTTGGCAGTTTTACAACCTCTTGATGGTCATTTAAGTGAGGAAATTATGATTCTTTAGTTTTGGTGTCTTTTGGGATGTCTTTTTCTATATAAGTGACAATCTCTTATTATAACAAATTGACTTTAACCATTGACCATTCTTGTGAAGAAATTTAACATTTGCTATTGAGTTTTCTTCTAAATCTTGTTGTATTCTAGAGGTAGTTCACTATAACCCTGTAGCAAATACTTTGTGTAGTGGGGGCAAATAACACCCTAAAGATAGTGTTTTCACACGCCTCAAGATTGTGACACCCCCACCTCTCCCTTGGGCGTACCCTAAGGTATCAGTGGACCGCCTGCCTAGCTCTCGCCAGGACTCACTCACACAAATGGTTAATAATTCCTCAAAGGAACAATTTAAACATCAATCCCAAAGTTTACAATCAACTCATAATTAAACTACTTCAATCTCACAAACCCAAAATTGAGATAACAATATAAACTAAACGACAATTCACAATTCATTCACCAAACCTTAAAACCCCAAAATACATAGAGTACTTAAGATACACATTCAAAGTTCCACATTACAATATCCCAAATTCACAACTCAAGTTTCACCAGACAGATACAAAAGAAAACCCTAATTCTAACGGTTGGCGCTTCTGCTGGGGTTCTTAATCCTTGTTAAGGAAAACAAATTTGAAAGGATGAGCTAAAAGCCCAGTGAGTTCCCAAAAAGGCATGCAAAACACATAACACATATAAGATTCTCATTCCAAATTCATATTCTGAAATAAGCAAATAAGGAAAACAATTAACAACACAAAGGTAGGATACGGGTAGCCCTTAGGGGCTAAGATCCTCAGAGCTGGAGCACGTTGATGGCCTGGTGCACAACTTTCATACCTAAAGACAGCCACTTACTCCTTCCACCACCATAACCCCCGGTTCGGGCCTGCCCACCTCAGATAAACTTATATATTTGTGTATTGCTCTTCAAATGGGACAAGGCCATATGCCAAGTCCAGAGTACACAATTTATCACGTAACCCAAGAAAGCCTTATTGGAAACAAAGATATTACAGAAATTATCGCAATGGTGTCTGAATGGAGGATATCTATGATCTCCAAATTGAACGTAGGTTCATGTTCGTTCAATTCAAGTGGTGGGTGGTATGATTCCGGTGCAACCGTACATGTATGCAATGACAAATCTGTATTCAAGACCTATGAAGATGTTCCTGAAGGACATGTAGTTGTGATGGGCAATCATGACACTACCAAGGTGCATGGCAAAGGGGTTGTGAATTTACAATTCAATTCTGGTAAGAAATTAATACTCACTAATGTACTATATGTTTCGAACATGAGGAAAAATCTTGTACCAACCGATAGGCTTAATAAAAGTGGTCTTAAAGTTGTACTTGAATCTGACAAAATAATCTTGTCCAAAAAATGGTGTGTTTGTAGGACAAGATTATTCTTGTGATGGAATGTTCATATTAAGTATTAATAAAGTTTTTGTTTCTACTTATATCGTTGATTCATCTTATTCTTTATGGCATGAAAGGTTATGATATGTTAGTAGTAAAACTTTACGTTTCATGTCCTAACATGACCTAATTGCATATGGTGATAAAGAAGAAAAGAAATGTGAAACTTGTGTTCAAACAAAAATGACACAGTTGTCGTTTCCTAAGGTTGAAAGAAATACAAATTTATTTGAACTTGTTCATTCTGATGTATGTAAACTAAATGGTTTTCTAACAAGAGATAGTAATAGATATTTTATTACTTTTATGAATGATTGTTCAAGATTTGTTCATGTTTATCTTATGAAAAGAAAAGATGAGAGTTTTACCAGGTTCAAAATTGACAAATCATTTGTTGAAAATCAACTAGAAAAGAAAATCAAAATATTGAGAAGTGAAAGAGGAGGTGAATATTTTCCTAATGAATTCTCAATGTTTTATAAACAAAATGAATTTTACACCAAACAAGTGCACCTTTTACTCCATAACAAAATGGTTTGGTTGAAAGAAAAAATAGAACTTTAGAAGACATGATTATTTCTATGTTGGTAAGTTTTGGATTGCCAAAGAACTTGTGGGATGAAGCATTGTTGGTTGCATGTCATATGTGTAATAGAATTCCTTCTTTAAAAAGGAAAATCTCTCCATATGAGGCATGGAGAGGGAGGAAACCAAACTTAAGTTATCTTAGGATTTGGGGTTGCATTGCTTACTATAGGGTCCCATATAATAAAAGGACTAAATTGGAACCAAAGGCACTTAAAAGTGTGTTTGTAGGCTATGAAAAAAATTCTAAAGCTTATAGACTGCTTGACCTTGATTCTAATGTTATAGCTGAATCAAGAGATGTGCAATTTTTTGAGAATAAATTTCTCAAAGATTCAAAGTCTATTGTGGATCCTACTAATGGTTTAGAATCACTTCAAGATATTGGTTCTTCTTCAAGTAATAAGAAAAAGATAGACGACGCTCCTATTGAATCTAGGAGAAGTCAAAGACCAAGAAAAGAAAAACATATATCTTCAGATTTCATATCTTCACAATCTATTATTTTCTTAGTTGAAGGCAATGGGGAATCTCTACAAAATAAGGTTCCAATTTTGTTGAATGTAGAAGATGATCCTAAAACATTTAGTGAAACTAAGTCATCAAAAGATGCTTCTTTTTGGAGGAAGCGGTAAATGATGAAATGGACTCATTATTGTCCAACAATACTTGGGTTCTCGTTGATTTACTTCAAGGTTCAAAGCCAATGCGTTACAAGTGGGTATTTAGAAGAAAATATGCCACTGATGGATCCTTACTAACTTTTAAAGCAAGACTAGTAGTTAAAGGATTTAAAGAAAAAGAAGGAATAGACTATTTTGATACATATGCACTAGTTGCTAGAATAACATCTATTAGAGTGCTAATGTCCTTAATTTCATTGTATAATTTGTTTGTACATCAAATGGATGTTGCATTTTTGAATGGTGACTTGGATGAAGAGGTGTATATGGAACAACTTGAAGGATTTGTTATGCTTGGAAACAAAAAGAAAGTATGCAAACTAGTTAAGCCATTATATGGTTTGAAACATGCACCTAAACAATGGCATGAGAAATTTGAATCTATATTACTCACATGTGGATTTAAGTATAATAATGCTAATAAGTGCATTTATGCTAGATACACTTAAGCGTATTGTGTGATTATTTGTCTCTATGTAGATGACATGCTAATTATTAGTGATAGTATAAAAGGTGTGGAAGATACTAAGAAGTATCTTTCTTCAAGGTTTAAGATGAAAGGCCTTGGTGAGGTAGATACTATCTTAGGTATCAAAGTTGGGAAACATAAGTGGGGGTTATGTTTTGTGTCAAACTCACTATATTGACAAGATATTCAAGAAGTTTCAACATCTTAAGGTCAAAGAAGCGAGTACTCCCTTTGATCCTAATTTGAAGTTTCATGAAAATTTCGGGAAATCCAATTGCTCATCTTGAATATGCTTGTGCAATTAGAAGTTTAATGTATGCAATGCATTGTACAAGGCTAGATATTTCATATGCTATTTGTAGACTTGCTAGATACACTAAAAATCCTGATATGGACCATTAGAAGTCCATTGAGAGGATTTTTCGTTATCTAAAAAGAACCAAGAGTCTAGGGCTCTTTTATAATAAATTTCTAGTAGTACTTGAGTGTTACTCGAATGCTAGCTGGTTCACTAGCATGAGTGAGAAGAATTCCACGGCTGGGTGGATATTCACATTGGGTGGTGGTGTGATCTCATGAGTTTCTAAGAAGCAAACTGTGATTGCTCATTCTACTATGGAAGCTGAATTTCTAGTTTTGTCTGCTGCATGTAAAGAGTCAGAATGGCTTAGGGATTTGTTACTTGATACATAGTTATGGCCAGAACTTATGCCTCCGGTTTCTTTATATTGTGATTGTGAAGCCACTATGTCTAGAGCTCTAAATAAGATATACAATGGTAAGTCTAGACATATTAGTCTAAAACATGAGCATCTTAGGCAAATGCTAAGGGATGGCGTTGTGACTATTGTACATGTAAGAACATGCAACAAATTAGTGGATCCATTGACTAAGCCTTTACCAAGGGACATAGTGAATATAGTGTCATTGGGAGTGGGGTTGAAACCATTTTAACTAAAATCACAAAGCTATGGGAACCCTACTTTGATTCTAGCATTACCATTGGATGAAAAGGTTTAAGGGCTAATAACAAATTGTGATGTGATTATGAGCATTAGAACTTACCCTACTAGTGTTTTAAATAGGAGGTTGAATGTATGTTGAGATATATTCTTAATGAAATTGTAAATTCTCTTGGTGTTTTGTTATATAAAATTTAAGAGTGATTTCACCTAAATGACTATAAAAGTGGTGACGCTTCTAGCAAAGTTTTTATACTTTGTAAATGGTTATGATTCTAAGATTTAGCACATGGCCAGTAAAGGTGCTAAAGTATTTTTATGAATTGATCAATGTCTAAAATATCGTGTGTCTAATCTAATTTTACAAATCTTTGTTTAATGCTATACGCAATCTTGATTTAGTTAGATTGGTGATAAACTTACACTAAGAGAACGTTTAAGTCTAACAACACTTATCTTTATGCATGGTGTTTTTTATGTGTTAGTTTGCTTATTTCAATCACGAATTAAGTGAGGGATTGTTGAAATAGTTTGTGAATTGAAATGAAATTAAAACTTGTTAAGACTCATAACTTTGGACAAAGAAAGAGTTTTTGATATATTGAAAACCTATAAAAATCCATCCATGGATTGATGTGTGAGGATTTGAATCCTGCCATGGATTGTCAAGGTTGTGGATCGGATTTGTGCTTTAGTTTCAAGGTAAAATATAAAAAATTATCCGACTAGAATCTGGCCTACCAATCCGGTGCACTATATAGTCAATCAGGCCATAGATTTGAGAATCCGGCCTACCAATCTGGCCAACTACATAGTCAATCCGGCCATTGGATTCGAAGCGACTGTTAGTTTGTCCATTAAAGGAGACTAAAAGAACCTCTTAATGACCATTACAATGATGAGATGGTTTTGACATTTTTGCAACCTCTTGATGGTCATTTAAGTGAGGAAATTGTGGCTCTTTATTTTTGGTGTCTTTTTCTATATAAGTGACAATCTCTTATTATAAGAAATTGGCTTTAACCATTGATCATTCTTGTGAAGAAACTTAACATTTGCTATTGAGTTTTCTTCTAAATCTTGTTGTATCCTAGAGGTAATTTGCCACAACTCTGTAGCAAATACCTTAAGGATAGTGTTTTCATACACCTGAAGATCTTCATCTTCCAACCCACTTTCATGTGAAATTTTGTTCTTTAAATTTCTACACTTTGTAGTACTTGCCAAGCCTGAACTCTAACATTCCCAAGCCAGTTCCAGCCAAAAATCATTGCCCACAATTCTACCACTATGTTATTTCCACTCCTAATTTACTATGAATCCTTCCAGCCACTTTTCCATTTCATCCCTCAGTAATCCTCCTATCCATGCTCTACCTGGATTTCCAAATGCGGCCCATCAACATTAGTTTACCCACCCAGCTTGGAGCTTCCTACAAGCAATATTGCACTCCTTTCTCTCTCGCAGTTCTTGTTGTTTTTTTATTGCTTCTCTTGCGTGACACCTCTTTGCATTAATGTCTGTGCCGATTTACTCCTTCCAGGTTGTTTCCTATTATAGACAAAATCATTTCTGGTATGCCATGCATAGTTTGTCACTAGGATTTGCCAATCAACCTTCTTCTCCCTGCCAATGGAAATAACCTTCATATTCCAATCAATCCAGTCAGCCGGATCTTTATTTTTGAATTCTTCCCAGTGGCTTCGGTGAACTAGCTGTCCCTAAATCCTTTTGATCCAGTGGCAAATTTTCAGTGCATGCAAAGTTGACTCAGGTTGTTCTCTACATATGGGACATATTGGATCATGTTGCATGTGTTTTCTAACTTTCTACATATTGGTTAGCAATCTCTGGTGTCTTTTAAGCCATAGGAATGTCTGCTATGTACCTGGGCCCTTCTGCTTCCACACTTTGTGCCAATATTTGCTTTCATTAGAGTTACTCTACTCATTTACTTCCAAATCATATGCTAACCTCATAGTGAATTGGTCATTCGTCTCAAGTTTCCATGTCAAAACATCAAGATTATTCTATTCTGCCCACCAGAATGATTGCCCTCAGTTTATTAAGGGTCCCATTAGTCAGGAATTGTCTCAGTGTGCTCCAATTCCATTCTCCATTATGCAACCAATAGTCAATAACTTTCTTTTCTCTTTCCTCCTTTGGGAAACTGTTTTTGGTTGATTCTTACAAGAAACCTTCTTCTAGTCAGCTGTCTTTCCAAAACCTCACACTTTTTCCATTTCCAACTCTCCAATTGATCTCTTTTTCTAATACTTCACTTCCTTCCCTTAAGCTCTTCCATATATGTGATTAATATGACTTCCTTTTTAGGTGTATTCCATTATCTTCTTTCATATATTTCGCTCTAATTACCCTACTCCGTAGACAAATTTGCTATTTCCACACTCTCTAGTTCAGTTTAGCCAGTTGAGTTTTATCAATCATTTTTACTCTCTTGATCCCTCTATTTTTGCAGCATGTGAATGTTTTCCAATTGACATGGTACATCCTTTTTCCACTTTCCATGTCTCCCCAAATGAAGTTTCTCATACATTTTTTCTATTTCATCTAACACTTATCCAGGGAGCAATGTCATTTGCATTGCATATGAAGGTACTGCAGTAATCACAAACTTTACCAGGACGACTCTTCATGCAAATGACAAAGTTTTCTACTTCTAACCAGACAACCTTTGTCTTACTTTGTTCAAAATATCTCTATATGTTCCTTTTGTGACTCTAGCATGCAAAAGTGGAACACCTCTATATCTTTCCAGATTCATTGTGAGACTTATTCCAGCTATTTTTCCAATCTTCCTTGCTTCTACTGTTGGGGTATTTGGTGAGCAAAATATCTTGGATTTGTTAGTGCTGATCTTCTGCCTTGATGCTTTATAGCAAGTTTGCAAAGTATTTCCCATGACTCATGCTTGCTTCTGACTTGCTTTACCAAATAATATCAGATCGTCTGTAAAAAAAAAAAAAGTGGGATATTGGTGGCCTAGATTTTGATACCTTCACTTGTCTCCATTTCTTGTCATTTACTTCCTCCTCAATTACGTGGCTCAATTTGTCCATGCAAAGCACGAACATGTATGGTGATAGTAGGTCACCTTGCTCCAACCCCCCGGAAGGTTTAAATGCTTTAGTTTTGCATCCACTCCAAATCACTTCCATTGTTGTAGCTTGAACACAATTCATGATCAAATTTATCAGCTCTTGGGGAAACCTTGCTAGCTCCAAATTTTGTTCCAGAAAGTCTCACATAATTCTATCATATGTTTTTTCCAAATCAATTTTGACTACCACGGCCCCTATTTTGCCTTTCATCTTCCTCATTGTATGGAGCACCTCTTGAGCTATTATAATATTATCTCTTGCTTGCCTTCCTAGAATAAAGCTGAACTGGTGTTGGCTGATCATCTCAGAAAGTAGTGGTCTTATCCTCTGTACCACTATTTTTGTGAGCAACTTGTAAGTTACATTGCACAAAGAAATTGGTCTAGATTGACTTATCCTCTCCGGCCTGTTCACTTCTGGGATCATTGAGTTCTTCTCATTTATTCGCCCTATCTTGAATACTATTCTAACAAACTCCACCAATGAGCAACCCACTACATCCCAATAGTGTCGTTAAAATGCTGTAGGTGGGTATCTGGTCCTAGTGATTTACTCCATTTCATATTGAATAAAGCATTTCGGACTTCTACTAGGATCACTTGCCTACTTAGTGCTCTCGTCCTCCTGTTGCCTAGATCTGGGAAATAGTTAAGTTCGAATAGATGCTCTCATTCACTATTTTCTACTTGATACAGTGCTTTGAAAAAGTCCAGTACCATTCTCTTGAGTGTTTTCTCATCTTCCTGCCAAATACCATTATCCCCAAACTGAAGCCAATTAGATCTTGATTTCTGAAACCACAACAGCTCTTCTCGTTCCAGGATTAGATTTTATTCAACCTGCAACTTCACTTCCAATTTAAATAAGTACCTTAATTTTTGAAGCCACAACAGCTCTTCTTGTTTCGGGATTGGATTATATTCAGCCTGCAACTTCACTTCTAGTTTCTCTAAGTACCTTGAGGGCTTTAGTGATAAGGCTTGCAGAATTCCCCCAATCTTGCTAGATACCTTCTCTTTCACTTGAAGATGTTCCCAAATGTCTTTTGATTCCACTTTGTTAGAGCTTTTCTTATCCATCCACTATCTTAGGTATATCTACTGTGTTAAATTTCCAATTTCTCTTCATCTTATCCAAGAAATTAGGATGCATTAGCCATGCCGTTTCTATGCAGAAAGGTTTTTCTCCTACTTCGATTCTAACATCTTCCAAGTAAATGAGCAACAAGTGATGATCTAAATTTATTCTGGCTTGTTTAACTCTTGTTTCAGAGAAGCTCATCCTCCAATTCTCATTGCTTAAAGCCCTATCCAGACGTTCTTTCACATTTGCTGGTCCCTTTCTTAGATTGTTCCAAGTCAGTGCTCAACTTGAGAATCCATGGTCTACCTATTGACAAAAATTTGCTAGCTCTAGGAGATTATACTACACGGTTCCCCCTTGCACTCTCCCTCATAGTTTTTTCTCTCCTGTCATGATTTCATTGAAATCTCCTAAAATAAGCCAAGGGTAATTTATTTGTGATCAAATTTGTGCAAAGTACTACCATAGTTTACTTCTTGGAGCTTGCTTGGGGGTTGCATAAACTGCAGACATTAGCTATTCTACTCCATCCTTTTGTCAGAGTATTGCATTTATTATTTATCTATCTACAGTCAACACTTCTAAATTCACTAAGTACTGATCCTAGAAAATCTAGATGCCTTCGAAGAAACCCATTGCTTCTGTACATGCAAGGTTTTTGAACTAGAAGGAGTCTGTAATCCAACTAGAATTTTTACTATGTGTCCTAGTTTCTAATGAGATCAAAATCTCTGGGTCATGGAGACTCAACAACTCCCTCAAGTTTCTTTTCAACTCTTTTTTCACTATTCCTCTACTATTCCAACAAAAATTTCTTTATCACGATTAAAGGAATTGAGTTGATGATTACCCTATGATGGGCCTATTTAGTTGGACTCTGTGGCCTTTGTCTGGTTAACTCCATCACGAAATCATTTTCTTGTAAACAACTAGGTGCACCACCACCTCTGCTTGAGCATCCAGTCCAATCTCCTCTTGATGCTCATAGCCTTTTGGATTAACTGTCATAACCACATCCTTCATTCCACTTGGATCAATGTCCTCCATTTGTATTTGTCAACCTATTCTTGTTTCCTCAGTAGTTTTTGAAGATTCGCTTGGGTTGCCTTGTGTTTGGGACATTTCCTTAGTCCTTTGGCGATATGTGATTTCTCCTACTTCATGCCCTTCTCTATCTATGTTCTATAGGGTAAACTCTAGAGCATTTACTTGCAATACCAAATTCTATGAAGTTTTCTGTCCTTTGTTTGCCTTTCTTTTGGCCAAAGCTGAGATTTTAATCTTGATTTCTTTCACTAGTTTTGTCCTATCTTGGAACTTTTCTTCACTGCCTTAAATATTCCATCCTATGAAGGTTTAGGCACTACACTGATTTTAGCCTTTAGAGTTTCTCCAATATCCAATTCCCTATCTCTTTATTCCATCTCCTCTGTATCTCCAAATATCTCAATCCTTGACCCTCCAAACCCCTTGCTAAAATTTTGTCTCTCGTTATCTAACTTTAACTTTTCCTCGTTTTTCCTCTTTCACATTTTTCCTCCTATCAACCCTGGTTCATACTTCGGTCTTCTCATTAGGCATCTTAACCTTTTGGTAGTACTTGCTCAGCTGGGTCCTTCTAATGGTTCTGTTGGATCACTTGATGGGCCTTTCATGACAAAAGTTCTGCTCCTTTTGTGACAAAAGTTCTGCTGATTTGAGGTCTAATTAGCTAGCTCTCCTTCAGCTCCTTTATTTTCCTACTCTGACCTGAATTAGCTATCATCCAAGGTTCGAATGGTTGATCCTTGGATCCCTTCATTTTGACCTATTTCCTTTACCTATTTATCCATCTGATCTATAGAGGTTCCCTCATTCTCCATCATGTTAGTCGGGTAGTTGTGGCATTATGCCCATATTCGCCATAGTTGAAACATATCATATGTAGCCCTTCATACTCTTTTTTTATTTTTTTTGTATAAACTATAGGTATCCGCATTTGTTTTACGGTCTATGACTGAGTCGAACTACTATCCGGCCTCTTTGTGGGGCAAACTTTCCCAACGTTGTTTTTTCCATTCCCGTGGGTTTCGAACCTGAGATCTCACAGTTACGGGGTGCAAGTCCCTTCCACTTGCACCAACATCCATTACAATTCCTAGTTGATCCCCACATACCGAAGCAAAGGCTTCTTTCGATCCACTTCTACACAAATCCTAGCATATTTCTCCCTTGTCACACTAGCTATCTGTTATCTATTTTCACAGCATTTCCTAGCAAATTACCCAGCCTCAAAAGGAATTTCTCAGTGTAGTATTCTATTGGTAGCCCTGGGATTCTTACCCAGATCATAGTAGAGGCAGTGTCTTCCCTTGAAGTTTTGAATTCGGCTCTCCATTTGCTTACAGTAACATAATAGACCAGTACAAGCTATGGTCCTTCATCAAGGATAGTGTGATAATCCTCCTTGGAGCGAAACCTAGTTAAGAAGAACCCTTTTTTAATATCTATCATCTCAAATACATTTTGTATTTTTGACATCTTGCTAAATTTTTGCTACAGCACCTTATATCATATGGTCCTCCCCAGTACCTTAAGAATAAGGCACCTCCTCCGTGGTTTCCAGCTCTTGCTTTGTTTCTCTGTAGGGGTAATCATATGAGGGAATTTTGGGGATTCTACAACCTTTATTTTCTTTGGATCTAGGTCCTCTCCCATTTCTTCCCTTAGCTCATCTTCATTATCTGATCCTTCATAGTAAGCCTCTGATGCTCCTCCTCCTCTTATCATATCTGCAAAAGATCTAGATCTCCAAAATCCTGGGGTTGGAAGTTTGCTCCCTACTAGTTTCAAGCAAAAATTCCTGTACATGAGGGATGTTGTTTAAGAAATGCTCTCCATTTGATTTCCGCTTAAACTTCTTCTTAGTTCGCCTAAGGATATCTTCCTCTGCCATTGACAAGTTTGGGTTCTGATTTTCCTTGTCTACCTCCATAGTTTAGTTATTGTCCCATCTACCAAGCTCAAAATTGAGTTCAATGAAGTTCCAAGCTCAAACTTGGCATTTTGTTAGTTAAGCTCAGATTATGTGTGAGAATACATTGAATCTAGCTTGAATTTGTAGTAGAGTAGATTCAACTCTATGAATTGAATCAAGCTTGAATTTGCAGTAGAGTAGATTCAACCCTATGACTTTGATGGCCTTAATAACCAACTAAACCAAAATATCACATATATAAAGGCTAACTACAAAATCATGAAATCAGCCTATTTGTTAATATGAGACAGTTGGTAGAGCTATTATTCTAGTATGTAGTGTAATAATTTGCATAAACTAGTTCCACTGGAAAGATGAGCAAGGAATCATATAGTGTAGCTGTCGGAGATTTTCAATAGTTGTAAGAGTTATAAAGTCCACAAATCTATAAAATTTTGTAATGTTCATTCAAGTGCAAAATTCTACCATCATTGAAGCTATCTTACAATACAAATAACTACTATTAGTAGTGAAAGAACATGCCTTGAATAATTGTGCCGAAGTACAATTAGCAACACAAGTTTATTAAAGATTAACTGATGCATCATTTGTAGTGGATAATATTCTATTTTTTCGGTGAAGCTTAGGAATTTGGTAAAAATACTACTACAAGCATTTCTACTTGGAGTCAACACCAATGAAGAGTCTTATATGAGAAAACTTTATTGTATTGTAATGGAAATTCATCTGTTTCTATTTACACCATGCAAAGTGTAAATTTAGTTCAAAGTGAATCTAAGTCATGATTTGAAGGCAAAGTATTATTCATTGCAAGTTTGTATCCCACAAATTCTACAATGGCAACAGCTAAATAAGAAATGGTAAAAAGCCAGATGCATAAGATGCATTAGTTGAATTCAACCAAAGAATAATAAACTTAAACTTTTAGTTTGTACGTGTTCACTTAATCAGAGATAAACAAACGAATATTGCATAGACAGAGAAATTCTTTAACTAAAACATAAAAAAAAAATAAAAATAAGAGTTAGCATGATTTACAAAGTGCTATGTCTGCTGAAGGGAGGGGTAGCTGCTCAGGAGGCCATAGTCGTGACAAGGGTGAGGCTTATTTCTTAAAATCGGGCAATCAGCTAATGACGGAAACTAAGGTAGAAGGATAACAAATCTATTTCTAGATCTTTGGACCATTAGAGAGGTGTCTAATGGAGAAAAGAACCAGTGAAGGCATCACTTTGTAATTTGGTGTGGATCATAAGGTTGTAACTGTTAAGCCTTTGATTAAGGCCTTTAGTCCTTTGCTATTGTACTTGAGAACGGTTAGCAAATACGAGTGAGCTGCACATGAGAAATTGGGTCAAGAATTATGCGAGGTACCATATTTGCCCATTAAATATTAAGCACATGATGTGTCTATGATTTATTCTATTCAAAATATATAGTAAAGATGATCATGGAAAAAAAAGAGAGTATTTTCTGTTTGCGGGGGAATAAAATTTAACATCAATGATGTGTGAGGAAAAATTGATATTGTTTCCGTTTTACCCAATGAATAGAATGACGAAGACAAGAGAAACGGTATGTGTGACCATGTTTAAATTATGTCTGTCGAAGTGAAATTGCTAAAAATGAAAAAACTTACACGCAAGTTGTGTGATTACTTATATAATAGATAAAAGAAAACAAAGGTGGAATAGTTGGAGCAAGAGAAAGAACTACTCTATACAATTCAATAATATTTTTGTTCTCTATCTATTTCTTCTACTTACGATAAGTATGTAATAAAATTTTTGAGAGAAAAGGAGAAAGAATATACAAAATATCAAACTAGGAATGACAAGCTCAAGTACTAGCAAGTCTAAAAAATTTGGGTTTAATCATCAAATTTTCTTCTTTTTTCCACCATGTACAATTGACTTGCAAAATCAACTATCTAGAATTGAATATTGGGTTTAATAGAATGTTTGAATTCAATTAGCCAAGTTCTTTGCCACCCCTTCTTAGTCTCCATGTATACTAAATTTTTTGCTCACATTTTTGTATCACCAAAAGTAGTATTCAATGGAAAGAAGTACCTTTTTTTTTATTGTTGATGAACTATAAATATAGAGAGTTTAGAAAATGCATAATCTAAATAATTTTGGGGTGTAGAACTTTTATCATTAATGAAAAAGTAGTACAATTTTTTCTGGATAGCAATTTGTTGAGACTAAAATTTGATAAACTCAATGTCTAATAATTGATTATACTTTCTTAGGCTTGCATAGTTGTATACAGACTTCAAAACTCCATGATTCTCAAGTGCTAGTCAGGTTTGGGTGAAGGGGTAGGGTGATAAGTCAATATTTTGCATGTTTTTAATAAGTTTATTTTTGTAGTTTTTGTGTGTTTTTGGTATTTTTGTATCTAATGAACTAGCGTTTCTAGTTAATTTTGCATTTTATGGCTTCAATAATGAAAATTGAATTTCTATGGACTAATGTGGTGAAAATTTCATGTTTTTGTAGGATTGCTTGTCCAATTATCAAATGAGGTTCAAATGAGAAGAAAAATTGCAAAGAAGCTTGGAAGAAAAGTTGGAAATTGAAAAATCCAAAGTGGAAGAAATTCCAAATTGGAAAATGAAAAATGCAATTGGAATATCAAGGAATCAAAGGGATAAAATTCAGAGCAATTAACGCGCCAATTTCACGACAAAAAGCTCGGAATTTGCAAGTTTCAAGTGGAGTCGCGAGGCAAAACGCGAACCAACAAGTGGAAATTTCAAATAGCTCGCGAATTTGGAGGAAACGCAACCGAGGACCCCAATACTCATCTAGCTAACTTCACGGATTTATGTGGTACTGTTAAGTACAATTGAGTAAGTGATGATGCTATTAAATTAAGGTTGTTTCCTTTTTCACTTTGTGACAAAGCAAAGGTATGGCTTAACTCTCATCCATCCAATACTTTTACTTCATGGAGTGATTTGGTAAAAGCATTCTTAAATAAGTATTTTCCTCCCGCTAAAACAAATAAGCTTCGTATGGACATCACAGGTTTTCACCAACAAGATGGTGAATCTTTGTATGAAGCTTGGGAGAGGTTCAAAGATCTCCAAAGAAGATGCCCCCACCATGGTCTTCCGGAATGGTTGGTAGTACAAACTTTCTATCAAGGTCTTTCTATACCAACCAAAAACATCTTAGATGCCGCTGCCGGTGGATCGTTAATGGCAAAATCTACCGAAGAAGCTCAATGTTTGATTGAAGAAATGGCTTATAATAATTACCAATGGGCTAATGAAAGAGGTAACCAAAGAAGACCGGCCGGTATGTATGAACTCGACACTATTAACATGTTATGTGCTCAAATGCAAAATCTTACTAACATGTTTAGTAAACAAGGAGGAAATGGTTTAAGTTCTTGTGCAAGTAATGCTTATTGTTCAAATTGTGATGGTAATCATGACGCTTGCATGTGTAAGAATGTTGAACAAGTTAAATTTGCCAACAACTTTAACCGACCACCTCAAGATAATCCTTATTCAAGCACTTATAATCCCGGATGGAAGAATCATCCCAACTTTGGGTGGAGGGATCAACCTCATAACCCGAGATATTCTAATCCACCCGGATTTCCTTCTAAACCACTTGAGCCTCAACCAACTTGGGAAAAAGCCCTAGAAAAGCATGCTCAAAGTACAAATGAAATGTTTGAACAAATGGACAAGAAAATTGACCATAGGTTTAGAAGTTTAGAATATCAAATAGGTCAATTAGCTAATGCCTTTAATGGAAGAAAACCGGGGGAGCTTCCAAGTAAAACTGAGATTAATCCAAGAGAACATGTTAATGCAATCACTCTTAGGAGTGGTAAAACATTAGAGGATAATAACCTTGGTAAAAGTGGTAAAACTCATGAAAATGAGGAAAATAAGGAAAAAGAAGAAGAATTTGATAAACATGTTGATATTGATATGCCTTCTTCTCATATTCCTATTAAGAATGCTTCTAACTCTATTCCTTTTCCTGATAGGTTGAAGAAGAGCAATAAGGAGAAGGAATTTGAGAAAATTGCTCAAATTTTTAAACAAATAAGAATTAACATTCCTTTTATTGATACTATTTCACAAATTCCCTCTTATGCAAAATTTTTGAAGGATATCATGTCCAAAAAGAGGAAAATTGAAGATTATGAGACCATAGCATTAGCGGAGGAATGTTTGGCTAGAATTCAAAATAAACTACCACAAAAACTCAAAGATCCGGGAAGCTTTTCTATACCTTGTACCATTGGTCATCTCCAATTTTCTAATGCTTTATGTGATTTATGTGCAAGTGTATCATTGATGCCACTTTCCATAGCTCGGAGACTTGATTTAAGGGAGATGAAGGACACAAACATCACTCTTCAATTGGCGGATAGGTCATTAAAGCGCCCGGTTGGTATGATTGAAATGTCCTTATAAAGGTTAAGGATTTCTTTATTCCGGTCGACTTTATTGTTCTTGATATGAAAGAAGATGTTCATTTACCTATTATATTAGGTAGACCTTTTCTAGCTACCGCCGACACTCTAATTGATGTTCAAGAAGGCATAATTAAGTTTAGAGTGAATGAAGAAGAATTGGTGTTTAACCTCAATGAAAATAAAGATCTTGAATTATGGCATGGAAAAGCTTTTAAGCCTAAAGAGGTAGATATTGTTCAAGAATTGCATAATGATGGCTTATTGTTAATGACATGTTCCATGTGAAGAACAAAGAAAAAGAGATCTTTAAAGAGCATGAAATCCCTCAAGTTAATGAAGAAAAAAAGGAAAAAACTAAGTAAACTTTGGGATTGTTTTCAATGTTTCTCAAAAATTCCTCATTTAATATGTGATAATTCTAATCCTTCTTTGTTTGATGATGAGGATGATTTGGAAAAAGGGGAAGCTTCATTTGAGAAGAATGGAACCAAAAGCTTTAACCCTTGGGAAGGAACAAGTTCCTTTTCACCTCCAAAGTGATTTTAAAGAGAAACACTTTTGAGTCGAGCCAACGACTTTAAACAAAAGCGCTTATTGGGAGGCAACCCAATTTTGTTAAAGTTTGTGTTAGTTTGGTGTGATTTTATGTTTAAGCATGTTTGTTTTATATTTTTAAGTATGTTTGTTGTGTTGTCTTGTAGGAAAAGTCAAGCATGCAAAAATAACCTTTTTGGTGCACGATGAATAGTGAAAATGCAAACATCTTCATACCTCAATTTGTGTTTTAGTTGTTTTTGATCCAAGAAATGAGGTTTATTATGTTGTTTTGATCATGTTACATGTGTTAGAGAAGGTGCATTGCATAATCAACATGCAGGATTTTTATTCTGGAAATAGTAGAAAATGAGAAACCAATGAAACAATTGCAGAAAAAATGCAGAACTGAATTTCCAGAAGGATCCGCGAGACAATACGCGACGTCTGCCTCGCGGATTTGAAGTTTGTGGATCAGAATCAGAGAACATTTCTGGGGATCCGCAGACCGATACGCGATTTATACATCGCGGATCCATGGGTCGCGGATCAACTTCTGAGAGCTACCCAGCCAAATCCGCGAACTGATATGCGACCTGTGCTTCGCGGATCAGTGAAATTAACCTTTTCCTGTAGTTTCTTGTTCAATTTTTCAGGTATTAAAGGTTATTCAATGGCAAATGGAAAAGTGGACCAATTCAATCACATTAACAAGGGGAGTATTACTTTCTTATCTACCTTATCTTATTATTCCTTCTTGCACATTGAGGACAATGTGCATTTTAAGTGTGGGGGGAGGAATTATGTGATTTGTGATATGTTAAAAATTTGCCAAAATTTTTCAAACAATCCTGTCCAATTGTTTCAAATTCTCAATTAACTTGGAGATAACTATTTTTTGATTAAAATTTGTGCAATTTAAGGAAAGTATATCTTGTAAAATGGAGGAAATTATGCCTAATTTTGTATGTTTAAGGATCTTTCTTTCCTTTATTTGATTTTTACATAGTAGAGTGATACATGTGGTTGATAAATGTAGTACTTTTCTCATGATTATTCTTTTGAGGGAATATATATTTATGTTTCTATTAAAAAAAAAGAAAAATGAAAGCTCTACTCAAATGTGCTTAGTAACCGGGAGTCTTCATCTAAAAATGTCGACTTTCGCGTCAAACGGTACTTGAATAAAAAGTAGGCAAATAAAGTGAAATGTTGAGTAACAGGGATTTTCATCTAAAAATGTTGATCTTCTCGTCAAAAGACATTTTCACAATTTATGTGAGGACCCGCATTTTCATGAGAATTGTAATATTTAATTGTATGTGTTTTTTTTTTTATAAAAAATATATAGATATATATATATTTCCATTATCGACTTTATCCTCCGCCGACTGTACCAGTTCAAAATTTTCGAACTTGCAATAGTACTTGTGCCCGTATATCTCATTCATGAGTCGCTGGGTGAGAACTCGAATTTGTATTTGAGAACCTCAATTTAAAACCCTAAGTTCAACCCTCAAGTGTATATTAGCTTGCTTGACCTCCCGTTTGACTTGAATTGCTCCGACTTGATTCTTAATGCAGCCATTTATTCATTTTAGACTCATTCGTGAAGATTAAAGCCTCACTTGTGCTTTTAGAACGTCGTGTTAGTGAATTTGATTTTTCTGTAGCTCGGCTGGCAAGAATTAGCTCTTGCACGTTTTTCGAGGAAAAATGTAGTTCGAGATCACGATACATTTTGGACTAGAAAAGATGATCATTAGTAGACTAAGAAAAGTTAATTGAGGGATTACATGTGTTTGAGACAAGTTAAGCTCAATTAGGAACCTTAATGCCTCCATAATTGACCTTTGACTTTTGAGGCCAAAGACCACTTAAGTCAACCCTCTCTTTCTTATCACAATTTCCTTTACCAACTCAACACTCCAACTCTATCTTTTCCTCTCCTCTTGGCCGGTTATGCCTCTCCAATTTCTTCCCAAAAAATTTCAGCCACAAACCTTCCATTGAAGCTTCAAGATTCAACTCAAACTTGCATCTCCTCTTGGATTATCAATTAAGCTTGGAAGGGGCTTGACCTAGGAAGTACTTGGGTGGCTTGAGAGCTCCCATCGGTGGTGATTTCAGTGGTGATTCCATCTTGGAAGCCAAGGTATGAACTCCAAACCCTTACTCCTTTTCCTCTTATTTCATTTCATCTCCTAGTAGCAAGCTTAGCTGATAAGTTGTTGGTTGTTGATGGGTTCTTCAAGAACCTTGACTCTAGGTAGATGCCTTGAGGATTTGAATGATTCTTGCTTGATTGCTGTTTGTCTAGGAGAGATATGGTTGAGAATAGTTGGAAAGTTGAAGAAAAACAAGAGAGGAAGAAGAGGGTTGCTGGCCGAAAATTACTGCTTGATGTGTGCCTTGATTTTTTTGAAGTTTTGCTGAATTGATGGTGCTTTAATGATTGTTATATGATGGTGGTTGTTTGTGCTTTAATTGGTGTAAGAATGGGAGAAACCTTAGCCCTAATTGGAGTGATTTTGTTGGATTACAGTTTGTAACATTTGGATGAAATCTGGAATTTTACTCGAACAGGGCAGCCTCCTTTTGCAGCCTTAATTTCGAATTTTCCATGTTAAACTCAAGCTACATTTTGCTTGAAACAACTCTTGGGACTTTAATTTACAAGGGTGTAATGGATTGGGGTAAGAAAATTTGGGTTGGAAGGTCAAATGGACACCAAAATTTCTGCTTTGAAATCTGGAAATGTTTCTGCTGTCCAGAATTTGCTGGACTGTTTTGGCTTTGTTCAACTTGTTTCAAGTGGTAAAATCTTGAACTATTTGCTCTAAATATATAGTATAAACGTGGTTTCCAAGTGGGAGATGAATTTGATTAAGAAAAGTGAGTTTGAGTGGACTTGTTGGAACATCAAAACCTGGAAAATTTTGGAACTTTGCTGCCCGAAAGTTATGCTGTTTTCATGGGAAATTTTGATAAAAATTTACTCCAATTGGACCATTTATAGGTTAAGGAAGTATGATACTAGCATGGTACCAAAATTTAGATCAATTGGAAGTGGTTTGACATGATTTTTGAACTTAGAAGGAAGGTTGGAGAAATTTCCAGATTTGAGAACTTGTTGATGACCAAACTTTGTGCTTTTTGAAAGTGACCTTCCCGTGGGAGTCCCTGACTGAAATTTGGCAGAATTGTAGTTCATATATAAGAGTATATGTGTACCACTTTTGGTGTTAATCTAAAGTGTTTTCGACCTCCAAATGATATACCAAACTTGCCCTGTGAATCTGGAAATTCACTTGATCAGTCAGCCTGACCTGTCTTGTTCTGTTGACTTTCATTTCGCGCTCGAGAATTGAAATTGAGTGCTATCAGCGGCATTTGAAACTAGACTTGCAGGGCTTTCTAACGGTGTAACCCTTGTACACTGATTCTCTTTCTACGAGCTACAGGAGCTGTTACAATATGGCTGAAAATCAGCACTATTTACCCGAAAATAGGATCTTGATGTCCAGTTTTAATTGCCTTGCTTTGTGAATTGGTATTAGATGCCTTCTTGTGACTTTTAGAGCGTAACGTGGGACATAAAAGTTGTATTTGCATGCTTGTTATCGTATTTGAGTTATTAGATTTGCATGCGTGCGTTTTGGTGGAATGCAATGCAAATGGGCGTAAAACAGAAAAACAGGAATGACGAACCAGCAACTTCAGCTTCATTTTTCGTGTTGATCCTTTGTGATTTGGCTTTTGGCCAAAACACGGAACTTATAGCCCTTCATTCTAGCTTTCCAACGCATCTGGAATTTCTGGATTCGGATTTGTGAGCGCCAAGTTATGATCGTTTGAATCTGGCCTGTCGGCAGTTCTGACGTGAAAAATTTCCAGAACTGTTTCTGCATTTTTCGCCTAGAAAGAGAAAATCTGGGCAGAAGTTGTCTTCATGAAAGTTGTAGCTTGTTCTCTTATCTTCGAAACGGCACCTCGTACACTCTAATCCGATACTTGTAGCCTGAGTTATGAGTATTGGCGTACAGGGTGTCAAAACTGTCCTTTTCACCTTTTAGTGTGTGTTTTCCGTTTTCGTTCCATTTCATTCGTTTTCCATCTAATACTCATGCGTGTGCTTCTTCTAACTATATGAAGTTTTTATAAGCGGTTTTCGAGAGTTTAATTCGTTGAGTATTTGCATGTCACGTCCTTTCACCTTCGAAAATGGATTTTTCCAAATCTTTTAGTTTGGAATCGAAAAAGTAATTCGCTTGCATTTTCATCTCTCAGGTGATTCCGTGGTCCTCAAAGAACGTGTTTGATCTTCTGAATTTTCTCGTTTGCTCTCAACTGTCGGTGAGTGTTCAAGTGCATGTTGTTTTCATACTTGGATGTCTGATTTGATGAATTTCATTTGAAAGCATGCTTGTTTGACTTGGTGAGCGTGTACTTTACCGCGCTCACCCTTGTTTGGACTTACTTGAATTGAAATCGAAAAATGCTTGTACGTGTGCTTGCCCTTGACATGTTAGAACCCAACGGTTGTATGTACCACACTCAAGAGAGTGGGAGGTACCTCTCCTCCCGTTTGGGTCGGTTGTTGATTAAGTCGATTGGAGCGTAGTCTCGTCGACTCATTTACCAAGCGGTAGTATGTACCACGCTCTATGGAGCGGGAGGTGCCGCTCATCCCGACTTGGTTTAATGATATTACTATTTTGACGAGCGGGCCCGGTACAGGGGGTGTAAGTAGACGGGTGAGAGTAAAGTGATTGCTACGGTCTGTGAGGTAGTGGTTGACGGAGTGTCAACGTTTCCACTAAAGTCCGGACTGAAGACCAATGATGGAGCGGCAAGTTGTATCCTTTTCTAGTGATATTTTATACTGCCATGTATGTATTTCCTGTTTTATTTTCCTGCTATTGTTCTGTTAAAGTATATTATTGCTTTACCCTGCTTGTGCATGAATTCTTGGCCTCACTGAGCTTTGCTCACCCCATAAGCTTTGTTTTCCTTAACAGGTCTGGAAGCGGGGCACGAGAATCGAGGAACCTAGAACCTGTGCAGGATTACCTCTTAGTATTTTGTAGGAATTCCTCTTTTGTATAAGATTGAACCATTTGGATGATTTTGATAGTTGTGGTATTTTGAAATTATTATCAATGTCCCCATGATGAAATGTCGGGGGTCTGTATGGTGCGTGAATTTGTCAGCAATTTGAAGTACCTTTTATCAGTGGTTTCATCAATGAATGTTTGAGTCCTGGCGAGAGTTGGGCAGGCGTCCCGCTGATACCCTTGGGTTCGCCCTTGGGAGAGGTGGGGGCGTCACAATTTAAATATATGTTTGATATGTTATATGAATAAATCCCTCTCTTGAAAATGATTATGGGTTTAGGAAGCATTATTGACTATATGACTCACTTTGCGTGTGAAATTGGGTGAGGAATGAGAAATTGAATTGAGCTATTTGAAATTATGGTATGATTACTCTCTTTTACTTGATATTGTGAGTGCTTTGTGGTTTAATGAATGATTGTAAAATGGTTATCTACCTTGTTTCGAGAAATTGAAATTAAAAGTGCACATACACTTTAATCATTGTTGGCTTGTATTTCTTGATTGCTTGAGGACAAGCAATGGTTCAAGTGTGGGGGAATTGATAAGTCAATATTTTGCATGTTTTTAATAAGTTTATTTTTGTAGTTTTTGTGTGTTTTTGGTATTTTTGTAGCTAATGAACTAGGGTTTCTAGTTAATTTTGCATTTTACGGCTTCAATAATGAAAATTGAATTTCTATGGACTAATGTGGTGAAAATTTCATGTTTTTGTAGGATTGCTTGTCCAATTATCAAATGAGGTTCAAATGAGAAGAAAAATTGCAAAGAAGATTGGAAGAAAAGTTGGAAATTGAAAAATCCAAAGTGGAAGAAATTCCAAATTGGAAAATGGAAAATGCAATTGGAATATCAAGGAATCAAAGGGATAAAAGTCGGAGCAATTAACGCGCCAATTTCATGACAAAAAGCTCGGAATTTGCAAGTTTCAAGTGGAGTCGCGAGGCAAAATGCGAACCAACAAGTGGAAATTTCAAATAGCTCGCGAATCCTTCTCATAGGAGACAGGGGAGCAGATTCGCGGGTCGATCCGCGAGCCTCTACCTCGCGGATCCATCTCGCGGATCCTCAGAAAATGACAACTGCAAGTTGCAGCTGAATTCCAGTTTTTCAACTCACTTCCAGCTCAATTTTCAGAAGAATTTCAATGAAAGTTGCGTGAAGAATCTTGTGAAGTTGAAGAAACAACTCATAGCAAATTCAAAACACAACTTTACAACTCATTTGATGTTGAAATTCAATGGATTAAATGCATGAAGACAAGAAGATTCATAAGCCATTTTCCTTGACTTTTGAAGGCCAACTTGTCTTGTATTCACATGAGAAAATTTTGGATGCTTGTGAATTCAATCCTCTATAAATAGGGCCTCTTGTAGAAGATTGAAAAAAAATTGAAGGATTCCATTGAAGAGAGAAAAAAGACTAGAGAATAGCTCAAGTTCATTAGTTAGGTTCTAGTTCTTAGTTTGTAGTTTCTAAAGAGAGTAAAAGTGAAAGTTGTGAGGAGTTCTTGCACTTTGTATTTGGGAGATCAACTTGTGAAGAATTTTATGGATTCAACTTCAAGAAATTGAATAAGATTCCATCTTCCTTTACTTGACTCTTGTGCTTTAATTTCATGACTTTGTGCAAGTTTGTTTTATGCTTAAATGTTCTTAATATGATGTCTAGCTAAGCCTTTTAATCCTAGAGTTAGGATGAACTTGTTTTAGTTGTGATTATGAAATAGTTAAGTTATTTATGTCCTCCATGATTTTGCTAGTTTAAGGCTTGTGCTTATGCTTTATGGTTGATTAGCTACCAACTATTAATGATTTGATGTTGATGAACATTGAAAAACTTGCCTTCAATAAGATCTAAGTTTTTAAACACTAACTTATATTCTCACGAAAGTAGTGAATATAGTTGGTTGGTTGTGGTTTTATACTATAACTTCATTCAGCTTATTTAACTTGTTTCTCTCTTTTCTTTATGAAAATAGGTCAAGGAAGATTCAAAGGAGTTAAGGAATTAGCGAAAGAAATTCCGAGTGACTAGCTCATCTTAAATGAGAGTTTGCACTACACATGACCATTGACGAAAGTGATGGCATACATAAGGAAGTTATACCTTAGCGAATCATTGGAGAAAGGACATAATAAACTCGACTAACTTCTAATCTTAACTTAACAAGGGATTCTAAAGCTCTAGGATTCCTCCAACTTGATCTTAAAACTCTCTCTAACTTAACTCTCTAATTTCTTTACTTGCTTTCTTTTATTTTCTTGTCTACCACCAACTGGATGTCTTTGACACCTAACGGTTGGTTTTAATTGCTTTATCCCTCTTCCTTAGGTCGGTTTACCGCCTTCTCCCTTTTTATCTAGCTTTCCTTACTTTACTTGCCTTCCTTTAGTTGTTTTCTAGATAATAAAGCAAGTGATTAAACTTTAGTGTTTGCAAAACCATAGTTCCTCGTGGGATCGACACCTTATTTCCCTATACTCAATAAATGATCCGTATACTTGCGGTAATATAGGGTTATAAAGGTTTTTAAAATTTGAGGAGTAAAGAAAATCCCTATTATAGGGTTCATAGAAAAGGTGAAGATAGGTGATAGGGTTGGAAGATATATGTCTTGTACTTTTTTATTCCTACCACTCATTAAGTGGAAAAAGCACATAAATATAAGATAGAGTAATAATTGTTAGTGTGTATATTCACATGATATTAAGTATGATTTAGACGTACTAATTAATGGGTGTCGGATTAGAAAAATCCTTGTTGTTGTTGTTGTTGTTGGTGGAAATTCTGAAACGGATTAACAGCAAGAAAGGCAATACCAATTCAAAATGGTAAATTACCAGAATTGAATGATAGCCCAAAAACCCCCTTTTGTATGTTAGCTATATGTCCCCCCTTTCTAGTTACAAGACTTGCTAGTTAAGTGTAGAAGTTTCATTAGATCTGAACTTTGATAGTTAACTATTCTGAAGGTCTCGCTTTCTTGCTTCTTTTATTCTTACTTCTCATTGATAGCGTTTTTCCTCTTCTATAATTCTTGTTGCCTAATTCAAAATTCTTTCCGGATCTAAAGTTTTGATACTGTACTTATTTAAAATGCTAAGTATCATACTTATCACTATTTCTAGTTCCAACTTTGTTAATTTCTTATTCTAGATGTCTCTCTCTCTTCCCCCTTTTTTTCTCTTTTGCAAACTTTTTGTTTCGCTTTCTACAAAGCTCGCTAATTAAGTGAAACAGTGTCCTTAGATCAAATCTTTGATTGTTAACTAAATTGAAGATTCTATTATTTTATATTGTATATTCTTATTGTGTTTCCTTTTCTATAATTCTTGTTTCCTAAATTCATTAGTACTTCCGGATATTCAAGTTTTGTCAGTTTACTTATTTAAAATGCTGTCCATCATCAATAGTTTCTAATTTTAATCTCATTAACTTCTTAATCTACAGTCTTGAATGCTTATATATACAGTTTTGATTACTTAATCTACAATCTTGTAGTAATTGAAAAATCCCAATCAATAATAGAACTAGCATTCCTAAATCCTAACTGACACAGGCGCAGCATTATTATGAGAACCCACGAAACTTCCAACTTAGAAAAAAAATACCGGATTTTCATTAGAGAAAACAGGCATACATAAAGCTTGACTAGAATAAAAGTCTTATCTTATATAGATATTCATAGCTATAATTTTTCAAAGTTGGGTGGGGAGAGGGAAAGGGCAATTTGTCACCCTTAATATATAGTCGCTGTAACCCTATTTGAAAATTACTTTTTGCAAGCCACCATGCAAAGCCTCTGAGTTAGTCCTAAAAGTCCCAATAATACATGTATATTTCTTGAAGAATCAAAATCTTGTCACAAGAATTGGTCATAACGGAAGGAGCACTATGAAATTGGGAAGAAATTAAAGAAGGTAGAAGGAAGAAGGCGGTGTAATATATTCAAGATGAAGAAGAAAATGAGCATGAGATTTGCTAAGAGCAAAACTGTTGTGGTGCTCTAAGGGCTTTTCTTGTTCTTTTTATCTTTGTTCTTCTTGTGTGAGCTTACGTGGAAGGATTTTGGAATATCAAAGTAGTAAGATAAACACTAGAAAAAGAAAGGGAATTATAGTAGTAAACAACACGATCTAATTAACGTGAGTGTATTAGTTTCTATAAACAAAATCAATCCATTATTGAAGGTATCAATCAGGATGCTTGTAAAGAATAAGGTTGAGTAAAAAAAGTATCTATATGCAAGCGTAATAATTAATATGGATGCATAATAAATTGAAGGTAAAATTAAGTATACTAACAAATGCTAACTTGATATTATAAGAAAACTCATTTCCTATTTAAGTTAAATGTCATATGTCTATACCAGAAACCCAACAATTAGCACTACAACAAAAAGGGCCTTTCCTGACATGCCTATAACGACACTAGTTGGGTTGTGTCACCTTAGCATGTCTATGCTAACACTTGTAACAGTACCCAATACAGTACAACAAGAAGAGCATTTAGTGGCACTTAGAGGTGTCAGTATAGACAACTTAACCTGACACTTTTACTTGGAAAACACTGGCATGAGTGATGTGCTCTTAGACTACCTTTGATAACACTTGTGAGTGTGTGAGAAATCAGAAAAAACAAAAAGTGCATTTAGTGGCACTTAGAGGTGTCAGTATAGACAATTTAAGCTGACACTTTTACTTGGAAAATACTGGCATGAGTGGTGTACTCTTAGACTACCTTTGATGACACTTGTGAGTGTGTGAGAAATCAGAAAAAAAAACAAAAAAAAAAAAAACAAAACGACGTCGTTTTCCAATTGAGCTCTATGGTAGCTTATCTTTTACAATTGAGTTACATATGTAATATAATAATTTCATAAACTCGAATATTGCACCCTAACTTTTGCGATTTAGCCCCGTATTTAATACACAAATTTTATTAACTCTATTATAACATCTTAACTTACCACCCGTTTGGTTGCCACATCGGAATGGCAATGACAATTACTATCAGAAACTTTTCAATCGTAATAGGTTTATGCTATTCCTTTTCATGTGTTTGGTTTGGGGAAAGCAATGGGAATGATTATTGATTTTCTTGTTTGGTTTATTCACAGTCATCAATGGGAATGGGAACCTAATTGAACAACTATTTTCCTGTCCAACATTAAACAAAACAAGATTTATACATAAAATTAATACTGCAATCATTAATATATTTTTAACTTTAATCAAGTCTTTTATAATACATAAAGACCTTCTACAATAATAAATTACCAACTGTTTCTTTGTTATGCATAAACTACTAGCTGTTTCTTTATTAAAAGTGTTCCACCTTAAACTACCAGCTGTAGTTGGCCTTTTATTTTCTTGTCCAACATTAAACAAAACAAGTTTTATACATAAAATTAACACTGCAATCATTAATATATTTTTAACTTTAATCAAGTTTTTTATAATACATAAAGACCTTCAACAATAATAAATTACCAAAATTTTACTCATATTATCATACTTGTCGCAGTTGGGTCCTCCCGGTGGCCTTGGAACATCACTTTCTGAACGGTTGTAATTCTTGCACCATCGCCAGCAAAGATAATAAACTAAAGTTCCAACTACAGCTATACTACACAAGATGATGGCAGCAATGGCAAGTGGCGTCATTGATCTCTTGGAGTTGATGAAGATTCTGGTGAGGCTGAAATTGTAGGGATGGGTAATTATATGGCCTGCGATATGACTTAATTGAAAATACAGTCTAACTTTTTCAGAAGTCGGATAACTTGTTGAATGGTTGTTAGGGTTAAATAGTGTAAGAGCAAAGAAAGAAGAATGGCTATGAGGAGGAGGAAAGATTATACAAAGCATGGATTTAGCTATTACAAGCGACAAAGGACGTAGCATATATAAGCAATCAAGAAGCGTGGGTTAAGAAGTTAACAAGACTAAAATTCGAAACTACTGATGGTTAAATAAGAAAAGACTTGAATATCCGGAAAGTACTCGTGAAATTTAGGAAACAAGAATCATAGAAGAGGAAACACAAAATCGTCAATTTAGTTAACTGTTAAAATTTTAATCTAAGGAAACTGTTTCATTTAACTAAAAAAATTTGTAGAAAGCGAAAAATAAAGTTTGTAAGCGAGAAAGAGAGACTTGTAAAATAAGAAATTAACGAAGTTGGAACTAGAAATAGTGATAAGTATAATACCCAGCATTTTAAATAAGTAAAGCACCAAAATTAGAACCAGAAAGAATTTTGAATTAGGCAACAAGAAGTATAGAAAAGGAAAAACACTAACAATGGAAAAAAAAAAAAGGAAAAAGAAGTAAGATACCAAGATCTTCAATTTACTTAACTATCAAAATTAAGATTTAAGGAGACTACTATGCTTAACTAGCAAGGTTTGTAGTCAGAGAGGGGGAATATCTATATCTATATGTTATATATTTGAAGACAACTTCATCCTAAGTAACTCTTTGGGCTTTCAAGTCTCCCTTCTTTTTTATCAGTATTTTGATTTATTTTAATTGTGGAAAATATCAATAATATCTTTTTGTTTGGATTGAACTAAAAATATGCTTTTATTAGTTAAGTTTAGTGCCTAAAATTGGATTCTTCCAAACTTAGCATATCAAAAACTAGGAAAGAATGCCTATGATTTTGTAATCTAATTCCAATTTTTAGTAACCTTACCAAAATAAAACATAATCATGTTTGGGATTGGTTAATTTTAACAAAATTAGAATGAACAATTAAATATTCGAATGTAATAACAAGGAAACCTTCCCCAATTCCGTTAGTTTTTTATTAACTTTAGCAAAAATAAATTTAGCCATTTAATACCTATAGAACAAATTTAAGGAAACATATTTGCAATTGCTTAATTGTACCAAAAATAACTATGAGCATAATTGATAACTACACGTAATTTTAGACAATTTCATAGTTTCTTTTTAAGTTCATGAGTGGGCATTTTTTTCCCTTGCTTTTATTCAAAATAACATCCTTTGATAGAAATTGACACTACCTTGAATTTTCAACCTTTTCAATTTCATATAATTTTTTTAAGAAAAATAATTTTAGTATTTTGATTTGGAATATTAAACAGCCAAAAATCTAGTATATTTAATATTAAAAAGGGAGTTTTTGGGCTATCGTTCAATTCCCGCAATTTACCATTTGAAATTGATATTGCCTTTCTTCTCATTAATCAGTTTCAGAATCCAATCTTACTTTTTCACAAATAATAACAACAACATTAATAATAATAGCAGCAGCAGCAGTAGTAGTAAAAATAATAAGGAATTTTCTAATTTGACACCTATTAATTACTAGATTTAAATTGATCCTAACCACTTTGTAAACATATATACTACCTTACCTTGTATTTATATACTTTTTCCATTTAATGAGTGGGAGGGAAAAAAATGCCCAATATAAATTTTCCAACTCTATCACCCTATCTTCACCTTCTTCTCTACGAACTCCCCCTTCAACCCCAAACAAACCTCCTACTAACCAACCCAACTAGTCCTTGAGAATCATCAAGTTTTGAAGTCCACACCAACAAAATTTTAGATAATTGCATGATTATTGATATAATCATTATTATATAAATAATCTATACAACTACATAAGCCTAAGAAATTATAATCAATTATTAAACATTGAGTTTATCAAATTTCAATAGCAGCAAATTGCTATATGTAAAACTCTATGTTACATTGTCATTAATAATAAACAAAAGTCCTGCACGGCAAAGTTATTTAGATTATGCATCTTCTAAACTCTCTATATTTATAGTTCATCAACAATAAAAAAGGTACTTCTTTCCATTGAGTTCTTTTTTCGGTTATATGAAAATTTGAACAAAAAAATTTATATACAAGGAGAACCAGACGGCCGGTTGGGAAAGAATTTGGTCTAATTGAATTTGAACATTCTATTGAATCCAATATTCAAATCTTGATTGCTCAATTTTGCAATGCAATTTTGTATGGTGGAAAAAAGAACAAAATATGATGATCAACCCAAATTTTTTGGACTTGCTAATTCTTAAGCTAGTCATTCCTAGTTTGACCCTTTTTTTTTTTCATCATTATCCTTTTCTCACAAAATTTTTATTAAACAATTAAGGCAAGCACAAGAAATAAAAAGAGGACAACAACATTATTGGATTGTACAAGTTCTTGCTCTTGTTCCAAATATTCCACCTTTGTTTCCTTTCCCTATTTTGTAAGCAATCAGCCAACTCTCAAGCAAGTTTTATATTTTTTTTCCTGTATATTCAAGGCAAATGCAACAGCCAAACTTCGACAGACATAATCTAAACATGGTCACACATAGCATTTCTCTATTTTTTTCTGTCATTGTTTATTTCAACACATTCATCGTATAGAAGGGGAAAAGGACTCCAATTGTTTCTTACATATCATTGATGTTAAATTTTAATCTTCTCACAAGTAGAAAATACTCTTTTTTGGTCGTCCATGATTGTCTTTGCTATGTATTTTGACTAAAATAAGTCATAGAAACATCAGATGCTTAATATTTAAGAGTAATTTTTTTATACACTGTCAGTGTATACACAAGCGGGTACAGATGTATGTCACATAATCCAATTTCAAATTTTTTTTTTTTGAGTTGGGAACCTTTTTTTTTTCTTTTTTTTTTTTGGCAAAACCCGTTTTCGGGATTGGGATGCCAGCCCAAAATTTATTAATTGAACATCACAGCGGAGGGGGGCATGAACCTAACCTCCAAAAGTACATGGATAAACTTAACCAAAAGGTTACCGAACTCGAAACGAAGGCCATCCAAACCTATCCACCTGAAGCTCTCCTCTTGCACGGCGGGGAATAGAGGACTCTTGCAAATAAATTCTTGGGGACTCCTCCGCACATCCAACATTTGATAGAACATCAGCCACTTTATTTGCTTCCCGGAAGCAATGAGAAACAGTTAAAAGGAATGGGACAAGGCCAACAACTGATCAACTTCTGGGACAATCGACCATGGACACTTGAACGTATGCTGCAAAATTTGAACCAAAACCAAGGAATCCGATTAGACATGAAACTGAAGAAATCCATGCTCCAGACACCGCTGTACCCCAACCAATAAAGCCCGAGCTTCTGCTTGCAAACTCGTAACATTACCAAACAGAGCGGCAAAAGCTAATATTAGAAAACCTTTATCATCCCGCAGCACCCCACCTCCACCTCCCTTACCAGGATTGCCTAACGAACAAATGTCCGTATTTAATTTTAGCTCCCCTATGGGAGGTCTCAACCAACAGACCACTGTAACCACTGAAGGCTCACGAAATTGAAAAAACCAATCGCAGAGAACAATCCAGTTAATTGGAACTTGGTTGGCTGGCACCTTGAACTGTATTAGAAAAAGACTCCTGGCCTCCTCAACAGTATTTGAACACAACCACTCCACCGTCACCTGCTTATCTTCAAATACAGCCTTATTCCTAGCCTTCCATAAATTCCAACAAATTAAACAAGGCATGATTTGGAACATAAAACATAACTGAGCATTCTTCCGTCCTGAAAACCACCAAGCAGCTAGCATTGCCCGCAAACTATGTCCAGGCGGTTTAATACCACAGGGTGAAGAGAAGAACGTCCATACCTGCTGAGCTAAATCACCAAGGAAAAACAAATGCTCGAGGGACTTCTCACATGGCATGGAGCAGCACATACATTTCGAGGGACCATGTACTCCAAATTTGACCACGATATCTTGTAATGGCAGACGAGCTAGCAACAGACGGAGCATGAAGAGCGAGATCCGCCTCAGAGTCCTTGAGTGCCAAATTCTTCCGAACATGAAAGAAACCGGGGCCAACTTTCTAATGAGATGGAATGCCGACGATAACATAAAACAACCAGAATTGGTTGCTGTCCAAATCAAGCTATCCGGCTGCTCAGATGAAGGAGGAGCACAACACAAGATTTGGGATACAATCTCAGGCGAAACCCACTCTTGTAGCAAATGAACATCCCAATGACCATCAAATACAAAATCACACACCTGATGATTCCCAGAGGCACCCACCTGAAGTGCTAAAGCACCATTACCAAGCAATTTCAAATTTGAAATCCACCTTTTGCATAGGTGGCATTCATCTACACCTGTTAGTGTAAAAAATCTACTACACTGACAGTGGATGAAAACTTAATCCAATATTTAAATGAACAAATATTCATAATTCTTTACCCAATTACTCACATGCAACTCGCATTTGTCAACCATCCTTAAGCACAAAAGTAAAGGACTAAAGGACTTAATCAAAGGCTTAACAATTACAACCTTGTGATCCACGTCAAATCACAACGTGATGCCTTCACTAGTTCTTTTCTCCATTATACACCTCTCGAAAGATCCTAAGATCCAGGCAGGTAGATTTATCATCCTTCGACCTTAATTTCCATCATTAGCAGATTTCAGGAAATGAGTTTCACCTTTGCCATCACAATGGCCTCCTGAGCTGCCACCTCTCACCATGGTTCTAAATTAAAATCTTAAACTTTATACTTTTGAAATCTTAATTTTCTCTCTAGAATCAAACATACAAATGCAATTCAAAATAACAAAAAATCAAATCTCGATAGAAGTTTTCCTTGTTAGTAACTATAACTTCCAACAGCTCTTTTGAATGCCCTGCATACCAAATTAAATCAATCATATTTCATCATCTTGTACATCCTGAAGTTTTCTTTTTTAAATTAAAAGAAATTAAAATATAGCAACTAAGCCCAATGAACATCGTGTGTGCACATGTAGTGCAAATAGTATTTTTAATTCAAATCAAGTATTTTCTTTAAACAAAATACGTATAAATATTGAAATGAGTTCTATAATATTTATCAAGCCTAAACAGAAAAAAAAAATTGACAATATTCAAACTTAACAGATAAATAAAGACTTAAAACTGTTACCATTATTGGCAAAGTAGCATTCTTATCTCTCATGGCAAATGGTCAATTCACCCCATATCCACAAAGGATGTGTTTAGTTGCCGTCCCCACTATAATTTAATAAAGCATAGCATATATGGATACTTATATATGTATAATACATAAAAATATACTTCATGAAATAATTAATATCATCTTTTGTTGTGATAAAATGATGTAATTTTGAATATCAATTTATTGTGTTAAAATGATTATTTTATTTTTTTAGTTTACCTTTTTTAACATTTTGTATGTTGATTATGAAAACCAACAACAATTAGTTCAGATTCTATGTCGTATCATATGTGGAGAAATGAATTAAAAGTGATCTTTAAACTTTATTTTACATTAATTTTGCTAAAAATTCAAAAGAATGATTCATAAAACTACTATTAGTGTTATACGTATAAAAAACAAGATAAAATAAGACATAAAAATGGTAGTGAAGTAGAATAGATACGCCGGTGGGGGTAGTAGGGGTTGGGGGAATTTTATTGGGCAAATCAGGACCCTCCCTATTTTAAACGTACCCCATTATCATCCCTATACTATAGTCATATTTAGTGCTATTAATTGAGCTTGGCCTGCCCAAGTTCAGCACCACTTGACCGTAAGTAGAGTGGGTTGAACCTTAACAAATGTAACCCGAGCTATATTGAGCTTAGGTTTAAATGCTATTGATTTAACTGTGAGACAAGATTGACTTGCACTAGCCTTACTCCACTTAAAACTTGGCCAGATTAATATTATATACTGAACAAGCACATAGTAAGATAATAATGTAAAATGTGTGTATTAGTTTAAGCATTGATGATGCTTGTTTTAAGTACAATTCACTTGTCTCCATGATGCCTGTATTTGTGATAAACCTAATTTACTTTAACTTCATTTAATGCAACCTTTTTTTCCTACCAAAAACGAAAAAAGTGGTTGCTTGCTTGGAAGAAAAGAGTCATACCAATTTTAGGGTTGAATGCATTTTCTATCTATTAGATCCCTTGTATTTATCTATTAACTTGAAATATGCATGATGTCTGTAACGGCCTCGAAATTTTGCAAAAAAAAAAAAAAAAAAATTATTTTTTTTTTTATTATTTCAAAAATTCGAAAATATATTTATTCATATAATTAAATCTTTAATTATCTTGTGATATTTGATTTTATCCTCGTTTATAATGCCTCATTTGATTTTAACTCTAATTACCTGTAAATTACATTTCGTAGCATTTATTAGTGAAAAAATGTCAATGGCACGTTTTTCGAGGTAAATTCGGACTGTGGGTAAATTAGTGGAGATAGGTAGGAATGAGCCCGGATAAGTTGGAAGTGTGATTAAATGACTAGAATTGGGTTGTCGAATGTGAATAATTAGGGTTTTGAAATTTTAGTTAAGATTTGGATTAGCCTCCATTAAGATTAGAACTTTACCTAACCGCTAATTTTATCGAATAAACTCTTACCAATCACTTAAAATCACTTCTCCAACCCCTCTCCTAATCAAGATTTACCTCTTAATCTCAAGCCAAATGAAGTGATTAAATTTCCCTCCAAATGGCTAATTAAAGCCACTATTCACCCTTTGACTTTTAAGGTAAGACAAGACCCATGTCTTGTCTTCCTTTATCCCATTAAATTCTTCAAGGAAAAATTGCTCAAAATTCTCTCATCTTCCTTCTTCCTCTCACCCGACCCTCTCCCCCTCTTCTTCCTCTTATTTTCATCAAAAATTTCTTCCATTTTCATCCTTAAAACTCAAGCAAAATTCGCACCAAGGAAGCTTAGCTAAGGAAGAGGACATTGTGGGCTATCTCTTGCATTCCTTTCTTGAAGACTTGCTAACCTAAGAGAGGTATCATTCTCCTAATTTCCTTCTTGTCCAAGTTCTTTAAATCCCAAGCATGATAATTAGGAAATGGGGTTATTGAGATGTTCATAGAACTTGTGATTAGTGATGATCATGTGGTATGGAGTGTTGAGCCTCATTTTTGAGCATTTTGGTGATTATGGAAATTTTTGTGGGCTCTTGAAATCCCACTACATATGTGTAAATGCTTGCTAGATGATTAAATGGTGCTATATATATGCTTAATGTTTGAAGTTGATGTTGAAAAATTTGAAGAAATAGCCTCAAGGAAATTCGGCCAAGAGGATTGAGAGGGTAGGGCTTGAATTTTCTGTTTTGCTTGATTTTGTGGCTGCATTTTGGCTAGCCAAGAAGCTGAATTTGATGTCTAAGTGATGAGTGTTAAGCTGCTATTTAGTCCCACAAAGAGTTCTTCAAGAAATGATGTTATGTGGTGGATTGAGTTGCATTGTGGAAGCTGGAATTTTGGGGGGAAATGCTGTCCGAATTTTGGGACTTTGTTTTGTGAAATTCTTGCCAAAAGGTGTGACCATTTTTGATCATAAATAGGCTTAGGAAGTTCAATACTAGCTTAGTTTCGAAAATTAGGCAAATTGGAAGTGAATTGAGGCATGAACTAAGTGACACAAGTGAAAGAGAAAGTTTTCCAGATTTGAATGCATGAGTTGGACGAAATTGAGGCGCATAGAAAACTGCCTTCCCGGTGGTATTTTAAGCTGAAATTTGGTGTGAATCTAGTTGATATATGGAAGTGTTAGTGTGCCAAATTTGACAATTTTTGGACTTGAATTCGTCACTCAAATAACCACTTAAAAACTGCCCTGTAGTTTCGAAAACCCAGAAGTGCAGAATTTCGAGTGACCCCTGTTTGCACTGTTGTAATTTCATGCTCGGGTGTCGGAATTGAGTTCCGTCAGTGGCTTTTGAAACTTCATATGTAGGAATATATTATGTATAAATTTCAGAGGTTAATTAATTTTCTATAATTTTTGGCGGATTTTCAAAACGTGCTGGATAACCAGCCTGACGGATACTGTTGATTTACTGTAGCTGAATGTTCAACTGAAATCTGGGCGAATTTCGTCCATAATTTTAATTTGATGTCTTCTGAAAACTTTTAGAGCTTTCAAAGAGGTTTCCAACGGTACCAAATGAGCAGAATTCTGACTTGTACAACTTGAGTTATGATTTTTCAAAGATTTCAGCTCAAATTAGGAAATTATCGAATTTACTTTCTTATGAGATAAATTTGGTCGGTGAATTAGGGAAACCTATTTCCACTCTCTTTTAATTATTATAAGGCATAAACTTGGAAATTTTGATATGGAAATGGTCGACCCCTTTTTCTTGATTTTCGTGCCAACTTAGTGTCTTCCTTGATTTTCAAATTAGGAAATCTTGAACTTGACTTGAGTCTCTTTGAGACATTTTTAAAGACATCTATCAAATATTATTCAAGCGTTTTGAATGAAAATACTCGTACTTGTCTCAGGTGATCGAGAAGATCCCGGAAAAACCTCAATTGGTCTTGCGTGCTTTTGGCCTTAAACTCATGAACTCGGTGAGTGTCAAGTGCATGACTTGTTGTATTACTTGACTTGTTTATTTGAATATAAACTGTTGAGGCGAGAGTGTACTTTATCGCGCTCGTTCTCTTTTACTTGACTTGCATGTACTTGACCGTTACTTGACTTGATTGGACTGTTACTTGACTTGATTGGAAATGAATGTCGATTGGAATAATCCATCGACTTAAAAAGTGTTAAATGGGGACGCCCAAAACCTATTGGGGATCCTTGGGACCCGAGTCGGCAAGGGCTTGGTCGGGAAGCTTGGTGAACCTTAGGTACTGTTCTTTGAGCTTGACCTATTGGAGAGGTCTTGCTCGGTATTGCTCGACGTAGCTTTACCTTTTAAATTTACCTGTTTGGTTTCGGGAGGGTGAACTGTTGGACCTGAGGTTGTAATAAGTGGAGTTTCTGGACTTTATTTGTGTTAAGTTGACGGAGGGTCAACGTTTGGGAATGGATTGGACTCAACTGCTTAACCGTGGAAATTGGCTCCTGAGAGCCCTGTATCCTTACCTGTACTTTGTATTTTTCCTGTATGAATTGGTCACTGTACTTGCGCAAATTCACCGTAGATAGAGAGGCTCAAGAGGGTCTCCAACCCAGCTCCGAGACTTTTGTCTAATGTGAGCCCTCGAGTAGTGATTCCTTGAGAATCCAATCTCCTGGTGAAAATTGCAATTGTACCAGTGCATGATTGATTTACCTGCTTTTATATCTGAAATTTATTGGCTTTCCTACTTACTTGATTACGTGCTTGCATGTTTCTCCTTGGCCTCACTGAGCGTTAGCTCACCCCAGTTTGTTTTCCTTAACAGGTCTCGAAGTGGAAAACGTAGATCGAGGATTTAGTTACTTGGGTAGGATTTCCATGATTTTGTATAAGCTGAATATTAAACTTCGACGTTAAAGATTTATTGTACTTGAAGTTGATGTTATAAGAGTTTTATCAGAATTCATTGAGGATTTACCTTTGTAAGTTAACTATCATTTATTGTTGGACCTCAATTGAGGTTTTAAGAGCGGATGCATGTATTATTATTTTAGAGATCTTGAAATGTGATTATTTGAAATCTATAATATGCTTGAGGGTTTGTAGTGAGTCCTGGCGAGAGCTGGGCAGACAGTCCACTGATACCCTTGGGTTCGCCCTTGGGAGAGGTGGGGCTGTTACAATGTCAGCTTAGGTCAAACTGAATAATTTTCAAATTTTCATTTTTTTGGTGAACCAAGAATGAAGGATACACATTCGTGAATCCTATTGAGCTGATCTTTGGCTCAATAATTTGATTTTTTATGTGGATTGATTTCGGACATGCAAACTCATAAACCTCAATTGTCAGGCCTAATTGTTGGGTTTCGGGTATAGACATATGACATTTAACTTAAATAATAAATGAGTTTTCTTATAATATCAAGTTAGCACTTGTTAGTATACTAAATTTTACCTTCAATTTATTATGCATCCACATTAATTATTGCCGCTTGCATATAGATACTTTTTTTACTCAACCTTATTCTTTATCAATCATCCTGATTGATACCTTCAATAATGGATAGATTTTGTTTATAGAAACTAATACACTCACGTTAATTAGATCGTGTTGTTTACTACTATAATTCCCTTTCTTTTTCCAGTGTTTATCTTACAACTTTGATATTTCAAAATCCTTCCACGTAAGCTCACACAAGAAGAACAAAGATAAAAAGAACAAGAAAAGCCCTTAGAGCACCACAACAGTTTTGCTCTTGGCAAATCTCATGCTCATTTGCTTCTTCATCTTGAACATATTACACCGCCTTCTTCCTTCTACCTTCTTTAATTTCTTCCCAATTTCATAGTGCTCCTTCCGTTATGACCAATTCTTGTGAAAAGATTTTGATTCTTCAAGAAATATACATGTATTATTAGGACTTTTAGGACTAACTCAGAGGCTTTGCATGGTGGCTTGCAAAAACTAAATTGCAGATAGGGTTACAATGACTATATATTAAGGGTGGGAAATTGCCCCTTCCCTCTCCCGACCTAACTTTGAAAAATTATAGCTATGAATATCTATATAAGATAAGACTCTTATTCTAGTCAAGCTTTATGTATGCCTGTTTTCTCTAATGAAAATCCGGTATTTTTTTCTAAGTTGGAAGTTTCGTGGGTTCTCATAATAATGTTGCGCTTGTGTCAGTTAGGATTTAGGAATGTCAGTTCTATTATTGATTGGGATTTTTCAATTACTACAAGATTGTAGATTAAGTAATCAAGACTGTAGATTAAGACTGTATATATAAGCAATCAAGACTGTTAGATTAAGAAGTTAATGAGATTAAAATTAGAAACTATTGATGATGGACAGCATTTTAAATAAGTAAACTGACAAAACTTGAATATCCGGAAAGTACTCATGAATTTAGAAAACAAGAATTATAGAAAGGGAAACACAATAATAGACAATATAAAATAATAAATCTTCAATTTAGTTAACAATCAAAGTTTTGATCTAAGGAAACTGTTTCACTTAATTAGCGAGCTTTGTACAAAGCAAAACAAAAAGTTTGCAAAAGAGAAAAAAAGGGGGAAGAGAGAGAGAGACAGTTAGAATAAGAAATTAACAAAGTTGGAACTAGAAATAGTGATAAGTATGATACTTAGTATTTTAAATAAGAACACTACCAAAACTCAAGATCCGGAAAGAATTTTGAATTAGGCAACAAGAATTATAGAAGAGGAAAAAGGCTAACAATGAGAAGTAAGAATAAAAGAAGCAAGAAAGCGAGGCCTTCAGTTTAGTTAACTGTCAAAGTTCAGATCTAATGAAACTTCTACACTTAACTAGCAAGTCTTGTAACTAGAAAAGGGGGAACATATAGCTAACATAAAAAGGGGGGGTTTTGGGCTATCATTCAATTCTCGTAATTTACCATTTTGAATTGGTATTGCCTTTATTGCTGTTAATCCGTTTCAGAATTTCAACAAACAAGAACAAGGATTTTTCTAATTCGACATCCATTAATTAGTACGTCTAAATCATACTTAATATCATGTGAATATACACACTAACAATCATTACTCTATCTTATATTTATGCACTTTTTCCATTTAATGAGTGGTAGGAATAAAAAAGCACAAGACATATATCTTCCAATCCTATCACCCTATCTTCACCTTCTCTATGAACACTACCCCTTCACCCAATCTCGACTAGCACTTGAGAATCATCGAGTTTTGAAGTCCGTATACAACTATGCAAGCCTAAGAAAGTATACTCAATTATTAGACATTGAGTTTATCAAATTTTGATCTCAACAAATTGCTATCCAGAAAACATTGTACTACGTTTTCATTAATGATAAAAGTTCTACACCCCAAAATTATTTAGATTATGCATTTTCTAAACTCTCTATATTTATAGTTCATCAACAATAAAAAAAAAGGTAGTTCTTTCCATTGAATACTACTTTCGGTGATACAAAAATGTGAGCAAAAAATTTAATATACATGGAGAATAAGAGAGGTGGCAAAGAACTTGGCTAATTGAATTCGAACATTCTATTGAGCCCAATATTCAATTCTAGATAGCTGATTTTGCAAGTCAACTGTACATGGTTGAAAAAAGAAGAAAATTTGATGATTAAACCCAAATTTTTTAGACTTGCTAGTTCTTGAGCTTGTCATTCCTAGTTTGATATTTTGTATATTCTTTCCCCTTTTCTCTCAAAATTTTTATTACATACTTAACGTAAGTAGAAGAAATAGAAAGAGAACAAAAATATTATTGAATTGTATAGAGTAATTCTTTCTCTTGCTCCAACTATTCCACCTTTGTTTTCTTTTGTCTATTATAAGTAATCACACAACTTGCGTGTAAGTTTTTTCATTTTTAACAATTTGACTTCTACAGACATAATTTGAGCATGGTCACACATACCGTTTCTCTAGTCTTCATCATTCTATTCATTGTGTAAAATGGAAACAATACCATTTTTTCCTCACACATCATTGATGTTAAATTTTATTCCCCCACAAACAGAAAATACTCTTTTTTTTCATGATCATCTTTACTATATATTTTGAATAGAATAAATCATAGACACATCATGTGCTTAATATTTAATGGGCAAATATGGTACCTCACATAATTCTTGACCCAATTGCTCATGTGAAACTCACTCGTATTTGCTAACCATCCTTAAGTACAATACTAGAGGACTAAAGGCCTTAATCAAAGGCTTAACAGTTACAACCTTATGATCCACTCCAAATTACAAAGTGATGCCTTCACTGGTTCTTTTCTCCATTAGACACCTCTCTAATGGTCCAAAGATCCAGAAATAGATTTATTATCCTTCTACCTTAGTTTCCATCATTAGCTGATTGCCTAAATTTAAGAAATAAGCCTCACCCTTGTCACGACTATGGCCTCCTGAGCAGCTACCCCTCCCTTCAGCAGACATAGCACTTTGTAAATCATTCTAACTCTTCTTTTTATATTTTTTCATGGTTTAGTTAAAGAATTTCTCTGTCTATGCAATATTTGTTTGTTTATCTCTGATTAAGTGAACACGTACAAACTAAATGTTTAAGTTCATTATTCTTTGGTTGAATTCAACTAATGCATCTTATGCATCTGGCTTTTTACCATTTCTTATTTAGCTGTTGCCATTGTAGAATTTGTGGGATACAAACTTGCAATGAATAATACTTTGCCTTCAAATCATGACTTATATTCACTTTGAACTAAATTTACACTTTGCATGGTGTAAATAGAAACAGATGAATTTCCATTACAATACAATAAAGCTTTCTCATATAAGACTCTTCATTGGTGTTGACTCCAAGTAGAAATGCTTGTAGTAGTATTTTTACCAAATTCCTAAATTTCACCGAAAAAATAGAATATTATCTACTGCAAATGATGCCTTAGTTAATCTTTAATAAACTTGTGATGCTAATTGTACTTGGGCACAATTATTCAAGGCATGTTCTTTCACTACTAATAGTAGTTATTTGTATTGTAAGATAGCTTCAATGATGGTAGAATTTCGCACTTGAATGAACATTACAAAATTTTATAGATTTGTGGACTTTATAACTCTTACAACTATTGAAAATCTTCAACAGCCGCACTATATGATTCTTTGCTCATCTTTCCAGTGGAACTGGTTTATGCAAATTATTACACTACAGATTAGAATAATAGCTCAACCAATTGTCTCATATTAACAAATAGGCTGATTTCATGATCTTGTAGTCAGCCTTTATACATGTGATATTTTGGTTTAGTTGGTTATTAAGGCCATCAAAGTCATAGGGTTGAATCCAATCTACTGCAAATTCAAGCTTGATTCAATTCATAGGGTTGAATCTACCCTACCGCAAATTCAAGCTAGATTAAATGTATTCTCACACATAATCTGAGCTTAACTGATAAAATGCCAAGTTTGAGCTTGGTAGATAGGACAATAACTAAACTATGAAGGTATACAAGGAAAAATCAGAACCTAAACTTGTCAATAGCAGAGAAAGATATCCTTAGGCAAACTAAGAAGAAGTTTAAGCAGAAATCAAATGGAGAGCATTTCTTAAACAACATCCCTCAAGTACAGGAGTTTTTGCTTGAAACTAGTAGAGAGCAAACTTCCAGCCACCAAGATTTTGGGGATCTAGATCTTTTACAGATATGATAAGAGGAGGAGGAGCATCAGAGGCTTACTATGAAGGATCATATAATGAAGATGAGCTAAGGGAAGAAATGGGGAAGGACCTAGATCCAAAGAAAATAAAGGTTGTAGAATCCCCAAAATTCCCTCATATGATTACCCTTACAGAGAAACAAAGCAAGAGCTGGAAATCATGGAGAAGATGCCTTATTCTTAAGGTAGTGGGGAGGACCATATGATATAAGGTGCTGTAGCAAAAACTTAGCAAGATGTCACAAATACAAAATGAATTTGAGATGATAGATATTGAAAAAGGGTTTTTCTTAACTAGGTTTCGCTCCAAGGAGGATTATCACACTATACTTGATGAAGGACCATAGCTTGTACTGGGCTATTATGCTACTGTAAGCAAATGGAGAGCCGAATTTAGAACTTCAAAGGAAGACATTGCCTCTACTATGATTTGGGTGAGAATCCTAGGGCTACCAATAGAATACTACACAGAGAAATTCCTTTTGAGGCTGGGTAATTTGCTAGGAAATGCTGTGAAAATAGATAACAGATAGCTAGTGTGATGATAAGTGTCTATTTTGTATGCTTGAAGTATGTTTAACTATTTAGTTTTTGTGTGTTTTTGTTATTTTAATGGCTAATTAACTATGGTTTCGGTTTAAATTAGAAAAATGCATTTCTATGGATTAAAGTAGTAAAAACTTCATGTTTTGTAGGATTAATAGCTCAATCATCAAATGAAGTGAAATGAGAAGATATTTGCATGATTATTGATGATTTGAATTAATTTTAGGCAATGAAACTTGGAAGGAAAGTTGGAAAATTCAAATATCTGAAATTGATGAAGTTCCAAATTAAGATGATCATAATGCAATTCAATCATCAAGGAACTAAGGGGTCAAAAGTCGAAAAATTTAACGCTTCAATTTCATGACGAAAGATTCAAATTTTGCAATTCTGCAGTTGATCCGTGAGGTAAAATGCGAAGTGACAGTTGGAACAATTAAACAACTCACGATTCTCTCTCAGCAGAGCCAGGGCAACTGGATCCGCGATGTGATCTACGAGCTGTGCCTCACGGATCCATGACAATGACCAATACAACTTGCAGTCAATTTCCAAAAATTTTTCAGCTCACTTCCAGCTCAAGTTTGAACGAATTTCAACTGCAAATTGCGTGAAGAATCTTGAAAAGTTGGAGAAACAATTTGTGCCAGATCCAAACAGAATTTGCATCAACTTCACAACTCATTTGAGCCTTGATTAAGATGCATGAAGACATATTTAACATTTCAAAGAATGAAGATTTGTACAAGACATTTTTCTTGACTTTTGAATCTCAAAAACTTTTCTTGTGTTCACATGATAAAGATTTGGAGGCTTATGGAGGACATCTTCTATAAATAGGGCCTTTGGTAGGCAATTTAAGATAATTAGAGAAAGGCTAAAAACATTGCCAAAATGTAGTCTTCACTAGTTTTTCTTAGTTCATTAGTGTAGTATAGTTAGTAGTGTAGGTTACTGTAGTTTTTCATCTTGTGCTTGTAGTTAGATTTGGATGAAGAATTGAAGAGTAAAGATGGAGTGTTCAAGCTTTAGTGACATGGGTAACTTCTCTCCTACCACTTTCTCTTTTGTATTTGAATTCATGTTTAGTCATAATGCAAGTATGATCTTTTCTTTCTTTTTCATGTTTAGCTAAAGTTTATGCCATAAGTTATGGATGAACACTCTACATCTTTTTATGTACTTGATGCTATTATTTTGAGCAAGTTATTTAGTACTTTGGATTTTATAATCATGATTAACCGGCCATTAATTGTGATCACCTTAAGGTGTTAAGTTTGAAATGAGAATTAGAATTTGACACTACTTCATGAGGTACTAAACTTAGGTAGTTCTCTCACAAGAGCAGAGGGGCACCTTTGTGGCTTTAGTGATTTATTTCATGTAATTTCATAGAGCAATTGAGCTTGTAGTTAATTCCATAACCACAAGTGTAGGTATGGTTTAGCTATAACTATAGTTGATTCACTACGAGAGTAGGTTTCATATGCATTAGGAAATTACGCCATGCTTAGCCAAAATAATAACATTAATTCAACCGGTAGCTTCATTTGCAAGAGTAGTAAGGAATCTCATAACTCTAGGAACTTTTAATTGCTATTTTTTCTCATTTTATTTCATGCTTGTAGTTTAGATTTACTTACTTACTTGTGATAGTCTAAATAATAGAGGAGTTCAAAACCACCGATACTTGACTATCTTCGCTGGGGGATTGACACCTAACATACCCTATGCTCAATAAATGATCTGTATACTTGTAGTAAATGGGGTGTTTAGGTTTTATAATTAAAATTTAGTATATAGTAGAAGCTCATCAAGTTTTGGCACCGTTGCCGGGGAAGATTTGATTCAATATCGGTGCTAAGAACAACTTTATTAATTTAGACATTTTTACATTCATTTTTTTTTGTTTATGTCTTATTCGCTATTCTTCTTAACTAATCTTGCTTTTAGAGCATTTGAAAGCATTTTTAGGTTTTAAAGAAGGATAGCAAGGAAGTGGATTAAGGCTTGAGAGAAGGAAGGTTGACAATGGACCCCTACAATTTTTGAAGTTATAACTCTGGAGGTAATTAAGGATGTTCAAAGGTATGTCATTTGAAGATTGCACAAGCAACATTAAGGCTAAACTTGATTATATTACATTAAACGTGTAAATGGACACCATTATGAATTTGCTTGAACAAAAAAGGAATGCTAATGCTTTTAATTCTAATTATATGATTTGTGACTTGTGTGGAAGTAATCATGCTACATATACATGTATGCAAGTACAAAATGTGGATTATTATGGTAAATTTGAGCATTACAATTCTTGTTTTGATCAATATGGTGCTAATTATGGTAATTCTTATACTTATGGTTGGAATAATCAATGTGCTTATGGTGATTCTTCATGTTTTTGTGATTACCAACCCAATTGTGTTCAACTTGAATCAAAGCCATCTTGGGAATTAGTTATAGAAAACTTAGCTAATCCACCTTTACCTTGGGAGTAAGAAAGATTAGCTAATGATTCTATACCATGTTGGGAACTAGCTATTGAAAAGTTAGCTAATGCAACTTTTGATTCTAGTGATAGGGTTGAGAAAAGATTAGATGAATTAGCTTCTCACTTTAAAGGATTACATGACCAATTGCATACTTTGTGTGAAGTTATTTCATGTAGTGATATGCAAATTGACCCTAACATCAATAGTGGGAATGTTGCATGTGAAAGTGGAGCACATTTTGATGACAATGATGAGTCTTATTTGAATTTCAATGATGAAATGTCCATTTCACATGATGATGTCTTTGGAAAGAATTTTGAACCTCAAAAGACAAGCATGAATGATGTTTATATAACCCCTCTTGAGGAATGTGGTGAATGTGTAGATTCCAAGGTCATCTTACCCCTAGAAGGCCATATGGATACTCCTTTGGTAAGTTCTCAAGTGGTGGTACTACAAGGTAATATCTATTGATAAGTCAATATTTTGCATGTTTTTAGTAAGATTAATTATGTAGTTTTTGTGTGTTTTTGTCAGTTTAATGGCTAATGAACTAGGGTTTCTATTGAAATTCTACATTTTGTGGTTTAAGTAGAAAAGTGTATTTTTGTGGATTAATGTGGTGAAATCTACATGATAGAATTTTGGAAGCTTATGCATGAAATCTTCTATAAATAGGGCCTTTTGTAGACATTTGAAAAAAAATTAGAATTAGAGAGAGGAGAAGGCTAGATTCACTACTAAAATGTAGTCTTCACTAGTTCCTTAGTTTAGTTTAGTATAGTTAGTAGTATAGTAATTATGTTTAGCTAAATTATTGCCTTGAGTTATGGATGAACTTTCTATATCTAGTTTGTGATATTTATATGGTTATTTGATGCTATTATTTTGAGCAAGTATTTAGTATTTTGGCTTTTCTAATCATGATTAACAGGCCATTAATTGTGATCATCTCAAGGTGTTAAGTTTAAATGAAAGTGAGAATTTGACACTAGTTCATGAAGTTTTAAACCTAGGAAGTCACTCACTAATGTAGGGTGGCGCCTTTGTGGCTTTAGTGATTTATTTCATGTAATTTCATTGAGCAAATGAGCTTGTAGTTAATTCCATAACCACGCTAGTAGGTATGGAATCCTACAAAAACATGAAGATTTCACCACATTAATCCACAAAAATGTACTTTTCTACTTAAACCACAAAATGTAGAATTTCAATAGAAACCCTAGTTCATTAGCCATTAAAGTGACAAAAACACACAAAAACTACATAATTAAACCTATTAAAAACATGCAAAATATTGACTTATCAAACTCCCCCACACTTGAACCATTGCTTGTCCTCAAGCAATCAAGCAATATAAGCTAACAATGATTTAAGTGTTTGTGCACCTTAATTTCATTTTCTCAAAACAAAGTAGATAACTATTTTGCAATCATCCATTAAACCACAAGTATTCATAATATCAAGTAAAAGAGAGTAATCATACCATAATTTCAAGTAGCTCAATTCAATTTCTCATTCCTCACCCAATTTCACACGCAAAGTGAATCATATAGTCAATAATGCTTTCTAAACCCATAATCATTTTCGAGAGAGGGATTTATTCATATAACATATCAAACATATATTTAAATTGTGAAAATGTCTTTTGACGAGAAGATCGACATTTTTAGATGAAGATCCCTTGTTACTCAACATTTCACTTGTTTGTCTACTTTTATTCAAGTACCGTTTGACGCGAAAGTCGACATTTTTAGATGAAGACTCCCGGTTACTAAGCACATTGAAATAGAGCTTTCACTTTTATTTTTCTTCTTTTTTTTTTAAAGGAAATATAAATAAATATACCCTCAAAAGAATAATCATGAGAAAAATATTACATATATCAACCACATTTATCACTCTATTATGTAAAATCAAGCAAAGGGAAGAAATCTCCTTAAACATGTAAAATTAGGCATAATTTCCTCCATTTTACAAGATATACTTTCCTTAAATTGCAAAAATTTTAATCACAAAATAGCTATCTCCAAGTTAATTGAGAATTTGAAACATTTTGACAGGATTGTTCGAAAAAATTTTGGCAAATTTTTACAAATTTTACAAATTTTCTCCAAATAACAATCACATAATTCCAACCCCCCACACTTAAAATGCACATTGTTCTCAATGTGTAAGAAGGAATAAAAACATAAGAAAGGAAAGAAAGAAATACTCCCCTATTAATATGATTGAATTGGTCCACTTTACCATTTACCATTGAAAAACCTTTAATGCCTGAAAAATTTGACAAGAAACTGCAGGAAAAGGTTAAATTCCTCGATCAGCGAAGCACAGTTCGCATTTCAGTTCGCGGCTTTGGCTGGGTAGGTCTCAGAACCAGATCCGCGACCCATGGATCCACGAGGAGTAACTCGCATATCAACTTCACGGATGTACAAAAAACTTCTCTGATCCTGATCCGCGAGGCTTAGATCCGCAAGGAACACCTCGCGTATTGTCTCGCGGATCCTTCTGGAAATTCAGTTCTGCAATTTTTCTGCAACTGTTTCATTGGTTTCTCCTTTTCTACTATTTCCAGAATAAAAATCCTGTTTGTTAATTATGCAATGGACCTTCTCTAACACATGTACTATGATCAAAACAACATAATTAACCTCATTTCTTGAATCAAAAACAACTGAAACACAAATTGAGGTATGAAGATGTTTGCATTTTCACTATTCATCGTGCACCAAAAAGGTCAAATTTTGCAATGCTTGATTTTTCCTACAAGACAAACACAACAAACACACTTAAAAACATAAAAAACACTTGCTTAAACATAAAATCACACCAAACTAACACAAATTTAAACAAAATTTGGTTGCCTCCCAAAAAGCGCTTTTGTTTAAAGTCGTTAGCTCGACTCAAAAAGTGTTTCTCTTTAAAAATCACTTTGGAGGTGAAAAGGAACTTGCTCCTTCCCAAGGGTTAAAGCTTTTGATTCCATTCTTTTCACATGAAGCTTCCCCTTTCTCCAAATCATCCTCATCATCAAACAAAGAAGGATTAGAATTATCACATATTAAATGAGGAATTTTTGAGAAACATTTAAAATAATCCCAAAGTTTACTTGGTTTTTTCCTTTTTTCTTCATTAACTTTAGGGATTTCATGCTCTATAAAGATCTCTTTTCCTTTGGTCTTCACATGGAACATATCATTAACAAATAAGCCATCATTATGCAATTCTTTAACAATATCAACCTCTTTTGGCTTAAAAGCTTTTCCATGCCATACTTCAAGATCTTTATTTTCATGAAGGTTAAACACCAATTCTTCTTCATTCACTCTAAACTTAATTATGTCTTCTTGAACATCAATTAGAGTGCCGGCGGTAGTTAGAAAAGGTCTGCCTAATATAATAGGTAAATGAACATCTTCTTTCATATCAAGGACAATAAAGTCGACCGGAATAAAGAAATCCTTAACCTTTATAAAGACATTTTCAATCATACCAACCAGACGCTTTAATGACCTATCCGCCAATTGAAGAGTGATGTTTGTGTCCTTCATCTCCCTTAAATCAAGTCTCCGAGCTATGGAAAGGGGCATCAATGATACACTTGCACCTATATCACACAAAGCATTAGTAAATTGGAGATGACCAATGGTACAAGGTATAGAAAAGTTTTCCGGATCTTTGAGCTTTTGTGGGAGTTTATTTTGAATCCTTGCCGAACATTCCTCCGCTAATGCTATGGTCTTATAATCTTCAATATTCCTCTTTTTGGACATGATATCCTTCAAAAATTTAGCATAAGAGGGAATTTGTGAAATAGCATCAATAAAAGGAATGTTAATTCTTATTTGCTTAAAAATTTGAGCAATTTTCTCAAATTCCTTCTCCTTTTTGTTCTTCTTTAACCTATCGAGAAAAGGAATAGAGTTAGTAGCATTCTTATGAGAAATATGAGAAGAAGGCATATCAATATCAACATGTTTATCAAATTCTTCTTTTTTTTCCTTATTTTCCTCATTTTCAAGATTTATAGCACTTTTACCAAGGTTATTATCCTCTAATGTTTTACCACTCCTAAGAGTGATTGCATTACTTTGTGTGAAGTTATTTCATGTAGTGAAATGCCAATTGACCCTAACATCAATGGTGAGAATGTTGAATGTGAAAATGGAGAACATTTTGATAAAAATTATCAATCTTACTTGCATTCTAATAATGAAATTTCCATTTCACATGATGATAACTTTGGCATGAATTTTGAATCTCAAAAGGCAAGCATGAATGATGTTTATATAACCCCTTTTGAGGAATGTGGTGAAAGTATAGATTCCAAGATCATCTTACCCCAAGAAGGCCATGTGGACATTCCTTTGATAAGTTCTCAAGTGGTGGAATTGCAAGATAATATCTATGAAACACTTGAGATAGGTAAACCTCTTCCTTCTTTCATATCATTTGATAAGACTCACATGATTGAGTTACCTTTTAATGATCCACCTCGTCCTCAAATGGTGGATTATGCGTTAACAAAACCTCCTTGATGAAATGGTAATAGAGTCAAGCTAATGACTATAAAAGAGCGCTTATTGGGAGGCAACCCAATTTTGTTTAAAATTGTGTTAGTTTGGTGTGATTTTATGTTTGAGCATGTTTGTTTTATGTTTTTAAGTGTGTTTGTTTCGTTTGTTTTGTAGGAATATCAAGCATTGCAAAATTTGACCTTTTTGGTGCACGATGAATAGTGAAAATGCAAACATCTTCATACCTCAATTTGTGTTTTAGTTGCTTTTGATTCAAGAAATGAGGTTAATTATGTTGTTTTGATCATGTTACATATGTTAGAGAAGGTGCATTGCATAATTAACAAACAGGATTTTTATTCTGGAAATAGTAGAAAATGAGATACCAATGAAACAGTTGTAGAAAAACTGCAGAACTGAATTTCCAGAAGGATCCGCGAGTCGATACGCGAGGTCTGCCTCGTAGATCTAAGCCTCGCGGATCAGGATCAGAGGAGTTCTTTGTACATCCGTGAAGTCGATATGCGAGTTACTCCTCACAGATCCATAGGTCGCAGATCTTCTTCTGAGAGCTTTCCAGACAAATCCGCGAACTGAAACGCGACCTGTGCCTCGCGGATCAAGGAGTTTAACCTTTTCCTACAGTTTCTTGTCCAGTTTTTCAGGAATTAAAGGTTATCAAGTGGAACTCATGAAGATTGGAGCTAAGTTATATCTATGAGTCACTTGAGATTAGTAAATCACCGCCTTCTTTCTTATCATTTGGTTATATGACTCATGTGATTGAGTCACCTTTTACTGATCCACCTCGTTTTCAAATGGTGGATTATTCAGTAACTAAACCTTCTTGATGAAAAGGTTATATAGTCAAGCTAATGACTATAAAAAAGCACTAATTGGGAGGCAACCCATCAATTTATGTTATTTTGCTTAGTTTTATTGTTTGAGCATGCGTATTTTATGCTTTTAAGTGTGTTTGTTTGTTTGTTTTGTAGGAAAATGAAGCATGGCAAAAGTGACCTTTTGATGCACCATGAATAGTAAAAAATGCAAACAACTTGGTACCTCAAATTGCATTTTAGTTGTTTATGATTCAAGAAATGAGGTTTATTATGTTGTTTTGATCATTTTACATGTGTTAGAGAAGGTGCATTGCATAATTAACAAGCAAGGTTTTTAATATGGAAATAGCAGAAAATGATTGACCAATGGAACAGTTGCAGAAAAATTACAGATTCAAATTTCTAGAAGGATCTGCGAGTTGATCCGTGAGCCTTGCCTAGCGGATCTCTGAGGCTCACGGATCAAGATCAGAGACTTTCCAGAAAAAAATATGCAAGTTTATCAGCAAGCCTTGCCTTGCGGATCTCTGAGGCTCGCGGATCCAGTTCAAAGAATTTCCAGATAGATCTGCACAATGATCCGCGACCTCTGCTTTGCGAATCACTGAAATTCACCTTTTCATGAAGTTTCCTGTCAAAATTTTTAGGTATTAACTATTATCGGATGGAACTCATCAAGATTTGGAGCAAAGTAGATCAAATTCGTATGCATCTTGAAGTTCATGACAATTCAAACACATTAATTGAGGAGTATTACTTTTTTAACTTTCTTTTCCTTCTTACACATTGAGGACAATGTGCATTTTAAGTGTGGGGGGGGGGGGAAAAATTGTGCTTATATGCATAATTATGCGATTGAATTGTGATTATAAATATTGGACTTGAACTTGGGAATGTTATTGTGCTTTAAATTGTTTCAAAATTGGGTTTGTTGGCAAGGAGTTTAGTCCATTTATATGGGGAAATTCTGCCAAAATTTTTCCAACATCTTGTCCAAAATTTTGAAATTCTTTCAATTTCTCAATCAACTTGGAGATGACTATTTTGTGATTAGAATTTTAACAATTTAAGGAAAGTATATCTTTTAAAATGGAGAAAATTTTGCCTAAATTTTGTATGTTTAATGAGATTTCTTCTCTTAATTTGATTTTACATAGTGGAATGATAAATGTGGTCAATAATTGTAATACTTTTCCTATGATTATTCTTTGAGGGAATGTTTATTTATGTTTACTTTTGAAAAAAAAGAGAGAAGGGAAAAACCAAAAAAAAAAAGAAAAAAAGAAAGAATAAAAGTTATAGCTCTATTCCAATGATTTTTGTGCTTAGTAACCGGGAGTCTTCATCTAAAAATGTTGACTTTCGTGTAAAATGGTACTTGAATAAATAGTCAGCAAAGCAACTTTAGTAAGTGAAGTATTGAGTAATTGGGGATCTTCATCTAAAAATGCCGATCTTCTTGTCAAAAGGCACTTTCACAATTTGAATAGATGTTTGATATGTTATATGAATAAACCCCTCTCTTGAGTTGAGAAAGAGATGATCATGGGTTTGGGAAGCATTTTATAGACTATATGATTCACTTTGCATATGAAATTGGATGAGGAATGAGAAATTGAATTGAACTAAGTTGAAGTTATGATATAATTACTCTCTTTTACTTGATATTATGAGTACTTGTGGTTTAATGAATGGTTGCAAATTAGTTATTTACCTTGCTTTGAGAAATTGGACTCAAAAGTGCACATATGTTTTATTTCAGGGTTTGGATCATTGTTGGTTTGTATTTCTTATTGATTGAGAACAAGCAATGATTCAAGTGTGGGGGAGTTTGATAAGTGTCTATATTTTTTGCTTAAAGTATGTTTAACTATTTAGTTTTTGTGTGTTTTTGTTATTTTAATGGCTAACTAACTAGGGTTTCTAGTGAAGTTTTACATTTTATGGTTTAAGTTAGAAAAGTGCATTTCTATGGATTAAAGTAGTAAAAATTTCATGTTTTTGTAGGATTAATAGTTCAATCATCAAATGAAGTGAAATGAGAAGATATTTGCATGATTATTGATGATTTGAATTAATTTCAGGCAATGAAGCTTGGAAGGAAAGTTGAAAAATTCAAATATCTGAAGTTGATGAAGTTCCAAATTAAGATGATCATAATGCAATTCAATCATCAAGGAACTAAGGGGTCAAAAGTCGGAAGATTTAACGCTTCAATTTCATGACAAAAGATTCAAATTTTGCAATTGATCCGTGAGGTAAAATGTGAAGTGACAGTTGGAACAATTAAAAAACTCGTGATTCTCTCTCAACAGAGCCAGGGCAGCTAGATCCGCAATGCAATCTGTGAATTGTGCCTCACGGATCCATGATAATGACCTATACAACTTGCAGTCAATTTCCAGAAATTTCCCAGCTTAACTTTGAACGCATTTCAGTTGCAAATTACGTGAAGAATCTTGGAAAGTTGGAGAAACAACTTGTGGCAAATCCAAAATACAATTTGCATCAATTTTACAACTCATTTGAGGCTTGATTAAGATGTATGAAAGCATATTTAGCATTTGAAAGGATGAAGATTCATAGAAGCCATTTTTCTTGACTTTGAATCTCAAAACTTTTCTTGTATTCAGATGATGAGGATTTGGAGGTTTATGGAGGACATCTTCTATAAATAGGGCCTTTGGTAGACATTTTTAGATAAGTAGAGGAAGGCTAAAAACACTACCAAATGTAGTCTTCACTAGTTTTTCTTAGTTCATTAGTTTAGTATAGTTAGTAGTGTAGGTTATTGTAGTTTTTCATCTTGTACTTGTAGTTAGATTTGGATGAAGAATTGAAGAGTAAAGATGGAGTGTTGAAACTTTATTGACATGGATGACTTCTCTCCTATCACTTTCTCTTTTGTATTTGAATTCATGTTTAGCTATAATACAAGTATGATCTTTTCTTTCTTTTTCATGTTTAGCTAAAGTTTATGCCATGAGTTATGGATGAACTTTCTACATCTTGTTTGTGATGTTTACTTAGTTATTCGATGCTATTATTTTGAGCAACTTATTCAATACTTTGGCTTTTCTAATCATGATTAACCGGCCATTAATTGTGATCATCTTAAGGTGTTAAGTTTGAAATGAGAATTAGAATTTGACACTACTTCATGAGGTGCTAAACTTAGGTAATTCTCTCACAAGAGTAGAGGGGCACCTTTGTAGATTTAGTGATTTATTTCATGTAATTTCATAGAGCAATTGAGCTTGTAGTTAATTCCATAACCACAAGTGTAGGTATGGTTTAGCTATAAGTATAGTTGATTCACTACGAGAGTAGGTTTCACATGCATTAGGAAATAACGCCATGCTTAGCCAAAATAATAACATTAATTCAACGGTAGTTTCATTTGCAAGAGTAGTAAGGAATTCCATAGCTCTAAGATATTTTAATTGCTATTTTTACTCATTTTATTTCCTGCTTTTAGGCTAGATTTACTTACTTACTTGTGATAGTCTAAATAATAGAGGAGTTCGAAAACCACCGGTACATGACTATCTTTCCTGTGGGATCGACACCTAACATACCCTATGCCCAATAAATGATCTGTATAATTGCAGTAAACGGAGTGTTTAGATTTTATAATTAAAATTTGGTGTATGGTAGAATCTCGTCATGTGACAAGGGGGAAATATGCTAGGGTTTGTGTAGAAGTGGATCTGAAGAAGCCTTTGCTTCGGTATATGGGGATCAACTAGGAATTGCAATGGATGTTGGTGCAAGTAGAAGGGACTTTCATCCCTTAACTATAAGATCTCGGGTTTGAAACCCACGAGAATGGAAAAAAACAACATTGGTAAAGTTTCCCCCACAAAGGGGCCCGATAGTAGTTTGAACATGATTAGTTGTAGACCGTAAAACAAATGCGGATACCTGTAGTTTATACCAAAAAAAAAAAGAAAAAGAGTATGAAGGGCTACATATGATATGTTTCAACTGTGGCAAAATAGGCATAATGCCACAACTACCCGGCTAACATGACGGAGAATGAGGGAACCTCTGTAGATCAGATGGATAAATAGGTAAAGGAAATAGGTCAAAATGAAGGGATCCGAGGATCAACCATTCGGACCTTGGATAATAGCTAATTCAGGTCAAAACAGGAAAACAAAGGAGCTGAAGGAGAGCCAGTGAATTGGGCCTCAAATCGGCAGAACATTTGTAACGAAAGGCCCATCGAGTGATCCAACAGAACCACTAGAAGGACCTAGCTGAGCAAGTACTAGCAAAAGGTTAAGGTGCCTAATGAGAAGACCGAAGTATGGACCAGGGTTGATATGAGGAAAAATGTGAAAGAGGAAAAATGAGGAAAAGTTAAAGTTAGATAACGAGAGACAAAATTTTAGCAAAGGGTTTGGAGGGTCAAGGATTGAGATATTTGGAGATACAGAGGAGATGGAATAAAGAGATAGGGAATTGGATACTAGAGAAACTCTAAAGGCTAAAATTAGTGTAGTGCCTAGACCTTCATAAGATGGAATATTTATGGCAGTGAAGAAAAGCTCCAGGATAGGGCAAAACCAGTGAAAGATATCGAGATTAAAATCTCAGCTTTGGCCAAAAGAAAGGCAAACAAAGGACAGAAAACTTCATAGAATTTGGTATTACAAGTAAATGCTCCAGAGTTTACCCTATAGAACACAGATAGAGAAGGGCATGAAGTAGGAGAAATCACATATCGCCAGAGGACTAAGGAAATGTCCCAAACAAGGGCAGCCCAGGTGAATCTTCAAAAACTATTGAGGAAACAAGAACAGGTTGAAAAATACCAATGGAGGACATTGATCCAAGTGGAATGAAGGATGTGGTTATGATAGTTAATCCAAAAGGCTATGAGCAACAAGAGGAGATTGGACTAGATGCTCAAGTAGAGGTGGTGGTGCACCTAGTTGTTTACAAGAAAATGATTTCGTGATGGAGTTAACCAGACAAAGGCCACAGAGTCCAACTAAATAGGCCCATCATAGGCTAATCATCAACTTGATTCCTTTAATCGCGATAAAGAAAATTTTTGTTCGAATAGTAGAGGAATAGTGAAAAAAGAGTTCAAAAGAAACTTGAGGGAATTGTTGAGTCGCCATGACCCAGAGATTTTGATCTCATTAGAAACTAGGACACATAGTAAAAATTCCAGTTGGATTACAGGCTTCTTCTGGTTCAAAAACCTTGCATGTACAGAAGTAGTGGGTTTCTCCGAAGGCATTTGGATTTTCTAGGATCAGTACTTAGTGAATTTAGGAGTGTTGACTGTAGATGGACAGATAATAAATGCAATAGTCTGACAAAAGGATGGAGTACAATAGCTAATGTCTGCAGTTTAAGCAACCCCCAAGCAATCTCCAAGAAGTAAACTGTGGTAGTACTTTGCACAAATTGGATGACAAATAAATTACCCTTGGCTTATTTTAGGAGATTTCAATGAAATCATGACAGGAGAGAAAAAACTATGAGAGAGAGTGCAAGGGGGAACCGTGCAGTATAATCTCCTAGAGCTAGCAAATTTTTGTCAATAGGTAGACCTTCGATTCTCAAGCTGAGCACTAACTTGGAACAATCTAAGAAAAGGACTAGCAAATGTGAAAGAACGCCTGGATAGGGCTTTAAGCAATGAGAGTTGGAGAATGAGCTTCTCAAAAACAAGAGTTAAACAAGCCAGAAAAAATTTAGATCATCACCTGTTGCTCATTTACTTGGAAGATGTTAGAATCAATGTAGGAGAAAAACCTTTCCACACAGAAATGGCATGGCTAATGCATCCTAATTTCTTGGATGAGATGAAGAGAAATTGGAAATTTAACACAGTAGATATACCTAAGACAGTGGATAGATAAGAAAAGCTCTAACAAAGTGGAATCAGAAGACATTTGGGAACATCTTCAAGTGAAAGAGAGGGTATCTAGCAAGATTGGGGGAATTTTGAAAGCCTTATCACTAAAGCCCTCAAGGTACTTAGAGGAACTGGAAGTGAAGTTGCAGGCTGAATATAATCTAATCCCGGAACAAGAAGAGCTGTTGTGGCTTCAGAAATTAAGGTGCTTATTTAAACTAGAAGTGAAGCTATAGGTTGAATAAAATCTAATCCTAGAACAAGAAGAGCTGTTGTGGTTTCAGAAATCAAGATCTAATTGGCTTCAGTTTGGGGATAAAACATGAGATATTTCCAAATGTCAACCATCATAAGAAGGAAGACGAACCACATCATGAGCTTGAAAGATGATAATGGTATTTGGCAGGAAGATGAGAAAATACTCAAGAGAATGGTAGTCAACTTTTTCAAAGCACTGTATCAAGTAGAAAACAGTGATGGAGAGCATCTATTCCAACTTAACTATTTCCCAGATCTAGGCAACAAGAGGACAAGAGCACTAAGTAGGCAAGTGATCCTAGTAGAAGTCCGAAATGCTTTATTCAATATGAAAGGGAGTAAATCACTAGGACTAGATACCCACCTACAGCATTTTATCGACACTATTGGGATGTAGTGGGTCGCTCATTGGTGGAGTTTGTTAGAATAGTATTCAAGATAGGGCGAATATACGAGAAGAACTCAATGATCCCAAAAGTGAAGAGGCCGGAGAGGATAAGTCAATCTAGACCAATTTCTTTGTGCAATGTAACTTACAAGTTGCTCACAAAAATAGTGGTACAGAGGATGAGACCACTACTTTCCGAGATGATCAGCCAACACCATTGCAGCTTTATTCTAGGAAGGCAAGCAAGAGATAATATTGTAATAGCTCAAGAGGTGCTCCATACAATGAGGAAGATGAAAGGCAAAATAGGGGCCATGGCAGTCAAAATTTATTTGGAAAAAACATATGGTAGAATTATGTGGGACTTTCTGGAACAAAATTTGGAGCTAGCAAGGTTTCCCCAGGAGTTGATAAATTTGATCATGAATTGTGTTCAAGCTACAACAATGGAAGTGATTTGGAGTGGATGCAGAACTAAAGAATTTGAACCTTCCAGGGGGTTAGGGCAAGGTGACCTACTATCACCATACTTGTTCGTGCTTTGCATGTACAAATTTAGTCACATAATTGAGGAGGAAGTAAATGACAAGAAATGGAGCCAAGTAAAGGTATCATAACCTAGGCCACCAATATCCCACTTGTTTTGTACAAACGATCTGATATTATTTGGTAAAGCAAGTCAGAAGCAAGCACGAGTCATGGGAGATATTTTGCAAACTTGCTATAAAGCATCAAGGCAAAAGATCAGCACTAACAAATCCAAGATATTTTGCTCACCAAATACCCCAATAGTAGAAGTAAGGAAGATTGAAAAAATAGCTGGAATAAGTCTCACAATGAATCTGGAAAGATACAGAGGTGTTCCACTTTTGCATGCTAGAGTCACAAAAGGAACATATAGAGATATTTTGAACAAACAAAGGCTATCTGGTTGGAAGTAGAAAACTTTGTCATCTACATGAAGAGTCGTCCTAGTAAAGTTTGTGATTTCTACAGTACCTTCATATGCAATGCAAATGACATTGCTTCCTGGATCAGTGTTAGATGAAATAGAAAAAATGTATGAGAAACTTCATTTGGGAAGACACGGAAAGGGGAAGAAGGATGCACCATGTGTGAGAGCCCTTAAAAAAAAAAGAAAAAAAAAATATATAATAATAAAATTCATGCATGCATTACCCTTTAATTTATTCAAGTGCATATAAATTTGTTTAGTGCATTTGTGGCATGTTTTCACTAAGTGCATTCTTCGTTGGTTGATTAAATGAATTCTCAAAAATTCCATTTTAGAATTAGTGAGCATTTCTTGCATGGCTTAATTGCTAAGAAAATAGGGTATGTTGGGGTTAATTGGAGACCAAATCAAATTAGAGGAGTTAGAAAGCAATTAAGTGAGATTGTGTTAGCTAATGGCCAAGAAGTTGCCACTTGTCACCCTAAGATTCAAACCTTGACTTGATGACTTCTTTCCCTCCAAACTTATCTTTTAAAAACAAAACATTGTCTTCATTTTTGGGGTGGAGTGGCCGAACCTAAGGAAGAAAAACAAGAGAGGAATTCATCCAAAAAAAAAAATCTTGCTTGGCTAATAGGGAATCAAGAGAGGAAGTTGGTAGCACTCTAAACCATCAATCCTCAAGCTTGATAGGGAAGGATTTTGGTGGCTTGAAGAGTTTCTTCTTGGGCTTGAAAAGGTATTTTCCTATCCAAACCCTAGCTCTATGATCCTAGAAAATGGTCTAATGAAGGTTGTTGGTGATGTTTGTAGTAGGGTGGTGCTTGGAAGCTAGGTTTTTGGGCTTGGATTCTTGGGGTTGCAACATAGGAGTTGGTTTGATTTCAAGCCTATTAGGTGTTTGATATTTGGACTAGTACTAAATACTAGGCTAAGATGATTATTTCTTTGAGAAAGGTGCTTGATTATCTTTCTTATGCATGCTAGAGAAGTTATAGGAGTTGTTTTGAATTTCAAAAAGAATGGAAGAAGTTGTGGTTCTTTTCTTCTTGTTTTGTGATTTCTTCTTGTGCAATCTTCACTAATTCTTGTTGAGAAACCTTGTTGGGACATTTATGTATCAAATTGGAGTGAAATCATTCTAGTTTGATGGGTGAAAACCTCTTGGAATGCATCAACTTGTAAACAGAAATTCGGTTCTGCATCCTGTCAGAAATGGAAAATCAGCCAACTTCCCAGGCTTTCTGGTATTGATAGGAAATGAACTAGGAGCTGATCCATATACCGTTGGAAAGCCCTGTGAGTCTAGTTTCTAACACCACTGACGGCACTCAATTTCGATTTTTCTACACCAAGATATGTCCATTTTCCCAAGACTGCACAGTGGCCACTGATACACCCGAATTCTAGTTTTGTCATAAACTTGCTCTTGGTCGAACCTTGAAGTTTCTTGAATCTTTGCGCGTTTATTTCATTCTAAATATCTACTTGACTTGTGAATCCACTAAACCTTCAATGTTTCATCATTTTGTGACTTGAATCGCCCTAGAATTTCCTAGTGAGATGCATTAGTTAGTAGCGTTTATTTTTGCACTTGATTAGGTTGCATTTATTTTGTTTTGCTTGAGTTGATGATGGTATACGTTGAATATACATAGGACTCAAAGGAGGTAACGAGGGTGATCAAGGCGTGAGCGTTTGAGTTGCTTGACTTGCTTGGTGAGTGTTCCAATGCTTGTTTACTTGTTAAATGTGACTAGTTGGATTGTCTAATCTTGACCTACTTGATTATATGAACTACTTGAAATCTGTTGGCTTGGATACTCTCTTGTGTTATTATGATCGAGACAAGTGCGTACTTTATCACACTCGATTTCTTTTGCTTGAACTGTATATCCTTGATATCGTGATACTTGTGGATTTGGCCCTTGCTTATATTTGATCTGTGAGTCATTTGGGTAATATCCCATCGACTAATCTGTTTAGAAGCTTGTTTACCTGTGCTTGCTACCTGTGCCTGTGAAATGGCCACTTGTGTGATATCACAAGGGCTAATCTTGTTATCAGTTCTTGGGACTCGTGATCGAAGTCCACTCCATCGGCTCATTGGTCGAATCGAGCCAGTTAGGGCTTGGTCGAGTAGACTAATGATGCCCTTGGATCCTGTTTCTTGTTTTTGGTATACTGTATTACCTCCGTGTTGGTGTTTGGGCCGGTAAGGTGGGAGAATGGGTGAACGGGTATGGCTGATGAGTGGGGTTCTACTCGACATTAATTCTTGCATTTCCTTGGTTGACGGAGTGTCAACGGACTTGGATCAAGTTGCTGCTGTGGAACTTGGCTCCTGAGACCCATCTCATCCTTTATATTTAAATTGTTATTTAAGTGATCCTTGTGCACTGATCTTCCAGTAAGAGAAGCTTGAGTGCTGAACTTCTCGTGAGCACTGATCTCCGAGTCGAGCGGCTTGAGTAGTGCATAGGCACCATCTCCTGGTTGACAGTGCTACTGTGATCATCTCTGTACTTATACTTGAAATTCCAAATTTTATTGCAAATGTGCTAGTGTGATTGTTTATCAAAATCTTTGTGGTGCAAATGTGCTAATTACTATTTTGCATGCCTGTCTTTTGGAACATCACTGGGCTTTTAGCTCACCCTATTTTCCTTTTGTTTTCCTTAGCAGGGGGATTTGCTTGAGCTTAGGATTGGAAGTACGTGCAAGTAGTTTAAGTTTTTGTTGTACTTTTGTTTAAGGGAGAATGTACTAGCAAACCCTATCATGGATAAGTTTAGAGGTTGATTTTGTATCCTTAAATACCCTGTTATGTTTTAAGTTGGAATGGTGGTGTGAAACTTATGTATATATGTTGGTTGACTTTTGAATTTGGAAGTTTTAGTTTTGTAAGTTGTGAGTTGTTGGTTTATATTAGCTATCGAGTCCTGGTGAGAGCTGGGCAGGCAGTCCGCCGATACCCTAGGGTTCGCCCTAGGGAGAAGTGGGGCTGTCACACCATGTCAATTGGAAAACATTCACATGCTGCAAAAACAGAGGAAGTCTAGGGATTAAGAGAGTAAAAATGATTGATAAAAATCAACTGGCTAAACTAAACTAGAAAGTGTGGAAACAGCAAATTTGTCTACAGAGTAGGGTAATTAGAGCGAAATATATAAAAGAGGATAATGGAATACACCTAAAAAGGAAGTCATATTAATCACATATATGGAAGAGCTTAAGGGAAGGAAGTGAAGTATTAGCAAAGAGATCAATTGGAGGGTTGGTGTGACAGTCCCACCTCACCCTAAGGCATACCAAAGGGATTAGCGAGCCGTCTACCCAACTCTCGCTGCGTCTCACTACAATTCTCAATCAAACGAACATTATACATAGATTAAAAGTTATTCACAAGTATATTTAAGTACTTATACCAACCACAAGTCCTTAGAATTCAAATTACACCCAATTTGCACAAGACATAATCTTTAGGAATTTATCCTCAATCAATCAAGCTAATGAGACCTTTGAAAATTGATTTCTTCAATAACTCTAATAAACCATACATAACTTTCATTCTTGCTTACAATCCCAAAAGAGAAATTAAGAAATGCAGTAAAATTCCTAAATACAAGTTTAACCCAAAAATTTACAAGATCAGTAATCCCATGTACAGACTAGTGCCATCCTTGGCTTCTCTTGCTCTCACATCCTGTAAGGAAGACAAACTATTGGGGGGATGAGCTAAAATCTCAGTGAGATTCCATAAATTGAAGAAAACAAATAAAACATTGGAATAACATGGTTTATCAAAGTAGCACTTTTAACAAGTAATCGTTCAAAAGACAATTATCAACACAAGAAATCTTTCAAGCATTTATTCATTTAACAATTAGTTAATCAAGTATAAGCAGTAAAAGAATACAGTAGCACATAGAGCCAGTAAGTCAGTAGTTAGCAGTCTCCTTATACCTCCAGTGGTAATATTCGAGTAAACCAGGCAGTGTCCCAGTGTTACAGGGTCCCGACCTAGTCCACTTCTGACTCGGGGTGGCCGATAAAAAAGGGCGTGGGTCCAGAACATGCAAGGGCCTAGTTCAGCCGATGCGTCGAAAGCATTCACGGCTTACAACATGCACAGTTAACAGTCAATAGTAATACATGTAACAAATAAACTAACACTTAATCAACACAACAAGGCATGTAATGTAAACACAAGATACATTCACAACCATTTTATTTGTACATACTGGGGAATTCTTTGAAATACCTTTGTTAGGACACGTTTAGGAGTAAAACACATTTAAGTAGAAAGGTACATTTAAGCATAACTAGCAACAAGGAACTCGCCCACATAATAGAAAGCCATTTCATTTACCAAAAGAAGTAACAATCCATTTTACGCTAAATAAGTGAAATACGTTTGAAAAGTAGTTGAAACACTCATCAAAAGTTAAGTAGGCAAAGTAAGGCTTAGTGCAAATTCAAATAAACTATTGGAATAGGACACACAAAACATTTATAAAATAAGGAACACTCACCAAAATTCTAGTGAGTTGGCAAAATAAATCTTTCACACGTTTTCCTCGGGTTCCCCTCGAATTCTTCTTGAGCACCTGAGACAAGCATATCCAACGATTACCTATGACGTTTAACAAAGACCAAGAAATTCCCCTCTTAACCTTTCTCTCAAGCATCCTCAATTTCTTGTCAAATTAAGAGAGAAACTCTCTACGCTTAACCACCAAGTTAACACTCGAGAGAGAGTTCGTACGTGTTTCATTTGTAAGTCAAAATGCTGTAAGAGTTTTTGATTCCAAAGGTAGCCAAACTAAACCAAAGTAAACTTAGTTACTCGTTAAATCCAAAATTCATGATTTCAGTCCCAAATCAATCCATAATTATAGTTTAATATAATAGCAAGTCTTTTGAGTAAAAATCAAGTCAAGAAAATACCAATCGAAGCGAAAACAGTCCAATGTATCAAATCTGTCAAAACAGTCCCAAGGCTCAAAAACAGAGATTTTCGTCAACTTTAAACCATCCAAAAATTCACACTTTAACCCCATTTCAACATACACTCATAGTTCAACATAATATAAAGTTATCAGAGCAAAATCACGTCAAGAGAATATCAAACGAGGCTGAAACAGTCCGGACTCCAAATCTGCTGGTTCGAGTTCAAGTTCCAAAACAACAATTGAAATCAACTTTTAGCCAATGAAAATTTCAGATTTCAGCCCCAATTTATCATATACGTAGAGCTTGACAACATATAAAATCATTAGGCCAAAATCTGTCGAAAAACAACTCAAAAATTTCGAAGAAGTAAGCTAAAATTTTCAGCTAATGTTCGGCCAGCAGAGGCTAATTTCCTTGAAATTTTAGTTAACAAAACAACCATAAAAACATGTATTTCTCACTCGTAATCCTAAGGGCTTCATCAATTATTAGCCCTTCATATAATCAAACCCTTAGTAAACATTAAGATCCTTGGCAAAGGTAATCAACAAACTATCAATTTTCTGCCACCTCTGAGTGTTTTAATCATAACTAAAGCTACAAATATTGGATTGAGATGAATCTTATGGTATTTCGAAACTAAAACACAGGGCTACATTTTTATGAAGACATCAAAAGTCAAATCTTGCATTTTCATGGTCAGAAAGTGAAATCACAGAAACAACAGAAATATGTCGGGTAAAACTGGATATTTGGGCAGTCGGGGGTATTTTGGGCATTTCACATGCTACAGTGCTCCGATTGAGTTGAAATTTTATGGGTGGAAACCAATTCAATTTCCTCCAACTTTTTTTCTTTTAGAAAGAGCTAGATTGGCCTTTATCATAGACAAAATGTGCAGATCAATTTGGTGTAAAACTGTGAATTTTTAACAAAATCAATCAACAATTCAAGAGTTAAACTAGTGCTCTAACCTTCAAGTAATCTACTAGCTCTTCCATAAAACTAACTTAGATCATGAAGATATAACAGATTTCATGGCTAAAATTCAAAAACCAAGGCTGTGATTGAAGGTTACCTCAAGATAGAGCAAGATCTAGCAAAGTTTCACCACAACTTTCTCCCAAGCTTCTTTCCTTGCAAATCCTTCAAGAAAGGCCAAAGATCTTCAAGTTTTCTTGGTGATTTTAGCCCAAGAAGTCCAAGAATGGCAGCTGACCTTGTCTCCTCTACCTTAGTTCTCTCCCTTTCCCTTTCTCTCTCTCGGTTCTCTCCCTTACTCTCTCTCTCTTACTTCAGCTGCAACAAGGGGAAGAAGAAGCAAGATGAGCTCCCTCCAATGGTGTCTTCAAGGATCAAGAAGATGAAGAACAAAATGGAGCAAACTTTTCTCTCTCTTTTTTTCTCTCTTTTGCTCCTTGGTTGGCTGAAATAACTAAGAGGAAATGGAGCAAGAATGAAGGCTTTATGGAGACAAGAAGCTTGGCTATCCTCATTTCAGGGAAAAGTTAGTCAACTTTCACTTTATGTCGCGTTGACGCACGACGCTCTAACTTTTATTGAATTTTCTCCTTCCGACACTGCCCTACTATAAATATATCTCTTTAATGTCTCTTCATATGTTCGGTTTCATCTTAAATCTATTATTCACGTCACGGCTCAAAAATTGACACTTTCACTGGGCGAAACAAACACCGGCAATTTTATTCACAAAAAAATTTCTAAATTAGAAAATGATAACTTGATGTATGAATTCACCAATATTTTTGTGAAAATACATAATATAATTATTATTATTATCATTATTATTTATTTTTCAAAAAAGAGTCAAATTTTGAGGCCCTCACAATTGGAAATGGAAAAAGTGTGAGGTTTTGGAAAGACAGCTGACTGGAAGAAGGTTTCTTGTAAGAATCAACCAAAAATAGTTTCCCAAAGGAGGAAAGAGAAAAGAAAGTTATTGACTATTGGCTGCATAATGGAGAATGGAATTGAAGCACACTAAGACAATTCCTGAGTAATAGGAACGTTAATAAACTGAGGGCAATCATTCTGGTGGGCAGAATAGAATAATCTTGATGTTTTGACATGGAAACTTGAGATGAATGACCAATTCACTATGAGGTTAGCATATGATTTGGAATTAAATGAGTAGAGTAACTCTAATGAAAGCAAATATTGGCACAAAGTGTGGAAGCAGAAGGGCGCAGGTAGATAGCAGACATTCCTATGGCTGAAAAGACACCAAAGATTGCTAACCAATATGGAGAAAGTTAGAAAACACATGCAACATGATCCAATATGTCCCATATGTAGAGAACTACTTGAGTCAACTTTGCATGCACTGAAAAATTGCCACTGGATCAAAAGGATTTAGGGACAGCTAGTTCACCGAAGCCACTGGGAAGAATTCAAAAATAAAGATCTGGCTGACTAGATTGATTGGAATATGAAGGTTATTTCCATTAGCAGGGAGAAGAAGGTTGATTGGCAAATCCTAGTGATAAACTATGCATGGCATACCAGAAATGATTTTGTCCATAACAGGAAACAACATGGTAGGAGTATATCGGCACAGACATTAATGCAAAGAGGTGTACACGCAAAAGAAGCAAAAAAACAACAACAAGAACTGTGAGAGAGAAAAGAACTATGAGAGAGAAAGGAGTGCAATATTGTTCGTAGGAAGCTCCAGGCTGGGTGGGTAAACTAATGCTGATGGGGCCGCATTGGGAATCCAGGTAGAGCATGGATAGGAGGATTACTAAGGGATGAAATGGAAAAGTGGCTGGAAGGATTCATAGTAAATATAGGAGTGGATATCACATAGTGGCAGAATTATGGGCTGAAGCTGGCTTGGGAATGTTAGAGTTCGGGTTTGGCAGGTACTACAAAGTGTAGAAATTTAAAGAACAAAATTTCACATGAAAGTGGGGAGGAAGATGAAGATCTTGAGGTGTGTGAAAACACTATCCTAAAGGTGTTATTTGCCCCGACTACACAAAGTATTTGCTACAGAGTTATGGCAAATTACCTCTAGGATACAACAAGATTTAGAAGAAAACTCAATAGCAAATGTTAAGTTTCTTCACAAGAATGATCAATGGTTAAAGTCAATTTCTTATAATAAGAGATTGTCACTTGTATAGAAAAAGACATCCCAAAAGACAGCAAAACTAAAGAGCCACAATTTCGTCACTTAAATGACCATCAAGAGGTTGTAAAAATGTCAAAACCATCTCATCATTGTAATAGTCATTAAGAGGTTCTTTTAGTCTCCTTTAATGGACAAACTAACAGTCGCTTCAAATCCAATGGCTGGATTGACTGTGTAGTTGGCCAGATTGGTAGGCCGGATTCTCAAATCCATGGCCTAATTGACTACATGGTGCACTGGATTGGTAAGCCAGATTCTAGTCGGATAATTGTTTATATTTTGCCTTGCAGCTAAAGCACAAATCTGGTCCACAACCTTGACAATCTATGGCAGGATTCAAATCATTCAATGGATGGATTTTATATAGGTTTTCAATATATCGAAAAATGTTTCTTTGTCCAAAGTTATGAGTCTTAAAAAGTTTTAATTTCATTTCAATTCACAAACTATTCCAACATTCCCCCACTTACTTCGTGATTGAAATAAACAAACTAACACATAAAAACACCATGCATAAAGATAAGTGCCGTTAGACTTAAACGTTCTCACTTTAGCACCTTTACTGGCCATGTACTCAATCCTAGAATCATAACCATTTACAAAGTATAAAACTTTGCTAGAAGCGTCACCACTCTTATGGTCATTTAGGTGAAATCACTCTTAAATTTTATATAACGAAACACCAATAGAATTTACAATTTTATTAAGAATATATCTCAACATACATTCAACCTCCCATTTAAAACACTAGTGGGGTAAGTTCTAATACTCATAATCACATCACAATTTGTTATTAGCCTTTAAATCTTTTCATCCAGTGGTAATGCTAGAATCAAAGTAGGGTTCCCATAACTTTGTAATTTTAGTTAAAATGGTTTCAACCCCACTCCCAATCACACTATATTCACTACGTCCCTTGGTAAAGGGTTAGCCAATGGATCCACTAATTTGTTGCATGTTCTTACATGTACAACAGTCACAACGCCATCCCTTAGCATTTGCACTAAGATACTGATGTTTTAGACTAACATGTCTAGACTTACCATTGTATATCTTATTTAGAGCTCTAGACATAGTGGCTTCAGTATCACAACATAAAGAAACTGGAGGCATATGTTCTGGCCACAACTTGATATCAAGTAACAAATCCCTAAGCCATTCCAACTCTTTGCATGCAGCAGACAAAGCTAGAAATTCAGGTTCCATAGTGGAATGAGCAATCACAGTTTGCTTCCTAGAACTCATGAGATCACACCACCACCCAATGTGAATATCCACCTAGTCGTGGAATTCTTCTCACTCATGCTAGTGAACCAACTAGCATTCGAGTAACCCTCAAGTACTGCTGGAAATTTATTATAAAAGAGCCCTAGACTCTTGGTTCCTTTTAGATAACCAAAAATCCTCTGAATGGACTTCCAATGGTCCATACCAAGATTTTTAGTGTATCTAGCAAGTCTACAAATAGCATATGAAATATCTAGCCTTGTACAATGCATTGCATACATTAAACTTCTAATTGCAATAGCATATTCAAGTTGAGCAATTGGATTTCCAGAATTTTCATGAATCTTCAAATTAGGATCAAAGGGAATACTCGCTTCTTTGACCTTAAGATGTTGAAACTTGTTCAATATCTTGTCAATATAGTGAGTTTGACACAAAACATAACCCCCACTTATGTTTCCAAACTTTGATACCTAAGATAGTGTGAGGACCCGAAATTTGTTGAATTATACACCCAAAAATTCTTGAATTATTTGCTTATATTTCTTGCGAGGACCCTAAATTTTTCATGAATTTTTTGTCATTGTTTTTATTTAAGTGCATATCATTTTCTTTAACCATTGGTAGCATAAAATTTTCATTAAGTGTATTATTTTCCTTTAAGTACTTTATTTTGTAGGCATTGCATGGCATTAATCTAGAATTGCATTTTTATGTTTCATGTAGCCAAATGCATAAAATTATATGGCATTAAGTGTGTTATATTTTAAATTGGGGGATTAGAAAACAATTGCATAGATTTTTTATCCAATTCTTGGTCCAAATTTCACCACTTGTCAACCATCTACTAACATCTTGACTTAAGCTTCTTATTTAATCTCTTGTCTTCAAAATTTGAACTAAAACTCCCTCCCATTTTCTCTCTCTTGGCCGAAATTATAGGAGCAAGAAAATACCAAAATCCTAAGCTTGATTCTAGCAATTTTAGTGAAGGAAAACATCTTCAAGTGAAAACCCTAGTTAGGTTGATACTTGCTCGTCAAGCTTTCTTGGAACGTTGGAGCTTTTGGAGTGGATTTCTCTCTCATCTCTCAAGGTACCCAATCATTCATCTACACTTTAATGATCTTTAAATTCCAAGAGTATGCATGTTGGTTGAGTTTAAAGTGTTTGAAGTGGTTTAGGAGGAAAAGTTGTGGAAGAATTTCTTGTGTTTGGAAACTTAAACTTAGGACTTTGTTTATAACCTCCAAGCATTTGATGAAATGCCTAAGGATTTGTGATGTTTTACTAATGGTTTTCTTTGATGTTTTGACATGTTTAACACCCTACTAAAGGTTAGAAATAACATTGAAAGGTTATCTATAGCAATCATGTAGAAGAAGGAATTTTTGACATGAAATCAGAAATGGAATTCATCCAATTTCTTGAACTTTTTGGTGATTATAGGAATTGAACTAGAACCTGATCTTTACACCGTTAGAAAGATCTATGAATCTCATTTTAAACACTACTGACAGAGCTCGATTCTGATTATCCTACACCGAGTTATAGCCATTCTTCCGAGATTGTTCAGTCAACCTGTTCTTGATCCGACAGGTTTTTTGAGTATCTGATTTTGCCAATTTCGACCCTAATTAAGTCTGATTTGAGGTTCAAGCTCTTCATGAAAGTTGTAGCTCTATGTCTTAGCTTCTAAACAGAATAAAATTCATCTCAATCCGATAAGCGTAGCACCAGTTACGATCAAAACGGCGAGAGGTGTCAAAGCTATTAAACCAAAGTGTCCTTTATTGTTTGCTATTAGACACATTTAACACGTGCATTTTTCGATTCATATACGTTTGAGTGATTCTGCTACACTTGGCCCAGTTAAACCTAAATGTCTCTTATTTGTTTACAATTAGGCGTTGACGATGGAAACGGAAGGAATTCCGAAGCGAATACCAAAATTTGCTTTATTTAAATTGGTGAGTGTTCCAACTCCTTTTCAAATGGAAAATCTTGCTATTGTTTGCAAAGAGAATGATTTGTTGAAATGATTTGCTAGTATTTATAAGAAAATGATTTACCACTATTTCCAAGTAAAAATTACTTTTACAAGTGGAATAATTTATGAAAGATTAGTGAGCATTCCTTCCATGTTGTGTGAATTAAATGTTTTTCTCGTTTAATACTTGATGTTACATGTCCTCATGAGTGTTCAATACATGTTCCTAAGCGAGTGTGTACTTTATCACACTCGACCTAACTCTTATTATACTGCTCAAATATGTATGATTCCACTATTTGTATATTATTTGCATGTGAATGTAGGCCATGTGTACTTTAACACATTGGTTGAACAAGGCCTTTCCCCCTTCGTTACCGGCTCATTCGAGCCAGAAGCGGACTCGGTCGGGTAGGTTGGTAACTGAGGGCACTGATTATGGTGTACTCGAGTATTACCACTAGGTGTTATGAGGAGGAGAAGGGTTGATTGGTTGATCAAGTGGACTGCAACTACTCTCGGAGGACACCGTATCCTTTCAATATTTGAACTCAGTGTTTATTAAATTAATTTTCATTGAATTAGTGTTTACTCCATTATTATTTGTTAAATTAAGTGTTTATGGAATGATTCTTTAAGGGATTACTGGTTCTTGTATCCTTTTAAATGAAAAGATTCTTAAATATTTTCAATATAAATGTGTGACCATGTTCTCGACTTACACGTATTCTTTTAAAAGAATCAAATGTTTTTACAAAATGCTATTTAATTCAAATCTCCATGAAATTGATAAAACGTGAATCTTCTTGTTTTCACTGAACATTCACTGAGCTTCTAACTCACCCTAAAATATTTTATTTTTCCCCCCAAAGGGCTCAAGATGAAGGAAAGCAGGATAGTGATCTTTCTTAGCGTGACTAGTCGGATTATCTCTTGTACTATTTGTAATATTGGACTATTGGACTTTTGGTGTATTTGGACTAGTTGCAAATGTAATTAGTATTTGAAGATCTTGCATTGTAATTATTTGAGATCTGTAATATGATTGAGGATCTGTAGTGAGTCCAGGCGAGAGTTGGGCAGGCGGTCCGCCGATCCCTTTGGTTCGCCTTAGAGGAAGGTGGGGTCGTCACAGATAGAATCCACCTCACCAAGGTCTTTCTCTTAAACCTTGAAGAAAGATACTTCTTAGTATCTTCCACACCTTTTATACTATCACTAATAATTAGCATGTCATCTACATAGAGACAAATAATCACACAATATGCTTAAGTGTATCTAGCATAAATGCACTTATCAGCATTATTATACTTACATCACATGAGACTAATACAGATTCAAATTTCTCATGCCATTGTTTAGGTGCATGTTTCAAACCATATAATGGATTAACTAGTTTGCATACTTTCTTTTTATTTCCAAGCATAACAAATCCTTCAGGTTGTTCCATATACATCTATTCATCCAAGTCACCATTCAAAAAATGCAACATCCATTTGATGTACAAACAAATTATACAATGAAATTAAGGACATTAGCACTCTAATAGATGTTATTCTAGCAACTGGTACATATTTATCAAAATAGTCTATTCCTTCTTTTTGTTTAAATCCTTTAACTACTAGCGTTGCTTTGAAGGTTAGTAAGGATCCATCAGTGGCACATTTTCTTCTACATACCCACTTGTTGTGACAGCTCCACTTCTCCCTAGGGCGTACCCTAAGGTATCCGTAGATCGCCTGCCTAACTCTCGCCAGGACTCACTCACATAAGTGTCGCTAAAACACTAAACTAACATTCCAATCTCAAATCTAAACTCGACAATAACTTACAAATACATTACCCCATTCTTACAATCCCCAAATTACATAAAATACTTATCAAATTCTCATAATACAAAAGCTCTCGAAATCACAATCCACATTTGTCACACCAATACAAAAGCAAACCCTAACTCTAAAGGTTGGCTCCTTCACTTGGGCTCTCAGTCCCTGTTAAGGAAAGCAATTTGGAAAGAGTGAGTTAGAAAGCCTAGTGAGTTCCAAAAAGGCTTGCAATTCACATAAAACAGTTCAAATCATACTTCAAGGATACAATTTAAATCAAGTAGATAAACACTTAAATAGGTATTGCTCGTACAAACTACTCGAGGGACATTGCCCATCAAAGTAGACTAGTCGGGAAACCTCGCCCAGCGACATCTCAAACTAGTAGAGGGTATTTACCCTACGACGTCACTTTATTTCATTGAAACTAGTAGAGGGTATTCACCCTAAAACGTCACATACTAGTCGAGGGACTTCGCCCAACGACGTTGTTGGAATTGATCCTAAGTTTTGATGATAACAAAATAAAATGATGATTTGGACTAATGTTTTTATGTGAGAATTTTGTTAGAACAGGTCCTTGATTCATTGGAAAAGAAAAAAAATCAATTCAAGATGAATTGAGAAGATTTTAGCTTATCGGATACTTCTATCGGACGCATATCATTATCATCGGACGTCCGATAGAATTACAGATGAAATCAAAGCTCTCTGGTCGCTGTCGGACGCAAAGCTATCGGACGCAGAATTATGCATCGGTCGTCCGATAAAGAACGAAGCAACCTATCGGACGCTTATGTTGAACGCACAAAACCCATCGGACGTCCGACAGACGTTGAGAAGAACCTGTCGGACACTCCTATCGGACGCATAACATTGTATCGGACGTCCGATAGGTCCAATGACTATTTTTCAACAGCCATATTTTTGACCGTTGGAGAGGTTCTTGAGGCCATTTCTCACACTCTATAAATACCCACAAGTTCAAGAAGATCATAGACTTTTGCCTACATGAAATACAAGCTTACAAGTGAATATTTGGATAGAAATCTTCTTTGTTTGTTGTATAGGTGTGGGGAAAGTTGGGTTTGTGAGATTGCTCAAGTGAAGGTTACTCTATAGGAGGCATAAAACCTTGGTGAAGGTGAGCCTATCACGTGGAGTGGTAAAACCTTGGTGAAGGTTACCTCACTTGTAAAATAGTTCTTAGTTGGTTGGTGAGCTTTCAATTGTAACTAGTTGAGGGTTTATTTGGAGAGTAGTAAAACTCCTTTGCTCAACCAAAGGGTGTTTGGGGTGAGGAAGGAGTGATCCTTCACTTGTACAAGTTGATTAGTGTCATCATCAATTGAAGAAGCTATTTGGTGAATTCAACTCCAAGTTTGGAAGAAGCTTGGGAGTTTGATTGGTTTGAATTCTTTTTACCTTTTTGTTACTTTATTCTTTGTGGTTCAAGATTGTTTATATTTATCATTATTGTGGTTGTTTGAGTACTTGTTTGTACTTGGTTTATTGGGTGAATTCTTGCATATTTACTTGTCTTGTTAAACTATTAAATTCACCCCCCCTTTTGGTTGCATTTGGGCCAACAGACGTCACAATACTTCTCTGAAACTACTCGAGGGACTTTGCCCAACGAAGTAGACTAGTCGAGGGATTTTGCCCAAGGACATCACAATATTTCACTGAAACTACTTGAGGGATTTCGCCCAACGAAGTAGACTAGTCGAGGGACTTCGCCCAACGACATCACAATATTTCACTGAAACTACTCGAGGGACTTTGCCCAACGAAATAGACTAGTCGAGGGACTTCGTCCAATGACATCACATTAGTCACAAGATAGCACACTGTTCTTTTAATTCCAAAATTACACCAAAAGGAGAAAACACACACATGGTAGTTCAAATCTTTTAAATATTCCAAATTCATTTCCTTATAAATGCTAGTAAATCATTTCATCAAATCATTTCTTTGCAAACAATAGCAAGATTTTCATTTGAAAAGGATTTGGAACACTCACATATCTTTCATAAATTATTTCACTTGTAAAAGCATTTTACTTGGAAATAGTGGTAAATCATATCTTTGCAATTATGAGTCTAGCAAATTATTTCACAAGTCATTTTCACATAGTAGTAAAATATTTGATTTATAAACGAATTGGAATACTCACACTTATAGAACACTGCAAAACACTTTCACAATTTCCTTTATTTCCAATAAAGGTAAGTGCGATGAAGTACACACTACCCCACTAAACGTTTTAAAAATCCAAAATCACTTCAAATCACTTGACCAATACACTTCAAATCATATTCACAAAACACATAACATACATTGAAACTCACCATAGTAATAAAGTTCGTTTTCCAAGGTGGGACCTAGTTCGAGTCCTTCCTCACCTCCTATTAACACGAAAAAGGAAGAAATAAGTTTCGCCTCACTCACAGCCAAACTAAACTCAAATAATTCATTTTACAAGATTCCATTTGCAAATCTAAATTTTCACATAAACAATAACTCTATCGATGCACTCCTTTTAGGCGATTTCTAATCTTTAGTAAAATGATTTAAAGGGAGGTTTTTCACCTCCAAATCACTCATTTGAGCTCACACTTAACACTACACTTTAATTCAAAATTCTAACACACTTTTCAAACAATTTTCACTAGTTTTCAATACACAAAATTCATGAAAATTAGCTAAAGTATCTCAAATCCTCAAATTTGTCCAAAATAGCACTTTTCTCTCAAAACTGAGTGAAATTCAATTTCTCACCACAGAAGTTCAAGCTTTTAACTCTTTTAGAACATTTTCTCATAAACAAACATAATACATATACATTTAAGCAAAGTCTCATCATTGAACATCATACAAATTTGAAATCATATTTTAAAATTACCAAGCATGGTTCGACCATCACTTATCACTTTCCTTCAATATTTTCAACTACGAAATCTACTTTCTAACCATAGAATAAACTCATTTCACATATATCAAACACAACTACAATCAGGTCCTCAAGTCCACTACCTAAAAGTCACCTCAAGTCCGCTACCTAAGTTGGGAATTCAAGAGCCCAACTCAAATGCTTCATACATAAGCATTCTTATCATAATAATCCATGGATTTACAATATTTAACACTAATCAAGCTACATCTAAAAGGTTTAAGTCTTATACCTTCAGATCTTTCTAGATCTAACAAGATCAACCAAGATCTTGTGAACTCCTCTCAAGAATGATACTCCTAAGTTTAGAAACTCCAAAAGCTCCAACCTTAGCCCACGATCCGCTTGATTTGATGATGATTTCCGTCTCCAAACTCAAAAACAAGAAGTTGGCAAACCCAAGAGGCATTCTTCCCTTTCCTTTTCTCTCTCTCTCTCTCACGAACCACTCTCCCAATCTCTCTTTCTCACGGCTGCCAAGGGAAGAAGAAGACACAAGAGATGTTGCTTCAATGGAGTTTTTAAGCTTCAAAAGTTGGAAGATGAAGAAGATGAGCAAGAAACTCCCAAACTCTCTCTCTAATCTCTCTCTCTCTTTTCGGCCCTCTCTCTCTCTTTCTCCCTCTCTTATGGCAGCTCCAAGAAGAAGGAGGAATGTCTTCAATGGAGACTTGAAGTTTCAAGAAATTTAAGGAAGAAGAAGTTGAAGCAGCAAAGTTGAAATCTTTCTCTCTTTTCTCTCTCTCAACTCACGGCCTCCCTCTCTCTCTAAGCTCTCAATTTGCAGCTGAAAATGAAGAGACAAGAAGCAAGAAAGATGGCTTTTTAAGGGACAAAAATTTGTTTTTTCCCCAATTTAAGGAAAAGTGGTCAAACGACCACTTTTTGTCGCGTCGCATGTGACACTCTAACTGTTACTGTTTTATCTCATTTCGACACTGTCCAACCATAAATATATCTCTATAATATCTGTACATATGCTCGATTTCCTCTTAAAGTCACTAATCACACTTTGGTACAAAATTTAGCACTTAAACGGGCCAAAAACGCACACCAGTAAATAAATCTTGAAAAATTTTCTAAATTGGAAAATAATCACTTAAAACATAAATTCACTCATATTTTAATGAATAAACACAATGTAAACATTATTATGAATTTTAAAATAAAATTCAAATTTTGAGGCCCTCACACTTGTAAGCTATTGGCTTTGAACCTTGAAGTTAATCAACGAGAACCCAACTATTGTTAGACATAATGAGTCCATTTCATCATTAACCGCTTCCTCAAAAAAGAAGCATCTCTTGATGACATAGTTTCACTAAATATTTTAGGATCATCTTCTGCATTCAACAAAATTGGAATCTTATTTTGAAGAGATTCCCTATTGCCTTCAACTAAGAAAATAATAGATTGTGAAGATATGAAATCTGAAGATATATGCTTTTCTTTTCTTGGTCTTTGATTTCTCCTAGATTCAATAGGAATGTCGTCTATCTTTTTCTTATTACATGAAGAAGAACCAATATCTTAGAGTGATTCTAAACCATTAGTAGGATCCACAATAGACTTTGAATCTTTGAGAAATTTATTCTCAAAAAATTGCACATCTCTTGATTCAACTATAACATTAGAATCAAGGTCAAGCAGTCTATAAGCTTTAGAATTTTCTGCATAGCCTACAAACACACTTTTAAGTGCCTTTGGTTCCAATTTAGTCCTTTTATTATCTGGGACCCTATAGTAAGCAATGCAGCCCCAAATCCTAAGATAACTTAAGCTTGGTTTCCTTCCTCTCCATGCCTCATATGGAGAGATTTTCCTTTTTAAAGAAGGAATTCTATTACACATATGACATGCAGCCAACAATGCTTCATCCCACAAGTTCTTTGGCAATCCAGAACTTACCAACATAGAAATAATCATGTCTTCTAAAGTTCTATTTTTTCTTTCAACCAAACCATTTTATTATGGAGTAAAAGGTGCACTTGTTTGGTGTATAATTCCATTTTATTTATAAAACATTGAGAATTCATTAGGAAAATATTCACCTCCTCTATCACTTCTCAATATTTTGATTTTCTTTTCTAGTTGATTTTCAACAAGTGATTTGTAAGATTTGAACATGGTAAAACTCTCATCTTTTCTTTTCATAAGATAGACATGAAGAAATCTTGAACAATCATTAATAAAAGTAATAAAATATCTATTACCATCTCTTGTTAGAAAACCATTTAGTTTACATACATCAGAATGAACAAGTTCAAATAAATTTGTATTTCTTTCAACCTTAGGAAACGACAACTTTGTCATTTTTGTTTGAACACAAGTTTCACATTTCTTTTCTTCTTTATCACCATATGCAATTAGGTCATGTTAGGACATGAAACGTAAAGTTTTACTACTAACATATCATAACCTTTCATGCCATAAAGAATAAGACGAATCAACTATATAAGTAGAAACTTTATTAATGCTTAATATGAACATTCCATCACAAGAATAATCTTGTCCTACGAACACACCATTTTTTGGACAAGATTATTTTGTCAGATTCAAGTACAACTTTATGACGACTTTTATTAAGCCTATCGGTTGGTACAGGATTTTTCCTCATGTTCAAAACATAGAGTACATTAGTGAGTATTAATTTCTTACCAGAATTGAATTGTAAATTCACAACCCCTTTGCCATGCACCTTGGTAGTGTCATGATTGCCCATCACAACTGCATGTCCTTCAAGAACATCTTCATAAGTCTTGAATATACATTTGTCATTGCATACATGTACGGTTGCACCAGAATCATACCACCCATCACTTGAATTGAACGAACATGAACCTACGTTCAATTCAGAGATCATGGATATCCTCCATTCAGACACTATTGCGATAATTTTTGTAATATCTTTTTTTCCAATAAAGCTTTCTTGGGCATTGTTTTTCTTTTGTTTCTTATTCTAGTTGTAATCCTTCTTGTAATGCCCTTTTTTGCCATAGTTGTAACATATCCAATTCTTCTTTTTGTCATTTGCGCTTCTAGTATTTTGTCCAGAAGATTTTCTCTTCTTAGACTCTTGACCATTGTTGTAAATTTTTCTTTCATCCACATAGTTCACCTTAGGACCAGATTCTAATTCTTTCTTTTGAAGAATCCTAGCATCTACTTCTATACGATGATGCTTCAAAATTTTGTTCACCAAGATACTTCTAGGAGGCAACTTTTGTGAGGGCTTTAAAATTCTAATTTTATTTTAAAATGTATAATAATATTTATATTATGTCAATTTACTGAAATATTAGTGAATTTATACTTTGAGTTATTATTTTCTAATTTAGAGAATTTTTCAAGAATTATTTGCCGGTGTTTGGTTTCGGCCAGTTTAAGCGTCAATTTTTGTTCCGAGATGTAAATAGTAACTTTAAGGTGAAACTGAGCATATGAAAAGATATTACAAAAATATATTTAAGGTAAGACAGTGTTGGAGTGAGATAAACTAGTGAAAGTTAGAGTGTCGCGCGTCGACGCGACAAAAAGTGATCATTTGACCACTTTTCCATAAATTAAGGGACACAATACTTTTTGTCCTTAAAAAGCCTTGTTTCTTGCTTCCTTGCTTCATTATTTTCAGCCACACTTGAGGCTTAGAGAGAGAGGGAGCAGCCGAACTTGCGAGAGAGAGAATAGAGAGATTTTGTCCAAGTCTTCTTCTTCTTCTTCTTCTTCCTCTTCTTCTTCAATCTTGTGAAGCTTCAAGACTCCATTGAAGGCTTTGATCTTGTTCCTCTTCTTCTTGGAGCTACCGTGAGAGAGGGAAAGAGAGAGAGAAAGGTCCGTGAGAGAGATAGAGAGCAGAGAAGAGGAAAGGAAGCTTCTCCTTGGTCAGCATCTTCTTATTCTTGAGGTTTGTGGGGAAAAACACCAAAGATCAAGTTAGATCTTGGTTAAACTTGAAGGATCTCGAGGTGTTGAATCTTAGAACATCAACCGTGGGTGGAACTACCTTTGATCCTCTTTGATCTCGCTAGATCTGAATAGATCTTGAGGTATAACACTCAAAACCCTTAACTTTAACCTTATTAGAGCTAAATTTGTCAGATCTACTATTTATTTTGCTAGAAATGTTTATATTTGGAGTATTCGAGTTGGGCTCTTGAATTTCCAACTTAGGTAGCGGACTTGAGGTGACGTTTAGGTAGCGGACTTGAGGACCTGATTGTGGTTGTGTTTGTTGTTTTTGAGATGAGATTATTTTGTGGTTAGAATGTAGGATTGTTGTTGAAAATTTTGAAAGAAAATAAAAAGGACTGGTTGAACCTATGCTTGGAAATTTTGACATTTGATTTCAAAATTTTATGATATTTCTTGGCTAGATTTTGCCTAAATAAATGTGTATTATGTTCATTTGTGAGTATATGCCTAGATAGAGTTAAAATCTTGAATTTTAATGGTGAAAAGTGAAGTTTCCACTAAATTTTGGGTAAATGTACTTTTTGGACAGATTTGAGGGTTTGAAATGTTTTCTCTATTTTTCATGAATTTTGTACTTTGAGATTTGGTGAAAATTGCTCTAAACATGTGTTAAAACCTTGATTTAAGTTTAGTGTTAAGTTTAAACTCGAATGAGTGATTTTCGAGGTGAAATGCCTCACTTTATTTCATTGTACTAAAAATTTAGAAGTCACGGGAATGGAGTACATCGATAGAGTGGTTTGGTTATTTGATGTCTCAATTTGAAAATGGAATCTTCTAAAATGATTTTTGACTCGAATGACTACTTTTCGTTCAAGCAAAGTTAGAAAAATTTTGTGAAGAATTTTGATAAAACAAATGAATAAGCTTTTGAGTTTAGTTTTGCTATTTATAAGGCGAAACTTATTTCTTCCTTCTACTTGATTATAGGAAGTCTGAAGGATTTGAACCAGATCTCAACTTGGAAACCGAACCTTGCTATTTTGGTGAGTTTCCATGCATGTTACTTGGTTATGTGAATTTGATTTGGAATATGATTGAATATATGATTTGATGTGAAAATTTGATTTTAATCCATCAAATGGAGTAGTGTGTACTTTATCGCACTTACTCCTATTTGAATGGCAAATTTTGTAAATGTGTTGTTGTGACATTTCAAATATGTTTTGAACCTCTTGAATTATGTGAATTCTGTTTTGAGTATATGATGTGATGTGATGTGTTTTGTATTTATTATTCTTGAGAATACTTAAATCCCCTTGGTAAGTTATCGACTCGAGCTGTTGGGAGGGCCCAAGTCGAGGAGATTTAACAACCTTGGGCTATGAGATGAGTTGTGTGCTCTGGATTTGGCATATGGCCTTGTCCCTGTTGAAGAGCAATACACAAAAATATAAATTATGTGAGGTGGGCGGGCCCGTACGGGGGTTTTGGTGGAGAAAGGAGTAAGTGGTTGTGTACTTGGTTTTGTATGTGAAAATTGACGAAGTGTCAACTAGGTGATTTGTGCACCAGCCCATGAACGTGCTCCAGCTTCGAGGACCTTAGCCCCTGAGGGCTACCCATATCCTACCTTTGTATTGTTAATTGTTTCCCTTAATTGTTTATCTCTAAATATGAATTTGGAGTGAGAATCCCATAAGTGTTATGTGCTTTGCATGCCTTTTGGAACTCACTGGGCTTTTAGCTCATTCTTTCAAATTTGTTTTCCTTAGCAGGGATTGAAAACCCAAGTGAAGGCACCAACCCTTAGAATTAGGGTTTACTGGTACTTCGGGTCTGAGAGACTTGAACTATGAATTTGGAGTATTGTATTATGAACTTTGAATATAATTAAATACTTCTTTGCATTTTGGGATTTTAAGGTTTTAGTAATGAATTTGGGAGTTATTGTTTGGTTTAAATTGTTATTGAAATTTTGGATTTGCGAGATTGATGTAGTTCGATTAAGAGTTGATTGTAAGTTTGGGATTGGAAGTTAAATTGTTTTCTTTGAAGAATTAGTAATCATTTGTGTGAGTGAGTCCTGGCAAGAGTTAGGCAGGCGGTCCACTCATACCTTAGGGTACGCCCTAGGGAGAGGTGGGGCTGGCACAACTTTGACATGATCGCACTCACTTGCAATGATTTAGAAATCTCAACACCTAGATCCTTAAGTTTTAAAACCAAAACTTTTAGATCATGCACTTGATCAAGAACAGAAGAACCTTCGGTAATAACAAAATCAAAATACTTTTTTTAATAAGAAATTTGTCCGCACCTTGATTTTAAGTAGGATACTTGTACTCCAAAGCAGTCCAAATCTCCCTTGGCGATTTGACGGATATATACATGTCGTAGAGCCTATCCGAAAGAGTATCTATGGTATGGCCTCTACACAACACTTCGTCATCTTCTCGCTAATGTCTTTGTGTCTTTAACTCCTTAGAATCACTATTCTTTGGCTTTGGAATTGGTTGAAGATTTGGGTCAAGCACATAGGCCACTCTAAGAGCAGTAAGAAAAAACAACATTTTATCCTTCCATTGATTGAAATTTGTTCCTGTTCCATCAAGGCTATCAAGTTTGGTAACGTTTTGACTTATAGTTTTGAGAACATTTTCTGTTTAAGCCTCCATTGCACTCAAAAAGTGAAAAAATAACACCTTAAGATTGTTAGAGTTGGGGGTTGGCAACTACTACAAAAGTGCAGAAATTTGAAGAACCAAATTTCATATGAAAGTGGAGAGGAAGATGAAGATCTTGAGGCGTGTGAAAACACTATCTTTAAGGTGTTATTTGCCCCCACTACACAAAGTATTTGCTACAGGGTTATAGTGAACTACCTCTAAAATACAACAAGATTTAGAAGAAAACTCAACAGCAAATGTTAAATTTCTTCACAAGAATGATCAATGGTTAAAGTCAATTTGTTATAATAAGAGATTGTCACTTATATAGAAAAAGACATCCCAAAAGACACCAAAACTAAAGAGTCACAATTTCCTCACTTAAATGACCATCAAGAGGTTGTAAAAATGCCAAAACTATCTCATCATTGTAATGGTCATTAAGATGTTCTTTTAGTCTCCTTTAATTGACAAACCAATAGTCGTTTCAAATTCATGGCTGGATTAGCTACTGAGTCGGCCAGATTGGTAGACCAGATTCTCAAATCCATGGTAGGATTGACTACATGGTCGACCGGATTGGTAGGCCAGATTGTAGTTGGATAATTGTTTATATTTTACCTTGAATCTGTGACGCCCCCACCTCCTCCAAGGGCGAACCCAAGGGTATCAACGGGATGCCTGCCCAACTCTCGCCAGGACTCGCTACAAAATCAAAAATATAATTACCAGCATTCATTCCTAAAACCCTATTTAACGTCCAACCAAAAGTACTAATAAATTTACAAGAGTAAATCCTCCATAATTTTTATCAAAATTACAATAATAGTAACTTCAAGTACAATAAACCGTTAACTTCACAATTAATATTAATCCTATACAAAAATATAGAGATCCTACCAAAGAAACTAAAACCTCGATCTACGATTCCCCCTTCAAGACCTGTTAAGGAAAACAAATATATTGGGGTGAGCTAACGCTCAGTGAGGCCAAGAAAGCATGCGCGCAAGCAAAATAGAGCAATACTTTAACAATTAAAACAATCTAAAGAAAACAAGCAATATTTCACATAAGGCAATTTAATAAAACCATATAAAGGATACAAGTGGACACGGGTGGTAGAGGTGTCTACCGTCCTCAAGGACGTAGCACATACCCCCGATCCAAATTTCTGCATTTTAATAATCACATCCGGTCCATTTCATGAGCTCCGACTTTTCAAATCAAAATGTTGACACTCCGTCAACCACACTCTCACATCCAGTAGACACCACTTGAAACCCTCACCCATCTACTTACACCCCCTGTACTGGGCCCACTCGTCAAAATATGTAAAGTTGGTAACACTCGAATATACCTTGATCGGAGAGCGCACTCCAACCGACATAACACTTTTAAGACCCATGGTTCACCAATCCCTCAACCAAGCCCCTATTGTCGGCCGAAGTGAAAGGTTCCCCAATGGGGTTTGGCCGTCCCCACACTTTTCAATAGTAATAACAAGCAATTCAAGCAGTTGTAATTCAAGTAACAATTGTTCAAGCGGTTCAACAATTAACAATTCAAGCAGTGGAACTCACTTAGAAGCAATTCAATTATGGTGAGCGTGATAAAGTACACGCTCACCTAGGCATACAATCATGCTTTTCAAATCATTTACATTAATTAAAGCATTAATAACATGCACTTGGACACTCACCGAAGTCCTAAAAACAAGTGAACGAGCAAGAAGCTTAAATTTCTGTAGTCGGGCCAACTTCCGCAACCTCTTGGTCACCTGAGCCAAAATGGAACTATCACTTTTGATTCAAACGGTTAAAACTTAAGATTTAACCAAACTCCCCAAGTTCACCAAAAAAATCACTCAACTAAAGCTTCTCTCTTAGGCCACAACTCACTCAAGATACGTTAGAATTGAACAAGGCTTAAATTTATGGAAACTGGATTCAACATACTAAAAATCACTAGAAGACATTGCTTGAAGATTCCTGAAGTTGACTGAGCTAAAACAAACCAGAAAACCCTGCACAATAACAAAATAGGAAAACAGGCTGGTGGATCAGCCATCTTTGTGACATTTCTGGTATAGATAGGAAAAGAACTAGTGTGTGAGCCTTATACCATTAGAAATCTTGTGAAGTCTAGTTTCAAACTCCACTGACGGCACTCAATTTTGACTCCCGAGCAAAGAGTTATAGCCAACAGAAGTACAGGGGTTGACAAGATTGACTGCTACAATTTCCAGGTTTGAAAAGCTGCGTTTGGAACAACATTTGGGCATTGAAATGCCATTGAAAAATTACCAAATTTTGTACACTCAAATCCCACTAGATGAACTATGTGTGTACCAAATTTGAGCCAAAAAATCACACGGGAAGATAACATTTTAGATGGCCAAAATTTGTGAAAATTTTGAAAACTAGGCTGCCAAATTTTGCCTTCTTTGATTTGCAAACCTTTTGTTCAACTAAAACAGCCCCAAATCACTCAAGCATTGACACAAAAGCTCTAGCAACATTTATTTATCAAATGGAAGCAAAATGGTAGCAAAGACTTGAATCAAAACGTTTCAAAAATAGAGCAATAGTTTGGCACTTGTGTGAAGAGCAAAATTCCAGATTTAGTTCTTCAATTTTCACATGCTTTCGTTAAACATTTTTATGCACCAAAAATGCTCTTTTTTGCCAAGAGTCTAGCTCTCATCTAGACCATCATCTTAGCAGTGAATAATGATGAAATAATGGTGTTAAAATAGGGTAAAATGATCCCAAAAGACAAGTGGCAGTTTTGAACATTCAAACAGCCCTTCTTATGATGTTTATGCTTGCCACATCTAATACATATACCAATTAATACCACCTAAGCTTTTCTAGCAGCATCCAAAATTGTAATTTCATATGAATCATAATTGTAATTTCCAAAACTTCACTATTCTACTAATCGTAACTTATTCCTATCAATTCAAATCTTACATTAGTCACAATAAGGCTCTTGGGTTCATTCCTTTCCAATAAAGATAAAATATAGCTTTGCATATCAAAATCAAAATGCTCGAGTTTTTAAGAAGACGGTATAGAATTTATCGAAATAATTCTCACAAGAATGAATTCTCGCATTCTTAATCATTTGAAAAAGGCACTCTTAATTAACTTTAAATTGAAAAGAGTAAAATATTAAGGATGTAAAAGGCTTGGTTAAAACTTTCTCTCTTCTTTTTTTTTTTATCAAAGAAATCACTCTAATAAACTCAAGTTTCACGAAAACACTGTAAACAAGAAATGTCTAAAACTTAAACAAGAAAAACAATGTTGCAAATACTAAATTGCTTTCAAAACATGTTTATATCAAATCTAAATATCAATATCTTGAAAGGCGAAGAAATACAATTTGAAATTAAAACTTTTGAATTCATTCTTTGAGATAAACTTCACTTGAAATTGATAGAACGAAAATATAAGGCTTAAACATGAAACACTGAAATTTTTTCAAAAGTCAAGTACAACAGGTTCCATTATCAAAAGTAGATTAAATTTCATCCCATAAGCTATTTAGCTTATATCTAAGAGCCATTTTACATTCCCTTGATTCATGAATCATTGAATCTTAACTACTAATCGTTGGACAAACTCTTTCACCATCACTTGAATAAAAGTTTACAACTCTTAAACCCAAATTGTTTTTACATACACAGCTATGTTCGAGCATAGATCGAATACCAAATCATCATTGCTAATATCTAGCCGTCTCATGAACTTAAAGCAAACCATTAATTTACTTCATAACCTAAACATGACCAATTCACCTCCTACAAAACTTTATCCCTTCTTTTCTTTTTTCTTAATTCCTAAGCTAGTTCACAGGTGTAAGAACTCGACAATTTTTCAAATGTTCTAAAATGTCAATCCTTCTGATAAGGTTTTTACACTACACCAAATTTTAATATAAAACCTAAACACCCCGTTTTGTGCAAGTATACAAATCGTTTATCGAGCATAGGTTTATATAGGTGTCGATCCCACAGGGAAGAATGTCAAGTACCGGTGATTTTCGAACTCCTCTATTATTTAGACTGTCACAGGCATATAAATTAATCTAAACTACAAACATAAAATGAAATAAGTAAAATAACAATTAAAAGCTCCTCAAGCTATGGAATTCCTTACTACTCTTGCAAATGAAGTTACCGGTTGAATTAATGTTATTACTCTGGCTAAGCATGGCGTAATTTCCTCATGCACGTGAAACATACTTTCGTAGTGTATCATCTATACTCATAGCTAAACCATACCTACTAGCGTGGTTATGGAATTAACTACAAGCTCATTTCCTCTATGAAATTACATGAAATGAATCACTAAAGCCACAAAGGCGCCACCATACACTTGTGAGTGACTTCCTAGGTTTAGAACTTCATGAACTAGTGTCTTTAACACCTTTAAATGATCACAATTAATGGCCGGTTAATCATGATTAGAAAAGCCAAAGTACTAAATACTTGCTCAAAATAATAGCATCAAACAACCATGTAACCATCACAAACAAGACATAGAAAGTTCATCCATAACTCAAGACAATAACTTAGCTAAACATTCTTTGAATTACACTATAACTACACTACTAACTATACTAAACTAAGGAACTAGTGAAGACTACATTTTAGTAGTGATTCCTAGCCTTCCCTCTCTCTCTAATTCTCATTCTTTTCAAAGGTCTACAAAGGCCCTATTTATAGAAGATTTCATCCATAAGCTTCCAAAATTCTATCATGTGAACACATGAAAAATTTGGCCTTCAAAAGTCAAGAAAAATGTCTTCATGAATCTTCATGCATTGAATCCATTGAATTTCAATCTCAAATGAGTTGTAAAGTTGAAGCAAATTGTGTTTTGAATTTGCTATGAGTTGTTTCTTCAACTTCACCAGATTCTTCACGCAGCTTTCATTGAAATTCGTCTGAAAATTGAGCTGGAAGTGAGCTGGAAAAACTAGATTTCGGCTGCAACTTGCAGCAGTCATTGTCAGGGATCCGCGACCCGGATCTGCGAGGCAGAGGCTCGTAGATCCCATTGCGGATCGTCTCCCCTGCTTCCACCGAGAGGGATTCGTGAGCTAGTCTTTTTCTTCATTGGTTGCATCACGTATTGGCTCGCAAATCTGCTCCAAAATTGTGAAATCCGAACTTTTCGTCAAGACTTCTTGGCAAATTATTTCCTCATTTTCCTCATTTGATAATTGAGCATTTAATCCTACAAAAACATGAAGTTTTCACTATCTTAATCCACAAAAATGCACTTTTCTATTTAAACCACAAAATGTAGAATTTCAATCGAAACCCTAGTTCATTAGCCATTAAACTGACAAAAACACTCAAAAACTACATAATTAAACCTATTAAAAGCATGCAAAATATTGACTTATCACCTTCAATTAGTGACGGTGTTTACTTAATCTTCCACTTTGCCCATCTATCTTCATTTCCATTTAGTCTCGAACATTGGATTACTTTTGGAGGTTTGTCTACCTAAGCACACGTCCTCGACCCCCATCCGTCTCCAACTATCCATAGTTTTAATTATGTTTAAATGCGAAATAAAATAGTTCTTCAAAATAATGTAAGGGCACGAGTCAATAGTAAAATATTTGAAATAGAAACTATTGGCATACATTCACATTAGCAAGTTCACAAATAATTAGCAAACCATAGGGTGTTACAAAATATAACACACACAGATATCACAAAAATACAGAAAGTTATGCAGTCACAATCATAGGCCTCACAAGCCTCTCCCCAACTAATCCATTTACAAAACATTCAAAAGACTAAGACCTCCATAGTCTATTCTAGGCTTTAGAGCAGTTCCTTATTAGGTGTTCGAGGCTCCCACACCTTAAACATGCACCCATCTTTCGCCAACACCCTTCTGTAGGATGAGATTTGTTACAAAAATCACACATAGCAACTCTGAGTCACTGAGCAACAGGTCCTCTAATTTTTAGTTTCTTTCCCTTATTTTCAGTAGCATGTTCATCTTTGCTAATCTCTTTACGTTTTCCTTTAACATTGAGGGAGCTTCCTTCCTGATTTCTAACTTGAGTGTTAGGGGTATCTCGAAATTCAATTTGGGTAGTTGAACACACCAGTTCAAACTTATGCTGCATCTCCTTTAGTATGGCTTCATATTTCTTCTTCATTTCCATGTACTTGCTTATTAGCTCAGTCTTTTCCTTATATTCTTGTTCCCATCGTCCTTCCCAATATTAACAAGTTCCGTCTGAAACCCTAAATCCTTTCGAAGAGGCTCTATGTCATCGCGTGAATCTTCCAAGTTTGCCATGTCACTGATTCCTTTAACTCCTGAAATTGACCTACTAAGGAAATCAAAATCCTCAGATTAATATTTAATCACAATGGAACTCTAACCATTTAAAGCTCAACTCTTTGAAATCCAATATAAGGGCTCTCATTGACTTGTGAATACGAATCGTGTCTTTTACTTAACTACCTATCCAAGAGATCTCAACGCAACTCGTCTATTTGGAAAAATTCAAAACCCTAAACACCAGTATAGCAATAGCTAGTGGTGCTAAAACACTTGACATCAACTTAGAACTTAAAGTCCACTAATTCACTTTAAATAACACACTTAAAATATAGGAAAGCTATCCCAACTCTACATTCAAGAACAATATCCTTAAAATATCCCAAATAGATCTTTAACCTAGGCTCTGATATCAACTGTGACACCCCCACCTCCCCCAAGGGCGAACCCAAGGGTATCACCGGGACACCTGCCCAACTCTCGCTAGGACTCGCTACAAAATTCAAAATATAATTACCAGCATTCATTCCTAAAACCATATTTAACGTCCAACCAAAAATACTAATAAATTTACAAGAGTAAATCCTCCATAATTTTTATCAAAATTACAATAATAGTAACTTCAAGTACAATAAACCGTTAACTTCACAATTAATATTAATCCTATACAAAAATACAGAGATCCTACCAAAGAAACTAAAACCTCGATCTACGATCCCTCTTTCAAGACCTGTTAAGGAAAACAAATATATTGGGGTGAGCTAACGCTCAGTGAGGCTAAGAAAGCACGTGCGCAAGCAAAATAGAGCAATACTTTAACAATTAAAACAATCTAAAGAAAACAAGCAATATTTCACATAAGGAAATTCAATAAAACCATATAAAGGATACAGGTGGACACGAGTGGTAGAGGTGTCTATCGTCCTCAGGGACGTAGGACATACCCCCGATCCAAATTTCTGCATTTCCATAATCACATCCGGTCCATTTCATGAGTTTCGACTTTTCAAATCAAAATGTTGACACTCCGTCAACCACACTATCACATCCAATAGACACCACTTGAAACCCTCACCCGTCTGCTTACACCCCCTGTACCGGGCCCGCTCGTCAAAATATGTAAAGTTGGTAATACTCGAGTATACCTTGGTCGGCGAGCGCACTCTAACCGACATAACACTTTTAAGACCCATGGTTCACCAATCCCTCGACCAAGCCCCTATTGTCGGCCGAAGTGAAAGGGTCCCCAATGGGGTTTGGGCGTCGCCACACTTTTCAATAGTAACAACAAGCAATTCAAGCAGTTGTAATTCAAGTAACAATTGTTCAAGCGGTCAAACAATTAACAATTCAAGGAGTGGAACTCACTTAGAAGAAATTCAATTATGTTGAGCGTGATAAAGTACACGCTCACCTAGGCATACAATCATGCTTTTCAAATCATTTACATTAATTAAAGCATTAATAACATACACTTGGACACTCACCGAAATCCCGAAAACAAGTGAACGAGCAAGAAGCTTAAATTTCGGTAGTGGGGCCAACTTCCGCAGTCTCTTGGTCACCTGAACCAAAATGGAACTATTACTTTTAATTCAAACGGTTAAAATTTAAGATTTAACCTAACTTTCCAAGTTCACCAAAAAAATCACTCAACTAAAGCTTCTCTCTTAGGCCACAACTCACTCAAGATACGACGGAATTGAACAAGGTTTAAAGCTACGGAAACTAGATTCAACATACTAAAAATCACTAGAAGACATCGCTCGAAGATTCCTGAAGTTGGCTGAGCTAAAACGAACCAGAAAACCTTGCACATTAACAAAACAGGAAAACAGGCTGGTGGATCAGCCAACTTTGCGACATTTTCTTGTATTGATAGGAAAAGGACTAGTGTGTGAGCCTTATTGTGAGAACCCTAGGAAAAAAAAAAGAAAGAGGAAGAAAAGAGGGAATTTTACTTGAGTGCATCATATGATCATTAGTGCATTTTTTTTCTTTTTTTCTTTTTCCCAAAGTGCTCAATTTCATGTGGATTGCATGGTTTAATTTAGAATTTTATTTTTCATGTTTCATATGGACAGATGCATTAAACTCATGTGGTTTTGTGTGAGTTATATTTTAATTAAGGGGCTGGAAGACAATTAGTAGAGATATTATCTCATTTTTTTGGCTAAGAAGTTGCCACTTGTCAACCACCCAAGATCTCTTGACTTAAGCCATCTTATTTAAACCTTCCATTTCAAAAATTTGAAGCAAATTTCCCTCTCTCTCTCACCCTCTTGGCCGGCCACTCCCTCAAGCAAGAACACTAAACCCTAAGCTAAATTCTAGCAATTTTTAGTGAAGAAACACAACTTCAAGTGAAACCCTAGGCTAGATTACTTCCTAATCACCAATCTTAGTTGCAAGGAGGGAAGTTCTTGGGTGGATTTTCTCACTATTCTAGCAAGGTAAATCCTCATTTATTTATGCTTTAATGAACCTTGAATTCAAGGAGAATGTTAGTTAAGGTGTGATTAATGGCTTGTGGGTGTTTGAAGAGGAAAATCATGGAAGGATTTATTGTGTTTGAAAACTAGAACTTAGGTTTTCAATTTTGGCTATCATGTGTTTGATGAAATGCTTAATGACTTGTGATGCTTTAATGATGGAGTTAATTGCTGTTTTAACTTGTTAAACACCTTGGCAAATGATGGAAATGGCTTTAAAGGATTGATAGAAGAAAATGCCTCCAATCTGAAATTTTTGCAGGAAATCAGAAATGGAAATCAGTCCACTTCCCGAGGTTACTGTTCACTTTAGAAAATTAATTAGCATCCAAGCCTTATACCGTTAGAAATCCCTATGAACCTAGTTTTAAACGCCGCTGACGGAGCTTGATTTCGATTTTTCTATGTCGAGTTATGAATGTTTTCCCAAGACTGCTCGGCCAGCCTGTCACCAATCTAGCAGTTTTCTTGCTTCTATGAGTTTTGCCATTTTGATTAGGATTAAACATGATTTGATGCTTGACCTCTTATCAAATTTGTAGAGCTGTGTCTTAGCTTCGAAACGCCATAAAGTACACGCCAATCCGATAAGTGTGTCCACAGTTATGAGTAAATTATTGCAGCATGGCAAATCAGTCAAATGCCGATTTCATTGCACCAAGGCTTTTCTCGTTCCTTTTGATTCTTGTGCAACTTTGTCGTGTCCCGACTCACTTGTTTATGATTCTAACATGTGGATGAGCTTTTCATTTGATCATCTTTATAGTTGGGATTGGTCATTTTATAAATTGTGCATTCAAGTGTGATTTTTATCAAGTACAAAATCAGTGAGAGCATGCATTAGGTCTTCTCGTTGGGTGAGTCCAACTTAAATATTTTCGTTTCATTTGTATTAGACTTGAAAGGAGGAAATAGAGGTGATTTGGGCGCAAGCACTTGAAAAGATCTTGCTTGATTTGGTGAGTGTTCCAATGCTTGTTTACTTGCTAAATGTGACTAGTTGGATTGTTTGATCTTGACCTACTTGATTATAAGAACTACTTGAAATCTGTTGGCTTGGACACTCTTTTGTGTTATTATGATCGAGACGAGTGCGTACTTTATCACACTCGATTTCTTTTGCTTGAACTATATATCCTTGATATCGTGATACTTGTGGATTTGGCCCTTGCTTATATTTGATCTGTGAGTCATTTGGGTAATATCCCATCGACTAATCTGTTTAGAAGCTTGTTTACCTGTGCTTGATACCTGTGCCTATGAAATGGCCACTTGTGTGATATCACAAGGGCTAATCTTGTTATCAGTTCTTGGGACTCGTGATCGGAGTCCACTCTATCGGCTCATTGGTCGAATCTAGCTAGTTAGGGCTTGGTCGAGTAGACTAATGATGCCCTTGGATCCTGTTTCTTGTTTTTGGTATACTCGAGTATTACCTCCTACGTTGGTGTTCGGGCCCGGTAAGGTGCGAGAATGGGTGAACGGGTATGGCTGATGAGCGGGGTTCTACTGGACATTAATTCTTGCATTTCCTTGGTTGACGGAGTGTCAACGGACTTGGATCAAGTTGCTGCTGTGGAACTTGGCTCCTGAGAGCCATCTGTATCCTTTTATATTTAAATTGTTATTTAAGTGATCCTTGTGCACTGATCTTCCAGTAAGAGAAGCTTGAGTGCTGAACTCCTCGTGAGCACTGATCTCCGAGTCGAGCGGCTTGAGTAGTGCATAGGCACCATCTCCTGGTTGACAGTGCTACTGTGATCATCTCTGTACTTATACTTGAAATTCCAAATTTTATTGCAAATGTGCTAGTGTGATTGTTTATCAAAATCTTTGTGGTGCAAATGTGCTAATTGCTATTTTGCATGCCTGTCTTTTGGAACATCACTGGGCTTTTAGCTCACCCTATTTTCCTTTTGTTTTCCTTAGCAGGGGGATTTGCTTGAGCTTAGGATTGGAAGTACGTGCAAGTAGTTTAAGTTTTTGTTGTACTTTTGTTTAAGGGAGAATGTACTAGAAAACCCTATCATGGATAAGTTTAGAGGTTGATTTTGTATCCTTAAATACCCTGTTATGTTTTAAGTTGGAATGGTGGTGTGAAACTTATGTATATATGTTGGTTGACTTTTGAATTTGGAAGTTTTAGTTTTGTAAGTTGTGAGTTGTTGGTTTATATTAGCTATCGAGTCCCTGGCAGTGATACCCTAGGGTTCGCCCTAGGGAGAAGTGGGGCTGTCACACCATGTCAATTGGAAAACATTCACATGCTGCAAAAACAGAGGAAGTCTAGGGATTAAGAGAGTAAAAATGATTGATAAAAATCAACTGGCTAAACTAAACTAGAAAGTGTGGAAACAACAAATTTGTCTACAGAGTAGGGTAATTAGAGCGAAATATATAAAAAAGGATAATGGAATACACCTAAAAAGGAAGTCATATTAATCACATATATGGAAGAGCTTAAGGGAAGGAAGTGAAGTATTAGCAAAGAGATCAATTGGAGGGTTGGTGTGACAGTCCCACCTCACCCTAAGGCATACCAAAGGGATTAGCGAGCCGTCTACCCAACTCTCGCTGCGTCTCACTACAATTCTCAATCAAACGAACATTATACATAGATTAAAAGTTATTCACAAGTATATTTAAGTACTTATACCAACCACAAGTCCTTAGAATTCAAATTACACCCAATTTGCACAAGACATAATCTTTAGGAATTTATCCTCAATCAATCAAGCTAATGAGACCTTTGAAAATTGATTTCTTCAATAACTCTAATAAACCATACATAACTTTCATTCTTGCTTACAATCCCAAAAGAGAAATTAAGAAATGCAGTAAAATTCCTAAATACAAGTTTAACCCAAAAATTTACAAGATCAGTAATCCCATGTACAGACTAGTGCCATCCTTGGCTTCTCTTGCTCTCACATCCTGTAAGGAAGACAAACTATTGGGGGGATGAGCTAAAATCTTAGTGAGATTCCATAAATTCAAGAAAACAAATAAAACATTGGAATAACATGGTTTATCAAAGTAGCACTTTTAACAAGTAATCGTTCAAAAGACAATTATCAACACAAGAAATCTTTCAAGCATTTATTCATTTAACAATTAGTTAATCAAGTATAAGCAGTAAAAGAATACAGTAGCACATAGAGCCAGTAAGTCAGTAGTTAGCAGTCTCCTTATACCTCCAGTGGTAATATTCGAGTAAACCAGGCAGTGTCCCAGTGTTACAGGGTCCCGACCTAGTCCACTTCTGAATCGGGGTGGCCGATAAAAAAGGGCGTGGGTCCAGATCATGCAAGGGCCTAGTTCAGCCGATGCGTCCAAAGCATTCACGGCTTACAACATGCACAGTTAACAGTCAATAGTAATACATGTAACAAATAAACTAACACTTAATCAACACAACAAGGCATGTAATGTAAACACAAGATACATTTACAACCATTTTATTTGTACATACTGGGGAATTCTTTGAAATACCTTTGTTAGGACACGTTTAGGAGTAAAACACATTTAAGTAGAAAGGTACATTTAAGCATAACTAGCAACAAGGAACTCGCCCACATAATAGAAAGCCATTTCATTTACCAAAAAAAGTAACAATCCATTTTACGCTAAATAAGTGAAATACGTTTGAAAAGTAGTTGAAACACTCATCAAAAGTTAAGTAGGCAAAGTAAGGCTTAGTGCAAATTCAAATAAACTATTGGAGTAGGACACACAAAACATTTATAAAATAAGGAACACTCACCAAAATTCTAGTGAGTTGGCAAAATAAATCTTTCACACGTTTTCCTCGGGTTCCCCTCGAATTCTTCTTGAGCACCTGAGACAAGCATATCCAACGATTACCTATGACGTTTAACAAAGACCAAGAAATTCCCCTCTTAACCTTTCTCTCAAGCATCCTTAATTTCTTGTCAAATTAAGAGAGAAACTCTCTACGCTTAACCACCAAGTTAACACTCGAGAGAGAGTTCGTACGTGTTTCATTTGTAAGTCAAAATGCTGTAAGAGTTTTTGATTCCAAAGGTAGCCAAACTAAACCAAAGTAAACTTAGTTACTCGTTAAATCCAAAATTCATGATTTCAGTCCCAAATCAATCCATAATTATAGTTTAATATAATAGCAAGTCTTTTGAGTAAAAATCAAGTCAAGAAAATACCAATCGAAGCGAAAACAGTCCAATGTATCAAATCTGTCAAAACAGTCCCAAGGCTCAAAAACAGAGATTTTCGTCAACTTTAAACCATCCAAAAATTCACACTTTAACCCCATTTCAACATACACTCATAGTTCAACATAATATAAAGTTATCAGAGCAAAATCACGTCAAGAGAATATCAAACGAGGCTGAAACAGTCCGGACTCCAAATCTGCTGGTTCGAGTTCAAGTTCCAAAACAACAATTGAAATCAACTTTTAGCCAATGAAAATTTCAGATTTCAGCCCCAATTTATCATATACATAGAGCTTGACAACATATAAAATCATTAGGCCAAAATCTGTCGAAAAACAACTCAAAAATTTCGAAGAAGTAAGCTAAAATTTTCAGCTAATGTTCGGCCAGCAGAGGCTAATTTCCTTGAAATTTTAGTTAACAAAACAACCATAAAAACATGTATTTCTCACTCGTAATCCTAAGGGCTTCATCAATTATTAGCCCTTCATATAATCAAACCCTTAGTAAACATTAAGATCCTTGGCAAAGGTAATCAACAAACTATCAATTTTCTGCCACCTCTGAGTGTTTTAATCATAACTAAAGCTACAAATATTGGATTGAGATGAATCTTATGGTATTTCGAAACTAAAACACAGGGCTACATTTTTATGAAGACATCAAAAGTCAAATCTTGCATTTTCATGGTCAGAAAGTGAAATCACAGAAACAACAGAAATATGTCGGGTAAAACTGGATATTTGGGCAGTCAGGGGTATTTTGGGCATTTCACATGCTACAGTGCTCCGATTGAGCTGAAATTTTATGGGTGGAAACCAATTCAATTTCCTCCAACTTTTTTTCTTTTAGAAAGAGCTAGATTGGCCTTTATCATAGACAAAATGTGCAGATCAATTTGGTGTAAAACTGTGAATTTTTAACAAAATCAATCAACAATTCAAGAGTTAAACTAGTGCTCTAACCTTCAAGTAATCTACTAGCTCTTCCATAAAACTAACTTAGATCATGAAGATATAACAGATTTCATGGCTAAAATTCAAAAACCAAGGCTGTGATTGAAGGTTACCTCAAGATAGAGCAAGATCTAGCAAAGTTTCACCACAACTTTCTCCCAAGCTTCTTTCCTTGCAAATCCTTCAAGAAAGGCCAAAGATCTTCAAGTTTTCTTGGTGATTTTAGCCCAAGAAGTCCAAGAATGGCAGCTGACCTTGTCTCCTCTACCTTAGTTCTCTCCCTTTCCCTTTCTCTCTCTCGGTTCTCTCCCTTACTCTCTCTCTCTTACTTCAGCTGCAACAAGGGGAAGAATAAGCAAGATGAGCTCCCTCCAATGGTGTCTTCAAGGATCAAGAAGATGAAGAACAAAATGGAGCTGTTTCATCACATGCATTTTAAGGTACGCCACAACCTTAATTGTACCGCTGTGGCTAACATTGGGTAAAGGAATAATGTTGAATGCACAGTCGTCATCTGCTAAGTACATATTTTATCTTTCATTCGATCTAATTAACTGAGTTTCACTTAGAATATAATGGGTAAATGAAGGAGTTAAGAGCTTTTCACAAAAAATTTTTGTCACTTTTTATGCATTCACTTTTTCTGCATTTGCATTTTTTATTGTTACATGTTGAACAACTACGGATTCTTCGCCTTTTGAAAACAACAAGGTTAACATTATTTTGTATGAAATAGTAAATTAATTTCTTATCATTTGGATGGAAATGAGGAGGGTTGGAGTTTAGCAGATACTTATTTATAGTTTAGGAATTAGTGGCTAGGTCAGAGTAGGACTAGGGTTTGATAGGAAGACATTTTCTTATTCCTCAAGCTTGAGTTGGATTTTGGAAGCTCGAGATGTTATGCATTATTAGAGGCTAGCTTCGTGACAAGATTTCCAATTGGTAATTAGGATTCCTAAGATTAAGATTAATCTCAGAATTATTTAAAGCATTTGCAAAATCACAACCGTTCTTTGTTTTGTGGTGATTTAAGAGCTTTTCTTGTTCTATATCTTTGTTTTTCTTGTGTTGATACGCGTATAGAAGGCTTTTGGTCTATCAAAGCAGCAACTGGAATTAAAAATAAAAATGGAATGATCAAAGTAGCACATGCAACCGTATCATCAAAGAATCAACATTCACTAATAAGGGTGTCAATTAGTATCTGTGATATCCTTTTTTTAATTAATTTTGGAATTCTTTTTAGATAGTCAATTATTTGAACTGAAGTGAGAAAAAAAAGACAAATACTGAAAACTTGTAAGCTCCCTTATTAATATTTAACTCTAATGTCATGTCTCTTCTCCAAAGCCTAACGTGAAAAAATTCGGTAGGATTTAATTACACACCGCTTCAGTAAGTTGCATTCTCAATATTAATGGACTATTAATTAACAAAGATATAAATCCACATATGATTCTAAGACTAAAGATTAAGGGCACGTAAATATGAAAAAGCATGTTGATTAACTTAATTTCATGCAATTAGTTGCAGTTAATATATATTGTTCATTGTAATTTGAAAGTTTTTAAATGAAATTTTGAAGTAACTTAGTACTTTTATTTGAGTTCTAACTGTTTTAGATGTGTTTTCGTTCAATTTAAGTCCTTCTAAGGGTAAAAACTCGAGTTTGTCATTAAAAGTTACTATCTTAAACAATTACACAAAAAATTAAAAAGGAAAAGGTCATTAGTTTATTTTTTGTAACTGATTTTTTATTGCACGCTTTTCATACCTAAAATGCACTTACTTGATGAAAAAGAAAAAGAGAAAATGAAAATGGCTCCAGCAAAAGCCTCGTTAAGACCGACATTGGTATCTTAATATACTCGAAGATTCTGTAGTGTTGTTAAGGTTCTATTTCATAAATTGACTGTAAACCATCCAGTGAATATGGTGTCCTTACCACCTTAGAACTTTCCCTTGTTTTTTAGCTAATTTGTAGTTCTCATTTTTGTTGTGTTTCCTCTTTAAAGTCTTGTTGCCTAAATTAACAAATCCTTTTTGAGCCTTGACTTTCTCGCAGTTTACTAATTTAAAACGTTTGAGTATCATACTTATAAGATTTTGTTATGTTAACATTTTCTTAATTTACAAGACTTTGTTGGTTGATAAAATTACCTTTTCTCAAAAACAATAGGCTATTAGCATATTCTGTCCTCCTTGATATGGCAAATCTTTCCTTACTTCCATGCTTTCACCAGATTTTCCTACTCAAAGAAGCTATGTTTCTACAGCTTTAATACTCTTAATCATCAAATCATAAATAATTACCCTAATTAATAGTTTCACACGACAATATTCGTCCCACTTCTTGGGACCAATGACACCTTACATCTAGGGGTGTGTAAAAAATCCGAATACCGAATTACCGACCGAATTCGAATTGAATTCGGTAATTCGAATTCGGTAATTCGGTAAATCGATTTCATTGGTATCAAATTAGATTCGAAAACGGTATGAAGGATTATGAATTCGGATTGACTGAATTCGAATTCATTTAATATAATATATAAAATAAATGTTACATAGACAAAGTACATACAGATATAATACAATACAATACATATACATAATAATACATATACATACCATACGTCTGAAAATTTTAAAACAATACACAATACAAAAAAATAAAAAAAAAATCCTGTTGGATGCTATTATATACAAAATATCGAAAATTACTGAATTCATCGATCCGAATTACCGAATTCGAATTCGATGGGCCTTCAGTTATGGTCTGGTTTCGGTCAATTTGGGTAAATACCGAATTTCCGAATTCATTGAATTCGAATTCGAATTCGAATGGATTGAATTCGAATTCGAATTCGATCCTATATAATAAAGTCAAAATACCGAAAAAACCGAATTCATAACACCGAATTACCGCATTCGAATTCGATGCACACCCCTACTTACATCGTTACCATGCTTATGATTGGTCTAATGGAATCCATTTTAATGTTCAGCTTTTGTATGCTTGTTTTCTATCCTTCAAGGGTCGCCACAATTCTCAGTAGCAATCCAATGCCGCCTTTACGCAGTGGAGATTTCTTGGGGATCAATGTGTGTGTGTGTCTATATATATATATATATATTCATGGAAGGTGCTTGAACAAATAATTCGAGATTGGAGATTTTTTTTTTGAATTGTTTTTCTGGGTTGATTTATTCAGTGAGTCATGCTGGTCAATTTGTAGCAATGGTCATCGATTGTCAACAGCATTTAAGTTCTGCTCTTCTTGAATTTAATAGGCTTCTATGGTTAGGAATGGAAGAGACAAATTGTGAAGGTGATGAAAGGTATTTTCTATTTTCCATCACCAAACCCTAGCCACACATTGGTATTTTCTCTTTCTATTGAAAATTTTTTATTTCAATTTTTTTTGTTTAAAACTGTGATGTTGAAAATCCAATCTCGATAAGTTTATCAAAAGAATGAGAACTCAAGTGTAGCATAATTCATCCATCCCCAAGATGACTCCATGTGTGATGACTGCTTTAAGCATTTGTTATTTTACACGAAAACTGTTAGAGAAGTGGCTTGCTTTTCCCCTAAATGACTAGCATATGAACCGAATTTATTTTAGGTAAATTATTAATAACTCCCCTATAATTTCATCAACTGCCATATGATCTTTCTAAAGTTTCAAAATATGAAAACTTGATAGAGAATAGTCTAGGTAATGTCATTAGTTGAAATATCAGTAGTGCTCTTATTTAAATACTAAATAAAATGACGCCTTAATAACCTCATATAAATCACAAGCAGAACACATAGATATATGCAAAAATCACATGTTACAAAAATCATAGAGGGTTAAATAGATATTATAATTTGATCACACATACTTTTAGAGAGCGCCTTGTATAATTGCCACAACTGATTGTGTATTTCATCTATTTTCCACTTTATATAGATCTATTATCTACTTGATATAAAAATATATGAGAATTATATGACTATTTTGAAATTTTAATGGGATCATCTGCCATTACGTAAACCCTTCTAGTTTTCATGGACTCCACTAGAACCGAGGGGGCAGAAAAAAATATAATGTGTATATATATAGACATAAAAACCAGACTAGTGCGACTATTGATGTTCGAGGAGAGAAGCTGAAATACAAAGTGCAAGGCCCTTTCTTTTAAGCTATTTTATGTTATAGATTTGCTTGAATTGATGACCATACATGAGGGAACTATTATTTCATATCCTTGCTAACGTGGGAGCAATGCTTTTGCTTTTGTTCCAATAAGCTGCCAATGCTGTAAGGTACAGGACCCTATCAAACTAGCAAACTTGATGGAAGAAATGACCTGATTAGCAGACTGGCACTCTAGCAACATTGTTGGTCCTACTTTGTTGGCTGCCTCTTGGTCTGAAGTCCATATAGCTATTGGAATGGATGAGACCTCGACACTTAGCATAGACTTCCTCTGTCACATCGAAAAAGATATCTTTGTCCCCTCCCATTTCCTCAAACAGCACCAAAACCTTTCCACTTGGTTTTAGCCAGTCTAGGGGTACATGGTAGCTACACTTAATGGATTACAAGAATATTCCAACTATATCCACGTATTTGAATAACTTAAGATACTTACAGAATCTGGGATGGTTTTCTACAATCCTTCAAACATTTGTTAGGATCAAACGTTCCTGTATTGTTGGAAGAGCTTATACAACCTCCATTTGGAGCATTATTGGTTGGCCAGTAACGGCCAATGCTGTGTCCATTCACCTATGCCTCAGCCTTTGCCAAGCTACAGAGGTCTAAAGCAAGAGGGTCATTGCTCCCAGAAGCATCAAAGTTTGTCTAGAACATGGTTTGAAGACTTGGCCGAGTCCGAGACGACTCGGCCGAGTCGTAAACGGAACGGAGGCCAACGAGATTGTTGGGTCCAAATAATCGGCCATCAGAAAGTTGTAAAAAGGAAATCGGCTGATCGGCTGTGTGACCTGGGCTCATACAGGCCAAGATAGGAAGTCAGCTGGCCATCAGCTATTGGGTCCAAATAATCGGCCAGCTGATAAGTCGAGAGAAGCAGCCACAGGTTGACATAGGAAGTCGGCTGGCCATTAACTGTTGGGTCCAAATAATCGGCCATCTGATAAGCTGAGAAAAGTAGCCACAGGTCGAGATAGTGAATCAGCCGGTCATGAGGTACGCAAGGAGCTGATTTGGACAGGGTCACTGAGTGCATCGGCGACTGAAGGAACTAGGGTCGCTCAACGGCGGTCGACCATCCCTCTACCCTGAACAAGCGGGGGTTCAGCAGACAGGGCAGAATATGGCTAGGGATAAGGCGGTTGGTGTGGCCCTATATTCTAAGAAGTGGTAGACAGCATTATTCCCACTATTCACGAAATCAGCAGCAAATGGGGAAGTGGGTGAGGAGCAAGACCCGCACAGATTTCGGGAGAAAACGGTTACAAAGCAGTATCTATAAATACCGAGGAGTGTTTCAGCAAACACATCATCATCAACATATCAAACAACAACAAAATCAGAATCAAGTAGCGGATAAGAATAGTTTCTAGATAGTCATCTTCACTTCGGTTTCTTTGTTGATTAATCAGCCCATGTTCTTTCTTGTTTCTTACAACTTCAATCAAAATCTAATTCAGTTTGTTCATAAGTTTCTTTAGTTCATCAGCGTCTTTTCAATACTTTTTCTTTCCTTCCAATTTCATCAGCACAGATTTTAAGTCCTTGAGGTCATTCAAGGCGGACGAATAGCAATCGTCTCGAGGTCAGGACAATCGGCGCACTAAAGGTTTAGGCATCGTCCAGTCGACAGGTTAGGGTTTCATAATTTTCCACGTACAAATTAGGTGGCATACACGTAGAGCCGGTTCTCAATAGGTAAGTGTTCGTGGGCTGCAAAAATCGGCATGAACAGTTTGGCACGCCCGATGGTACCCGAAGCGAAAGAAAGAAACGGTATGACAAGAAAAGATACGAGTAAGGGTACAGTCCCTAGCGCTGAGAAGGAAACCTCGGCACCGACCGAGATAGCACACGAAGGGCCAATCGGCATGTCAAGTGCTGATACGGATGCCGAGTGATTGGTGTAGCAGAACAAATTGTTCAAAAATTTGGAATCATTTCTTGACCAGCAAGAGAGGAGATACAGAGAGGAGATGACCCTTTGGAAGGAAAAATAGGTCAGGAATATGGACGCTTTTTGGCATGATACCAAGGAGGAGGTGGCCACCGAATCAGCAGCAGACAATCTCGGTTCTAGGTTCGACGTTCGAACCGATCTCTTAGCTGCCGATATGAGAAGGTTGGCCACTTCGGTCGAGTCCCAAATTGGAGGGCACGTAGAATTGCTGACGGATGGGCCAGCTGATAAGCGCTCTACTTTGTCCTTGTCAAAAGTCTTGGGGGGCAAAGTGCCAGGAGCGTCAACGGACACATAGCCGGATACCATCAACAAAGGTAAAGCGGTGGCCGAGGAGGCATCGCGCACAATTGGTAGGTCGCCTCTACCACCCGACGTGATCAGGATCCCTGAAGGGTCACAGGTGATGAAGTCGTCGACCGGGGCGCAAGTCAAAGAAAACGTGCCCATATTTCCACCCATGGGGTACCGCCAGAGGTACGCTGATTCTGTACGGTAGTCACAGTACGTGCCGAACAAACAGCGACCTACGCAACTCCCACACGTGTCCCCGGCGATGAGAGGCACCGATATTGGCCCGTCTAACAGTAAGTGGCTCGGGGGGTACGAGACCGCTGAGCACCCGATGAACGGCTGCCGATAGAGTGTTAATGACCTGCAGATAGTGTCGAATGAGAATTGGTCGAACCGAAAGATCCCTATCTGCACCGATACTGACTTTGTAAGGTCAGTAGCCGTGACGGAAAACGTTTATGGGGCCGACCCAACTGACCGAATGGGGCTCCGTGAAATGATCGGCCAGATTGTTATCGAGACTGTGGAGGGTCGAGAACGCCCGACATACTGCAAATCTTACCCCGAGTGGATCGACCACACCTACGTCTTCCCACGCGACTACCGATTCCCATAGTTCACCAAATTTTTTGGGGTAGATAGGCAATCTACCCTCGAGCATATTGGCCGAGTCAGCATCCAGTGCGGGAAAGTTGGGACCAATGACTTTTTAAACTTCAGGTTGTTCCCTTATTCATTGACGGGTGTGGCCTTCGATTGGTATACCAAGTTGGAGCTCGACCCAATCGAGGAATGGGGTCAGATGGAATGAGCGATCGGCATTATCGGGGCCGTAGGTATATACCAATGGAAAGTGACGCCGCTCGGTTTGAAGAACGCGGGTGCTACGTACCAGAGGGCAATGAACTGCATGGTCTATAACTAAATCGGTGAATTCATCGAAGTATAGATCGATGATATAGTCATAAAATCGGCATCATTCGTCGATCATTTGCGACACCTAGAGAGGGCATTCGAAAGAATGACAAAGGCATATCAAATGCACAATCGGCGAAAGTCACCAATCGTGCATTTGAGGGGGGTGTGACGACCTCACTTCTCCCTAGGGCGTACCCTAAGGTATCCGTGGAGCGCCTGCCCAGCTCTCGCCAGGACTCACTCACTAGAATAACCAATAATACTTCAAAAGGGAAACATAAATAACCATTCCAATCCAAATCACAAGTAATACATAACTAAATTCAACTTACAACTCAGTTCTCGAATTACAGTGCAATGTACTTAGGGTTCAGCCACCAATCCCTCTTACAAGCCCGAATACATCAAAAGTCTTACAATCCATGGTTACAAAGTATACAAGAAATAATCCAGCCAAATACACTCAGAAAGATCACAACGCACGCTATCCAACATCTCGAGACCTGTGGGGGAAAATAAAACATTTTTGGGATGAGTTAGGAGCTCAATGAATGTCCAGTAAAAACAAGAAATTCATGGACCTTTGAGTTAACAGTCACTTTGTAAAACAATTGAGTTTTCAAGCAATCATTCCATCAATACTCAATTTAGCAACAACATACAGTAAACAGTAATTCAGTACACAATCAAATCCAGCATTGGAAGGATACAGTGCTCACTTGGAGCTATTTCAGTAGTCCGCTTCACCTTATAACTCCTGATCAATCCCCTCAGTACAACTGAACATCACCTTATCCCTCCAGTGGTAATACTCGAGTATACCCAGTCAATGCCCAAGGTTCCAACCTACCCGACTGAGTCCGCTTCTAGCTCGAATAGGCTAGCAACCAAGGGTAGGGCCCAGTTCCGCCAAAGGCGTACAATATGCGCAAATAATGATCAGTCACGACCAAGGAGTTTGTTTTAAGATAAAACTTTTCCAACCTATCCATCCACCCTAATGGCATACTCAAGTAGGCTTTTGACCCACTGATCGCTCAAGAAGGTGGTTTAGATAAACTTTCTAGCGAAAGGGTCTTGAGACCCAGTTCAGTCGATGCGATAAAGTACACCTCGACCTACAAGTAGTGATCGATGCGATAAAGTACACATCGGATTACAAGGGGTAAAATGCTCCTTGGTACGCCACTATCAAACAATCAAGTTATCAATAAAACAATCAAGGAAACAAGTAATTATTTCAACTAATCAATAATACCACTTAAACAAATAACACTTAACACTTGAACATTTAACTTGAAACACAAGTCCTTTGGAATCAATTTCTTTTCAAACCACGAGTAAATCAAGTCCTTGACCAATATGTGTGGAAGCATAATAGTAGCGAAATATTTGATTTAAAATGGATTTGAACATTCATAAACTCTTCATAAATGGTTTTACTTGTAAAAGCATTTTACTTGAAAATAGTGGTAAATCACTTCATTGTAAATACTAGCAAATCATTTCACAAATCTTTCATTTACAAACAATGGCAAGATTTTCATTTAAAAGAGAGTTAGAACACTCACCTCGAACCACTCAAACTAGTGAGTAAAGAAAAGGCTAAACTTCGTTAGTTGGTTCACCATCGACAAAGTCTTGGCCACCTGAGCCAAAGTTTGACTATCAGATACTTGCCAAAATCTCATATTCCAAGTCTTAACTCAACACCACAGAAGCACCAAACCGTCACTACTACGAAGTCTGGTTCGGGCCATATTAAAATTACCCTTGTTGAAATAGTAAGGTCTCAAATGTCAAAAATCGTTATTTTCAGAATAACTTGACACTTACTCATAGTCAAAACTATATATTAATTTAAAATACTTCATACCACGCTCTTATATTCGAAATACATAAAATTTGACCAAAATATGGTAAAACCCCCAAATTCATTCAAATGACACTTTTCATTCAAAATACATGAAAAACTTCACTTTTCATCTTTTAAATTTCAAACATTCCCTCCACTCAAACATACACTCACAATTGAACAAAACACATATTTTCTCAGAAGAAAGTTCTTCAAGAACAAACACAAATTTCGAAATCAAATATTAAATTTACCAAGCATGGGTTCGGCCATCACATCTATTTTCCTTCAAAATTCTCAACAACAAAACCCTACTTTTCTAACCATATCCTCATATATTTCACAAATACCATTCAAATCCACAATCAGGTCCTCAAATCCACTACCTAAAGGCCACCTCAAGTCCGCTACCTAGGTTGGGATTTCAAGAGCCCAACTTCATCTTTTCAGATGAGATCATTTTACCAAAATCAACCATAGATCTAAGCTATTTAACACTAATAAAGCTATATCTACAAAGTTCAAGCTTTATACCTTCAGATCTGACTAGGTCTGACAAGATCCGACAAGATCCACCGAGGCTTTGTGATATCTTCTCAAAATTGACCCCTTCCAAGCTCAACAACCATGCAAGCTTCGATCTTTATCCAAGATCTTCGAACTTTGACGGTGATCTACAACTCCAAACTCACGATCAAGCAACCCACCACTCAAACAAACTTTATTTCTTCACTTTTCTCTTTCTTTTTCTTTTCCAAACTTTCGGATGGCACCCCTCTCTCTCTCTCTCTTCAGTCGGCTGCCATGGAGGATGAATCTCAAGTCAACAATCTTCACTCAAACTTCACAAATTCAAGATACAAGTTGAAGGAAAGAATGGAAGTTCAAGGTGCAAGCTTTACCTCTTTTCTTTCTCTCCAAAAACCGGTCCAAATCCTCTCTCTCTCCTCCCTTTCTCAGCTGCAAGGAATGGTGGGGAGGATGGGCTTCAATGGTGGTTTGAAGCTTGGGAGAAACAAGGAAGAAGAAGAAGAAAATCAAGAAGACAACCTCTCTCTCTTTCCTTAGCTTTCTCTCGGCCTCTCTCTCTATTCTCTCCAAGTTTCAGCTGAAAATGGCAGCTTAAAGGAAGCCAAGAAAGTCAAGATAAAAGGGGACAAAAAGTGCCTTTTTCCCTGATTTAAGGTAATGCACTTTTTGGACGCTTTATGTTGTGTCATCCGCGACAGTCTAGGTTACACTGGTTTACTCCATTCCAACACTGTTTAACCTTTATAATATTTCCCTAATATCACTACATATGCTCGATTTCAAGTCCAAGTCACTATTCACGTGTCGGAACAATTTTTAACGCTAAAATAGCCAAACCACGCATACCGGCAATAAATTCGTATAAAATTCTCTAAATTGGAAAATAATCACTTTAAACATATATTCACTCATATTTCAATAAATAAATATAATATAAATAATATTATGCATTTTTAAAATAAAATCTGAATTTTGGGGCCCTCACAGGGGGCAGCTGTTGGGTCCAAATAATTGACCATCAGAAAGTTGTAAAAAGGAAATCAGCCGATCGGCTGTGTGACCTGGGCTCACACAGGTCAAGATAGGAGGTCAGCTGGCCATCAGCTGTTGGGTCTAACTAATCGACCAGCTGATAAGTCGAGAGAAGTAGTCACAGGTCGAGATAGGAAGTCGGCTGGTCATTAGCTGTTGGGTCCAAATAATCGGCCGTCTGATAAGCCGAGAGAAGCAGCCACAGGTCGAGATAGTGAATCAACCGGTCATGGGGTACGCAAGGAGCCGATTTGGATAGGGTCACGGAGTGCATCAGCGACTGAAGGAACTAGAGTCACTCAACGGCGGTCGACCATCCCACTACCCTGAACAAGCCGGGTTTCAGCAGACAAGGCAGAATATGGCTAAAGATAAGGCGGTTGGCGTGGCCTTATATTCTAGGAAGGGGTAGACAGCACTATCACCATTATTCACGAAATCAGCTACAAATGGGGAAGTGGGTGAGGAGCAAGATCCGCACCGATTTCGAGAGAAAATGGTTACAAAACGGTATCTATAAATACCGAGGCATGTTTTAGCAAACACATTATCATCAACATATAAAACAACAACAAAATCAGAATAATGTAGCGGATAACAATAGTTTCTAGATTGGCATCTTCACTTCGGTTTCTTTATTGATTAATCAGCCCATGTTCTTTCTTGTTTCTTAAAACTTCAATCAAAATCTAATTCAGTTTGTTCATAAGTTTCTTTAGTTCATCAGCGTCTTTTCAATACTTTGTCTTTCCCTTCCAATTTCATCAGCAAGGATTTTAAATCCTTGAGGTCACTCAAGGCGGACGAACAGCAATCGTCTAGAGGTTAGGACAATCGGCGTACTAAAGGTTTGGGCACTGCCCGATGGGACCCGAAGCGAAAGAAGGAAACGATATGGCAAGAAAAGATACGAGTAGGGGTACAGTCTCTAGCGCTGAGAAGGAAACCTCTTCACTGACCGAGATAGAACACGAAGGGCCAATCGGCATGTCAAGCGCCGATACGGATGCCAAGTGGTTGGTGTGGCAGAACAAATTGTTCAAAAATTTGGAGTCATTTCTTGACCAGCAAGAGAGAAGATATAGAGAGGAGATGACCTTTTCGAAAGAAAAATGGGTCAAGAATATGAACACTTTTTGACATGATACCAAGGAGGTGGTGGCCACCAAATCAGCAGCAGACAATCTTGGTTCTAGATTCGACGTTCGAACCGATCTCTTAACAGCCGATATGAGAAGGTTGGCCACTTTGGTCTAGTCCCATACTGGAGGGCACGTAGAATTGCTGACGGATGGGCCAGCTGATAGGCGCGCTACTTTGTCCTTGTCAAAAGCCTTGGGGGGCAAAGTGCCAGGAGTGTCGACGGACACACAGCCGGATACCATCAACAAAGGTAAAGCGGTGGCCGAGGAGGCATCGCGCATAATTGGTAGGTCGCCTCTACCACCCGGCGTGATCAGGATCCCTAAAGGGTCACAGGTGATGAAGCCGTCGACCGGGGGGTAAGTCAAAGAGAACGTGCCCATATTTCCACCCATAGGGGACCGCCAGAGGTACGCTAATTCTGTACGGCAGTCACAGTACGTACCGAACAAACAGCAACCTATGCAACTCCTACACGTGTCCCTAGCGATGAGAGGTGCCGATATTGACCTGTCCAGCAGTAAGTGGCCCGGGGGGTACGAGACTTCTAAGCACCCGACGAACGGCTGCCGATAGAGTGTCGATGACCTGCAGATGGTGTCGAATGAGAATTGGTCGACCCGAAGGGTCCCTATCCGTACCAATACTGACTTTGTAAGGTTAGTAGCCGCGAAGGAAAACGTTTATGGGGCCGACCCAACTGACCGAATGGGGATCTGTGAAATGATCGGCCAGATTGTTATCGAAACTGTGGAGGGTCGAGAACGCCCGACATACTGCAAACCTTACCCCGAGTGGATCGACCACACCTACGTCTTTCCACGTGGCTACCAATTCCCAGAGTTCACCAAATTTTTCGGGGAAGATAGGTAGTCTACCCTCAAGCACATTGGCTGATTCAGCATCCAGTGCGAGAAAGTTGGGACAAACGACTTTTTAAATTTCAGGTTGTTCCCTTATTCATTGACGGGCGTGGCCTTCGATTGGTATACCAAGTTGGATCTCGACCCAATCGAGGAATGGGATCAGATGGAATGAGTGATCGGCATCATCGGGGCCGTAGGTATATACCAATGGAAAGTGACGCCGCTCGGTTTGAAGAACGCGGGTGCTACGTACCAGAGGGCAATGAACTGTATGGTCCACGACTAAATCGGCGACTTCATCGAAGTACAGATCAATGATATAGCCATAAAATAGGCATCATTTGCAGATCATTTACGACACCTAGAGAGGGCATTCGAAAGAATGATAAAGGCATATCAAATGCACAATCGGTGAAGGTCACCGATCGTGCATTTGAGGGGGGCAGCTGTTGGGTCCAAATAATCGGCCATCGAAAAGTTGTAAAAAGGAAATCGGCCAATCAGCTGTGTGACCTGGGCTCATACAGGTCAAGATAGGAAGTCAGCTGGCCATCAGCTATTGAGTCCAACTAATCGGCCAGCTGATAAGTCGAGAGAAGCAGTCACAGGTCGAGATAGGAAGTCAGCTGGTCATTAGCTGTTGGGTCCAAATAATTGACCATCTGATAACCCGAGAGAAGCTGCCACAGGTCGAGATAGTGAATCAACCGGCCATGGGGTACGCAAGGAGCCAATTTGGACAGGGTCACTGAGTGCATCGGTGACTGAAGGAACTAGAGTCGCTCAATAGCGGCTAACCATCCCACTACCCTGAACAAGCGGGGGTTCAGCAGACAGGGCAGAGTATGGCTAGGGATAAAGCGGTGGGCGTGGCCCTATATTCTAAGAAGTGGTAGACAGCACTATCCCCACTATTCACGAAATCAGCTGCAAATGGGGAAGTGGGTGAGGAGTAAGACCCGCACCGATTTCAGGAGAAAACGGTTACAAAGCGGTATCTATAAATACCGAGGAGTGTTTTAGCAAACACATCATCATCAACATATCAAACAACAACAAAATCAGAATCAAGTAGCGGATAAGACTGGTTTCTAGATAGGCATCTTCACATCGGTTTCTTTGTTAAATAATCAGCCCATGTTCTTTCTTGTTTCTTACAACTTCAATCAAAATCTAATTCAGTTTGTTCATAAGTTTCTTTAGTTCATCAGCGTCTTTTCAATACTTTTTCTTTTCCTTCCAATTTCATCAGCACAGATTTTAAGTCCTTGAAGTCACTCAAGCCGGACAAACAACAATCGTCTACAGGTCAGGACGGTCGGCGCACTAAAGGTTTAGGCACCACCCATTCGACAGGTTAGGGTTTCCTAATTTTTTACGTACAAATTAGGTGGCACGCGCATAGAGCCGGTTCTCAATTGGCAAGTGTTCGTGGGGTGCAAAAATCGGCACGAACAGAGATGATACCGTTCCGATTTGATTTCGAAACATGTAACTCGTCGGGAAATCGTCGAAATTCGGCCGAGTCGGTTCCGAGATACAAAAAACCGGTCGAGAATCCTGAGTCATCCCGAGTCGACTCGGAGTCAAAAGATAAGAGAAAAATCTGATAAAAATGAAAAAAATAGACAATGTCTAATGCACGAATATAACAAAATCTTGTGGACAAACACAAAATACAACAAAATCGAGATAAAAACAAGCACAGTAGCACAACCATGTTTCAGCACCGTGGTTCGCATCATGATAGTTCTTTCTTTGACTCCAGTAATAGTCGATTTTATGGATGTGACTCTGTTGGATCATGTAGTAATAGCGATAGTATTAACTATCGAGGATTTGGATACTACCACCATACTCAGGAATTTACTGGTGTCCCATCATTTCCCATGTTTTGTGATTATGGAACACGTAGTCAATCCTCACAGTCAACAAATACACCAGAGGGCTCTTACATGTTACCTACTCAAGGTCTTGTGCCACTTCCACATCCGTTTTACCATCCTCCAAGAGATGAAAATGTCTCTGAACCGTATCGTCATTCTACTTGGTATTGATAGGTAAATAAAATAAAATAATATTAAATATTTTTAAATTATTACATTTTTTAATGTGACTCTTTTTTATCTTTGGCAGTGGATTGATCATGAAACAAGTGAAGTTTCTCCTACTTATGTCAAAAATAAACTTGTGAATCGTATATATTACTTATGCAATTATTATTTTTTTAGATTTTTTTTGTCTGCTATTTTGACCTTGTTTGTAATGGTGTTATGTTCAATGTTTTAAGATATTTACTATTTTTGATAACGTAAAAATAGTATATCTTAGAGATTTTCTTTACTCATTTTCTTGTTGGTTTTTTTTTTTTTGCATATGTTTTTTTATATTTTGAATGGTCATTTACAATTTTTAGAATAATGAAATGATTTAAAATATATGTCTCGTCAAGACCGTGACCGATATGCTGAGTCCGATATGGAACGGTACAAGCCGTGACCGCGACTTTGAACCATGGTCTAGACCAAAAACATGGATTTACAAGTTAAAGATGTAATCTACTAGTCCACCAGTGGAGTGGGAAGGAAAGGAGCCAATATCTTATTGTTGGTGTAGTTATAACTATATATTTTCAATGAATTCCATTGAATGTGAAACAAGTAATGAAGCTCCCGGTGGAAACAAAGAATAAGCACGTTTCTTTTCTTTTAATTGAAAACACTAAGCATGTACAACTGCAGAAAATGCATGACTCTCGCCATCAAAATATCTCAACTTGTTTTACTTCAGTTTAGGAGAAATTATGTGTCAGGGGATATGACACAGCAAACCAGATTTTACCGGAAAAGAACTGCACTATTTCAGATATAATGCCCCATTGTCTTATGGTGATGACTTAAAATAAAAAAAAAATACTATGTGGGTAAATCTTCACGTTCCCATTTATTTATTAGCAGGTTTAGAATAGAAATGAGTACTTACAAAGTGCTAATGATAAAAACTCTTAATCTAATTGAGTACCACAGCTTTGAAGGCAGTTCATTACTATTATATAAGCCTCATAATAGATCCTCTTATGATCATAAAACCGTCGAAGATACATTGAGATATACGATTTTTACCTTATACCATATCAATGGCTGTTTCTCAGCCAAAGCGGGCTGTGATACCCAAAGTGAAGAGCCTCCACTTGATAACCCCTTATCTCTTCCCCTTTCAAACCAATCTGCATTGAAGGACTCCAATATGAGACATTGAACCTTGAATGAACTTAGTTTACTTTGCAGACAGCAATCAGGTTGTGTTCATTGATCAATAGAAGGAAATCTTCTTTGTCTAACTTAAGTTGCATAATTTGCCAAGACAACAATCTAGAAGCACAGAAATAGGAACTTCCTGTAAGAAGTTGAAAAGATGACTGCAATTCTCTTAAATTGAGCAGGAATCCTAAATAGTAAACAAAAAATAACCTAATAAGTCCACCGCTTTAAGGAGAGACCAATGGTAGAGCCATTTGTTAAACCTTTTAACTGCACGGGGCCAGTAACCCCAGCTCCCGTTGGCTCAAAGAAGGCTCCATCATTCTAAAAGCCATTAGAGATTTGTATCAGAAAATAGGGTGCAAGCTAATATGCTACTTCCAAGTAGAGATGATTACAGAAAATTTCAGCCACTATGGAAGAACCAAACTCTGCATAGCATGTAGTGTCGAGTAGCATTGTCCTTGCTTTTAGATAAACTTTCATGCATGGAAAAGAAGGTTGTACCTAAACCCCTACTGTAAAACTCAAGAGATCAATTGTGTTTTTTCCTGTTACAAGGGAGATGACTTTCAGTGCAACTTTAGCATTGCCACTGCTGCCTTTCACACTTCGTACAAGATAGTCAATCATCTTAGAGTGAGATTCCAAGCAGCATTGCTACTAATGTCACCATTGTGTTCGAGGACATACAAATATATTTTTACTGGCAGTTCGAGTTGAAACCCGGTCCTCTTACCGGGGAACAATAACAGACTAAGTGGTAATTGGTATAGTAATTCCAAACTGTGGTAGATTACCGATTTCCAATACTCATTTGGTAATCCAAAACATTTCTGATTACTTCTTTTTGCTGGAGTAAATGTCTAATGATATTTCTGAAACATTTTGGTGATGCTCTTGTTCTGGATATAAGTTTCGAGGCTGCAAATAAAATGAGTTGCTACCCTAAAGTGGTATATATTTCTACTAATAAATTATTATTTCATATATAGTAGTTCTGTATTCTAAAAAAACCTACTATGGCTGTCTGGCATACATGATGTATGCTACCTAATGTCCAGCATTCCTATTCCAGTATACGTGTTGTTAATGCATCAATATAAACTTTACACAACGTACAGATTAGCAGTAAATGAGGATTGTTTCGAATAGCATCACGGAATTGACCTTCTTCTAGAAGAAGCTATTGAGTGGCACAATCCACTTTGATGGTGGCTTCTGTCATGGAGTTTAAAAGGGTGGTTGAGAAAGAATGATCAAAAAGAAACATCAAGAAAGGAAAGAATTTTTTTTTTTGAAACATCAAGAAAGCAAATTTTTTTTTTTTGAAACATCAAGAAAGCAAAGATTTTTTTTTTCTCATGTATTTGTTCTCTTTTTCTTGTTTTGCATTGCCTTGGTTTAATTTCTTAGGTGTCTTATATCGTCCATAATTTTTTCAATCTAAATCTTCCATAGATTTTCAGAATGAATCAAGAAAGGACAGCCGCCACATCATGTAAGCCTTTTCATCCAGCCTTTGATTGATCCTTAATTTTAATTATAACAAGCAACTTGTACTTAGACCTTGTTCATGGCAATTAGAATTCCAATCATCTCCATTTAACTGAGAAGTAGGATTGCGTTTTTGGATCGCATTTTTGCCATAGTCAGGAATGAACTATTGGTTCCCACAGACGGCGCTAATTGTAAGAGTAAAAAATCTGGTCCGCTGGGCTGACCTGTCACGCACCCCAGACCATGTGCCGAACTGGTCGAAAAGACCTGTCGACCAAGAGCCGAGCTAGCTGAACCTGCTAAGACAAGGCGGGATTGACTCCTTGGGGTAGCTCCAATGATCAAGTTAGAAAGGCAGTAAGTGGACAGCGTGAGAGAGAGAAAGAGATGTAGGGCAAGTTGCACCGTTTTTGGCGTACCTTAAACTGGTGTTTTACCTGTACTTTTATAGAGGCTCGGTGATGAGCTCCCTAGAGTTGTAGTTAATCCCAAATACCGGCAGAAACGGAAGTGGGACTTATCTTTTGGATGGGAAGATAAGGATAAGCGAGGTTCTTGCTTATCCGGGCGAGCTGTCTGACTCCCTCGGGGGTAGCTCGGCCACAGTTGTGGGCCAGCTCGGTCTGGTTGTGTCCCAGGGAGATAGATTGACCATGGCGTTAGCTAGCTCGGCTAGGTACGGTTAACCCCCTGATCTGACAGCCGAGATGTTAGCCCATGGTGTCACGTGTACGGTGACTATTCGTAACTTCCTCAACCACAATAGTGGATTGCAATCGATTTCTCTTACATAGGGGGTTAGCTTTTCGTGGACATAATGAGTTTGAAAGTTTTGTTAATCAAGGTAATTTTCTTGTGCTTTTGAAATTTCTTCCTGGTTATAGTGAAGGGATAAAGAATGTAATTTTAGAAAATGCTCCAGAAAATAATCAATTAACTTTCCCTAAGATTCAAAGCTATATTGTGAATGCGGCTGCAGTTGAAACTACTATTGCAATAATAAATGAACTTGGAGATAAATTTTTTGGTATCATAATTGATGAGCGCCATGATGTATCTAATAAGGAACAAATAGCTATTGATTTGCGTTATGTCAATTCAGCAGGATCAATTGTTGAATGATTTTTAGGGATTGTTCATGTCAATAATACTTTTGCTTTGTCACTTATGTTATGCAATGAGAGCTTTAATCAATTGTGGTTGCTGGCAGGGAGTTTCGGTTGTTTTATAGGGGAGACTCTGTCGAAATTTTTGCAAAAATTTTTTACATAATGTCCTTTCTAAATTCGTCAACACAAGTTAGGGGTTTTCATTACATAGGTGGAAAGGCACCAACTTGACAAAAAAGAAGTGTTTTTTTTTTAAATAATGAAAGAAACACAATGAAAGGTGGAAAGACACCTACTTGACAAGGTTATATAAGGGGCCTATGTGTTGAGGGATCTCCGTCACAATTACTTACGTCAGCTGTGCAAGCCTATAGCAGTTATGACCTTAAAAAATTGTTTTTACTTTCCATTAGTAGTTTCATTTAGCTTGGGCACATTATTCCAATATGTGGTTGTCCATGAACAAGTATGAGCAAGTATGGTTTGGGGTCAATTATTTTGCATTAGAAATCTTCTGCTTATGCTCAACCTACGATGCCTAGTAATGAACAACTCCGTTTTGGATTAGTTATGAATATTATGTAATGCATTCATTGATTAATAAATTTGATGTTGTGCCAGGGAGTTCTAGTCATGTTATAGGGGAGATTCTGCAAAAATTTTAGTAAAGAGGGTAGTTAAACTTCCCAAAATATTCAAACCATACACCTTAAGAGGTAGGCCGTGGTTAGACAATTAATTTGAAATCATTGTATTGGAACTTATTATGGTGAGATTCAGATGGAATGTTACAATTGCTAGTTGAGATGCAGTGTTATTCATGCATTTCTTACCTACATCTCCATTAACTTATCGATTTCCTTATTCCTTTCCACTGCTATGCTAGTAAGCTAATCGATGCTCAAAATCTACCCACTGTTATAGTCGAGTACAAATCAGTATTCGTCTATAACAGTAGGTATTTCTGTTGGCAGTTCTCATACTCAATGTATGTATTCATCTCTTTCTATAGTACACTTTATTGTTCAGTCTCATTTTGATATATGTCATAATCTGTACCGTCCATATTTATTTTTTATTCTCCTTTCATATTACTTTCCTTCCATATTGGCATATTCTAGAAGAGACTCTGCCGAATTTTAAATAAATTTGTATTTCGAACTCATGCCCTTCAATACAATCCTTTGTAGGAAACAAGTCTTGTTTATGCACTGGACAATTATAGATTTCTTATTCTTGAATACGTGCGTCTGTCTAGCATAAATTGAAGTTCACATTATGATCATCCTGTTAGCTCTGTGATTACAGAATTGGAAAACATGTCTGTCGAGTGACCTCTACGAGTATTTCTCTACTGGGGAGGTCAAATAGAGTTCCATGAGGGGTCAGTATGTTATTTCCCTCAGGCCTGCAATCGATCAGTCAAACTGCGGCGTAGAGTTTCGTATGATGAATTAGTTGATAAAATTTATGAATATATAGGAGTGGACAGGGGGACTGTCAAACTTAAAATATTCCTCCGTCAACCGACTGGGCGCTTGATACATAGTATTTCCCCGATCGTGGATGATGAAACCTTGGAGGATATGTACGATTTATGGCGTGAGACAAATCCGTACATTGCAGAAATATACATTGACCAGGAGCAAATTGGCCCATTTCCCTCCGCTCCTAATGTTGGTCCGATGTGTCCCTTTTCAATTCCTGTACGGATTCAATGAGGGTGCATCATCCGCCCCACACGGCGACACCCGAGACGGCCTCTGCATCCCACCACACGCTCAAAGATATATCTCGGGATCAGTTATGGTCACAACCCGTAACTGGTGATATAGGGTAATCTGCAATGCAGTCTGCAGTACCTCAAAACATTCACAGGACCCAATTCCATGGTCTTGACTCAATATCTACCTTCAATGAGTCTGCATTGCCATTCCAGCAGTCTCCTCATGCATATCACTCAACTCCGGGTCCAAGTTGCCGAGTATTGGATGATGATGATGTCTACACCAATACAGGCACCACAATTCCTACTTCGGATAATGAGACTGATCGAGAGGTTGATGTAGTGGATGCAGAGGAGTCCAGTTTTGAGGACATCCTTCCAAGCGATTCAGATGATGAGACCGGCGCATATGGCTTCCAACATGATTACAGTAAAATTGCCTTTGCCGATTACTCCAGTACATCTAACGAGCAATCTGGTGGCACTGGGCAAAATATTCATTATGGTCAGTTTTATGTTCCAAGGGGCTAGCATTTTTCCAGAACCTTGGAACCTATGATGCCGATGACCTTGGTGATGAGGATGATTACACTAGTATTCCTATATACAGCGAGGAGAATAGGAATATTTGTTTACACATGAGATTTGAAAGTAAGCAGCAGCTCGCTAAGGCCATCAGGTTATGGTCCATCGAGCAAAACAGAGAGTTCAGGGTTGTGGAAAGTAACAGGGACATGTGGGTGGCAAGATGCAAGTCATGGTGTGACGGGGCGAGTACCCAAAATTGTGACTGGTCCATCAGAGCACTTCGAAAGAAGACTCATGGACTGTGGCAGATTACTAGATGGACTAGGGATAACACTTGCTTTGGTACATTGTCTGCCAACAATAACTAAAACTTGACTTCAGCAGTTATTGCCAGTTACATAGTCCGAAGTGTTGAAGACGATCCTAGATTCAATATTAAAAACATAATGTCTGCTATAAAAACAGATTTGAAGGTTGACATCACCTACAAGAAGGCGTGGTACGGTAGGTGGAAGGCTATTGATATTGTATTCGGCACTTGGGATACAAATTTTGGTGACCTCCCCAAATACATGCATGCACTTGTGTAGTCCAATCCAGGGACTGTTGTTACGTGGTTGCATTATCCAGCTAGTGGAGATCGGCTTAAGACATTTAGGTATGTGTTCTGGGCATTTGGACTAGCAATTCTGGCATTTCACATGTGTAGACCCGTGGTTTGTATTGACGGCACTCATTTGCGTGGTGAGTATAAAGGCAAACTCATTATTATAGCCACACAAGATGCGAACAATCAGATACTTCCACTTGCCTATGCTTTAGTCGATGAGGAGACAATCGAGAGTTGGGACTGGTTCATGTACCGGTTACGATATCATGTGCTCAAAGACCATTTTCCTATATGTGTGATATCGGATTGGCATCAAGGTATCATCCGAGTAATGTCGACACACGACTACCGGAGGGAGCCGCTGGCATTCCACAGATTCTGCCTTCGACATGTCAGAAGCAATCTCATGACACGCCATAAAGGATTACACCTTAAAAGGTTGTGTTGGGCGTTAGGGAAAGCTAGACAAATGCGCAAGTGGAGAGGATTGAAACGTGAGATGCAGCAAAAATTCCTGGATGCGTGGGCGTATTTGTCAGAAATTGAAGAAGAAAAATGGTGTTTGGTTCATGATAGAGGTCATCGTTGGGGTATTCTTACTACCAACCTGTCGGAGAGTTATAATAAAGTCCTTAAAGGGGCATGACATCTGCTGATTCGAGCATGCGTGGATATGACATTGCACCGGACAGTCGAACTATTTAAGAGGAGAAGAGCGGATGCCAGTCATTGTCGTCATAGATTTCCCTCGAGGATATGGCGGCGTTTTAATGTTGCTAAAAAAAAAGTAGGAATACACAGGGTTGTGGAGTTTCATGCCACAACCGGTGTATGCAAGGTTGTGACAGGCCACCGCATGGATGGCAAAGGGGGTAATATGCAGACTGTCAAGTACTTGGAGAATGAATGCTCGTGTGAAAAGTGGCAGATGTATAGGCTTCCATGCTCTCAAGCTCTGGCTGTGTGTAGACATCGAGGGGATAATTCGAACATGCATGTAGATCAGCTATTCACCAAAACTAGGAGGTTCCAGCAGTATTATGGAATTTTCAACCCTTTACCACATCCGGATAATTGGTTGGATCCTGGGTGGGAACTGCAAGGTGATAGCAGCAGATTCATTACAAGGAAGACAGGAAGGGTTCGAACCAGAAGAATTCGTAACGAGATGGACGAGAGAGACCCGCAGGAACCGGGAAGGTGTACCAATTGTCATGAAAGGCGTCATAACAGGAGGAATTGTCCAAATTTTAGGTCATGATTTGTAGTATGTGTTTTAAAGTATGACATTATTTGTTGTACTGTGTACTGTGTCGTCCGTTCTTTATGTTTTTATTTGGAGCCTTTGTATGCAAATTGTTGATATATTCGTTGATGTAACTTTGTGATATGAAAAATGTTGCTTAGTGTGTTACTTTATATTTCTGTATCGAAAAAAATGTGTTTGATGGTAGGGAGCTTTACTAATGTTATAGGGGAGGCTCTGCTAAAATTTTTATAAATGTAGTTCACAGAAAGGCCTTTCTAAATTCATCAACGTATTTTACAATTTGTTTTTGAAGTTTTCTATTTCGTTTTACTTTTTTCCATTTCTGTTTATTTAATTATCATTTTATGATTGCTCCCGTTCTTTGAAATAAACCTAGTAACTGCCAAATTGTTTTGGAATTATATTTAAAAAAATGAAGTAAGAGGGACAATGTAAGAGTTTTGGTTTTTCTGCTAAACATAGCGTTGTGGAATGTGTATTGAGGGGTTTTAATTGTAACATGTTAGAAGGGTGTTTAATTGCTAAGATTAGCTTTAAGTGATTTTATATTTTTTAAATAATGTATACTTATTCTGTAATTGTATATTTACAAATAGTTTAAATTTTGATTGTATAGGTGAAGGTAATTATGACCGATGTTCCACCGCAGTCGGATGTGCACCTCGATCCATATGTGGCTGACATTATTGAGGTGGGAACTGCCCACAGAGCCTATTCCATATTTCACGGCCATATACCAGGCGATCAGCTCGCTGTCCGCCGGTTTGATAAAGCTTTCTGGGACCACAGACCGATACCTGAGCAGGTGCTCCACTACATCCGGATAGTGGGATTCGAGGGGGTACTACTTTGCGGCTATCAGCAGTTGGATCATGCCTTGATCACCAGTTTAGTGGAGAGGTGGCGCCCGGAGACACATACCTTTCATCTCCCCGTCGGAGAGGCTACTGTGACCTTACAGGATGTTGAGGTCATATAGGGATTAAGCATTGACGGACCCCCAGTTATAGGTTTGGATGTAGCGCACACCGTAGAGGAGTGGAGCGGCATTTGTGATGAGCTTTTAGGATTTTTCCCAGTGCCGACTGACTTTGATGGGGGTCGCCTGAGAGTTAGTTGTTTGTCTGGGTTGTTGGATAGGGGCCTGCCGGGTGATACTACGGATGAGACATTCAGGCAGAGGGCACGTGTCAACATCATGTTACTGTTGGGCGGGCATTTATTTTCGGATAAGTCTAGGAATAAACTTTTCCTGATGTGGCTTCCACATCTGCCGGATTTGGAGACAGTTGGGGAGTACAGTTAGGGAAGGGCAGTCCTAGCGGCACTGTACCAGTCTCTATGCACCGCCACATGGCCTGAGGTTACATATATTGCAGGTCCGTTATTGCTTCTGCAGGTATGACGTTGTTGCATACTCACAATGGATGTAGTTAGGAATTGTTTTAATAGGTTACCTGAAATAATATAACACATCTGCAATTGCAGATATGGGCGTGGGAACGAATGCCGACTTTGCGTCCTGATCGAGTGCAGCCACTAGAGCACTATCCCGGTCCCTATGGAGTTACGTCGAGTACTACTTGCTTTACTTGCAATTCAAATTTCGAACCCTTGTTGCAAATGATTTACTACCCCTGTTTAATTTTTCATCGGTTTTGCAGGTGGGATATTGGTCTCGATTTACATAGGGTTGTGCGACATGTCTTGCCAGCTCTTAGAGACCAGTTGACTGGGTTACGGCCTGATGAGGTACTTTTAGCAGTGCCTATGAATAGCTTGCAATCTTGTATAAATTATGCTTTTGTGTTATTCGACTGATCAATACATGTCAGTGAACTTTGATTTGATATGGGTCGATGAATTTGTTAGTATTCATCGGTTCTTACGGGCAGGGTGTTTTTCATCATTTACTATACCAATTGTTGCCGAAAGTTTATGAAGTTAAGGTGATGTATTTCTCTGTATTTTTTCAGTTCGTTTGGCTGCCATATTCAGAGGACATTCTTGCATCTCTCCCTGAATATTGTATTGCAGGACGTGACATTTGGAGATCTGTCACGTACATCATTTGTTGGGAGGATGTCGAGCCCCATTTCCCTCACCGAGTTATGCGACAGTTTGGTTTACAGCAACCCGTGCCCGACTCTCAGCTGGCCGAGAGTAATGCCACGATACATCGATTTAGTCGTCGTGGCAGGAAGAATTAGGATTGGGACACTGCACACGTGCATTATATTGATGTTTGGACCCATCGGCATTCATAGTTGGCGGATGGCATTGCAGTTGATGATACTACTTATTCATCTAATGACTATTTTCGGTGGTTTCATCAGCGGATAGTTCTCTACGTATCAAACCCAAGTCGACATCCTCCTATTCCCGAGGGGTTTCAGGGCGATAGCGCCAGAGCAGAATATGTTGTAAGTTTCACCACTTACTAATAATAGACACAAATTTTCCTGACTTGTATTATCAAACTCGTCAACACATGACTGCACTTACACATTTCTTAACATGCCCTTCTCTGAACAGGTGGATGCTATGTCGTGCCTTCATTACATGGCATTAGATTCTGAGGCAGTATGCGACTAGCAAGACAGGCATCATTTTCGTGCATTCAGAGAGTTTGTAGCTGAGAGTTTACAGCATGTTGGGGCGGCATGGCGTCTTGCAGTTCGCCCTCCACCTATACCACATGACATTCCACGCCATGTTGACCCACGTCGTGTTGAACGCGCTCCTCGGAATGTAGGTGGAGGCCAGCATGGTAGTGGTCGGCGTCGTAGGGTGTAGTCACCTGAGCACATCTTCTAGACAGACGCTGGCGGCAGTACAATGGCTACCGAACACCATTGTGGTGGATCAACTGTGCTCGTACCTCGGTCGCTGATCATGCGGGAGGGTACAACATCTAAATCACCGGTGACGTTTCAAGAGTTCACACCTATGGAGAACCTAGACGTTGGAACTTCCAGTCAATGGGAAGGAGGTCCTAAACAAACATGGCCTCGTACTGAGGATTTACATAATCAGCAGGCTGCACATGAGTCACACACTACTCAAGTGACTCTAGTTGTGCAAAACCTGCCACATAGAGGAGTTAGGACGCGTAGACGTAGAGAGTGTGGTACTGGTGGACATCTTGGAGGACATTGAACCTTGTATTGATTGAGTAGTTTTTTTCCCATTACTTCAAAGTAGGAAATATATATTTTTCGTTTGCAATCCCCTAAGGTTAGTCGACCACGAATGTTTTATGATACCAGTTGTTGCGCCGACCTCGAATTGGTCAGAATCGCTGGTCCAAAATTCTACAAGCTAACCACCCCTACAGTAAAAATTATTAGCGAATTAGTTAAAATTATGGATCACTTATAGTACTATTAAAATGAGGCTGCAAAAAATTCATAATTTTTAAAAATATCTTTGTTCACTGCTATCAGGGCGATAACATTAATAGGAATTCCGTATGTAATATTATGGTGAGTTGTGAATTAATGTATTTTCAACCATACCGTCTACAAAAATAACCAAAAAAAACTTACAAATATGTAACTGAACTCGGTACAGGTTTTCAAATTAACTCAAAACAATTGACAATAACGATATGATTTATGTTTCAAACATTTAATATACACTTCATCCTAAACCAAAAATTAATTGTATTTTGCCCGTTGTCCGATAATGATAACCCTAAATTTTATGTTATTTAAATTAAATAATTCACTTAAATAATATACAAGCTATCTACAAATTTTTCAATATCCGAACGGGAAAAAGAATATTTCATACTAATAATTCAGATTTAAATGATAAAATATCTATTAATATGAAAAACTTCAACAAACCAAATGTGTTTAAATCTCGCATGCAAAATATTTAGTTCTGATAAAGACAAAGTATTATGTAATTTGAAAATATAAAAGTTCTAATATAAGCAAATTAAGTTCGACAGTTTAAAAAACATATGCTAGTCAATATTTTTACGATGAAAGTTATAGTCTATGGTTAAAAAACACTTTACATGAGGGAATATATGGTTCAAGTTTTAGGGTTTATAGTTTTAGGGTTGTAGGGTTTCGGGTTCTAGGGTTTATGCCTTTAGGGTTGTAGGGTTCTATAGTTTAGGGTTTACGGTTTTAGTGTTTATGGCTTTAGGGTCGTAGGGTTTAGGGTTTAGGGTTTAAGGTTTACGGTTTACGGTTTAGGGTTTCAGGTTCAGGGTTTAGGGTTTACGGTTTTAGGGTTAGGGGTAAAGGGTTTATGGTTTACGGTTTACTTCATTCGGGTTTTAGGGTTTAGGGTTTAGGGTTAATAACCGTTAGGGTTTAGGGTGCTCAATTTTTTATTACGGTTTAGGGTTTGGAGTTTAGGGTTTATGGTTTAGGATTTAGGGTGCTCAATTTTTTATTACGGTTTAGGGTTGAGAGTTTGGGGATTACACATTTGGGGTCATAAGTAGTACATAAATCGAAATCTGTGTTGGAATGGAACAAAAATTTTATAGTAATAGTATCAAATTCCCTAAGGTCTGTACTAAACAAAAGGAAAAATATTAGAACATGGTTTCATAGTTATTGCAGTTGCAAAAGTAAGTATTTTGTCTTCTGGTGATACTTCTGAGTATCAGATATTCTTGTCATACTTCTTATGCGCGAGAAATGCAATTTTGGACGTAATGTTATCCCTCATGTTTGAAAATTTGGTTCCTAAAGAACTTGTATGCAAATTTCCTCTTGTTCTTTCTTGTTTTTCCTTTCCATTACAACTTGATGTTCCCACAATAAAATTTAAAGTAACTATGGAGATATTTGGTTTTGTTGATACGATTTATTGAATAATTGAAGTAATTTTATTTTATACCTATTTCATTTGAAGTTAATATACAACCAATTCAAATGCATGCAAAAAGATAAAATTTATTAGATTGTCAACTTAATTTACTACATATACTATATTGAAATCATAGCCTTTGGGGTATATTTAATAACATTTTCAATATTCATTATAAGTGGAAAGTGATAGGACCCATGAACAATTGGTTATTCATAGTAAAAAAAAACAAAATAGTAAGTACATATAGGATGTCTAATTTGAAACCAACTATACGTGCATAAGAAGGATGTGAGAAACTGGTGGTATGAATAGACAAAATCAAGTAAATAAAGAAAAGGAAGGAAAACAAGTTTAGTTATATTTGTCATAGTAAAGCAATTTTGACCTAATTCGTATCACCTTTCATTCTAAAACCTCAAAATCTAGAAAATTAAGAAACTATAATATTTCAAATGCCAAATGTTGGTGGGTCAAAAATAGCAAAGTAAAAGATGTTGACTACTGGCAAATTAGTTTTGACCATTAAGATTATTGGACTTCTGCCAAACCTCCTATATGACCAATAAATTTGAGGGTGAAATTTATTTTGACCTTAGTCAGCAGGAATTTTTTTATTTTATTTTTTGGCACTCGCATTTGCTGAATGCGAGTTCAGGATGAATTTTTTTTTTCATTAATTTTTGGTACTCGCATTCGCTGAATGCGAGTTGTAAGAAACTCGCATTCACCGAATGCGAGTTCAAGATGAATTTTTTTAATTAAATTTTCGCAACTCGCATTCGGAGAATGCGAGTTCCAAAAATTTTAAGTTTTTTTAAAATAGTGAACTCGGATTTTGCAAATGCGAACATCGCTGGCAGGAAACCTAAACCCAAATCACCCTATTTGCAGAAAAAATTTAAAAACCATCACATTTCTAGAAATATCTCGGGATTAGAATGAGGTTGAGATAATAATGATGAAGTGGGAGATAGAGTTTGAGATTGGGTAGGAGAATGCGTTTGAGTAGGATTAGGATTATTACCAAATGGAATGTTGGCGGTGGGCATGAGTTAGACTACGGACAGCGGTAAGGGAACAATGACTGGTAGAAAAGTTGTGACCCACAAGTTGGCGGTTGCCACTGGAGCACTGGAGCTTGTCTGACCCATTGAAGTGAAAGGGAACTCTTGCTCAAACAAGAAAACGTGACGTGAGACAAAAAACTTAGAAGAAGACAAATCAAGATAATAAAAACCTTTATGCAATTTGCTATAACCTAAGAAAAAAAACTTCTTCGACTGGGGTTCGAGTTTGTTGGAAGTATAAGTTTTGCTCCAAGGGTAACACAAACATCCATAGACATGAAAATTTAAATAATCAGGAAGTCCACCAAAAAAAGTTGTAAAAGGATTAGAGTTTTGCAAGAGTGGAGTAGGGAGGTGATTAATGATATAAACTATGGTGTCAAATGCATGAGTCCAATAATGGTTAGGAACAGAAGAATGTTTTAAAAGAGATATCCCCATTTGTACAATATGTATGTATTTTCTCTTTGGCTAACTATTCTGTTCTGGAGTTTTAGGACAAGATGTCATATCATTTTCCAAAAGATAAGATGTTAAACCCTACTATTTACCACCCCAATCAGCTTGAAACAGTTAAATGGATGTATTAAAAAAATTTTCAAGAAGATGACAAAATTTTATAAATACATTGAGAACATTAAATTTGAATTTAAAGAAATAAATCCAACAATATTTACTGTAATGATCATAAAATGAGATATAATATCGATTGTCATCTACAAAAGGAATAGGAAATAGTCCTCACACATCCGAACAGACTAGTTCTAGCGGTTTTCGAGCTTGATATTCTGAAGCAACAAATGGCAACCAATGACTCTTACTGAACTACAAATATGACACAACTGTTCAACACAACTAATGAGAGGAATTTTGGCTTGTTGAAGAGCACGAATAGATAACAAATTAGAACAAGATGTAGGAACACGTAAAACATAATTTAAAGTAAAAGAATGAGAATCAGTTTTACAAACAGAGGAAACTATATGTGAAATAGGAAGAGTTTTACCATGTCCTATTTTCACATTGTCCTGGACATTATAATCCGAACAGAGAGTAAGATTCTCCAATTCTGAAATTAAATGATGTGAAGCTCCAGTGTCCAACAGCTACTGTTGAGGTAGATTTTGACTGGTGACGGCAAAATGAGAGGCAGGTCTGAAGTTATTCGGGGAGGGAAGTGAAGTGAAAAACTAGGGGTTTGAAGTGATAAGCAATTATATGCAACATGCCCAAGCCAAAACAATTATGGCACTGTATGAACTCTGGTTGTGTGATGGTATGATGACCCCACTTCCCCCTAAGGTGAACTCCAAGGGTCGGCGGCCGCCTGCTCAACTCTCGTTGGGACTCAAATACAAAATCACAAGCCAAATCTTAAAAGTGAATACAATCCCTCAAAACAAGAGTTACAATTCCAATCGATGATATTAAGAATTGACCCCAATAAAAATTCTCAATCCATCTAACAAATCCATCTCAAAGTACGATACGAGGTATAAACTTACAAGAACCAAATTTCAACCTTACAACTCAAAAGAAAACTAAAGAGGCAATTCTATTACACTTAATTTAGAAGATTTAAATAAAATCTTGGCCTTCCCCAAAACCTTCGTCCACAAGCTCGCCCCTTGTTAAGGAAAATAAAGTAAAGAGTGAGCTTTTGCTCAATGAGGCCCAAGAAAACATGCAACCAATAAGGTACCATACAAATCTGAAGAATTGTAAATCAAAACAAGATAAAATATACACATTTCAGAAAAATGATAACATGATCAAATAAAAGGATATGGAACTCCCAAGAGCTAGCTCAAGTCGCTTGATCAAGATTCAAGTTTCCCGTTGACACTTCGTCAACTTTATAAAAAATCATCAACAAGTAAAACACCACTTCATGCCATTCTCCGACCACCACACAACCTCCTACCGGACTCGCACGCCAAAATCAACATAGGTGATACTCGAGTATACCGTTCAAGTACAAGTTTAAGATTGAACCCAAGTTCATGATTCAAGTGTTAAGATTTCACATTTCAATACCCAAGATTCATTGATCGTCTCAACCGAACCCTTGCCAGCTCGAGTCGACCAACTAGCCAATGGGTTGGGATCTCAAGCAAGCAATTCAAGTACAAGACATTCAATTCAAAAGATTCAAGTCACAAAATTCTAGTCAAGATATGCGGTCAAAGGCGACAAGTACACCTTTGCCCATCCAATAGCCATTCAAGTATAAGTATGAAATTTCAAAGAGACAAGTTGTTCAAGCAAATAAGTTCATCAACCAAATATACACAAGCACTCGGAACACTCATCATTTAAGCAAAGTTCAATTGTCCAAACCCAGTACTCCTTCAAGTTCACTTTCATGTCCTAAAAGCAAATGAAGAGGATAAGATAAGGCTTACTACCCAAGCCACACCAAATAAAGCAATATTCGCATTCCAACCCTCATTTAAGAAGCCCCAAGGATTCTCTTAAAATTTCAGATTTTTACACTCCCACATGTCCTTCAAAAACTCATGATTTCTAATTTGATTGAAGGAGATAAAACCACATACATGCTAGAACAAAGGTGAAGCAAAATATGGGACAAAATTTCTTGTTCATAGCGGCAAATTCGAACATAAAATTGTCCAAAACTGTTCAAGTTTTTCAGCACTAGCAACATTCTTTGAAAAAGCATAATGACGTGGTCTAGGCTTCAAGTTAAATTCTCCCAATTATCAATTAATTATAGCCCTTTTTTACCCTGATTTTCCGCAAGTATACGGATCGTGGATTGAGTATAGTGATAATTAGGGGTTGATCCCATAGAGACTTGGTTAAGGACTATGGCTTTTTGGCTTGCTTTATTATCTAAATAGAAAATGATAGATGAGTACAAAATATGAAATGTCGGGCGGTACAACCGTCCCTATTGAAAGCAATTAAAACCAACCGGTTAAGGTGGTAGAACCAACCCTAATTGGTGGTAAATAAAAGTAAATGGAAAGAAAATGTAAATGGGAGAAGGCAGACTAAGCCGACCTAAGGAGTGAGGATTAAGCAAATAGAACCGACAGCTAGGTGTCGAAGACATCCAATTGGTGGTAAACAACAAAGCAAATAAAACCATCCAACGGAATAATCCTCTAATTGGCAGTATAAAATAAATAAACAGGTTAGAGAAGTTAAAATAGAGTAAGAGATTCTTGGGGATTTGAATCCCTTGTTTGGTTAAGGATGTGCTCACCTTAGTTAAGTTAGGTTAAAAACTTGAGACTTGTCAAGGAAGTAACCTCCAATTTTATTTGTAAATTGTTTTCGCAAATAAACAAACATACTCATATTAAACCTTCACCTATTAACATGATGAATTAGTTTAACATAAGTTCATGAAACTCAATGAGTTACAAATATGATTCCTCCTAAATGCATCTCCTACTAACGTGAACATGCAACCTAGGGTTCATATATTTTGAACTACATATGCAAGGCATATTTCATGTATTAACACCTGCTTGAATAATTCATAATTGATGATCAAGCAATCATGAATGTTAAGAACAAATACATGAACTAACAATCACAAGTTAAACTTTCTTTACTTAAGTGAACACAATCCCATCTCTCACAAGTTCATCTTACCCCTAGGATTAACAAGTTTAGCTATTCATATTGTTTAAGCACACAAAACTTGTATAAGAAGTCATGGATGAACTTTAAGAAGTAAAATGCAAAGGATAAAGGAACTCCTCCAATTGATGAAATAAGCTCTTATTCTTCACTTTCGCAATCTTTAAGTTCACTTACAAGTTCACAAAGGATTTCTCCTTGTTCAATAGATCTCTTACTTTTGATTCTAAACTAATTCTTGCTAAGAACTAGTTAGATTCTCTCTCTATTCTATTCTTTTTCTTCTCCCTCTATCCATTTCTCTTATTAGAATACATAGGGTATTTATAGAGGATTGAGGATGGAAAAGATGACAAATGAAAAGACCTAAAGTTGAATTTTGTTTCCACAAGTCCACATTGTACTGCTATCAGCCGAAATTCCATCAGAATCGAGCTGGAAATGAGCTGGAAAAATTCTAGATATTTGTCGCAAGTTGCAGCAGTCGTTGTCAGTGATCCGTGAACTAGATCCACGAGGCATAGGTCGCAGATCCTGCTCTCCTGCCTCTGCTGAGAGAGAGAGTCACGAGCTGTTTCTTCTTCCAATATCTACCTTGCGTTTCAGCTCACGAATCTGCTTCAGAATTGCAAAACTTGAATTGTTCGTCGTGATATTGAAGTGTTAAATCCTCTAACTTTTAATCTCTTAATTCCTCGATATCTGAATTGCATCCTGATCATCTCATTCTGGAATTTCATCGACTTTTGATACTTCAAATTTCCAACTTTTCTTCCAAACTTCATTACCTTCAAATAAACATTCAATTGTGCATTAATTTTCCCAAAAAGCATTTTCTATTTAAAATTCACACTTGACTGCATATTAATAAATAAAGAGCTTAATTCCATCATTTTTCATAAAATAATTACATAAAAATAGATAAATAAAACACACTAAAATAGGAAAAATATTTACTTATCACATAACATGAGTTCTATAGGTCAAAAAATTATAAAACTTATACCATTAGAAAATAGACTCAAAAGACTAACAATCTTTAGAAGAATTTTTGTGAAATTCAGCTCATAGGAAAGTCAAATTTTAGTTCCAAACCATTGGTACCACAAATCTCAAACAGAGCAGGTCATGATTTTTAGCAAATTTTACAAATTTTCTGGTATTGATAGAAAGTGAACTAGGCCCTGAAATTTATATCATTGAAATGTCTCTGAATCTAGCTTCGAATGCAACAGACAGAACTCAGTTTCAATTTTCCTATACCAAGTTATGGCCAATGTACTAAAACTGCGCAGAGGCTCCTGTGAAAATTTCAGAAACGTATCAACAACGAAAACAAGAAACTCTCTCCAATAAAACACACTTGTAGTTTAAAGTCTCATATGTGAGGCCCCGATTTTTCCCAAGTTTTTGAAAAATATTAAATAATGTTAATTATAGTAATTATTGTTTGCCAAAGTGTTTCTATGGTTTGTTTTACTTCTTAAAGTGTTTTGTTTTAACTATTTTGTTTTACAAGTCTAAAAACCCTAATTTGAATTTAAACCCTAGTTTGCTTTGAAAACCCTAAATTTTGACAAAACCCTAATTTGTTTGCACACTAAACCCTAAATGTACCAACCCTACTATATTTTCTCGAAACCCTAATTATATGTACAAATCAAACGTTTGTTATTTCAAGAATTTTCGGTGTGAACTTGCATGCTCACGGGAGTTGATTACGATTCCTAGGTGTTTAGTAGCCTAAGTAGGTGTAATTAAGCTTTGATAGGCTAGGGTAAATTGAGTACCTATGGACTTAATTGATAGGAAAGGAAATCGCTTGGGGCAAGAGTGAAACACCACCTAAATTGCTAGGTTGCTTTTAGCATGACATCTTTGACTTGGACCAAACCTTTGACCCAACTTCCTAAATATCTCTTAAACCTTATCACTTAGCCAAACTTAGTCCAAACAAGAGAGAAACCACAAGGAGTCGGGTGAAGGCTGGAAAGAGGAGAAAAAAACCGTGAGCAAAGGGAAGGAAGAAAGGAAAGAAAAGAGAGGAAAAAGAAAGGAAAGTTGGAGATTCAACCCCTTGGCAACCGTCAATCTTTATCCTTGGAGTTGGAAGCTTGAGTTTTCATCCTAAGTTCATCTTCTTGAAGGTATCAAAGCTGGCATTTTCTCTAAGTTGTTGGAATTTGATCTAAGTTGATGAAGTTGTTGGATTTTGTTGTTGTTTTAGCTTGCTTCATGATCATTCTTAGCTTCTAAGGTGATTCCATGGATTGGTTTTATTGTTTTGCTTGTCTTGAACTTTGACCAAGAGCTAGGGTTAGGGTTTCACTAGTTGCAATGCTTGATGTTGGGAATTGATGATTGGAAGTTGATTTTAGTTTGCTAGGAACTGAATTGGATGGTTGGAAATTGGTTGGTTTGGATGAACTCCAAGTTTTAATTTTGTTTAGATTTTCTGTCCGAATTTGGCTTGAATATTCGAATATGATGGAGGCTGAATTAGCCTTAGCTTAAAGCATGAAAGTTGTGGAAAACTGAGTGAGGATTCTACCTGTAAATTTTCAGGTGAATCGGAGCACTGTAGCATGTGAAATGACTAAAATACCCCTGATGCCCTGTTTCTGGCAGAAATGGTTTTTTTGCTACTGTAATGGGTCATTTTCACCAGGAAGATGAATGTTTTTGCTTTCGATGTCTTCTTAAGAATTGTATCCCTGTATGTTAGCTTTCTAACGGCTTTGGAATTTCTTGATTTGGATTTGTGAACGTTGAGTTATGATCGTTTAAATCAAACCTGTTGGAAATCCTGATACTGAAATTCCTGAACCTGTTTCCGCACTTTTGACCTAGAAAGAGTGAATCTGGGTAAAAATGGTCTTCATGAAAGTTATAGCTTGTTCTCTTAGCTTCGAAACGGTACCTCGTTCACTTCAATCTGACACTCGTACCATGAGTTATGATCAAAATGGAAAAAGGTGTCAAATCTGCCTTTCACACCTTGTAGTGTGTGTTTTCCATTGTGAATCTAGTGTCGTCCGTTTTGGTTCGAGCGCCCCTGCATGTGCTCTCTTTGCTGTTTGAGTGATTTAAGTGTTGTTTTGGTTTGAGTTGATGGTTATATACATTGGTTGTACGTAGGACTCGAAGGTGATCGAGGGTGACCAAGGCACGTGGTGAGTGTCCCAACCCCTTTTAAAATAAAGAATCTTATTATTGTTGGCAAATGAACGTTTTGGAAACGATTTGCTTGTAACTATAATGAAGTGATGTATCACTATTTCCAAATAAAACGTTTTTCAAGAGAAACCATTTATGAAAAGTTTGTGAATGTTCAAACCTGTTTTGAGTTAAATATGTTATCACTATGTAAAAATGACTTGAGAAATGTTTTACTCGACTCATATTTGCAAAGAAAAGAGTTTGTGAGTGTTCCTTGTATGAAATGTGAATTACATGCTTATGTGATTAATACTTGTTGTTACTTGATTTCATAGGTGTGAAATACTTGTTTCTAGGCGAGTGTGTACCTTATCGCTTTTCGACCTAACTTATTAACTTGTTCAAGCTTTACTTTTCCATTATTTGTCTATTACTTGCGCATGATTGTAGGCCATGTGTACTTTACCACATTGGCTGAACAAGGCCTTTCCCCCTTCGTTATCGGCCTATTCGAGCGACTTCGGTCGGGTAGGTTGGTACTTAGACGGTATACTCGAGTATTACCTCTGGAGGGATAAGGCGATGGCCAGATGAACTAAGGGGATTGCTCAGGAGTTATAAGGTGAAGTGGACCAGTGAAATAGCTCCAAGTGAGCGCTGTATCCTTTTATAATTGATTTAATGTTTATTAAGCACTGATCACCTAGTTGAGACAATCCGAGCAAGTCTCCTTGTGAGCACTGATCTCCGAGTCGAAGCGGCCCGAGTATTGTTATCTCCTAGTTGAAAAGTGTACTGTGAGTGTGCTTGATTATTTGTCAAAGAGCTTGTGTGATGAAGTGAATTATTTCGTGAATTGTTTTCGTCTTGCAAATTTCTAGTGAAAAATACTCTTCCCGTGATTTCAAAGATTTGAATGTTCCAATGTTTTTGTACTCTGATAAAATAGTTAAATTCTAAAATACTTGTTTTCTCGGAACCTCACTGAGCTTTAGCTCACCCCAAAAAATATTTTATTTCCCCCCCCCCACAGGGCTCGAGATGAAGGAAAGCAGGAAGTGATCTTTCTTAGTATGACTGGTAGGAATATCTCTTGTACTATTTGTAATCTTGGACAGATGGACTTTTGGTGTATTTGGAATAGATGGAAATGTAATTATTATTTGAAGATCTTGCATTGTAATTATTTGAGAGTTGTAATATGAATGAGGATCTGTAGTGAGTCCCGGCGAGAGCTGGGCAGGCGGCCCGCTGATACCCTAGGGTTCGCCCTAGGGAGAAGTGGGGCTGTCACATCATAGGTGTTTTGAACAAGTTTTAGCTAAAATCATCACAAAAGTTTCAAAATCTGAGCTACAAATCTCAACTTCCAGTTCGGCCAGCTTAAAGTTTTTCAAAAATTTCAACCAACAAATCTCTCTAATCTCACCCAACAATCCATAACACGTCCACAAAGGTTCATCAACACAATGTAAAGGAAGATATAGCCAAGAATTTCCACACGAAAAGCTAATAAAAGAGCACAATGAAAGTAAACCCTAAGTTAGCATCTTCACGAATTAAACATCAATTGAGCCAAAATCCACCAATTAATCTTGTCATCCACCCACAAGATCATCTTAACTTCCATAAGGAAAGGAAAAGAGTTAGTTTTAACTTCGTTACCCCTCTTCTTTCAAGCAAATCAAGTGAGAAATCAAGCCACAAAGTCCACCAAGTTCCCTTCCTTCCAAGGTTAAGCAAGAGGGTGATGGTGTGAGATGATCTTCCTTTGTTGGCCCACAAGTTCAAGCAAGAAATCAAGCAAAATAGTGAAGTTTTTATCTTCCTTCTCCTTAGTCTCTCTTTTGGCTATCTCTCTCTCTATTTGCCAAGGAAAAATGAAATTTTGGAAGACTATGGAAGTGTGTTGGGTAAGTTTGGTAGATGGAGGTTTTCAACACTTGGAGGACGTTGCGCCACTTGTCACTTTTTTGTGGTAAGTTTTTTCCAACTCCCTCAATTCCTCACTTATCTCTTACTAATCCATTTCCTCAAAATTCCTATTCACTAAAACCCCGCTTTTCACCAAGTTCATCATACCTTACTAAAAGTCACATTTACCCCTTTCACTAACTCTCACATGTAAGAATTAATAAAATCATCGAGACTAAAAAAAATATCATTTTTCTAAACATTAAATCAATAAATTAGTCAATGCAAATGAGGTACACAAATCATTCATCATGAAATCAATAAATGTAGATAATTCAAAGTGAAAAATCGGGAAATAAATTTCACGAACTTTCGGGTCCTCATAGATGGCATTAGAAGAATAAGGGTAAAGATTACGAAAAAACAGTGAAAGGTAATGGGCATCTAAATTATTAGATGGTAGGAGATCTGCCTCAACCACAACCTCTAGTTCCTCGTCCACGGACCACAGTTTGAATAAGAAAATGGTGGATGGATTGCGGTCTGTTGTGTAACGTGAGCAGTGGGTGGAATAGCAGTAGTAGTGGTTTCTCTAGCCAAATTTTCCTCTTCATTTAGAATGAGGCCATAAAGATCATCAAAAGAAATTGCATCTAAATGCTTTTCCGAAGAATGAACAAAGGTCCTATAGGTAGGGCCAAGACCATTTACAATTACCTCAACAAGATCTTCTTCTGAAGTGGACTTTTACGAGCCAACAGCTGATCAAACATTCCTTTTACTCATTGAGTGTATTGAGCAATGGATTTGGTAGGCCTTTTTTAAAGTCTAAAAAATCAAGATTTGACAGTACGCACGTGTGCATTTGAACCCAAGGCATAAGTATTACATAATTTTTCCTAAGCCTTACGAGCTGAAGTAGCACCAATAATTTGTGGAATAAAACTTTCTAATATTGAGCCGATATTCGAACTAAGGACAAGTTCATCTTGGCAAAACCAGGTGATATAGGCTGGATTCAATTGATTATCATTGAGAAGCTTAGGCGGAGGTAGGGATTTGCCATCAATATGTTTAGATAAGTCATAACTATTTAATAAAGGTAACAACTGGACCTGCCAAAGCAAATAATTTGTAGAACTAAGTTTGACAGGTAGTTGATAAGCAATCAGTGATGGATGCAGGACTTTGGTTTAAGGGGAGGGGAACAACCAAACAACTAGTAAACAAATTCATCAAAATAAATGATGCACACTAAGTACACAAGAGTGGGATGCTAGTCCATTATTTTATTCAAATATAAAAAAGAAATTACACAAGCTTGAGAGGGGCCAAACCTAACGTCAAGAAATAGTTGAAAATAAATAAGGAGTACTACTCTCTTACAACACATGTCCGTGCAGTTGGAATTGATCAAGCATTTGCATTAATGAATGACCTAACAATTGAAGGCAACTGATCCATTGAAGAGTAAAAAAAAATTTCCCAGGCGGACGCAAACCCGCCAACTTGTCGGCAGAGGCATTTGCTTCTTGATGTATTATGTTTTATTTGTTTTTATGTTCTCCTATCAGTATATTATATATAGATTTTTACTTTTAAATATGGTACTTAGGTGCGTTTTTATGGTTGGATAGGCTGGAAGACACTTGGAGTGATGATGTTAAATGAACTCAACTTGGAAGGAAAAATTTTAAGTACAAAGGCAACAACTAATGGTTGCTATGATGGAGGCCCAACTGAGGGCCAATTCAAACCGAAATTGATTTTAACTATATTTAAGAATTAAGTGGTGATGGCGCCTGTCTTGCAACCCCGTCTGAAGACCCGACATCCCTCGGTTATACGAACTTTAACTTATAATAGGCCACTCAATTCCAACCTAGAAACCCTACCCTAAGAGTTATGTAAATACTTGTGGTACGAATCAGTAGAGGAGAGCCGGGAAGAAAATAATGGCTATAGACCGCTAGTCTCTCTTATTCAACATCTGTAAGAGTATATTAGACTAGAATTAGAACTAAAATTTGATTATGAATATTCTTGTTTCTTTATTGAGGGCAGTATTTAGTTAATTCTTTATTCAAACCAAGGAGTAAAGTGTTTATTTGAACCATTGTGAAATCGGGTTTGATCTTTTCAATCTTTGATTTGCTATTTGTAGCTCCTTGATTTTCATTATGTGTTGATGCATCTATAGTAGAGTAAGTAGCCAATTATTCTCTTTATATGTATTCTTCCTGTCAAAATACTAATCTTGATCCATAATTGTCTTATATTGGTATATCTATGTGACAAATAAGCCTAATAATCAGTTGTCCCTTTATCAGAATCCTTAGGAGAAGTCATGGTGTTGATTAAATGACTGTGTGCATCATGAGTTATTGTCATTTTTGGTTGATTCTTGATTTTTAATGCTGTTATTAGATTAATTGGGGTTGCGTCAATATCTAGATTGTCTAGTAGTAAGAAACAATTTGAGTGCGCCATTCTTATCGTTGATATCAAAGAATCTTGTGAATTACTACTGCGTTAGGGTAACTTAAGACAAATAGTTTATTAAAATTTGATTCTTTAGATGTTGATGATCAATCAGAATAAAGAATTTGATGTCCATCGTTTGATTCGTTACTTATTGTTGTTATCTTTTGTTATTCTTGCCTTAATTTAGTTGTAGTTTCAATTATTTCAATTTACTTTTTATTATTTTAACAAAGGGAATTGAAGTTCTCACTATTCCTTGTGGGTTCGACCTAGACTCCCACTGCTGTAGTTTTGGAAATTCAGTAATTAATTTTTGACATTGACGAGAAGTGATCACTTCCCTATAGATATGCACAACTCTACAATCAAGCTAACACAATATCGACCGAACTCGATGCAAATACTTGCAAAGAGGCCACTTTGAAATGTGCTATGAAGACACCAACTAGGACACCACTTCAAAATCCACCTCAACAAACAAAGGCCGAATTGACCTTTGTAAACAAAATTGAAGCCCTGTTAAGAAAGCCCTTGTATCTGCAAGAACCACATCAATCTCCACAAATTTTTTTATAAAAGGTAAAATTAATCTTGCTCTCACGATCAGACACCAGCCCACCTCCCGACGCCTTCTTACCTAGAACACTAGCGTCAATGTTTAATTTAAAATAATTGAAAGGTGGCTTTGACCAAGCCACGGGGACTTTTCTCAATCTCTGGGGTTAATGACGGACGAATTTTGCCCAAACACAATCCCCCTATCACCTTTAAAATGATGAGTATGATAAACATTCACTTTCCCTGGCATCCCTAGAAAATCCTCCATCTGCCAAAATTATCCTAGAAGGCTCAAAGCTATCTCTATTGAAAAGAGCCCCGTTTCTTCCTTTCCAGAGGAGCCAACAAATAATTACCAGCATTACAAATTGAATATGATCCCCTTTAAGGGTAGGAGCAGCAAGAAGCCATGACGTAAACATGGATGAAGCATTGGCCATGCTCCACATCCCCGAACCGAAACTCCTAGCAAAATAACACCAAACAGCTTCAGCCACATTACCGTGCAAAAACGCATGGGAAGTCGACTCCTCTGCTGACCCACAACAACTACATCATGAAGCTAACATAAGGCTACAATGCTTCAAGTTACAATCAAGAGGGACAAAATTTCTAAGCACCCTCCAAGCCAAGAACGACATTTTTAGTGGTACAATGGAACCCCATATTTGCCTATCCACTATAGAAATGCTCTTCCTATATATCTAAGCTCCTCCCAGGCTTAAGATACCGTAAACTCACTTGTAGAGGAAGGAGTCCAGACCATACTATCTAGAATTGAATGAAAAGTCTGCATATTAGAAATCACCTCTACCATCCCACTAGGCAACCGCTTTCTTAAAAGCGGTAAATTCCATCCATCTTGAGAATAAAAATCAGCTAATAGAAAATTAGGAGTACTTAGACGTAGTAAATCTGCCAACAACTCATTCATGCACCACCTATCATACCAGAAATCAATCAAACAACCATCCAAACACCAATGAATCCTTGCCTCACAAAACTGGCGTACCTCCTCTAACCGACACCACAAAGCTAGAGGTCTAGCCACATAAACAACCAAGGGATGGCATCCTTTAACATACTTTTCATGCATAAACTCCAATCAAACCAAATCCCTTTTCCTTAATCTCCACCAAAGCTTGCAAGAAAAGGCTTTTGTGACATCTTCAAATTTCCAGAAACCCAATCCTCCTTCCTCTATATAGGATAACATAAGGAGTCCCACGATGCTCAATGAACACATCTTGAGTCAACATTCAAATCCCACAGAAATGCATTACATAACTAACCCAAGGCCATGAACACTGTCTTGGGCAGTTGAAGTACTTGAAACATATACATCGGCATAGAAAGTAGAATGTGGCACAACAAAATTAGTTTTCCTCCGCAGAGAGCAAACGAGACTCCACTGTTCCAACCTTCTCCTTAGTTTTGGTAGAACGGGATCAAATAAAACGCATCGAGCTCTCCCACGTGAGATTGGTGCCGCTAAATAAGAAAAGGAAAAATGCTGTTGCCGAAAATCTAGGATACTTTGAACCAAATGTAGCTGCTCTAATGCCCGAGAGGAACTCAACAAAGAACTTTTCTAAATATTCACCTTCTGGCCTAAAAAAGACTGATACAGCTACAAGAAATCCCTAAGTGCTGCGAGACAATCTTCAGGACATCTGGCAAAAATAAGTATATCATTTGCAAAAGAAATATACAAGACACAAGTTCTAGTTAAGACATAAAAATGCCTCTCATTTTGCAAAAATAAAGCAAGAATGCCCCTTCCCAAATATTAGGCAATTATCAGGAATAATGCCGGAGATAATGGGTCTCCCTGCTGCATCCCTCTTGTGAATTTAGAGTACCCTGTCGACTCCCCATTCATCAAAATAGAGAACCAACTATTAGATAATGTTCAAAAAAACAAATCCACAACCCATTCTTGAAAATCTAAACTCCTTAACATAAATAATAAAAACAGCCACCCAACTCGATCATGCGCTTTCTCCATATCTAGTTTTAGCTTCAAATTAGAATGTTGCAAATGCCTATCCAAGCCAAAAGCCAAATGTTGAGCTAAAAGAATATTGTCTATCATCTCTCTGCCTGGAACAAATCCCATCTACCATGGAGATATAATTTTTGGCAAAATCTCATTTAACCTATTAGCCAAAATCTTGGAGATAACCTTAGACAAAAAATTGCACAAACTAATCGGACGAAAATCCTTCCATTGCGTTGGTCGTTGAACTTTTGGAATCAAAACAATCATAGCACTAGAAAAACCGCAAGTGAGTTCCACCCCTCTGAAAAAATCTTGAACGGCCTGCACCAAATCATCACCAATAATTGACCAACAAGCCTGGTAAAAACCCGCACCAAAACCATCTGGGCCCGGAGCAATGTCTACACTCATACTATAAACTACTACCTTAACCTCCTCCATAGATGGCAGCTCACACAAACGATCATTATCCAATTGACCACTTGTGGCAACACAAAAAGTAAGCTCAGATCACATCTACCTTCACTTTTTGAGGCAAATAACTTAGAGAAAAAAGAGGATCTTCAAACTAGTTATATCCTCCAACCAACCACTATCGTCATCTTTGATTCACGCAATAAAATTCTGACACCATCTATGTTTGACAATTTCATGAGAAAACTGCGTATTAGCTTCTCCAGATTTTATCCATTTTATTGAGGATTTTTGCCTCCAAAAATTGCATTTCATAGGTAAATCCTTCGCATATGCTGCCCTTGCTTCATGCATTCTGGACTCGAAATTATGATGCAAATCAAAGTCCGCTTCCCTCTGGCGCATTAAATTTTTAGCCGTCGCAAAAATGTTTCCAAAAGAACGTTTATTCTTATCTCGGAATTTCCTTTTGATGTTCATCAGTTTACAAAAGAACTGAGTCATCCCTACCCTTTCTACCGGTTATTCCCATGCCTTCTGCATCACCTATGGAAAATGTTGATGTTGCCGCCACATATTTAAGAGACAAAAGGATGATTTAGAATGTATTGAAGGACCATATCTAATAAGCAATGGATCATGATCTGATCTAACCCAAGCCAAATGCGACACCTTAGAAATATCATACAAATCAACCCATTGCCAATTAACAAGAGCTCTATCTAGCCTCTGCCATACCTTCCCATTCATTCAGGTAAAAGGTTGCCCATCAAAGTTTAGAGATGAAAGAGAACAATTATAAATCATACAATTGAATTCTTTCATATTCTGGATATTAGCCAGCGCCCTCTCCCACCTTTCCCTCCGCCGAAGCTATAACATTAAAGTCCCCAATTAACAGCTACGAAAAAATCTTCTGATTAATATCTTCCATCGCCTACCGAAAACTCCTGCTACCAACCCGAGTACACTTAGCATATACCGCCAAAAACCCCACAAACATACTCGATTGAAAGGATATATCCATATGCACTAACTATTCCGCATACTTAGAAAATTGTAAAGAAAGATCATTGTTCTAAAAAACCCATATTTTCCCATCTAGAAATGATTGGGCCCGATTTAACAATAAATGAACTTTGTGCAATTGAGTCACATCTGTCAATGGTTCAATTAACACTAGCAAATGAATAACATGATCAACACATAATTTATGCAAATAACATTGAGAATCATGGCTTTTATACTTTGGCTATTGTGCAATAGAAGACTCTCCACAATGGATAGGCTGCAGAAGTGGTGTGTGTCACTGCCTTCAAATCTATGTGTACTGTGCAAGAGTGAAGTAGAGAGTATCAATCATCTGTTTTTCTACTGTGGTATGACTAGGACTGTGTGACAAAAAGTTCAACAGATGTGTTTGGTGGCCAGGGGTGTCTACTCTTGGGACGAGGAGCTTGCATGGCTTGCACACCACTGGAAGTCCAACTCTTTTGCTGATCAACTCAGAAGATTGGTGCTGGCTGCTACGGTGTATCATATATGGAAAGCTAGGAACGATGTGATCTACAAGTCCAAATCTTCTACATGCTCTGGATTGCTTAAATCTATTGGTGAAGCTGTATGTTATGTAACTAATAGTTGGTCAGGATTTCCTAGAACTAAAGTAAACTGTGAACTAGTGATGAAATGGGGTCTAAACTGGAAATGTGTGGGATAGTAGAGTAGTGTTTGTACAGAACTACATGGTGTGGGAGTTCTCCCATGTGTAAAGTTTCTTTTCTAGAATCAATAAAATTTTGACAGTTTGCTCAAAAAAAAAAAACGTTGAGAATCATGACGAGAAATGTCTCTTATATTCCACACTAAAATGTTAATTGGATCTATCAACAAGACATAAAGGAATTCTAACCTTTGAATGAAAAGCCAAAAGTCTCTTCTAATAATTTAGAGATTGACCCGATTTTCCCCATTTTGCTCAAAAATTCAACATCCTTGAAATGATCAACACATAATTTATGCAAATAACGTTGAGAATCACAATGAGAAATGCCTCTTATATTCCACACTAAAAAGTTCATTGGAGCTATCATCAAGACAAGAAGGAATTCTAACCTTTGAATGAAAAGCCAAAAGTCTCTTCTAATAATTTCGAGATTGACCCATTTTTTCCCCATTTTGTTGAATAATTCAACATCCTTTGTATCTATTATAGCCATGGTTCAAAGTCGCGGTCGCGGTCGCAGTCGCGGCCTGTACCGTTCCACATCGGACTTGGCATATCGGTCGCGGTTTCGGTGAAACGCATATTTTAAATCATTTTATTAGTCTAAAAACTGTAAATGACCATTCAAATATAAAAAACATATGCCAAAAAAAAATAAGAAAATGAGTAAAGAAAATCTCTAAGATATACTATTTTTATGTTATTAAAAATCATAAATATCTTAAAACATTGAACATAATACCAGTAGGAGAAACTTCACTTGTTTCATGATCAATCCCCTGCCAAAGATAAAAAAGAGTCACATAAAAAAGTGTAATAATTTAAAAATATTTAATACTATTTTATTTTTTTTACCTATCAATACCAAGTAGAATGACGATGCGGTTCAAAGTCATTTTCATCTCTCGGAGGATGGTAAAATAGATGTGGAAGTGGCACAGGACCTTGAGTAGGGAACGTGTAAGAGCCCTCTGGTGCATTTGTTGACTGTGAGGATTGACTATGTGTTCCATAATCAGAATACGTGGGAAGTGATGGGACACCAGTAAATTCCTGAGCATGGTGGTAGTATCCAAATCCTCGATAGTTAATACTATCGCTATTACTACATGATCCAACAGATTCACATCCATAAAATTGGCTATTACTAGAGTCAAAGAAAGAACTATATATCATGATGCGAACCATCAGTTTGTTCATAATATCTACTACCATGACTACCAGTAGAGCTTTCAGCATGTTTAGATCCACCAAATGGTCTATATCCACTGTAATACCCAATATTAACTCCATGTGATTGCTCATTACCATATCCCAATTGACTAGTGCTCCAATTTCGACTGGAATCACACTCATAGCTCGGATCTATACTCAAATTCTGCATTTGCTTATCAACTCCTCTGTATCTTTGTGAGCTTGAACAATGAGAAAAAGTATCCTAACTTAAATAGTCAGTTAATTTGTTGAGAAATTCACGTTGTGCTTCTATACCTGGACGATAGCCATGATCAGTGTCTTGAGTAGCATAATAATTATCTTGTCCTTTAGCCCATGCCATGCCTTCTATTTGTTGGCTATCTTGATTGTACCCACTACTACATCTCATTGAATTATCTCCTCCATTTCCATTGTTGCTATCATCACCGTCACAATTGTCACTGCTACTTTTATCAGAAGAGGATGGAAGAGCAACATGTTTACTGGTTTGTTTAGCCTTAGCTTTATGCTTTCCAATTGACGATTGAGTAACATTTTTCTTATTCTTCTTGGTAATATATTGGGACAATGTATCACCAAAATCATCATCATCATGTTGTTCTTTGTCATCTTGACCCTTTTCTGATTCACTTTGATGAATGCCCTCATCCAACCACTCCAGATTATCTTCAGATAACACGGGGTTGCTCAGTTTCTCTTATCCAACCATCTAGTGTATCATCTTGATGAAAAATGTGATTCAGATCAATTGGATTATAGAAATCATCAGTATCTCTTTGATACATCAAAATTTTCACCTTTAAGCGCATATTGTAATGCACAAAAAACAATTTATGCAATTTGTTAACTGCCAAACGATTGCGAAGTTTTGTATGAATTAATGACCATGTGCTCCAATTTCTTTCGCAACCAGAGGATGTGCAAGTTTGACTCAATATTTTAACTGCAATCGTTCTTAAATTTGGAGCATCGTCACCGTAATTAAGCCATCATTCAGCTAAACAAACAAAATAATGATAATTATAATAATAGCTTGAGTACTAAAAAAATATTCATCTCATTAAAAAAATTTAAATATTTATATAAGTATAAATTGAGTTCAAACCTGGTAAGCAATTCGATAATACTTTTGTTGCAATAACACTTCCAAATCCTCCTTTTTTCTCTGTGAAAACTTGGATCTACAAAAGTAATATATGCATAACTGATGAAATTCTAAATTTTTTGTTAATGAATATAATCACTAATATATATAAATGAAGTAATCAAGTGAATACCTCATTTATTGCATCAACTTGTGAATCCAAATCTGACTCCAATTTTGTAATGACTCTTTTCAATCCTTTTCAAACTTCACCAATATTAAATACGCATGTTCCAGAGTATTGTAGGACCGGATTCAAAAAATATGCTGCATCAAATAAAATTATAAAATTAAAAAAATAAACAAATATAAATATATTACATATATAAAAGTGTAAGATAATATTTTAAATTACCTGCTGCATGTAAATCACAGTGTAATTGATTGTACCATCTGTAATCGATGACTTCCCAAATCTGCTCCCAATGTTTCACTGACTTTTGAATAGCCATTTTTGCTCTATCCATTGATTCATAAATAATCGGCAAAGTCGGTTTATTATCTTGATCAATAGTTTTTAATACTTTGACCAAAGGCTCCATTATTGCGCACACATTTCTGACATTTTTTCAAAACTTTTCTGATATTATCAATTCAGCCACTTTACTAGCTTCTGCTCTTCTGTTGGTAGTGTTATTGAATTCTGCCCACTCATCTGATGTGCACGTTCATTTCAATTCTATAAAATGTCGAAGAAGACTTTCTATAGAAATGAATTCAGTAGCGAATCTTGTGATACCTGGACGTAGCAGTTCCCTCTTTTTTGTATATGTCTTCATTAGATTCACCACTTTATCACTATTGTATATGAAACTCGTTATCCTCTTCCCCTGTGCAATGATTTTTTTTATATCCTCTAGCTTACCAATGTCTTCTAATATTAAATCAATACAGTGGGCAGCACAAGGTGACCAGAATAGACTTTTTCTTTTCTTCATCAGCATTTGTCCAGCTGCTTTCATGCTAGACTCGTTATCTATCACAACCTGTACAACATTTCTTTCTCCCACTACCCGAACTACATGATCCATTAATATAAAAATATATTCTGCAGTTTTCTTCACATTTGTGTAGCCAACTGAACTGTGATATATCATATGCCTATCACAGTATATCATGAAATTTATTATTGGCTGCTTTGTACGCGTGCTCCACCCATCACACATAATTGTACACCCAAAAGTTGAAAATTTATCATAAACATCTCCTATATATTTCTCCAGCTCTTCAAATTCATCATTTAAATACTCATTTCCAATTTGATAAGCCGAGGGGCCTTTAATACTAGGACCAACTTTAGCAATTTCATTGATCATTGATTGATAATATGGATTGTCAGCAGCATGGAATGGTATGGCATTGAAATGAAAGAACTTTGAGATTGCCTTACCAACTCTTTTTATATTTTCCCCTGCAAACATTCCTTTGATTGACTTTTGTTTTGAGGGAAACATATGTGAGTCAATTCCTCTGCTTCTTACTTCATCTGCTTGTCTGACGCTAAAATTACGTGACAATCCTCTTTTACTTCCTTGTATTGTTGGTCTTGAAGTGCCAGCACTGATATTTCCTGAAATTAATGATGTTACAAAAGATAAAAAAATAAATGATCAATAACTACATTTTATTTTAATAAAGTGGTATCAAATATTTCATAATATTTATTTTACAAATATTACCTGGTATAGGCATAGAAGGTCGACTTTCAGACATTGAATGCCTTCGTTGCTCTTCCATAAATTGCAAGTATTGACTCTCTCTTATTGTTTGCTTCATTTGTTTTTTCTCTATTTCATCAAATTTTTCGTCATCCTCATCATCAATTACATTGACATTCCCATACATAGTTTCTTCTTGCAAAGAGTTTAATATTTCTTCCCTTTTCTTTTTTATTGCAGCTCTTTGAGCCTTACCAGCCTTTAAATTCATTTTTATTACATCTCTAACTTCTTTTGAAGCATTTGGACAACCTTCAACCTGCCCCAAAACATGACCAACATGTTCTTTCAATCTTGTAATTCCACCATGCATTACTTTTCCACAATAATTACATCTCACAATTTTTCTATTTCCCCCCACAGGTGTACCATGTTCCCAACCAATATCCTTACTTGCCATCTTCACCTGTTACATATGTCATTGTACATGATTAGTCCATGGTGTAATAATTAATAAATTTCAAAAAATATTACAAATAATTAGTAAACATTGGAGATAAGATTTTGAACTTATTAACATAATCCAAACGATGATTAGATAACAACGTGATAACAACCAATTAGTTAGGGGCTGGCTATGATGACTATCTATAGCATTATCAGATAATAGTATTATCAGATATAGCATTATCTGATACTCAGGTTCGGAAATTTGTATGCAAGGATTCATTAAGGACAAAAAGAGAGAAAAATACACACGGTAGTCATGTTGGCAGTTTTTGTAAACCCATAAAGCTTCCTCAGAGATAAATTAACCAACCATGCATAAATAGAAGGTCTCCACAGTGATTGGTGTTATTGAACTCTCATAATATAAGGTCGTCATCAAAAGCAGGAACTCTTATTTCCACGTCTAAATTGAAAAGTCACCTTACCCTTGCTCATTTCTTTTGACTTCGCGATCCGAGACTCCCAAGTAAGTCATTTTGAGTATAAAACAGAATTCAAAGACGCCAGCCAGAATCAATTTATTAATAATCCATAATTAGGTATTATTGGACCAATCAATATTTCCATATCTTTTCGATATGGGATACGTGCCATTTTTTTATATGAATACACTCTATTAAGTCTATAACATTCCATATGTTAAATCACCAAAAATTTGCCTGCCCGACGAGCCCAAGTGCCCACCAGCGACTTCCTCATCAATATTATGTTTTAATTTGAAATAAATTATATTTTAACACAAGAAATCAATAAAACAAATTCAACACCCTAAACTTTAATATAGACATAAAAATATATAATCAGGTTTTGGTCCAATGTAAGGCAATAATAAACCCATTTTCTAATATATAATATCAAAGCATGAAAATATAGACGTAAATATACTTAACCAGTTTTTAGCCCAATGCAAAGCAACAATAAACCCAATTTCTAATTTCTAATATCAAATCAGGAAAATTAAGCAACTTACTATTTTGTCACAATGGCCAATTATGAGCCTAATCCACTGGGCTTGAATGAGACCTAAACCCGATCTGCTTCTGGGATCTCCTAAAAAACCCCCATGATGTAGTAAACGGAGGAGGATATTAAGGGAATGCAAAAGGAAAGAGAGCCAATCATCTATCTGAAATCACTTGTCTAAGGCTAAAGAGAGGGAATGTGGGAATATGCTAGATAGACAAGGCTCCTTAGAGTTGTTTTAGTCAAAAGAAATCAGGACATGTTTTTCGTACACATGCACGTTCTTAAAGCAACTTAAAAAGCAAATGCCTGAATGGTCACCCAACAAAAGCTGTTTCATGTCACGTCACGCGTGGATATATACACATAATTGCTATCTCCTAGATTTGAACAGACAATGTAACTCCTACGCCACTAGAAAATCCAAAATATAAAAGCCAAAAAATCATCAAATAGCTAATGCATCATATTTATCATTACATATTTAAAATTGATCACTCATTACAATTTATTTGCTATACAATTTATTTTTGTGCATTAGACATTGTCTGGTTTTAGTTATTTTTATCAGATTTTTCTCTTATCTTTTGACTCCGAGTCGACTCGGGATGACTCGGGCGTCTCGGCCGATTTTTCCCATCTCGAAGTCGACTCGGCCCGATTCGGCCAAGTCTCGACGATTTCCCGACGAGTCGCATGTCTCGGTGTCGAATCGGAACGGTCTCGTGTCGTTGCCCTCCGTTCCGGTTCCGACTCGGCCAAGTCATCTCGGACTCGGCCGAGACTTTGAACCATGATTATAGCGCCTCAGAGAACTCAACATCCCTAGTTCCAGCTCTTTCGAGTTTTGCCCAACTTGAGCATGAAATTCCTTTATACATTCCAAAGAATCCCCTCACTGTAGATGACAAATTTGCTGAATGTCGTTTTGTCATACGCGCCAGCAACTCAGCTTTAGCTGACATTCCCACTAGGGAAACTGATGCTGAAGCCATATGTTTGGCCACCCGTGCAACATCCAAAACTAAGCTCAAGAAAGTCAGACAGCATTGCAAATGAGTTAGAAACCTTAATAGGTTCACTAGTGTCTAAATCTGGATCCGTGAAACATCCATCCACAAGCTATAAAGATTGAGCATCCTTAGACCCTTTATTTGCTAAAAATCATGCCTGCCGATTCACCCCTTGAGCTCTAGGATTACCATTAACTTTCGAATCCCATTGCAGCCCACTCTAATCATTCACCGAATCACCCACCTCATGCGCAATTCCCTGCGAAAGAATATTTGTTCTACCAGCTAAACTACCCGACACCTTGGCTGATCAGGGATGAGCCTGGAAAGCTTGATATTGCACCATTGTTGAAGGTAATGGCTATTGCAACTCTGTAGATTCTCTGGCCACTAAAGATGCCTGCTAGTTTGATTGAATACCAACAGCCTGATTATCTAAATTCGCTGTTCCCTTCTCTACAGCAGCAGCCTTTTCTTTTCCCTTATGAATTTGCAATTTAGGCACGAAGATTTGAAGATTCTTTGATGGCTGTTCCTGCTTTGATGCTTTCATAGGTTTAAGCTCTGGATTTTTCTTAAAACGCTCTTTATCATCATGTCCAATTCACTCAAGAAATCCGCAATAAGCTAGCCAATTATCATATTCAATCTTCTGTCAATGACCAAATTGATCATCCTTAATCCAAACCCTTTTAATGGGAGGCTTAACAACATCCACCTCAACCAAAGCCCTAGCTACAGATGGCTTTTTTAGATCACCTATCGTCGAGTCAATCTGAAGCGGACGTCCCAACAATGATCCAAGCTTATGAATGTACTTCATGTTGAAAAATGGCAACGGCAGTAGGGGAAAATTAACCCAAATTGGGGCAATTCACGATTCTTGATTGACTTTAAAATCTACTGTCCATTTAGAAACAACCATGAATAAACCACATTCTATGCACGAATAACCCTTGTATAGTCCTCTTCAGGAGCAGGACGAATTAAAACACGATTTGCATCAATAAGCCCAACCGAATAATGACCTTTAAGACCAAGGGAAACAAAGAATTTAAGAACCATATCCACAGGTGGGCAACTAAAAGCAAATCTCCCAACCAAGGCATTGCAGTAAGGCTTGGCCAAATTCTCAATATCTTTCCATGAAATCCATAGAGCTGGTTCACCTTTATATAAAGTTAAATCTCCCAAATCAGGTAATGAAGCCGAAGCATCAGGTGCTAAAGTCCTCCCTGAAACGACTACCACAAAGCTCTTGGAAGCCACTGGCAACATTCCTGGAGGTTGATTAGATGGCCAAAAGGCTATCATCCCAATAAATTGTTGGAATGTATGCCCTAAAACAATTATGTTGTTTAAATACATTCCTAATTAAAGTTTTGTATTTTATGAACTTCCAATTTTATCTGTTTTAATATTTGATATAACTGATAAAGTCCTTAGAATATTTATTAATGTGATGATAGTCACAAGAGTTGTTGACTAATGAGATATCAATCACATTTATAATAAATATTCTTAAATTTCCCTAGTCATAGTATTAATGAGACGGGACATCATTAATACGGACAGACTAGTACACAGTTAGCCCCTACTTAGTGTAAGTAGTGGTTGTTCTCATCAACCATGGTATGGGGATACCTAGGCTAATGTGTAGATGAATTGTAGAGTACTAATTCATTGGAGTGATCCACATAGAGATCCCATTAGGATATCTAGTGCCAATGGTTGAATCTCTTATGAAAAATTGTATAAGTGATCCTAGACTTAAGATCACCATAGTATCTTGAGTGTGAATCACTAACTTTTGATTCTGTTTCTTGTTACTCACCAGGAGTGACTTAAAGAATAGAGATTGGGGGTAGTGTGAAGAATGGAAAGATAGTGAGCGATCAAGAGAGGATTCACCACTCCGATAGTGGGAGCTGATATCCAGTAAGGCCACTAGTTGGAATGTAACCTTAGTAGTCGACTACATTAGGTTAATTGAAAAGTGTCTTCAAGTTAATCTAATCTAAGGTTAATTCCGGGAACTAGAAAATTAATTAGTCATTAAGGGAATTGGCACTTGTTCCTCATTCCCTGACTAATTGGATATCAATGGTGAAAGGATAATAGTTACACGGTAATTTTCCATGAAAGGTTAGGTGAATTCCCTTGATCAATTCCGAATACACGGGTGGTTGTGATGTGTTGCTAGACACGCTCACAATTTATAATTATGAATAATTATTTATTGTAATTAATGATAAAATAAAGTGTTTATTTTATCTAATTCTTTAAGAATTATAATTCATAGTATTACCGGTGTATTTGGGACCTATTGGATCACACGCATAGAGATTGTGTTCTGGATTAAATTGTGTGTCCAAGTAGGGACTTGGAAATAAATACTTCTGTGGTTTAATTATAAAGATAAATAAATCCTGGGGTCATCTGACAGATAGGATAAAGTGGTTATCTCTTATCTGTCAGATAACAGAAAGGGATGAGAGAAAAGATGTTACGGTGGTTTGATTTTGAATCAAACCACCTGACTCTATCCTTCCCCCTTTCTCTCTTATCTCTCTCTCTCTCTCCTATTAATAACATCAGATGTTACGATAGGAGGGAGTTAGTCACTTCTGATAGTCAGAGAAATAGAGAGAGAAGAGTTCTCCAAAACTCACGTAGAGAGAAAACAGAGAGTCTGTGAGTTAGAGTGTGAGAAAGGCTAGCACCTGTTCTTCACTCACACACACACATAGATTGTAGAGACGATCAGGAGTAATCCAGGAGCACTCTCGCGTGGATTACAGTAGAGGCAGGACGTCTGGACTGCTGCTCGGGGTTTTCTCAGCCTTCTCAACAAATCAGAGACACCATCTGCGGATTAAGGTAATCCCGTAGAACCCCCTTGCGAAGTCATACGTAGAACTAGAGTGATTCCTGGCAGGAATCTGGGGCTAAATTTTTTAATTTTCTGCTGTGCCTGCTGCCCCAATTCCTAACATAAATACCACAAACCCTAGAACTTTAGGAGAAGAGAAAGAGAGAGAGAATATCATCTGAGGATGAAAATATTGTCAAAATTTTTTATTCACACTAACTTGAAATCAAAGTTTTAAAGTCTTAAAACCAAAAAGTTTGATAGACGATAAGTAACAATTAAATTATCTTAAAACAAAGAGACTATAAAGCAAAATATGAAAAATTAACTCATGACAAAATTCATAGAAATATTAACTAAATTCAATAAATAGACATTAACCCTATACATATTACAACTAAAAAAAAATCCCCTGCACATATTAACAAAAAAAGTTCTAAGACTCAAATGTAGAGATGAAAATATTGACAATTAATAATCATTACAAAAATATCTAAATAAAAAATTTAGAAATAGTGTATATGTCTCAATAAGTATTGAGCTTATATCAAAATATAAAGAAATTGTAAAGGGAAAAAAGCTGGACTTGCCTTGAAAAAAATTGTATTTTGGGAAGGGTTGATACTTAAGCCAAGTTGAACAATGATGCTTATGTCTTAGTGTTTATTTTTGACTTTTGATTAGATCATTCATTTTGGTTTAGCTTTCAACTAATACATCAAGCCAATCATGTATAAATATAATTTTAAACATGATTATATTTCCTTTTAATTGACACTTATTTGTTTTCTTACCTTAACTAAGGTAGGGATATACTAAATACATTAAACTTTTAATAATGAAATTTAATATAAATAAGGAAACTAGTATGAGTTATTATAAAACACATTCTCAAAGAGAAATTAAAGGAGATAAATATAGTAACTGATCTAAAAAACTTGCTGAGAGGGCAAAATAATAGAATTCAAATTTAAATATAATACTCCATATGGAGTTTTTGAAAAATTTTGGGAGGTCAGCTGCCCCTGCCTGCTCCACTCTGGTTTGTCATTGTGAACAATATTGGCTAATGTTGGGATGGAAATGGAAGATGATTCAGAGGATGAAGCAATGGCACTTTCTGTTGATATTTTAATAATGGTTGTTAGACTGTGAAAAGCTCTGATACCATGTTAATGTAATTGAATGGTAAAGAACTCTCATTTATTCATTGTGGAACAGATACACATATATAGAACACGTGATGAGAAGATATATAACAATTTGAACAACTTGTATCCATCATTATATTTAAAATATAACCACAAATAGTTATTGACAAGGTTTTAACCTACACTCTAATTTTAATACCTACTCCCTTGTTTGCTACAAGTATACAAGTCATTAATTGTAGTACAAAGAAATAGGATCGTTCCCACGAGCATCATACTCCAATTATTAAGGCCATTACCTTACTCAATTATCTATGACTATCTAAAAATTATTACTAGACTCAACAAGGAAATAAGTAAAAGATGCAATAAAAACAAATTTTCTTGGAAAATACTCAAATCATACAAGTGTTCTAGGGTTTAGATTCCACTAATCACACTTAATCATGAAAACAAACATCAATTTTGACCAATTCGCTTGTCTTGCTAAGGACAGATTTCACTATGCCAATCGAAACATACTTTCGCCAATGAACCAAACTAGCTAACACTTGGATCTACATACTTTCATGATAAAATTACAAGTATTTACTTAATCAAGCACAATAAATCTCATAACATCCACTTAAGAGTACCACTACTTTTATGTGCCTACTACTTAAGTTCCTTCTATCATTGTTACATTGTTATCAACTATTTTTATAGATTAACAACAACTAAGATCACTTGCAAATGGAGATCAAGCACACACAAGTGTTAAAGCATAGATAGATGAACTAGCAATTACAAGCATGGTCAAAACAATATCAATTATCCATAATCAAGACATGAAAACCTTCTTCTACCTTTACAAAAAATAGATCTAGCTAGACATGCTAACTACAACACATAAGCTCATATTAAAGGCACAACCACACATCCTTCAAACAAACAAGAGATTAGGGAAGAAGAAATACTCATTTAAATGAATAAATAATTTCTTCAAGTTTCATCATCTTCATTGCCATCAAAACATGGGTTACATCAAGTGTTCTTCAAAGTTTCTCTAAGACTGAAACTATGTCTACAAAACTAGAGAGAAGAGAGTTCTTCCTCATACTATTCTATTAGATCCTCCTCCCTCTTTTCTTCTATTTTAAGACTACTGATATGCCCCTCAATCATTGTATAGATATAATTAATCTTGGAGACTACAAAGATGCTTGTTCAAGTCTCTATCATCCAAAAAGCTGTCTTCTAGCTAAATTTTCTTCTGGTCAAAAAGCAAGTGTGAAAAGAGCACAACTTGCTCTGCAAGTTGCATAATCGAAGTAGGATTTGAGGACCTGATCCAAGTTTGGATCGGTCTGTCACCCCTCGGATCCAAGTTTTCTTCCTTTTTATTTTTGTCTGTCGAGCACGATTCAAGGTCTTGTCATTAAGAATCTAAGGTCAAATCGATCCGAGAATTTCTAAAGTTTATTTGAGGGCTGGAAACAAGGGTGCAAGGCTGATCCGAGCTCAAATCAACCTCCGCTATTTCTTCTTCAACATTTTTCCATTTCACGTGCAACTTCGATTCTTGAATATTTCTTTGAAACTCGAACTTGCTTCAACAATAACTGGTCAAAATGCATTTCAATCAGTTCTCAAATATGAGTGAAGCTTCAAAACCTACAAAAACAACATCTAACCAAGAATTAATCCACTCAATTTCACTAAGTAGCAAGAAAGCTTCACTTGGAGAAATTTTACAAAAAATGCATAAAAACACCTAACTAAATCTTGAAAACGCCATAAAACTAAGGCCAGTAAACTTACTAATTATAGGTAAGATAGACTCTTATCAAATTCCCCCACAATTAAACATTGCTTGTCCTCAAGCAATACTTTTTCCAAAACCATTAGCACAAGTCCATCACATAAGTATATTTTCTCTCCAAAAATTGTCATCCAAGTCGGAACATGCAAGACTTCACATACCTCACAATGGATTTGTCAAAGTAGCACTCAACACTCAAATGTATATATATGGAAAAATTATCACTCAAATCACATATTGGAAGACCATAAACATAAGCTTGCAAATATGTCTCTTCTCCACCACTTGAAAATGAATTAAATACAGGAATCTAAAGGACTTTACAAGGTTGTAATTGGGTTAAGGTTAAAGGGCCAGGTAAAAGAAAGCTAATTTTGGTGAAAATTATCAAAGGAAATGTTTTAAAATTCATGACAAGGGTGTAATTTCAAATTAACTAACATGAATTTCCAAGGCAGATACAATACTTGAAATAAATGTAACAAGTATAATGATGACTTAGCTTTAAGTCCTTTCAACAATAACTTTTTTTCTCTTTTTTTGAAGAAACAAATAAACATAATTCCCACATTTATAATTTTATTCCCTTGGATTCATGATTTTAACACCCCCATAAAGCTAAAATATCCTTTTGATAAAAGGTTGAAAAAAAGAGTATAAGATAGAAATGGTCAAAATGGAGATAATTTTGAGCTTAAATTCAGAGAAAAAGTCATGGTTCAAATTGGTTTTCTAAGGGAGTAATGTAATCAAGGTTGGTTTTTTAAGAAAGTTTAAAATGGTAAATTCCTAATTGCCCTTGTCATTTTAATGCATTTAATCCAAGAACTTGATCTCAAAGTGTACAAGCAATACGAGTTCTAGAATAGCAAATCCAAGTGTGATATACACTTAACAGATGAAATGAGAACTATTTTAGATGAAACGCTCTTTTTGAAGGCTCAAAAGCTCATCGATTTAATTGAAATTGAGTGAAGTTCTTTGCACATCCTTTTTCAATTAAATCATCAAAGAAATAAGTACTCATGCTTAGAACATTGCACAATCTTCTTAAACTCGGGGAGTTTCAAAAATTTGGAACATTAATGAACCCACACTATAAAAAAAAGGGCCTTTCCTGACATGTCTATAACGACACTAGTTGGGTTGTGTCACCCTAGCATGTTTGTGCTGACACTTGTAACAGTACCCAATATACTATAATAAGAAGGGTATTTACTGGCACTTAGAGGTGTCAGTATAGACAATTTAAGCTAACACTTTTACTTGGAAAACACCTGGGACGAGTAATGTGCTCTTAAACTACCTTTGATGACACTTGTGAGTGTGTGAGAAATCGAAAAAAAAAAAAAACAAAACGACTTCGTTTTAATTTGGGTCCAAAACGACGTCGTTTTACATTGGCGGACTCTAAACAGTGGTTGAAATATCAAAATCCCTTTTGCCGGCTAAAACTCTCTCTTTCAACACTTAGTGAAAATTGCTTTCAACACTTAGTGAAAATTGCTTTCTCTTTGCTGGCTAAAACGATGCTCTCTGGAATGGCTGAGAAATGTTCTCACACACTTGCAAGCTAAATCCTTGTCCCCTCTTCTCATCCGTCTCACATCTCTGAAATCAATTGCTCTCAAATCGTATCCTCTTCTCATCTCTCTCGCCTGCTCTCTCTAGTTGATTTCTATTCGGCAATGTGAGGTTAAATCCTCAAATCACCTGGCTTCTCCGAATCAAGGGTTAAATTGAGCAGTCAATTTGTGCGTTTGTCTGCCTCCCAATTGTTGGCGGCTCTTCAGGTATCGTAATCCCCCTTTTTGTGCGTTTATCTGGTTTCTAGGGCTTTCTCCTCTCTCTCTTTTTGTATATGAAAAATTTTCTTCTCTTTTGGTTGGGCTCTAAGGAAAATGAAAGGAAAATTGCAACTTTTTCTGGTGGCTCTTTGGCGTTGGAACAGAACAGAGCTCATAAACTTCAATGTTTAGAGACTTAACTAACTAAAAGTTTGTTTTGATTTTTTCAAATATAGGCTGTGAATTTTTTTTTAATTTTTTCAGTTTTACTTCTGGTTGAAATCTTTTAGCTTGCTGTCATGGAGTTGATGACCGATTTTGTTGCATGAGGAGTATGTCCTCATGTGGGGCTGAAATTCTAGAGTTTTTTTTTTCGACATAGCTTTGGTGATCAGGGCTAAATATTCTGCGAAAATGAACTGTAACATTCTCTTTTGATAGCTAGATATTGTAATTGTGAGGGCCTCAAAATTCAATATTATTTTTAAAATGTAAAATATTATTTATATTGTGTTTATTTATTGAAAATGAGTGAATATGTGTTTAAAGTGAATATTTTCCAATTTAGAGAATTTTAAACGAATTATTTGCCGGTGTGTGGTTTTGGCCGAATTAACTGTTTAATTTTGTACCGGAGCGTGATTAGTGACTTTAAATTGAAATCGAGCATATGTAGTGATATTATGGAAATATTATTAAGGTTGGACAGTGTTGGAATGGAGTAAAACAGTGTAAGTTAGACTGTCGCGCTCGACGCGACATAAAGTGACCAAAAGTCACTTTTTCCTTAAATCAGGGAATGGGCACCTTTTTGTCTCTTAAGGCTTGACTTTTGGCCACTTGAAGCTTCATTTTTTCAGCTGCTATTTTGAGCTTAGAGAGAGAGAGGGGGGACGAATTTGAGAACAAGAAATGAGAGAGAACATAAGCTCATCTTCTTCTTCCATTTCTTGAAACTTCATGACACCATTGGAGGACTTTAATCTTGGTTTCTTCTTCATTTCTTGGCTGCCATGAGAGAGTGAAAGAGGGAGAGAGAGGCTGAGAGTCTTGAGAGAGAAAGGAGGGAAAGCTTGCAACCTTGTTTCTTCCATTTCTTCTTCTTTAACTTTCTTGAAGCATCAAGACTCCCTTGAAGGTTTCAATCTTGGTATCTTCCACCATTCTTGGCTGCCGAATGAGAATAAGAGAGAGAGGGAGAGGTCCGAAATTTGGAAAGGGAAGAAAAGAGGGAAGAAAGCTTGTGTGGGTTTTCTTGAGCTTGTTCTTGAAGTTTTTGTGGGAAATCACCATCAAAGCTAGTGGATCAAGGGCAAAGATAGAAGCTTTTGGAGTTTGCTAAGCTTGGAAGCATTCTTGAGGGAGGAACTCACAAGATCTTCTTTGATCTTGTTGGATCTTGAAAGATCTGAAGGGGTAAGCTTCAAAACTCCTAGTTATAGTTTTATTAGTGTTAAATATCATAGATCTATGGTTTAGATCGGTAGAAAAGATTACATCTGAAAAGATGAAGTTGGGCTCTTGAATTCCCAACCTAGGTAGCGGACTTGAGGTGGCCTCTAGGTAGCGGACTTGAGGACCTGATTGGGATTTGAATGATATTTGTGAAATTTGTCATGATATGGTTAGAAAGTAGAGTTTTTTTATTAGAAATTGTGATAGAAAATGTATAAGATGGCCAAACCCATGCTTGGTAATTTCCATGTTTGATTTTGAGATTTTGCGATTGTTCTTAATGAATCTCTATCTAAGAGAACGCATTTTTTGTTCATTTATAAGTGTATGAGTTTTAAAAGATGAAAAGTGAAATTTCTCGTGAATTTTTGAATGAAAAATGTCATTTAAATGAATTTGAGGGATTTACCGTATTGTGAGCAAATCTTATGATTTGAAAATAAAGATAAGGTTTGAAGTGTTCCAAAATTATGTTAAAGTATAGACACAGCGTAAATGTTGAGTTTTGTGATAAGAGTGATTTTGAGGTGATAAACCTCACTTAAATGTTGTTTTGAAGAAAATGTGAATGTAGTGCTTAGAGAGTACGTTGATGGAGTGCCATTTTAGTATGATAAAGTGATTTGAAAAGATTCATTAGAAATATTGTATCGTGTGCAATGAAAGATTTTTCTTGAGGGAATCTTGGGAAAAATGTTGATTGAAACTAGAAAAGTGAAATTGAATTGTTTTAATGAATGAGAGAAGAAGTGAATCTCAACCACTGTTTTAAATTGTTTTAGGAAGTGCACAAGGAAGTGAATTTGATCCTTACGTGGAAGCTGAGCCCTACTATTTTGGTGAGTTTCCATACTTGTTATGTGATTATGTGAAAATGATTGCAACTGTGTTTAGTGAAGTGATTTTGAAGTGAAGCATAGTTTTCAAACCCTCGGATGGGGTAGTGAGTTTCAGTGTATGTAAACTGTTTATGTGAAAATGATTCGAATTGTGTTGGTCAAGTGATTTGACATGAATTTGGATTTTCAAATTGTTAAGTGGGGTAGTGTGTACTTCATCGCACTTACCTTTATTTGAAATAAAAGTATTGTGAAAGTGTTTGGCAGTGTCCTATATGTGTGAGAGTTCTAACTCTCTTTTAAATGAAAATCATGCCATGATTTGTAAATGAATGATTTTGTTAAAATGATTTGCTAGTGTTTACAAAGAAATGATTTACTATTATTTCCAAGTAAAATGCTTTTACCAGTGAAATAACTTATGAAGGATCTGTCAGTGTTTCGACTCCCTTTTAAAGGAATGATTTATTGAAGTGATTGATTATTATTTCTGAGTGAAATGCTCTATAAGTGAAATAGTGAATGAAGAGTTTGTGACGTCATTGGACGAAGTCCCTCGACTAGTATGTGATGTCGTACAGTGAATACCCTCGACTAGTTTCAATGAACTAATGTGACGTCGATGGGTGAATTCCCTCGACTACTTTCAATGAAATGATGTCATGTCGTAGGGTGAATTCGCTCGACTAATTTCAGTGAATTATTGTGACGTCGTTGGGTGAAGTCCCTCGACTAGTTTCAGTGAAAGATTGTGATGCCGTTGGGTGAAATTCCTCGACTAGTCTACTTCGTTGGGCGAAGTCCCTCGGGTAGTTTCAGTGAAGTATTGTGACGTCGTTGGGTGAAGTCCCTCGACTAGTATGTGACGTTGTAGGGTGAATACCCTCGACTAGTTTCAATGAAATAAAGTGACGTCGTAGGGCGAGTACCCTCGACCAGTTTGTGATGTCTTGGGCGAAGTCCCTCGACTAGTCTACTTTGATGGGCAATGTCCCACGAGTAGTTCATATGAGCAATATCCATTTAAGTGTCTATCTACTTGATTTGAATTGTATACTTGAAGTATGATTCGAACTGTTTTACGTGAATTGCAAGCTTTTTTTTTTTTTTGGAACTCACTGGGCTTTTTAGCTCACTCTTTCCAAATTGTTTTCTTTAACAGGGACCGAGAACCCAAGTGAAGTAGCCAACCCTTAGAGTTAGGGTTTGCTTTTGTATTGATGTGACAAACATGGATTGTGATTTCGAGAGCTTTTGTATTATGAGAATTTGAACGTTTGATAAGTATTTTATGTAATTTGGAGATTGTAAGGATGGTGTAATGTGATTGTAAGTTATTATTGAGTTTAGATTTGAGATTTGAATGTTAGTCTAATGTTTTAGCAATATTTATGTGAGTGAGTCCTGGCGAGAGCTAGGCAGGCGGTCCACAGATACCTTAGGGTACGCCCTAGGGAGAAGTGGGGCTATCACAGTAATAGCTGAGAAAAGAGTCTAATGTGGCAAGGTAGACTTTTGGCTGGATACACTTCTTGCTGTTAATGGATTGACTTAAGTATCTATTGGACAGGGAGGTTTTTGCAAATTCCCCCTTTTTTATTACAGCCGAGGATGCAGGTGCATTAGAAGTGAGGTTTGTCTGGTTGTTCTATTGCAGTATTCAAGGATTTGTTTTTGATATATGAGCTGGGTTTTCATCATGTCCTTATTATAGAATTTTAATTGTTTAAAAAAATGCAGGAATAACGATGACTTCAAGGAAATAAACATACCTACTGGCAAAACTCATGAGGTTTGTGTTTTGCATTATCATGAATTTAATTCCTAATTTTTGGAGAGTGATGTTAGTTAAAGATTAATTGCCTTGTTTTGGTGTGCATGCATGTCATTGTTATCTCATTGTAATCATCATTGAAGAGTCCCAAGCATTTCACTTGTTGATACCATAGCTGTATTAGGACTTAGCATACAGAGTGCACCATTTATGAAATCGGTTTACTATAGCTGTACTAGGACTTGCATACCCAGTGCACCATAGATGAAATGGTTCACTACATAATTTTGTCATAACTATTCCCCTAGGTTTTGATTTTTGACATGGTTGTGTCATTAGCTGGTAAAGATCCTGCTATGAATTTTTAACCACGTTAGCTTTGACATAATGTTCTTTACAAGGTCGACATCACCCACTTTATCGACTTCTCCGTCCTTACAATATTCTTCCAACTGATTTTGAACATTGTGGGGACTAAATTTTCCTAATAATAGCATGCCTTTCGAAAAGACTTGCACTATTTGGAATTGGAAATCTTATTCATACCAAATTCAACTCTGCTGGTTATCCTGAAATTCTAAATGAATTGGACTAATGGTGCTCTGATCTCTGAAGAAATCTAAAATTATGGCAAATCTTGTCCAAGTCTTTTCTGGAGAAGCTTTGCTGTTATTTCTTACTCCTAGATGACCATGATGCAGCACTATTAACATACCATAATGCACAAAGCTACATATCATTTTATTAGGAAAGACAAATGACACAAAATCCACTGCTTTCATCAACTGAGATCTGTTATCTGATGAAGGTCCTTGTATACATTTCAGAGCTTCGGTATTTGCTATAACTAAATCACTAGTTATAATGCTTTGAAGTGAAGAAAAGAAGGAAGATGGTTTTAAAAATTACAAAAAAAAGACTGAGTAAAGCGGAATATATCATTAAGTTGAAAAGGAAAAGGAAAAAAAAGTATACAGATTGGGGAACAAAAGTCTCCCTCCCTGTTCTCCTCTCTCCTTTACTCTTTCTTCTCAGAATTCTAGTATTTGCATGCAACAGTATGCCATCCCTAGGGGAGGGGGGTTGTTTAGTGGTGTTTGTGGCGGCGGCTATGAGTTGATTAAGGTTATAGCAATAAAGAAGGTGTAGAATGTTTTCAAAAGGGATAGGGGTGAATTGAGAGAGTGGAAGAACAAGGCTCTGCTTGGGGTAGGGAAGGAAGAAAAGAGGGCAAAGTTGGTGGGACAGTGGTGGAGAAGGGAGAGGAGGATACTCTGCAAGAGAAGGGGAGTAATGGAGGTCAGTGTTTGCTTGGGAAGGGAAGTCCTTTCTCCTTTTATTTGCTTTTATACATGATGTTTTAATTATTTCTAATCTCGATACATTGTTGGATATGCTGATCACTTGGGACCATATATAATGTCGTCTGGATGTTGCTTGTAGTAGTTGGTCATAACTTAAGAAGGTTTGGAGGTAGTGAACCCATGAAACATATATGAGGTTTACATTTGCACCATAATTTGCTAACACTGTCTTACTTAACTATGCTTGAGGCTAATACATAGAACCGATCTTTTAAGCATTGTAATTTTTTTTTCAGTTTTAGTACTTGTCGGTTGGATATCAAGAACGAGCAGTTTTAAAAGTCTTGTTGTGTCGGCATTTCCTTTTCTTTTCTTTTAGGTTTATTTGTCGGTGGATTCTATAAATTGTACATTGCTTGAGACTTCTCATTGGTTCAAGGTCGAATGAATATGGTATTAATCTGGTATCTTGTCATGGATGTGTTTCTTGATAAATTTGTTCTAGTCCTTTTGTGTATTCAGACAATATGTATTTCTACAAGCTCATTGGTTGATCTGATACAAGTTTTCTTATTCCAGCGACCATCTATGCTACAGTAATAGCAGGGGGTTTGGTGTTGGTCTTTTATGTCATTTTTGATTCATTATTACTCTCTTTAAATTTGTTCTACAAGCTTATCAAGGATTTACAAGCTCTACTTACAATAACTTCGACCCTTTTTTCTTTTCTCCTTATTTTTTTCTTTTTTAGTTTTCCACTGACAGAGAGTATGCATTTCCCACTAGTATTAATTGTGCACATCAGTTGGTGTTTCATCTTGATCCAATCTCCTATGATTGCCCTTTGTCTAAAGAATCTGCCATGAGATACTTGATGTTCAACAAGAGAAAAATGACATGTTATTATTGAGAAATACTTTTAGTTTTATTTTTCCGTAACTGCCCTTTTGGACTATTTGGACAAATTTATTGTCAAGAACTGGGGTAATGGGGAAAACATAAAAATCTGTACCAGTTGTGCTATATTGACTTGGAGCATGTTTGTTTGAGCTTTTAATGCATTGCTATTGGTGTAGTTTGGACATGCTACAATTATCAAAGGAAAGAGAATTTATCTTGACTGCCTGTAGAGAACACTTCTGCTGTTTAGAAATGACATTGGGGTCTTAGAGGAGGAGTTAGCAGAGCATAATTTATATTTCTAAACATGAAATGATCACATCAGCCTTGGCCCTTATTACTCAATGAGCTTGATCTATTTTGTTACAGGACATTGGGTTCAGTGTCCAATACATAGAGCTTGTAAACTTCATTGTTTAGAGACTCAACTAACTAAAAGTCTGTTTTGATTTTTTCAAATATAGGCTGTGAATTTTTTTTAATTTTCCAGTTTTGTCCTAACTAGTTCTCTTACTAACTCCACAACTAAAAATGTGCACAGGTGATGCCAACTATAGATTGACGACGTTTGATTCTTGGTTTTGATCTGTTATTTTAATGTGGTGATTCCAGTGATCAAGTTTGAGGACAGGGATGATATCATCCATGCTAATGTAGCTTAATTAGTTTGATTCCTTCCCTGGATCACTTTCTCCAGACTTTCTGTGCTGAATTGATGATAAGTCAATATTTTGCATGTTTTTAGTAAGATTAATTATGTAGTTTTTGTGTGTTTTTGTCAGTTTAATGGCTAATGAACTAGGGTTTCTATTGAAATTCTACATTTTGTGGTTTAAATAGAAAAATGCATTTTTATGGATTAATCTGGTGAAATCTTCATGTTTTTATAGGATTGCTTGTTCAGTTATCAAATGAGATGAAAAATGTGGATAATTGCAAATAAGCTTGGAAGAAAAATTGGAAAATGCAAATTGCAATTCAATCAACGAGGAATCAAAGGGATAAAAGTCGGAGCAATTAAAGCGCCAATTTCACGACAAAAGGCTCGGAATTTGCAAGTTTCAAGTGGAGTCGCGAGGCAAAACGCGAACCAACAAGTGGAAATTTCAAGTAGTTCGCGAATCCCTCTCACAGAAGACAGGGGAAGCAGATACGCGATGTGATCCGTGAGCCTCTGCATCGCGGATCACATCGCGGATCCTCAGAAAAAGACAGCTGCAAGTTGCAACCGAATTCCAGTTTTTCAGCTCACTTCCAGCTCAATTTTCAGAAGAATTTCAATGAAGGCTGCGTGAAGAATCTTGTGAAATTGAAGAAACAACTCATTGCAAATTCAAAACACAATTTGCTTCAACATTACAACTCATTTGAGATTGAAATTCAAAGGATTCAATGCATGAAGACAAGAGATTCATGAAGCCAAATTCTTTGACTTTTCAAGGCCAAACTTTTCTTGTATTCACATGATAAAGTCTTGGAAGTTTATGGATGAATTCATCTATAAATAGGACCTCTTGTAGACATTTGAAAAAAAGGAGATTAGAGAGAGAGGATGTAGAAATGTAGAGAGGAGGCATGTAGTCTTCACTAGTTCATTAGTATAGTTAGTAGTAGTATGTTTAGTTAAGCCTCTCAAATCCTAGAGTGAGGATGAACTTGTTGTAGTTGTGATTGTGAAGTAGTTAAGTGATTTATGTCCTCCATGATTTTGTTAGTTTAAGGCTTGTGCTTATGCTTTATGGTTGAGTAGCTACCAACTATAATTGATTTGATGTTGATGAGTAGTGAAAAACTTGCCTTCAATAAGATCTAAGTTCTTAAACACTGATAAGTGTTTATTTTACATGCTTTTAGTGTGTTTGAGTACTTAGTTTTTGTGTGGTTTAGATATTTTTATGGCTAATTAACTAGGGTTTCTAGTGAAATTCTACATTTTATGGTTGGATTTTTGTGGATTAATATGGTGAAATCTTCATGTTTTTGTAGGATTAAATGCTCAATTATCAAATGAGGAAAATGAGGAAATAATTTGCCAAGAAATCTTAACGAAAAGTTCGGATTTCACAAATTTGGAGTAGATTCGCGAGCCAATACGCGATGCAACCAATGAAGAAAAAAGATTAGCTCGCGAATCCCTCTCACAAGAGCCAGGGGACCGAATCCGCGATGGGATCCGCGAGTCTATGCCTCACGGATCTGGATTGCGGATCCCTGACAATGATTGCTGCAAGTTGCAGCCGAAATCCAGTTTTTCCAGCTTCCAGCTCGATTTTCAGACGAATTTCAATGAAAGCTGCGTGAAGAATCTGGTGAAGTTGAAGAAACAACTCATAGCAAATTCAAAACACAATTTGCTTCAACTTTACAACTCATTTGAGATTGAAATTCAATGGATTCAATGCATGAAGACACTTTTGAAGCATTTCAAGAAGATGAAGATTCATGAAGACATTTTTCTTGACTTTTGAAGGCCAAATTTGTCATGTGTTCACATGATAGAATTTTGGAGGTTTATGAATTCAATCATCTATAAATAGGGCCTCTTGTAGAGAATAGGAATAAGAATTAGAGAGAGGAGAAGGCTAGATTCACTACTAAAATGTAGTCTTCACTAGTTCCTTAGTTTAGTTTAGTATAGTTAGTAGTATAGTAATTATGTTTAGCTAAGTTATTGTCTTGAGTTATGGATGAACTTTCTATGTCTTGTTTGTGATATTTACATGGTTATTTGATGCTATTATTTGAGCAAGTATTTAGTACTTTGGCTTTTCTAATCATGATTAACCGGCCATTAATTGTAATCATTTAAAGGTGTTAAAGACACTAGTTCATGAAGCTCTAAACCTAGGAAGTCACTCACAAGTGTAGGGTGACGCCTTTGTGGCTTTAGTGATTTATTTCATGTAATTTCATTGAGCAAATGAGCTTGTAGTTAATTCCATAACCATGCTAGTAGGTATGGTTTGACTATGAGTATAGTTGATTCACTACGAAAGTATGTTTCACGTGCATTAGGAGATTACGCCATGCTTAGCCAAATTAAGATCATTAATACAACCGGTAGCTTCATTTGCAAGAGTAGTAAGGAATTCCAGAGCTTGAGGAGCTTTTAATTGTTATATTCTATCTATTTTATTTCCATGTTTGTAGTTTAGATTTAATTTATATGCTTGTGACAGTCTAAATAATAGAGGAGTTCGAAAATCACCGGTACTTGACACTCTTCCCTGTGGGATCGACACCTATACTACCCTATGCTCGATAAACGATCTGTATACTTGCAGAAAACGGGGTGTTTAGGTTTATTATTAAAATTTGGTGTAGTGTAAAATCCTCATCAAGTTTTTGGCGCCGTTGCCGGGGAAGAGATTTGTTCAATATTGGTGTTAAGAATAACTCTATTACTTTAGACATTTTTATATTCTTGTTTATATATTATTAGCCATTCTTCTTAACTAATCTTGCTTTTAAAGCATTTTTATGTTTTAAAGAAGGATAGCAACAACGTGAATCAAGGCTTGAGAGAAGGAAGCTTGGCAATGGACCCCTACAATTTTCAAGGCTATAATTATGGAGGTAATCAAAGGATGTTCGAAGGTATGTCATTTGATGATTGCACAAGGAATATTAATGCTAAACTTGATTATATTACATTAAATGTGCAACTGGAAACCATTACAAATTTGCTTGAACAAAAAAGGAATGCTAATGCTTTTAATTCTAATTATGTGATTTGTGACTTGTGTGGAAGTAATCATGCTACACATACATGTATGCAAGCACAACATGTGGATTATTATGATGAATTTGAGCATTAAAATTCTTGTTTTGTTCAAAATGGTGCTAATTGTGATAATCCTTACATTTATGGTTGGAATAATTCATGTGTTTATGATGATTCTTCATGTTTTTATGATTACCAACCTAATCGTGTTCAAATTGAATCAAAGCCATCTTGGGAAATAGCTATAGAAAAGTTAGCTAAGCCACCTTTATCTTTGGAGAAAGAAAGATTAGCTAATGATTCTAAGCCATGTTGGGAAATAGCTATTGAAAAATTAGCTAATACAACTTCCAATAATTTTGATAGGGTTGAGAAAAGATTAGATGAATTAGCTTTTCACTTTGAAGGAATACAAGACCAATTGCATAATTTGTGTGAAGTTATTTCATGTAGTAAAATGCCAATTGACTCTACTATCAATGGTGAGAATGTTGTGTGTGAAAGTGGAATGTATTTTGATAATGATGAATCTTATTTGTATTTCAATAATGAAATGTCCATTTCACATGATGATGTCTTTGGAATGAATTTTGAATCTCAAGAGGTAAGCATGAATGATGTTTATATAACCCCTTTTGAGAAATGTGGAAAATGTATAGATTCTAAGGTCATCATACCTCAAGAAGGCTATATGGACATTCCTTTGGTAAGTTCTCAAGTGATGGAAAAAGGTAATATCTATGAAACACTTGAGATTGGTAAACATCTTCCTTCTTTCTTATCATTTGGTTATATGACTCACTTGATCGAGTCACCTTTTAATGATCCACCGCGTCCTCAAATGGTGGATTACTCTTTAACTAAACCTCCTTGATGCAATGGAATATAGTCAAGCTAATGACTATAAAAGAGCGCTAGTTGGGAGGCAACCCATCAATTTGTGTTATTTTTGTTAGTTTTAATGTTTGAGCATGTGTATTATATGTTTTTAAGTGAGTTTGTTTTGTTATTTTTGCAGGAAAATCAAACATGGCCAAAGTGACCTTTTTGGTGCGGAGTGTGTGAGGGCCTCAAAATTCAGAATTTATTTTAAAAATGTATAAAATTATTTATATTGTGTTTATTAATTGAAATATGAGTGAATATATGTTTAAAGTGATTATTTCTCAATTTAGAGAATTTTATACGAATTGTTTGCCGGTGTGTGGTTTTGGCCAAATTTTAGCGTTAAAAATTGTACCGACACGTGAATAGTGACTTGGACTTGAAACCGAGCATATGTAGTGATATTTTGAAAATATTATTAAGGTGAAACAGTGTCGGGGTGAAAGAAACCAGTGTAAGTTAGACTGTCGCGTGTGACGCGACATAAAGTGCCAAAAAGCACTTTTTGCCTTAAAATAAGGAAATGCACTTTTTGACCCATAAAAGCCTTGACTTCTTGCACCCTTATACTTCATTTTCCAGTTTCTATTTTGAGCTTAGAGAGAGAGAGGGAGGACGAAATTGAGAGCAAGAAATGAGAGAGAAAATAAGCTCATCTTCTTCTTCCATTTCTTGAAGCTTCATGACACCATTGGAGGGCTTTAATCTTGGTTTTCTCTTCATTTCTTGGCTGCCATGAGAGAGTGAAAGAGGGAGAGAGAGGCCGAGAGACTTGAGAGAGAAAGGAGGGAAAGCTTGGAACCTTGTTTCTTCCATTTCTTCTTCTTCCTTGTTTGCTTCTTCAAGACACCATTGAAGCTCATCATCTTCATCCCTTATTGCAGCCGAAGGAGAGAGAAGGAAGTGAGGGCTGGTCCGATTTCTTGGAGGAGAAAAGAGGTGAGTTTGAAGCTTGATTTTCCATTTTCTTTCTACTCCAAGCAACTTGAACCTATGAAACTTGATTGATGAGTTGTGGGCTTCATTTCTTTCCTTCCATGGCAGCCGAACCAAGGAGAGAGGAGGGAGAGTGTGGTCCGAAAATCTTGAAGGAAAAAGAAAGAGAAAAGTGAAGAAATAAAGTTTGTTTGAGTGGTGGGTTGCTTGATCGTGAGCTTGGAGTTGTAGATCACCCTCAAAGTTCGAAGATCTTAGATAAAGATCGAAGCTTTCATGGTTGTTGAGCTTGGAAGGGGTCAATTTTGAGAAGATATCACAAAGTCTCGGTGGATCTTGTCGGATCTTGTCAGATCTGGTCAGATCTGAAGGTATAAAGCTTGAACCTTGTAGAGATAGCTTTATTAGTGTTAAATAGCTTAGATCTATGGTTGATTTTGGGTAAAATGATCTCATCTGAAAAAGATGAAGTTGGGCTCTTGAAATCCCAACCTAGGTAGCGGACTTGAGGTGGCCTCTAGGTAGCGGACTTGAGGACCTGATTGGGAATTTGATTGTTAATTGTGAACTTGCATTGATATGGTTAGAAATCAGGGTTTTCAGTTGTTGAAAAGTTGAAGGAAAATGTATGTTATGGCCAAACCCATGCCTGGTGATTTCAATGTTTGATTTTGGAATGTCGTGAATGTTCTCGAAGGATTTTATCTTTTGAGGGAAATGTGTATATTGTTCTAATTGTGAGTGTATGTGTGTGTGAGTGAGTGTTTGGATTTTAAAAAGGGTAAAAAGTGTAGTTTTCATGAAATTTGAGTGAAAAGTGCTATTTGACTGAATTTGAAGGTTTTGCAGTGTTTTGGCTAAATTCTGGGGATTTTCGAATACAATGGCTTGATATGAAACGTTTTATATCAATATGGAAGTTTTAGCCAAAAATGAATTGTCGAACGTATTGTGTAAAAAGTGATTTTGAGGTGTGAGACCTCACTTAAATGTTTTGTGAAAGAGAACGTACTTGTAGTGCCAATGAGTATATCGGTGGGATGCTCTTTTGAAATGGAAAAGTGATTTTTCAAAGAGGATTTATTCGAAATATTGTGCCATGTGAAATGAGAGTTTTTCCTCGAAGAAATTTTGGAAAAATGTCGTTTGAGACTAACAAGTTAAAGTAATTGTGTTAGTGACTGAAAAATGAAGTGAATCTCATGGATTGTTTTAAATTATTTTAGGAAGTGTGCAAGGCAGTGACTTTGACCCCTACGAGGAAGCTGAACCTTACTTTGGTGAGTTTCCATACTTGTTACATGATTATGTGAAAATGATCGCAATGGTGTTTAGTGAAGTGATTTTGAAGTGAAAGCTAGTTCTCGAACTCTCTGATGGGGAGTGTATTTTATCACACTTACCCTTATCGTAAATAAAAGAAATTGTGAAAGGGTTTTTGCAATGACTCACATGTGTGAGTGTTTTAACCTGTTTTCAACCTAGTTCTAACTTATTTTCAAAGGAAATGTTTTACTACTATTCTTTACCAATGAAATGTTTTCCTACTTTTGTGAGTATTTCAGACTATGTTTCAAACTATTTACAAATGAACGACTTTACTAGCGATTTCAAAGGGAATAATTTACTCGTGCTTGCTAAATGGTTTATTAGTGTTTATAAGTGAAATAATTTACTATTGAAATGATTTCTAAGTAAAGACACTCTCAAGTGCGTGACTTACTTGACTTGAAGTGTGTTTTTAACTTGAAATGTGAATTAATGTGAAAGATAGGTTTTGATCCATCAAATGGAGTAGGGTGTACTTTATCGCAATTACTCCCATTTGAATGGTACTACTTGCAAAAGTGTTTTCCTGATATTTTGAGTATACTTGAGTCTTTTGTCTTGTGCCATGATTCCTGTATTGAATTGCATGAAGTGATGTGACGTGTCCTGTATTCCCTGTTCTTGAGAATTTAATCCCCTTGGTACGATAACCTTGGGCTACGTGATATACTGAATCCCCTTGGTACGATAACCTTGGGCTACGTGATATACTGAATCCCCTTGGTGTGATAACCTTGGGCTACGTGATAAACTCAATCCCCTTGGTGTGATAACCTTGGGCTACGTGATAAACTCAATCCCCTTGGTATGACTACCTTGGGCTACGTGATAAACTCAATCCCCTTGGTATGACAACCTTGGGCTACGTGATGAACTTAATCCCCTTGGTATGAAAACCTTGGGCTACGTGATGAACTTAATCCTACTCTTGTGTGATTACTGGCTTTCCTTCTTTGTTTATATTCGAGTATGAATTTTGAAGTGAAAAATCATATGTGTTATGTGCTTTCTCTGTTTTTGGGAACTCACGGGCTTTTTAGCTCACCCTTTAAATTTGTTTTCCTTAACAGGTAATGCGTACCCGAGTGGAGAAGCCAACCCTTAGAAGTAGGGTTTATTATGTTGAACAGGTTGAGAACTTTGGAGTGTGATTGTTGCAAGTTTTTTTTGTAATTCGAATTTTGGATGTAAGGTGGAAGATTTATGGATCCAAAGTTGTAATTTGATGTTGTGGATTGTAAACTATCATTCCATTTGTAGTGTACTCAGAGTTTTAGTTTGGTAAGTTGTTTGATGGTGGAGGACTGTAGTGAGTCCCGAGGAAGGTGATACCCTAGGTACCTAGGGAGAGGTGGGTCGTCACAGAGTGAATAGTAAAATGCACACAACTTGGTACCTCAATTTGCATTTTAGTTGTTAATAATCCAAGAAATGAGGTTAGTTATGTTGTTTTGATCATTTTACATGTGTTAGAAAAGGTGCATTTCATAATTAACAAGCAGGGTTTTTAATCTGGAAATAGTAGAAAAATGTTGCTCAATGAAATAATTGCAGAAAAATTGCAGAATCACATTTCCAGAAAGATCTGCGATCTAATCCGCGAGGTACGCCTCGCGGATCCTTGTCACGCGGATCAACTTCTGAGACCATTTCTGACGAACCACGAACCAGATACGCGAGGTAACACTCGCGGATCCTTAACATCGCGGATCATCTTCTGAGAGTTACAAGTTGAAGGCGCGATGTGTGAAACGCGAAGCAATCTTCGCTGATCCAGATCCGCGATGTGTGATTCGCAGATCTGGTCCGCGGATCGCTCACCAGAAGCTAATAACGAAAAGTCGCGAAGCATTTTTTCCACCTTCTTCATCGCGATTCAACCTGCAAAAACACACACCAGCACACCTTTTTTCACACACTACACCAAATCCCTCTTTTTCCTTGCTAATCTCCTCAAAAATCACCAACTCAACCCCTAGTGACCGTCAGGGAGCAGTTTTATCCGATTGAAATCAAACAAAAACACCTGAAAATCGAATATTTGAAGAAATTGAAACCTAGGTTTTTCGAATTGAAATTTTCAAATTCGTGGCTGTTTTGGGCTTAATTCAAGAGGCTTTTTGCATCAATCATCTCCCCATTCATCCTTCTACTGATTCCAGGTAACATTCCTCAATTTACATTCACGAATTTCGATTTCCCAATTTCATGTTCTTGAGCAATTTTTGTAAAATTTTGGGTTTTGATTTTCGTGATTGATGGTTGTTAGTTCTTGATTCCATTATGCTTATTGATGATGTTTAAGCATGTTTTGTGAATAAATTATGGGAATGTGCTAATTTTTAGTGAAGATTAAATTCTTGAAATTCCTATAAAATGCTCAATTTGGGATTAATGCTTGGCATGATTGAAAATGTATTTGGTTGATATTATGGAACTTATAATTATCCTTGGATGCTATTTGTTCCAAATGTGAGGAATTTTGGGATCATTTAGATAATTTTTGTCAATTTTGGCCTAATTTTGGAATTTAATTGTATCTGTAGAAAATGGCAATTATTGGTGAATTTGAGCATATTCATAGACTTTAAATCTTGATATGGAGTATGTTGTATATATTTGTATTGAGATTTAGAGGAATTTTTGGGAAATTTGATGAAAGTTGGTAATTTCAAATTTATTTCAAGGGGATGATGCTTTGTTGACATTTGGATTGAATTTGATGATTTTTATGCTTTAATTGGTTATTTGACAAATTGTTGAAATTTACTTGATTAGTAATGTGCTTAAAATTGTAATTTTGGCAATTTGTTAGATATTATGGCACGTACTAGAGGAGGTCTTCGTCGACGTTCACCATCTTCTACTTCAAGTGGTGAGGAAGAGCAACGTACACCATCACCTCCACCACTAAGGCGACGACCTAGGAGGTCTACTGATAGAGAGCCACCACCACTAGAGTATGATGCCATTCGGTTCACTTCAAAAGAGAACCAAGAATGGTATGAGGCTAGGGAGCATAAAGGATTTATTTTTGAAATGCACGTGGCTCCCGACTTCAATGCCAAATTCAAACTCACGGAGGCATTTGACATACTTGGTTGGGGTCCGATTCTCACATTGCCAGATCACTATTACCCCCAGCTAGTCAAGGAGTTCTATGCCAACGTGGTGAACAAATCTGGGCATAGTGGAGAAAATATCAGATCTTATGTTCGAGGGAGACGGATTGAGATTGAACGAAGCACATTGGCTCAACTTCTTGGAGTACGGAATACCAGTCCGGCTGTGGACTTAAAGAAGGAATTTCATGCTCCGGATTGACATTGGGAGATGGGACATGCAATGGCTAGATTTCAAATTGAACAAGAATTTACTCGCTCCCAACAAAAGGCGACAGTGAAGGCCAACAAGCTGGATGCTCGATTGAGGTTAATCGCATACCTGTTCACCCACAATGTCATTCCCAAGAAGAGTAGCTTGAATGAAGTAAGGAAGAGTGACTTGTACTTCTTGGACAAGATGTTCCATGACCGGACATCTTCATTTGCCAACATTCCTCTTCCCAATATTATTATCTGCTATATGAGGACCGCGGCGAGGCATTCTACTACTGCTTACCGATTTGGCTTCCCACGCCTTCTCTCATTTCTTTTTGAGCGGATGGAGGTGAACTTGGATTGAGTGGAGCAAAGGCCTGTCAAGTCAACTTATGAATTGAACTATTTTGTTCTAAATGACTTGAGTATTTCAACAGCAAATATTCCTCATCCTCGAGCTCGGCAATCTCAGCCCACTTCCCAATTTGAAGTTGGAGGAACTTCTGGTACGGCTCATGAGGAAGAAGAAGGAGTCGGCACTTCAACTGCTATTCCACACACCGGTCCTTCTACTTCGGCTCCTCCTAGGCAAAGGACGATTTGGGAGCGAGTTTTAGCCGCCATTGGGTGTTTGGAGACCAGTGTCAATGAAGGCTTCAATCAAGTGAACACCCGCCTCGACACCATGGAGTCTCGCATTCATCGGATAGAAGACCACTTGCACATTCCAGGAGGTGGCGAGCAGGCTCAAGGAGGCCATGGTAACGACCAAGGAGGGGGAGATGGACAACCATGAAGACCATGTTTATTTTCTTCTGTTTATTGTTTTTTATGTCTTGTAGAACTTATGCATTTTCCTTCCTTTCTTATGCAGCTTTTGTGGACTTGTAGAGGATGTTCGCGATGTTTTGGATATTCTGGACCTCTGCCATATTAATTTGGGGAGTTTTTACAGTTTTATTATTTTACTTTCCCCTACACATTGAGGACAATGTGTATTTTAAGTGTGGGGGAGAGGTAGAGGTTTACTTGCTTTATATGCTTTATGTGCTTAAATGACGTTGATATATGTTTGGAAATGTTTATGTGATTTGTTTGTGTTGAAAATTTGGGTTGTTGGCAGGGAGTTTGGTCCAGTTTTAAGGGGAGACTCTGCCAAAATTTTTCCAAACATTTGTTCAAAATTGTGAAATTACCCCAAAATTTTTGAAAATTTTTCAATTTGGTCCACAAAGGAGGAAGTTTTAAGTATTACTCTTTCAAATTTTCTCATCTTTTTGAAATAACTTTATGTGAATTGGTAAATTCAATTTATATTTGACTTGGAATTAGTAATTATGTGATTTGACCAATTGTCTTTTAGAAAGTATATTTTGTAAAATGAGGAAAATTATGCCTATAATTTTAGTTGTTAAATGATATCTTTTCTTTTACTTACTTATACAAAGAGGTGATTGATATAGTTAAGTCAATAAGGCTCCTTTTCCATGAATTAAAGTTTTAGAGGGAACTTTCTATAAATAAAAAAAAAACTCTAATTATTCTTGTGTTAAGTAACCGGGAATCTTCATCTAAAAATGTCGATTTTCGTGTAAAAAGGCACTTGAGTAAGGAGACATTCAATAAAGAGAAAAAGTTGAGTAACCGGAGATCTTCACCTAAAAGTGTCGATTTTCGCGTCAAAAGAATTTTCTATTATTTAAATAAAGTATAATCCCTCTAAATAAAAAGAAAAAAATAATTATGGAAAAAAGGAAAGCCAACTCATTGACTATATGAATTACCTTTTTGTGTAATTAGGTCGAAGTAAAAGGTTGAAATTTAACTTGTTTAAATTTAGGGTTTAATTATCTTTCTTTTACTTAATTATTATGAGTATTTGAGGTGATTGGAATTTTTGCATAAAAATTGATTACTAAGTTGTGGAGATTGACTTTTAAAATTCACATTGGTTATTTCAAAACACTTAAATCATTGTTGGTTTGTATTTCTAAATTGCTTGAGGACAAGCAATGATTCAAGTGTGGGGGAATTTGATAAGTGTTTATTTTACATGATTTTAGTGTGTTTGAGTACTTAGTTTTTGTGTGGTTTAGATATTTTTATGGCTAATTAACTAGGGTTTCTAGTGAAATTCTACATTTTATGGTTTAAATGAGAAAAGTGTATTTTTGTGGATTAATATGGTGAAATCTTCATGTTTTTGTAGGATTAAATGCTCAATTATCAAATGAGGAAAATGAGGAAATAATTTACCAAGAAATCTTAACGAAAAGTTCGGATTTCACAAATTTGGAGCAGATTCGCGAGCCAATACGCGATGCAACCAATGAAGAAAAAAGATTAGCTCGCGAATCCCTCTCACAGGAGCCAGGGGACCGGATCCGCGATGGGATCCGCGAGTCTATGCCTCGCGGATCTGGATCGCGGATCCCTGACAATGATTGCTGCAAGTTGCAGCCGAAATCCAGTTTTTCCAGCTCACTTCCAGCTCGATTTTCAGACGAATTTCAATGAAAGCTGCGTGAAGAATCTGGTGAAGTTGAAGAAACAACTCATAGCAAATTCAAAACACAATTTGCTTCAACTTTACAACTCATTTGAGATTGAAATTCAATGGATTCAATGCATGAAGACACTTTTGAAGCATTTCAAGAAGATGAAGATTCATGAAGACATTTTTCTTGACTTTTGAAGGCCAAATTTGTCATGTGTTCACATGATAGAATTTTGGAGGTTTATGAATTCAATCATCTATAAATAGGGCCTCTTGTAGAGAATAGAAATAAGAATTAGAGAGAGGAGAAGGCTAGATTCACTACTAAAATGTAGTCTTCACTAGTTCCTTAGTTTAGTTTAGTATAGTTAGTAGTATAGTAATTATGTTTAGCTAAGTTATTGTCTTGAGTTATGGATGAACTTTCTATGTCTTGTTTGTGATATTTACATGGTTATTTGATGCTATTATTTGAGAAAGTATTTAGTACTTTGGCTTTTCTAATCATGATTAACCGGCCATTAATTGTGATCATTTAAAGGTGTTAAAGACACTAGTTCATGAAGCTCTAAACGTAGGAAGTCACTCACAAGTGTAGGGTGACGCCTTTGTGGCTTTAGTGATTTATTTCATGTAATTTCATTGAGCAAATGAGCTTGTAGTTAATTCCATAACCACGCTAGTAGGTATGGTTTGACTATGAGTATAGTTGATTCACTACGAAAGTATGTTTCACGTGCATTAGGAGATTACGCCATGCTTAGCAAAATTAAGATCATTAATGCAACCGGTAGCTTCATTTGCAAGAGTAGTAAGGAATTCCAGAGCTTGAGGAGCTTTTAATTGTTATATTCTATCTATTTTATTTCCATGTTTGTAGTTTAGATTTAATTTATATGCTTGTGACAGTCTAAATAATAGAGGAGTTCGAAAATCACCGGTACTTGACACTCTTCCCTGTGGGATCGACACCTATACTACCCTATGCTCGATAAACGGTCTGTATACTTGCAGAAAACGGGGTGTTTAGGTTTATTATTAAAATTTGGTGTAGTGTAAAATCCTCGTCAAACACTAACTTATATTCTCACGAAAGTAGTGAATATAGTTGGTTGGTTTTGGTCTTACACTATAACTTCATTGAGCTTATTTATCTTGTTTCTCTCTTTTCTCTATGAAAATAGGTCAAGGAAGATTCCAAGGAGTTAAGGAATTGGCGAAAGCGATTCCGAGTGACTTGCTCATCTTAAGTGAGAGCTTGTGCTACACATGACCATTGACGAAAGTGATGGCATAAAAGAGGAAGTTATACCTTAGCACATCATTGGAGAAAGGACATAATAAACTTGACTAACTTCTAATCTAACTTAACAAGGGATTCTAAAGCTCTAGGATCTTAACTCTTTACTTGCTTTCTTGTTATTTCCTTTCTACCTCCAATTGGATGTCTTCGACACCTAGCGGTCGGTTTTATTTGCTTAATCCTGCTACCTAAGGACGGTTTACCGCCTTCTCTCTTTATATCTTTGTTGTGACAGTCTAAATAATAGAGGCATTTGAAAATCACCGGTACTTGACACTCTTCCTCGTGAGATCGACACCTTATTTCCCTATACTCAATAAACGATCTGTATACTTGCGGTAATATAGGGTTATAAAGGTTTTTTAAGATTTGTGGAGTAAAGAAAAATCCTATCAATTGATGCTGTTTTTCTTCTTTTTTCTATTTCCTTCGTCTTCTGGGCTTGTGGTGTTGGTAGCTTTTCATCCCTTTTGCTAGCTGAATCCATTAATCCTTGACTGGAGTCTGGGTTTAGTGCTTTCTCTTTCTTTTTCTCTTTTATCAATGGATGGTAGAATTTTGTACGAGTACTGTTATGACTTGAGCAATGAATTGGCTAGTATTACTAAGTGCATTATGTTCTATTGGGGTCACTTCTTTCAAATGTTTATCCGAACTGTTATGTAAATGGGACCGTGAAAATGTAGTAGGGATCTCCATTGCTTTGTTATTTTATTTACAAAAAAAAAAACTAGAGGTTGAAAGTGTCAGCAAAGCAACACTACAAACCAATGTATAATGACGATGTAAGTGTCATCAAAAGCAATTTTTTATAACACCTATAAGCGTCATTAGACAGCCTATATTACGACATTGAAAGTGTCAGCAAAACCCACAGATTCATAACTCAAGTTTATCATACCAAATACAAAAGTGAACCCTACTCTAACGGTTGGCACCTCCGCTTGGGTTCTCTGTCCCTGCTAAGGAAAACAAATTTGAAAGGATGAGCTAAAAGCCCGTGAGTTCCCAAAAACATGCAAAGCACATAATACATATGATTTTTCACTTCTAAATTCATACTTGGAAATAAACAAGTAAGGAAAGCCAATAATCACATAAGAGTAGGATATGAGTAGCCCTCAGGGGCTAAAGTCCTCGAATCTGGAGCACATTCCTGGATCGGTGCGCAGTTCTCGTAGTTGACACTCCGTCAACTATCATACTTAAAACCAAGTAGAACCCCACTTACTCCTTTCTCCACCAAAACCCCCAACCGGGCCCGCTAGCCTAACAGGAAATTTATATTTGTGTATTGCTCTTCAACAGGGACAAGGCCATTTGCCAAGTCCAAAGCACACAACACGTCACGTAGCCCAAGGTAGTTAAATCTCCTCGACTTGGGTCTTCCCAACGGCTCGAGTCGATAACTTACCAAGGGGATTAAGAATTCTCGAGAACAGGAAATACAAGACACGTCACATCACTTCATATAATTCAAAACAGGATTCATGTCACAAGTCAAGGGGTTCAAAGCATACTTGAAATATCATGACAACACTTTTGCAAAAGGTACCATTCAAATGGAAGTAAGTGCGATAAAGTACACACTACTCCATTTGATGGATCAAAATCTGCTTTTTACAACAATGCACTTAATCAGACACATTTCAAATTAAATTCACATAGTCAAGTATCATGTATGGAAACTCACCGAAATAGTAAGGTTCGGCTTCCACGTAGGGGTCAAATTCACTTTCGTCCACACCCCCTAAACAAGTGAAAACAGTGGTTAAGATTTTACTCCTTCACTCATTAATTAAAACAATTCACTTTCACTTTTTAGTTTTCAATCAATGTTTTTCCCAAAACCCCCTTGAGGAAAAGCTTTCATATCACATGATATCGTATTTCAAATATCTCTTTGAAAATCACTTAATCATTCCAAATACAATGTTTCAAATGGACCTTTGGAAGATCACTATCTCATTTCAAATGTGACACGTCACCGATGTACTCACTAGGCACTATTTTCACATTTTCTTTAATAGAACACTTAGGTGAGGTTTATCACCTCAAAATCACTTTTAACACAAACTCAAGACTCACTCTTTGATAGTACTTTAATATAACTTTAAAACACTTCAAACCATATCTTTACTTTCAAAATTCATAAGATTTAGCCACAATAATATAAAATCCCCAAATTCCTTCAAATGACATTTTTCATTCAGAAGTTCACGAGAAACTTCACTTTTTATCTTTTAAAACTCATACACTCATAAATGAACATAACATATATTTTCTTAAACAGAAATTCATCACAAATAACCACAAAGTCTTGAAATCAAACATAAAAGTTACCAAGCATGGGTTTGGCCATCTCATACATTTTTCTATCACCATTTCCAACAACAAAACCCTACTTTCTAACCATATCATGACAAATATCATTCAAATCCCAATCAGGTCCTCAAGTCCGCTACCTAGAGGCCACCTCAAGTCCGCTACCTAGGTTGGGAATTCAAGAGCCCAACTTCATCTTTTCAGATATAAACATTTCTAACAAAATAACCATGGATCTACCTTATTTAGCACTAATAAAGTTAGATTCACAAGATTCGAGTCTTATACCTTCAGATCTGATTAGATCTGACAAGATCAACCAAGGCCTTAGGAGATCTTCTCAAGGATGGTACTCCCAAGCTTAGCAACTCCGAAAGCTTCAACCTTAGCTCGAGATTCTCTTGCTTTGACGATGATTCTCCTACAACTAGCATAAAACAAGAACAAGACAATTCACCCCAAGATTTCCCTCACTTTCTTCTCTTTCTCTCACTTCGGTCTAGCCCTCTCTCTCACTCCCTCACCCATGGCAGCCAAGGAGGAAGAAGAAACAAGTGCCCAACCTTCAATGAAGTCTTCAAGCTTCAAGAAATTGAAGATGAAGAAGAAATCTCTCAAACTCTTCTCCCTTTTTCTCTCTCTATGTCTCGGCCCCTCTCTCTCTTTTTCAATCTCACATAGCAGCCAAGAAGTGGGAAAAGAAACAAGGGAAAATGGCTTCAATGGAACCTTCAAGCTCTAGGAAATGGTGGATGAAGAAGATGAAGAAGAAAACTCAAGTTTTTTTTTCTTTCTCTCTCTCAAGCTCACGGTTTTCTCTCTCTTTTTGGGCTTGAAGAGTGGCTGAAAATGAAGCTTCAAGAAGCTAGTAGAAAAGCTTTAAGGGGACAAAAAGGTGCCAATTCCATGTTTTAAGGAAAAAGTGCTTTTTGGGCACTTTATGTCGCGTCGCGTGCGGCAGTCTAACTTACACTGTTTTACTCCATTACAACACTGTCCAATCTTATTAATATTTCCAAAATATCACTACATATGCTCGATTTCAACTTAAAGTCACTAATCACGCTCCGGTGGAAAATTAAACACTTAATTCGGCCAAAACCACACACCGGCAAATAATTCGTATAAAATTCTCTAAATTGGAAAATATTCACTTTAAACATATTTTCACTCATATTACAATAAATAAACACAATATAAATATTATTAGATATTTTTAAAATAATTCTAAATTTTGAGGCTCTCACAACCCGCCGTAGCAAAAAATAGTCTACCAAGAATAATGGGCATGTTAACATCATCTTCCATGTCTAAGACAATAAAATCAACTGGAATGAAAAATTTTTGCACTTTAACAAACACATTCTCTAAAATACTCATTGGATATCTAATTGACCAATCGACTATCTGTAAAGTGATATTAGTTCATTTTAATTCATGCAAGCGTAATTGCCTATACATAGCTAAAGGAATCAAAGGCACACTTGCAACAAGATCACATAATGCTTTAGAGAATTCTACATTATCAATAGTGCAAGGGATAGAAATACTTTCCGGATCCTTTAACTTGGGTGGCAAATTGTTTTGTATAATGGCACTACATACTTCTGTCAATGCTATCGGTCCGCTATCTTCAATCTTTCTCTTCTTGGTTATTATCTCCTTGAGAAATTTCGCATAAGAAGGAACCTACATAATATCGTCAACACAGGGAATGTTAATATGCAATTGTTTAAAAAAATTAACAATTTTTTCAAATTTCTTATCGACTCTTGATGGCTTCTGTGAGGGCCTCAAAAAAATTCAAATTTATTTCTAAAATGCCTAATAATATTTATATTGAGTTTATTTATTGAAATATTTGTGAAAATATGCTTAAAGTGATTATTTCTCAATTTAGAGAATTTTATACGAATTGTTTGCCGGTGTGTGGTTTTGGCCAAATTTTAGCGTTAAAAATTGTTCCGACGCGTGAATAGTGACTTGGACTTGAAATCGAGCATATGTAGTGATATTTTGGAAATACTATTATGGTGAGATAGTGTCGGGATGAAAGAAACCAGTATAAGTTAGACTGTCGCGTGTGACGCGACAAAAAGTAACAAAAAAGCACTTTTTTCCTTAAATTAGGGAAAAGCACTTTTTGTGGCTTTAAAGCCTTGACTTCTTGCAACACCAAGCTTCCATTTTCAGCTGCCAAACCAGTGAGGAAGAGAGAGCTGCTGCCGAGAGAGAGAAAGGAGAGAAAGAGAGAGTTTGTCTTCAACTTTTTCTTCCAATCTTCATCCATTCTTCTTGAAACTTAAAACACCAACACCCACCATCATCTTCACCATCCTAGCAGCCGAGGAAGAAGAGAGAGAGAAGGAGGTGTGGGCTGAAGTTCTTGGAAGAAAACAAGAGGTAAGTGGGTTGATCTTCCATTTTCTTTTCTTCCTACAAATAACTTGAGTTGTGAAGAGTTGATGATGATTTTGTGCCTTGATCTTCACCTCCCCACTTCAGCCGAACCAAGGAAGGAGAGAGAGAGGGAGATCCAAAATTTTGGAAAGGAAAAAGGAAGGAAGAAAAGCTTGGGTGAACATCTTGGGCTTGATCTTGCACTTGGAAGTTGATATCTTCGACAAATCTTGAAGATCTTGAGTGGGTTCGAGGATCTTGAAAGTTATCAAGCTTGGGAGTGACTTTCTTGGAGAAAAGCTTGAGAGATCTTGTTGGGTTTTGCCGGATATCGTTGGATCTTGACAGTTCCGGAGGTATAAACCTCGAATCTTGTAGATCTAGCTTTACTAGTATTAATTAGTGTAGATCTGTAGTCAATATTGATAAAAATGGAATCATCTGAAAAGATGAAGTTGGGCTCTTGAAATCCCAACCTAGGTAGCAGACTTGAGGTGGCCTCTAGGTAGCGGACTTGAGGACCTGATTGGGAATTGATGGTTATTTGTGAATTTGTTTTGATATGGTTAGAAATTAGGGTTTTCTGTTGATTGAGAAATTGAGGAAAAATATATGCTATGGCCAAAACCCATGCTTGGTGATTTCAATGTTTGATTTTGGAATGTTGTGAATGTTCTCGAGGGGTTTTGCTTTTTGAGAAAAATGTATATATTGTTCAAATTGTGAGTGTATATGTGGGTGAGTGAGTGTTTGGATTTTTAAAAGGGTAAAAAGTGTAGTTTTCATGAAACCTGAGTGAAAAGTGCTATTTGACTGAATTTGAAGGTTTTATTATATTTTGACTAAAATCTAGGGATTTTTGAATACAATGACTTGGTATCAAATGTTTTGGGTTAAAATGGAAGTTTTAATTAAAGGTGAACGTGCTTGTAGTGCCAATGAGTATATCGACGAGATGTTTTCTTTTAAAAGGGTAAAGTGATTTTCCAAAGGAACTTATTTGGAAATTGAGCTATGTGAAATGAATACTTTTCCTTGAGTAAGTTTTGGAAAAGGTTATCATTTGAAGTTGAAAGTGAAAGTGAACTGTATTAGTAAATGGAAAAGATTGAAGTGAATCTTATTGTTTGTTTTAAATTATTTTAGGGAGTGTGCCAGACAGTGACTTTGAACCTTACGTGGAAGCCGAACCCTACTTCGGTGAGTTTCCATGCTTGTTTCGTGTTTATGTGCAAATGTTTGTAAATGAATGTATTGAAGTGATTGTTATGTGAAAACTGACTTTTGAACCCTCCAATGGGGATGGTGTGTACTTTATCGCACCTACTCCATTTGAGTAAAAGTGATTGTGAAAGTGACTTGAAGTGATTGATTGTAAAGTGTTTTAAAGTGTATTCTAGTGATTGCATGTGTTTGGAAGGTCAGGAAATCCCTGAGACCTATAGGTGAACCCTTCGACTTGAGCTGGGGGCTAGGCCTAGGCCGAGGAGAAAGGGCCGAGCCATAGGGTTATTTAAAATGTCACAAAGCACAGTGACTCAGACCAGTGATTTATGCTCGGAACTTGGTTTTTGAACCAGTCTCCATAAGAGCAACAACCCAGTGAAGTGAAATGAAAAGTACTCTGGACTTGGCGTATGGACTTGTCCCTAATGGAGAGTACTCAATAAAGTGAAGTGTTTTAAAGTGAAGTGTTTTAAAGTGAAATGTTTTAAAGTGAAGTGAAAAGTGTTTGGCGTGCGGGCCCGGTGGGGGTTTGGAGGAGTAAGGAGAAAGTGAAGTTCTACATGGTAATAGTGACAGTTGACGGAGTGTCAACTACCGGTTCGTGGATCGTGGGCAAGTGTTGTGGAATTTGGCCCCTGAGGGCCCCGTATCCTACATTGTATTGTTAATTGCTTTTCTATCTGTTTATATTTCAAGTAATCTTGCAAAGTGATATTGTTATGTGTTAAGTGGCTTGCATGTTTTTGGGAACTCACGGGCTTTTTAGCTCACCCTTTCCATTTGTTTTCCTTAGCAGGAAATGAGCAACCAAGTGGTGGTGCCAACTCTTGAGATTAGGGCTTTCCTATGTTTTGTTATGTATTTTTGGAGAATTATGGATATTGCCCTTTTGTGGACTTTTGTATAATGGAATCATGTATTTATCGAATTGTATTTGGGATGTTATGTATCTTTAAGACATTGTACTCTTCTGTATTATATCCAGGATTTTAGTTGTTAAGTATTATTGAACAAGTGAGTGAGTGAGTCCTGGCGAGAGCTAGGCAGGCGGTTCGCTGACCCCTTTGGTCCGCCTTAGGGGAAAGTGGGGTCGTCACAGCTTCAATTTTTGAGAAAAAGGCACTGGTGGTAGAATTTGCACAATTTCTGAAACTGATAGCTCATCCTCTACTACCTTATCTTTTCCTTTCTTTTCTTTTTCTACCACTTGTTCACTCTCCTCAACTTCTTTTTTCTCCTGATTCTCTTTTTCTTTCTCTTCTTCTACTATCGGAGGCTCACTCAATTGCTTACCAGTACGAAAGGTAATAGCTTTTACATCTTCCCTACGATTCACTTCCATCTTACTTGGTAACTCACCCGGTTGCCTAAGATTCATTGCATTAGCTATTTGACAAATTTGGCCTTCAACATTTCTAAAGATATGGGTGAGTTGATCTATTCTCCCATCAATTTGGCTCATTCTCCCTTTCATTCTTTCAAACCATTGAGTTGTGCTACTCGCTAACTTCTTGATTTTATCATTAGAAACGTTGTCCAACTTCTCAATTGCGAACTCCCAACCCAATTTTGAGTCCAAAGGTTGCCTTACTTGAAAGTCGAGTGGATTGGTAGGTCTTGATTGATTGCCTTGCTCCCTCCATCCAAACTTTGGATGATTTTGCCAACTCGAATTATATGTGTTTGATTAGAGGTTATTTTGGGATTAGCGATTGTAATGTTTGACATATTATACCTGCAAAATCAACACACTCATTATTTTCATGTTCTCCTCCATAAGTAGCACAACAAGCAACACTTACATTGGATGGTGAGTTTGAACCAACACCAGGTTGCTTGCTAAGTAACTTAACAACATTGTTCATTTGAGCACTTAACATATTAAGAGTATCCATTTCCAATACACCTGCAGTTTTCCATTGGTTACCTCTTTCATTGGCCTATTGGAAATTGTTCGATGCCATCTTCTCAATTAGTTCTTGTGCCTCTTCGATAGACTTACCCATTTGAGCACCACCGGCTGCCACATCTATATGAGTTTTGGCTAGATACAAAAGATCATTGTAAAAAGTTTGAATCATAAACCAATCAGGTAACTCATGATGTGGACATTTATATAGTAACTCCTGAAAGCACTCTCAAGTCTTATATAAAGTCTCTCCTTTCTCGTGGCCAAAACTTGTGATATCTTTACGGAGTTTAGTGGTTTTGTTGGGTGGAAAGAACTTGTTAAGGAAGGCTTTAGACAATGCCACCGAAGTGGTGAAAGTATTTGGTATGTGTGATTATAACCACAATTTTTCTTTATCTCTCAATGAAAATGGAAACAACCTAAGCCTAATTGCACTTTCACTAATTCCATTTAATTTAATTATATCACATATTTCTAGAAACGAAACTAAATATGAATTAGGATCTTTGGTTGCATTTCCACCAAATTGTGTTTTGTTGCAGTATTTGAATTAATAACGGTTTAAAATCAAAATTGTTTGCATTTACCATTGGTCTTGTAATACTTGTTTGTGTGCCATCATATCCGAGCAATGCAAAATCACGTGGGACACTTCCACTCGCTTCTTTTGCCATTGTCTCGGTCAATGGAAGCTCAATTATAATCTCATCTTCTTGTTGTGTCTACATGTTTTGTTGACTACTTGCTAATCTCCTCAACATTCTTAATGTTCGTTCAATTTCTGAATCGAGCGGGAGAGTTGCACTTATAGCCCTATTCATACGCCAAAAAAAACTATAATTAATTCATAGAAAACGACATACAACCCACTATCTTATTGGCGCTTAATATTTAATAAATATTACACAATGTCTAGAATAATAAAGTTTGCTTAACCCTAGTGTTGTCGTAGATCCCCAGCAATGGTGCCAAAAATTTGATAAGCCTTGAACCCATACTCAATTTTAATACCTACTCCCTTGTTTGCTACAACCATACAGGTCATTAATTGTAGTACGAAAAAATAGGATCGTTCCCACGAGGATCATACTCCAATTATTAAGGCCATTACCTTACTCTATTATCTAAGACTGTCTAAAAATTAGTATTAGACTCAACAAGGCAATAAGTAAAAGATGCAATAAAAACTAACTTTCTTGAAAAATACTCAAATCATACAAGTGTTCTGGGGTTTAGATTCCACTAATCACACTTAATCATGAAAACAAACATCAATTTTGACCAATTCACTTGTCTTGCTAAGGACAGATTTCACTACGCCAATCAGAACATACTTTCACCAATGAACCAAACTAGCTAACACTTGGATCTACCTACTTTCATGATAAAATCACAAGTATTAATTTAATCAAGTACAAGAAATCTCATAATATCCACTTAAGAGTACCACTACTTTTGTGTGCCTACTACTTAAGTTCCTTTTATCATTCTTACATTGTTATCAACTATTTTCATAGATCAACAATAACTAAGATGACTTGCAAATGGAGATCAACCACTCACAAGTGTTAAAGCATAGATAGATGAACTAGCAATTACAAGCATGATCAAAACAATATCAATCATCCATAATCGAGACATAAAAAGTTTCCTCTACCCTTAAAGCAAATAGATCTAGCTAGACATGCTCACTACAATACATAAGTTCATATTAAATACACAACCACACATCCTTCTAACAAATAAGAGTCTAAGGAAGAAGAAATGCTCATTCAAATGAAGAAACAATTTCTCCAATCTTCATCATCTTCATTGCCATCAAAACATTTCTCGAAGAAAAGTGACTAAAGCTATGTCTATACAACTAGAGAGAAAAATGTTCTTCCTCATACTCTTCTATTAGGTCCTCCTCCCTCTTTTCTTCTATTTTACGACTACTTATATGACCCTCATTTATTGTATAGAAATAATTAGTCTTGAGGAGTACAAAGATGCTTGTTCAAATCTCTATCATCCAAAAAGCTATCTTCTAGTTGAATTTTCTTCTGAAACAAAGATCAAAAAGCAAGTGTGAAAGAGCACAACTTGCTCTACAAGTTACAGAATCGAAGTAGGATCCGAGACCCCGATCCGAGGTTGGATCGATTTGTTACCCCTTGGATCCAATTTTTCTTCCTTCTTATTTTTGCCTTCCAGCATGATCCAAGGTCTTGTCATTAAGAATCTGAGGTCAGGTCGCTCCTCCTGGATCGGTCCTCTGATTTTTGAAATTTTTCTGAGGGCTGGAAACAAGGGGAGCAGGGTTGATCCAAGCTCGATTTAGGCACATGAACTAAAGTATGTATATTTTATCCAAAATATAATATAAAAGGTTGTTATCCAATGATTCAAATAAAGAATCATAATGTAAACAAAATAACATGAAACTTTTATTCTCACTAGTATATTAGGACATACCAAGCAAACTTCTTTCTTTTTCTCAAGATCTCTACTATAAATAAATACATGTATCTCTTATCCTAATTTTTAAATCTCATTTTTTTATGTATATGTCTTTCAGTGAAAAATAAGAAATTATTGAAATACAAAAACACACTTGACTTTTACTCTTATATTATGATGCAATCTATACTGCGAGAAAAAAATGTTAGAATAAGAACAAAGGAATGGTTACCTGAGATTAGGCATAATTTATGAGTCCTTTTAAGCATCATACTTTTTTAATGACTAAATTCAAAAATTTTTGTTCAATATTTTCTTTATAATAGCAAGCGTACCGGGAAGGATGGAGTATAAATGAGAGATCTTGAATTCAGTATTATACTATTAAAAAAAATAGTAAGCATACTATAAGAAGAGCTTGAAAGGGGAAAAAACATACAAATGGATTATGAGTAGCAATGCTTATTAATTATTTTTTCCAACTTCTTTTTCTTCCTCCTTTATACAAAATATGCAATACAGTAATGCAATTTCTTGAATGTAAAAATTAGTGGATTGTAGTTTTTCTTTTACATTTTTGGATGCAATATTGACTTGCAAATAAAAGATAAATTTTATTTTGTTTTTGTTTTCATATTATGATAGTTAAGATTAAGCATGCATCGAAAATGTGTGAGGACCCATATCATCATTTTAATTTATATATTGCAAATTCCCATATCAATTTTTATTTATTTTATTTAGAATTATTTAAATTTATTAAGTCAATTGTATCGGCACGAAAATTTTCAAAATGCATTACGCACGTTTACATTATGTCATTAATTTCATTACTTGAATGTTTAAATTTCGCATACGAGCTTATGGTCGACTATTAGACGTAAGTTTCGAATGTTAGGCTATGCATTTGAGGTATATAAGTGAGAGAAACCAGGGTCGTAGTGTCACGTCACGTGAATCGACCCCGACGTGACAAAAAGTGGTTTTATGTCAAATCGAGTAACATTCTTCTTTCCTTCCATTTTCCCAATAAAAGCCCCAAAAGTCAACAAAGCCTCAATCACTCTCATTTTCTCCTTCAAGCTAGCCGAATTTCCCTTGCCCTCTTCCCCTTCATTTCATCTTCAAAATCTACTTCAAAACTTCATCAAATCCACCAAGAAAGCTTGAGGAATCTTCCACCCTTTCACTTGGGGCTTGAGGATCAACAAGGAGAGAGGGAGAGCTGGCTAGGAGCTTGAAAGAGATGGAGCTTAGACACCACAAGCTGGAATTTTCTCTTGAGCAACTAGAGGTAATTGTAACGGCCTCGAAAAAAAAAAAAGAAAAAAAGAAAAAAAAAATTTAAAATTAATTTTAATTTCCAAAATTCGAATTTTATTTATTTATTTATATCATTATTTCTTTAATCATCTTGTGACATCCGATTTTTCCTCATTTACAATGCCTCATTTAATTTTAACTCTATTCTCCTGTTAATATCGTTTCATAGCATTTATTAGCGGTAAAATGTTAAAGGCACGTTTTTCGAGGTAAATCCGGACTGTGAGTGAGATAGTGAAATTAAGTACGGATGATCATTAGTAGGTTAGAAGAGTGATTAAATGACTGGAATTGGGTCATTGAAGGTGATTAATTAGGGTTTTGAAAATTTTAGTTAAGATTTGGATTAACCTCACTAAACTTAGAATTTCAACCAATTATTTCTTTCAACCAATTCCTTCTAGCTCTTACGAAAATTTTCCTATTCTTCTTCCCCCTCCTAGCCGAAAACTAGCCCCTTAATTTCAAACAAAATTAAGCCATTTATTTTCCCTCCAAATAGATAAGAATGGCATTAATGAAGTTTGACTATTAAGGCAAGACAAGACTTGTGTCTTGTCTTCCTTTCTTTCTTACTTTATAAAAAAAAATTGCTTAAAATTTGTTCATTTTCTTCTTCCCTTCACCCGAACTTCCTCTTCTTCCTTCTCTTCATTTTCCATCGATTTTCCTCTTTTATTTCTTGCAAAAATCACCAACAAAAACTTCATCACTCTTGGCTTGAACTTGAACTTGGTGGAGAAGCTTGGACTATGAGCATTTGGAAGCTTTCGTTTGGCATTTCCTTGGAGAACTTTCACTTGTTTCTTGAAAGAGGTAAAACTAGAAGCTTGAACTTCATTTCATCCATTCCATTCGAAAGCATGTTGATAGGTTGGGATGTTGAAAGGTTTTAGAAAACCTTGACTTATGTGTTTATAACTTTGTATGTGTTAAGCCTTATGGATTTGATTTGTGGAATTTCATGACTAGGGTAAATGTGGGCTCTTGAATTCCCACTAGCTTGTAATGGTGATAATTAGTATGATTATTGTTGCATTGTGTGAATTTGAGTTGGAAATGGTTGTTGGAATGTTGGACAAAACTTCAAAAAAAAACGGTTGAAGGAGGCTATGATGGGAGTGAATTTTTCTGATTTTCCTTGAATTTTCGTGGCTGTATTTTTGGCTAACTTAAGAGCTGAATTTGATGATTAAATGTTGGTGGTTAAGCTGTTAAATTTGCCCCACACATATTCTTTAGGATTTGGGCAAAGTTGGTGATGGATTGAAGTAAGGAAAAACTGGAGAAAAAAATGATGAGGAGGCGGCATGTTGCCGGTTTTAAGGGTTGGATTTTGTGATAATTTTTGATAAAAGTTGTGACCATTTTGATCATCATTAGGCTTAGGAAGTTCAATACTAGTTTGGTTTCGAAAATTAGGACAAATGAAGTTAATTTGAGGCATGAACTACATGTTAAAAGTGAAGGATCAAAATTTCACAGTTTTGGATGAAAGAGCTGAGCGAACTTTGGGCACGTAGAAAACTGCCTTCCCATTTGAATTTTATGTTAAAATTTGGTATGAATCTAGTTGATATATGGAAGTATTATTGTGCCAAATTTGACAATTTTTGGACTTGAATTCGTTAGTCAAACACTGTCTTGAAAACTGCCCTGTATCTTCATGTTTCCAGAAATTGCAGAATTGCAAACTGCCCTTGTTTGAACTGTTGTCATTTCATGCTCAGATGTCGGAATTGAGTTCCATCAGTGGCTGTTGAAACTCATTATGTGGTACTATATTGTGTATGAATTTCAGAGATTAACTAATTTTCTGTAATATTTGGCGAATTTTCAAAGTGCTCTGGGTGTCCAGCCTGATAAGCACTGCCTCTTTACTATAGCAGAATGTTTAACGAAAATCTGGGTTAATTTCGTCCATAATTTTAATTTGATGTCTGCTGAAAAGTTTTATAACTTTCAAAGAGGTTTCCAACGGTACCAAATGAGCAAAATTCTGACTTGTATAACTTGAGTTATGATTTTTCAAAGTTTTCAGCTCAACTTGGGAAATTGTCGAACTTTCGACTTTTTGAACTAAACTTGACCGGTGATTAGGAGAACTCATTTTTTGTTCTCTTTTAATTATTTTAGGGCAAAGTGCTGATTTTACAACTGATCAAAACTTGGACTCCGACCCCTATTTTGTCGGTGAGTTTTCCAATGCATGTTTACTGCTTTAATTTACGAATTTAATGCTTGAATGTGCCATGTGACTGTCGTGTGATTTTGTGAAACTGTTAAACCACTCACTTAAAGGAGAGTATACTTTATTGCTCCCTTTTTGTAGAGTTGGAAATTTAGTTGTTGCATGTATTGAACTTGGGAGATGGAAAACGTGATATATAATTACTCTTGGCCATGTGCCTTGAGTAAATTCCTGTTTACTGTTTATTGTTGAATTATGTGGCGTGCAGGCCCGGTAGGGGGAGTAAGGTGGATGGAATTGGTGTGAAGAGTCGTCTACTTGGATTGAAAGTCGACGGAGTGTCGACTACTATAATTGCTCGTGAAAAGTGGAAATTGGCTCCTGAGAGCCCCTGTATCCTCAATGTGTGTTAATTGGATTTGTTTATGTGCTTTAATTATTTGTTTTTAATTTTACCGTTTTAAGTGCATGTGCATGAATTTTGGAAACTCACGAGCTTTTTAGCTCACCCCCGTTCCCTTTTATTTTCCTTAACAGGTGAAGAGAATCCCGCGGCGTAGCTAGGGCTAGCGTCTTGATCTTTTGATTTTTGGTCTCGAGTACGAAGATATATTTTGTATATTTGTTTGATGTTGAGTACCTTAAGCTTATGGAAGTATATGAGCTTTGGCTCGAGGATTGTGAATGTTTTAAATGGATGACTGTAAATTTTAAGTTTAAATGCTCTTCTCAATTTTAGTGTTAATGTTGTGTTAATTTGGGAAAATTGTACGTTTAAGTTAGTATTGATTTGAATGCTTGAGTCCTGGCGAGAGTTGGGCAGACAGTCCGCTAACCCCTCTGGTTAGCCTTAGGGGGAGGTGGAATGGCTTCAACAAACCCTAGTTTCCTTGCTTCCATTGTATGATTTTGGAGCTTGTAGCTTCTTGTTTGTAATTTTGTTGAATTTGGATGGTTGTGTGGGTTCTATGAATTCCCACAATTCTTGATAGTTGGCTGTTATGTTATATGTGTATGTGATGGAGTGATTGTGATGAGTTTTGGAGTTAGAAGACTAGGAAAGAAAGAGGCAAAAACCGAGATGGAGAGGAGAGTTGCTGCCGGTTTGTTTTCTGATTTTATGCCCTGTTTTAGCTGCAGTTTTCATGAGTTTCTTGGCTGTTTTGAGAGCTAAAATGTTGAACTTTAGGTGGACATTTTCTTAGCAAAAAAACCCTCACATTTGGTGCTTCAAAAGTTCAAAAATGATAACAAAAAATCTAGAAAAACTGTCTCCATTCTGCCCAAAATTTACTGCCCTATTTTGGTGATGTTTGGTCCAAATTTTTGCTATCATTTTACCACCATTTGCTCAAGAAATGTTGCTAGAGTCTTGGTTTTGAAAATGGAATGGAATGGGGGCTGTTTTGGATGAACCAAATGTTGCAAAAGAAAAGGATTTTCTGTTCGGCAGAAATGAGTTCAAAATTTTCAGTCAACTTTGGTCACTGGCTTCCCATATGAGTTTTTGGGTAAATTTTAGTAAAAACGTATCTCACACACTCAAGTTTATGTGTGCAAAAATTGTGTTTTCCTAGTATCAATCGTTGCTCAAATGATGCCTCAAAGTTACTCTTCAAACCTGGAAATTTTGCTGTCAGGACAGCTTTATGCCCTCTGTTCAAATGGCTATATTCTCTTGCTCGGGAGTCAAAATAGAGTGCTGTTTGTGGCGTTTGAAACTAGATTTCAAGAGATTTCCAATGGTATATGGCTTGCATGCTAACTCATTTTCTATCAATCCCAAAAAATCAAGAAAAATGGCTATTTTTTGAAACTGTTTTTCCTGTTTTTGTTCCTTGGGGTATCTTGCAGCTCAGTTTAGCCTACCTTACAAAATGAATCTCAGAACGAGCCCTCCAAGTGAATTGTGTTACTCCGAGTCTAGTTTCCATAGCCATAGGCCTTGCCCAATTTTGATAAGTGTAGCCTTATATATAGACTGAACAAGAAACTGTGGCAGTGTGGCCTTTGGTGAATTTTCAAAATTGACTGAAAATCAAGACTATTATGTCCTTTTTTTCTATAGCAGTGGCTTTGAACTAAAATTTGACTAGTCTCTAATCTAAATCTTGTACAAGTGTCTTCTAAAAATTTAGTACATCGAGTCTATTTTCCAACGGTATAAGATTCATAATTTTTGGACTTATAGAACTCAAGTTATGATTTTTCAAAGAATGTCACACAAAACTGAAAATTCTTCTAAGGAAGTGATGAAAGCTTAGAAATGTCTTGGAAACATTTTCTGGTTTTCAAACCTAACCTTGTTGGATGATTTTCTAAATTGTTAGATGATTATGATTTTTTCTAAATCATTTTAACTCTTATTGAGGGGGAGTTTCTTATTGAGGGGGAGTTTCTTTCTATTCCCTTGCAAAATCATCATCTGGTTTGTCATCATCAAAAAGGGGGAGATTGTTGGCCTTGTTCCAAGGTTTTGATGATAACAAAATAAAATGATGATTTGGACTAATGTTTTTATATGAGAATTTTGTTAGAACAGGTCCTTGATTCATTGGAAAAGAAAAGAAATCAATTCAAGATGAATTGAGAAGATGCTAACTCATCGGACACTTCTATCGGACGCACATCATTATCATCGGACGTCCGATAGAATTAAAGATGAAATCAAAGCTCTCTGGTCGCTGTCGGACGCAAAGCTATCGGACGCAGAATTATGCATCGGCCGTCCGATAAAGAACGAAGCAACCTATCGGACGCTTGTGTCGGACGCACAAAACCCATCGGACATCCGACAGACGTTGAGAAGAACCTGTCGGACGCTCCTATCGGACGCATAACATTGTATCGGACGTCCGATAGGTCCAACGGCTATTTTTCAACAGCCATATTTTTGACCGTTGGAGAGGTTCTTGAAGCCATTTCTCACACTCTATAAATACCCACAAGTTCAAGAAGATCAAAGACTTTTGCCTACATGAAATACAAGCTTACAAGTGAATATTTGGGTAGAAATCTTCTTTGTTTTGTTGTATAGGTGTGGGGAAAGTTGGGTTTGTGAGGTTGCTCAAGTGAAGGTTACTCTATAGGAGGCATAAAACCTTGGTGAAGGTGAGCCTATCACTTGGAGTGGTAAAACCTTGGTGAAGGTTGCCTCACTTGTAATAGTAGTTCTTAGTTGGTTGGTGAGCTTTCAATTGTAGCTAGTTGAGGGTTTACTTGGAGAGTAGTAAAACTCCTTTGCTCAACCAAAGGGTGTTTGGGGTGAGGAAGGAGTGATCCTTCACTTGTACAAGTTGGTTAGTGTCACTATCAATTGAAGAAGCTATTTGGTGAATTCAACTCCAAGTTTGGAAGAAGCTTGGGAGATTGATTGGTTTGAATTCCTTTTACCTTTTTGTTACTTTATTCTTTGTGGTTTAAGATTGTTTACATTTATCATTATTGTGGTTGTTTGAGTACTTGTTTGCTTGAACAATTTTAGTTGATTTCTTGGGTTGCATTTCGGGACCAACAAACCTGTTTGGTTATTTCCACACCATTCCATACTTGGGAAATGGATTTTCCAACCACATGAGATTTCTCTTAACTTGGATCGGGAAATTTAACTGTTTGAAAATTGGCCTTGGTTGAATACCTAGGTAATTTTGGTTATGCATGTTTCAAGTGATCACGTGGATACCGAAGAGCTTGTTTGACTTCTTGATTTGCTCTCGCTTGCCCTTGACTTTTGGTGAGTGTCAAGTGCATGACTTGTTGACTTGTTTAAACTCGTTACATACTTGAATTGAACATATTAACGGACTTGTTGAGGCAAATGTGTACTTTATCTCATCCGACCTCACTTACTTGACCTGAACATGCTTGCTTGTACTTGTAATGACTTGCCTAAACTTGTACTAATACTTGATTGATGATTGAGCGTTGTCTCATCATCCTACTTGATACATAAACATGCTAGGAACGCTCAAAACTCATCGGTAAACCTTTCACTTTGGGCCGGCAAGGGCTTGGCCCAGGGATTGGTAAGCCATGGGTCTTTACCTGTTTCGTCGGTTGGAATGCGTTCGCCAACTCCTTGACTGGGTCTACTGGAGTATTACCAAATTACCTGTTTTGACGAACGGGCCCGATTGGGAGATTAAAACGGTGGAAAGAGATGGTTGACAAGTCTAGTTCTATGGACTTGCTCTTGTTATGTTGATGGAGTGTCAACTCAATTGGAAATCTTGATCAAGAGGTGGACTAGCTCCTGAGAGCTCCTATATCCTTTATTGATTGTGTAATTAATTTCCTTATTTGTGTTCTTACCTAAAAGCTCTGGTTACTTATCTTGTTAATAAAAGTGTATATTACTTGACCTTGCATGCTTGCATGTTCTTCTTGGCCTCGTTGAGCGTTCACTCACCCCTTTTCCCTATTTGTTTTTCCTTATTAGGGATTGAAATTTCAGCTTTTGTATGTATATTTAATACTTGGAATTTATTTTGGGACTGTAAGTTGAACTTTTAGTTTCTTTAAGTAGTTTGTTTGGATATAAAGTTAGTTATGATGGGAATGATTTCTTGGGTTGGAATTGTTATTGAAATTAATTGAGCGAGTGAGTCCCGACAAGAGTTGGGCAGGCGGTCCGCCGAACCCTCTTATTCGCCTTAGGGGGAGGTGGGGTCGTCACAAAATGCAAAAATAAATTCAAGGTTATGGGATCTTTTTCTAATTCAAAATTTAACTCTTGAATTTTGAGGTTGAGGATGGAGTAAATTTCTTCCTCCAACAATTTATCACCATTAAATTCAAATTTAATATAGGTTTTTGGTTTTTGCATTACCATTTTATCAATTAAATTTCTTTACAATAATATGAAAATGATAGCATGTTTACTTACAATTTAATCAAATACTAGAAAAGTTAAGACTCTTGGATTAAGCGTAGTAATATGCTAGTCACAATTATTTTATAAATATCATAAACATATTTTTTTTGGCTAAAAAGTTAATTTTGGGCAATATCATAACCATATTAATTTAGAGAATTTTATTGGTATATAAGACTAAAGTTAAATGTTTAAATTTGTAATATATGTCAATAAAAAGATTGGATTAATGAGGATATGAATAACTATTACTTCATTTATGTTAGATAACCATTAAATATAAGGACCTCTTTGGATTAGGTGTATTTTGGAATATTTTCAAATCTTTATTTAAAGAGCTTCCAACCTCCAGTCCTTTTCTCTTAGAATTTTCATTTATTTTAATTATATAAAACTACATTTAATGTTTGGATTACATACCTACCATATTAATTAGTAGCATTTCCTAAAGTCAACTAATTGAAAAAACCTAACATACGAGCTCAAATTGAAAACTTACCAAACTTATAAATGACTAAAATTTTAAAAAGATATCAATGACTATAACCAAAAAGGACCAAAACCATTTAATTTGGCAAAAATAAAATTAAAGGCAACGTAGCAAATTAAGAAAATTAAATAGACATTCAAATCAATATGAAAAATATTCCAAACCTTTAATTTTGACTTAAGTAGGTGAATATGTTTTTCCCTCTAAAAAAGTCTCTTGACTCAATGAATGTATTTCAACTACAAATTAAATTTTAATAGAATTTGAAATTGTGAGGAACCGTACTGACTTTCATATTTTGTTTAAAGTTTATTATAGGCATTATTGTTTGCTAAGGTGTTTATATGCTTTGTTTTACTTTTCAAAGTGTTTTGTTTTAATAATCCTGTTTTACACGTTTAAAGAAAAAAACCCTAATTTGAAACCCAAAACCCTAATTTGTCTCGAAAACCTAGATTTTGATAAAACCCTAGGTTGATTTTGTAAAACCCTAGTTTTGAAAATGAATATAAATTTTATGTTCAACTACGAGTTTATTACTCCTTGATTGTATGTGTGTTAATGCATGATTAGGCGAGTGATTAGGCGAGTGATTAAGACTTTTAGGTGAATAGTGGCCTATGTAGGTGAGATTAAGTTTTGATAGATTAGCACCTATGGACTAATTTGATAGGAAAAGAAATTATGTGGGTAAGAGTGGAAATAATCTAAGTTGGTGGTTTTATTGGCATGCTATTTTTGACCAAATTTTGACTAAGTAAAAATATCTCATTGAGCTTATCTTTGGACTATTTAAAAGCTTGAAGTTGCCGGCCAAGCTAAGGAAACAAAACAAGAGGAAAACCGTGAGTGAAGAGAAGAAAAGAAGGAAAAAAAAAGAGACGAAAAAAGAAGAAAAGCTTGGAGATTTTGCAACTTTCAACCATTTGATTTTGTTTTGGAGCTAGAGAGAGAAGCTTGGACTTGGAAACTTGGGGTTTCACCAAGAACATCATCTAGAAAGGTTTCTTCTATTTTTCCTACAAGCTTGAATTGGGATGAAGATTATGAATTGTGGGGTTTTGTGATTCCCATGGCTTGGTTCATACTTATTTTTAGCTTATGGAATGATTCTATGGATTAGAATGGTTGATTTTGATGTATTTGTGCCTAGCCATGATTTTGAGTTAGGGTTAGGGTTTTGTTTTAAGTGCTAATGGTAGAAATTAATGTTGGTTTGTTGATTTAAATGTTTGTGTGGGCTCTTGGATTCCCACTTGGTTGTGTGGGCTCTTGAATTCCCACTAGTAAGCTAAGGATTTTCGTTTGGTTTAGTTTCTTGGATTGGTGTGTGTGGTGTGTGTGTGCGTGTTTGGGGCTGTGTGTGACATGTAAGGGGCTGCATTGCATGTTTGTTATCGCAATCGAGTCAATGGAATTTGCTTGGGTGCAATTTAGTTGCACGAAACTTGTTTGGGCGTTGAACAGGAAAACAGAATTTTACCGGCAGCAACTTTGGCTTCGTTTTTCATGTTGATCCTTTGTGATTTAGCTTTTGGCCAAAACACAAAAGTTATAGCCCTTCGTTCTAGCTTTCCAACGCATCTGGAATTTCTTGATTTCGATTTGTGAAAGCTGAGTTATGTCCGTTTGAAGTGAGCCTGTCGGACATTCTGACGGCAAAATTTCTGAAACTGTTTCTGCGTTTTTGACCTAGAAGGAGTGAATCTGGGTCGAAGTTGTCTTCTTGAAAGTTGTAGCTTGTTCTCTTAGCTTCGAAACAGCACCTGGTATGCTCAAATCCAACACTTGTAGCCTGAGATATGGGCAATGGCGTACAAGGTGTCAAAACTGTTTTTCCACCTTTCAGTGTGTGTTTTCCGTTTTCATTTTGTCCTCGTCCGTTTTCCGTCCAACGCCCATGTATGTGCTTCTTTTGCTCTTTTAAGTGATTATAAGCGTTTTTGAGAGCTTAGTTCTTTGGGTATATGCGTGTCGCGTTAGTTCACATTTGAAATGGTTTTCTTCCAATCTTAAGACGAGGTTCCTTTAGTTAGAAACCAAAAGGTTGATGGTTTGATTTGCATGTTCCAGGTGAGTCCGTGGACGTTGACGAACGTGTTTGACTTCTACATTGTCTTGCTTACGCTCAACTGTTGGTGAGTGTTCAAGTGCTTGTTGTTTTCATGCTTGGATGCCTGATTTGATGAAATTCATTTGAAAGCATGCTTGTTTGACTTGGTGGGCGTGTACTTTACCGCGCTCACCCTTGTTTGGACTTACTTGAGTTGAAATCGTAAAATGCTTGTATGTGTGCTTGTTCTTGACATGCTAGAACCAAACGGTTGTATGTACCACACTCAAGAGAGTGGGAGGTACCTCTCCTCCCATTTTGGTTAGACTTTGATTAAGTCGATTGGAGTGTAGTCTCGTCGACTCATTTACCAAGCGGTAGTATGTACCACGCTCTATGGGGCGGGAGGTGCCGCTCATCCCGACTTGGTTTAATGGTAATGCCATTTTGACGAGCGGGCCCGGTACAGGGGGTGTAAGTAGACGGGTGAGAGTAAAGTGATTGCTACGGTCTGTGAGATAGTGGTTGACGGAGTGTCAACGTTTCCGCTGAAGTCCGGACTGAAGACGAATGATGGAGCGGCAAGTTGTATCCTTTTCTAGTGAATATTTTATACCGCCCTGTATGTGTTTCCTGTTTTTTTTCCCTATTATTGTTCTGTTAAAGTGTGTTATTGCTTTAACCTGCTTGTGCATGAATTCTTGGCCTCACTGAGCTTTGCTCACCCCATAAGCTTTGTTTTCCTTAACAGGTCCGGAAGGGGTGCACGGAAATCGAGGATTCTAGTTTTTGTGGATTTTCTCTTCCTTTTGTATAAGTTGGAAGATAATAGATGCCTTAGATGGTTTGTAGTATTTTAGAGTTGTTCCAACGTAACCTTGATGAAATTTTTGAGGTTGTAATTTATAAGAATTTGTCGGTTTCTTTTACTATGGTTTTATGGTTATATCTTTTGAGTCCTAGCGAGAGTTGGGCAGGCGGTCTGCTAACTCCTCTGGTTTGCCTTTGGGGAAAGTGGGGCTGTCACAGAAATTTCATAAATACATTTTACTAAAGAATAGTTGCAATCATTAACACTATTATAAGCTAATTAAAAAGATTTATTTTCTTTAATTCTTTTGGTATTTAGTGAGCTTAGGGCACTTCAGTAGGTTTATTTTTCCTAAGTTTTTTTTTTAGTTTTGAACTTTATTCAATAGGTTTTCTTTCAAATGTTTTATATTTTTAATATTGGACTTTCCATTTTGACATTAAATTTGAAGTGTATAAAGTATAGTTTAGACATTTCATTTGCACTTAAAATAAATTCTATATAAATATTACGCAAGCATTTGGATAATTTTTCATACAATACATGTACATTAAAAAGTGCATTTAAAAGAAAATTAATATATGAATTTAAATTAATAAATATGTATTTAGATGGTTGTCTTTGGGAGTGTATTAGAAAAAATTGTAAACCAATTATTTGATTAGAAAAATATCCTTTGATGGATATTTGTGAAAGACACCAAATGTGAGGGCCTCATAATTCTGTTTTTCTTGAAAATTAAATAAAAATATTTAAATTATGTTTATTCACTAAAATATTAGTGAATTTATGCTTTGAGATATTATTTTCCAATTTAGAGATTTTTTCGAGAATTATTTGCCGGTGTTTGGTTTCGACCAGTTTAAGCGTCAAATTTTGTTCCGAAACGTGAATAGTAAATCTAAGATGAAACCGAGCATATGTAGAGATATTACAGAGATATATTAAGGTTGGACAGTGTCGGAATGAGACAAACCAATAAAAGTTAGAGTGTCGCGCGCCGACGCGACGAAAAGTGGTCATTTGACCACTTTTCTTAATTTAAGGGGAACCACACTTTATGTCTCCTTAGAGCCTTTTTCTTGCTTCCCTTTCCATTCATTTTCAGCAGCAATTGAAGCTTAAGAGAGAGAGAGAGGAGAACCAGGTAGAGAGAGAGAGAAAATAGAGAAAAAAATCCCAAGCTTTCTTCTTCTTCTTCTTCCTCAATTTTCCTTGCATCTTGAACACCATTGGAGAGCTTCATCTCATTCCTTGTTGCTCCTCATTGCAGCCCGCTAAGAGAGAGAGAGAGAGAGAGAGAGAGGAAAACTTCATCTTGTCTATTTTCTTGCTTCTTGAAGAATTCAAGAGATCAAGCCATCAACACCTCATCTTCTTCTTTGATTTCTTGGAGTTTGAATACACCATTGGAAAGCTTCTGTCTTGTTTCTTCTCCTCCTTGTGCAGCCGTGTGTGGGAGAGAGAGAGAGGGAGAAATCCGAGAGTAAGAGAGAGAGAGAGATAGTGAGAAAAGAGAAAAGAAGCTACCTTTTTGCTCTTCATCTTCTTGATCTTGTGTTTTGAAGAGGAAATCATCATCAAGCAAGCGAATCTTTAGCTAAGATTGGAGATTCTTGAAGTCACTGAGCTTGGAAGTTCATCCTTAAGTGAATCAACACCAGATCTTACTTGATTTTGTTAGATCTAGTTAGATCTTGAGGTAAAACACTTAAATCTCTTAGTTTTAGCTTTATTAGTGTTAGATCTTTCAGATCTACAGATTAATTGCTAGAAATGCTTAGTTTGGAACATTGGAGTTGGGCTCTTGAATTCCCAACTTAGGTAGCTGACTTGAGGTGACTTTTAGGTAGCGGACTTGAGGACCTGATTGTGGTTGTGGTTGATGTTTATGAGATGAGTTCATTTTATGGTTAGAATGTAGGAATGTTGTTGAAAAATATTGAAGAAAAGTAATAAGGGCTGGCTGAACCTATGCCTGAAAGTTGTGACTTTTGATTTCAAAATTTTATGATGTTTCTTGGTTAGATTTTCCTAAATAAATATGTATTATGTTCATTTATGAGTATATGCTTAAGTAGAGTTAAAATCTTGAGCTTTAATGGTGAAAAATTGAGTTTCACTAAATTTTGAGATGAATGTGCTATTTTGGACAGATTTGAGGGGTTTGAAATATTTTATCTACTTTTCAGGAATTTTGAACATTTAGACTCGGTGAAAATTGTTTTAAACTTGTGTTAAAACTTTGATTAAAAGTTTAGTGTTGAGTTTGAACTCGAATGAGTGATTTTCAAGGTGAAATGCCTCACTGTCACTACAACAAAAAGGGCCTTTCCTGACACTTACAAGTGTCAGTATATATAGTTTAAGTTGACACTTTTCCTTTCCCGACACCTCGGACGTGTGTCGTGCCTTCCAATGTGGGGATAGCCTAATAGCATGCAAATGTGTCAGGCAAACATATCTATTATGGCACCTTCACTGCCAACACAAATACCCTGTATTGACAATCGCAGGTGTCACTATAGCTATAGTACTTTCGAAACCTAGGAAGACATTTTGGTTTGTCATAATATAGACCGTGTAATGACGCTTATAAATATCATAAAAAACTTCGTTGGACGACACTTTCATGTCATAATATAGACCGTGTAATGACGTTTATAAATATCATGAAAAACTTCGTTGGACGACACTTTCATGCATCGTTAGAGACTTGTTTGAAGTTTGGCTTTCCTTACACTTTCAATGTCGTAATATAGGCCATCTAATGACGCTTATAGGTGTCATAAAAAATTGCTTTTGATGACACTTACATTGTCATTATACATTGGTTTGCAGTGTTACTTTGCTGACACTTTCAACCGCCAGTTTTTTTTTTTTTTTGTAAATAAAATAATGAAGCAATGGATATCCTTGCTATATTTGAAAGAAGTGACCCCCAATAGAACATAATGCACTTAGTAATACTAGCCAATTCATTGTTCAAGTCATAACAGTACTCATACAAAATTCTACCATCCATTGATAAAAGAGCAAAAGAAAGAGAAAGTACTAAGCCCAGACTCCAGCCAAGGATTAATGGACTCAACTAGCAAAAGGGATGAAAAACTACCAACACCACAAGCCCATAAGACGAAGGAAATAGAAAAAAGAAGAAAAACAGCATCAATTCAGCACAGAAAGTCTAAAGAAAGTGATCTAGGGAAGGAATCAAACTAATTAAGCTACATTAGCATGGATGATATCATCCCTGTCCTCAAACTTGATCACTGGAATCACCACATTAAAATAACAGATCAAAGCCAAGAATCAAACGCCGTCAATCTGTAGTTGGCATCACCTGTGCACATTTTTAGTTGTGGAGTTAGTAAGAGAACTAGTTAGGACATTCCATAGGGATCAATAGATCATAGTTAGCAACAAAATTCCAGAAAAGGCAAAAAGTGGATATATTACCAAATGACAAGGCCAAGCAATTGGTGCTCCAAGTGCATCTTGAATTGTTTATAGCAAATCATACGGTCTTATTAGTTGCTCATTTGGACTGACCACAACTTGTACTTGTATCTCACACCAGTTTGGTCCAAGTGCTTGTCCCCCAACTTCATCCAATGGATTCAAACTACGCAAATATCCCTTTGCCACAATTTTTGTCGGATCAAACAAACTTTGGAGGGAAACCATATTCCCTACCTTTTAAATGATTGAACAAGTAAAAGAATCAAAATCCACTCAAACTTTTGCTAACCAAATTTCAGATTAAGCACTTAAAAGTTCAGAAGTTGTAAAGACTTACTCGAATAGAGGGTCGAGTGGGTGATGGAGTATGGTTTGACATATTGTTAGAAGACGATGAAGCAAATCTCGGGCTGCCAAGTAGTTCGCCCCCTCCCTGCTGAACTAAAACCATTTTCTTCAAAGTGGCAATTTCCTCATCTTGTTGCTGCAGCCTTTCCTCCATTCTTGACAATGTTGCCTATTGCTGAAGAGTTAAACGGTAACACATGCTCCGACCAGGAATGTCTTCCCATAAATCCGTTGGGTTGACACTTTCGCTAAACAAGTGAACATGACCAAGTTTGTCTTGCCCAAGCACTTGGGCAAATATATCATTTCGCCCAACTGGGTCTTCCAAATCTGGTGGAAGATTATTTTTTAGCTCATTCATTTTCTCCTACAAATTCACAGGAAATTAATTGTTATTACACTAATAATAAAAAGAATGGCACAACTAAAATGATTGTGTTGCTTTTCATTGACCCTTACCAAATTCTCAGCTACCACAGTACTAGATGGAGTTCCATCGGCATAGGTGTAAAACTTATTGAACATTTCTAGTCTACTAGGAGGCCACCCCATCTGTTTAGCCTATACGGAATGTAAATTTTCTTTTAAATTACAGAATTAGTAGCTAAGATAAAAAAAAAAAAAAACCTAACATAGTCAAGTATCAAATTTTAAAAAGTTTGATACTTCCAAATTTTAGGAATATTACCATTTTATGCCGAAGATTAGCAAATGACTTTTTTCCGGTTGTGTGGTTCATCTTCTTCTCCTCTCGAGCTTTCTTGTTCCTCTCACTTACTTTCTACAAGTGAAAGTCATGACGACAATTATGCGATTGGATAAACACAACTTTATTAAGAATGTAGAAATTGATTGTACCTTTGCCTCTTCACTTTTCCAATAAGTCCAAATTTTTGCCCATTGCTCTTCGTGAACCCTTATATCCTTTTGAAGACGAGCTGAGGAAATTGGCAAGTCCGGATCAAAATATGCAGCTTTTAAGTCTGCCTTCCAACTTCTCCATTTTTTGCCGATAGATCTCAAGGTCCATGCTTCCTGTCCAATAGGCAAAATGAACCTTTCCTGAAACATATTTACAAACACAAAAAATGAACACCACAATTTTGTAGAAGGTATATAGATTATAAAATTGGCTCATTACCTTTATGACGTCTAACATGTCCATTTTGAGTTTCTTTGGCACCTTAAGCCAAGTTTCAACATCTAGTGGACAGTACATACCATTCCTAGCCAAACTGCCCAAGAATTCAAAGAATGCCATTTTCTCACTTATTGGGATCCCATTGTCATCGAGCTCAATCTTAATTTGTGGGAGGTGCTTAGACCGACCCCAAATTTCTTTCATATATTTTGGGCCTCGAGTCAACTTTTGCACTTCACTTGAATCATTTGCCATACCTTATAGTAGAAGATGTAAATAAAGCTTCATATTGTGATAATAAGAAAAGCAATTCAGGTTTGTATGAAAGAGTTAATAATACCTCCGCTTTCACATGTGTGGAAGTTTGATCCAGTTGATTGTGGACCTCCAACATCTTGTGGCATCCCTTGCGCAGTTATTGTAGGCGTTGTACCAATATGAGGCTACTCAGTTGGAGATTTCTCACCTTGATCATAAAAATGTTGATCTCGAGCATCATCTATTGGAACTTGTTCAGTTGATTCTGTCCTTCTTGTAGTATGAGGCTGCTGCATTGTATTACGGAATGATTGAGGTTGCTCAATTGGTTCATCTCTCAATTCACCTGAAACTGGCCTTGCTTTTCGAGTTTTACGAGCCATACCTGCACAATACCATCTGAAATTTGAAGTCAAACCTTAAACAATGGCACACAGAAAAACCCAACAACATTAAATCCAAAGAAATACAATAGGAAAGCATAAAGTCGATTTAAACACTAACACTTCCCTTGAAAGAAATACAAGATGTGTGACAGCCCCACCTCCCCCTAGGGCGAACCAAAGGGTTCGGCGGACCGCCTGCCCAACTCTCGCCGGGACTCACTACGAATTCCCAAATATCGATCCAAACATTCATTCGTAAAGTCATCATTAAAAGTTATTAAATTTACCAATAAACTCTCACAAAATACAAACCCCAAAATTTCATCAAAATTACATTGATAATAACTCATTGATAAAAATTCCAAAATACCATAAACCATCAAATTCATCCATTAATTTCAATCTTATACAAAATGAGGAAATCCTACAAAAGTACTAACTTCCTCGACTCACGTGCCTCATCTCGAAACCTGTTAAGGAAAACAAATTAGGGTGAGCTAACACTCAGTGAGGCCAAGAGAAACATGCACAGGCAACTCAAAGCAATTAAAGAAATTAATGAAACAGTAAAAGAGCAAAATAGTTGATAAAACATTTAAACAGTACAATTTTGAAGGATACAGTTGGCCGGCTCCACATTTCCGTAATTCTCTGCAATTACTTTCTTCACAAGCATCAATTCAAGTCACACGTTGACACTCCGTCAACCACTCACTCTCACAGTCCATATTCACCACTTTTATCCCTCTCCCGTCTACTTACACCCCCTTGACTGGGCCCGAACTCCTAAATTTAAACAGTGATTGGCAACCCACTATGAGCATGCCAAGTCGGCGGACTCATTCCAACCGACGTGCTTTAAACAGTAATAACCCATGGTTCACCCATCCCTTGCCCTAGCCCCTATTGCCGGACAAGGTGAAGGGATTCCCAATGGGGTTTGGGCGTCCCCACAATTACAAATAAAACAATCAGTTCAAGTGACTCAAGCAGCCATTCAGTTAACATTTTAAACAGTTGAACTCACTTAGAGGCAATTTAAAGAAGATGAGCGCGATAAAGTACACGCTCACCGAGACACACAGGCATGCTTTTCAATTCATTTACATTAATTAACATGCACTTGACACTCACCAATAATCGAGAGTCAATGAGAGCAATTCACGAGATCAATCAAGGTTCTCGGTGTCCACGTGATCACCTACGAGATAAAATCAAAATTACCTAAATATGCATTCAAGGTCAATTTTCAAACAGCTGAGCTTTTTGATTCCAAATTAAGAGGAATATCATGTAATTGGAAAAATCTATTTTTCAAATTTGGAATGGTGCACAAATACTCAAAAGGTTACGCCTGAAAACTAGGAAATGTTTTCAAGGCATTTCTAAGCTTTCGTCGCTTTCTTAGAAGAATTTTCAGTTTTGTGCAGTATTCTTTGAAAAATCACAACTTGAGTTATATAGGTTCAAAAATTGCAAGGTTAGTGCCATTGGAAACCTCATTTAAAGTTCTGAAACTTTGTAGAAGACACAATGATGAAATTCCAGATGAAAATTGCCCAGAATTTCGTTTAAGAATCAGATACAGTGAAAAACAGAACAGTTCAGGCTAGTTTTCCAGCTCAATTTGGAAATTTTCCAAAAATTGTAGGAAACGAATTGGCCTCTGAAATTTACACAGTTCAAATTCTTATGTATGAAGTTTCAAACGCCACTAAATGCACTCAATTCTGACACTCAAGCAAGAAATTATAGTTGTTCAAACAAGGCAGGTTCGAAATTCTGAGTTTTCTGATTTCCAGATTTGCAGGCCATGATTCTAAGCCTCATTTGAGTGACGGTTTCTTACCCAAAAATTACGAAATTTGGTAAACCAATTCTAATATATATATGATAGGTTCACACTAAATTTCAGCCATAAATTCAAACAACTGAATGTTAAATCGAAATGAATCCAAACAGTGCTCAATGCTGGGAAAAATTTTCCAGATTAAAGAGGCAGTTTTGAAACATCATTTGAGCAATGAAATGGTAATGGAAAAACACCAAATTTTGCAGGCATACACCTTAGTATGTGAACTACAGTTGTACCAAAATTTAGCTAAAAAATTGCATGGAAAGACAGTGATTAATGCGACCAAAATAGGGTAGCAGCAATAGTGAAAATTTTCCAGATTTTGATTCCTTCTTTCCATGCGATTTTTACCACACCAAAAGAAATGGTTTTTGCAACTAAATTTACACGCATATAAACCAACATTTCAGCTCTCAAAATGGTGAAGAAAATCACGAAAATTAGCAGCTAAAACAGGGCATAAAATCAGCAAAATGAACCGGCAGCACTTCCCTCAATCCACTCGATTCTCCTCAGTCATCTCTTCCTATCTTTCTAACATCAAAAATCAACTAAAATCACCACCATATCATCTCATCAACATCAAAATAGCCACACATTCAAGTCTTGTGGGAATCCAAGAGCCCACTTCAACAACCCAAATAACAATAATAGCAACTAAAGAACTAATAAAACTTTAAGCATAAAAGTAATTAATCTAAAAGACAAGAATTGGTTGGATGATTTTACCTCTAATGGAAGAACTAGAAACCCTAATGTGTTAGTTCTTAGGAACCGTCAAATTCACCAATCTTCTCCACCAATAGCTTGGGTTCTTCACGGGTTAGCAATCTTCAAAGTTGCAAGGAAATTCAATGGTGGATTGTGCAAGATTTTAGCAAGGATTTGGAAAGAAAAATGAGATGAAACATGAGAGAAAATAGAGGAGAGAAAGTCGGGTAAGGAGAGAGAGAAAGAGTGAGTGTTTGGTGATTTTTTTTGGTAATTTTATTAGAGAAATGCAAGAAGAAACAAGGGCCACTCATTTGGTTCAAAAGTCAACTAGTGTAAAATGCCTCATGTATGCTCTTAATCGAGTTTAACTCTAATCCCTCATTTCTCATTCCTCAAATTTACATTTCTAAAGGTACAAATGATCATTCTTACTCTCCCAGATTACATCACTCTCAGTCCAAATATTTGCCTCGAAAAATGTGTCTTTTCTCATTTTTCATAATTGAGTGACATCAAAATCAAATTGATGGTTAAACATAGTTTTTAAAATAAAATGAGGTAATGTATAGTACAGTTGTAATTAAAATATTTTAAGTCAATTACTCAGAGAAAATAATTAATTAATTAAATAAATAGGTCAGATAAAAATAAAATTTTCAGCTCCTCACAAGATGTGACATTACAAAGTCCGATAAAGGATATTAAATGTCTTAAACTATCTCTATCAAATACAATACTAATGTAAATTATATTGACTCAAATCAACTTCAATCCCAGCAGCACCCTCTCGGACCCAATCAATTTCCTCATTTTCAGTGTCCATAACAGGATTGCCAACATCACTTTGCAAATATGTCTCCACATCCATGATTTTTTCCATGTTATATCCAGCTTTTGCAGTGGTCGATATGACTACTTGCCAATCCTTATCCGAAAACCATTAACAACATACTTGTGATGCTTGTGAGGTGAGTATAAATGGCTCGGCATGAGGCCTCACATTTGCAAATTTAACTAGAGTAAACCCATCAGTATCTTGTTTCGTTCTCTTTCCATTCGATATCTAATCACATTCAAATAACACCACCCGACGACCTCCATAAATTAGCTCAGTTATATTTTTATGCACGCCAAAGTAAACTAATTCACTGAAAACAAGATTTTGGTCCCTTAGACTAGAAAAACTGGATGTAGTTGCCTTCACTGTAACACCACTATTCTGTGTTTTTCTTTTCTTCTCAACTTCTCTCGTGTGGAACCGAAAACCATTAACAACATACTTGTCATAGTGTATTCCAACAGGCTCTAGACCTTTAGCAAGGAGCCTCAAGTCTCTCAACTTTGGATCATTTTGAGCAAATTCTACTTTGTCAACCTATTAAAACCAAGAAGCAAAATATATTCAGTAAATTCTATTTTGAGAAAATATAGTAGTTAATACATTCTCTAGAATTTTACTCACTTATTCAGCAAACCAAGAAGCAAAATTTTCACAATGCAAACGCTCTAAAAGATGTTGTGCATCTTGAGGATGGCCTTCTTGTATCAATTTATGATGCAGCCTAGAAATCTATCAGTCAACATTGTAATCATAATAAATAATCGGATGAAAAATTTAAAGGAAACAAGTTATTATTGAACTTACTCTATGTAAGGTAAGAGAAAATCACAGTTAAACAAAATATACTGGTGTGCTTTGTTCAAGATATGAGCATCAAGAACTATAGGCTTGCCTTTGCCCAAAGAATGACCAGATTTGTAAAAAATATCTAATCCCTCTTCCTTTTCCTCGTGTATTTCTTCATTCCTACTTGGACAATTGAATTTCGTCTTAACATAGTTAGCTAGGTACAATGAGCAAAAATTTATGCATTCTTCTACCAAGTAGCCTTGAGCAACTGAACCTTCGGGCCTTCCTAAAGTATCAAAATTTGAAATTCATTAGCAAGTTTCTAAAAACAAAGAAATACATAAATTATAAATTATTAAGTCAAAATAAAAAGTGTAACAGCCCCACCTCCCCCTAAGGCTAACCAGAGGGGTTAGCGGATTGTCTGCCCAACTCTCGCCAGGACTCAAGCATTCAAATCAATACTAACTTAAACGTGCAATCTCACCAAATACCACAACATTAATACTAAAACGGAAAAGAGCATTTAAACTTAAAATTACAGTCATCCATTTAAAACATTCACAACCCTCGAGTTAAAGCTCTTACACTTCCATAAGCTTAAAGTACTCAGCACCAAACAAATATACAAAATATTTCTTCGTACTCGAAACAAAAGTCAAAAGATCAAGACGCTAGCCCTAGCTACGCCTCGGGATTCTTGTCACTTGTTAAGGAAAAACAAACGGGAACGGGGGTGAGCTAAAAAGCTCGTGAGTTTCCAAAATTCATGCACATGCACTTAAAACGGTAAAATTAAAAGTAAATAATTAAAACACATAAACAAATCCAAGTAACACACATTGAGGATACGGGGGCTCTCAGGAGCCAATTTCCACATTTCACGAGCAGTTATAGTAGTCAACACTCCGTCGACTTTCAATCCAAGTAGACGACTCTTCACGCCAACTCCATCCACCTAACTCCCCCTACCGGGCCCGCACGCCACATAATTCAACAGTAGACAGTAAACAGTAATTTACTCGAGGCACACGGCCAAGAGTAATTGTATATCACGTTTCCATCTCCCAAGTTCAATACATGCAACAAATAAATTTCCAACTCTACAAAAAGGGAGCAATAAAGTATACTCTCCTTTAAGTGAGTGGTTTAATAGTTTCAACAATAGCACAGGACAAGTCACATGGCACATTCAAGCACTAAGTTCGTAAATTTAAAACAGTAAACATGCATTGGAAAACTCACCGACAAAGTAGGGGTCGGAGTCCAAGTTTTGATCAGTTGAAAAATCAGCACTTTACCCTAAAATAATTAAAAGAGAACAAAAATGAGTTCTCCTAATTCACCGGCCAAGTTTAGTTCAAAAGTCGAAAGTTCGACAATTTCCCAAGTTGAGCTGAAAACTTTGAAAAATCATAACTCAAGTTATACAAGTCAGAATTTTGCTTATTTGGTACCGTTGGAAACCTCTTTGAAAGCTCTAAAACTTTGAAGAAGACATTCAATTAAAATTATGGACGAAATTAACCCAGATTTTCGTTAAACAGTCTGCTACAGTAAAGAGACAGGGCTTATCAGGTTGGACATCCAGGGTACTTTGAAAATCCGCCAAAAATTACAGAAAATTAGTTAACCTCTGAAATTCATACACAATATAGTAATACATAAGGAGTTTTAACATCCACTGATGGAACTCAATTCTGACACCCGAGCATGAAATGACAACAGTTTAAACAAGGGCAGTTCCAAATTCTGAAATTTCTGGGGATGCGAAGTTACAGGGCAGTTTTCAAAGCATTGTTTGAGTGACGAATTCAAGTCCAAAAATTGTAAAATTTGGTACACTAATACTTCCATATATCAAATAGATTCATACCAAATTTAAACTTAAAATTCAAATGGGAAGGGAGTTTTCTACGTGACTCAAGTTCATCCATCAAAACTGTCCAAACCGATGAAGTTCAATTCCTTCATTTCATATACTTAGATTATGCCTTAAATCATCACCAATTTGCCTAATTTTTGAAACCAAGCTAGTATTGAACTTCCTAAGCCTAATGATGATAAAAAATGGTCACATCTTTCAACAAAATTATCACGAAATAATCCTCAAAAATTCGGACAGCACAAGGCTTCCATTTTCCAGATTTCACTTCCGAATGAGTAACCCTAATTACAACAACTCTTAATACATTCTCTTTCCAGTATGGCAAGTCAAAGAAGATACTCCTCTTCTTCCAATTAAAAGGTAGTTTGGGATTACCTTTCACAGATTTGCCGAATTTAATTTGCGATTCTCCCAACTCACTCAATATCATATCCCCGGTTTGCAAAGGTGGTCTCTTTCCATATTCTTCGGTGCCATCAAATAATTGGGGCTGCTTTCTAAATTTATGCCTACTATCTAAGAATCTACGATGCCCCATGCAGCAAGACTTATGACTATGATTTAACCGTCATGAATGGGTGACCTTGTGACAACAGGACAAGCATATTGACCTTTAGTGCTCCACCCGGATAACATTGCATATCTCGAAAAATCACTAATGGTCCACAACAAAGCTACATGCATTTGGAAATTCTGTTTTTTAGATGCATCATAAGTTTCAATGCTAGAATCCCACAATTCGATCAGTTCTTTAATTAACGGCTGTAGATAAACATCGACATTATTCCCCGAGGAGGATGGTCCAGGTGTTAACAGCGACAACATGAAGTATGGTTACTTACATACACATCCATGGAGATAAGTTGAATGGTATTAAAACCACAGGCCAAGTACTATGTGTCGAAGACATATTCTTGAATGGATTAAAGCCATCAGACGCCAACCCCAATCTGACATTTCGACACTCGTTGGCAAAATCAGGATGTAGATGGTCAAAAGTTTTCCAGGCTGGGGAATCAGCTGGATATCTTATACAACCGTCTTTCGTACGTTTTTCTTCATGCCATCTCATATGAGATGCAGTTTTAGACAACATAAACAGTCTTTGTAACCTAGCTTTTAAAGGAAAATGTCACAATACTTTCTAAGGAATCTTTCTTTTTTCACGAGTAGGATCATTTTCTGAGGCCACCCACCTAAGCTCGTTACATGTTTCACATGAAGTTCTTTTTCAGCACTACCCCAATAAAGAGAACAATCATTGGGACATGCATCGATCTTTTCATATCCCAGCCCTAATGTATTCATCAATTTCTCAGACTCATAGTAAGAAGAAGGCAAATTAGTCATGGCCTCCGAAAATGCTTCTCTCAACAACTCAAGAAACATATTAAAAATCTTGTTACTCAGCTTACCAAGGCATTTTAGGTGAAGCAAAAAAATAATAAATGATAACTTTGAGAAGTTTTTGCAGCCATTGTACAATTCCTGTTGAGAATCGTCAATTAACTTGTACAATTTTTCAGCCTCTAAAATAGGAGAGTTCTCTTCTGTATTTAATTCATTTGCTCCATGTGGTATCCCAAATACATCATGGACTAAGTCTTGCATGTCAGTAGTCCCATTAGAAACCCCATTTGATGTATTTTCAAAATTAGGTGTTGCTTCAGTGTAGTTTGAAAGTTCTCCATGTGCTATCCAGTTATTGTAACCCTTGATAAATCCTACCACTTTCAAATGGTCATACGCTTCCATTTTAGTCACACAAACACCCATGCCACAATTTTTGCAAGGACACATTATGATTCCATCACAACTTGATCTAGAAAATGCAAATTCTAGAAAGCTTCTACGTCATGCCTCGTACTTTTCACTTGTTCTAGGGAAATCCATCCAACTCTTATCCATACTTTGAAATTTCCTCCAACAAGCTACCAACACCATGAAAAACTACATATTAGGATTTAGAAAAACTGGCACATTATATTCAAGATTTTCCTATACGAATCATTGAAACAAAAAAAAATGAAGATTTCTAACACAACATGTAATATAGAACAGATAAACAATTTTTAGATAATTAAGATAGCAGAATTTCATGTACTCATCTACTCCTGCTGCCTTTAAGCTTACCAAATTCTGTGAGTGTTTTTTTTTCTATGTGGATCAATGATATACATATGTATAGCCTAGATTTAAGGGTTTGAATCTTGACGTTATCCACATTGTTAGCCCACATGTTTAAAATTCTTTTTGCTGCCCAAAGATCATATAAGAATGTCTTATCTTTTTTTCTACTTTTTGAACACTGCCATCAAAGGGTATTAATAAGACTGTAACAATTAATAATATATTGCACGGATGAAAATATAGCAGCCCATAGAGCCAAGGAAAATGAACAAGAAATGCAAACATCTTCATATGTCCGATTATTCACCTAAGTGAAAGGGGAAAAAAGAAACAAAAAAAAAAGAAAAAAGAGAGAGAACTAGAATGGCCCCAAGCAGCCTAGTCATTCCCTTCCCCTTCATAAGCTATGAGTTTACCATGTCTACCCAGTAGAACTAGTATGTATTAGTCCAAGTAAATCAAAATCTATAATGTTACAATAGAGAATCCAACTAATATAGAAGAAATTCTGGCTATAAAGATGAAGAAAGAAATTGAAAAACTGTCATACCTACATATATAATTGAATAATCCCTAACTGCTATCTTCTTATCCCTTTTTCAAAGTCCAAACTTCTTCCTCCTCCTTCCCCTTTATGCCTTTTTCAAAGTCCAAACTTGTGACACGTTGCCGAGGTCTGCATCACATGGATTAACAAGCATAAAGATCTCATGGGCACTCTTCGAACCAGAAAAGATCGATCGATCCATCAAAGAAATACAGCAAGAAAAAAATAGCATTAGTAGAGCAACAAAGGCAGGACCCCATGTGAAATTGTACTTCCTGAGTTTTTGTTCTGTTTTGTTTTCTTAATGAAAGACCAGAAGAGACACACACTAACACACATAAGGTGACGAATTAGTACACAAAAGACTTACTCTTGAGTTTTACCTGGAATAATTATGGAAATGTACATAAAAAGGTTGAATTACAATGTAAGCCCCTTAATATGTATGAGCTTGCCAAGATCCCATGCCACGGGAAGCCTAATGCCTGCCGTAAAAGTTGCAATTTTAATACTGCAATAGAACAACCAGACAAACCTCGCTTCTAATGCACCTGCATCCTCGGCTGTAATAAAAAAGGGGGAATTTGCAAAAACGTCCCTGTCCAACAGATACTTAAGTCAATCCATTAACAGCAAGAAGTGTATCCAGCCAAAAGTCTACCTTACCACATTAGACTCTTTTCTCAGCTATTACAATATCTAGCTATCAAAAGAGAATGTTACAGCTCATTTTCACAGAATATTCAACCATGATCACCAAAGCTATGTCGAAAAAAACAAACTCTATGTTAAGCATATAGCTTAATTATGCATTAATAAATTTAATCTACATTCAAACCAAAATAAAAAATGTAAATGACACCAATGGTCCTTCAACTTCTGCCCATATGCAAATTTAACACCCATCACCCCCAACTTTTGAAAGTGCCTATTAGGCTATGGCCTATTAGCTAATTTTAATACCTTTCCTTAAATACTTAATTGTTGATAAATTTGACAAAGAGAAAATAACCACACTGCCTTTGTAACAATTTATAAAAACTAAAACAAAATTATTTTTATTAAATTAAAACTTTGACATTATATGCTTTATGTTTACAAAATTTTTGCTGACTTTCTACACTACTAATACAACTTGAATAAAAAAAGTTTAAGCAAATACAAGTAGCAATATTACAGATAGCTTCACTTACTCTATAGATAACATAGAATGACAAAAGGATAAAACTAGAGTACCATTTGCTAGTTTATTTTACTAAGATTGTTTCTTCTTTGTTTGCTTCTCTAATTATGTAAATAACTTGTAAATAGTTACTCCTTTTTCACTAAATTTATCATCAGAATTTATCTAATCTGATTGAGCCATAATAGCAGGATATATTCTAACTATGTTAGAACACAATATTAGACTTGCATAAAATTTTTGAAAGATTATTTCATCAATTTTCAAACTAGTAAATGCTAGAATTTATCCACAACCATTCAAGCAGATAAATTAAGTTTAATCTAAATGATTGCTTGATTAAGCCTGCTTAATTTCCTTTTTAATAGCATATCAAGAGTTTCACTGTGCTCTAGAATTTCAGCCCCACATGAGGACATACTCCTCATGCAACAAAATCAGTCATCAACTCCATGACAGCAAGCTAAAAGATTTCAACCAGAAGCAAAACTGAAAAATTAAAAAAAATTCACAACCTATATTTGAAAAAATCAAAACAGACTTTTAGTTAGTTAAGTCTCTAAACAATGAAGTTTACGAGCTCTGTGTATTCAACACTGAACCCAATGTCCTGGAACAAAATAGATCAAGCTCATTGAGTAATAAGGGCAAAGGCTGATGTGATCATTTCATGTTTAGAAATATAGATTATGCTCTGCTAACTCCTCCTCTAAGACCCCAATGTCATTTCTAAACACCAGAAGTGTTCTCTACAGGCAGTCAAGATAAATTCTCTTTCCATTGATAATTGTAGTATGTCCAAACTACACCAATAGCAATGCATTAAAAGCTCAAACAAACATGCTCCAAGTCAATATAGGACAACTGGTACAGATTTTTATGTTTTCCCCATTACCCCAGTTCTTGACAATAAATTTGTCCAAATAGTCCAGAAGGGCAGTTGCGGAAAAATAAAACTAAAAGTATTTCTCAATAATAACATGTCATTTTTCTCTTGTTGAACATCAAGTATCTCATGGCAGATTCCTTAGACAAAGGACAATCATAGGAGATTGATCAAGATGAAACACCTGCTGATGTGCACAATTAATACTAGTGGGAAATGCATACTTTCTGTCAGTGGAAAACTAAAAAAGAAAAAAATAATGAGAAAAGAAAAAAGGGTCGAAGTTATTGTAAGTAGAGCTTGTAAATCCTTGATAAGCTTGTAGAACAAATTTAAAGAGGGTAATATGAATCGAAAATGACATAAAAGACCAACACCAAACCCTCTACTATCGCTGTAGCATAGATGGTTGCTAGAATAAGAAAACTTGTATCTGATCAACCAATAAGCTTGTAGAAATACATATTGTCTGAATACACAAAAGGACTAGAACAAATTTATCAAGAAACACATCCATGACAAGATACCAGATTAATACCATATTCATTCGACCTTGAACCAATGAGAAGTCCCAAGCAATGTATGAATTTATAGAATCCACTATCAGCGAAACCTAAAAAAGAAAAGAAAAGGAAATGTCAGACACAACAAGACTTTTAAAACTGCTCTGTTCTTGATATTCAACTGACAAGTACTAAAAACTGAAAAAAAAATTACAATGCTTAAAAGATCAGTTCTATGTATTAGCCTCAAGCATAGTTAAGTAAGACAGTGTTAGCAAATTATGGTGCAAATGTAAACCTCGTATATGTTTCATGGGTTCACTACCTCCAAACCTTCTTAAGTTATGACCAACAACTACAAGTAACATCCAGACGACATTATATATGGTCCCAAGTGATCAGCATATCCAACAATGTATCGAGATTAGAAATAATTAAAAAACATCATGTATAAAAAAGCAAATAAAAGGAGAAAGGACTTCCCTTCCCAAGCAAACACTGACCTCCATTACTCCCCTTCTCTTGCAGAGTATCCTCCTCTCCCTTCTCCACCACTGTCCCACCAACTTTGCCCTCTTTTCTTCCTTCCCCACCCCAAGCAGTAGCCACTGTTCTTCCACTCTCTCCAATTCACCCCTATCCCTCACCTGAAAACATTCTATAGCCTTCTTTATTGCTATAACCTTAATCAACTCATAGCCGCCACCACAAACACCACTAAACAATCCCCCTCCCCTAGGGATGGCATACTGTTGCATGCAAATACCAGAATTCTGAGAAGAAAAGAGTAAAGGAGAGAGGAGAACAGGGAGAGCCGCCAGAAAAAGTTGTAATTTTCCTTTCATTTTCCTCAGAGCCCAACCAAAAGAGAGGAAAAATTTCATATACAAAAAAGGGGGAGGGGAGAAAGCCTTAGAAACCAGACAAATGCACAAAAAGGGGCATTACGATACCTGAAGAGCCGCCAACAGCTGGGAGGCAGACAAATGCACAAATTGACTGCTCAATTTAACCCTTGATTTGGAGAAACCAGGTGATTTGAGGATTTAACCTCACATTGACAAATAGAAATCAACTGGAGAAAGCAGGCGAGAGAGATGAGACAAGGAGACGATTTGAGAGCAATTGATTTCCGAGATGTGAGATGAATGAGAAGAAGGGACAAGGATTTAGCTTGCAAGTGTGTGAGAAGATCTCTCAGCCATTTCAGAGAGCATCGTTTTAGCCAGCAAAGAGAAAGTAATTTTCACTAGGTGTTGAACGCAATTTTCACTAAGTGTTGAAAGAGAGAGTTTTAGCCAGCAAAAGGGATTTTGATATTTGAGCCACTGTTTAGAGTCCGCCAACGTAAAACGACGTCGTTTCGATCCCAAATTAAAACGACGTCATTTTTTTTTTGATTTCTCACACACTCACAAGTGTCATCAAAGGTAGTCTAAGAGCACATTACTCGTCCCAGGTGTTTTCCAAGTAAAAGTATCAGCTTAAATTGTCTATACTGACACCTCTAAGTGCCAATAAATGCCCTTGTTGTTGCAGTATATTGGGTACTATTACAAGTGTCAGCACACACATGCTAGAGTGACACAACCCAACTAGTGTCATTATAGGCATGTCAAGAAAGGCACCTTTTGTTGTAGTGTGTATTTCCTTGTACTAAAAATTCAGACGTTGCGAGAATGGAGTACATCGATAGAGTGGTTTGGTTATTTGATATCTCAATTTGAAAATGGAACCTTTTAAGATGATTTTCAAACTTGAATGACTACTTTTTGTTCGAGCAAAGTTAGAGAAATTTTGTGAAGAATTTTGATAAAATAAATGAATAACCTTTTGATTTTAGTTTCACTATTTGTGACGCGAAACTTATTTCTTCCTTTTACTTGATTATAGGAAGTGCGGAAGGATTTGGACCAGATCCCAACTTGGAAACCGAACCTTGCTACTTTGGTGAGTTTCCATGCATGTTACTTGATTATGTGAATTTGATTCAAAATATGATTGATTAAGTGATTTGTTATGAAAATTTGATTTTTGATCCATCAAATGGAGCAGTGCGTACTTTATCGCACTTACTCCTATTTGAATAGTAGATTTTGTAAAAGTGTTGTTGTGACATTTCAAGTATATTTTGAAACCTCTTGACTTGTGCTATGATGTGAATTCTTTTTTGAATATATGATGTGATGTGATGTGTTTTGTATCTATTATTCTCGAGAATACTTAAATCCCCTTGGTAAGTTATCGACTCGAACCGTTGGAAAGTCCCAGGTCGAGGAGATTTAACAACCTTGGGCTACGAGATAAGTTGTGTGCTCTGGACTTGGCATATGGCCTTGTCCCTGTTGAAGAGTAATACACAAATATATAAGTTTTATTAGCTAGGCGGGCCCAGACGGGGGTTTTGGTGGAGAAAGGAGTAAGTGGTTGTCTACTTGGTTTTGTATGTGAATGTTGACGGAGTGTCAACTACGTGATTTGGGCACCAGTCCATGAACGTGCTCCAGCTTCGAGGACCTTAGTCCCTGAGGGTTACCTGATTCCTACCTTTGTGTTGTTAATTGTTTTCCTTATTTGCTTATTTCTAAATATGAATTTAGAGTGAGAATTTCATGTGTAATGTGCTTTGCATGCCTTTTTAGAACTCACTGGGCTTTTAACTCATTCTTTCAAATTTGTTTTCCTTAGTAGGGACTGAGAACCCAATCGAAGGCGCCAGCCATTAGAATTAGGGTTTTCTTTTGTATCTGGCTGGTGAAACTTGAATTATGAATTTGGGACATTGTATTGTGGAACTTTGAATGTGTATTTAAGTACTCTATGTATTTTGGGATTTTAAGATTTGAGTAATGAATTTGTGAGTTATTGTTTGGTTCAAATTGTTATTGAAATTTAGGATTGAAAGATTTTAGTAGTTAAGTTATGAATCGTTGTTTAGTTTGAATCTTGTTATGTAATTTGGTTCTGATAAGTTAGCGAGCATTTGAAAGAGTTAGTTCTGGCTAGAGCTAGGCAGGCGGTCCACTGATACCTTAGGGTACGCCCTAAAAAGAAGTGGGGCTGTCACACCAAAAATGGTAGAATATTATAAAATTTACATCCAAAAGTTTAGATTTTCTCAAAAAACTACACTCTAGTTTTTTATTTGACCAAAATACTTGGCGAATGAGAAAATGGATCGTGAATAGTGAAAGGAATTGAAAAATAGTACTTTAGGTTTTGGGAAGAGCGATCTAGGCTAAGAGTAAGTTGTAACTATAAGATGGAGGTAGAGTTGTCAAAATGGATGATTTTTGTGCATATAGATTGTTATAATTAAGCCAACTACAATTAGGCCAACTCATATATATATATATATATATATATATATATATATATTAATAGTTCAAAATGAAGGAATCATGAATGGGTATATTCTTAGATAGGAGTGGGCTGCCCAATTATCCATTTATGACCCATTTACAAAAATTTAGTTATTTCTTTTCCCAAATTTTGTTTAGCAACAATATGGTACATTATTTTAATGCAAAAACAATATGGTACTGACGAGGTCCTACCACACACCAAATTTTAATTATAAAACCTAAACACCCCGTTTACTGCAAGTATACAGATCGTTTATTGAGCATAGGGTATGTTAGGTGTCGATCCCACAGGGAAGATAGTCAAGTACCGGTGGTTTTCGAACTCCTCTATTATTTAGATTATCACAAGTAAGTAAATCAAAACTACAAGCTTCAAATAAAATGAGTAAAAATAGCAATTAAAAGCTCCTAGAGCTATGGAATTCCTTACTACTCTTGCACATAAAGCTACCAGTTGAATTAATGTTAGTGTTTTGGCTAAGCATGGCGTAATTTCCTAATGCATGTGAAACCTACTCTCATAGTGAATCAACTATACTTATAACTAAACCATACCTACTCTTGTGGTTATTGAATTAACTACAAGCTCAATTGCTCTATGAAATTACATGAAATAAATCACTAAAACCACAAAGGTGCCTCTACTCTTGTGAGTGACTACCTAAGTTTAGCACCTCATGAACTAGTGTCAAATTCCAATTCTCGTGGCAAACTTAACACCTTAAGATGATCACAATTAATGGCCGGTTAATCATGATTATAAAAGCCAAAGTACTAAATAAATTTCTCAAAATAATAGCATCAAATAACTAAGTAAACATCACAAACAAGATGTAGAAAGTTCATCCATGACTCATGGCATAAACTTTAGCTAAAAATGAAAAAGAAAGAAAAGATCATACTTGTGTTATAGCTAAACATGAACTCAAATACAAAAAAGAAAGTGATAGGAGAGAAGTCAACCATGTCACTAGAGCTTCAACACTCCATCTTTACTCTTCAATTCTTCATCCAAATCTAACTACAAGTACAAGATGAAAAACTACAATAACCTACACTACTAACTATACTAAACTAATGAACTGAGAAAAACTAGTGAAGACTACATTTTTGGTAGTGTTTCTAGCCTTCCAAAAGTTATCTTCTCTTGTCAACCAAAAGCCCTATTTATAGAAAGTATCCTCCACAAGCCTCCAAATCTTCATCATGTGAACACAAGAAAAGTTTTGAGATTCAAAAGTCAAGAAAAATGGCTTCTATGAATTTTCATTCTTTGAAATGCTAAATATGTCTTCATGCATCTTAATCAAGCTCCAAATGAGTTGTAAGTTGATGCAAATTGTGTTTTGGATTTGCCAAGTTGTTTCTCCAACTTTCCAAGATACTTCATGCAATTTGCAGCTGAAATTCGTTCAAAGTTGTGTTGGAAATGAACAGGAAAATTTCTAAAAATTGACTGCAAGTTGTATAGGTCATTATCATGGATCCGCGATGTGGATCCACGAGGCAACAACTCGCAGATCGCATCGTGGATCCAGTTCCCCTACTTTTGCTGAGAGGGAATCGCGAGTTGTTTACTTGTTCCAACTGTCACTCCGCGTTTTACCTCGTGAATCAAGTGCAAAATCGCAAAATTTGAATTTTTTGTCGTAAAATTGAAGCGTTAAATCTTCCGACTTGTGACCCCTTAGTTCCTTGATGATTGAATTGCATTATGATCATCTCAATTTGGAACTTTATCAACTTCAGGTATTTTAATTTTCCAACTTTCCTTCCAAGCTTCTTTGCCTGAAATTAATTCACATCAACAATAATCATGCCAATTTCTTCTCATTTTACTTCATTTGATGATTGAGCCATTAATCCTACAAAACATGAAGTTTTCACTACTTTGATCCATAGAAATGCACTTTTTCTAGCTTAAACCATAAAATGCAAAACTTCACTAGAAACCCTAGTTAATTAGCCATCAAAATAACAAAAATACACAAAAACTAAATAGTTAAACATACTTCAAGCATACAAAATAGACACTTGTCAGGTACATCATTGTAATACAAAGAGGTAAAAAAGTTTTAGACTAAATATTTGATTCAAAAACTATTTCTTTGATGGATGTTTGTGAAAAACACAAAAAATAGTAAAATTTCATAAAATTTACATCCAAAAGCTTAATTGTTTTCAAGGACTGCAATTCTAACTTTTTATTTGACCAAAAGTACTTGACAAGTGAGAAAAATGGACCATGAATGCAAGGATCGAAAAACAAAACTACACGGTTGTTGGAGGACAATGTAGGCCAAGAGGGAGTTGTAGCCATGGAATAGACTTACAACTGGCAAAATGGATGATTCATGTGGGTTTGAGTGAAGTTATATGTACTCACATAGTTAATATTCCCAAATAAAGGAGTTATAAACGGCTATAGTTTTAGATGAGAACAGGCACGCAATTATCTATTTATGATTCATATAAAAAAAATACTTACTTTTTCTTTCATATTTTGTTTAGCAATAGTATACTATTGTAATAAAAAATTAAAAACATTCAAATTGGTAAATGAATAAATAGAAAAGAAAAAAAGAATTGCACAGAGGAACCAAAAATGATGATCATAATGAATTCAACTATTATTAGCTTTACAAGAATCTGTAAAAAGGTCATTAGATTTTTACAAAACAAAAGAAGGAAGTAGGATAAAGAAAACAAAAGAATGAAAAGTAAAGAAAAGTAAAGGAATATAGTTATTGGAATTGGTAATGATTTAAATTTACCTACTTTGTATTTAAATTCACCTACTTTAAATTTACCTACTTAACACCTACTAATGATTGAGTTTAACTTATATCTAATTTAAATAGGTCAAAATGGATTACTCAAATCTACCATGTCCACTCATTAATGGGTTTTATTATTTCACTTATTAGGCCCAATTAAATTTGGTACATATGCAAACTCACTTATGTACGAGCGAGTCAAAGTAAGTAGGTTACCATCATAATTATAAATATACAGAAAGAGTCGTACAATAGGATCTACAAGAATAGTGCGGAATAGGGTAATTGGGTAGGAGAGGGGAAAGGTGAAATGAATGTAGGGTTCAAACAAGTGGAAAAGATTGTTGGTAAGCTTGGGCTAAAAATTGAGGCGAGAGTAGTGAAGAGTTAGTTGTGGGTATTGAGAAAATATGAAGGGGGAGTTATGACCATTGCGGGATGCAAAAAGTAACTTGACACGGTTGACTATGGAAAGTAGTGATAATGTGTGTGTTTGGTGTACTTTTGGTGTCTATTTGGGTGTTTTATTAAGTTTTTTGGTTTTGAACTTTCTAATATAGTTAAGTGGTTAAAATAAGATATATATATATATATATATATAGTACATTAAAACTATTTTGCATTTTTAGTCAATTTTGCGTATAACTATTTCAAATAATTTTTCTATTATTATAATGTAAAATATTTACTCTTGCATAGTATGGGTCAGAATAATAGTTAAATATCAAGCACATGATGTGTCTATGACTTATTCTATTCAAAATATGTAGTAAAGGTCATCACAAAAAAAAGTATTTTCTATTCGTTGGGGAATAAAATTTAACATCAAAGATATATGAGGAATAATTGGTCTCTTTTCCCTTTTTTACACGATAAATAGAATGATGAAGAATAGAGAAATGTATGTGTGACCATGTGATGCGAATTGAATGGACCTAGACGATTATCAAGTTGGAATTAGCGGAAGACACTCGACCCTTCTAATCCATGAAGTTACGAATCTTGAATTTAATCTCAACCCATAACTTAATGGAGAAGCGAACCAAGGCTGTTGGTAGACGATGCCACAATTAAGTGCGATTCTTGATTGATAAGTTACAAAACAAAACCTACTACTATTAGGAAAACATTAAAGTAAACGATTGAGACAATTTCTCAAAGGGCTAGGAAACCCTAACCCTAATCGACTAGGCTTTAACCAATCCGATCACAAGCTTTATTCAACTAACCAGAAATTAAACTAACTCTAATAATGGTAATTAACTAACTAACTAAGCTAGGAAAACAATAAAAGACAATCGGACCAAGGTGGATTGAAGCATAGCTAGGGTTTCATTCCTCCAATGAGTCTTCAATTTGGAGAAGGGTAATAAGACTTTGATCTTTTTCACTCAGCTTGCCAACTTGTTCTTCATTACCATGTTCAAACGATGTCTATCAAAGTCAAATTGCTGCATTTTCCTTTAGTATACAAAAAATAAAAATTAAAACTCTTGCTCGTGAGATGTGTGATTACTTAAAATAGAGGGGAGGAAACAAAGGTAGAATATTTGGAGCAATAAAAGGAAAGGAAGCAAAGGTGAAATATTTAGAGCAAGAGTAAGAACTACTATATACAATTCAATATTATTTTTGGCCTCCTTTTGTGACAGCCCCACCTCACCCTAAGGCGTACCAAAGGGTTTAGCGGGCTATCTGTCCAACTCTGGTCGGAGCTCACTACAGTCCTCAATCAAATGAACATTAGACATAGATTAAAAGTTATCCACAAGTATATTTAAGTACTTATAACAACCACAAGTCCTTAGAATTCAAATTACACCCAATTTGCACAAGACATAATCTCTAGAAATTTATCCTCAACCAATCAAGATAATGAGACCTTTGCAAATTGATTTCTTCAATAACTCCAATAAACCATACATAACTTTCATTCTTGCTTACAATCCCAAAAGAGAAAATAAGAAATACAATTAAATTCTCAAATACAGGTTCAACCCAAAAATATACAAGATCAGTAATCCCATGTGGAGACTAGTGCCTTCTTTGGCTTCTCCTACTCTCACATCCTGTAAAGGAGTACCAACTTTGGAGGGGGGGCGGTGAGCTAAAAGCTCAATGAGGTTCTATAGATTCAAGAAAACAAATAAACATTGGAATAACATGGTTTATCAACGTAGCACTTTTAACAAGTAAATGTTCAAAAGACAATTATCAAAACAAGAAATCTTTCAAGTATTTACTCATTTAACAATCAACTAATCAACTATAAGCAGTAAAAGAATACAGTAGCACGTAGAGTCAGTAAGTCAGTAGTTAGCAGTCTCCTTATACCTCCAGTGATAATACTCGAGTAAACCAGCCAGTGTCCCAGTGTTACAGGGTACCGACCTAGTCCACTTCTGGCTCAGGTTGGCCGATAACAAAGGGCGTGGGTCCAAATCATGCTAGGGCCCAATTCAGCTGATGCGTCAAAAGCATTCATAGCTTACAACATGCGCAATTAACAGTCAATAGTAATACATGTAACAAATAAACTAACACTTAATCAACACGACAAGGCATTTAGTGTAAACACACAAGATACATTCACAACTATTTTATTTGTAAATACTAGGGAATTCTTTGAAATACCTTTGTTAAGACATGTTTAAGAGTAAAACTCATTTGAGTAGAAAGATACATTTAAGCATAACTAACAATGAGGAACTGGCCCACATAATAGAAAACCATTTCATTTACCAAAAGAAGTAGCAATCCATTTTACGCTAAACAAGTGTAACACGTTTGAAATGTAGTTGAAACACTTATCAAAAGTTAAGTAGGTAGGCAAAGTAAGGCTTGGTGCAAATTCAAATAAACTACTGATGTAGGACACACAAAACATTTAGAAAATAAGAAACACTCACCAAAAGTCTAGTCAGTAGCAAAATAAAGCTTTAACATGTTTTCCTCGGGGTTCCCCTCGAATTCTTCTTGAACACCTGAGACAAGCATATCCCATGATTACCTATAACGTTTAACCAAGACCAAGAAATTCCCCTATTAACCCTTCTCTCAAGCATCCTCAATTTCTCATCAAATTAAGAGAGAAACTCTCTACGCTTAACCACCAAGCTAACACTCGAGGGAGAGTTCGTAAATGCTTCAATTGTAAGTCAAAATGTAGCAAGAGTTTTTGATTCCAAAGTTAGCCAAACTAAACCAAAGTAAACTTAGTAACTCGTTAAATCCAAAATTCATGATTTCAGTCCCAAATCAATCTATAATTGTAGTTTAATACAATAGCTAGTCGTTTGAGCAAAATCACGTCAAGAGAATATCAAACGAGGCAGAAACAGTCCGGGCTCCAAATCTGCTGGGTCGAGTTCAAGTTCCAAACCTACAATTTAAATCAACGTTTAGCCAATGAAAATTCCAGATTTCAGCCCCAATTTATCATATAAATATAGCTTAACAACATATAAAATCATTAGGCCAAAATCTTGTTGAAAAACAACTCAAATTTTGAAGAAGTAAGCTAAAATTTCCAGCTAATGTTCGGCCGGTAGAGGCTAATTTCCTTGGAATTTCAGTCAACAAAATAGCCATTAAAACATGTATATCTCACTCATAACCCTAAGGGCTTCATCAATCATTATCCCTTCATAGAATCAAACACTTAGTAAACGTTACGATCCTTGACAAAGGTAATCAACAAACTATCAATTTTCTGCTATCTCTGAGTGTTTTAATCATAACTAGAGCTACAAATATCGGATTGAAACGAATCTTATGGCATTTCAAAGCTAAGACAAAGGGCTACATTTTTCATGAGACATTGAAAGTCAAATCTAGCATTTTCATGGTCAGAAAGTGAAATCACAAAAATAATAGAAATATGTCGGGTAAAACTGGACATTTGGGCAGTTAGGGGTATTTTGGTCATTTCACATGATACAGTGCTCTGATTGAGCTGAAATTTTATGAGTGGAAAGCCAACTCAATTTCCTACAACTTTCATGCTTTGAGTAAGAGTTAGATCGGACTGTATCATGGACGAAATGTGCAGATCAGTTTGGTGTAAAACTGTGAATTTCCAGTAAAATCTGCTCTAACCTTCAAGTAATCTACTAGCTCTTCCATAAAACTAACTTAGATCACGAAGATATAACAGATTTTATGGCTAAAATTTGAAAACCAAGGCTGTGATTGAAGGTTACCTCAAGATAGAGCAAGATTTAGCAAAATTTCACCACAACGTTTCTCCCAAACTTTCTTCCTTGCAAATCCTCCAAGAAAGGCCAAAGATCTTCAAGTTTTCTTGGTGATTTCCTCCACAATTTTCAAGATCAAGAAGAAGGAAAACAAAAGGCAAATCTCTTTCTCTCTCTCACTCTCGGATCTCTCTCCCTTGCTCCCTCTCTTACTCGACTAAAGCTTGAAGAAGAAATAGCAAGATGAAACTCTCAAATGGAGTCTTCAAGGTGAAGAAGAAGAAGAAGAACAAGAAGAAGAAAAGCAAAGCTCAAATCTCTCTATTTTTCTCTCTCTTTACTTGAGCCCTCTCTCTCTCTCTCTTATCCTCTCTTGGTTGCTGAAAAATGAAGAGAAATGGAAGCAAGAAGAAAGGGATAAGGAGACAAAAAGCTTGGCATTCCCTATTTTAAGGAAAAGTGGTCAACACCACTTTATGTCTCGTCCATGCGCGATACTTCTAGTTTTTACTGAGTTTTCTTCTCTCGGCACTACCCTACCATAAATATATCTCAATTAAGTTGCTACATACACTCGGGGTCATCTTAAAACTAACTCTCACGTCGGTGCTCAAAAATTTCATACTTAAAGCTAGCCGAACGAAAACCGGATAATTAGTTCATAAAAATTCAACTAACTGGAAAAATGATAACTTCAATAATAAAAACACTAATAATTTAGTAGAAACACATAAGATAATAATAATAATTATTATTTATTTTTTTGAAAAAGAATAAAATTTTGAGGCCCTCACACTTTTTATTTCTTCTGTTTGCATTAAGTACGTAGTAAATATTTTGATAGAAAATGAGAAAGCATAAACAAAATGTCAAACGAGGAATGACTAACTCAAGAGTTAGCAAGTCTAAAAAATTTGGGTTTGATATTTCTTCCTCTTTCCACCATATACAATCAACTACCAAAATTGAGATATCTAGAATTGAATATTGGATTCAATAGAATGTTTGAATTCAATTAGCCCAAATTCTGTGCCCTCCTTCTTATTCTCCTTGTATATAATTTTTTTGTTCACATTTTTGTATCACCGAAAATAGAACTAAATGGAAAGAAGTACCTTTTTTATTGTTGATGAACAATAAATATAGAGAGTTTAGAAAATGCATAATCTAAATAATTTTGGGGTGTAGAACTTTTGTCATTAATGAAAATGTAGTACAGTGTTGTCTGGATAACAATTTGTTGAGATCAAAGACCATCATCACATATAATGTTAATAGTCTTCAGGCTCATGAATTGCAACAATGGTACGAGACATTAGGAGGAGATGGAGCCAGAATGTCTAATAATTGATTATACTTTCTTAGGCTTATATAGTTGTAAAGATTATTCATACAACTATTATCATAGCAAATAGTGGTGCAATTATCTAAAATTTGGTTCGTATGAACTTCCAAACTCAACAATTCTCGAGTGCTAGTTAGGTTTGGGTGAGAAGGAGGGTTTCATAGAGTAGAAGGTGAAGATAGGTTGACAGGATTTAAACATACATTAACTTGATGTTAGGAATGATTTAAACATACTAATTAATGGGTGCCGAATTAGAAAATCCTTGTTGTTGTTGCTGTTATTTGTGAAAATTCTGAAACTGATTAACAAATAGAAAGGCAATATCAATTCAAAATGGTAAATTGCGAGAATGGAATGGTAGCCTAAAAAATCCCCTTTTTTTATGTTAGCTATATGTTCCTCCTTCTAGCTACAAGCCTTGCTAGTTAAGTGTAGAAGTTTTTTTAGATCTGAACTTTGATAGTTAACTAAATTGAGGATCTTGCTTTCTTGTTTCTTTTATTCTTCCTAGTTATTTCCAATTGTTAGTTTTTTTTCCTCTTTCATAATTCTTGTTCCCTAATTCGAAATTCTTTTCGAATCTTAAGTTTTGGTAATGTACTTATTTAAAATGCCAAGTATTAGTTCCACCTTCATTAATTTCTTATTCTACATCTCTCTCTCTCTCTCTCTCTCTCTCTCTCTCTCTCTCCTTTTTTTCCTTTTACAAACTTAATGTTTTGCTTTCTACGGATCTCGCTAATAAAGTCAAGTAGTTTCCTTAGATCCAAATTTTGATAGTTAACCAAATTGAAGATTCTATTATTTTATATCTTATATTCTTATTATGTTAAAATAAATAAAATTTATCTTTTAATTGCAAGTCAATATTGCATCCAAAAATGCAAAAGAAAAGCTACAATCCTCTAATTTTTACATTCAAGAAGTTCCATTACTATATTGCTTATTGTGTATAAAGGAGGAACAAAAAAAATTAATACACATTGCTACTCAAAATCCATTTGTTTGTTTTTTTCCCCTTTCAGTCTCTACTTATATTATGCGTAATTTTTTTGTTTAATAGTGTAAGTACCAAACTCAAGATCTCTCATTTACACTCCCTCCCTCCCGGTTTGCTTCCTATTGTAAAGAAAATATTGAATAAAAATTCCAAAATTTAGTCATTAAAAAGGTATAATGCTTGAAAGGACTCATAAATTATGCCTAACCTCATGTAACAATTCCTTTGATCTTATTCTAACACTTTTTTCTCACAGTATAGATTGCATGATAATATAAAGATAAAAGTCAAGTGTGTTTTTTTATTTCGATATTTTCTTATTTTTCATTGAAAGACATATACATAAAAAAATGAAGTTTAAAAACCAGGAAAAGGGGTACATGCATTTATTTATAGTAGATATCTTGAGAAAAAGATAGAAGTTTGCTTGGTATGTCCTAATATACTGGTAAAAAGTTTCATGGTATTTTGTTTACATTATGATTCTTTATTTGAATCATTAGATAACTACCTTTTATTATATATTTTGGATAGAATATACATATTTTAGTTCGTGTGCCTAAATCGAAGGACTAATGTATTGCTATTTTTATTTAAAATTTATTTTTTAATTTGTTATTGAATTCTTTCAATCTAAATGATTTGGACTGTTGTCTTTTTTAATTAAAATTTATAAGTTTTGTAGGTTTTCATATTGTATTTTATGTTAGATAGTGTTTACATATTTATGATGGGTTCATCAAAAGAAGGATTGGAATATTAATGGTGTTTCCTTATCGAAATTGATACTTCTTATAATTCTAGTAATCTATTGTTATAACTGTATTCTTGACAAAACTGAAGGAGTTAAAATGTTGTTATTTTCTTTTCAATTTTAGTCATGTATAAATCTGGTAGATTCTTTAAATTGTGCTATCATGTTAGTTTTTTTGTTAATGTGTTGGTTTTAGAAAATGATGCTAATTGATAGATATACATAGTAAGTATGTAATGGAAGCATTTAATATAGTTTTACTTAATTAAAATAAATTAAAATTGTAAGCAAAAAGGATAGGAGGTAGGAAGCTTTTTAAGAGGTGGAATGTGAAAAGTTGTCTTCAAATATATAGATTCAAAGCTATATTTTTCCGAAGCTATATATAGATTCAAAGCTATATTTTTCAAAAGTTGGGTCGGGAGAAGGGAGCAGCAATTTCCCATCGTTAGTATATGGTCGCTGTAACTCTATATACAAATTACTATTTGCAAGCCACCATGCAAAACCACTGAATTAGTCCTAAAATTCCTAATAACACATGTATATTTTTCACAAGAATTCGTCATAAGGGAAGAAGCACTATGAAATGGGGAAAAAATTAAAAAAGGTAAAAGGAAGAAAACGGTGTAATATATTCAAGATGGAGAAGAAAATAAGCATTGTGACAGCCCCACCTTACCCTAAGACGTACCAAAGGAGTTAGCGGGCCGTCTGCCCAACTCTCGCCGGGGCTCACTACAGTCCTCAATCAAATGAATATTATACATAGATTAAAAGTTATCCACAACTATATTTAAGTACTTGTACCAATCACAAGTTCTTAGAATTCAAATTATACCCAATTTGCACAAGACATAATCTCTAGGAATTTATTCTCAACCAATTAAGCTAATGAGACCTTTGCAAATTGATTTCTTCAATAACTCCAATAAACCATACATAACTTTCATTCTTGCTTACAATCCCAAAAGAGAAAAAAATACAGTTAAATTTCCAAATACAAGTTCAACCCAAAAATTTACAAGATCAGTAATCCCATGTACAGACTAGTGTCATTCTTGACTTCTCTTGCTCTCACATCCTGTAAGGAAGACAAACTATTGGGGGGGGGGGTGAGCTAAAAGTTCAGTGAGGTTCCATAAATTCAAGAAAACAAATAAAATATTGAAATAACATGGTTTATCAAAGTAGCACTTTTAACAAGCAATCGTTCAAAAGACAATTATCAACACAAGAAATCTTTCAAGCATTTATTCATTTAACAATCAGTTAATCAAGTATAAGCAGTAAAAGAATACAGTAGCAAATAGAGCCAGTAAGTCAGTAGTTAGCAGTCTTCTTATACTTCTAGTGGTAATACTCGAGTAAACCAGCTAGTGTTCTAGGGTTACAGGACCCCAACCTAGTCCACTTGTGGTTCGAGGTGGCTGAAAACAAAGGGCATGGGTCCAGATCATGCAAGGGCCCAGTTGAGCCGATGCGTCCAAGCATTCATAGCTTACAACATGCGCAGTTAATAGTCAACAGTAATACATGTAACAATTAAACTAACACTTAATCAACACGACAAGGAATTTAGTGTAAACACACAAGATACATTCACAACCATTTTATTTGTAAATACTAGGGAATTCTTTGAAATACCTTTGTTAGGACACGTTTAAGAATAAAACACATATGAGTAGAAAGGTACATTTAAACATAACTAGCAACGAGGAACTCACCCACATAATCGAAAGCCATTTCATTTACTAAAAGAAATAACAATCCATTTTATACTAAACAAGTGAAACATGTTTGAAAAGTAGTTGAAACACTCATCAAAAGTTCAGTAGGCAAAGCAAGGCTTAGTGCAAATTCAAATAAACTACTGTATTAGGACACACAAAACATGTAGAAAATAAGGAACATTCACCAATAGTCTAGTGAGCAGACAAAATAAAGTTTTCACATGTTTTCCTCGGGATTGCCCTCGAATTCTTCTTGAGCACCTGAGACAAGCATATCCAACGATTACCTATAACGTTTAACCAAGACCAAGAAATTTCCCTCTTAACCCTTCTCTCAAGAATCCTCAATTTCTTGTCAAATTAAGAGAGAAACTCTCTACACTTAACTACCAAGTTAACACTTGAGGAAGAGTTCGTAAATGCTTCATTTGTAAGTCAAAATATAGCAAGAGTTTTTTATTCCAAAGTTAGCCAGAATAAACCAAAGTAAACTTAGTTACTCATTAATTCCAAAATTCATGATTTCAGTCCCAAATCAATCCATAATTATATTTTAATATAATAGCAAGTCGTTTGAGCAAAAATCAAGTCAAGAAAATACAAATCGAAGCCAAAACAGTCCAACGCATCAAATCTGTCAAAACAGTCCCAAGGTTCAAAAACAAAGATTTTTGTCAACTTTAAACCATCCAAAAATTCACACTTTAACCCCATTTCAACATACACTCATAGTTCAACATAATATAAGGTTATCGGAGCAAAATCATGTCAAGAGAATATCAAATGAGGCTGAAACAGTCCGGGCTCCAAATCTGCCGGTTAGAGTTCAAGATCCAAAACAAAAATTTAAATCAACTTTTAGCCAATGAAAATTCCATATTTTAGCCCAATTTATCATATACATATAGTTTAACAATATATAAAATCAATAGGCCAAAATCTTGTTGAAAAACAATTCAAAAATTTTAAAGAAGTAAGCTAAAATTTTCAGCTAATGTTCGGCCAGTTGAGGCTAATTTCCTTGAAATTTCAGTCAACAAAACAGCCATAAAAACATGTATATCTCACTCAGAATCCTAAGGGTTTCATCAATCATTAGCCCTTCATAGAATCAAACACTTAGTAAACGTTAAGATCCTTGGCAAAGGTAATCAACAAACTATCAATTTTCTGTCACCTCTAAGTGTTTTAATCATAACTGAAGCTACAAATATCAGATTGAGACAAATCTTATGGTGTTTCAAAGCTAAAACACAGGGCTACATTTTTAATGAGACATTGAAAGTCAAATCTTGCATTTTCATGGTCAGAAAGTGAAATCAAGAAACAACAGAAATCTGTTGGGTAAAATTGGACATTTGGGTAGTCAGGGGTATTTTAATCATTTCACATGTTACAGTGCTCCGATTGAGCTGAAATTTTATGGGTGGAAAGCCAACTCAATTTCCTACAACTTTTATGCTTTGATCAAGAGCTAGAATGGCCTTTATCATGGACAAAATGTGCAGATCAGTTTGGTGTAAAACTGTGAATTTCCAGCAAAATCAATCAACAATTCAAGAGTTCAACTAATGCTCTAGCTTTCAAGTAATCTACTAGCTCTTCCATAAAACTAAATTAGATCATGAAGAAATAATAGATTTCATGGCTGAAATTCGAAAACCAAGGCTGTGATTGAAGGTTACGCTTCCTTCCTTGGAAATCCTTCAAGAAAGGCCAAAGATCTTCAAGTTTTCTTGGTGATTTCTTCCACCACTTCAAGATCAAGAAGAAGAAAACAAGATGAACCTTTCTTTCTCTCTCTCTTGCTCTCTCTCTCACTCTCGAATCTCCCTCTCTCTCTCTCTCTATTTACCTCGGCTGCAACAAGGTGAAAAAGGAGCAAGATGAGCTCCCAATTGAAGCCTTCAAGGATCAAGAAGATGAAGATGAAGTTGAAGCAAACCCTCTTTTCTCTCTCTATCTCTCTCTCTCTTTAGCTCACTTGGTTTGCTGAAAATGAAGAGGAAAAGGGAGCAATAATGAAGTTATAAGGGGACAAGAAGTGTGGCTCCCCACATTTTAAAGAAAAGTTGGTCAACTTCAACCTTATGTCGCGTCTACGCACGATACTTCTAGTTTTTACTGGATTTTCTCCTTCTGACACTGCTGTACAATAAATATATCCCAATACAGTGTCTACATACGCTCAGTTTGATCCTAAAACTACTATTCATGTCACTACTCGAAAATTTCATACTTAAATCTAGCTGAATGAAAATCAGGTAATTAGTTCATAAAAATTCAACTAACTAGAAAACCGATAACTTCAATAATAAAAACACTAATAAATTAGTAAAAGCACATAAGATAATAATTATTATTGTTATTTATTTTTTGAAAAAGAATAAAATTTTGAAACCCTCACATCCTCTTCCCCTTAAGAAAATTTCATCCTTGAAATTCATACCTTCCTCTACTTTAGTCGACCCCAAAGTCTGTTGACCAAAGAGAACATACATTCTAACTGGCGCCCGCGGTCAGTTTCCCCCTTCAGTAATTTGTTGCGAATCTGCTCCATTTCCTTGTCGAGTATTACTTTCTCGTGACTGCTTCCTTGGGCAATTGTGAACTCGATGGTTTACACTTCCACATCGCAAACACTTCTGTCCTTTCACCCAATAGTTTTCTTTAATGTGATTCTCTTGTCCACAGTATCCACAAATTGGTTGAAGAATTGGAGGTTGACTTCCTTGCAGTGTTTCCTTTGATTGGACTCTCCTTGTTTGAGTTCCTTGTGGCAAAGCTCCTTCTAGTTGCTCCACCCTAAGAGAAGAAAAAGGTGGTAGTCTTATTCCACCAGTTCCTTTTTCGACTTTTGGTGGCGGTACGGTTTCTCTAGAAGCCTCAAGGGAACTACCACTAAATATATCTCTCTTTCCTGTGTATAAGACTCTCTGTTGAGATTTCATAATCCTGACCCTTTGAGCTTTTTCAAGGGCATCAGTAAATGTCTCAAGTTGGGCTGCTGCAAAGGCATCTTGAATTTCTAGGTTGAATCCTTGAATAGACGGCCTTATTCGCTTTCGCTCCGTAACCACTAGTTCCAGGGCAAATCTAAATAGTTTAGTGAATTGGGTTTCATATTCTGCCACACTTAAGGTTCCTTGCCCAAATTTTATAAAATCATCTTCTATTTTTTCTTGGACTAGTGGTGGAAGGAACTTTTCATTAAATTCTCGTACAAAAGTCATCCAAGTTCTCGGAGTTTGATTCCTTTCCCACTTGTTTCTTATGACATTCTACCAAGCTCAAACTACCCCTTCAAGTTGAAACACTGCAAAGGTTACTTCTCTCTCCTCTGAATAATCCAAGGCGTCAAATATATTTCTTATATTCTCTAACCAGTTCTCAGCGGTTTCAGGGTCAGGACCTCCAGAAAACTTCGGTGGGAAAAACTTTTGAAATCTCTTTAAGGCTCTATCTTTCCCTATCCCTTGGTTCCCAAGTTGATTCACTTGCCCAACTCTGTGGTCTTATTGAGGTATTAAACGTTCCAGTAAGTTCGTTATGCGAGTTAAAACTAAAGCCACTTGATCATCTACCCCAACCCTTTGCTCGGCATTTTGGTTGACGGCGGATTCTCTATCTCCCCCTTGATTTCGAGATTTCCTGGGTCAATGTCCACGTCGTCCCGTAGCTTCCATTCTCACAACTAATCTATGTGTGCATATATAAAAAGCTCACTAATCATGATGATCTACGCATGCATACATACAGCAATTCTCAAAGATAAACAAATGGAACCAGATACACAGGTAACATTTTCACAAGGAACACATTCACAGTTAACATTAGATGTAAATCAATCTCAATCACATTGCATGCCAATACAAAATTTAGGGCTAAACAATCCATAACGCAAGTTGAAACCAAGTATCAGTCATTCAAAGTTCAAGATCTTTAACAAACAAGTCACTAAATAAAGCACATTTATATCCAAGAATCACTATCATTAGAGTTTCTAATCAAAACCTCAAGTTTCAAGTTCAAACATAGAGGATAGGCATAACATGCTAACTTAAGCGTCAAATAGGAACCAAGTCAATTCACACTAGGACTGGCCATCTCCAAGTGCAAACCAACTCAATCCCCATTATTCCTCATAAAGAATTCACAAAAATTTCCACTTAAGCAGTCAATCCAAGAATCACATCCAGTCTCATACATATACATATAGAGATTAAAATCCTAAGAATATCTCGAATTCTATGTTTTAACTTAGTCAAATTCATTCCTACAGATATCAACTAGTACTATTGTTCAAGAAATTCACCTATCACTTTTCAAATCAATCTCACACAAGTCTCTCCTTTTCCTACAATATAAGAAACCCTAGCGCTCAACATTTCACTTAAAAGCCAATTAGTCCCACAGTCTGGCATTGTAAACCGTGATCCCGAATTTTGATATTTACAAAATAATTGAAGAAATGAATTTAACGTTTTCCATTGAGAATATTGGCAACTCAGGTTATCAATGCAAATGGTGCAATTTGAAGAACTCAATCAAAGAGAGCAAAAGTCATTGATGTTTGTCAGACGCTCAATAGCTTGTGTCGGACGCTCGATAACTTGTATCGGACGTCCGATAAAACTCGAGAACACTCTATTGGATACTCAACTTGAAGTACCGGACATCCGATAGACAGGGGAACTATCAGATACTTGTATCGGACGCGTATCAACCTCATCGGACGTTCGATCGTATCCAAGAAAATTTTTGAGCTCTCTGGTCTCTGTCAGACACAAGCTTCATCGCATACAGAAATATGCATCGGCCGTCCGATAAAGATCAAAACAACCTGTCGGACACTTGCATCGGACGCACAGCATTGTGTCAGACATCCGATGGTTCCAATGGCTAATTGACTCTTCAACTGCCTTCTATCCGTTGACCACTATTATCGAGGCACTTTTTGGACCCCTCTAAATAGAGCCTTGTCTGAACTTAATAGTAACTTTTGTACACTTAGAATACAAGTTCTTGAGAGTGATTTTAGCAATAAAATACTCTTGGTGTAAGAATTGTAGGTCTTGAAATGTTAGTTCATTTGCAAGCTTTTCAATTGTGAGTGAATTTTTTTAATAGTGTAGCTTTGAGAGGGTTATTTGAGTGATTGTAAAACTTCCTAGTTTGACTAAGTACTACTTGGGGTAAGGAGGAAGTGAGCCTTCCATTGTACACAAGATTGGTTAAAATTCATCAAGTTGAAGTTACTTGAATTGAGATTTACTCTTCAAGTTCAAGAGGAGTTTTGAAGAAAATTGGTTTGAATTCTATTATCCTCATTTACAGCTTATTTTACGATCCATCTATTGCTATATTTTCTATTATTCTCGGTTTCTATTGATCATTTGTTTGACAAATTGATTGTGTAAGAAGTTGCATTTGTCATTGTGAAAAATGGGCAATATTACTTGATTATTTTTAATCAACCTAATTCACCCCCCCCTTAGGTTGCCTTTGGGCTTTACAATTAGTATCAGAGTTTGGTCTCTAGAATCAAGTTTAACCGCTTAGAGAAAAGATGACAACCAACAACGCTATATTTGTAGAGGGAGAATCGGTTACTAGACCACCTATGTTCAATAGTTCAAACTATGTTAGTTGGAAAGAACGCATGACTATCTTCTTGCAATCTATTGATATTGATCTATGGTTTATTGTTAATGAAGGTTCTTACACTGCTACCATTGATGATCCCATTACTCATGTTCTTAGATTAAAGACAATGAATGAATTGACTCGTGAGGATAGAGTCAATCTTACTTCAAATGCTAAAGCCATGAATGTTCTATATAGTGCATTAGATACAAATAAATCTATTAGAGTTAAAGGATGTAAATCAGCTAAAGAAATTTATGATAAGTTAAGGGAAATCCATGAAGGTAGTGAAGATGTAAGGGAACAAAAGAAGTCTATATTAGTCACTAGATATGAATCATTCAAAATGGAATCTCATGAAAATGTAGATAAAATGTATTGTAAATTCAATGATCTTATCAAAGATTTAGAGGTATTGGATAAAGAATACACCCTTGGTGAGAAAAATAGAAAAATTTTGAATGCTCTACCTAAGGAATGGGAGAATAAAGTGACTACAATTGAAGAGGCAAAGGATTTGAACTCTATGCCCATTGAGTCTCTCATAAATTCTCTAACATCTTATGAGTTGAAATTCAAGAGCAAAATGCAGGATGAAGAAGATGCAAGAGTCAAGAGAAGCATTGTTCTAAAAGCATCCCAAGATGAGGATGATTCGGCCCCATTAGATGATGAAGACATGGATGGTGATGATAGTGATCTCGCCCTTATCACCAAAAGTTTCAAGAGGATTCTCAATAAAAGAAGATTTAGAAAAGGCGGTCCTAGCAATCAAAGTCCCAATCAATTCAACACAAGATACAAGGGAAGACAAGATGTAAACAAAAAGCAAAGAGATAAATGTTTTAAATGTGGACAACTTGGGCATTATGCAGTTAACTGGCCAATGAAGAAGAAAGAAATGAAGAATGAAAGAAAGCCAAGATTCAACAAGTTCCAAATCACTTGGAATGAGTGTAATTCGGAAGGTGAGATTGAAGAAGAAGAGGAATCTACTCAAATTGCCTTTATGACAATTGGTGACAATGAGGTAACATCTTGTAACCCTTAATGTGATAGTGATGATGATGATGATGATCTTGAGTCATTTGTTGGAAGATTACATGATAGTTTAAAAGAGTCTTATGCTAGAAATAAAGAGTTAAAACAAAAATTCACTTTTCTCTTGCAAGACAATGCAAATTTGTTTCAAGATAACAAAAAACTGAAATATGACAATGATTGTTTGATAAAAAATCAAATTGAGTTACAACATGAACTAGATAGAAAATCAAGTCTTTGTGAAATGTTCAAGGAAAAACAAATGACTTGAAAAGAAGAATGGATAGTCTAGACATGATCCTTCAAAACAGAAAACAAAACGGATTTGTAAAAAATGAATTGAAGCCTCATTTCAATGCTCATGAAAGGAAATTAACATTTAGTGCAAATGAATTCACAATTTATGGAAAAAGAGGAGTAAGGTTTATTAAACCAATTCATGTGAACAATCCTACCATTATGTGTGATTTTTGTTCTCAAGTAGGTCACTTGAATCATGATTGTTATGTAAGAAAAAATATGAAAAGAGGAATGAAATGTATATGGTTAGTTAAACATGATTCTAACCATCAAGGATCCAAAAATTAAAGGGTACCAAATTTTCTATCTCTTGTGTAGGTGAAGATGGAGAAAGTCGTAAAGGAATCAAAGTGGTTCATAGATAGTGGATGCTCAAGGCACATGACCGGTGATCCATCACAATTCATCAAGCTCAAATCAAAATCAAGTGGAAAAGTAACATTTGGAGATGACATGAAAGTCAAAACAATTGGAGTAGGTGATGTTGGTAAGAATGGTGGAACATTTGTTCATAATGTTCTCTTAGTTGATAATCTAGGCTATAATTTGCTTAGTGTTAGTCAATTATGTGATAGAAATTTATTTGTTTTAATCAAAAAGCACAAATGTTTAGTCCTTGATTCAAAATTCAATATCATTTTCAAAGGAAAAAGATTCAATGACATCTATGTTGTGATTCTTGAGAAAATTGATTCTTCTAACTTTAAATGTTTTAAATTTCAAATGAAAATCCTTCGTTGTGGCATAGAAGACTTTAAAGTTAGAATTTTATTGTCTTGTGATTGTTGATGATTATTCTAGATATACATGGACTGTTTTCCTTGTTCATAAAGATAATGCTTTCAAAAATTTTGTTTCCTTGTTTGCAAAAGTGCAAAATTTGCTCGGTTTATACATTGTCAAATTAGAAGTGACAATGGTTTAGAATTTAAGTATTGTGGCTTTCCAGAATTTTGTGATCACAATGGAATAACTAATGAATTTTCTATTGTAGAAACCCCCAACAAAATGGTGTTGTTGAAACAAAAAATAGGACTCTTGTTGAAGTTTCAAGAACTATGTTAAGTGAAAATGATTTGCCAAAATATTTTTTGGCCGAAGCCGTGAATACGGCATATTATGTAATGAATAGAGTTTTGTTAAGACCAATTTTGAACAAAACTTCTTATGAGTTGATGTTTGGTAAAAGCCCATTGTTGGCTATTTCAAAGTTTTTGGATGCAAATGTTTTATTTTAAATATTAAGGAACATCTTGGAAAATTTGATAAGAAAATCGATGAAGGAATTTTTTTGGGTTATTGTGAAAACAAAAGAGGATATAGAATTTATAATAGAAGAACTCTTGTGATTGAAGAAACTATACATATTACATTTGATGAATCTAATAGTGATTCTTCCAAAAGCACTTGTATAGATGATGATATAGGTGTTCAACAAGAACTTGAAAAGCTTACAATCTAAGAAGAAAACAATGTTGAAATAGAGGAAAATTTGAAGGAAATTGACACTCAAGGAAACCGAATGCAAGAAAAGGAAGACAAGGATGATGATCTACCAAAGGATCTTCCTAAGGTTTGGAAGTTCATTCAAAATCATCCCAAGGACTTGATTATTAGTAATCCATCCGAAAAGGTAAGAACTCGCTCTTCTTCAAAACCACTATTTGATATTTTTGCCTTTGTATCGCACTTTGAGTCTAAAACTGCTAATGATGCTTTGAAAGATGATTGTTGGATTGTAACCATGCAAGTGGAATTAAATCAATTTGAAAGGAATAATGTTTGGATTTTAGTTGAAAGGTCTCAAAATCACCCTATTATAGGCACAAAATGGGTTTTTAGAAATAAATTAAATGATAAAGGTGAAATTGTGAGAAATAAAGCTAGATTAGTGGCTAAGAGATATGCTCAAGAAGAAGGTATAGATTTTGATGAAACATTTGCTCCTGTAGTTAGATTAGAATCTATAAGAATGTTTCTTGTATTTACTTGTTTCAAAGGCTTTAAATTGTATCAAATGGATGTTAAAAGTGCTTTTCTAAATGGCTTTATTGATCAAGAGGTTTATGTGGAACAACCTCCCAGTTTTGAAAGTGATGAATTTCCAAATCATGTGTTTAAGCTTTCAAAAGTCTTGTATGGCTTAAAACAAGTTTCTAGAGTTTGGTATGAGCGTTTAAGTGGATTTTTGATTGAAAATGATTTTAAAAGAGGTATTGTAGACACTATTCTTTTTACAAAACAAAAGTTGAATGATCTCCTTATTGTGCAAATATATGCTGATGACATTATTTTTGGTGCCACTAATGAGCGTTTGTGCAAGGATTTTTCCACCATCATGCAAAATGAATTTGAGATGAGTTTGATGAGAGAATTAAATTTCTTCCTCGGACTCCAAGTCCTTCAAATTCATGTAGGAAATTTTATTAATCCAATAAAGTACACAAAAGAACTTCTCAAGAGATTCGACATGGAGGATTCAAAACAAGTTGGGACACCAATGTGTACATCTACCAAACTCAAAAAGGATGAAGAAGGTAGAGTGTTGATGAGAAGAAATATAGAGTTATGATCGGAACCCTACTTTATTTAACCGCAAGTAAACCGGATATTATATTTGCCATTTGTTTGTGTGCTCATTTTCAATCTTGTCCTAAAGAATCTCATTTGAATGCCGTTAAGAAAATTTTTCAATATTTGAAAGGAACTTTGAATTTTGTCTTTGGTATCCTAAATGTCATGAATTTGCTTTATGTGAATATACGGATGCTGATTTTGGTGGTTGTAGAATTGATAGAAAAAGCACTAGTGGTTCATGTCATTTTCTTGGTAATTGTTTGGTATCTTGGTTTAGTAAGAAACAAAATGCTATTTCTTTGTCTACAACTGAAGCGGAATATGTTGCCGCTAGTGCATGTTGTACTCAATTGTTATGGATGAAACATACCTTGAATGATTTCGGAAGCATGGCGCCTCGAGCAATTCAGATTTTTTCGGCTCTTGTTGCAAGAATCAGTGAACAAGGGCATCCCGCTTGCCCTTGCAAGATGAGGCTGAGTGGGTTATGAACCATTTTCCGGGGCATGGTCTTATTAGCTCTATTGCGAAACTTGCCTTTTCGACTGCCATCAACTGAAACGGGAATCTGTTCACGATTTTTTTTAATTTGAATGTTGAATAATGCGATAGAAATCTAATATTCATTGAGGGGGGGAGTGGACGAAAGGGGTTTTTAGCAAAAAGAAAAAGATCTTTTTGATCTCTTTCCTTTTTTTACAACCAACCCTAAGGAACTACGAGATCACCCTAAGGACGCCGGCATTCAAGGGTCACGGACCGACCATAGAACCCTGTTCAATAAGTGCAACACATTAGCTGTCCGCGTTGGGCAGTAAGGGTCGGAGAAGGGCAATCACTCATTCTTAAAACCAGCGTTCTTAAGACCGACCAAAGAGTCGGGCGGAGGGGGGGAAAGCTCTCCGTTCCTGGTTTTGTTGTATGATAATATGCCTATTTACTGTGATGACACAAGTGCCATAAATTTGACAAAAAATCCCATTCAACATTCTAGGACAAAGCACATAGACATAAAGCATCATTTCATTCGTGATCTTATTCAAAAAGGTGAAATTTGTGTGAATTATGTTTGTTCAAAAGACCAAATTGCCGATATTTTCACAAAAGCTTTGCCCCTAAATCAATTTATTTATTTGCGTTCGAAATTGGGAATTTTAGAAAGAACTCTTAAAAATTTTTGGTCAAATTCTATCAGACGTTCGATCTTGATGAACGGACGTCCAATAGTGTTCTTAGCTATTTTCCAAAAAATTCTATCGGACGGATATGTCGGCCATTTCACGTCATTCGGACGTCCGACACACCAAAAGTTACAACTTATCAGGTCATTTCTCTTCATTTTCATCAGTCAAATCTCATTAATTCGGACACGCCTTCCCAACCACCAGACTTCAAAAACCCAAATTCCCACTTTGTCTTGCAACAAATTTCAAAATTGAAGGCACAACTTTCTTTCCAAACCTATTGTAGACCATGATCCTTCAACATTTCTCACCATAAATGACAATTCCTTCCATCCCCAAATCACCTCAAAAACCCTAAAACTAAACCTCCGTCCTTTTTGGGCAATTTGATTACAACATTATCATCAAATTTGGTGTTTCAATTCTCAGCATCTTATTCCTTTATCATCAAATTTGGTGTTTCAATTCTCAGCATCTTATTCCTCATCTTAGTCATCACTTAAAGCACACACACAAACACAATGGTTCGAATTCGTGGTGGTTCATCAGCTATTGGACGCAAGAGACTTATCAGAGATGAAGAAACACCAACTCCTACTACCAAGCGAACTTCATTGAGAAGGAAAAGATATTCTGCAACTACTCAGGAACCTCATGCAACTCAGAATGATCCCCAGGTTACTTCCCAACCCTCTCCATTACCTCAATTCATTGATGATGAAGCTAAAGAAAAATTTGCCTTGTTCTCACAAAAAGGTTTCATCATTCAGAGGTCAATTAATCCCTCTGAGTTCCGTAAAATTGACCTCGACTCTGTTCTTAAGCTATTTGAATTCCAAAAGTGGTCTCATATTATCACCAAGTCAAATATTTATTATCCTGAGATGCTTTATCAGTTTTTTGCTAATTTTAGGAAAGGAAATTCTCGTGATGAATTAAGATCTCATGTGAATGGTGTGGACTTAGTTTTTGATTTTGATGTGGTAAATGAAATTTTGAAAACTACTATTGAATTTGGCTACAAAAGTAAAATTGCCAACTTTTTCTCGTATGAAGAAAATCCAACTAGCATCAATCATTTTAATGCAGAAAAATTGATGTCATACTTTCAATCTCCATTTCAAACTCCTATTGATGCTAAATTGGAGGACCTTTCTCCTAAAAACTTGATCATTTTCTCAATCATTTTGAATTTGCTTGTTCCTACTGATGGGCATCGTACTAATGCAAATAAGATGGAATTGTATCTCTTTTACTGTTTTGTTAAGAAAATTCGCATTGACTTTGGTTTTGTCATGTGCAAATTTTTAATGAAATTGTGTACTGACATTAATAAAATTGTGCACTAACACTAGGAGAAAATTGTCCTTTGACAAGCTTTTAACTCCAATTTTTGAACATTTTAAAGTTCCAATCACTGGAGTATGTCCTAAGGACACTTCCACTTCTGTTTCCTCAAAATCTTACTTTGAAAGAAAAATCTGAAATTTTTTGATGGTGCATGGTGTTCAAAAGAGGCTGCCTTTGAGTCTCGTTCCAAAAGAACTCATGACACACCAATTACTCCTGCCACCTCTCAAACACTTCGTTTCACTCCTGACCCATCCATTGACTCCAGAAAATCTGCTTCTAAGACCAATTCTCCTCAATCTGAGCTTGTTGATTTGCTGAGATAACTCAAGGATCATGTTACCTTTCTTGAACATGGTCTTATGCTCACTATGTCTCCTGAGTTTCTCGACAAGAAAAATCTGAGTTTCTCGACAAGAAAAATCTGATTTTTTCTACTGCTATGGTTGAGGATGAATCTCATGCAAAAGAATCTCGTCCTGATCCTACCCTTGTAACTCAAGAATGCTCAAACTCCTCATCATGATCCCTCCACCTCTGAGAAGGGTAAGGAACCAGTCACTGAAAAAGTTAAGGAAGAAGATGATGAAGACACAGAAGAAGAAGACCACTCAGCCTATCGAATTTCTAGAAGAAGACCTGGACCGAAGACTACTTTCACTCTTTAGGCACCTTAGGAGCACTTGTACTTCACCATTAGGAAGCATCACTTCTATTTTGTTTCATTTTTTCATTGGATGAAGTGTATTAAGTACTTATTGCTACCTTATATTTCTCTTAGATGACCAGTATTTTGGATGTTGATATTGCTTTTAGTACTCACCTTGACTTTATGGATTTGGTTCTCTTGTTGAGATATTGCCATTATTCTTACTCTTGTTGAAATATTGGGTTTGATGGATATTTGATGAACTCGTGCTGCACTATGATCTTGTTTCTATTGGATTTCTGATTGAATAGTATATTTGATGGTTTTGATGAATATTGTATTAATGATACTGATATTAGCCATTCGAGATTGGTGATGATGCTATTAGCCTTGTTCTGTATCTTGATCATACATTGAATCATACTGGCCGGTATTGGTAAGAATGACATTGGAAGGTTTCTGAAATTATTTAGGGTATCACACATTTGGTATTGAAGATTTCAACCTTTCTGGAATCACATCTGGTATTCAATATGGCACATCTAGTTTTGAAGATTTCAACTCTTTGTTATTCTATTGTTTGATTCTTTTTGAGATGACAAAAAGGGGGAGAAAGTAAGTTGGTTTTGATTCTATAAGTTAGTTTATACGGTTTTGATTCTATGACTTATGACTTGGATGTTTTTGGTCGATAGTTGGTTGATATTGATATTGACTTGGATGCATGTTTTTGATTGGGTGAGAAAAATACTTGATCAAAAAGATGGTTAATCGAGTAAGGGGGAGTTTGAATGTTCAATCTAAATTATACTCATTATGCAAGCCATATACATTTCCAGTAAATAGATGGTTAATCGAGTAAGGGGGAGTTTGATATGACTTATCAATGATTTTTATCAAATTATGTTCAATTATTTTGTCATCATAAAAAAGGGGGAGAATGTAAATCGTGATCCTGAATTTTAACAATTACAAAACAATTGAAGAAATCAATTTAACATTTTCCATTGAGAATATTGGCAGCTCAGGTTATTAATGCAAATGGTGCAATTTGAAGAACTCAATCAAAGGGAGCAAAAGTCACTGATGTCTGTTGGACGCTCGATAACTTGTATCGGACATCTGATAAAACTCGAAAACACTCTATCGGACACTCAACTTGAAGTACCAAGCATCCGATAGACAGGAGAACTATCGAACAATTGTATCAGATGTGCATCAATCTCACCGGACGTCCGATCGTATCCAAGAAAATTTCTGAATGCTCTGGTCGCTATCAGATGCAAGCTTCATCGAACGCAGAAATATGCATCAGCCATCTGATAAAGATCGAAACAACCTGTCGGACACTTGCATAGGACGCATAGCATTGTGTCGGACGTCCGATTGCTCCAACGGCTAGTTGACTCTGCAATTGCCTTCTATCCGTTGACCACTATTATCAAGGTACTTTTTCGTCCCCTTTAAATAGAGCCTTGTCTAGTAACTTTTATACACTTAGAATACAAGTTTTTGAGAGTGATTTTAGTAAGAAAATACTTTTGGTGTAAGAATTATAGGTCTTGAAGTGTTAGTTCATTTGCAAGTTTTTCAATTGTTAGTGAATTTTTTTAATAGTGTAGTTTTGAGAGGGTTATCTGAGTGATTGTAAAATTTCGTAACTTGACTAAGTGCTGCTTAGGGCAAGGAGGAAGTGAGCCTTCCATTGTACACAAGATTGGTTAAAATTCATCAAGTTGAAGCTGCTTGAATTGAGACTTATTCTTCAAACTCAAGAGGAGTTTTGAAGAAAATTGGTTTGAATTCTATTATCCTCATTTACAGCTTATTTTACGATCCATCTATTACTATATTTTCTATTCTTCTCGGTTTCTATGGATCATTTGTTTGACAAAGTGATTGTGTAAGAAGTTGCATTTGTCATTGTGAAAAAGGAACATTATTATTTGATTATTTTTAATCAACCTAATTCACCCCCTCTTAGGTTGTCTTTGGGCCTTACAGGTATCCTAAACGTTAAGCCTAAGATACACTACAGAGATCTGAAACTTAAACTCGGATACCACCTGTGACAGCTCCACCTCAACTTAAGGCGTACTAAAGAGGTTCGCGGGCCGTCTGCCCAACTCTCGTCAGGGTTCATTACGGTCCTCAATCAAATGAACATTACACATAGATTAAAAGTTAGCCACAAGTATATTTGAGTACTTATACCAACCACAAGTCCTTAAAATTCAAATTACACCCAATTTGCACAAGAAATAATCTCTAGGAATTTATCCTCAACCAATCAAGCTAATGAGACCTTTGCAAATTGATTTATTCAATAATTTCAATAAACCATACATAACTTTCATTCTTGCTTACAATCCCAAAAGGCAAAATAAGAAATACAATTAAATTCCCAAATACAAGTTCAACCCAAAAATTTACAAGATTAGTAATCTCATGTACAGACTAGTGCTATCTTGCTCTCACATCCTATAAGGAAGACAAACTATGGGGGGATGAGCTAAAAGCTCAGTGAGGTTCCATAAATTCAAGAAAATAAATAAAACATTAAAATAACATGGTTTATCAAAACAGCACTTTTAACAAGTAATCATTCAAAAGACAATTATCAACATAAGAAATCTATCAAGCATTTATTTATTTACCAAGCAGCTAATCAAGTATAAGCAGCAAAAGAATACAGAAACACATAGAGCCAGTAAATCAGTAGTTAGCAGTATCCTTATACATCCAGTGGTAATATTCGAACAAACCAGCTAGTGTCCCAGTGTTACAAGACCCCGACCTAGTCCACTTCTGACTCGGGGTGACGATAACATAGGGCGCAGGTCCAGATCATGTAAGGGCCCAGTTCAGCCGATGCGTCCAAAGCATTCATAACTTACAACATGCGCAATTAATAGTCAACAGTAATACATGTAACAATTAAGTTAACACTTAATCAACATGACAAGGCATTTAGTGTAAACACACAAGATACATTCACAAGCATTTTATTTGTAAATACTCGAGAATTCTTTGAAATACCTTTATTAGGACACGTTTAAGAGCAAAACACATTTGAGTAGAAAGGTACATTTAAACATAACTAGCAATAAGGAACTCACCCACATAATAGAAAGCCATTTCATTTACCAAAAGAAGTAACAATCTATTTTACGCTAAACAAGTGAAACACGATTGAAAAGTAGTTGAAACACTCATCAAAAATTAAGTAAGTAGGCAAAGTAAGACTTAGTGCAAATTCAAAGAAACTATTGCAGTAGGACACACAAAACAGAAAATAAGGAACACTCAACAAAAGTCTAGTGAGCAGGCAAAATAAAGTTTTCACACATTTTCCTCTGGGTTCCCTTCGAATTCTTCTTGAGCACCCGAGACAATCATATCCAACGATTACCTATAACGTTTAACCAAGACCAAGAAATTCCCCTCTTAACCCTTCTCTCAAGAATCCTCAATTTCTTGTCAAATTAAGAGAGAAACTCTCTACACTTAACCACCAAGTTAACACTCGAGGGAGAGTTCGTAAGTGCTTCATTTGTAAGTCAAAATGTAGCAAGAGTTTTTGATTCCAAAGTTTGCCAGACTAAACCAAAGTAAACTTAGTTACTCGTTAAATCCAAAATTCATGATTTCAGTCCCAAATCAATCCATAATCATAGTTTAATATAATAGCAAGTCGTTTGAGCAAAAATCAAGTCAAGAAAATACAAATCGAAGCCAAAACAGTCCAACGCATCAAATCTGTCAAAACTGTCCCAAAGTTCAAAAACAAAAGTTTTTGTGAACTTTAAACCATTCAAAAATTCATACTTTAACCCCATTTTAACATACACTCATAGTTCAACATAACATAAAGTTATCGGAGCAAAATCACGTCAACCAAATATCAAACAAGGCTGAAACAGTTTGGGCTCCAAATCTGCCGGTTCGAGTTCAAGTTCCAAAACAACAATTTAAATCAAATTTTAACCAATGAAAATTCCAGATTTCAGCCCCAATTTATCATATACATATAGCTTAACAACATATAAAATCATTAGGCTAAAATCTTGTTGAAAAACAATTCAAAAATTTTGAAGAATTAAGCTAAAATTTCCAACTAACGTTCGGCCAGCAGAGGCTAATTTCCTTGAAATTTCAGTCAACAAAACAGTTATAAAAACATGTATATCTCACTCATAATCTTAAACGCTTCATCAATCATTAGTCCTTCATAGAATCAAACACTTAGTAAACATTAAGATCCTTGGCAAAGGTAATCAACAAACTATCAATTTTTCGCCACCTCTGAATGTTTTAATCATAACTGAAACTACAAATATAGGATTGAGACGAATCTTATGGTGTTTTGAATCTAAAACACAGGGCTAAATTTTTCATGAAGACATTGAGAGTCAAATCTTGCATTTTCATGGTCAGAAAGTTGAATCACAGAAACAACAGAAATCTGTCGGGTAAAACTGGACATTTGGACAGTTAGGGGTATTTTGGTCATTTACCATGTTACAGTGCTCCGATTGAGCTGACATTTTATGGGTGGAAAGCCAACTCAATTTTCTACAACTTTCATGCTTTGATCAAGAGCTAGATTGGCCTCTATCATGGACGAAATATGCACATCAATTTGGTGTAAAACTGTGAATTTCCAGCAAAATCAATTAACAATTCAAGAGTTAAACTAGTGCTCTAACCTTCAAGTAATCTACTAGCTCTTCCATAAAACTAAATTAGATCATGAAGATATAACAGATTTCATGGCTAAAATTCAAAAATCAAGGCTGTGATTGAAGGTTACCTCAAGATATAGCAAGTTCTGGCAAAGTTTCGCCACAACTTTCTCCCAAACTTCCTTCCTTACAAATCCTTCAAAAAAGGCCAAAGATCTTCAAGTTTTCTTGGTGATTTCTTCTACCACTTCAAGATCAAGAAGAAGAAAACAAGATGAACCTTTCTTTCTCTCTCTCTTGCTCTCTCTCTCACTCTCGGATCTCCCTCTCTCTCTCTCTTACCTCGGCTGCAACAAGGAAAAAAAGGAGCAAGATGAGCTCCCAATTGAAGCCTTCAAGGATCAAGAAGATGAAGATGAAAATGAAGTTGAAGCAAACCCTCTTTTCTCTCTCTATCTCTCTCTCTCTCTCTCTAGCTCACTTGGTTTGCTGAAAATGAAGAGGAAAAGGGAGCAATAATGAACGTATAAGGGGACAAGAAATGTGGCTCTCCACATTTTAAGGAAAAGTTAGCCAACTTCAACTTTCTGTCGCGTTTACGCACAATACTTCTAGTTTTTATTGGATTTTCTCCTTCCGACACTGCCCTACCATAAATATATTTGTGAGGACCTGAAAATTTATTTTTATCTGACCTGTTTATTTAATTAATTATTTAATTTCTCTGAATAATTGTTTTAAATCATTTTAATTGCAATTACACCATACATTACCTCATTTTATTTTAAAAAAACCTTGTTTAACCTTCAATTTAATTTTTCTGTCACTCAATTGTGAAAACCGGAAAAAAAGACACATTTTTCGAGACAAACATTTGGATTGAAATTGACGTAAGTTTGGAGAATAAGAATGATCATTAGTAGATTAAGAAAAGCTAATTGAGGGATTAGGAGTGAGTGATTAGGATTAAACTCCAATTGGAGCATTTTGGGCCACAAATTCAAGTTTACTTTTGGCACCATTAAGCAATGCTTTATGTCCTTTCTTCCTTTTCTCATTTCACTCCATCAAAACACTCAAAACTCTCTCTTTTTCTCTCTTGTTCAGCTGCACCTCCCTCCCCCAATTTCCCGTTCATTTCATCTTCAAAAACCTCCATTAAACCTTCACAAATCAACTCCAAAACTCCATCAATCACCCAAGGGAGCTTGAGTAGTCTTCCACACTCCACACATGGAGCTTGAGGAGCACCAAGAGAGGGAGGTAGAACCGGTTAGGGGCTTGGAAAGGAAGGGATCTTACACATCTCAAGCTTGAATTTCCTTGAGCTATTTGAGGTAAAAACGCTCCAACAAAACCCTAATTCATTTGCTCTAATTGTTTAGTTTTGAAGCTTGTAGTTTCTTGTTTGTTTTTGTTGAATTGGATGTTCTTGTGGGCTCTATGAACTCCCACAATTATTGATTGTTGGATTGATATGATGTGTATGTGTGATGGAATGAAGTTGTGTTGAGTTTTGGAGTTGGAAAGCTAGGAAGAAAGGAAGAGGAAAAATCGAGAGAAGGAGAGGGGAGTGGCTGGTTGCATTTTTTATTTTGTGTTCTATTTTGGCTGCAAAATTTCATGAGTTTTTGGTTGTTTTGAGAGCTGAAATTTTGGTCTATATGTTTGTAAATTTAGTTGCAAAAATCATTCCATTTGGTGTGGTAAAATCGCATGGAAAGAAGAAGTCAAAATCTGGAAAAATTTTCACTGTTTTCTGCTGCCCTATTTTGATTGTGTTGATCACTGTCTTCCCATGCGATTTTTTGGCTAAATTTTGGTACAAATGTATCTCACATACTGAGGTTTATTCGTACAAAATTTGGTGTTTTTTTAGTACCATTTCATTGCTCAAATGATGTCTCAAAACTGCTCCTCAAATCTCGAAAAATGCTGTGTCAGGACAGCTTTTTGTCTCATGTTCAAATGGCTATATTTTCTTGCTCGGGGGTCAAAATTGAGTTCCGTTCATTGCGTTTAAAACTATACCTGTAGGTATTTCAATGGTACAAATTTCAAGGGCTAGTTCGATTTCTGTGAATTTTGACGAATTTTTAAAGTTTGCTGAAAACCAAGACTGTTATGCTTTGTTTTCATGGTTGTAGTGAAGATTTCTCTATGTTAATGACCAAACTAACTCTTACACTAAACATGACAGTTGTAGAGAATTGAGTTTTCCATCTACTCACAAAATTACAGCCCATTTGGAGCATTGTGCTGGATAAATTGACCAAAATACCCCTACTGCTCAAACCCTTATATTTTGTTGGAAAATGGCCTAACTTGCTGTCCGAATTTTTCTTGAATTTTCCAGCCTATTTTCCAAATTCTCTTGAGATGATATTCTGTGTTATGGTTTGTCTTGACTAGTTTGAAATGTGGGTTGAATTTCAAGAGAAATGGATGGTGTTTGCTTGGTTAAAATTGATAAGAGAATTGTTGAAATCTCTAAGTGTGTGCTGTCCGAAATTTGGGTAAGATGACTTGACTTTTGTTGATAATTGTTAGTTGAATTCCACTCAAATTCTGTTACGAATGTTGTATTATGATTATATGATTGCTTTGAGCAAGAATCTTGGTGATTGTTTGAAAGAAAAATGGAATTTTCCAAGTAATATTGAGTTTCTAAAACCCAGAATTGGTCACTGACCAGTTTCGGGAAACTATTTATATCTTGGTGTAGAAACATCCAAATGGAGTGCTGTTAGTGGAATTTGAAACTAGATTCATAGGTCTTTAAGCGGTAAAAATTTCAGATTTTTGCTCCACATGTGCTGCTGCCAGTAATTTTCCAAAGTCCCCTAATTTTTCATGACTGTTTTGTTTTGCACCAAAATGAATTTCCAACTTGGGGTGAATATTTGACCTACTTGTGGTTTGAATCTCTGAAAAGTGTCTTCTAGGGAATTGTAGTACTAAAAATCTATTTTCGAACTGTATAACTTTTATGGTTTTCTGACTTGCAGAACTTAAGATATGAATTTTTAAAGTGTACTGACACTATTCATGTCAGTGAACTATTTCTAGTTGAAAAAGGGATTTCTTGACCTTGAAACCCTAAACGACCTATTTTCAACCTCTTACCTAGATTTTTCCACTTTCTTGATTTTAAATGTATTCTCATTGAGTTTCTTGGGTTGGTGTAGCACCTAAGCTACGTATGATTTCTTTTCCTTAAAGTTTTACACTTTTAACAATTTTCTTGTAAAAAGAGTTTTCACTAGTTGTAGTGAGATAATAAATTGTTGATCATTAGTCACGTTTGCTTCAGGTGGCCAAGGGAACTGCGGCGTGAATCCCGAGGTGCTCGAGTGATTTCACCTGCATACTTTTACTTGATTTCTTTTGTTGGTGAGTGTTCAAGTGCATGTTAATTAATTGTTTTAAATAATGTAAATGATTTGAAAAGCATGCTTGTGTGACTTGGTAAGCATGTACGTTATCGCGCTCACCTTATTGTAATTTGCCTCTAAATGAGTTTAACTGTTTAAAATGTTAATTGATTGACCTGCTTGTTTTGTTTATAACTGTGGGGGCACCCAAACCCCATTGGGAATCCTTTCACCTTGTCCGGCAACAGGGGCTAGGGCAAGGGATGGGTGAACCATGGGTTATTACTGTTTAAATCACGTCGGTTGGAATGAATCCACCGACTATGACATACTCATAGTGGGTTGCCAATCACTATTTAAATATTGGAGTTCGGGCCCTGTCAAGGGGGTATAAGTAGACGGGAGAGGAATAAAAGTGGTGGATATGGACTGTGAGAATGAGTGGTTGGCGGAGTGTCAACGTGTGAATTGAATTGATGCTTGTGAAGAAAATAATTGCAGAGAATTACTGGAATGTGGAGCTGGCCAACTGTATCCGTCAAATTGTGCTCTTTAAATGTTTTATTAACTGTTTTGCTCTTTTACTGTTTTATTAATTTATTTAACTGCTTTGATTTGCCTGTGCATGTTTCTCTTGACCTCACAGAGTTTTGCTCACCCCATAAGTTTTGTTTTCCTTAACAGGTTTTGAAATGGAGCTCAAAATTAGAGGAATTTAGTTTTTTTCGTAGGATTTCCTCACTTTTGTATAAGATTGAAACTGTTTGTGAAATTGATGGAATATTGTACTTGAAGTTGTTATTTCTGTAACTTTGATAAAAATTATGGGGCTTGTACTGTTGAAAGTCAAACTAGTGATTTTGATAGATTTTAGTTATGATTTTAAGAATGAATGTTTGTATTTATATCTGATTTTAGTGAGTGAGTCCTGGCAAAAGTTGGGCAGGCGGCCCGTGGATACCCTAGGGTTCGCCCTCAGGAGAAGTGGGGTCGTCACAATATCCCGATAAAGTCTCTGCATACGTTTAGTTTCATTCTAGAACTACTATTCATGTCACGATTCGAAAATTTCATACTTAAATCTAGCCGAACGAAAACTGAGTAATAAGTTCATAAAAATTCAACTAACTGGAAAAACGATAACTTCAATAATAAAAACACTAATAATTTAGTAAACACATAGAAGATAATAATAATAATTATTATTATTATTATTTATTGAGAAAGAATAAAATTTTGAGGCCCTCACAAGCATGATGTTTTCTCACATGGAATTAGTCCGTAAATTTTTTCATTTATGCAAATTAAGGACTTCTATAGCGGAACCGCCACAAACATCCTTTTCTTCAACCAGACAAATGACCACTCAAGGCCATCTTAGGTAGTTCATGTGAGGACCCTTTTAATAAGACATCAGAAGTTAAGTTGTGGGGCAAAATAAAAAATTTCATTAGACTGGGGAAGAAAACATACAATATCTATTAAATTAAGTATAATAAAACAAATTCGCAAAAGAGTTTAGCAAGTGTCGTCATCCTCATTCCTTAAACCCAGCTTCAGTCATCACATCTTTGAGAAAAGTGATAAGAAAAAGCTTTGATGTGCTAGAACGACCAATTTGAGCATTCAATGGTTGTATTTGAAACCAGTCCTCTGTATAAGACATGGGTAATGTCAATATAACTTCTTATTTTTCATGAATTTGCTTGAGGATTTTAGATGTTGGTTGGTATAATCCCAAATATGTATTTGGCTTTTCTTAGTGCCTTCCAAAATTCAGTTAATTTTTTAGTTAATTAATTCCTTTTATTTTTGGAAAATCCGTTGTGCTAAACCATATATGCTTTTGCAAGTTGGTATCTGGCCAATATGAATCTTGCTAGAGTTGAAGGTTACCCGAAGAAGAAGAAGGACCAAGGATGTAGCGGCATCGTTTTGTTTCATTTGAAGATGGAGAAATTATTTAAAAAAATTATAGATTTATTCCCCTAGATTTTCTTTATTTTTTAGTTTTGACCCCTAATTGGTAGTTCTTATATTACCCTTATTTTGGTGGTGATTTTGTACCAGAAAGTAACTAATTGGTGGCACTGCCATAGAGGTCTTTAATTGGCTTAAGCGAAGAATTTTAGGTATTAATTCCATGTAAAAAAACTTTGAGGGATTAAATTGATTTTAGTTAAAATATTTAGGCACTAAAATGGCAATTTTCCCTTGTTCTTCTTGTGTGAGCTTATTTGGAAGGATTTTGGAATATCATAGTAGTAAGATAAGCGCTAGCTGGAAAAAGAAAAGGAATTAGAGTAGTAAACAACACGATCTAATTAATGTAAGTGTATTAGTTTCTTTAAACAAAATCATTCCATTATTAAAGGTATTAATCAGGATGCTTGATCGATGGTTTTAGATGTTAATTTTTGCAAGAATGAGGTTGAGTTAAAAGAAAAAATTATCTATAGGCAAGCGGCAATAATTAATGTGGATGCGTAATAAATTGGAGGTAAAATTAAGTATACTAACAAGTGCCAACTTGACATAATAAGAAAACTAATTTTTTGTTTAAGTTAAATGTCATGTGTCTATACCTGAACCCAATCTGAGTAATCTTTAATAATTAGGCTTGACAATTGAGCTTTATGAGTTGGCATGTCCGAACTCAATTCACATAAAAAATCAAATTATTGAGCCAAAGATCAGCTCAAGAGGACTCACGAATGTGTATCCTTCATTCTTTGCTCACCAAAAAAGAAATCAAATTTCGAAAATTATTCAGTTTGACCAAAGCTCACATCATGCATCATTCAATTAATACATAAATACAAGGGATCTAATAGATAGAAACTGCATTAAATCCTAAAATTGGTATGACTCTCTTTCTCCAAGCAAGCAGCCACTTTTTCTTTTTAGGTAGGAAAAACAAGGTAAAGTAAATTAGGTTAATCACAAATACAGTCATCGTGGAGACAAGTGTGATCGACAAATTCCTGCAAATATATAGGGTCAATTGCAGTATAAATTCACTTGGAGTAATTCAGGGATCGAACTCATGGGGACAAGTCAATTCACTATTTTAATTATTTTTAACAAAAATCTTGAAACAAAATTTGCAAGAGAAAATGTTTAACTTAAAAGCAATTACAATTAAATAACACAGATTAACTAAATCTTGAGAAAATCAAGCGGTGAGAGTTTAGGGTATCAGTTTTAATCCAAAGTTTTAAATTAATTTCCTAATTATCTTCTTACCAGGTTATGAATGCAGCACATTTTTGTATTTTAAATCACCTCCAATGCATTTAAAGTGTGCTTTTAATTAAGCCTTACTTCTAAGTGCATCATACAAACAACCCTAACCTACTCTCATGATTAGGCTACGTATATTTATCTATCTAGTACATAGTTGTATCTTCTTTCTCAATTCAATACAAATCCAAAAATCATACTCATGATGATTGGGCATAAATAGTAGTTCAGAACAAGAGAGAAAAATCATAGCAGAAGACAAGAGCTTAAATGAAAAAATCAATTAAAACTCCTCCATAAAACCCTAACCCTAGAAAAGAATTTAGTTCAACTTATTGGCAAAATTAAAACCACAATTTCAAGAAGTTAATACAAAGTAGAAATAAGGAGTAAGGGAACTTCTCAATTATTCGCTCCAATTTCTCCTTAATGTGCTTCTTGAATTGCGTGAACGATTTTTGATCTCTCAAGAATAATATGAAAGAGAAGGTGTTTCTAAGCTAAAAAGTATGTTTCTAACTCCCCAAAACGTTCTAAAGTCGTTGGAATAGGTTTTTGCTGGAAAAAGGATATTGCGTGCGTTAAAGTTCCGATAAAGACCGGCATCATGACCGGCTCAATGCGTGGCGCTAGTCATTGCTGTTCACTGATCATTTTGCAACTTCTGCTGACGACCGTTCCAATGACCGGTGAGATGTCCGGTGCCAGTCATTGGATCTCAACTTTCTAGATTTTTGTTTTGGCCCTCGAACTTTGTAGTTGTGGCACAATTCCCCTCCAATCCCTTCAAAACTTCAATTATAGCCCTGCAAACAAACAATCACCCAAGATTACGTAGTTTTATGCTCAAATTAAACATATAGGGTATGAATAATTAAACTTTAGTGCATATAGACCACTACAATTCAAGCCCTATCAAACCCCCCCCCCCCAACACTTAGCACGTGCCCAAACTTGAGAATGACTATTCAATCCTAAATAAACAATTAAACTCAAATAATGGCATCTATTCAAGTCAATTAATGTCAAGGCACAAAAAAAAAATCTCAAATATGAATAGGTATGCCCACGAGATACCTCTTCAGTAGAGGTGGCAAAACTACCCAAGACCCATTGGGATCCCATACCCAAATTTAATTTGGGCGGGATGGGTATCTAGAATATGGGTATTGGGCCTTATTGGGATATACCCAATAATACCCATTTAAAATATGGGTATGTATGGGATTTATTTGGGACTCCATGGGTATTTATTCAAATAAGGGATAATTTCAGAAACCTCCCTTGAGGTATTTAACAATATCATCTAACACCCTTGAAGTTTCAAAAATATCACCTACCTCCCTTATTTTTAAAATTTTATATCATTATTAACCCCATTCAAAATATAATACTTAAAAACTAGTTTTTGGAGTGTATTGATAATTTCATTCCAAAATTACCCTTTTATTGTATTTCCTTAATTGTCATGACAAATAATTTACAAAACAAATAAAAATCATCATCATACTTTATAAAATAACTTTTTTTTTTTTTTGCATCTTGGGAGGATTACAAATTAATTTTTATAGCCATCTCAAATAAGTTACAGATACAATTTTAAACACTTTTCCTTTTTAAATTTTCAAGCCATTGATATAGAAAAAAATGAAAATATTAAATAATTTATAAAAGTTTATAAATTCACTCAAATTTGCTTACATAAAATGAAAATTTTCTTTATTCGGTAACCCAAAAGGCACCTTAAAGAAAACCTAAAAAAGTACCTAATTAGCATATAAAAAAAAAATATGTATTCAACATCAAAGTTTTAAAATCATCATCAATCCCCTAGATTGCAACACTTTAGTAGAAAAAATCTACACTTTTGCCAAAATAATCAATCCCCAATTATAGTAGTACACAATTGAACCTTAAAAAAGACAACAAAATTTATTTTTCTAGTTTTAAAACATTTTAAATAAAAATTTCCTTTTTGTCAGTTTAAAAAATTTTGTTTTTATGGTAACAACTGCTATATTATGTTCCATCATATTTATACCTCATACTTTTGCCTTAGTTTTGAAATTTTGATTAATATGCTTTTTAATTTGTAATAGCAAGGCAACCGAAGGGCAATATTGGAAAGAAATTATGTTCTTTTTCTTAAAATGACTATTTTAATAGTATATTTTGAATTGGGTTTGAAATGATATAAAAATTTGAAAATAAGGGAGCTAAGTGATATTTCTGAAACCTTAGGGGCACTAAGTAATATTGTCGGAAATCTCAAGGGAGATTTCTGAAATTATCCCTTAAAATAATATTAAAATGACAAATAATCTTTCTTTTCATTTTTTTCTCAAAATTGGTAAATTAATATTATAAGGTTGTAGTAGATGTTAGGTAAATTAGCACTTATGCATCATGTGTTCTCTAATAACTACAAAATTCTATCATTACAAAATTCTATTCTTGATAGAATTTTATTGAATTGGAATGGCCTTAGAATTGAAAAAATTTTTAAACTGGGTCTTGAAAGTTAAGAAATAAAATAACGTAGATGAGTAGATATATTTTGGAGACAATTAAATTTTGGTGATCAATAGATTTTTATTTAATCAACATGAATTCCCAAAAAGAATCATCCACTTATATGAAGTTGGTCTTTTATAAATTTCATATTTAGAAAATTTATTTAATTTGGGAATTTATCGCATAATTTATAAAAAAGAGTGTAGAACTTTTACAAAGTTATATAAACAAACCAAATAATATAAAAAGAAAAGACAATATTGAGATATTTGATTGAGAAAAAAAAAAGAGTGTTTCTTAAAAAATAAATAAAATGGGATTAATTTGGGTATTTGGGCGGGATCAAATGGGTTTAGCCCATTTTAGTCCCGCCCATATTAGTCCCAAAGCTAATATGGGACTGTTTGGGTATGACCCATATTTTCTAATCCCAAATAAATCCCGCCCAAGTCCCGCCCATCCCGCCCATTTGCCATCTCTACTCTTCAGTTAGCTTTAAGTGTAAACGACTCTTCTAATTTCTCAATTTCTAGCTAACTAAACTAAAAAAATAAAATATTCAACCAACATTCTTCTAGAACTAGTCCAACTACTAAGCAAAATCTCAACACAATTTATCACATGGATCCACAGGCTAGTATTAATAACACATTCATTCAAAATTTTTCAATTTGCTCAAATTTTTTTCTTCTTTTTTTTCTTTTTCTTTTTCAATATCCTTTCTTTCCTCACTTCCCCGACACTTAGTATTTTTTTACCAATTTTCATTTTTTTCCACATTTGAGGGAAGCAATTAGTTCTTAGCTATTCAAGTATTTTGACACAAACTCTAACATCTCCCAGATGAAGGAGTCCGATTACTCAACTTTTCACCGATCAAGAACCACCTACTCATAGCTATCGTCATTTTTTGGTGTGAAAGTCAACACTTTTAGGTGAAACCTCCTAGTTACTAGTCAATGACAGTATATCAAATAATTTCAACAATAGAGCAGCACATATATCAAAAATACTAGGTCTACTTCATCTTCGATTAATAGGGAGAACTAGGATTAATAGTTGGATCTAATTGCCAGAAAAATGCCAAAAAAATATTTATAATGCCTAGAAAAGTTAGCCTTGAAATTTTGAAAATTTTTGTAGGTCCCAAAATACAACCTAAAGAGGGTGAATTAGATTGTTTAACAAAACAATCAAACATAGCAAGAATTTACCCAATAAAACAAGTATAAACTATTGCTCAAGTATGCACAACAATATGTCAAATTAAGCACAATAAAGATATCACAATTAAGCAATAAAGCAAAGAGATATAGAAAGAATTCCAAACCAAATTTCCAAATTGCATCGAATTTGGATAAACTCCACTAGTAGCTTCTTCAATTGAAGGTGAAACTAACCAACTTGTACAAGTGAAGGCTCACTCCTTCCTCACCCTAAAAGCCTTTAGTTGAGCCAAAGAGTTTTACAACTATCCTAATTAACTCTCAACAAGTTACAATTGAAAGATCACTCAACCAATTAAGAACTACTATTACAAGAGAGGCAACTTTCACCAAGATTTTACTCCTTCAAATGAGTCACCTTACAATACCACTTTTCCTACACTTACACAACAAACAAAGAATATTTCTACTCAAATATTTCACTTGAAAGTTTGTATTTCATGTAGGCAAAAGTCTTTTATCTTCTTGAACTTATGGGTATTTATAGAGTGTGGGAAATGGCCTCAAGAAACTTTTCAATGGTAAAAAATATGGCTATTAGAAAAATAGCCGTTGGAGTTTCGAACGTCCGAACCTCTATTGGACGTCCGAACCCACCATCCGACAAAACCAGTAGATCTGTCGGACTTCCGAACCCCTGTTCTGCGTCCGAAAGTATCGTCCAAAAGTGTTGTCGTAAACTATCGGACGTCCAAAGCGATTGTCCAATAGAATCAGTAGCCATATCAATTTTCTTCTCAATCTGTCGGACGTCCGAACCTCTGTTCATCGTCCGATTTTTGCATGCGATAAGTTAAAACCTTGTCAATTCTTCTTGAATTGATTTATTTTCTTCTCCAATGAATCAAGGACCTGTTCTAACATAATTCTCACATAAAAACATTAGTCTGAATCATCATTTCGTTTTGTTATCATCAAAACCTAGGATCAATTCCAACAATCTCCCCCTTTTTGATGATGACAAATCAAAAGATGATTTTGCAAGGTAAAGGAGAGAAACTCCGCCTCAATAAGAGCTAAAATGATTTAGAAAATCATCTAACATTTCTACCCCTTTTGTCATCAATCAAAAAACATATTAACTCCCCCTCATTGGTTAACAAGTATAGAAGAGCAATAAACAAAGCCAATAAATACAAAATAGGTCCATTAAGGTCTAATCAATAAGGTCAACAAGTTTAGAGACCTATTTTTGGCCAACAAAATAACTAAGGCCAATACACATAAATATTTAGAAAAATGCTGTCGGACGTTCGAAAACCTGTAGGATGTCCGATCCCCTGTTTTCCTCAAAGGTATTTTTCCTTTGAAAATAATGTTAAAATTAATATCAAGAACCAAACACTCATGTTTTTTAAATAGCACATAAAGATTTCTATCACATAATTGACTAACACTTAATAATCCACATGGATTTCATGCCTTTTCTTATATTTTTCTTCATATAGCAATCATTTTGCATATGTCCAAATTGGCAACAAAAATGACACATAATACTAGGATGATTTACAAAAGTTGGTTTAATAAATTTGGTTCCTCTTTTTCTAAAAATAATAAAATCATTTTGGCCATGTAAAATATGTTTTTCTTTTCTTTGTAAATTATTTTGTTTCTCCTTTTGGAGAGAAGCATTCAAATCATTAATTCTTTTCTTTAAAAGATTTTGTTCCTCCAACATTTTTTCATAAAACTTTGTTTTATTTTCCAACTTCTTTTTCAAATCATTTTTGCAATCAAAATCAATTTTGTACTTTTTCAAGTCATCATTGTCTTTTCTCAAGTTCTTATTTTCTTGAAAAAGTCTAGAATTTTCTTTCAATAAAGCATTTATTTTTATTTTTAAATCCTTGTTTTTGGCATAAGATTCTTTCAAACTTTTATGCATTTTGATCATAAGAACTTGCATGTCATCATCATCTTCTTTTTCATCACTAAAAGAGTGATTAGAGTTTACTTTATCATCTCCAAAGGCCATAAGTACCATTTGAGTTGATTCTTCTTCTTCTTCTTCCATTTCTTCATCCAAATTGCATTCATCCCAAGTAATTTTAAAATTTTTGAATTTTTGTCTTCTATCATTACTTGCTCTTCCTCCTCTAGAACTCCTTTTACTCAGAAGTTTCTTCAATGTGCTTGCCATGTCATTTAGTTCCACATCTTCATCATCATCTTGTGAGGTCTTGAATGCTATGACTCTCTTGATCATTGCTTCCTCATCATCTTGTGCTTTTTATTCTAACTTCAACTCATAAGAGGTTAGCAAATTCACAAGAGATTCAATAGATATAGAATTTAAATCTTTTACCTCTTCTATAGCGGTAACTTTATTTTTCCATTCTTTTGGCAAGACATTCAAAATTTTTCTATTTTTCTCACCCAAAGTGTATACCTTGTCAAGCAGTTCAAGATCTTTAATAATATTATTGAATCTACAATACATTTTATCAATATTCTCATGAGAATGCATTTTGAAAGACTCATATTGGGTAACAAACATAGATTTTCTTTGCTCCCTAACATTGTCATTCCCTTCATAAATCTCTCTCAACTTGTCCCATACCTCCTTGGCCGATTTGCACCCTTTTACTCTAGTAGATTCATTTGCATCTAGGGCATTGTACAATACATTCATGGCCTTAGCATTCAAAGAGAGATTGATTCTATCTTGAACACTCAATTCACTTATAGTTTTAGTTCTATTTCTACCGGTTGTTTCATCTATAATGGTAGTCTTATAAGGTTCTTCACTAACAATAAATCACAACTCTATATCTATAGATTGTAAAAATATTTCCATTCTATCCCTCTAAATAACATAATTTATACCATTAAATATAGGAGCTCTAATGATGGATTGCCCTTCTAAAAATAATGCATTATTGGTTGCCATCTTTATTTCTAAACCGATTGAGCTTAATCTCAAGGAGACCAAACTCTGATACCAATTGTAGGTCCCGAAATACAACCTAAAGGGGGTGAATTAGATTGTTTAACAAAACAATCAAATATAGCAAGAATTCACCCAATAAAACAAGTACAAACTATTGCTCAAGTACGCACAACAATATGTCAAATTAAGCAGAATAAAGATATCACAATTGAGAAATAAAGAAAAGAGATATAGAAAGAATTGCAAAATAAATTTCGAAATTGCACCGAATTTGGATAAACTCCACTAGTAGCTTCTTCAATTGAATGTGAAACTAATTAACTTGTACAAGTGAAGGCTCACTCCTTCCTCACCCTAAAAGCCTTTAGTTGAGCCAAGGTGTTTTACAACTATCCTAGTTAACCCTCAACAAGTTACAATTGAAAGATCATTCAACCAATTATGAACTACTATTACAAGTGAGGCAACCTTCACTAAGGTTTCACTCCTCCAAATGAGTAACCTCACAATACCCACTTTTCCCACACCTATACAACAAACAAAGAATATTTCTACCCAAATATTTCACTTGAAAGCTTGTACTTCATGCAGGAAAAAGTCTTTTATCTTCTTGAACTTGTGGGTATTTATAGAGTGTGAAAAATGGCCTCAAGAAACTCTTCAATGGTCAAAAATATGGCGGTTAGAAAAATAGCCGTTGGAGCTTCGGACGTCCGAACCTTTGTCTATCGGACGTCTGAACCCACCGTCCGACAGAACCAGTAAATCTGTCGGGCGTCCGAACCCCTGTCCTGCATCCGAAAGTATCGTCCAAAAGTGTTGTCGTAAACTATCGGACGTCTGAAGCGATCATCCGACAGAACCAGTAGCCATCTCAATTTCCTTCTCAATCTGTCAGACGTTTGAACCTCTGTTCATCATCCGATCCTTGCATTCGATAAGTTAAAACCTTCTCAATTCTTCTTGAATTGATTTCTTTTCTTTTCCAATGAATCAAGGACCTGTTCTAACATAATTCTCACATAAAAACATTAGTCTGAATCATCATTATGTTTTGTTATCATCAAAACCTAGGATCAATTCCAATAATTTCTACCATAGAAGCACCCTAGAGATCGTTATATCACACTTAACACATTAACACACAAAAGCCTTAACAACAGTAAACTTAAGATAAAAGCCATCGCCTACTAGGGATAATGAGCAAGAAAATCAGAAAAATTTAACCAAAAATTAAAAATACAAAGATGATCACTTTACCCAAATTGCCACCTCCCATACTTAGAACAACATTGTCCTCAATGTTGGGAAGAAATAAAGAATTAAAACTCAAGGCAAAGCAAAAGTAATATTCCCCTAATAGCATAAATACGGAAACAAAAGCGAGGAAGCCAATTGCTATTAATCCACAGTATTGCACATCACCATTGAAGCCTTTCCAAAACATCAAAAAGAAAGAAACTACAAACAGGTGTTAGTACTATACCACCAAAAATACCCTAACAAGAAAATAGCATAAAGCCTACACTATATACAAAACCTCCAATCCTAAAAACACAAAAGATAAAAGAAAATAAATTAAACCAACATAAAAGAAGGAAGAAGAAATCATAGAGGTCCCTGCCATGGGTACCATAAGGCCAACTTCTCCTCAATGTTCATGAGGCGACCCTCCATGTAAGTGACATAACCTTCCAGCCTTTCCACAGACTCTCGAGTACCATGAACCTTCATCAACACTGTGTGGATTAATTCATGGATCCTAGGCCCTTGAGAAGAATATGATAGCCTTACTCCAGCTCCCGGCTATGGCTTCTGACGATCGAACTTAGCTTCCTCATCACTGTCCTAGCCAGTAGGATCCATAGAATATTTGATATGCCCGATGGTTGCAAAGCTCAAATTCTGAATCTAATGATAGGTCTCCTTAATTTTCCCTTGAAAATCTACTCCAAAATGCTCAAATAAGAAAGTCCGAAGACAAGTATAGGGAAAAGTCTTATCCTTCCTACCGTACCTAGTAGGTGGTAATCATGGTGCCTAAAATAATGGCGGCCAAAGGAATACTAGCATTATCACCCAAGCTAGCATTATCACCCAAGCCATCCTCAATCTTGTCCAGGAGATATCACGTACATGCATGACATTTTTGCTACTTGATGCAGGAACAACATTATGATTCAGCAAATAAATCAGAGTACTGACCCTTAACGTCAAAAACCTGATAGGAATAAAAGACCCCTCCTTAACTACCCCACCACCCTAGGCCATCTTCCTCTGAAATTGATGACCATAACAAAACTTATGAAGAGAAGTTTCAAACACACAAGTAGGATCATGGGTGATGGTAGTCTTCCTATGCTTAAAAGGAGGTCCATCATCCTTAGCACCAAGGAAATCGAATAAAAATTGATGAGTAAGTACAATCCATTTCCCCTCCACATAACTCTTCACAATAGCAGTACTAAACTTGTCCTTATGTGCAATATTTGTACAGAATTGACATACAAGGATAGGATAGTAATCACCAGGTAAATCTAATATCCGACTCCAACCAAATTTATCAAAAATGCCACAAAAATCATAGTTTGCTTCAAAAGTGGGATCAACATTTATCTCCACTAACATAGTATTATCAATCCGCTCCAAATACCATTGGTAATTATCAACACTCAAAAATCAGGTAGAATCAAATTGGGGTAGATTCCTATGAGAACTATCCTGTCCCAACATTGATCTCGCTCTCTTATGAGAAGCAGAGGCACCACAAGCATTTTTAACATGAGGAGGCATGTTTACAACAAAGTAAATCCAACCCTACCAAATTCACCAATTCACAAGAAGAACATCAAGTGACCAAAGGGACTAACCCAAGAGCTAAATATCAAATCACCACCAGTAAACTGACATGAGAGCCCGATCTAGGCCAAGAAACTAATGAAGAGTGCAAAGAAGCCAAATGAAGTCGAGAAACCATCCACCCAAGTCATAATGGAGTAAGCAATATTCACCAAGTCTCACAACCATACATAAGCTCTATCTCACAAAAACAGCTTCAAATTAACAAGAACAACTAGCACAATGCTACAACAAGTCACCAAAGTTCATGTATTGCACTAGAGAATTTGATAAAATTCGGCTCAAAAAATTGCAGAAATTAAACATGCACAGCACCAAGAACACACACTAGAGAAATCTGAAAAGTTAACCTATTAGAACGTGTTTAGCTAGTCTAATGTGCAAGAAAACTTACTCCTGTGAAATCACCAAGCAATAGCCCCATCAAATAACGCTCTAATTTTGTCGAATTTGAGAAGATGAAGAACCTAGGGTTTTGCTCCTTCACCACTTGAATCCACGAATTTCAAGCCAAATTAAAGCTTTCTAGTCTGATACAGAGCACTTCTGTGAGTTGGAAATTGAAGTATATATAGTAAGGAGAAGAAACTCTTGGAGTGGAGAAGAAAAATGGAAGTAGAAAAGAAAAGAAAAGAAGAAGAATGAAATGGACAATAGCGCTCTTCTTCTTTAACCCGATGATGTCCAGCGCGAGTCTTCAACTCGGTCATTGGGCCAGACATCACTAGGATCTTGGTTTCTTTGTTGCAATTATTTACCTTTTTTGTTCTTCTGACATCTGACAATGTCCAACTTAGAGTCCGGTCTAAAGACCGACACCATTATCAGCCTTTTAATTTTCTGCATTTTTTTTCTCTTTTTTGCTATTTTTCTAAAAATATTCCTAGCAGGCCATCTTTTTTCTTCCTTCAAACCTACAAACAACACAACAAGTGCACTTAATCATGGATCAAACACGAAAAGGAATTAAAATTAAGAAAAGAAATCAGGTTGCCTCCTAAAAAGTGCTAAGTTTAATGTCTTCAACCAAACATAGCCAAACTTTATTATGGCGGATGAACTCGTTTAGATGACCACACACTATCCATTGCTTGTGCCGAAGATTCATCACCCTTCTCCTCAGCAGTTAACCGCATCCTAATTGACAACGAGGAAAATTGAAGATTATTGAGCTCAAGCCTTAACTTCAAATCCTGTACTGTCACATTTGTTTCACCAAGCAAACCATTAATAGCATCAAGAGCTGAACATGATTCATAAGACAGAAATTTTATGGGTTCAAAAACATTAAATTCTTCCCTCTCTTTTCTAACCTTTAATGATAACTTTCCTTTTAATAAATCAATGTTAGCTCCCCCCATTACTAAAAGTCTCCTACCAAGGACAATTGGCATAGAAATATCCTCCTTCATATCAAGAACAAGAAAATTAGTAGGGAAATAAAATTTATCAACTTTTACCAGCAAATATCCTACATCCCTATAGGATAATGAACTAAACAGTTAGCCAAATGTAGAATCACTTGAGTCGGCGCCATGCTGAAAAACTTCAATTTCCTAAATAATAAAAAGGTATCAAATTCACACTAGATCCAAGGTCACATAAAAATTTGTCAACAAGAATATTTTCTAATTAACAAGGCATTATAAAACTCCCTGGATCTTTCATCTTAATTGGAAGGTAATTTTGAAGCACAGCACTGCATTTCTCGATTAGGGATACCTATACAAAATCCTCCAACTTCTTCTTAGTGAAAACTATCCCCTTCAAGAGCTTTGCATGCACAAGTATAATTGCTAACCCCTTAGAAAAATGTATTGCCTCTTGAATCTTTTGTAACATATCCATGAATTTTTAATAAATCACATCGATGCCTTTTTCTTTAGTCTTTGAGGAAAGGAAATGGGTGGCACATATGGCTTGACCTCAAGCAATTTCATCAAAATATTTGCTTTTGAATCATCCTTGCCTAACTCATACTCCTTATCCCCAATTACTTCACTTTTCTTCTCATTGACCTCCTCCTCTTGTTTCTCAGAATTATCCTTAGATTCTTGCCTTGGTTCATCCAACATCTTGATCGAACGAAGTATTGTAGTCATCATAGCTTCTCTGGGATTCATCTCAATCATTCTAGACAATTTACCTTGCCCCCTTTCAGTAATTGCTTTTGCCATTTGCCCAACCTGCTTCCCAAGATTTTGAATAGATGCTTGCTAAGAATAAACTATGTGATCCATTTTCTATATATATTGAAGCATCATATGCTCAGTAGTTAGCTTTTCTCTTGTGTGGTTAGGAAAGGTATTGAGGTTTTTGCTGTCGTTGAAAGCCAAGTGGTGTAATTGGTTTATTCTCTTGCTCCCTCCATGAAAAATTAGAATAGTTACGCCCCCCTAGATTATAAGTATTTGAGAAGAGATCGCTTCTTGGCTATATTCTCTAACCACCATAAGTTCCAGTAAAATTAACATCCTCTAATAAAGCAAGGGGTTCTCTATTATAACATCCCATAGCCGTATGCCCACACATATTACCATTAGCACATGGCTCTTGTTAGTGAGTTACATGAGTTAACATTAACTACATTTGTTACATCTGATGACTCAATTGAGCCATTTGTGAACCCAAATCCTTAGAAGTTGATACTTCATGAATCCCGACTCTCTTGCTCCAGATTGCCTTTGGTTATGAGTGACTTGCTAACAATTCATATAGCAACCAATTCTTCTAGGATCTTGTCACCAATATACCCTCCAACTACTATATCCACCATATTCTGGGTTGTCAAGGTCAACCCATCATAGAAAAATTGAACTTCTAAGGCTAGAGAATATTGGTGGTGCGGGCACTGGGCCAATGGCAACTTAAAATGCTCCCATGCCTTATGAATTGCCACTCCTTCCATCTATATGCAAGGTGCAAATCTTGTTCCTTAGATCTACAGTCTTTTGAAGTAAATTAAAAAGGCATGACTTTGCATGATCTTTTAGACAATAGGGGAAGCAACTTATCCGTATGTCATCCTCCAAAACTCTAGATAGAGGAAAAGTTTGCATCACTAAATAGAACTCTTGGATAAAAGAGAGTGGATCTTCATTAGGCAAAACATGGAATGCGGGTAACATGTCGAAGTGAATTGTTTTAATCTCATAACTTCTTACCCCTTCACTTACCCGGATATAGTGTAGGGATGTTGCTATCACTGGATGTTGGATGCCTCTCAAACAAAGTCCAGTAAGTGGAGCTGCTGATGGCAGAAGCTCACAATTGTTATTATTCTGTACTTCCTCAGCTATGATTTCTTCGCCTGAATTTTCTGACCTTGCTAATTCAATCGCTATAGTGATACCGGGTGAAGATGGTTGCAAAGCTTGCTTTTGGAACTTTGATTTTCTTCTATAAATAATTAGCGGTTTTTTCTAATTTAGAATCAAATATCAAATCACCTTTTTGCGAACGGGTCATACACTAAGGTACCTAAGCAAGAGAATTAGCAATGAAGTGAAGAGACAATGATAAGAAAAATTAAATCAAAATAAAATAACAAAAAAAGCAGATAAATTAAGTATCATCCTTGGCAATGGTGTCAAAAACCAGATAGACAAATTTCTGCAAGTGTACAGGGTCGATCGTAATATAAATTCACCTGGAGTAATTAAGAGGTCGAACCTACAAGGACGAGTCAATTCTTGACTTTAATTATTTTTAACAAAAATCTAGAAATGAAATTTGCGAGACAAATATGTTTAACTTAAAAGCAATTACAATTACGTAACACAAATTAACTAAATCTTGAGAAAATCAAGGGGTGAAAGTTTAGGATGTCAGGTTTAATCCAAAATCTTGAATTAATTTTCCAATTATCTTCTTACCAAGTTATGAATGTATCACACTTTTGTATTTTAAATCACCTTTCAGTACATTTAAGGTGTGCTCAATTAAGCCTTACATCTCTCCCAAGATCATAAGAAGTCAATTAAACCCATTAAAAACTTAGGTGACATAGGTGCATCATATACACGCTAATCTACTCTCTTGATTAGACTAAGTACATTTATCTATCTAGTGCACAATTATATCTCCTTTTTCAATTCAATACAAATCCAAAAATCATGCTCATAGTGATCAATCATAAACATGTAATTAATAACAAAATAGAAAAATCATAGCAGAAGACAAAAGTTTAAATGGAAAAATCAATCAAAACTCCATTATAAAAACCCTAACCCCAGAAAAGAATTTAGTCCAACATATTGGCAAAATTAAATCTACAATTTCAAGAAGTTAATACAAAGTAAGGGAACTTCTCAGTTATTCGCTCCAATTTCTCCTTCGTGCACTTCTTGGATTGTGTGAATGATCCTTGATCTTCTAAGAATAAAATGAAAGAGGAAGTGTTTCTGAGCTAAAAATTATGTTTCTAACTCCCTAAAACGTTCTAATGTAATCCTATTTATAGTTCCTAACTATTATAGATGAATCCCCATTGGAATAGATTTCTATTAGAATAAGGAAATCGCGCGCGTTAAGGATCTGACAAAGACCGTCACCAGGACCGGCTCAATGTCAGGTGTGACGACCCCACCTCCCCTAGGGTGTACCCTAAGGTATCAGCAGGTCACCTGCCTAACTCTCGTCAGGACCCAAACACAGAATTTCTAACAATAATCAAGAACCATAATCCTGATCGACAATAACTAGCCATTCATCAATGTCATCACAAGCCAACTATTAGTTCAATCTTATATTACAATGCAAGTTCCAAACTTACAAAAATTGAAATTCAAGGTTACAAGTCATAACCAAACTAGCACGTTGCTACTATTACTATAATCAAAAGATTTAGATAACTTGGCCCTTCATGTTCACCTACATATATCATCGCCCCTATAAGGAAAACAAATCAAAAGAGGGTGAGCTTTCACTCAGCAAGGTTCCAAGTATAACACATAGTCACTGGAATCATACACTAGTTATAAATTTCCATAGAATAAAGCATTAACATCTCAAAGAAACAAAAACACTTTAAATTCAAAGGATACAGGGCTCTCATGAGCTCATTCAAGTGGCTAGTCCAATACATAAGATTTCTGTTGACACTCCGTCAACCTTATTCAAGAATATTACCAAGTAGATTCTCCACTTCACGTCAATCTTCGTCCACCATACATTCCCTGACCGGGCCCGCACGCCAAATTCAAGAAAGGCAATACTCGAGTATACCAAATCAAGTCCAAGTTCAAGAGACAAGACACATTGCTCATTGATCTCGGCGGCCATGCCCTTGCGGGCTCGACTCGAACAACTAACCAATGGGGTTTGGGCCCCAAGCATGCAATCTATGGGACAACAACCCAAACGACAATTAGGTCATGTACAAATAAAGCATTTCACATGAACAAGTAACATTCACCCAGTCAAAAGGGGACGAGTGTGATAAAGTACGCACTTGCCCGTGCATTAACAATTCACAAGCTAGCATATCAAGAATAAACATGTTACTTAAACAAGAACATAACATTCAAGTGGCATGACATTCAAGCAAGAGGTATAGCATTCAAGCGCTTCACAAGTTCTTGGAACACTCACTTTTAAAGTACAGCTCAAATCTCCAGTTCAAGTGCTTCCTCGTGCTCACTTCCAAGTCCTAGAATCAAGGTAATAGAGTACATTAAGATTCATTACTCTATGCCACAACAAACAACCAACTTCATTTCTTATTCTTAGCTAAAGTCCCAAAATGTCTTCACAGTAAAACTCCCCCAAAACCTTGGTGGGTCCATATCTAACTCAAGGAAAAACTCACGTGTGCCATAAATCATTGATTTGAGTAAAAGATAGTGCAAATAGGTCTCAACTTTCACCACGAATTTGGCTCAAAACTGCCCAACATTCTAATTTAAACTGCTGGAAATTCCAGCATGGAAAAACAAGGGGAAAATGAGGTAAAACTTCTTAAAACTCTTTATTTTTCCACTCCAAACCACCATCCAAAACAGGGCTAAGACTTAACCAAGTGTATAGGGTACAAACATAGCAATTTCATCGCACAATTTAAAAAGGAAACCTGAAACAAAACTCTCTCTCACTCGGCCTGCCTAAACAAAATTTCAGCCAAGAAAAACAGGAAAATTTTGAATCTTTAACCACTTAAAACTCATAATTTTGATTCTAATCCAACACACACTTTAAGTTTCATGTCTTATAACATGTTTTGAGCAAAATTTAGCCAAAAAGACATCATGAAAGGTTGAGATCAAAGCAGAAATTCTTCACCCCTGATTTCGGCCAACATGCAAAATTTTGATCAAAAATTTCCAAACACTTTACCCAACAAATCCCAACAATCTCATTTCACACATCATAGCAAGGCTACAATAACTCAAGAGATTTAGCCTCAACAAGAACATCACCAATTTATGCATAACACTTAACCCTAAATCTCAACTCAAACAACCAAGTATCACTTTCCATAATCATAACTTGGAGAGCTACTTCAAGATTGAACCAAAACCAAGAGATCAACTCACTTAGCAAGGGAATAAAGAAAAGAAATAGTTTAGCAATAATCTCTCTTGGCTCCTCTAAGCAAGAAGAAAACAACCACAAACTCCTCCAAGATCTTCCTTCCAAACTTAGGCTAGAGTTTGATGGAGTGATTGCGGTTTTCTTTCCTTTCTCTCACAAATTCAAGCAAGATTATAGCTAGGTTCGTAGTTTTTCCTCTTCTTGCTCAAGGAAATTTCAACCCTCCCCTTTTCTTTTCAAGACAAGAAGATGAAAATTGGGAGAAAGAAATTGCTTGGTTGAAGTTATATAAAACATCACTTGGTTGAGAATGTGCCATTTGTCTGATTCTCATAGGTTTTTCCCAAACATTTTTGCATTAAACTCCCTCCTCTTCTTACAATTTCCTCACACACCCCACAAAATCACACTTACACCAATCACTAATGTGAGATCCTGATTTTTCCCAACGTTTGGAAAATATTAAATAATGTTAAATATAGTAATTATTGTTTGCCAAGGTGTTTGTATGGTTTGTTTTACTTCTTAAAGTGTTTGGTTTTAACTATTTTGTTTTACAAGTTTGAAAACCCTAATTTGAAATTAAAATCCTAGTTTGCTTTGAAAACCCTAAATTTGGATAAAAACCTAATTTGTAGATAAAAAAACCTAGTTTGGTTTCATAAAACCCTAGTTTTGAAAATGAATCTAAGTTTTATGTCCAACAACAAATTTGTTATTTCTTTGATTTCATGTGTGTTAATGCATGATTAAGAAAAGTGATTAAGATCCTTGGGTGATTAGTAGCCTAAGTAGGTGTAATTAAGCTTTGATAGGCTAAGTTGAATTGAGCACCTATGGACTAAATTGATAGGATAAGAAATCATTTGGGGCAAGGATGATGGACATCTTAAATTGCTAGGTCTTCTTGGCATGATAATTTTGACCATTAGCTAAACTTTGACTAAGAGAAAGAAATATCTACTAAGTTCAATCCATTAGCCATTTGAAGACAAGAGAGCTCGGGTGGAGAGAGGCCAAGAACAAGAAAAAAACTAGGAAGAAAGAAAGGAAAGAAAAGAGAGAGAAAAAAAAGAGGAAAACTTGAGATTTCATCCAACTTCAATCATCTAATCTTGATTTGGAGCTAGGAGGAAAAGATTGCACTTGGGAACTTGGAGTTGCACCAAGAACATAAGTTAGAGAGGTATTCTTTCTATCTTTACAAGCTGGAATTTTGATGGAGGTGATGAAATTGTTGAATTTTGTGGTGCTTTTGGCTTGATTCATGCTTATGTTTAGCTTTTGAGATGATTCTACGGTTTGGTTTGGCTGATTTTAGTGTGTATACTCTTGGCCAAGAAGCTAGGTTAGGGTTTCTTATTTTGCAAGATTCATTGTTGGGAATTGATTCTATGTTATTGTTTTGAATAAATTGGAGCTTGTTCTTGCTTGATATAATGAATTGATGGTGTAGTTTGGAAGTAGTAGAATGGTTGGGGGATTGTTTCCTAGTAGCGGAAGGTGAAGTTTGGGCTCAAGTTTAGGAACTTTAAGGTTGCATGTGTGTATGTTTTAGCTTGCAAATGTATGTAAATTGCATCTCAATTGCATGTGACTTGCATGAAGAAACGTTGGATGATAGCATGCTTGTTCATCACTTAAAGTGGAAAATAGGGGAGGCTGAAACAGTAAATGTGGCTCTATTTTTCGTGTCTATTCATTGTGAGTTGGCTCTTGGCCAAAACACAAAAGTTGCAGCCTTGTATACCAGATTTCCAACGCCTTTGGAATTTCTTGATTTGGATCTTTGTGCGCTGAGATATGGCCATTTGAATTCGGCTTGTCAGCAAGTCTGATATGAAGAAACTGGAACTGTTTTCGTGTGTTTTGACCCAGAATGAGTGAATCTGGGCAGAAATGGTCTTCACAAAAGTTATATCTTGTTCTCTTAGCTTCGAAATGGCACCTCGTGCACTTCAATCCGACACTTTTACCATTACTTATGATCAAAATGGCAAAAGGTGTCAAATCTACCTTTCACACCTTCTAGTGTGTGTTTTCCGTTTTGATTCTAACGTCGTCCATTTTCGTTCGAGGGCCCATGCATGTGCTCTCTTTGCTGTTTTAAGTGTTTTTAAGTGTTGTTTTGGCATCTTAGTGATTGTTTGGGTAATTTTGTGGCTCGGATTAAACCCTATTCAAACCTAAATATCTCGTATCTTGTATGCTATTAGACTTGGAAGGCGGATACAAAGGGGATCCGAGAACGGACGCATAGGGTTTGCTTTGCTTGAAGGTGAGTGATTTTTGCATATGTGTGACTTGAATGATCTTGTTATGTGCTCCTTGAATGTTCACTACTTGTTTAAGTGTTAAGTGTTTCTAAAACTGCTCAAATGTGAAACTTTTCTCCGTTATACCATTTGTTAGATGAGTGTGTACTTTATCGCACTCAGCCTAGTCAAATGTGACATTTTACTATTCAAAATGATTAATTGACTGTTATTGACTGTTTGTGCATGAGTGTAATCCTTTGGCTGAACTGGGCCCTTGCCCATCGTTACTAGCCTATTCGAGTTAGAAGCGGACTCGGTCGGGTAGGTTAGGAACCCTGGGCCACTGTTACGGTATACTCGAGTATTACCACTGGGAGTTATAAGGAGGAGTAGGGGGTCAAGTGATGGACCAGACGGACTGCAACTGCTTCCAGTGAAAATTGTATCCTTTTACTGAGTGTTTTCTCGGTTTATGTGTTTTATACATTGTATACTTCTCAACTGAATTATATTGATCTATTGAGTGCTTAACTGATATATATATTACTCCACTGTTGCTATGAGATTGCATGATATTAGGATCGCTCACTGGGCTTTTAGCTCATTCCTTCCAACTTTGTTTTTCCTTAGCAGAGTTTGAGAACGAAAGCCTCCAAGGATTGCACTAAGTCGTTTGGTTGGAGACTTAAGCTTGTATTTTGATGTAATCCTTGTATTTTGAATTGTACTTATGAAATTCTGAATGGATAAACTTTTGTATCTATAAATATAGTTTGGGACGGTTGTGGTTCGCTAAGGAAGATTTGGGGTTTAAATGTTACATTTGACTGGAGAATATTAAAGTTATTTTGTTATGTGAAGTAATTGCTCGTAATTGAATTGAGGAACTGTAGTGAGTCCTAACGGGAGTTGGGCAGGCGGCCTGCCGAACCCTTTGGTTCGTCTTAGGGGGAGGTGGGGCTGTCACAACTAACCCCCACATACAACAATTAATAACATCATTAAGACACACAATCATTAATTAAATAAATAAAGAAAATGCAATTCAATTAACATGGTTGAAGGAAAATAATCTTGTCCGAGTCCTCACAGCCTCTCCCTCTTAAAAGAATTTCATCCTCGAAATTCCTACCTTGACTCGCTAACAGCTCTGGGTATTTCTTTTGCATTTCTTCCTCTACTTCCCAAGTTGCTTCTTCCATTTTGTGGTTTCTCCAAAGAACTTTAACCAATGGAATCTGCTTATTTCTTAGTTCTTTCACTTTTCGATCTTGGAGTCGTACTGGCTATTCTTTGTAAGTCAAGAACTGGTCAATTTCAATATCCTAAAACTTGAGCACATGAGTTGGGTCCGGGTGATATTTCTTAAGCAACGAAAGATGAAAAACATCATGAATTCCGGATAAACTCACTGGCAATTCCAACCGATATGCCACTTTGCCCATTCGTTGGAGGATTGTGAAAGGTCCCACATATCTTGGTTTAAGTTTCTTTTCTTTACCTACCATGATACTTCTTAAAGGTGTGATCTTGAGCAACACTCTATCTCCAATTTCAAATTCCAAATCCCTTCTCCGATTATCTGCATAACTTTTTTATCAATTTTGAGCCGTTTGAATCCTTTGACGTATCAACTTTACCTTCTCATAAGGTTCTTCAATCCATGGTACTGTTGAAGGATCCAAAACCTTTCTCTCTCTTACTCCATCCCAATGAATCGGTGATCGGCACTTCTTCCCATAGAAAGTCTCATACGGAGTCATCTAAATGGACGAGTGATAGCTATTATTATAAGCGAACTCAACCAAAGCCATGTATTGGCCCCAATTTCCACCGAAATCCATGATACACGATCTCAACATATCTTCCAGAGTGTGAATGGTCCTTTCTGACTGTCCATCTATTTGGAGATGGTATGTTGTACTAAAACTTACTTTGGTCCCCAAAGTTTCTTGCATCTTTTGTCAGAATCAGGATATGAAACGAGGATCTCTATCTGAAACTATACTCACCAGTACCCATGTAATCTCATAATCTCATCCAAATATAATTTAGCTAATTTCTCCAAGGAATACTTCATATTAACGGGCAAGAAATGAGCCAACTTAGTTAATCAATCCACTATCACCCAAATTTCATCATGGCCCTTTTGAATCCATAGTAATTCCAATACAAAGTTCATAGTGATATGGTCCCACTTCCATTCTGCTATCTCTGGTGGCTGCAACAATCCGGGGGGTCATTGCTGCTCAACTTTTACTTGTTGACAAGTAAGATAGATTTGAACGAACTGAGTGATTTTCTTTTTCATAGTCTCTTTATATCTTGGTATATTTTGTTACTTCTAGGTTGCACTGTATACTTGGAACGATGAGTGTGACGACCCACCTCTCCCTAAGGCGTACCCTAGGGTATCAGTAGGCGCCTGCCTAGCTCTCGCCACGACTCACTCACTCAAACATCACATGACTTATCAAACTAAAAATCTAAACACAATACAAATCGAACAATAACTTACAAACCCATACCTTCAAATTACAAACTTTGAATACATAAACCCTCCATCCATACAATTGGGTTCCATATTACAAAAGCTTTCAATAACCATAATCCAAAGTTCTCGAAATATTCAACATAAGTAAACCCTAATTCTAAGGGTTGGCTTCTCCACTTGGGTACTCATTTCCTTAACCATATTCCAAATTCACAATTCAGATCTCTCAAGACAAATACAAAAGTAAACCTCAAGACTAACGGTGAGCTCCTTCGTTTGGGTTCTCGGTCCCTGCTAAGGAAAACAAATTTGAAAGGTTGAGCTAAAAAGTCCGTGAGTTCTCAAAAACATGCAAAGCACATAACACATATGATTTTTCACTCAAGATTCACACTTGGAAATAAACAAGTAAGGAAAGCCAATAATCACACAAGAGTAGGATACGAGTAGCCCTCAGGGGCTAAGGTACTCGAAGCTGGAGCACATCCCTTGACCGGTGCGCAATTCTAGTAGTTGACACTCCGTCAACTTTCATACTTAACCAAGTAGAACACCACTTACTCCTTTCTCCACCAAAACCCCCAACCGGGCCCGCCAGCCTAACAGGAAATTTATATTTGTGTATTGCTCTTCAACAGGGACAAGGCCATTTGCCAAGTCCAGAGCACACAACATGTCACGTAGCCCAAGGTAGTTAATCTCCTCAACCTGGGTCTTCCCAATGGCTAGAGTCGATAACTTAGCAAGGGGATTAAGTTAATCACGTAGCCCAAGATTGTTAAATCTCCTCGACTGGTCTTCCCAACGGCTCAGTCGATAACATATCAAGGGATTAAACATTCTCGAGAACAGGAAATACAAGACACGTCACTTCACTTCATAGAATTCAAAACAGGATTCATGACACGAAGCAAGAGATTCAAAGTATACTTGAAATATCATGAGAACACTTTTGTAAACGGTACCATTCAAATGGGAGTAAGTGCGATAAAGTACACACTACTCCATTTGATGGATGGAAAATCTGTTTTTCACGACAATTCACTTAATCAAAAATTAAATTCATGTAGTCAAGTATCATGCATGGAAACTCACCGAAGTAGGGTTCGGCTTCCACGTAGGGGTCAAATTCACTGTCTTGTACACTCCCTAAAACAAGTTCAAAAACAGCAGTTGAGATTTTACTCTTTCGTTCATCAATTAGAACAATTCACTTTCACTTTTTAGTTTTCAGTCAATGTTTTTCCCAAAATCCCCTCGAGGAAAACTTTCGTATCACATGGTATCGTATTTCAATTACCTGTTTGAAAATCACTTAATTATTCCAAATACAATGCTTCATCGACATACTCACTGGGCATTGTTTACATTTTCTTTAATAAAACACTTGGGTGAGGTTTAACACCTCAAAATTACTTTTACCACAAAATTCAACACTCGCTCTTTGACAATACTTTAATATACTTTAAAACACTTCAAACCAGATCTTTATTTTCAAATTTCATTAAATTTAGCCATAATACTTTAAAAACCCTCAAATTCCTTCAATTGACATTTTTCACTCAAAATTCAAGAGAAATTCCACGTTTCATCTTTTAAAACTCATACACTCATAAATAAACATAACATATATTTTCTTAAACAGAAATTCATAACACATAACCACAAAGTCTCGAAATTAAACATAAAAGTTACCAAGCATGGGTTTGGCCATCTCATACATTTTTCTATCACAATTTCCAACAACAAAACCCTATTCTCTAACCATATCATGATAAATTTCACAAATATAATACAAATCCCAATCAGGTCCTCAAGTCCGCTACCTAGAGACCACCTCAAGTTCGCTACCTAGGTTGGGAATTCAAGAGCCCAACTTCATCTTTTTCAGATGAGATCATCATACTAATATCAACCATAGATCTAAGCTATTTAACACTATTAAAGCTATATCTAGTGGATTTAGAGCTTATACCTCCGGATCTAAGACGATCCAACAAGATCCGACAAGATCTAACAAGATCTCTCGAGCTCCTCTTCAAGAAAGTTGCTTCCAAGCTTAGAGACTTCCAAAAGCTTCGATCCTAACCCAAGACCTTCGAGCTTTGACGATGATCTCCAACACCAAACTCAAGAATAAGCACAAGACAACTCCGCAAGCTTTATTTCTTCTCTTTTCGTCAACCTTGAAGCTCGGATCACACACCCACACACTCTCTCACTCACGGCTGCCAAAGATGAAGTGATACAAGCCAAGAATCTGTCAATCAACTTTCATAAGTTCAAGTTGCTTGTTGGAAGAAGAAATGGAAGGTCAAACCACAACACTTTCCTCTCTTTTATTCCTTCAAAAATCCGACCAGCCCTCTCTCTCCTACTCCTCTCCCACGGCTGCAAGATGAAGGAGATGATGGGCTTCAATGGTGATTTGAAGTTTGAAAGAAACAAGGAAGAAGAAAGGAAGAAGACTAGCAAACTATTTCTCTCTCTTTTCTCTCTTGTTCTCTCGGATGCCTCTCTCTCTAACTCTCCAAGTTTCAGCTGAAAAATGAGCTCCAAGTTTGCCAAGAAAGTCAAGGTTTTATGGGCAAAAAGTGCACTTTTCCATGTTTTAAGGAAAAAGTGCTTTTTGGGCACTTTATGTCGCGTCGCGCATGGCAGTCTAACTTACTCTGTTCTACTCCATTCCAACACTGTCCAAACTTATTAATAATTCTAAAATATAACTACATATGTTCGATTTCAACTTAAAGTCACTAATCACGCTCCGGTAGAAAAATAAACACTTAATAAGGCCAAAACCGCACACCGGCAAATAATTCGTATAAAATGGTATAAATTTGAAAATATTCACTTTAAACATATATTCACTCATTTTTCAATAATTAAAAACTTTATAAATAATATTATGCATTTTTAAAATAATTCTGAATTTTGAGGCCCTCACATCCTTCCCCCCTTAAAAGAATTTTGTCCTCAAAATTCAAGTCTCGATTTATGAACCACTCTGGATAATCCTTTCAGATCTTTTCTAAAAATCTCCAGATGCATATATTTATACATATCGTAAAGGCCACCTCAATCCAATTATGTTGCCATCCAAATTTATCTTTCATGTGTTTTACCCTTAGATGTCTCTCTTGGTGTTCGAACCCCAAGATCATAAAATAGTCTAACAGGGTCTATATTTACTCCATACAAGGAAGCAGGGTTAACAATTAAATGGAAAGTATCAAAAGCCACTAAAACTCTACTAAAAAAGACAGGGGTAGTACCTGTAACATTTTCAGTTGGATCGGGCACTTGTTGTTGGTTAATGGTGTAGACCCTGGCTGGAACTCTTGATCGACTTCCTTGTGTACTAGCCTGATTGGAGTTAGGTCTACTCACTTGTCGGGTCACAACTTCTCCCCGAAGCCTCGGGCATGCAGATAATTGGTGTTCAGTACTACCACATCGGAAACACTTTCCTGCCTTCTTCCAACATTCATCCTCAGTATGGTTCAACTTCCCACAGAAATTACATGTTATACTGGGAGTAGATACCTGACTGCCTTGCGAGACATTCATTGATTGTCCCCTTCCACTCAAAGTTCCTCCGGACCCCGCTTCACTAGAGAATGCTCCCATTACCATAGATCCTCTCGATGCTCCAGAAGGGTTTTCTTTTCCCATGTCTCTTCCAATCTTAGGGGTTGGAGCAGCCACATCCAATGGTCCTCGACTAGCACTAGGGGCGTTCCTTTTTCTTGCATTGAAAGATCTAATTTGAGCCTTTGCCCCTTCAATCCTCTGGGCTTTCTCCACAGCTTCACTAAAGCTATTGATTTGGGCAGCTCCCAAAATTTCTTGTATCTCCACGTTCAATCCTTGCACAAATCTCCTAATTCTCCTTTGCTCGGTTGCCACTAACTCTGTGAGGGCCTCAAAAATTCAAATTTATTTCTAAAATGCCTAATAATATTTATATTGAGTTTATTTATTGAAATATTAGTGAAAATATGTTTAAAGTGATTATTTCTCAATTTAGAGAATTTTATACGAATTGTTTGCCGGTGTGTGGTTTTGGCCAAATTTTAGCGTTAAAAATTGTTCCGACGCGTGAATAGTGACTTGGACTTGAAATCGAGCATATGTAGTGATATTTTGGAAATATTATTATGGTGAGACAGTGTCGGGATGAAAGAAACCAGTGTAAGTTAGACTGTCGCGTGTGACGCGACATAAAGTACAAAAAGCACCTTTTTCCCTTAAATTAGGGAAAAGCACTTTTTGTAGCTTTAAAGCCTTGACTTCTTGCAACACCAAGCTTCCATTTTCAGCTGCCAAACCAGTGAGAAAGAGAGAGCTGCTGCCGAGAGAGAGAAAGGAGAGAAAGAGAGAGTTTTGGCTAGTTTCTTCCATAAATCTTCATCCAATCTTCTTGAAACTTCAAACACCAACACCCACCATCATCTTCATCATCCTAGCAGCCGAGGAAGAGGAGAGAGAGAAGGAGGTTTGGGCTGAAATTCTTGGAAGAAAACAAGAGGTAAGTGGGTTTGATCTTCCATTTCCTTTTCTTCCTACAAATAACATGAGTTTGTGAAGAGTTGATGATGATTTTGTGGCTTGATTTCCATCTCCTCACTTCAGCCGAACCAAGGAAAGGAGAGAGAGAGGGAGATCCGAATTTTTGGAAAGGAAAAAAGGAAGGAAGAAAAGCTTGGGTGATCATCTTGGGCTCGATCTTGCACTTGGTGACTGATATCTTCGGCAGATCTTGAAGATCTTGAGTGGGTTCGAGGATCTTGGAAGTTATCAAGCTTGGGAGTGACTTTCTTGGAGAAAAGCTTGAGAGATCTTGTTGGGTTTTGCCGGATATCGTTGGATCTTGACAGATCCGGAGGTATAAACCTCGAATCTTGTAGATCTAGCTTTATTAGTGTTAATTAGTGTAGATCTGTAGTTAATATTGATAAAAATGAAATCATCTGAAAAGATGAAGTTGGGCTCTTGAAATCCCAACCTAGGTAGCGGACTTGAGGTGGCCTCTAGGTAGCGGACTTGAGGACCTGATTGGGAATTGATTGTTATTTGTGAATTTGTTTTGATATGGTTAGAAATTAGGGTTTTCAGTTGATTGAGAAATTGAGGAAAAATATATGCTATGGCCAAAACCCATACTTGGTGGTTTCAATGTTTGATTTTGGAATGTTGTGAATGTTCTCGAGGGGTTTTGCTTTTTGAGAAAAATGTATATATTGTTCAAATTGTGAGTGTATATGTGGGTGAGTGAGTGTTTGGATGTTTAAAAGGGTAAAAAGTGTAGTTTTCATGAAACCTGAGTGAAAAGTGCTATTTGACTGAATTTGAAGGTTTTATTATATTTTGACTAAAATCTAGGGATTTTTGAATACAATGACTTGGTATCAAATGTTTTGGGTTAAAATGGAAGTTTTGATTAAAGGTGAACGTGCTTGTAGTGCCAATGAGTATATCGACGAGATGTTTTCTTTTAAAATGGTAAAGCGATTTTCCAAAGGAAATTTATTTGGAAATTGAGTTATGTGAAATGAATACTTTTCCTTGAGTAAGTTTTGGAAAAAGGTTATCAATTGAAATTGAAAGTGAATGTGAACTATATTAGTAAATGGAAAAGATTGAAGTGAATCTTATTGTTTGTTTTAAATTATTTTAGGGAGTGTGCAAGACAGTGACTTTGAACCTTACGTGGAAGCCGAACCCTACTTCGGTGAGTTTCCATGCTTGTTTCGTGTTTATGTGCAAATGTTTGTAAATGAATGTATTGAAGTGATTGTTATGTGAAAATTGACTTTTGAACCCTCCAATGGGGATGGTATGTACTTTATCGCACCTACTCCATTTGAGTAAAAGTGATTGTGAAAGTGACTTGAAGTGATCGATTGTAAAGTATTTTAAAGTGTATTATAGTGATTGCATGTGTTTGGAAGGTCAGGAAATCCCTGAGACCTATAGGTGAACCCTTCGACTCGAGCTGGGGGCTAGGCCTAGGCCGAGGAGAAAGGGCCGAGCCATAGGGTTATTTAAAATGTCACAAAGCACAGTGACTCAGACCAGTGATTTATGCTCGGAACTTGATTTTTGAACCAGTCTCCATAAGAGCAACAACCCAGTGAAGTGAAATGAAAAGTACTCTGGACTTGGCGTATGGACTTGTCCCTAATGGAGAGTACTCAATAAAGTGAAGTGTTTTAAAGTGAAGTGAATAGTGTTTGGCGTGCGGGCCCGGTGGGGGTTTGGAGGAGTAAGGAGAAAGTGAAGTTCTACATGGTAATAGTGACAGTTGACGGAGTGTCAACTACCGGTTCGTGGTTCGTGAGCAAGTGTCGTGGAATTTGGCCCCTGAGGGCCCCGTATCCTACATTGTATTGTTATTTGCTTTTTCTATTTGTTTATATTTCAAGTATTCTTGCAAAGTGATATTGTTATGTGTTAAGTGGCTTGCATGTTTTTGGGAACTCACGGGCTTTTTAGCTCACCCTTTCCATTTGTTTTCCTTAGCAGGAAATGAGCAACCAAGTGGTGGTGCCAACTCTTGAGATTAGGGCTTTCATATGTTTTGTTATGTATTTTGGAGAATTATGGATATTGCCCTTTTGTGTACTTTTGTATAATGGAATCATGTATTTATCGAATTGTATTTGGGATGTTATGTATTTTTAAGACATTGTACTCTTCTGTATTGTATCCAGGGTTTTAGTTTTTAAGTATTATTGAACAAGTGAGTGAGTGAGTCCCAGAGCTAGGCAGGTCCAACCCCTTTGGTCCGCCTTAGGGGAAAGTGGGGTCGTCACAGGTGGTATCAGAGCCTAGGTTTGAATAGTCTGGCATAGTGAGAGTTAGTGGGTTGTTTAGAGTCTAGTAGGTTAGGAGCAAAAGTGATGTGAGGGTTATGTGTTTATGAATAAGTATTGTTGATCTTTAAGTTAGAACGAGTACTAATGAGGATTCTTTCTTGTAGGTTATGGAGCCTGGAGGGTGATGGGCCTCGACACCCACCTACCCCTTATCGCTTGGGTTCTAGGGGTGCTCGTGCAGCTTATAACCCTAGGATCCGTACTAGCCGTGCTGCTTGTGGGTGTTGGAGGACCCACGCCTATCCTGATCAGGTGGTGCTTGCTGTTTATCGAGAGAGGAAGAGGTTGACTAGGATCAACCGTGAGCGTCAGGAGGAGATTGAGAGGCTTACTACTGTGGCCCAGACTCGACTTGCTAGGATTGGAGAGCTTGAGGCTGAGTTGCTACAACGCAGCCGCTAGGATAGTGAGGGTGGCTCGAGAGAGGGCTGAGGATATTGCTGCTGGCTATGAGGCCTTGATTGGAGGGGTGATTGAGGCCAACCGAGTAGAGGAGACTTCGGTTGATCAGCCTTATGCCGATGCTGATTTGGGAGGAGAGCCTTCGATTGAGTCTGTTGGAGATGCTACCATGGCTGAGGGAGATCCACAGTGCTTGATGTCTGATCCCTCTGAGGATGAGCCTACGGAGACTTCTTCTTACTGGACCTGATGGATTAGCTTGACTTGACCTTAGGGGTTTTGTTATCTTTTGTGGGGAGTAAGCCTGTAGAGTGGGTTCCCAACTTTTGTAAAGTGCATGCTTGCTAACTTGCCAAGTACCATATTTTTGTTTAAGTGTACTTGAGAACTTGATATACCAAAGTGTATCTTTTGACAAAAGCATGCTTGACTGATGTACTCTTGGCACTATATTGAAATGAAATGTAATTATGAAAGTGTTTTGCCTATCTTCTAAAGCAATTGTTCTAATTGTGTTGTTACTTTTCCTGTGTTTATGATAATTTGATGGCCCTCTAGAGAACTATGGACGGTAGGAGAGGACGAGGTCGGGGGCGTGGAACTAGGCTTCTTCAAAGTATGGGAAATGACCATGAATCTACTGCTGATCAGAATCAAGGGGCTGGGGTTAACTTTGTAGAGCAAATGGCTACGGCCATGAACCGTATGACTGAGATTTTAGATCGTATGGCTGGACAACAAGGCCCTGGACCTGAGCAAAACCATGGTAACGTTGGAGTTGGTGAGGACCGAGCACTTGAGAGATTTCAAAGATTTAACCCCCCAAAATTTTGTGGTGAACCTAACCCTGAAGTTGCTGAGGGTTGGTTAGAAAGGATTTCTGATATTTTCGCTGCTCTAGACTATACTGAGGAGAGGCAAATAACCTTTGCCACATTCCAATTTGAGGGGGCTGCCCGTTCTTGGTGGGCCATGATAAGAACCAAGTGGGAAAGAGAGAATACCCCAAGACTTGGGTAAATTTTACCGAGAGTTCAATGCCAAGTTTCTTCCTCCAATAGTGCAAGAGAAAAGGGAGGACGATTTATTAGGTGTAAACAGGATTACTGAGTGTGACGGAGTATGAAGCAGCTTTACTAAACTCAAGATTTGCCCAGTTGGTGGCCACCAACAAAGGAGAGTAAGAAGATTTGTCCAGGGGATTGAATGTAGAGCTACAAGAGATCTAGCAGCTCAAGTTAATAGTTTTAGTGAAGCCGTGGAAAGGGCTCAGAGGATTGAAGGAGCCAAAGCACAAGTAAGGAATTTTAATGCAAGAAAAAGGAATGCACCTAGCGGCAGTCGTAGTCCAATGGACATGAATGTTCCAACCCCTAAGTTTGGAAGAGGAATGGGTAGAACCACCCCCTCTAGCTCGTCAAGAGGATCAAATCTGAGGGGGACATACTCAAGAGGAGGAGTGTCTAGAGGGAGTGCGAGAGGAAGAGGACTATCAAGGGGAGGTTCCCAAGGAAGTCAAGTCTCTACCCCTAGCGTGTCTTGTGGCTTTTGTGGGAAGCCAAACCACACGGAGAATGAATGTTGGAGAAAGAGTGGAGCATGTCTTAAGTGTGGTAGTGCACCTGAGCATCAGTTATCCGCTTGTCCGATGGCTCAAGGAGGAGGTATGACCCAACCAGCAAGCAAACCCACTTGCCATCAAGCTAGTGCAGGAATCGACCAAGAGTACCAGCTAGGGTCTACGCCATTGACCAACAAGAAGTTCGACCCCAAGTGGTTGAAGGTACCATCCCAATCTTTCATCGCTTAGCTAAGATTTTGATTGATCCTGGTGCATCACATTCTTTTGTGAATCCTTCCTTTTTGAATGGAGTAGAATAAAGCCTACTAGATTACCTTATGATTTGGAAGTTAAGACACCCACGGGGGAACAAAGTTTAATTACTAGTTGGGTATACAAGAATTGTGATATTTGGATAGGAGAAAGGAAGCTAGTGGTGGACTTGATTAGTCTAGACATCAAGGGATATGATGTTATCATGGGGATGGATTCTCTAGCTCGTCATCATGCTAAATTGGATTGTAGGGCAAAGACTGTGGAGTTTTCTATTCCTGGAGAGGCTACCTTGAGGTTAGACGTAAAAGGGAGATTAGCGTCATCTGCCCTCATTTCGGGGATTAAAGCGAGAAAATTGTTAAGTAAAGGGGCTCAAGGGTATTTGGCCTTTTTGATAAATCCCCCTAGTGATAAAATGAAGTTAGAGGAAGTGCCGATTGTGAAGGATTTTCCCGATGTCTTTCCAGAGGAATTAGAAAATCTACCTCCTGAGCGAATGGTGGAATTTAAGATTGATTTACTGCCAGGGACAGCTCCAATTTCTAAGACTCCGTATCGAATGGCTCCAGCTGAACTTAAGGAATTAAAGGTCCAATTACAAGATTTATTGGAGCGAGGTTTTATCAGAGAGAGTGACTCACCTTGGGAGCACACGTACTCTTTGTTAAGAAGAAGGATGGAAGTTTGAGGTTGTGCATTGACTATCGAGGGCTTAACGATGTGACAATAAAGAATAAATATCCTTTGCCGCTCATTGATGAACTATTTGACCAATTGCAAGGATCAGTGGTCTTTTCTAAATTAGACCTTAGGCAAGGGTACTACCAATTGAGGATTAGAAAGGAAGACGTGCCGAGGACTGCTTTTAACTCGAGGTACGGACATTTTGAGTTTGTGGTAATGCCCTTTGGATTGACCAATGCTCCAGCGGCATTTATGGATTTGATGCAATGGGTCTTTAAACCCTATTTGGACCAATTTGTGGTTGTATTCATAGATGACATTTTGGTATACTCAAAGACCCGAGAGGATCATGCTCAACACTTGAAGATAGTGCTCCAAACTTTAAGAGAACATCAATTGTATGCTAAGTTCAACAAGTGTGAGTTTTGGTTAGAGGAAGTGTCCTTTTTAGGGCATAAAATTTCTAAGGATGGAATTGCTGTGGATCCCTCCAAAGTGGAGACAGTGACTCAATGGAAGCAACCTAGAAATCCTACTGAGGTTAGAAGTTTCTTGGGCTTGGCGGGATACTACCGTCGATTCATTCAGGATTTCTCAAAGATTGCGGGGCCACTGACGGATTTGACTAAAAAGCATGTTAAGTTTGCTTGGAATCCAAAGTGTGAGGCTAGTTTTCAAGAGTTAAAGAAGCGTTTGACAACGGCCCCTGTGTTGACCTTGCCAAATGGAAAAGATGGGTTTGTAGTTTATTCAAACGCCTCGAAGGAAGGATTAGGATGTGTCCTGATGCAAAATGGAAGAGTTATTGCCTATGCTTCTAGGAAATTAAAGCCTCATGAGCAAAACTATCCAACACATGATTTGGAGTTGGCCGCAGTCATTTTTGCACTGAAAAAGTGGAGACACTACTTGTATGGGGTGACATTTGAGGTTTTTACCGATCACAAAAGTCTCAAGTATTTGTTCTCTCAAAAGGAATTGAATCTAAGGCAGAGGCGATGGGTAGAATTCCTTGAGGACTATGATTGCACCATAAGTTATCACCCTGGAAAGGCCAACAAGGTAGCTGATGCCTTAAGCCGAAAGGCTCAAATAGCAGGCTTGATGGTAAAAGAGTGGGAAATGTTAGAAAAGGTTGGGGAATGGAACCCTCATTTGGAGAAACAGAAAGTCATCTTTGGGAATATAGTGTTGAGATCTTCCATTCTAGAGCGTATTAAAGAGGCTCAAAAAGGAGATTCCATGGTGCAAAAATGGATTGGAAAAGTGAATAAAGGAGAAACCCTAGACTTTAAGTTAGGGCCTGAGGGAATTTTGAGGTTTCGAAATCGAATTGTTGTTCCAGACAATGAAGAGTTGAGGAAAGAAATTTTGGAAGAAGCACATCGTTCTAAGTATACAATTCACCCTGGGAATAATAAAATGTACCAAGACTTGAAAAGAATGTATTGGTGGGATGGAATGAAGAGAGATGTGGCAGATTTGTTGAGACTGTCTGTGCCAACAAGTTAAGGTGGAGCACCAGAAACCTTCAGGACTTTTACAACCCTTAGAGATACCTGAATGGAAATGGGATCATATCACTATGGATTTTGTGACTGGGTTGCCTAGGAGTCAAAAAGGAGATGATGCAGTTTGGGTGATAGTGGATCGACTTACTAAAACTGCTCATTTTCTACCGGTAAGTATGAAATGTCCTTTAGAGAAGTTGGCTCGATTGTACTTGGATGAAATTGTTAGACTACATGGGGTACCTGTGAGCATTGTCTCTGATAGAGACCCAAGGTTTGTTTCTCGATTTTGGCAAAAGTTACAAGAGAATTTGGGGACTAAGGTTAGTTTGAGACGCCTATCATCCTCAAGCGGATGGACAATCTGAAAGGACAATCAAACTTTGGAAGACATGTTGAGGTTATGTATATTGGATTTTGGAGGAAGTTGGAGTCGACACATGCCACTAGTTGAATTTGCCTACAACAATAGTTACCATGCTTCAATTCAGATGGCTCCTTATGAAGCACTTTATGGGAGAAGGTGTAGATCACCTATTCATTGGGATGAAGTAGGAGAAAAGAAGATTTTGGATCCAACCACTATTCCTTGGGTTGAGGAGGCTTTTGAGAAAGTGAAACTAGTTCGAGAAAGACTCCAAACGGCTCAAAGTCGACAAAAGAGTTATGCCGATAACCGAAGAAAAGATTTGGAGTTCGATGTAGGGGACAAAGTATTTCTCAGGGTTAAGCCTATGAAAGGAGGAGTGGTATCCAAAAAGGGGAAGAAATTGAAACCACGATATGTAGGACCATTTGAGATTCTCAAGCGAGTAGGCAAAGTGGCATACCAGTTGGATTTACCCTCGAGCATGTCAAAGATTCATAATGTTTTCCGTGTCCATGCTTAAGAAGTACCATCAGACAAGCCATGTGTTGCCTTTAGGAGAGATTGAAGTGGATGAATCCTTGTCCTATGAAGCGACACGTAAGAATCCTCGACGAGAAGTGAAAGACTTAAGGAATAAGAAGATTCCATTGGTCAAAGTTCTTTGGAGGAATTATGCTATTGAGGAAGCAACATGGGAATTGGAGGAAGAGATGAAGAAGAGTCATCCAGAGTTATTCACCTAGAAAGGTAAGGAATTTTGAGGACAAAATTCTCTTAAGGAGGAAGGATGAGGGCCTCAAAAATTCAAATTTATTTCTAAAATGCCTAATAATATTTATATTGAGTTTATTTATTGAAATATTAGTGAAAATATGTTCAAAGTGATTATTTCTCAATTTAGAGAATTTTATACGAATTGTTTGCCGGTGTGTGGTTTTGGCCAAATTTTAGCGTTAAAAAATTGTCTCAACGCTGAATAGTGACTTGGACTTGAAATCGAGCATATGTAGTGATATTTTGGAAATATTATTATGGTGAGACAGTGTCGGGATGAAAGAAACCAGTGTAAGTTAGACTGTCGCGTGTGACCCGACATAAAGTACAAAAAGCACCTTTTTCCCTTAAATTAGGGAAAAGCACTTTTTGTAGCTTTAAAGCCTTGACTTCTTGCAACACCAAGCTTCCATTTTCAGCTGCCAAACCAGTGAGAGAGAGAGCTGCTGCAGAGAGAGAAAGGAGAGAAAGAGAGAGTTTTGGCTAGTTTCTTCCATAAATCTTCATCCAATCTTCTTGAAACTTCAAACACCAACACCCACCATCATCTTCATCATCCTAGCAGCCGAGGAAGAGGAGAGAGAGAAGGAGGTTTGGGCTGAAGTTCTTGGAAGAAAACAAGAGGTAAGTGGGTTGATCTTCCATTTTCTTTTCTTCCTACAAATAACTTGAGTTGTGAAGAGTTGATGATGATTTTGTGGCTTGATCTTCACCTCCTCACTTCAGCGAACCAAGGAAAGAGAGAGAGAGGAGATCCCAATTTTGGAGAAAAAGGAAGGAAGAAAAGCTTGGGTGATCATCTTGGGCTCGATCTTGCACTTGGTGACTGATATCTTCGACAGATCTTGAAGATCTTGAGTGGGTTCGAGGATCTTGGAAGTTATCAAGCTTGGGAGTGACTTTCTTGGAGAAAAGCTTGAGAGATCTTGTTGGGTTTTGCCGGATATCGTTGGATCTTGACAGATCCGGAGGTATAAACCTCGAATCTTGTAGATCTAGCTTTATTAGTGTTGATTAGTGTAGATCTGTAGTTAATATTGATAAAAATGAAATCATCTGAAAAGATGAAGTTGGGCTCTTGAAATCCCAACCTAGGTAGCGGACTTGAGGTGGCCTCTAGGTAGCGGACTTGAGACCTATTAGGGAATTGATTGTTATTTGTGAATTTGTTTTGATATGGTTAGAAATTAGGGTTTTCAGTTGATTGAGAAATTGAGGAAAAATATATGCTATGGCCAAAACCCATACTTGGTGGTTTCAATGTTTGATTTTGGAATGTTGTGAATGTTCTCGAGGGGTTTTGCTTTTGAGAAAAATGTATATATTGTTCAAATTGTGAGTGTATATGTGGGTGAGTGAGTGTTTGGATTTTAAAGGGTAAAAGTGTAGTTTTCATGAAACACGAGTGAAAAGTGCTATTTGACTAATTTGAAGGTTTTATTATATTTTGACTAAAATCTAGGGATTTTTGAATACAATGACTTGGTATCAAATGTTTTGGGTTAAAATGGAAGTTTTGATTAAAGGTGAACGTGCTTGTAGTGCCAATGAGTATATCGACGAGATGTTTTCTTTTAAAATGGTAAAGCGATTTTCCAAAGGAATTTATTTGGAAATTGAGCTATGTGAAATGAATACTTTTCCTTGAGTAAGTTTTGGAAAAAGGTTATCAATTGAAATTGAAAGTGAATGTGAACTATATTAGTAAATGGAAAAGATTGAAGTGAATCTTATTGTTTGTTTTAAATTATTTTAGGGAGTGTGCAAGACAGTGACTTTGAACCTTACGTGGAAGCCGAACCCTACTTCGGTGAGTTTCCATGCTTGTTTCGTGTTTATGTGCAAATGTTTGTAAATGAATGTATTGAAGTGATTGTTATGTGAAAATTGACTTTTGAACCCTCCAATGGGGATGGTATGTACTTTATCGCACCTACTCCATTTGAGTAAAAGTGATTGTGAAAGTGACTTGAAGTGATCGATTGTAAAGTATTTTAAAGTGTATTATAGTGATTGCATGTGTTTGGAAGGTCAGGAAATCCCTGAGACCTATAGGTGAACCCTTCGACTCGAGCTGGGGGCTAGGCCTAGGCCGAGGAGAAAGGGCCGAGCCATAGGGTTATTTAAAATGTCACAAAGCACAGTGACTCAGACCAGTGATTTATGCTTGGAACTTGGTTTTTGAACCAGTCTCCATAAGAGCAACAACCCAGTGAAGTGAAATGAAAAGTACTCTGGACTTGGCGTATGGACTTGTCCCTAATGGAGAGTACTCAATAAAGTGAAGTGTTTTAAAGTGAAGTGAATAGTGTTTGGCGTGCGGGCCCGGTGGGGGTTTGGAGGAGTAAGGAGAAAGTGAAGTTCTACATGGTAATAGTGAGGTTGATGAGTGTCAACTACCGGTTCGTGGTTCGTGAGCAAGTGTAGGTGGAATTTGGCCCCGAGGGGCCCAGTATCCCATTGTATTGTTATTTGCTTTTTCTATTTGTTTATATTTCAAGTATTCTTGCAAAGTGATATTGTTATGTGTTAAGTGGCTTGCATGTTTTTGGGAACTCACGGGCTTTTTAGCTCACCCTTTCCATTTGTTTTCCTTAGCAGGAAATGAGCAACCAAGTGGTGGTGCCAACTCTTGAGATTAGGGCTTTCATATGTTTTGTTATGTTTTTTTGGAGAATTATGGATATTGCCCTTTTGTGGACTTTTGTATAATGGAATCATGTATTTATCGAATTGTATTTGGGATGTTATGTATTTTTAAGACATTGTACTCTTCTGTATTGTATTCAGGGTTTTAGTTGTTAAGTATTATTGAACAAGTGAGTGAGTGAGTCCTGGCGAGAGTTAGGCAGGCGGTCCGCTGACCCCTTTGGTCCGCCTTAGGGGAAAGTGGGGTCGTCACAAACTCGGGAGCAAACCTCGACAATTTCGTAAAGAGTGCCTCATATTCTGCGACACTTAATGTCCTTTGCTTACATCTAATAAAATCATCTTCGCTCTTCTCCTGAACTAGTGGAGGAAGAAACTTAGCATTAAATTCTCTAGTAAAGTTCACCCAAGTTCTAGGGATTTGCTCTCTTTCCCATTTCACCCTTATCATATTCCACCATGCTCTAGCGGCTCCCTCAAACTGAAATACGGCAAATGGCACTTGCCTTTCCTCCGTGTAATCTAAGGCATCAAAAATATCAAAAATTCTCTCCAACCATCCTTCGGCAACTTCAGGGTTGGGTTCTCCAAGGAATTTAGGTGGGTTAAACCTTTGAAACCGCTCAAGAGCTCTATCCTCACCAACCCCAAGGTGGATAGGCTGCTGTTCGGGACCAGGGCCATGTTGGCCAACCATTCGGTCTAATATTTCGGTCATGCGGTTCATGGCCGTAGCCATTTGCTCTACAAAATTAACCCCAGCCCCTTGATCCTGATCGGCTGCTGTCTCACGGTCATCTTTAATATCTTGGAGTGGCCTAGCCCCTCGTCCTGGTCCTCGACCTCTTCTACCCTCCATAGTTCTTCAGAGGGTAGACATTTTAATATAACAGGAAAATACAATACACTATTAGAAAATCAAGTTGAGAAGACAAATAAAACACTTTATATACATAACTCGTAATAACCGAAGTGCCAGGAGTACATCAGATGAGCATACTTTTAACAAAAGACACACGTAAGTCACATCAAGTTCACAAATACAGTTAAGCTAAAGTACAGTGTTCAAAAGCTAGTAAACATGCAATTTATAGGGATTGAGAACCCACTCTGATGATTTTTCTCACAAAAGATTACAAGAAATCTTAATTCCATGCTCGACTAATCTACCAAGTCTTAAAAGTAGAAGTCTCCATGGAAACACTCTTCAAGGGGTCAAACTCCAAATACTGGGGATCTGCCTTAGCCACAGTGGCATCCCCTCTCATATCCTCATCACTAGTCACTGTATTTTCCTCAGTTCACCTGTAACTTAATCAAGCTTAAGCATCATTAACAATTTACACATCAATAGTAGGTATCGCTTACATTCCTTCCAAACCTACTAAACCCTCAGATACTCAATGACTCCAATTCTCAACCATTCATTAAGTGATAACGTCACCTTATACTTAACACACAATCAAATCTCACGGTCTAGCATCCTAAGAAATGAAACCAAGGTTTCCTCACTAAGGACTTCTTTCCAAAAGTGATTTGTAGGTTCATAGAGGAAAAATCAATTTTATCTCTTTTCTCTCAGGTTTTAGACAAAGAAGCAAAGCCAAGCAAGTAAAGTTTCTTTTCCCTTTTTCCTCTAAAATTTTGTACGAAGAAAAAAAAGATGATGGGAAGTTTGAAAGCTTGACTATTTATACTATTTGATCAAAAACAATAACTATTAGTTTGGTGGCACATGTCAAGCTTTCAGGATTTCTTTCTAAAATATCTTTGAAACTTTGCCAATAACCCTTCTTTTACATCCAAACAGAGTTTATATATTCAAATAGGCTTCACTAGCTCGACTAAACCCTTGCAAAGATTCAAAAAATTATTGAACGAAAACAAGTAGATATGAAATCATGCACATATACAAATCACTACGGAATAAATTTTATTCCAAGTAAAACTTTTGAAATACACTTCAAAATCACCTTTAACTTTCGGGGTGATACACTCTCATCCTTGCAAGGATGTCGTCCTCGACTTTCCAATTCGTTCCAATTAGGGTCAAGATAATCCTCAAAAATCAATCAAACTCTAAAAGTCACTCTTATGCCTCAATCATAGTAACATCAAACTCTCAATCTGTGAGGACCCAGAATTTCATGAATTATACACTCGAATTTTCTTGAATTACTTGCTCATATTTCTTCTGAGAACCCTAAATTTTTCATGAATTATTTTTCATTGTATTCATTTAAGTGCAAATCATTTTCTTTAAACATTGGTAGCATACAATTTTCATTAAGTGCATTATTTTCCTTAAGTTCACTATTTTGTATGTATTGTATGGAATTAATTTGGAATTGTATTTTTCATATTTCATGTAGCCAAATACATAAACTTATATGGTATTAAGTGGATCACATTTTACATTAAGGGATTTGATGGCAATTAGCAAAGATATCATTTCATTTTTGGCCAAGATTTGGCCATTTGTCAACCATCCAACAACTCCTTTGACTTAAGCCTTCTATATAAATCCTTGTCTTCAAAAATTTGAGCAAAATTTTCCCTCCTTTTCTCTCTCTCTTGGCCGGCCATATCAAGGGGAAAAACAACAAAACCCTAAGCTAAAAATTAGTCATTCTAGTGAAGGAAAATAACTTTGAGTGAAACCCTAGTTAGATTACTACTACAACTTCAAGCTTGGTGGCAAGGAGTGGAATTCTTTTGGGTGGTTTGCTCACACTTCTAGTAAGGTAAGTCCTCTCTTAATCATGCTTTAATAAGCTTAAATCCTTAGAGGATGTTGGTTAGGTGACATTAAAGTACTTATGGTCGCTTAGAAGGATTGATGATGGAAGGATTTATTGTGTTTGAAAACTAGAACTTAGGTTTTTAATTTTGGCTATCATGTGTTTGATGAAATGCTTAATGACTTGTGATGCTTTAATGATGGAGTTAATTGCTGTTTTAGCTTGTTAAATACCTTGGAAAATGATGGAAATGGCTTTAAAGGATTGATAAAAGAAAATGCCTCCAATCTGAAATTTTTGCAGGAAATCAGAAATGGAAATCAGTCCACTTCCCGAGGTTACTGTTCACCGTAGGAAATGAATTAGCATCCGAGCCTTATACCGTTAGAAAACCCTATGAACCTAGTTTTAAACGCCGCTGACAGAGGTCGATTTTGATTTTCCTACATCGAGTTATGGCCATTCTTCCGAGACTGTTTGACCAACCTGTCATTGACCCGACAGTTTTCCTGTGCTTCTGATTTTCCCAATTTCGACCATGATTAATTCTGATTTGAGATTTGACCTCTTCATGAAAGTTATATCTTGTTCTCTTAGCTTCGAAACGGCACTTTGTGCACTTCAATCCGACACTCGTACCATGAGTTATGATCAAAATGCCGAGGGGTGACAAAACTGTCACCATTTGTTCTTCACCTTTGCATTTCCTTTCTTCACTTGTCTTAGTTCAATCCCTTTTATTTGGTTCAAATGGATATTTTTCAGTCCATATTGTACTTGAATCATTAACCTAGTTTGTACTTGATTCTTCTTTGATTTCCACTTCCAATTCATTTTGAACCTTGGCGACACTTTTGAACCGTGGATAGACTTTAGTTTATCTAAGTTTGATCGGTTAGGCTCTAATCACTTTATATTGGACACCCTAGACTTGTATATTTTGGTTTGTCCATTTTCTTAAGTTAAGCTTTATTGTGCTGATGAATTTTACTTCAGGGATTGATTTTGATCCAGAAAATATTCCCGAGATTGACGTGTACTCCTCTACTATTGGTGAGTGTTCCAACTCCTTTTCAAATGAAAAATCTTGTTATTGTTGCAAAGGAATGATCTGTTGAAATGATTTATGAGTATTTATAAGGAAATAATTTATCACTATTTCCAAGTAAAATTTACTTTTTCAAGTGGAATAATTTTGAAGGATTTGTGACTGTTTCATGCTTGTTTACTTGACCAACTTGATTAGTTGAAATACTTGAGTACTTGAATTATGTGATGATCCGCTCTCTTGTGATTTGTGAGCCACTTAATGTGAACGAGACGAGTGCATACTTTATCACACTCAATCTCTTTTACTTGAAATTTTGTATCTTTGAATTATGAACTTGTGGTGTGTGCATGGCTTACTTGACTTGTGAGTGCTAGGCGGCAGTATGTGTCACGCTCGAATAGAGTGGGAGGCACCTCTCATCCCGTCCCAGTACTTTGATCTTGACTAAGTGCTTCGACTTGTGAGTCTTGGGGCGGTATGTGTCACCTTCGAGCAGTGGGAGGCACCTCTCATCCGTCCGATGCGTTGTTCTTGATTAAGTGCTTGATTTATAAGTGCTGGCGGTAGTATGTACCACACTCAAGCGAGTGGGAGGTACCTCTCATCCCGTCTCGATCCTACATCTGATTTGTATACTGAACGGCAGTATGTGTCACGCTCGAATAGAGTGGGAGGCACCTCTCATACCGTCTCGGTACCTTGATCTTGATAAGTCGGTGTTGCTTTATTTTGTATTAAATGTGAGATTGTCTATTTGTTTGCCTATTTATTGTCTCATCTTAATCAAAAGATTCTTAAATGTTTTCAAAGTGAACATTTGACCATGTTCTCGACTTACACGTATTTTTTTTAAAGACTCAAATATTTTACAAAAGTATTTAATTCAACTGTCCATGAATTTGATAAAGCGTGAATTTTCTTGTTTTCACTGAACATTCATGAGCTTTAGCTCACCCCAAAATATTTTATTTTTCCCCAGGGCTCGAGATGAAGGAAAGCGGGAAGTGATCTTCCAGTATGGTAGCGGGATTATCTCTTGTACTATTTGTAGTTTGGACAGTTGGACCTTTGGAGTACTTGGATTCATTGGAAATGTAATTATTATTTGAAGATCTTGCATTGTAATTATTTGAAGTTTGTAATATGAATGAGGATCTGTAGTGAGTCCCGGCGAGAGCTGGGCAGGCGGCCCGCCGATACCCTAGGGTTCGCCCTAGGGAGAAGTGGGGCTGTCACACAATCAAATCAATTCATCTTCAAAACTCTCAAGCGACAACACTTACCAACCATCAAGCACTAGAAACACACTAGTCCCACTTTCCACAGGCCAGTACCCTAAACTTTTGGTCTAGGATACATTACAGAGATCTGAAGCCTAACCTCTGATACCACCTGTGACGACCCACCTCTCCCTAAGGCGCACCTAGGGTATCAATAGACGCTTGCCTCGCTCTCGCCAGGACTCACTCACTCAAACATCACATGACTTATCAAACTAAAAATCTAAACACAATACAAATCCAACAATAACTTACAAACCCATACCTTCAAATTACAAACTTTGAATACATAAACCCTCCTTCCATACAATCGGGTTCCATATTACAAAAGCTTTCAATAACCATAATCCAAAATTCTCGAAATATACAACATAAGTAAACCCTAATTCTAAGGGTTGGCTTCTCCACTTGGGTACTCATTTCCTTAACCACATTCCAAATTCACAATTCAAATCTCACAAGACAAATACAAAAGTAAATCTCGAGACTAACGGTGAGCTCCTTCGCTTAGGTTTTCGGTCCCTGCTAAGGAAAACAAATTTGAAAGGTTGAGCTAAAAAGTCCGTGAGTTCTCAAAAACATGCAAAGCACATAACACATATGATTTTTCACTCAAGATTCACACTTGGAAATAAACAAGTAAGGAAAGCCAATAATCACACAAGAGTAGGATACGAGTAGCCCTCAGGGGCTAAGGTACTCGAAGCTGGAGCACATCCCTTGACCGGTGCGCAATTCTAGTAGTTGACACTCCGTCAACTTTCATACTTAACCAAGTAGAACACCACTTACTCCTTTCTCCACCAAAACCCCCAACCGGGCCCGCCAGCCTAACAGGAAATTTATATTTGTGTATTGCTCTTCAACAGGGACAAGGCCATTTGCCAAGTCCAGAGCACACAACATGTCACGTAGCCCAAGGTAGTTAATTTCCTCGACCTAGGTCTTCCCAACGGCTCGAGTCGATAACTTAGCAAGGGGATTAAGTTAATCACGTAGCCCAAGATTGTTAAATCTCCTTGACCTGGGTCATCCCCAACGGCTCGAGTCGATAACATATCAAGGGGATTAAGCATTCTCGTGAACAGGAAATACAAGACACGTCACTTCACTTCATAGAATTCAAAACAGGATTCATGACACGAAGCAAGAGATTCAAAGTATACTTGAAATATCATGAGAACACTTTTGTAAACGGTACCATTCAAATGGGAGTAAGTGCGATAAAGTACACACTACTCCACTTGATGGATGAAAAATCTGTTTTTCACGACAATTCACTTAATCAGAAATTAAATTCACGTGGTCAAGTATCATGCATGGAAACTTACCGAAGTAGGGTTTGGCTTCCACGTAGGGGTCAAATTCACTGTCTTGTACACTCCCAAAAACAAGTTAAAAAACAGCAGTTGAGATTTTACTCTTTCGTTCATCAATTAAAACAATTCACTTTCACTTTTTAGTTTTCAATCAATGTTTTTCCCAAAATCCCCTCGAGGAAAACTTTCATATCACATGGTATCGTATTTCAATTACCTCTTTGAAAATCACTTAATTATTCCAAATACAATGCTTCATCGACATACTCACTGGGCACTGTTTATATTTTCTTTAATAAAACACTTGGGTGAGGTTTAACACCTGAAAATTACTTTTATCACAAAACTCAACACTCACTCTTTGACAATACTTTAATATACTTTAAAACACTTCAAACCAGATCTTTATTTTCAAATTTCATTAAATTTAGCCACAATACTTTAAAAACCCTCAAATTCCTTCAATTGACATTTTTCACTCAAAATTCACGAGAAATTCCACGTTTCATCTTTTAAAACTCATACACTCATAAATAAACATAACATATATTTTCTTAAACAGAAATTCATCACACATAACCACAAAGTCTCGAAATTAAACATAAAAGTTACCAAGCATGGGTTTGGCCATCTCATACATTTTTCTATCACAATTTCCAACAACAAAACCCTATTCTCTAACCATATCGTGATAAATTTCACAAATATCATACAAATCCCAATCAGGTCCTCAAGTCCGCTACCTAGAGGCCACCTCAAGTCCGCTACCTAGGTTGGGAATTCAAGAGCCCAACTTCATCTTTTTCAGATGAGATCATCATACTAATATCAACCATAGATCTAAGCTATTTAACACTATTAAAGCTATATCTAGTGGATTTAGAGCTTATACCTCCGGATCTAAGACGATCCAACAAGATCCGACAAGATCTAACAAGATCTCTCGAGCTCCTCTTCAAGAAAGTTGCTTCCAAGCTTAGAGACTTCCAAAAGCTTCGATCCTAACCCAAGATCTTCGAGCTTTGACGATGATCTCCAACACCAAACTCAAGAATAAGCACAAGACAACTCCGCAAGCTTTATTTCTTCTCTTTTCGTCAACCTTGAAGCTCGGATCACACACCCACACACTCTCTCACTCACGGCTGCCAAAGATGAAGAGATACAAGCCAAGAATCCTTCAATCAACTTTCATAAGTTCAAGTTGCTTGTTGGAAGAAGAAATGGAAGGTCAAACCACAACACTTACCTCTCTTTTCTTCCTTCAAGAATCCGACCAGCCCTCTCTCTCCTACTCCTCTCCCACAGCTGCAAGATGAAGGAGATGATGGGCTTCAATGGTGATTTGAAGCTTGAAAGAAACAAGGAAGAAGAAAGGAAGAAGACTAGCAAACTATTTCTCTCTCTTTTCTCTCTTGTTCTCTCGGCTGCCTCTCTCTCTAACTCTCCAAGTTTCAGCTGAAAAATGAGCTCCAAGTTTGCCAAGAAAGTCAAGGTTTTATGGGCAAAAAGTGCACTTTTCCATGTTTTAAGGAAAAAGTGCTTTTTGGGCACTTTATGTCGTGTCGCGCATGGCAGTCTAACTTACTCTGTTCTACTCCATTCCAATATTGTCCAAACTTATTAATATTTCCAAAATATCACTACATATATTCGATTTCAACTTAAAGTCACTAATCACGCTCCGGTAGAAAAATAAACACTTAATAAGGCCAAAACCGCACACCGGCAAATAATTCGTATAAAATGGTATAAATTGGAAAATATTCACTTTAAACATATATTCACTCATTTTTTAATAAATAAACACTTTATAAATAATATTATGCATTTTTAAAATAATTCTGAATTTTGAGGCCTTCACAATGAGTTTTCTCTAAAATTTCTCTTTTCAACCCTTCATCTTTTAGCACCACTATTCGTTCTCGGAACTGTAGAATCCCATCGGGTCCCACATTAAAATCTGATAGCTCACCCTTTTTCACTTTTTCTAACCATTTTTGTACCACAGGTTCCTTTTTTTGAGCCTCTTTGACATGATCCAACAAGGTAGATCTCACTGTGATATTCCCAAAATTAACTTTCTGTCTTTCAAATCGGGGGTTCCACTCACTGACCTTCTCTAACAAGTCCCATTCTTTAACCGCCAAGCCTGCTATTCGAGCCTTTTGACTTAAAGCATCTGCCACCACATTAGGTAATTCTATACTCAATTTAAACGTATAAGGCATAAATAATTAGACTTTTGTGCATATAATCCACTACAATTCAAGCCCTATCAAAGTGAATTTGCTTAAAACAAGCATCACCAATGCTTAAACTAATACAAAGTTTTCACATTATTATCCATGTGATTGTTCAGTGTATATATTAATCTAGCCAAGTTTTAAGTGGTGTAAAGCAAGTGCAAGTCAATCTTAACTCACAATTAAATCAATCACATTTAAATCGAAGCTCAATATAGCTTGGCTTACACTTGCTAAGATTCAACCCACTCTATTTAGGGTCAAGTGGAGCTAAATTTGGGTAGACCAAGCTTAATTAACAGCACTAGATATGATTGTAATATAGGGATAACAATGGGAGCGGGTTTGGGATAGAGAAGGTCCTATTCTGCTCTACAAAATCTCCCCACCTCTGGCCCTACTACCCCTGTTGGTGTATCTGCTCCACTATCATTTCTTATTCCTTATTTTGTCTTATCTTTGTATTAATTTTTTAGCTAAAAGTGAACAAAAAATAAAGTTTAAGGACCACTTTGAATTCATTTCTCCATATGTAATACAACATAGAATTTGAACTAATTGCTATTGTTTTTCATAATCAACATGCAAAATGTTAAAAAAGGCAAACTAACATAATAAAATAGTCATTTTACCGCAATAAATTGAGAGTAAAAATTACATCATTTTGCCATGAGAGATAAGGATGCTACTTTGTCAATAATGGCAATAGATTTAAAGTCTTTGTTCTTCTGTTAAGTTTGAATATTGTCAAATTTTGTTCTGTGTTTACGTTTGACAAATATTATAGAACTCATTTCAATGTTTGTACATATTTTGTTTAAAGAGTAGACATGATTTGAATTAAAAATATTATTTGTACTACATGTGCACACATGATGCTCATTCAGCTTAGTAGCTCATGTATATTTTAATTTCTTTTAATTTTTTTAAGGAAAAAAACTTCAGGATATACAAGATGATTGATGTGTCACGTTTTATATAATTTTTATGTTCTCCTATCACTATATCTTATATAGATGTTATCTTTTAAAGTGATATTTAAGTGTCTTTTATTGTTTTGGTAGGTTAAATGGCACTTTGATAGAAACTGTCACAAAAAGACCTCAATTAGAAGAAGAATATTAAGTTTGAGAAAACAACAGCTAATGGGTACTGTGATAAGGGCCCAACTTAGTACCAATTCGAGTCAAAACAGATTTCAACTATATTGAAGAATTAAGCAATGATGGGGACTCAGTTTGCAACCCATCTGAAACATGACATTCCTTGGTCATACGAACTTTAACTTGAAATGGGCTAGCCGACCCCAACCTAGAAACCCTACTCTAAGAGCTCTATAAATAGATGCAGGGAGCCAGAAAGGGAGCCGATAGAGAGAATGGCCATAGGCTGCTACTTCCTCTTATTCAACACCTGTAGAAGTTAGATTGGACTAAAATTAGAACTAGAATTTTATTATGAACATATTTGTTTCTCTATTGAGAGAAGTGTTAAGTTAATTCTCTATTCAAGCCAAGGATTAAAGTGTTTTTTTCAACGATTGTGAAACCGAGTTTGATATGTTCAATCTTTAATTCACTATCTGTTGCTCCTTGAATTTTATTATATATTGATGGATGTATAGTAGAGTAAGTGGCCAATTATTCTCTCTACATGTATTCTTCCTGGAAAAATACTAATCTTGATCCGTAATTGTCTTGTATTAGTATTTTTATGTGGCAAATAAGGCTTATGATTTGTTGTCCCCTTTTGGGAACCTTTAGGAGGAATCATGGTATTGATTAAATGATTATGTGTGTCACGAGTTATTGTCATCTTTGACTGATTCTTGACTCTTGAAACTGTTATTAGATTAATCAGAATTGCGTCAATACCTAGATTGTCTAGTAGTAAGAATACAATTTGAGTGCGTCATTCTTATTGTTGATCTCAGAAAATCTTCATAGTTACTGTTGAGTCAGGGTAACTTGGGCCAAATAATTTATTAAAGTTTGAATTTTTAGGTGTTGATGATCAATCAAAATAAAAAATTTCATGTCCTTGGTTTGGTTTGTTGCTTATTGTTTGTATCTTCGATTATTATTACCTTAATTTAGTTATAGTTTTGATTATTTCAATTTAATTTTTATTATTTTAGCAAAGGAAATTGAAGGTCTCACTGTTCTCTGTGAGTTCGATCTAGACTCTCACTAATACATATTTTGGGAATTTAGTAATTAATTTTTGATACCTGCAATAAGTGATCAAAATTTTGGCGTCGTTTCGGGGAAGGGTGTTAACTTTTTTTTCTTTGTTAATTTTTGCATAATTTAATTTTGATTTATTATTTTTATTGTTCATGAATTTTAGATATATTTGATCTTTTTTGCTAAAATAGTTGAAAAAAAGGTAATGGTTGGTGCTTTTAGTCTGGAAGAGACACTTCCTAATTTGGCCTCTTTAGTACACCAATTAGAGAGGAATGTGCAAGCGATAAAAATTTATGGATTTTGTTCATTGGCACATTCTATGAATATGTGTCCATTACTTTAAGAAGATTCATATGAGCATGTTCAATTTAACGAAAGAATGGGTAATCCACCTTATCGGAGTTATGACTAGTAATCATATACAGACGATTGGGGTTGGGAAGAGTATCCAAACTACAGTTATATAGGTTAACCAACTCAGACTCCTTACTAGTATCACCCATTTCAATGTCAACAATCAATTCATCCATAAGTGTCAGATTATTTAATTTCTGGTGCAAGTTCATCTTTGGAGGATATGGTAAAATCAATGGCCTATTCAGCTGCACAATTTTAGTAAGGGATGATACAATTTCAGCAAGAGATGATAGAATTTTGGCAAGAAATGGTATAGTTTCAACAAGAAACTTAAGCGAGTATTCAAAGTTTGAAGACCCAAATTAGGCAACAAGCCTTATCTACAGCTGACTTGCAAATTCAAAACTTAGAAAATTTGCTACCTCTACCTGTGGTAAATCATCAAGCGAGTATCAATGCAATGATTTTCAGAAGTGAGACAGAGATGGAGCAACCCACTCAAGAAGAGCCGGAGTCAGAGTCTCAGCACCTAGTTTTAATTACTTAATTTTATAGTTGGTTTTATTTATTATTGATAATTTCTTTTAGTTATTTTGTAGGTAATATTGAAAGTAGCAATGCTGACAAATGGACAAAACATGTTAGGTTCTATGTTGAGTCCTATGTGCAGCACCAAACATATTGGTTTTCTTGTTCCAATGTTCATGTTTCTAGAAGTTCTCGTGGCGACGCCTACCTATTCACAGTTTCTCAGGGGAGTATTCTCTTTCTTTAGTTTCTTACATTATTGAGGACAATGCTGAATTTAGCTGTGGGTAATGTTTGGTGATAGTTTTCTGTGTTCCTTTATTTGTGTTTTTTGTGATTGTCATTATCGTGTTTTTGGTAGTACAACAATTGTGTCCAATCTCTTATACAATATTGTGGTGATATATTTGAAATCTCAAGTTAATTGATGTAATGGATGTTTCTGGTATAGAATTGGCTTAGTATGATAGACAATTACCTTGTGGGTTTTTGGGTCTCAAGATTGATCTTTCATTGTCAATCTATTCTTTGTTGTATGTAATGTTGTTCATAAATTGTCACTCTAGAACTTGTTTAGTATCTTTCTGGATTTATCTTAGAATATGCATGTATGAAAGTGATTAAGGCTATCTTTGTTTACCTAATATTGGCTTTAATAAATAGAACAGACCTTGCATTGAACGTTTTGCTATATCTATCGAGCCAATAACCCTTTCTTGCTTTTCCGATTGTTCTCATCTTTACCATTTTTAACTCTCGCTTTGAATTTTCATTTATCTTTAGTAATGGGTACAGCATGGTTATGTTATAGAGATAGGTTATGCTAATAATTGGGGTTATTTTGTTGAATTCATGTTCGGTAGATATATTGGATAATTTCTTTATGTTTAAGCCCAAAAGAGTTATTTTCAAAGTTTGACGAGAATGCAAAAAAGAAAAACAAAATGGAAGGGGAAAAAGAAGAAAAATACAAAAATATAGAAGTATCCTTTGTCATTATTAGTGTTCCCTTTGTGCTTTATGGGTTTGTAATAAGCTATATTGTGAAATGGGTAGCTAATGATTGAAGATGACTTTTTGTTCATAAGAATATATTTAGTATTTCAAGGCACGATTACTCTAATACTATTGAAAAAAAGTCTTGGGAGTTGTTTTCTGTGGAGAATTGTTAGGGTGTTCTACTAGTTCTAAGAATTATTTGCCGTGCATTCTTCATTATATTACCATTATCCTACCATTCGTTTGGCCTGTTGTAACCAAAATCAAAATCCTTATGATTATGTTATGCATGTTTTGAAATGATGAAGGATAAGATCCTTTGCAAAGTTATGGCAGTGCATTTTTATGGAATGTATTTGAGGAATTTTGCCCTCTTTGTGTGAATATTGCACATGCTTGAGAGAAGTGAGATTAACCAGTGAAGTCTATCACTTAGGTTGGTTTTGTACTTGGATACATTTGTTGTGTTCAGAGATTTTCGGTTGTTTAATATTTTACTCGGTAGTGTATTTTGGTTCTTTGTACTATGATAATTTTGTGTGGATATTAGCACTATGATAATTTTGTGTGGATATTAGCACTCAAAGATTTTGGGGAAATGTTGAGTTAGTTTATTGGGCATTGCTCTTGTGTTCTTTAGTTTGGTTTGTCAGAGGACGTGCAAAGATTTGGTATGAAGGAATTTAATGTGTTATGTTTTATATGTTTTTTATGTTCTTCTATCACTATAGCTTGTAGAGATTTTATCTTTTAAAATTCTACTTAAGTGTGTTTTATTGTTTTGATAGGTCAAATAGCACTTTGATAGAAAATGTGACAGCTCCACCTCTCCCTAGGGCGTACCCTAAGGTATCAGTGGACCGTCTGCCTAACTCTCGTCAGGACTCAATCACACAAAGGTCACTAACTTATCAAACTACAATACCATCATAAATCCAAACCAAACGATATCCCACAAATTCATTACTCAAACCTCAAAATCCCAAAATATACAAAGTACTTTACCATACATTCAAAGTCTCAAAATACAAAAGCCCTCAAATTCATAAATTCAAGTTTCAAAAACCAGATACAAAAGTGAACCCTAACTCTAATGGTTGGCACCTTCACTTGGGTTCTCAGTCCCTGCAAAGGAAAACAAATTGGAAAGAATGAGCTAAAAACCCAGTGAGTTCCAAAAGAGCATGCAAAGCACTTAACACATATGATATTTCGCTTCAAATTCAAATTTAGAAATAAACAAATAAGCAAAGCAATTAACAACACAAAGGTAGGATACGAGGACTCTCAGGAACCAAGATCCACGAAGCTCGACCACGTTCCTAGTAGTTGGCACTCCGTCAACTTTCATAGAATCCATGTAGACCTCCACTTCTCCTTACTCTACCAAAACCCCCATCGGGTCCTACTCCAAACACATAGTTTGTCACATAGGTTATCTCATAGATTGTCACATAGTTTGTGTATTGCTCTCCATAATGGACAAGCCCTTACGTCAAGTCCAAAACACATATCACATCACATTATAAACTTATGGATCGTCCCTTTCTCCTCGACCTAACCCTAGCATACAGTTCGAGTCGAACGACTCGCCGATAGGTCTTGGGAATTCCCAAAATTTCATACGCACACAAATCACATCAAATACTCTTAAATCACATCAAAACATTCTTACAAATTTTTTCCATCCAAATAGAGGTAAGTGCGATAAAGTACACACTACCCCATTTGAAGGTTTGATAAACCAAGTTTTCACATCACATCACATAACCACGTACAATTCAGATCATCTTCACCTAATCACATAACAAGCATGGAAACTAACCAAAATGGCAAGATTCGGATTCCAAAATTGGATTGGTTTCAAAGTCTTCCACACTCCATAAAATGAATAAAGAAAATGGATGAGTTTCGCTCTTCCATTTGACAATCAAATCAAAGTATACTTATTTCTTGATTTAATCAAGGTTTTTCCCAAAGTTTCCTCAGTTAAAAGTATTCCTTTCAAATGATAAAATGTCACAAAAGACCCTTTTCTAAAAATCACTACAACACTTGAAATATAATGTTTCATCAATGTACTCCCTAGGCGCAACTTCCAAATTATTTTGAACACAGAAATTAAGTGAGGTTTTTCACCTCGAAAAATCTAAACTCAACACTAAATGTTTAATCAAGGTTCTAACACATGTTTAAAACAATTTTTACTAAGTGTCGATGTGCAAAATTCATGAAAATTAGCTAAAACATTTCAAACCCTCAAATCTGTCCAAAATGGCACTTTACCTCAAAATTTAGTGAAACTCAATTTTTCACCATTAAAGTTCAAGATTTTAACTCTATTAAAACATATACTCATAAATAAACATAATACACATTTTTTTAGGCAAAATATAGCCAAGAAATATTATAAAATTTTGAAATCAAAGGTCAAATTTCCAAGCATAGGTTCGGCCAGCTCTCACTCTTTTCCTTCAAAATTTTCAACATCAATTCTACATTCTAAGCACAAAATAATCTCATTTCATAAACAACAAACACAACCACATTCAGGTCCTCAAGTCTGCAACCTAAAACTCACCTCAAGTCCGCTACCTAAATTGGGAATTCAAGAGTCCAGCTCAAATGCTCCTTACATAAGCATTCTTAGCAAAATACCCCATAGATCTAACAAATCTAACGCTAATAAGGTTGAATCTAAGAGTTTTAAGGTTTATACCTCAAGATCTTTTCAGATCTAGCAAGATCAAAGAAGATCTAATGTAGTTCCACCCATGGATGACGTTCTAAGATTCGACACCTCAAGATCCTTCAAGTTTTCCAAGGATTTGCATGCTTTCTTCGCTAAAGTTCAAGAACAAGAAGACAACAAACACTAGGAAGCTTTCTTTCTTCTCCTTTTCTCTCTCTCCAATTCGGACCACACACACACACTCTCTCTCTCACGGCAGCCAAAGAAGGAGGATGAACCAAGATCAAGGCCTTCAATGGAGTCTTGCAACTTCAAGAAATGGAAGATGAAGAAGATGAAGAAGAAAATATCTCTCAAACTCTCTCTATTCTCTCTCTCAACTCACGGCTCTCTCTCTCTCTCTCTCTCTCTTTGGCCTTCAAGTGTGACTGAAAATGAAGTAACAAAAGCAAGAAAAGTGGCTTTTGAGAGACAAAAAGTGTAGTTTCCCTTATTTTAGGGAAAAGTGGTCAAACGACCACTTTTTGTCGCGTTGCACGCGACACTCTAACTTTTACTGGTTTTTCTCATTTTGACACTGTCCAACCTTAAATATATCTCTGTAATACTTTTATGTATGCTCGATTTCATCTTAAAGTCACTATTCATGCTTCGGAACAGAAATTGACACTTAAATTGGGCGAAACCAAACACCGACAAATAAATCTCGAAAAATTCTCTAAATTGACAAATAATAATTCAAAGTATAAATTCTGTAACGGCCTCGAAATTTTGCAAAAAAAAAAAAAAAAAAATTATTTTTTTTTTTATTATTTCAAAAATTCGAAAATATATTTATTCATATAATTAAATCTTTAATTATCTTGTGATATTTGATTTTATCCTCGTTTATAATGCCTCATTTGATTTTAACTCTAATTACCTGTAAATTACATTTCGTAGCATTTATTAGTGAAAAAATGTCAATGGCACGTTTTTCGAGGTAAATTCGGACTGTGGGTAAATTAGTGGAGATAGGTAGGAATGAGCCCGGATAAGTTGGAAGTGTGATTAAATGACTAGAATTGGGTTGTCGAATGTGAATAATTAGGGTTTTGAAATTTTAGTTAAGATTTGGATTAGCCTCCATTAAGATTAGAACTTTACCTAACCGCTAATTTTATCGAATAAACTCTTACCAATCACTTAAAATCACTTCTCCAACCCCTCTCCTAATCAAGATTTACCTCTTAATCTCAAGCCAAATGAAGTGATTAAATTTCCCTCCAAATGGCTAATTAAAGCCACTATTCACCCTTTGACTTTTAAGGTAAGACAAGACCCATGTCTTGTCTTCCTTTATCCCATTAAATTCTTCAAGGAAAAATTGCTCAAAATTCTCTCATCTTCCTTCTTCCTCTCACCCGACCCTCTCCCCCTCTTCTTCCTCTTATTTTCATCAAAAAATTTCTTCCATTTTCATCCTTAAAACTCAAGCAAAATTCGCACCAAGGAAGCTTAGCTAAGGAAGAGGACATTGTGGGCTATCTCTTGCATTCCTTTCTTGAAGACTTGCTAACCTAAGAGAGGTATCATTCTCCTAATTTCCTTCTTGTCCAAGTTCTTTAAATCCCAAGCATGATAATTAGGAAATGGGGTTATTGAGATGTTCATAGAACTTGTGATTAGTGATGATCATGTGGTATGGAGTGTTGAGCCTCATTTTTGAGCATTTTGGTGATTATGGAAATTTTTGTGGGCTCTTGAAATCCCACTACATATGTGTAAATGCTTGCTAGATGATTAAATGGTGCTATATATATGCTTAATGTTTGAAGTTGATGTTGAAAAATTTGAAGAAATAGCCTCAAGGAAATTCGGCCAAGAGGATTGAGAGGGTAGGGCTTGAATTTTCTGTTTTTGCTTCGATTTTGTGGCTGCATTTTTGGCTAGCCAAGAAGCTGAATTTGATGTCTAAGTGATGAGTGTTAAGCTGCTATTTAGTCCCACAAAGAGTTCTTCAAGAAATGATGTTATGTGGTGGATTGAGTTGCATTGTGGAAGCTGGAATTTTGGGGGGAAATGCTGTCCGAATTTTGGGACTTTGTTTTGTGAAATTCTTGCCAAAAGGTGTGACCATTTTTGATCATAAATAGGCTTAGGAAGTTCAATACTAGCTTAGTTTCGAAAATTAGGCAAATTGGAAGTGAATTGAGGCATGAACTAAGTGACACAAGTGAAAGAGAAAGTTTTCCAGATTTGAATGCATGAGTTGGACGAAATTGAGGCGCATAGAAAACTGCCTTCCCGGTGGTATTTTAAGCTGAAATTTGGTGTGAATCTAGTTGATATATGGAAGTGTTAGTGTGCCAAATTTGACAATTTTTGGACTTGAATTCGTCACTCAAATAACCACTTAAAAACTGCCCTGTAGTTTCGAAAACCCAGAAGTGCAGAATTTCGAGTGACCCCTGTTTGCACTGTTGTAATTTCATGCTCGGGTGTCGGAATTGAGTTCCGTCAGTGGCTGTTGAAACTTCATATGTAGGACTATATTATGTATAAATTTCAGAGGTTAATTAATTTTCTATAATTTTTGGCGGATTTTCAAAACGTGCTGGATAACCAGCCTGACGGATACTGTTGATTTACTGTAGCTGAATGTTCAACTGAAATCTGGGCGAATTTCGTCCATAATTTTAATTTGATGTCTTCTGAAAAGTTTTAGAGCTTTCAAAGAGGTTTCCAACGGTACCAAATGAGCAGAATTCCGACTTGTACAACTTGAGTTATGATTTTTCAAAGATTTCAGCTCAAATTAGGAAATTATCGAATTTACTTTCTTATGAGATAAATTTGGTCGGTGAATTAGGGAAACCTATTTCCACTCTCTTTTAATTATTATAAGGCATAAACTTGGAAATTTTGATATGGAAATGGTCGACCCCTTTTTCTTGATTTTCGTGCCAACTTAGTGTCTTCCTTGATTTTCAAATTAGGAAATCTTGAACTTGACTTGAGTCTCTTTGAGACATTTTTAAAGACATCTATCAAATATTATTCAAGCGTTTTGAATGAAAATACTCGTACTTGTCTCAGGTGATCGAGAAGATCCCGGAAAAACCTCAATTGGTCTTGCGTGCTTTTGGCCTTAAACTCATGAACTCGGTGAGTGTCAAGTGCATGACTTGTTTATTTGAATATAAACTGTTGAGGCGAGAGTGTACTTTATCGCGCTCGTTCTCTTTTACTTGACTTGCATGTACTTGACCGTTACTTGACTTGATTGGACTGTTACTTGACTTGATTGGAAATGAATGTCGATTGGAATAATCCATCGACTTAAAAAGTGTTAAATGGGGACCCCAAAACCTATTGGGGATCCTTGGGACCCGAGTCGGCAAGGGCTTGGTCGGGAAGCTTGGTGAACCTTAGGTACTGTTCTTTGAGCTTGACCTATTGGAGAGGTCTTGCTCGGTATTGCTCGACGTAGCTTTACCTTTTAAATTTACCTGTTTGGTTTCGGGCCCGAGAGGGTGAACTGTTGGACGGAGGTTGTAATAAGTGGAGTTTCTACGGACTTTATTTGTGTTAAGTTGACGGAGGGTCAACGTTTGGGAATGGATTGGACTCAACTGCTTAACCGTGGAAATTGGCTCCTGAGAGCCCTGTATCCCACTGTACTTTGTATTTTTCCTGTATGAATTGGTCGTACTTGCGCAAATTCATTTGTAGATAGAGAGGCTCGAAGAGGGTCTCCGAACCCAGCTCCGAGACTTTTGTCTAATGTGAGCCCTCGAGTAGTGATTTCTTGAGAATCCAATCTCCTGGTGAAAATTGCAATTGTACCAGTGCATGATTGATTTACCTGCTTTTATATCTGAAATTTATTGGCTTTCCTACTTACTTGATTACGTGCTTGCATGTTTCTCCTGGCCTCACTTAGCTCACCCCGTTGTTTTCCTTAATGTGTCTCGAAGTGGAAAACGTAGATCGAGGATTTAGTTACTTGGGTAGGATTTCCATGATTTTGTATAAGCTGAATATTAAACTTGACGTTAAAGATTTATTGTACTTGAAGTTGATGTTATAAGAGTTTTATTAGAATTCATTGAGGATTTACCTTTGTAAGTTAACTATCATTTATTGTTGGACCTCAATTGAGGTTTTAAGAGCGGATGCATGTATTATTATTTTAGAGATCTTGAAATGTGATTATTTGAAATCTATAATATGCTTGAGGGTTTGTAGTGAGTCTGGCGAGAGCCAGTCCCCCTTGGGTTCGCCTTGGGAGAGGTGGGGCTGTTACAAATGGTATCGAGCTTAGGTTTCAGATCTTTGTAGTGTATCTTAGGCTTAAAGCTTAGGATATCGGACTGTGGGGTTTAGTTTGAGTGTTAAGTGAATAATGAAGTAGTAAGTATTTGTGATTCTGATGGTTAGTAGGATTCGAACTCCCGAGTTCATAAAAGTCCTTGTATTGGATTTCCAAGAATTGAGCTTTAAATGGTTGGAGCTCCATTGTGATTAAATATTAACCTGGCGATTTTGGTTTTCTTAGCAGGTTAAACTCGGGAATTAAAGGAATTAGTGACATGGCGAACTTGGATTCACACGAAGATATAGAGACTCTTCAAAGGACTTGGGTTTCGCAGGAACTTGCTAAATATTGGGAAGGACGATGGGAACAAGAATATAAGGAAAAAACTGAGTTAATAGGCAAGTACGTGGAAATGAAGAAGAAATATGAAGCCATACTAGAGGAGATGCAACATAAATTTGATCTGGTGCACTCAACTACCCAAATTGAATTTCGAGATACTCCTAACACTCAAGTTAGAAATCAGTTGGGAAGCCCTCTCAATGTTAAAGGGAAGCGTAAAGAGATTAACCAAGATGAACATGCTGTTGAAGGTAAAAGAAGGAAATCAAAATCTAGTGGACCTCGTGCGTGGGGACTCAGAGCTGTTAAGTGTGATTTCTGTCAAAAATCTCATCCTCCAGATGAGTGTTGGAAAAAGATGGGAGCATGTTTACGGTGTGGAAGCCTCAAACACCAAATAAGGAACTGTCGTAAAACCTAGAGTTATATCAATTCTAGGAGTTTTGAACTTGGTACTTGATGTAATAATTAGTACAACCAAATGTTGATATTGTTTGGTTTTAAATTCCCCTAGATGTAGGATGAAAATCCAGTTATGTACTAGACTATGAAGGTATTAGTCTTTTGAATGTTTTGTAAGTGGATTAGATGGGGTGAGGCTTGTGAGGCCTATGCTTGTGACTACATGACTATTTGTATTTTGTAGCATCTATGTGTAGTATGTTTTGTAATCTTTTGTAAAGAGAAACCATCAGGGCGATTCTCGTCTCGGTGGGTGCATGCTTATTTATCGCTTTCTTTGTTGTGTTTTTGTGTGGTAATATGGTCGTGCAAGCGACTTTTAGTATGTTCTTTTGTTTTAAATATGCCACTGCCACGTACTTGGTTCTCTCGATATATATATATGTATGTATGAAAGTTGGGCGGTTCTAGAAAATTCTCTTGTTCATTCCAAAAATTTAATTTGCTAACTTGCTTATTCTATTTTATGTTAATTCATTACATTCCCTTTTTATTCTATTTTACCTTGCTTAAATGTATTTTAATTTAGTTTATTTACACATTTATTTTATGTCCATCTACTATAAAAATTGTGGACAGTAGACGAGGCTACGACGACTGAAATCGAGGTTGAGAACGAGGGTGTGGGTCAAGACACTCAAAGCAAGGGAGAGAATCAAGAGCCGAAGTCTAGGGTTAGTCAATGAGAGTAAAAAAGATAATTCGTGGAGTGTATGTTGTCTTTTATTGGAATTAGAGGGAGTTAAGTGAGAAAAGGCGAACTAGTAAATAAGATAGATTTCATTAGAGTCACGAGCAATGGAAGGGTGGCCATTGGCATCATCTCCACCACTCATCCTTTACAAAACTTCAATTACTCTTCATTTTACCATTTTATTTTGACTTCACAAGAAAATAACTAGAGAGAGGCAAAAGAGAGTCTTGCTTCATATTTTATCTTTATTCATTCTTTTATCTTTCGAGAAAATCACCAACCCAAAACTCTACTCTCTTCCTTCCTTGTGGCCAGTTTTATAGAGATGAGAGAGGTGAGATTTTTCAGCAATTTTCTCCACTGTTTACTCTTCCCTAGCCGGTTATTCAAGCTACCAATAGGGAAGAAAGATTTCATTTGTTCTTCCATAAATTTTGCTTCAATCCACCTTCACTTGCCACCAATCAGGTTCGGGAGAAAGTAAATCTTGAGGCGAATCTTGGAGGTTTACGACTTACCTTGACCAGGATAAATACTATGTTAGTGGGAAGAGCTTGAACTTTGTAGCCTATAAGTTCTACGACTTACACCTAATGATTTATGGCTAGATGAGCCTAGATTATTGAAGGGATTTCTTGAAAACCGAATACTAGGTTAGATGATTTGAAGATTTTCCATACTTTGTAGTGTAAACTTGTTAGCGAATCTTGACGGTTAATAGCTTGACATATGTCGATTGTTATGTCTTATGGTTATTTCATGAGATTGAAGGACTATAGATATGAGATTGGTGCGAGAATCTTGGTAGAATCTCTAGAGATACCCCCCCTACTGGCCGAATCCTTTCAACTACTTTTAGCCTTATAGTCTTACAAATTTTTGGTAAAATATTGTTCAATGATCTTTGTTCAAAGTTGACTTTTAAATGTGAGTTTAGAGGTTAAAAAAAAAAGAGGATAATTTCTTGAACTCTATTTTGTTAGATATCTCCTTAGGGAGCATTGTGCAATTTTTGAAAATCTTGATATCGCGGTGCAAAATGAAGTTTTAATTTGGGTTTTGTACGTTAGATTTGAAACTAGACAAGAATTTTTCAACCTTGTAAACTTTAGATTTGACTCAATCTCTATACGTACCAATAGTTTTTAGAATTCACTAAAACGACAGACTTGATCTGTTTTTCTACTTGCGAAAGCTACCACTTGAGGTCAAGTTTGTTATTTACAATTTGAGTTTTGCGAAAATGTCTTTTGAACAGTTATAGTACTTTGAGTCTATTTTCTAGTGGTATACAACTGGTAATTTTTCGACTTATGGATATAAAAGTTAGAATTTTCTGGTTTAAAGAAAAGTGTTCTTTTAAAACTTAAAACTTTACTAAGAAAATGTTGATTTGATCCGAGTTTGAATTCGTGAATGAAAAACGAGGTCATTTATAGTTTTAATCCCTCTTTTAAATGATGGTTTTCAAAACTTTAATCCCCTCTTTAGGCGTTACAGTAGACGTTTAAGAGTGTGGGTTTTCCTTTTTCAATTGAGCCCTCTATGATGATTTAAGGAAATTAATTGGAGATAATTCGCCTTTGATGGTTATTGAGAGTAATCTCGCCTTAGGTGCTCAAGGTGACTTCTAGGAGACTTCTGCAGCAGGAAGTAAAGGACTTGAGAACTAAGGTAATCTCTTTGGTTAAGAATGTTTGGAAAATCGGACGTCGAGAAGGCGATTTGGGAAGTGGAAGATGAAATGTCAGAGTATTCAGAATTATTTGTTTAGCAAGGTGAAAATTTTGAGGAACAAGTAAATTCCTTTATTGAAAATAATGTGGATGAACCAAGGTATCGAGGAAATAGCTTCGAGGGTTAGAGGAAGAAATTGAGGAAATACCAAGCATTAATCTATACTTCAAGTATGAATTTTGAGGACAAAATTCTTTTAAGGAGGGGAGAATGTAACGCCTCAAATTTTGCAAAAAAAAAAAAAAAAATTTTTTTTTTTTTTTTATTATTTCAAAAATTCGAAAATATATTTATTCATATAATTAAATCTTTAATTATCTTGTGATATTTGATTTTATCCTCGTTTATAATGCCTCATTTGATTTTAACTCTAATTACACGTAAATTACATTTCGTAGCATTTATTAGTGAAAAAATGTCAATGGCACGTTTTTCGAGGTAAATTCGAACTGTGGGTAAATTAGTGGAGATAGGTAGGAATGAGCCCGGATAAGTTGGAAGTGTGATTAAATGACTAGAATTGGGTTGTCGAATGTGAATAATTAGGGTTTTGAAATTTTAGTTAAGATTTGGATTAGCCTCCATTAAGATTAGAACTTTACCTAACCGCTAATTTTATCGAATAAACTCTTACCAATCACTTAAAATCACTTCTCCAACCCCTCTCCTAATCAAGATTTACCTCTTAATCTCAAGCCAAATGAAGTGATTAAATTTCCCTCCAAATGGCTAATTAAAGCCACTATTCACCCTTTGACTTTTAAGGTAAGACAAGACCCATGTCTTGTCTTCCTTTATCCCATTAAATTCTTCAAGGAAAAATTGCTCAAAATTCTCTCATCTTCCTTCTTCCTCTCACCCGACCCTCTCCCCCTCTTCTTCCTCTTATTTTCATCAAAAAATTTCTTCCATTTTCATCCTTAAAACTCAAGCAAAATTGCACCAAGGAAGCTTAGCTAAGGAAGAGGACATTGTGGGCTATCTCTTGCATTCCTTTCTTGAAGACTTGCTAACCTAAGAGAGGTATCATTCTCCTAATTTCCTTCTTGTCCAAGTTCTTTAAATCCCAAGCATGATAATTAGGAAATGGGGTTATTGAGATGTTCATAGAACTTGTGATTAGTGATGATCATGTGGTATGGAGTGTTGAGCCTCATTTTGAGCATTTTGGTGATTATGGAAATTTTGTGGGCTCTTGAAATCCCACCACATATGTGTAAATGCTTGCTAGATGATTAAATGGTGCTATATATATGCTTAATGTTTGAAGTTGATGTTGAAAAATTTGAAGAAATAGCCTCAAGGAAATTCGCCAAGAGGATTGAGAGGGTAGGGCTTGAATTTTCTGTTTTCTTGATTTTGTGGCTGCATTTTTAGCCAAGAAGCTGAATTTGATGTCTAAGTGATGAGTGTTAAGCTGCTATTTAGTCCCACAAAGAGTTCTTCAAGAAATGATGTTATGTGGTGGATTGAGTTGCATTGTGGAAGCTGGAATTTTGGGGGGAAATGCTGTCCGAATTTTGGGACTTTGTTTTGTGAAATTCTTGCCAAAAGGTGTGACCATTTTTGATCATAAATAGGCTTAGGAAGTTCAATACTAGCTTAGTTTCGAAAATTAGGCAAATTGGAAGTGAATTGAGGCATGAACTAAGTGACACAAGTGAAAGAGAAAGTTTTCCAGATTTGAATGCATGAGTTGGACGAAATTGAGGCGCATAGAAAACTGCCTTCCCGGTGGTATTTTAAGTTGAAATTTGGTGTGAATCTAGTTGATATATGGAAGTGTTAGTGTGCCAAATTTGACAATTTTTGGACTTGAATTCGTCACTCAAATAACCACTTAAAAACTGCCCTGTAGTTTCGAAAACCCAGAAGTGCAGAATTTCGAGTGACCCCTGTTTGCACTGTTGTAATTTCATGCTCGGGTGTCGGAATTGAGTTCCGTCAGTGGCTGTTGAAACTTCATATGTAGGACTATATTATGTATAAATTTCAGAGGTTAATTAATTTTCTATAATTTTGGCGGATTTTCAAAACGTGCTGGATAACCAGCCTGACGGATACTGTTGATTTACTGTAGCTGAATGTTCAACTGAAATCTGGGCGAATTTCGTCCATAATTTTAATTTGATGTCTTCTGAAAAGTTTTAGAGCTTTCAAAGAGGTTTCCAACGGTACCAAATGAGCAGAATTCGACTTGTACAACTTGAGTTATGATTTTTCAAAGATTTCAGCTCAAATTAGGAAATTATCAATTTACTTTCTTATGAGATAAATTTGGTCGGTGAATTAGGAAACCTATTTCCACTCTCTTTAATTATTATAAGGCATAAACTTGGAAATTTTGATATGGAAATGGTCGACCCCTTTTTCTTGATTTTCGTGCCAACTTAGTGTCTTCCTTGATTTTCAAATTAGGAAATCTTGAACTTGACTTGAGTCTCTTTGAGACATTTTAAAGACATCTATCAAATATTATTCAAGCGTTTTGAATGAAAATACTCGTACTTGTCTCAGGTGATCGAGAAGATCCCGGAAAAACCTCAATTGGTCTTGCGTGCTTTTGGCCTTAAACTCATGAACCGGTGAGTGTCAAGTGCATGACTTGTTGTATTACTTGACTTGTTTATTTGAATATAAACTGTTGAGGCGAGAGTGTACTTTATCGCGCTCGTTCTCTTTTACTTGACTTGCATGTACTTGACCGTTACTTGACTTGATTGGACTGTTACTTGACTTGATTGGAAATGAATGTCGATTGGAATAATCCATCGACTTAAAAAGTGTTAAATGGGGACGCCCAAAACCTATTGGGGATCCTTGGGACCCGAGTCGGCAAGGGCTTGGTCGGGAAGCTTGGTGAACCTTAGGTACTGTTCTTTGAGCTTGACCTATTGGAGAGGTCTTGCTCGGTATTGCTCGACGTAGCTTTACCTTTTAAATTTACCTGTTTGGTTTCGGGCCCGAGAGGGTGAACTGTTGGACGGAGGTTGTAATAAGTGGAGTTTCTACGGACTTTATTTGTGTTAAGTTGACGGAGGGTCAACGTTTGGGAATGGATTGGACTCAACTGCTTAACCGTGGAAATTGGCTCCTGAGAGCCCTGTATCCTTACCTGTACTTTGTATTTTTCCTGTATGAATTGGTCACTGTACTTGCGCAAATTCACTGTAGATAGAGAGGCTCGAAGAGGGTCTCCGAACCCAGCTCCGAGACTTTTGTCTAATGTGAGCCCTCGAGTAGTGATTCCTTGAGAATCCAATCTCCTGGTGAAAATTGCAATTGTACCAGTGCATGATTGATTTACCTGCTTTTATATCTGAAATTTATTGGCTTTCCTACTTACTTGATTACGTGCTTGCATGTTTCTCCTTGGCCTCACTGAGCGTTAGCTCACCCCAGTTTGTTTTCCTTAACAGGTCTCGAAGTGGAAAACGTAGATCGAGGATTTAGTTACTTGGGTAGGATTTCCATGATTTTGTATAAGCTGAATATTAAACTTCGACGTTAAAGATTTATTGTACTTGAAGTTGATGTTATAAGAGTTTTATTAGAATTCATTGAGGATTTACCTTTGTAAGTTAACTATCATTTATTGTTGGACCTCAATTGAGGTTTTAAGAGCGGATGCATGTATTATTATTTTAGAGATCTTGAAATGTGATTATTTGAAATCTATAATATGCTTGAGGGTTTGTAGTGAGTCCTGGCGAGAGCTGGGCAGACAGTCCACTGATACCCTTGGGTTCGCCCTTGGGAGAGGTGGGGCTGTTACAAATGGTATCAGAGCTTAGGTTTCAGATCTTTGTAGTGTATCTTAGGCTTAAAGCTTAGGATATCGGACTGTGGGGTTTAGTTTGAGTGTTAAGTGAATAATGAAGTAGTAAGTATTTGTGATTCTGATGGTTAGTAGGATTCGAACTCCCGAGTTCATAAAAGTCCTTGTATTGGATTTCCAAGAATTGAGCTTTAAATGGTTGGAGCTCCATTGTGATTAAATATTAACCTGGCGATTTTGGTTTTCTTAGCAGGTTAAACTCGGGAATTAAAGGAATTAGTGACATGGCGAACTTGGCGGATTCACACGAAGATATAGAGACTCTTCGAAAGGACTTAGGGTTTCAGACAGAACTTGCTAAATATTGGGAAGGACGATGGGAACAAGAATATAAGGAAAAAACTGAGTTAATAGGCAAGTACGTGGAAATGAAGAAGAAATATGAAGCCATACTAGAGGAGATGCAACATAAATTTGATCCGGTGCACTCAACTACCCAAATTAAATTTCGAGATACTCCTAACACTCAAGTTAGAAATCAGTTGGGAAGCCCTCTCAATGTTAAAGGGAAGCGTAAAGAGATTAACCAAGATGAACATGCTGTTGAAGGTAAAAGAAGGAAATCAAAATCTAGTGGACCTCGTGCGTGGGGACTCAGAGCTGTTAAGTGTGATTTCTGTCAAAAATCTCATCCTCCAGATGAGTGTTGGAAAAAGATGGGAGCATGTTTACGGTGTGGAAGCCTCAAACACCAAATAAGGAACTGTCGTAAAACCTAGAGTTATATCAATTCTAGGAGTTTTGAACTTGGTACTTGATGTAATAATTAGTACAACCAAATGTTGATATTGTTTGGTTTTAAATTCCCCTAGATGTAGGATGAAAATCCAGTTATGTACTAGACTATGAAGGTATTAGTCTTTTGAATGTTTTGTAAGTGGATTAGATGGGGTGAGGCTTGTGAGGCCTATGCTTGTGACTACATGACTATTTGTATTTTGTAGCATCTATGTGTAGTATGTTTTGTAATCTTTTGTAAAGAGAAACCATCAGGGCGATTCTCGTCTCGGTGGGTGCATGCTTATTTATCGCTTTCTTTGTTGTGTTTTTGTGTGGTAATATGGTCGTGCAAGCGACTTTTAGTATGTTCTTTTGTTTTAAATATGCCACTGTCACGTACTTGGTTCTCTCGATATATATATATGTATGTATGAAAGTTGGGCGGTTCTAGAAAATTCTCTTGTTCATTCCAAAAATTTAATTTGCTAACTTGCTTATTCTATTTTATGTTAATTCATTACATTCCCTTTTTATTCTATTTTACCTTGCTTAAATGTATTTTAATTTAGTTTATTTACACATTTATTTTATGTCCATCTACTATAAAAATTGTGGACAGTAGACGAGGCTACGACTGAAATCGAGGTTGAGAACGAGGGTGTGGGTCAAGACACTCAAAGCAAGGGAGAGAATCAAGAGCCGAAGTCTAGGGTTAGTCAATGAGAGTAAAAAAGATAATTCGTGGAGTGTATGTTGTCTTTTATTGGAATTAGAGGGAGTTAAGTGAGAAAAGGCGAACTAGTAAATAAGATAGATTTCATTAGAGTCACGAGCAATGGAAGGGTGGCCATTGGCATCATCTCCACCACTCATCCTTTACAAAACTTCAATTACTCTTCATTTTACCATTTTATTTTGACTTCACAAGAAAATAACTAGAGAGAGGCAAAAGAGAGTCTTGCTTCATATTTTATCTTTATTCATTCTTTTATCTTTCGAGAAAATCACCAACCCAAAACTCTACTCTCTTCCTTCCTTGTGGCCAGTTTTATAGAGATGAGAGAGGTGAGATTTTTCAGCAATTTTCTCCACTGTTTACTCTTCCCTAGCCGGTTATTCAAGCTACCAATAGGGAAGAAAGATTTCATTTGTTCTTCCATAAATTTTGCTTCAATCCACCTTCACTTGCCACCAATCAGGTTCGGGAGAAAGTAAATCTTGAGGCGAATCTTGGAGGTTTACGACTTACCTTGACCAGGATAAATACTATGTTAGTGGGAAGAGCTTGAACTTTGTAGCCTATAAGTTCTACGACTTACACCTAATGATTTATGGCTAGATGAGCCTAGATTATTGAAGGGATTTCTTGAAAACCGAATACTAGGTTAGATGATTTGAAGATTTTCCATACTTTGTAGTGTAAACTTGTTAGCGAATCTTGACGGTTAATAGCTTGACATATGTCGATTGTTATGTCTTATGGTTATTTCATGAGATTGAAGGACTATAGATATGAGATTGGTGCGAGAATCTTGGTAGAATCTCTAGAGATACCCCCCCTACTGGCCGAATCCTTTCAACTACTTTTAGCCTTATAGTCTTACAAATTTTTGGTAAAATATTGTTCAATGATCTTTGTTCAAAGTTGACTTTTAAATGTGAGTTTAGAGGTTAAAAAAAAAAGAGGATAATTTCTTGAACTCTATTTTGTTAGATATCTCCTTAGGGAGCATTGTGCAATTTTTGAAAATCTTGATATCGCGGTGCAAAATGAAGTTTTAATTTGGGTTTTGTACGTTAGATTTGAAACTAGACAAGAATTTTTCAACCTTGTAAACTTTAGATTTGACTCAATCTCTATACACCAATAGTTTTAGAATTCACTAAAACGGACTTGATCTGTTTTTCTACTTATAAAGCTACCACTTGAGGTCAAGTTTGTTATTTACAATTTGAGTTTTCTTGAAAATGTCTTTTGAACAGTTATAGTACTTTGAGTCTATTTTCTAGTGGTATACAACTGGTAATTTTTCGACTTTATGGATATAAAAGTTAGAATTTTCTGGTTTAAAGAAAAGTGTTCTTTTAAAACTTAAAACTTTACTAAGAAAATGTTGATTTGATCCGAGTTTGAATTCGTGAATGAAAAACGAGGTCATTTATAGTTTTAATCCCTCTTTTAAATGATGGTTTTCAAAACTTTAATCCCCTCTTTAGGCGTTACAGTAGACGCTTTAAGAGTGTGGGTTTTCCTTTTCAATTGAGCCCTATGATGATTTAAGGAAATTAATTGGAGATAATTCACTTTGATGGTTATTGAGAGTAATCTCGCCTTAGGTGCTCAAGGTGACTTCTAGGAGACTTCTGCAGCAGGAAGTAAAGGACTTGAGAACTAAGGTAATCTCTTTGGTTAAGAATGTTTGGAAAATCGTGACGTCGAGAAGGCGATTTGGGAAGTGGAAGATGAAATGTCAGAGTATTCAGAATTATTTGTTTAGCAAGGTGAAAATTTTGAGGAACAAGTAAATTCCTTTATTGAAAATAATGTGGATGAACCAAGGTATCGAGGAAATAGCTCGAGGGTTAGAGGAAGAAATTCGGAGGAAATACCAAGCATTAATCTATACTTCAAGTATGAATTTTGAGGACAAAATTCTTTTAAGGAGGGGAGAATGTAACGGCCTCGAAATTTTGCAAAAAAAAAAAAAAAAAATTTTTTTTTTTTATTATTTCAAAATTGAAAATATATTTATTCATATAATTAAATCTTTAATTATCTTGTGATATTTGATTTTATCCTCGTTTATAATGCCTCATTTGATTTTAACTCTAATTACCTGTAAATTACATTTCGTAGCATTTATTAGTGAAAAAATGTCAATGGCACGTTTTTCGAGGTAAATTCGAACTGTGGGTAAATTAGTGGAGATAGGTAGGAATGAGCCCGGATAAGTTGGAAGTGTGATTAAATGACTAGAATTGGGTTGTCGAATGTGAATAATTAGGGTTTTGAAATTTTAGTTAAGATTTGGATTAGCCTCCATTAAGATTAGAACTTTACCTAACCGCTAATTTTATCGAATAAACTCTTACCAATCACTTAAAATCACTTCTCCAACCCCTCTCCTAATCAAGATTTACCTCTTAATCTCAAGCCAAATGAAGTGATTAAATTTCCCTCCAAATGGCTAATTAAAGCCACTATTCACCCTTTGACTTTTAAGGTAAGACAAGACCCATGTCTTGTCTTCCTTTATCCCATTAAATTCTTCAAGGAAAAATTGCTCAAAATTCTCTCATCTTCCTTCTTCCTCTCACCCGACCCTCTCCCCCCTCTTCTTCCTCTTATTTTCATCAAAAAATTTCTTCCATTTTCATCCTTAAAACTCAAGCAAAATTCGCACCAAGGAAGCTTAGCTAAGGAAGAGGACATTGTGGGCTATCTCTTGCATTCCTTTCTTGAAGACTTGCTAACCTAAGAGAGGTATCATTCTCCTAATTTCCTTCTTGTCCAAGTTCTTTAAATCCCAAGCATGATAATTAGGAAATGGGGTTATTGAGATGTTCATAGAACTTGTGATTAGTGATGATCATGTGGTATGGAGTGTTGAGCCTCATTTTTGAGCATTTTGGTGATTATGGAAATTTTTGTGGGCTCTTGAAATCCCACTACATATGTGTAAATGCTTGCTAGATGATTAAATGGTGCTATATATATGCTTAATGTTTGAAGTTGATGTTGAAAAATTTGAAGAAATAGCCTCAAGGAAATTCGGCCAAGAGGATTGAGAGGGTAGGGCTTGAATTTTCTGTTTTTGCTTCGATTTTGTGGCTGCATTTTTGGCTAGCCAAGAAGCTGAATTTGATGTCTAAGTGATGAGTGTTAAGCTGCTATTTAGTCCCACAAAGAGTTCTTCAAGAAATGATGTTATGTGGTGGATTGAGTTGCATTGTGGAAGCTGGAATTTTGGGGGGAAATGCTGTCCGAATTTTGGGACTTTGTTTTGTGAAATTCTTGCCAAAAGGTGTGACCATTTTTGATCATAAATAGGCTTAGGAAGTTCAATACTAGCTTAGTTTCGAAAATTAGGCAAATTGGAAGTGAATTGAGGCATGAACTAAGTGACACAAGTGAAAGAGAAAGTTTTCCAGATTTGAATGCATGAGTTGGACGAAATTGAGGCGCATAGAAAACTGCCTTCCCGGTGGTATTTTAAGCTGAAATTTGGTGTGAATCTAGTTGATATATGGAAGTGTTAGTGTGCCAAATTTGACAATTTTTGGACTTGAATTCGTCACTCAAATAACCACTTAAAAACTGCCCTGTAGTTTCGAAAACCCAGAAGTGCAGAATTTCGAGTGACCCCTGTTTGCACTGTTGTAATTTCATGCTCGGGTGTCGGAATTGAGTTCCGTCAGTGGCTGTTGAAACTTCATATGTAGGACTATATTATGTATAAATTTCAGAGGTTAATTAATTTTCTATAATTTTTGGCGGATTTTCAAAACGTGCTGGATAACCAGCCTGACGGATACTGTTGATTTACTGTAGCTGAATGTTCAACTGAAATCTGGGCGAATTTCGTCCATAATTTTAATTTGATGTCTTCTGAAAAGTTTTAGAGCTTTCAAAGAGGTTTCCAACGGTACCAAATGAGCAGAATTCCCGACTTGTACAACTTGAGTTATGATTTTTCAAAGATTTCAGCTCAAATTAGGAAATTATCGAATTTACTTTCTTATGAGATAAATTTGGTCGGTGAATTAGGGAAACCTATTTCCACTCTCTTTTAATTATTATAAGGCATAAACTTGGAAATTTTGATATGGAAATGGTCGACCCCTTTTTCTTGATTTTCGTGCCAACTTAGTGTCTTCCTTGATTTTCAAATTAGGAAATCTTGAACTTGACTTGAGTCTCTTTGAGACATTTTTAAAGACATCTATCAAATATTATTCAAGCGTTTTGAATGAAAATACTCGTACTTGTCTCAGGTGATCGAGAAGATCCCGGAAAAACCTCAATTGATCTTGCGTGCTTTTGGCCTTAAACTCATGAACTCGGTGAGTGTCAAGTGCATGACTTGTTGTATTACTTGACTTGTTTATTTGAATATAAACTGTTGAGGCGAGAGTGTACTTTATCGCGCTCGTTCTCTTTTACTTGACTTGCATGTACTTGACCGTTACTTGACTTGATTGGACTGTTACTTGACTTGATTGGAAATGAATGTCGATTGGAATAATCCATCGACTTAAAAAGTGTTAAATGGGGACGCCCAAAACCTATTGGGGATCCTTGGGACCCGAGCCGGCAAGGGCTTGGTCGGGAAGCTTGGTGAACCTTAGGTACTGTTCTTTGAGCTTGACCTATTGGAGAGGTCTTGCTCGGTATTGCTCGACGTAGCTTTACCTTTTAAATTTACCTGTTTGGTTTCGGGCCCGAGAGGGTGAACTGTTGGACGGAGGTTGTAATAAGTGGAGTTTCTACGGACTTTATTTGTGTTAAGTTGACGGAGGGTCAACGTTTGGGAATGGATTGGACTCAACTGCTTAACCGTGGAAATTGGCTCCTGAGAGCCCTGTATCCTTACCTGTACTTTGTATTTTTCCTGTATGAATTGGTCACTGTACTTGCGCAAATTCACTGTAGATAGAGAGGCTCGAAGAGGGTCTCCGAACCCAGCTCCGAGACTTTTGTCTAACGTGAGCCCTCGAGTAGTGATTCCTTGAGAATACAATCTCCTGGTGAAAATTGCAATTGTACAAGTGCATGATTGATTTACCTGCTTTTATATCTGAATTTACTGGCTTTCCTACTTACTTGATTACGTGCTTGCATGTTTCTCCTTGGCCTCACTGAGCGTTAGCTCACCCCAGTTTGTTTTCCTTAACAGGTCTCGAAGTGGAAAACGTAGATCGAGGATTTAGTTACTTGGGTAGGATTTCCATGATTTTGTATAAGCTGAATATTAAACTTCGACGTTAAAGATTTATTGTACTTGAAGTTGATGTTATAAGAGTTTTATTAGAATTCATTGAGGATTTACCTTTGTAAGTTAACTATCATTTATTGTTGGACCTCAATTGAGGTTTTAAGAGCGGATGCATGTATTATTATTTTAGAGATCTTGAAATGTGATTATTTGAAATCTATAATATGCTTGAGGGTTTGTAGTGAGTCCTGGCGAGAGCTGGGCAGACAGTCCACTGATACCCTTGGGTTCGCCCTTGGGAGAGGTGGGGCTGTTACAAATTCACTAATATTTTAGTGAACAAACATAATATAAATATTATTTTGTATTTGAAAATAAAATTAAAATTTTGAGGCCCTTACATCCTTCCCCCCTTAAAAGAATTTTGTCCTCAAAATTCATACCTCAATTTACAAACCATTCTGGATATTTCTTTCGGATCTCCTCTTCAACTCCCCAAGTTGCTTCCTTGATCCCATGATTTCTCCATAAAACCTTAGCCAGAGGAAACTACTTGTTTCTAAAATCCTTTACATTCTTACCATGTATCTGCACATAATATTCTTCATAAGATAACATCTCTTCTACTTTGATATCTTCCAATTTCCATGATAACAGTCACTTCATCTACAATGGTATGATTTCAACTCTTATAAGGTGGTCATCACTTAAGACTCTCCAAATACATACATACATATATATATATATATATATATATATATATATACCCCAGAGATCACCTTATTACAATTATGTTCCCACCAAAATTTTCCTTCCATGGATTTTAGCCTACAAATCGTACTACCTCAAGGTTTGCAACACTATTTTCGAGTTTTGCTCATGCTCTCCTCGAATCTTAAATGCACCATGGTATCCTGGATAAACTTACTACAATGTAATTCCAATAAGGCTCAAATGTTGTGTACTAGCCCCAAGAATGCCGCTAACGCCATAGTTAGTCTTATAGTATCACTATAAATCCATAATGTCCATATCGGTCGATAATAATACTCTTGGCATATATCCTTGCTAATCTTCAATTGATGATATTTTTATAAAATTTCATCTTATTCCTAAGGTAAAGTCAGAAAGGCTAGGTATCAAAATGCCCTCTCTCAGCTAAATTTCCATTTGACCCTCAAAATTCCAATTTCTTTGATTGGTTTAGCTTTTAGATATAGCACTCAGATTTCCCCATGTTATAACCTTCACCATTACACTTTATCAACATTTGACTTCACCATTTAATCCCTTAGATGTCTCTCCCTTAATCAATGCAGTTATTGAACTCGTAGATCTATTTACAAAATCACCAGTATATTCTTACTTCCCATTCATAAAAACCCCAAGTTCTCAGAGGGGATCACTCTACCTTCTCTCTTACTTTGAATTCCAAGTCTTTTCTCCAATTATTCGCGTAATCTTTCTGTCGGTCTTGAGCGGTTTGGAGCCCTTCTTGGATTAACCTTACTTTCTCATGAGCTTTCTTAACCCAAGGTATAGTGATCAAATCCCAAAATCTTTCTCTCTCTTGCTTCATCCTTATGTATTGGCAACCGATATCTACTTCCATAAAGAGTTTCATATGGTGCAATCGTAATCTTCAAGAAACTCTACCCCACGTCTCTATTTCAAACTTAATTCCTTTTAAGAAGGCACTTATTCAAGACTCTTCTGGTTTGTATAAACCTCAAATGTTATCCCATATAAATAATACCTCCACCTCACATACATGAAAAGTTTTACTGTTATACATCAATGTCTAGTGCAAATATTTGTCATAATCCCTCTAAAGAGAAAACTTCAAGTTTTCCTTCCATCCACTACCCATCTCTCAAAACTGCTTCTCGAATAAGTTAATCACTTAATGGCAGAAAGAATAACATAAATGAACCTCTTATTTACACCTAACTATGAAATTACAGTCATTGACTTCAAACAAAACCAACATTTGATACCCCCAATTTGAAACATCAAATACCAAATTCAATGGTCTTACAACAGATACACATTACTACATGAGGTGTTCCCTACACATAACTTCCAAAAGTTACAACCATAAACCGAAAGATATAATTAATCCTATTACATCACCACAAGTCACAAACTTTAATTATTACAGTAGATTTAGCATAACCTAAGCACTTAGTTTAGCTTGTGCTTCTGCCAGACTCCACTTCTCCCCTGAGCCTTGGGCATGCAGCTAATTGGTGTCCAGTACTGCCACACCGGTAACACCTTCCTGCCTTCTTCCAACATTCATCCTCAGTATGATTTATCTTCCCACAAAAATTGCAACGCATACCAGGAGTTAATGCTTGGCTTCCTTGTGGGATGCTTTTTGATTGTCCCTTTTCATTTGGTGACCTGCTAGAGAATGCCCTTCTCATTATAGCTTTTCTTGATGCTCCAGGGGTGTTTGCTTCACTTATTTCTCTACTAAGCTTGGGAGGTGGAGCATCTACGTCCACTGGTTCATGGCTGCTACTAGGAGCATTCCTTTTTCTTGCATTGGAAATCCTCACTTGGGTCTACGCACTTTCAATTCTTTGGGCCTCCTCAATCATGTCACTAAAACTAGTAACTTGAACCGCCACCAAACCTTCTTGTATCTCTACATTTAATCCCTGCATAGCATGTGCGTCCCCACTAATATCTTTACATTTCTTGTTAGCATCACAGGAGCTTCCTTCGCCACCTTCAAATTGGCTACTAAGGGGTGTACTTAGATTAACTGCCTTCATCTTCTTAAACTTATTATGCAAATTTTCTAATACACATTCATATTTCGTTTTCACCTCCACATGCTTGTTCAGTAGCTCGATTTTCTGTGCATATTCTTGTTTCCATCTTTCTTCCCAATATTCGGCTAACTTCCTCTGAAATTCCACCTCCTTTTTAAGAACATACAGCTCTTTACGATCTGCTTCACACTTTGTCATGTTATCACCTCACTCGATCTCAACGAGTACCCCAGTCAAGATTGCTAGTGTCCTACACATTTTAGGTAAGGATCTAATCTTAAATCAAATCACTAATAATCAAAATCCTAACTAGAGAGGGGTTACTAATTTCGTCCATGATTCTTATAGAGGGCTCAAGTTTAACATAAGTACGAGAAAATAGAACAAGATAAACTATTAGTAGACCAAACTTTAAAGAAAACCAAAGTACTTCATATATAACCAAAGTTGAGAGAAGTGCGTAGAGTACATCATAAAGCATGTTCGGATCAAAAGGCACAAAAGTCACATCAAGTTTGCAATTACATTGAACAAAAGAGTACGTAAAGCAATTAATAAACATGCATTTACAGGGAGGAGAACCATCTAGTGACTTTCTCACAAAAAAAAGGTACTCGGTATTCCAACTTCCAACCTCTCTACCCCTGCTATGGCTTAGTATCATGTTGCACTAGTTCACTTCATAACGAAGCCAGATAACCACAGAAATCCAACACTAAAATCCTGATAATACACATTTTCAAACACCAAAATAAGAAGGAAGTCAATTCACCTTATGGTTGGCCACCCAAGAGGTCAAGTAACTCCGTCCTCATTCCTGCCTAACATACCAAGTAGATTACACCATCTATTACAAGAATACATCCAACGCTCAAACTATCCCTATAGTGTCCTTTCCCTTTAATCATTACAATTATTGAACTCCTAAAACTATTCACAAATTCACCAATACATTCTCGATCCCCAATCACACTAACTTCAAGTTCTTGGATACAATCACTCGATCTTCTTAATCCTTATGCCTAAACTATCTGTTTAATTCTCAAATAAGCTTGTAAAAATGCGACAAGAGCAATAGAAATTACAAAATTCTCATCAAGTTTATGGCTTACCTTACTAGAATGCAAATTCATAGTTCTTTTAAACTCAAGATTTTCTTATTCAAACATGGCCAAATTCATGTGTGAAATTATGTACATTTACAATCAAGAATTGGAAGACACAGTTAGAAAACTTCAACTTTCTTCTCAGACCCAATATATGGAAATCTAGCAAATTCAGCAATTTCCTTCCAACTTCTAATTCAAAAGATAATGGGATTTACATACATGTCAAAAGTGACATGTTGTAAAATATTTAAAACACATATGTGTCATTTTCAATCATCATTTTGAAAATAAAACTAGTACAGCTCGGTTTTCTTTTAGACTTCAGAGTGGTAAATTTTTCAGTAGGTAGCTAAGTGGGAAAAACGTATTTTGTTCTTTTGAAACCTCTTTTATTTTGGCTCAAAGCCATCATCAAAGGAATCAACTAATAATTTTCAATCTCTTAACTTCTATAGCCAATACCGATAATCGCCCCAAATTCCTTCCATTCTTACGAGTACAATGATCATTCAGGCATCAGTCAATCTTTCACTACAAATCTCCCACATAATGTTTCACTTTAATGCAACATTACTTAGTTCCTCAGTTTTGTTTTCCACCAATTCCATATAAGAAACTTTCAAGTAACGAATCCTCTTTAACCACTAAGATACAGTAAGTTCTCCAATTCACGTAACATTCAAGTTAATTCCACAGTCTGACATCCTAAACTTTAAGCTTAGGATACACTACAAAGATTCGAAACCTAAGCTCTGATACCACCTGTGATAGCTCCACCTCTCCCTAGGACGTACCCTAAGGTATCAGTGGATCGTCTGCCTAGCTCTCACCAAAACTCACTCACACAAAGGTCACTAACTTATCAAACTACAATACCATCATAAATCCAAACTGAACGATATCCCACAAATTCATTACTCAAACCTTACGATCCCAAAATACACAAAGTACTTTACTATATATAAAGTCTCAAAATACAAAAGCCCTCAAATTCATAAATTCAAGTTTCAAAAACCAGATACAAAAGTGAACCCTAACTCTAATGGTTGGCGCTTTCACTTGGATTCTCAGTCCCTGCTAAGGAAAACAAATTGGAAAGAATGAGTTAAAAGCCCAGTGAGTTCCAAAAGGGCTTGCAAAGCACATAACACATATGATATTTCGCTTCAAATTCAAATTTAGAAATAAACAAACAAGGAAAGCAATTAACAACACAAAGGTAGGATACGGGGGCTCTCAGGAGCCAAGATCCATGAAACTCGATCACGTTCCAAGTAGTTGACACTCCGTCAACTTTCATAGAATCCATGTAGACCTCCACTTCTCCTTACTCTACCAAAACCCCCATCGGGCCCGACTCCAAACACAAAGTTTGTCACATAGGTTGTCACATAGTTTGTGTGTTGCTCTCCATAATGGACAAGCCCTTACGTCAAGTCCAGAGCACACATCACATCACATAATAACCCTATGGCTCGTCCCTTTCTCCTCGGCCTAGGCCTAGCATACAGCTCGAGTCAAACGACTTGCCGATAGGTCTTAGGAATTCCCAAAATTTTATACTTACACAAATCACATCAAATACTCTTAAATCACATCAAAACATTCTTACAAATTTTTTCCATTCAAATAGAGGAAAGTCCAATAAAGTACACACTACCCCATTTGAAGGTTTGATAAACCAAGTTTTCACGTCACATCACATAACCACGTACAATTCAGATCATCTTCACCTAATCACATAACAGGTATGGAAACTCACCAAAATGGCAACGTTTGGATTCCAAAATTGGATTGGTTTCAAAGTCTTCCATACTCCCTAAAACGAATAAAGAAAATGGATGAGTTTCGCTCTTCCATTTGACAATCAAATCAAAATACACTTATTCCTTGATTTAATCAAGGTTTTTCCCAACGTTTCCTCAATTAAAAGTATTCCTTTCAAATGATAAAATTTCATAAAAGACCCTTTTCTAAAAATCACTACAACACTTGAAATATAATGCTTCATCAATGTACTCCCTAGGCGCAGCTTCCAAATTATTTTGAACACAGAAATTAAGTGAGGTTTTTCACCTCAAAAATCGCCCGTTCAAATCTAAACTCAACACTAAATGTTTAATCAAGGTTCAAACACATGTTTAAAACAATTTTCACTAAGTCTCGATGCGCAAAATTCATGCAAATTAGCTAAAACATTTCAAACCCCCAAATCTGTCCAAAAACCCACTTTTACCTCAAATTTTAGTGAAACTCAATTTTTCACCATTAAAGTTCAAGATTTTGACTCTATTAAAGCATATATTCATAAATGAACATAATACACATTTGTTTAGGCAAAATCTAGCCAAGAAATATCATAAAATTTCAAAAGACAAAATTTCAAAGCATAGGTTCGGCCAGCTCTCACTCTATTCCTTCAAAATTTTCAACATCAATTCTACATTCTAAGCACAAAATAATCTCATTTCATAAACAACAAATACAACCACATTTAGGTCCTCAAGTCCGCTACCTAAGTTGGGAATTCAAGTGCCCAACTCAAATGCTCCATACATAAGCATTCTTAGCAAAATACCCCATAGATCTAACAAATCTAATGCTATTAAGGTTAAAGCTAAGAGTTTTAAGGTTTATAGCTCAAGATCTTTTTAGATCTAGCAAGATCAAAGAAGATCTAACGTAGTTCCACCCACGGATGATGTTCTAAGTTTCGATACCTTGAGATCCTTTAAGTTTTTCAAGGATTTGCTTGCTTTCTTCGCCAAAGTTCAAGAACAAGAAGACAACAAACACTAGGAAGCTTTCTTTCTTCTCCTTTTCTCTCTCTCCAATTCGGACCACACACACACACACACTCTCTCTCTCTCTCGGCAGCCAAAGAAGGAGGATGATCCAAGATCAAGGCCTTCAATGGAGTCTTGCAACTTCAAGAAATGGAAGATGGAGAAGATGAAGAAGAAAATATCTCTCAAACTCTCTCTATTCTCTCTCTCAACTCACGGCTCTCTCTCTTTGTCTCTGGCCTTCAAGTGTGGCTGAAAATGAAATAACAAAAGCAATAAAAGTGGCTTTTAAGAGACAAAAAGTGTAGTTTCCCTTATTTTTGGGAAAAGTGGTCAAACGACCACTTTTTGTCGCGTCGTGCGCGATACACTCTAACTTTTACTGGTTTTTCTTATTTTGACACTGTTCAACCTTAACTATATCTCTGTAATACCTTTACGTATGCTCAGTTTCATCTTAAAGTCATTATTCATGTTTCGGAATAGAAATTGACACTTAAACTGGCCGAAACCAAACACCGGCAAATAAATCTCAAAAAATTCTCTAAATTGACAAATAATAATTCAAAGTAAAAATTCACTAATATTTTAGTGAGTAAACATAATATAAATATTATTATACATTTTAAAATAAAATTAGAATTTTGAGTCCCTCACAGAAAATGTTGCAAAAGGACCTCAATCAGGAGAAGAATATTAAGTTCGAGGAAGCAACAACTAATGGCACCTGTGATAGAGGTCCAACTTAGGATCAATTCAAGCCAAAACTGGTTTGAACTGTATTGAAGAATTAAGCAATGATGGGTGCTTGTCTTACAATCCGTCTAAAGACCTAATATTCCCTACTCATATGAACTTTAGCTTGAAGTGGGCCACTCGACCCCAATCTAGAAACCCTACTCTAAGAGCTCTATAAATAGATGCAGGGAACTATTAGTGGGGGGAGTTGGAAAGGGAGCCAAAGTATAGAACAGCCATAAGCCGCTACTTTCTCTTATTCAACATCTGTAGGAGTAGATTAGATTAGAATTAGACCTAGGATTTGATTATGAATATATTTGTTTCTCTATTGAGAGAAGTATTTAGTTAATTCTCTATTCAAACCAAGGATTGAAGTGCTTATTCTAACGATTGTGAAATTGGGTTTGATCTTTTCAATCTTTAATTCGCTATCTGTGGCTCCTTGACTTTTATTATATGTTGATGCATGTATAGTAGAGTAAGTGGCCAATTATTCTCTTTACATGTATTTTTCCTACCAAAATACTAATCTTGATCCGTGATTGTCTTATATTGGTATTTCTATGTGGCAAATAAGGCTAGTGATTAGTTGTCCCCTTTTGCAAACTTTTAGGGGAAGTCATGATGTTGATTAAATAACTGCGTACATCACGAGTTGTTGTCATTTTTGGTTGATTCTTGGTTCTTAAAACTATTATTAGATTAATTAGGATTGCGTCAATATCTAAATTGTCTAATAGCAAGAATACAATTTAAGTGCATCATTCTTATTGTTGATATCAGAAAATTCTGACAATTACTGCTGCGTCAGGGTAATTTAGGTCTAATAGTTTATTGAAATTTGAATCTTTTGGTGTTGATGATCAATTGGAATAAATAATGGGTTGGTTTATTGCTTATTGTTTTTATCTTCTATTATTATTACCTTAATTTAGTCATACATTTGATTATTTTAATTTACTTTTTATTATTTTAACAAAGAAAATTGAAGGTTTCACTGTTACCTATGGGTTCAACCTGAACTCCCATTACTACGTATTTTGGGAATTCAATAATTAATTGTTGACATTGATTGACAACAAGTGATCAATGATGAAATCTAATGATTTAATTTGGTTTGCAAGGCTTCCAAAAGAGTTGTTAGAAGTTAAAGTTATTGACAAGAAGACTTATATTAAGATTTGAATTATTAATAAAGTTATTACAAGAAGACTTATATTAAGATTTGAATTATTAACGTTTTTGGAAGTGTATTAGTATGTGTGATTCTAGAGAGGAAGTAAAGATTTCAAAAGTATAAAGTTTAAGATTTTAATTTTAGAACCATGATAAGAGGTGGCAGCTCAAGAGGCCTTTGTGATGGCAGGGGTGAAACTCGTTTCTAGAAATCAGCTAATAATGGAAATTAAGATTGAAGGATGATAAGTCTACATGCCTGGATGTTAGGATCTTTGGAGAGGTGTTTGATGGAGAAAAGAACTAGTGAAGGCATCACGTTGTAATTCGGTGTGGATCATAACGTTGTAATTGTTAAGCCTTTGATTAAGTCCTTTAGTCCTTTACTTTTGTGCTTAAGGATGATTGACAAATGGAAGTGAGCAGCATGTGAGAAATTGGGTAAAGAATTATGAGTTGTCATAAATGTTGACTAGATATTAAGCACCTGGTATGTCTATACTTATTTTGGTCAAAATACATAGCAAAGAAGATCATGGACCAAAAAAGAGTATTTTCTACTTGTGAGAAGATTAAAATTTAACATCAACAATATGTAAGAAACAATTGGAGTCCTTTTCCCCTTTTATATGACGAATATGTGAAAACAAACAATGACGAAAAAACAGAGAAATGCTATGCGTGACCATGTTTAGATCATGTCTATCGAAGTCAGATTGCTGCATTTGCCTTGAATATACAGAACAAAAAATACAAAAGTTGCTTGAGAGTTGTGTGATTACTTACGAATTGGGAAAGGAAACAAAGGCGGAATATTTGGAATAAGAGCAAGAACTTGTACAATTCAATAATGTTTTTGTCCCCCTTTTATTTCTTCTGATTGCCTTACTTATCTAATAAAAATTTTGAGGAAAAAGGAGAACGAAAAAACAAGATGTCAACCTAGGAATGACTAGCTTAAGAACTAGCAAGTCCAAAAAAGTTGGGTTTGACCATCATATTTTGTTCTTTTTCCACCATGTACAATTGTATTGCAAATCGAGTAATCAAGAATTGAATATTAGATTCAATAGAATGTTTGAATTCAACTAACCCCAATTCTTTCCCACCCGGTCTTGCTCTCCTTTTGTATAAACTTTTTTGTTCAAATTTTCATATCACCGAAAAAAGAACTCAATGGAAAGAAGTACTCTTTTATTGTTGATGAACTATAAATATAGAAAGTGTAGAAAATACACAATCTAAATAACTTTGGGTGTAGTTACATAATCTAAATAACTTTGGGTGTAGAACTTTTGTTTATTATTAATGACAATGTAATATAGTGTTTTACATGTAGCAGTTTGTTGAGATTGAAATTTGATAAACTCAATGTCTAATAATTGATCATACTTTCTTAGGCTTATTAAGTTGTATAGATTATTTATATAATAGTGATCATATCAACAATGATGCAATTATCTAAAATTTTGTTGGTGTGGTTAGTAGTTGGGTTGGTTAGTAGGAGGTCTGTTGCGAGTTTCGGGATTGGGGCGAGGGGGGGGGGGAGGGGAAGACTTCACGGAGAAGAAGATGAAGATAGGGTGATAGATTTGGAAGATTTATATTGGGCATTTTTTCCCGCCTACTCATTAAATGGAAAAAGTATGTTAAACGGAAAAAGCATATAAAATACAAGGTAAGGTAGTATATATATTCATATAGTGGTTAGGAATGATTTAGATGCAGTAATTAACGTGTGCCGAATTAGAAAATTCCTTATTATTATTATTGTTGTTATTATTATTATTATTATTATTATTATTATTGAAAAAGTAAGATTGGATTCTGAAACTGATTAAAAGAAGAAAGGCAATACCAATTCCAAAAGGAAAATTGTGAGAATTGAATGATAGCCCAGAAACGCCCTTTTTAATATTAACTTTATGTTCCTCCCTTCTAACTACAAGCCTTGCCAGTTAAGCGTAGTAGTTTCCTTGAATCTTAATTTTGATAGTTAAGTAAATTGAATATCTTGGTATGTTGTTTTTTTTTTTTTTTTTTCCATTGTTAGTGTTTTTTCTTTTCTATACTTCTTGCTGCCTGATTCAAAATTCTTTCCGGTTCTTAAGTTTTGGTACTGTACTTATTTAAAATGATGAGTATCATACTTATCATGTTTCTGGTTCCAACTTCGCTAATTTCGTATTCTACAAGTCTCTCTCTCTCTCTCTCTCTCTCTCTCTCAAACTTTATGTTTTGCTTTCTACAAATTTTTCTAGTTAAGTGAAACAGTTTCCTTGGATTAAAATTTTAACAGTTAACTAAATTGAAGATTTGTTCTTTTATACCTTACATTCTTATTGTGTTTCCTCTTCTATAATTCTTGTTTCCTAAATTTCATGAGTACTTTCCGGATATTCAAGTCTTTACTTATTTAAAATGCTGGCCACCAACAATAGTTTCGAATTTTAATCTCGTTAACTTCTTAACCCACACTTCTTGATTGCTTATATATGCTAGGTCTTTTGTCGGTTGTAATAGCTAAATCCATTCTTTGTATAATCTTTCCTCCTCCTCATAGCCATTCTTCTTTCTTTGCTCTTCCACTATTTAACCCTAACAATCTTTCAAACAAGTTATCCAACTTCTGAAAAAGTTAGACTATATTTTCAATTAAGTCATATCCCAGGCCATATAATTACCTATCCCTACAATTTCAGCCTCACCAGAATCTTCATCAACTCCAAAAGATCAATGACGCCACTTCCCATTGCTGCCATCATCTTGGGTAGTATAGCTGTAGTTGGAACTTTAGTTTATTATCTTTGCTGGCGATGGTGCAAGAATTACAACCGTTCAGAAAGTGATGTTCCAAGACCACCAGGAGGACCCAACTGTGACAAGTATGATAATATGAGTAAAATTTCCCAATGGTGGGATTCATGTTTTAGTGCTCGTGTTTGATAGTAATACCAGGGAATCACCTGGTGCATTTTGCCTTTTCTTTTCTCAGTAGTTCAGTTGATATTCATGACAATGATTTTTATGGCGGCAACTCCTTATGGACATTATATCGTAGTTCCTTATGATTTTTATCTTTATTTGTTATGGATTTATAATAAATAGAGATTAATTTTGAGAATTACGAGCATTCCTTTCTTCAATTTTTTTTTCCTTATGGATTATGTCGATTGTAGGTACTTTTTCTTTTACTTTCCATTGGTTATGGATGCTTTTATATATAAGAAATAGAGATTAGTCGTGAGCATTATGAGTGGCTCCTTGAATTTCCAATGTCCAGTTTTGGAATAGTGACTATACATTGGCCACTATTTCTTTGGTTGGATTTATTTTTGGTTTATCATTTTTTGATTATGTAGTAATGTGATTGAAAAATCCCATCTAGTTTGATGTGTTAAAAAAAAAAAAGACAATTTGAAATAGTAACAACTTCTTTTTTTATATGTATAGCTGTTAAAATATTTTGTCTACATAGACACACATGACTGTACTCATATATATATATATATATATATATATATATATATATAGGACTGTGCTCATATATGGGTTGGGGTTTAGTTGGATCTGAGCCTAATATGATCGAAACTGAATTCACATTTAAAATTTATACTCAGTGAGCTTTTTAAGGGGTGAGCAAGTCAGACTTGAATTAAATAGTCCCCATTAATAGTTCTAGAAAGAAGTCTCAGGTGTTGTTTTTCTCATTAGAAAAAACGAGAATACGTAAAGCTTGAGTGGAACAGGAGTTTTTCTCAATATAGACATTCATTAGATGCACATATTTAATCCGTGTTAGTAGTTCATGAAAAACCACCAAAGTGAATGGAGGTTTCTTTTATTTTCCTTTTTCCCTTGAGGATTAATTCCATTCTGCCCTCTTGTAAAATGCACTAACAAAATGCACTAACTGAATAGTTGCCTCAATTATGTTGTTAGTAACACTAAACTATTCCTTTAACGGATAGTGACTCTTATTTTGATTTTGCCTTTTCCGTTAAGACTAAAATGGGAAGAGTTATTTAACTTTCAGAAGCAAAGTGTTCAATTAGGGCTGTAAATCGAACTAAATAACTTGGTGGTCGGCTCGAACTCGGTTCGAGTTAGACTCATTCAAACTTGTTTATTTAGATATCAATCCAAATCTGAACATGATTTTAATCTTGAAAATATTAATGAACCAATCTCGAAATTATTAATGAACCAATTATAATTTTTACATTGTCCGACTCGACATGTTCATGAACATATAAGGCATGTAAATTTTATAAAAATATGCCTATAGTTCCTTCCTTCACTCCAGTTCTTTCTTTCCCAGGTATTGCTCATCTTTTAAAATAGCAAGCATACAATAGGTATAATTGATTTTAATCACATTCATAATTTATCGTAATAGATTTTTTGAATATTGGAAAGCAAAGATTAAGCTTAAAAAACCAATAAATTAGGGTGAAAATCTCTATATAAAATAATATTAAGGTGTTCGTGATTTCTTACCCTCTTCAGGACTGAAAAACGAACCAAATTATTTGATACTCGAATCAAATTTGACTTGAAAAATGCTTGTTTGAACTTGGTTTGCTAGTTCGCCAAACCAAGGTTGAGCATCATTTTACCATTTTATGTTCAATAACATTAAATTCGATAAAAAAAAACTCATTCAAGTTCGGTTCAATAAAAACTCATTCAAGTTTGCCTCGATAAGTAAACAAATCAAGTTTAAACAAAATTTCAGTCAAACAGGTTTGAACACTAAGATGTTCGGTTTGATTAAATGCATTTACACCCTTATGTCCGATCCGAATTTCGGAAGAAATTGGCAAGAGAATGTAAGCAAGGTAGACTTGTCAGCATCATTTTAAATTTTCATATTAAATTTTAACCTAGCATGCCATGTTGCTTTGCTAATACTTAACGTTATTAAATCTTCAAAGTGTTAGCATGTGTCAAATTACCATGGGGCACGACTTATTCTATTCTTTTTTCTTTTTCTTTTCCTTTTTTCCATTTGGTCTAAAGGATACATTGAACCAGTTGGGAACTTCATGCTGTTGAGGGTGGGCAATGACCCCTCTCCTCCAACTTTGAGAAAATTATTTTTTAGGCCTTATAAATTTAGAAATTTTTAAAATTGCTCCTTACTTATTCTTCACCCCCCAAAAAATCTATAGCAGTCTTTTTTTCGAAGTGCACTGTCCCCCAAAATCTATAAATTTCTGTTTCTAGTGCATTGCGCCCCCCCCCCCAAACAAAATAATTACGAATTTCATGATTATCACCCTTCACAAGAGTGTTAAAAGTATGGATGTTAATAGTTTATTTGACACTTAAGTCATATATAGTTATTTTTCTGTTGCATATTTAATTATCATAAATTACTATAAGAAACTAAAAGGTGTATATTCAGTAAAAGTAATTTATGTAATTTCTATTTATATTAATAGTTACTACATCATAAACATCTTATCAATAATTAATACATACTAGTGCTTCATTTAATTTTTATCAATAATTAATACAAAAACAAATTTGTTAAAGAAACATAAAAACTATTTCAGATTTTTATTAACTATACACTTTCATTTTATATAATAATTTGTTAAATATTTTACGTAAGTAAATAATGATAAATTTATTTACCCGTAAAAAGAAAGTTTTACAAAGAAATAACAGAATATGTTAAACCACAAAAATAAATGCTTTGGTACATTATTCATAAAATTTGTATATTATAGTCAATGAAGCAAAAATAAATCTATATATAAAAGGAAAAAACATGAAGAAGAAAGAGAAAAGAGAAAGGATTATCTAACATTGTCTAATAAAGCGGGCATAATTATCTTTTGCTAGAAACAAACATTTGGCTAGTAGTTTATACGATTAGCAATTTATAGATTTTATGAATGTAGGAGTACTATGCCAGTTGATCATAATTAAAGGAAGCAATACGTGATTAGAGCTAACCTTATTGTTAATGGATTGAATTGTTGAGTATGAGGTGCTGTAGAGGTCTTCTACTCCTGCTATGGAGTTGAAAATTGTTTTTCTCGAGACTTCAAAGAATATGGCTGGGATTGAAGCACTAGTTTCTTGAGTTCTACTAATTGAGTTTTATTATTTGTGTTTGTTTGGCTTCTTGTTAATTGCCTAAAATTTTTTGAGTGCATCATCGACACAATTTTCAATCATCTTTTTATCTCACATATATCACATCAAAAAAGTGCTACGGTATTTCTTTCAAAAAAATTATCTCAAATAATCTATTTTTCATCCATAAAGTTTAATAAAAAAATGTCAAGATTTTTTGTTTGTAGGGTAACTTAGAAGAGAGACAAATGGAAAGATTTTTTATGGGCAATTTGGGACTCTGGATATGTATTTGCCCTGAAATCACTTGAAACTTGTAAGTCGGCAATAGTTGATTGACGGTAATGATGTGTTGGTTATAAACATTTCGGTTTGAGGGACCTTTTTGTACTTCAACAAAAATTGAAGGTCTAATTCATCAAGTTTGGCAGAACTTGAGGGTCTAACTCATTATTTGATCAAACCTCAAGGGAGATAAATAAATGTAATTAATTCCTATTCATTTGGGAAGTAGTAGAATAAAGGGAGTAATGGATTCTGTCCCACTGCCTATTCCACACAATGTCCACTTTTTATTATATTACTATTTGTATCATAAATATTGTATTTTAATTCTTTTTTATTTTCTTACTATCAAATAACTATTGACCTAGTACAAAATAAATACAACTATCTCAAAAAATTAGTATATAGTAAAAAAAAAATATATAGCAGAAATTCATAAAAAATCTCAATTTTTTGTGTATTTTGATTTTTTGAGTTTGTAAAATTTTTTATTACACAGTTAATAATTATTGGATCCTAAGAAAGGAAATAAAAAATGAAAATATGGTGTTATAAATAAAAAGAAATAACAACATTAAGAGAATGGGGTAAAATTGGCTGGCTATTGCTGTGAAGAGAAGAGCAAAAGACTAAAACCTCAACATTCATCAAATCGCTCCTTCCATCTTTGTTTTCTGTCTTCTGTAATTGAGTTTTCAAACTTGCTGCAGGGGCTCCTTGCAGGCTCTCAACTTACATGCGCGTGCTAATCATCACAAATGCAGGGGAGTTTTTAACAAATGCATTTAGGGGAAAAGCAAGCCACTTCTCCATAATAGTTTTCGTGTCAAATAACAATTGTTTAAAACAGTCATCATACATGCAGTCATCTTGGGGATGGATGAATTATGCTATACTTGACTTCTCATTCTTTTGATAAACTTGTCGAGATTGGATTTTCAACATCACAGTTTTTTTAAAAAAAATTGAAATAAAAAAAATTCGAAAGAAAGAGATTGGTGATGGAAAATAGAAAATACCATTCATCATATTCACAATTTGTCTCTTCCATTCCTAGCCATAGAAACCTAATAAATTCAAGAGGAGCAGAACTTAAATGCTGTTGACAATCCATGACCATTGCTACAAATTAACCAGCATTACTCACTGAACAAATCAACCCAGCAAAGCAATTCAAAAAAAAAAAAAAAAAAAAAAAACTCTCCAGTAATTGAACAGTACCAGGTGGTTTCCAACTTTCCATATCGCGAATTATTTGTTCAAGCACCTTCCATGAATGAATATTCATTGATCCCCAAGAAATCTCCTGTGTAAAGGCGACATTGGATTGTTACTGAGAATTGTGGCGAGCCTTAAAGGATAGCCAACAAGCATACAATAAACCAAACATCAAAACGGCTGCCATTAGACCAATCATAAGCATGATAACGATGTAAAGTGTCATTGGTCCCAAGAAGCGGGATGAATATTATCATGGGAAACTATTAGTTAGGGTAATTATATATGGTTTGATGATTCAGAGTATTACAGTTGTAGAAATATAGCATCTTTGAGTAGGAAAACTAGGTGAAAGCATGGAAGTAAGAAAAGATTTGCCATATCAAGGAGGACAGAATATGCTAATAGACTATTGTTTTTGAGAAAAGGTAATTTTTTCAACCAATAAAGACTTGTAAATTAAGATATTATTAACATAAAAAAAATTTTTAATTATGGTACTCAAACGCTTTAAATTAGTAAACTGTCAGAATGTCAAGGCTCAAAAAGAATTTGTTAATTTAGGCAACAAGACTTCAGAGAGGAAACACGATAAAAATGAGAATAATGAATTAACTACCAACACTACAGAATCTTCGAGTATATTAAGATACCAAAGTTTGTCTTAATGAGGTTTTTGGTGGAGCCGTATTTTCTTTTTTGCTTCCCATCAAGTAAGTGCATTTTAGGCATGAAAAGTGTGCAATAAAAATCAGTTACAAAAATTCAACTAATAAGTATTTCCTTTTTAATTTTTTGTGTAATTGTTTAAGATAGTAACTTTTAATGATGAAACTCGAGTTTTTACCCTTAGAAGGACTTAAGAACTCAAGCAAAAGTGCTAAGTTTCTTCAAAATTTCATTCATAATAAAAGCTTTCAAATTACAATGAGCAATCCATATCAATTGCAACTAATTGCATTAAATTAAGTTAATCAACATGCCTTTTCATATTTAAGTGCCCTTAGTCTTTAAGGTCTTAGAATCATATGTAGATTTATATCTTTCTTAATTAATTGTCCATTAATATTGAGAAAGCAATTTACTGATACGGTGTGTAACTAAATCCTATCGAATTTTTTGACGTTAGGCTTTTGAAAAGCGAGATGACATTTGAGTTAAATATTAGTAAGGGAGCTTACAAGTTTTAAATTTTTTTTTTACTCCAGTTCAAATAATTGAGTATCTAAAAAGAATTGCAAAATTAATTAAAAAAGATATTACAGATACTATTCAAATAATTGAGTATCTAAAAAGAATTGCAAAATTAATTGAAAAAGATATTACAGATACTAATTGACACCCTCATTAGTCAATATTGATTCTTTGATGACCGGGTTGCATATGCTACTTTGATTATTCCATTTTTTTTTTTTTGAAAATTCCAGTTACAGCTTTGATAGTACCAAAAGCCTTCTATATGCGTATCCACACAAGAAAAACAAAGATATAGAATATAGAACAAGAAAAGCTCTCAGGTCACCACAAAACAAGGAACGGTTGTGATTTTGCAAATGCCTTAAATAATTCTGAGATTAATCTTAGTCTTAGGAATCCTAATCACCAATTGGAAATCTTGTCATGAAACTAGCCTTTGATAATGCATAATATCTCGAGCTTCCAAAAATCTAACTCAAGCTTAAGGAATAAGAAAACGTCTTCCTATTAAACCCTAGTCCTAATCCGACCTATCCCTAAACTATACATAAGTACCTGCTAAACTCCAACCCTTCTTACTTCCATCCGAATGATAAGTAATTAATTTACTGTTTCATGCCAAAAAATGTTAACCTTGATGTTCTCAAAAGACCAAGAATCCATATCTGCTCAATGCATAAATATCAAGAATGCGTATGCGTAAAAAAGTGAATGTGTAAAACGTGACCAAAAAAAACTTCACAAAAAACTCGTAAATTCTTCCTTTACCCGTTCTATGCTAAAAGAAGTTCAGTCAATTAGATTGGATTAAAAGATAAAACGTGTACTTAGTAGCGGATGACTGTGGATTCAACATTATTCCCTTACCCAATGTTTGCCACGGCGGCGTGTCTAAATTTGTGGAGTACCTTAACGGGCATGCCAATAAAACAGCCTCTGATGATGACAAGAAGAAGTTTGATGATCAATTTTTTAACGAGGCTACATCGGAACTGATTGAATTACCAAGCCATGATGGAAATGTGCTCCACAAGTCTTGCCAATGCCATCAAGAATAAGTCACAGTTCGACAGATATTCAATATTGTTAATGATTATTCCTCCGAAAATGGGGTAGCACTTCAGATTAATTTTTTTTGTTATAAAGCATTTTATTATCTTAAATTTAGATTTTATATACTAAGGTTTTGCCAAACAAATTTTTGCTATATTCGTATATCCTTTAATCTTTCTTAACTGGTCATCTAATGTTCGCAAGCACCACAAAATGCTTCCTCTTTACTACGTAAGTTTTTCCTAACTACGAATAGTCAGAAAGCAATTGCGTGATGCTACTTGTACTTCAATTATATTTAGGGCTGTTATTTGGGCATGGCCTGGCTGAGTTCAACCCACACGACCCTATATAGAGTGGGTTATAACTAAATAAGTTTGAGTTGACTTGAATTTGCGCTTGACCTGAGTTTGGACATAACTATTGGATTATTTAATTGTGAACTGAGATTGAGTTGTCATGCTTGTTTTATAACACATATTGATTTTCTTTCACCTACTATTATTATGCAAAACTTCAAACTACCCAATAAGAATCCTTTTTTCGCTGTTTAGGGGGACTTTAACGTTGCAATACTTATTTGCTAAAGGGTTTTTGCATATTAAAAAGTATTTTTATACATAATTAATGTGTTAAATTAGGTACTTTGTCAGAAGTGATTCCTAAGCTCGACTAGTAAAGTTCATTATCAAGAAAAAAGTGTGAAAAGTTATTGGAAAACCATATATCTTGAATTTGACAAAAAAAGCATAAGTTCGGAATTCATGTCCAGGAAAAAATTAACTGTTGGTACTTTAACATAAAAAGTCTTTTCTTGCTTCTGCATTTTCTCAAAGGATTTACCAAATAATCAATACCTTCGGGTGTGTAGTGGAGTAGATTCAACCTTATGACTTTAATGACCTTAATGACCATGTAAACCAAAATGTCACATGTATAAAGGCTGACTACAAGGTCATGAAAATCAGCCCGTTTGTTAACATGACACAGTCGGTTGAACGATTATTCTAGTCTGTATTGTTATAATTTGCATGAACCTGTTCCGCTCGAAGGATGAGCAAAGAATCATATAGTGCAGTTGTTGGAGATTTTCAATAGTTGTAAGAGTTACAATATTCACAAATCTACAAAATTTTGTGATGTTCATTCAAGTTTGAAGTTCTACCACCATTGAAGCTATCTTACAATAGAAATAAATATTTTTAGTAGTGAAAGAACGCGGCTTGAACAATTGTTCCCGAGTACAATTAGCTGCTAATGTTATAGAATAGTAAAGAACTCTCATCTATTCATTGTAGAATAGATACATATATAGAGTTCATGTGATAAGAAGATGTACAACAACTTGAATAACCTATATCTATCATTATATTTAACATATAACACTAATAGCTATCCTTATCACCCTCCCTCAAGTTGTATTGGTCTGGGAAGAACAATCAACTTGTCACGTAGGTATGGAAAGCGCATTTTTAAAGGGGGTTAGGTAAGACAATCGGTAAGCTAATCTTGAGTGGAAATATACCAAACAAACAAACTACTTTTACTCGAATAAAATGGAAGTCAATCTAAAGATGCTTAGAACAAGAATGAAAAATAGGAGTGATAGTCAAATAAGTAGCACTTAAGTTATCATCCTAAAGAGTAGGATAGCGATAAAAATTCTGAAACTCCTTAAGCAAAGAGCAACGCCATTGCAACTCTAATACCATATGAGCTGATGCACGCTATTCTGCTTCTGTTGACGATTTGGATATTGTGCATTGTTTCTTGGATTCCTAGGCAATTAAGTTGGTGCCTACAAAAATAGCAAAACTAGTGATCGATTGTCGATCATTAACATCACCGCCCCAGTCTGCATCACTATAAGCAGATATTTGAACATGGTCAAACTTGTGATGAAATATACCATGAGAAGCAGTCCCTCCCTCTTAGATAACGCAGAATGTCTTTGACAACGGGAGAAATTTCTAGAAATGTGATGAATTTTAAAATTTTTCTGCAAATAGGGTGATTTAGGGTTAGGTTTCCTGCCAGTGATTTTCGCATTTGCAAAATGCGAGTTCCAGTAAACTCGCATTTTGCAAATGCGAGTTCACTGGAAAAAGAGTTTTTTAAAAAAATCAAAATTCTTAGAACTCGCATTCTGTAAATGCGAGTTTCAAGAAACTCGCATTTACCGAATGTGAGTTCTAAGAATTTAATTTAAAAAAATTTGCATTCATTGAACGCGAGTTCATTGACCAAAAATTAAATAAAAAAAATTCCTGCTGACTAAGGTCGAAATAATTATTGGTTGCAAACCCTCATCAAACTGTAACACCACATAATAGATAGGACCACAAAATGAGTACCAACAAAATTTTGATTAAGAGAATTGATAAGTCAATATTTTGCATGCTTTTAGTAAGATTAATTATGTAGTTTTTGTGTGTTTTTGTCAGTTTAATGGCTAATGAACTAGGGTTTCGATTGAAATTCTACATTTTGTGGTTTAAATAGAAAAGTGCATTTTTGTGGATTAATGTGGTGAAAGCTTCATGTTTTTGTAGGATTGCTTGTTCAATTATCAAATGAGGAAAATGAGGAAATAATTTGCCAAGAAGTCTTGACGAAAAGTTCAGATTTCATAATTTTGGAGCAGATTCGCGAGCCAATACGCGATGCAACCAATGAAGAAAAAGACTAGCTCGCGAATCCCTCTCGGTGGAAGCAGGGGACCGGATCCGCGATGTGATCTGCGAGTCTCTTCCTCGCGGATCCTCAGAAAATGACTGCTGCAAGTTGCAGCCGAAATCCAGTTTTTCCAGCTCACTTCCAGCTCAATTTTTAGACGAATTTCAATGAAAGCTGCGTGAAGAATCTGGTGAAGTTAAAGAAACAACTCATAGCAAATTCAAAACACAATTTGGTTCAACTTTACAACTCATTTGATGTTGAAATTCAATGGATTAAATGCACGAAGACAAGAAGATTCATGAAGATAATTTCCTTGACTTTTTGAAGTTTAACTTGTTTTGTATTCACATGAGGAAATCTTGGATGTTTGTGAACTCAATCCTCTATAAATAGGACCTCTTGTAAACATTTGAAAAAAATTGGAGAGAGGAGAAGGCTAGATTCACTACAAAATGTAGTCTTCACTAGTTCCTTAGTTTAGTATAGTTAGTAGTGTAGTTATAGTGTAATTCAAGAATGTTTAGCTAAGTTATTGTCTTGAGTTATGGATGAACTTTCTATATCTTGTTTGTGATGTTTACATGGTTGTTTGATGCTATTATTTTGAGCAAGTATTTAGTACTTTGGCTTTTCTAATCATGATTAACCGGCCATTAATTGTGATCATTTAAAGGTATTAAAGACACTAGATCGTCAAGTTCTAAACCTAGGAGTTCTCTCACAAGTGTAGGGAGGCGCCTTTGTGGCTTTAGTGATTTATTTCATGTAATTTCATAGAGAAAATGAGCTTGTAGTTAATTCCATAACCACGCTAGTAGGTATGGTTTACCTATGAGTATAGATGATACACTACGAAAGTATGTTTCACGTGCATTAGGAAATTACGCCATGCTTAGCCAAGGTAATAACATTAATTCAACCGGTAACTTCATTTGCAAGAGTAGTAAGGAATTCCATAGGTTGAGGAGCTTTTAATTGTTATTTTACTTATTTCCTTTTATGTTGTAGTTTAGATTAATTTATATGCTTGTGACAGTCTAAATAATAGAGGAGTTTGAAAATCACCGGTACTTGACACTCTTCCCTGTGGGATCGACACCTATACTACCCTATGCTCGATAAACGATCTGTATACTTGCAAAAAACGGGGTTGTTTAGGTTTTATATTAAAATTTGGTGTAGTGTAAAACCCTTATCAAGTTTTTGGAGAATGTTTGTGTTTTTAATCATAAACATATTTTGTAAGAGCTTTTATATTTTTTTTAAAGAATTTTATAACCAAAATAAATAAAAAGGTTGTATTTTTGGTAAAAAAAAAGCTAAAAGAACATTTGTCCAAACACAAAAAATTTTTGCATTCTAAAAATTCAATTCAACTTGAGAGCAAAAGAAATAAGAAAAATTAAAATAATAGAAAAAACTAATTACATGAATACGTGAAAAGGAAAAAGAGAGAAATAGGAGAAAGGCAAAGAAAGCTTGAAAGTCGTTATTCTAAATAGCAGGAAGGCGTGATTCTTGTAGGTGAAAAACTGAAAGCGGCAAATTGAAAATTTCAAGAGGCGCACGCGGGTGGAATTTTAATGAAACGACGTCATTTCATGAGCCAATCTCTCTACACTCTTAAGTCCCGAACACTTAACCAAAATGAAGCTTGCAATCTTCTTCTTCCTATCTTCCTCACTCAGCCGCACCAAATCCAGCAAACAAAATGCTAGAGTTTCTCAATGTTAACCATGAATTAGTGTAGGAAATGCTTTGAACACGGAGAGCTTTAGCTATTTTGAACCTCCCCTAATTCGATTGCTGAACTGGCCTAGGGCAAGAAATCAAAAATTGCGCCATGAAAATTTGGGTGAAAATTAGAGGTTGGAGTTGAAGCTTGGCCAAGTCAGGAGCAGTGAGCAGGAGGATGTCATCCTGGTGAAGCGCTTCGTGAAGGAGGAGGGAAAAAGTGTGTTATCATTCCATTCAAAGGCTGTCTAGGTTGTGGCCCCTGCTTTCGAGGTCAGCAGATTTGGTATACAAAGATAAAGAATCATAACATATTCAGTGATATTAATAACTACTCACAGTTATGGTTGAAGAAGGTAAGATGAAGGTTTTCATCTATCTTTCCTTTTCTTTTTGAACCTTGAAAGCTATTGGATTTGTGGGATTCTTCTTTCACTCCATTTGCTGGTCTTCTTCTTCTGGTTGTGCTACAGAATTTGAAGGATGGCGGTTGGTTTTTCTAGCTTTGGGTGTCATGTTATTGTTGTTGGCACCCATTGTTAGCAGTTGGGTTCCATTTTACTATAGCAGTTCAATGGCAATTGGTATATGCCTTGTCATTATAATCCTTCTGTTTCAGGTAATATATAGTTTTGGAGTAGTATTTAAGCAAGTACAAGTTCAATTCTTCATTTGTAGATTTCACCACCATTTTATGAAATAGTTATAGGTAGCAATTATTCAATTATATTCTTTTGTATTAATCAGAGAGAGTATTTTGTTAAACCTCTAAAGTCAATGTACTTGTTTCAACCAATTTAGCTCACTGATATATGGCTCAAGATATACTTGGTATTGCTTCAAATTTTGCTTAATATTCATGTTGCTTTTCTTGATAGAGATGGCTTAGGTAACTGAAATTGGGATGAAAGGAGTTTAATGAGTTTATAAGGTGATGCTAAACAAGAGTTGGATGCTTTTGAGGCAATGGGACCATTGTATTAGATAGCAGCAAGCTTTTTCTGCTGTATTGGTCTTGTTTTAAGTTTTTAGCATTTATGTGGTGGAAGGGATGGTTTGCAGCATGCTAGCCACCACCTAGTAATATTCGCATTACTGGAACATGCCCAATACAGAAGCGTGCCAACCATTTTGGATTGAAACCCTAAACCCTAAACCCTAAACCGTCCTAAGCAATGTTAATGTCAATTGGATTGAATGCGAGTTGCCAAACTGTCCTAAGCAAACTGGATTGATGATATGTATCTACCAAATTCCTTTATCGCCACCAATGTCAATTTCTCAGTACTTGAAATTCAGTTTGATGTGTCTAACTTACATGGTTCAGCTTGAGAAGAGTCTCATCATAGTTAATTGTGAACAGTTGATTCTGATTTGATTTTGGAATATTAGGTAAAGACGATTTGATTGTCTTCATTGGTACCCAAAAAAAAAAAAGGGGTCATGTAGTAATTGTGAAGGCAAAACAAAATTTCCTTGTACGATCTGTAGATAACCATACACACAATTGTACCACACGGGTTCTCAGTTTTTCATTTTACTAGAGAAACAAGTTTAATTGTATGCTATCTATGATCAAATACAAGTGGAGTTACACTGAGATTTTCACAATTACTTGACATTGTCTTCGTCAATATAATCCCTAAAACCAGCAAGCGGGCAATTGTTTATAACCTTATAACATTATAACCCACAAGCGGGTTAATGTGTTACTAAAAATTCCTTAAATAACGGGAAACTAGTTACCAAACACCCTCTTAGGGCTGCAAACGAATCGAGCCGCTCGCTAGTCGGATCGACTAAAACACCCTGCCAGCAAACACAATTTTTTCAAACTCAAACATGAATATACTAAACTCAATAATTTTCAACTCTCCCCAACGAAAATACAAGATCATTTTGAGTTACTTATGCCATGTATAATAAACTCGATAACTTTCGATAATTTACATGCTGTGTTAGTAAATTTTTTCTACCCGCTTTTTCGGTTTATGAAGCAATAGCTGTGGCTTATATCTCTTCTTGTATTGGTTAATTTGTGTAACATATTTTGTGGATAGTTTAGTGAGAGTAACAGAGTTTATGTAAAAGTATCTTGGACAGTGAAAATTCTTCAGTAATTTATAGGATAGTTTTATTCCTTTAATAAGTGGTTACAATTTACAACTGTTATGCAGTTGTAATATATGATACATAAATGTCGTATAACACGATAAAAAAACACGGACAGAATTAGTAGCAGAAACGGAAAAAAAATATGCAGCAGAAATGGAAAAAAAAGAAAAATCAGCACAAAATGCGAGTTATCACACATGAAAAATATATTCCTTCCCGCTTTTTTTCTTTTTCGTGCAAAATTACCATAATTCGCATTTGACAAATGCGAGTTTAGCGAAACTCGCATTTGGCAAATACAAGTTTAGTGAAACTCGCATTTGTCAAATGCGAGTTTCACACGTGGAAAATTTATTCTTTCCACTTTTTTTTTCGTCCGAAATTACCATAACTCACATCTGACAAATGCGAGTTTCACTGAACTCGCATTTGTCAAATGCGAAAATCACAATCCCAGAAAACAAAATGCGAACCACCCTATTTGTAGAAATTTTTTTTTTTCCATCACAGTTTTAGAATTTCCTCTTGACAACGGTCCAATGACCAATGATCGAGGCATGCACAAACTGTGAGACTTTGTTGACCTCAAAACAAATATCCGACTGTGTGATGCATAAATACTGTAAAGCACCAACAAAACAGATTTTTCTTTCTCCATACATGACTTGGCAAGTAATTCATTGACATACTTTGCTTGAGAGAGGTGGATGCCATTCTTGGACCATGTAACTTCAATGCCAAGAAAATAACTTAGTTGACCAAGATCTTTCTATGCAAACTGATTTTATAAGTGTGAAATAACACGTTGAATAGCGTTAGAACTAGCACCCATGAGCAAGATATCATCCACATAGATAAGACAATAAAGAGTAACAGTATTGTGAGTGTAAATCAGCAAGGATCTGTTAGTCTCACTATTAACAAAACCCATTGATTTGAGAGTATCAGTGAGGCATTTAAACCACTACCTAAGGGCTTGTTTCAACTGCAAGTGGATTTATTCAACTTGCAGATATAATCAGGAAAGGAGGGATGCTTGAAACCTGGTGGTTGTGCCATGTAAGCATCTTCATCAAACTTGCCATGAAGAAAAGCATTGGATACATCTAACTGTTTAACGGTCTAGCCATATGTAATAGCAAGAGACAATGGCAGCTGAATAGCAGACGGTTTGACTACCAGACTGAAGGTATAGTTGTAATCGATTCCAAGGCATTGATTAAAGCGTTTTGTCACTAACCATATTTTGAACCAATGAAGTGAACCATCTGGCTTCTACTTAATACTAGGTATTCATTTTCAACTGATCACATTTTAGGAGGAATTAGGTGGAACAAGATGCCAAGTACTGTTGTGCAACATCGCATTAAATTCTTCCTCCATGGCAAGACACCAAACTTTATGTTTTGCTACCTCCTTGTAGGTCACAGGTTCCACAATAGTTTGGCTCTGAGCATGTAAAGCATGTGGTTTCAGACTGTTAGTTTGAGAATGGCTAATAATAGGATGCCATTTAGGAGGTGGTTGTTGTTGAGTATCAAATTTATATTAATCAACAATAAGAGTTAAACCAGGTGATATGAATGAGATTGATGTTTTAATGGGATTAGGATGAGGTTGAGATGATAAGGATGAAGTGGGAGATAGAGTTTGAGATTAGATAGGAATATGTGTTTGAGAAGGATTGGGATTGTTATCCGATGGAGTGTTAGTGGTGAGCACAAGTTGGAATACAAATAGTGATAACGGAACAGCAGCTGGTGGCTGGCAAGTTGGTGGTTGCTGCTACACTAGAGTTTGTCTAACTCGTGAAAGCGAAAGGAAACTCCTGTTCAAAAAAAATAACGTGACGTGAGACAAAAATCTTAGAAGAGGACAAATCAAGATAATGAAAACCTTTGTGGAATTTGCTATAACCAAAGAAAAAACACTTCTTAGACAGGGGTTTGAGTTTATTGCAAATATAAGGTCTGGTCCAAGGGTAACACAAAAATCCTAAGACATGAAAATTTTAATAATCAGGAAGTCTACCAAAAAGAGTGGTAAAAAGATTAGAACAAAAAGACTGTAAAAGCATTGGACACTTCTAACTGTTTAACGGTCCAACCATATAAAATGGCAAGAGACGACAGCAGCTAAATAGTAGATGGTTTGACTACTGGACTGAAGGTATAGTTGTATCAACTCCAAGGCATTGATTAAAACCTTTTGCCACTAACCATGCTTTGAACTTGTCTACCGAACCATCTGGCTTCTGCTTAATACTATGTACCCATTTTCAACCGATCACATTTTAGGAGGAATTAGGTGGAACAAGATGCCAAGTACTGTTGTGCAACATAGCATTAAATTCTTCGTACTTGGCAAGACATCGAGCTTCATGTTTTGCTGCCCCCTTGTAGGTCACAGGTTCCACAAGAGTTTGGCTCTGAATATGTAAAGCATATGGTTTTAGACTCTTAGTTTGAGAATAGGTAATCATAGGATGCCGTTTAGGAGGTGGTTGCTGTTGAGTATCAAATTTAGATTAATCAACAATAAGAGATAAGTCAGGTGATGTAGATGAGATTGATGTTTTAATAGGATTAGGATGAGGTTGAGATGATAAGGATGAAGTGGGATATAGAGTTTGAGATTGGATAGGCGTATGTGTTTGAGTAGGATTGGGATTGTTATCAAATGGAATGTTGCTGGTGGGCACGAGTTGGACTATATGTAGTGATAACGGAATAGCAGTTGGCAAAAAATTGTGACTGGCAAGTTGGCGGTTGCCGCTGGTGCAATGGAGCTTGTCTGACCCGTGGAAGCGAAAGGAAACTCCTATTCAAAAAAGACAACGTGACTTGAGACAAAAATCTTAGAAGAGGACAAATCAAGATAGTGAAACCTTTGTGCAATTTGCTATAACCTAAGAAACAACACTTCTTAGACAGGGGTTCGAGTTTGTTAGAAGTATGTGGTCTGGTTTAAGGGTAACACAAAAATCTAAGGACGTGAAAATTGTAACAATCAGGAAGTCTACCAAAAAGAGTGGTAAAAGGATTAGAATTTTTTAAGAATGGAGTAGGGAAGCAATTAATGATATAAATTGTGGTGTCAAATGCATGAGTCCAATAATGGTTAGGAACGGAATAATGTCTAAAAAAGATATCCCCGTTTCTACAATATGTTTGTATTTTATCCTCGCACAACCATTTTATTCTGGAGTTTTAGGACAACAACTTCTTGGTGTTATACCATTTTATAAAAGATAAGATGTTATAAACTAGTATTCGCCCCGCTCCCTAATTAGCTTGAAACTGTTTAATAGCTGTGTTAAAAAAAATTTCAACAAGATGACAGAATTTGATAAATACATTGAGAACAATAAATTTGAATTTAATGAAATAAATCCAATATTATTTACTATAACGGTCACAAAACAAGATATAATATTGATTGCCATCTACAAAAAGAATAGGGAATGGTCCCCACACATCTAAATAGACTAGTTCTAGTGGTTTTTGGGCTCGATATTCTGAAGCAACAAATTACAACTGATGATTCTTACTGAACTATGAGCATGACACAACTGTTCAATATAACTAATGAAAGGAATTTTAGCTTGTTGAAGAGCATGACGAATGATTCTGTAATTGACATGACCCAACCATGAATTCCATTAAGACAGATTTTAAAAATGCTGATCACTACAAGAAATTTAGCCTTTTGTGACAACATTCTTAGTGACAATAGGAAAACTTGTCACAGTTGATACATTTTAATGACGACTTTTGACGTCGTCACAAATGACTTACCATAGATTAGTCATTAGTGACAACATGCGATTAGTCATCGCAATATAGGTGGCGCATAACAAGCCAACTTGGCAGGAAATCACCTTTGTGATGATTTGAAAAAATGTTGTCACTAAAATAAGGCATACAATGACAACTTTTAATGTCGTCACTATTAAATTATTGGTTTAGAGTTAGTGACAACAATTTGTCATCACTTCCAGTTGTACTTGTTCCTGAGTCACTTTCATTAATTCAACTATACCACCCTAATTTTTTCAATTTAGCCCCATCTATGGTAAACTAATTTTATTATTTTACTGTCGTACTCCATCTTTTACAATTTAGCTCCGTATGTAAAAAATTAATTTCATTATCTCTATTTTGGCATCCTATTTTTTGTAATTTAGCCTCATATGTGATAACTTTGTGACGACTTGGCATTAGGTTGTCACTGAAATAAGTCATACAGTGACAACTTTGAATGTCATCACTGTTAGTCTATTGCTTCAGAGGCAGTGACAACAATTAGTCATCACTGACTAAATTACTTGTTCCATAAACCACTTTCATTAATTCTACTATGTCACCCTAACTTTTACAATTTAGCCCCATTCATGATAAACACATTTTATTAATTCTAGTATGGCACCCTATCTTTTACAATTGAGTTCCATATGTAATATACTAATTTCATTAACTCTACTATTGCACCCTAACTTTTGCGATTTAGCCCCGTATTTAATACACCAATTTTCTTAACTCTATTATAACATCTTAACTTAAACAATTTAGCACCATATGTAATTTTCCAATTGTATTAATTCTAATATAGCACCGCAACTTTTGTAATTGAGCCCCATATGTAATATACCAATTTTTTTAATTCTACTATGACACCCTAACTTTTGCACTTTGGCCCCATGTGTAATAAACCAATTTCATTAATTGTAGTATGGCACCCTATCCTTTACAATTCTGCCCCTAATTTGTTTAATTATCAAAATGCTACTAGTATCTTAATAAACAACGAATGCATTTTTTATGACTTTTCGAAATTCAGTTAGTAATATGTTATAAATGTAAAAAAAAGTAATAGATCCCCTATTTAGTCATCATGACAACATGTACAAAATTGGTAGTTAGCATAATCTAATAATAGAGACAATGAACAAAGGAATTTAACATGAAACTAAATCTAATCCTCATATTGGCATGAGGAAAAGTTGTTATTATTATAATTTTCACATTTAGTGTTCATGAACTAGTACTTTTATAAAATAGATTTAGTATTTTATACATATGTTAGCAAACTATTTTAATTGTTTGATCAACTAATTAAATTGGTTGTAAGCCCTCATCAAACTGTAACACCCACATAATAGATAGGACCACAAAATGAGTACCAAAAATATTTTGATTAAGAGAATGTTTATGTTTTTAATCATAAACATATTTTGTAACAGCTTTTATATTTTTTTTAAAACAATTTTACTGTACAACAAACAAAAAGGTTGTATATTAGTTTAAAAAATTTAAAAGAATATTTGTCCAAACACACAAAATTTTTGCATTCTAAAATTGCAATTCAACTTGAGAGCAAAAGAAATAAGAAAATTGAAAATAATAGAAAAAACTAATTGCATGAATACAAGAAAAACGGAACAGAGAGAAATAGGAAAAAGGTCAAAGAAAGTGTGACATTGTTTACTTTAAATGGAGGGAAGGCGTGATTCTACAAATTAACAGCGGAACTGAAAATTTCAAGAGGAGTGCGCAGGTGATGGTATTTTAATGAAACGACATCGTTTGAGGAGCCAATCTCCCTACACTCTTAAGTCCCGAACACTAAACCAAAATAGCAATCCTTTCTTCTTCTCCCCATCTTCCTCGCTCAGCCACACCTTGTCATCGTACCAAATCCAGCCACAAATTTGCTAGAGTTTCTCAATGTCAACCATGAATTAGTGTAGGAAATGCTTTGAATGTGGAGAGTTTTATCTATTTTGCTGTAGAAAAACCCCTAATAGGGTTGCTGAACTGACCTAGGGCAAGAAATCAATTGGGTCATGAAAATTTGGGTGAAAGGTAGAGGTTGGAGTTGAAGCTTCGGCAAAAACAAGAGGCTAGGGATTGAAGGCATAGTTTGAGGTAATTTCAATATTTTGTGTTTGAATTTGAGTGCATTGTGCAAATGTTGTTAGCTGGGGCTTGTTTAATGATTCATGTCCAGTGGGTTTTCTTGAAGCCGTAGATGAGTTGTTCCAAATTGAGCTTCCGTTTTATTTTACAATTTTTTATAGCCTATTAATTCTTCCATTTTGATGATGGTGGCTTTGTGTGTGTTGGATTCTATCTTGGAACTACAGCTGTGTGTCTTAATTTTTCCAAATGGCGTGGTTTGAAGTGGGGAGCAGGGGATTGTAGCTTATGATTGGTGATCTTCTGGAAGCTTTACAAAGCTATGGCTTTTCTTCCATTTTCAAGTGGGAAGCAGGGGATTGTAGCTTGGAACTACATTTTTGTGTCTTAACCGAGAAAGTAGTCCAGGACATATAGCCATAGAGACCCACTCACTGGTGAAACCAATTAACAGGTTCGTTTTTTGTGGTCTTTCCTATTCCACTCAGCTATAATAGATGATCTGAATGGAAAGAATAAAATCACTGCTTTAATGGGTTCGAAATGGTAGCTTCACATGTTTGAATCTATTGAAAGTTTTGATCTTTTACTTTTATAATTTTATTTTACATCGGTTAAAATTTTTTCTGCATTATTTCTAATGCAGGTGAAACAGTCACAGTTGTTGGTGATCAAAACCCAGCACTACTGAGATATTTTGATTGTACACGTTTAGGACCTCGTTCAGCTTTTGATGGCAATGTTGTGTATCAGTTTGAGATAATGGAATACGTACGTTTCATTAATTTTGAGTAGCAACTGGGTTTCAAGTTACCTTGCTGAAACTTGTCACTATATATTCTCCAATGAATACTCTTTACTATAGAATGGTGATCGGCTTGTTTCACAATTCTAATAGGATAGAAAGTGTACCCTCTATGTCCACATGCGTCACACAGTTAGCAATTATTTTCGCATGTCCATAATGAGATACTAAAAGTCGGTAGTTTGTTAGACACCTAAGAAGAACGTGTTATGTGTTATGTATTAATAACTTGCTTTCTTAGTCTGCATCACAGAACTAATATCTGTCATTTTGTAGAAAATTTCTCGGTGAACTACCATCTTGATTTTATGAATATTTACCAGCCATATACCAATCTTTGGTTCTGTTAAGAATATAAAAGCCCCAAGTCATTCTAGCCTCTTACTGCTATAGAGAAATTTCTAAAAATGTTATGAATTTTAAATTTTTTCTGCAAATAGGGTGATTTGGGTGTAGGGTTCAGGCCAGTAAATTTCGCATTTGGAAAATGCAAGTTCCAGTGATTTCGCATTTCCCAAATGTGAGTTCAGTGGAAAATGCCAAATTAAAAAAAATGAAAATGAAAAGGGAACTCGCATTCGGAGAATGCGAGTTCTATTGAACTCGCATTCCGAGAATGCCAGTTCCTTGGGGAAAAAAAAAAGAAATGATTAGAACTCGAGTAGGGATCAAGTGAGTTATTAGCTTCCTTGGAGACTGAATGTTTAATTGATACTCTTGAGGCTTGTGAAGCTAATAACTTGTTATTGAACAATAGTATGACGCATACAAGATGATGGACATTGGAAGAGAGAATATGGATTTGGTCGGGCTTTGATCAATGTGCAATGAGTAAATCGGATGGTCAATGGTCATGTGGCCATGGATGAGGGTGTTAATGAGGAAAATACTGCTAATGTTTGTGCTCTTTCATGTTTTGAAGATGTTCCTGATGGAAACAATGGTTTTATCTCGATACTCAGAATGGCTGGATTGTTTGACAATCGCAGCACTCAAGATCAATTTATATCTGATGGAGTATTATTTGATAACCCGGTGTCCGTGATCGAACTATATCTGATGAAGTATAATTCCAAGACGCTGTGTTTCCTTCTGCAAGCTCAAAGGTGGGAGAGTTTAAGGATGCGTCGAGACGCATGCACCGCCTTTCTTTGATGGTTCAACAAGTTTGGAACATGCACCCCATCATGGGAGTCTTGAGGCTGCCGTGAATTGGCTTGATGTTGAAATCAAAGGCGATAGGGAAAGCATCTTAGAATGCATGAATTTCTTTGACTATGATAACTATGAAAAAGAGTTTGAGAGCCCGGCTAAGAATAGTCTGATTAGACCGTGAGTAAGTTAAGAATCAAGATATGTGTAGGCGTAGAAACAAATTCTAAGCTTTATAAGAAAAGACTTCAAGAACTTAAGTCACTTCTTATGTTTTTATTTCTAGATTGTTTGTGCTTTTTTGAGAGCGGTATGCTCTTCTTCAATGCTATACAGATTTATCTATTCATCAATAAATGTAGTGTTTTTTAACTCAGAACCGATAATTTTAATGTGGTACATTCTCAAAATCTGTATAATTGTGAATCACTATCCTTTTTGACCAACAAAACGAAGTCAAATTGGAATTGTGGAACTATGACCACCATCTTTTGGCATCTTCATGTTTGTCGATATGAATCATTATCACATCTTCCAATAAATAAAGTCGCAAGTCCTTTCAAGCTAGGCACGATTCAATATATAATAATCTCCATAGACCACTTTGTTTGGACCATTGACATAGATATTTTTGTGTAAACAAGAATAGGTTTAGAAAAATTGGGACTACTCCCAGGAATTAGTCCATCATATATATGAGTAAATCGTTTGTTTATTCTAATGTAAATTACGTATAACTCCTATAATGTTTCAAAGTTGCCTACTATGACATTTAGTACCTTTTTTTTCGAAGGGGGGGCGGTTGGGGATGGTGTGGAGGCAGTGACTTTCTATCTTGATCCCTTCTATGATCAGTGTCTGATAAAAGAGGCACGCTGTGTAAATTATCGAAAGTTATCGAGTTTATTATACATGGCATAAGTAACTCAAAATGATCTTGTATTTTCATTGGGGAGAGTTGAAAATTATCGAGTTTAGTATATTCATGTTTGAGTTTGAAAAAATTGTGTTTGCTGACAGGGAGTTTTCGTCTACCCGACTAGCGAGCAGCTCGATTCGTTTCACTCGAGGTTTCTCTAATATCACTTAGTGTTCTTGAGATTTTAAAAATATTACTTACCTCCTCTTGTAATTGCCAAATAATTGTATTAACCCTCATTGGATACATCATTTGTATATCAAATAAATGGAACTCAAAAAATTGAAGAAAAAGAAACAAAATTCACTTTCTTCTCTTTTCCCTATTTTTAAAATTTTCTCTTACTCATTTTTGTGGATGATTATGTAATACATGATAAAAAAACACGGACAGAATTAGCAGTATAAATGGAAAAAAAATATGCAACAGAAATGGAAAAACAAAATTTGCATCAGAAATGGAAAAAAAAAGCAATAGAAACGGAAAAAATTAATTGACAAATGCGAGTTTAGTGAAACGAGAAATTTCTAGAAATAGTCTGTTTTTTATTTTTTTTCTGCAAATAGGGTAAATTGGGTGTAGGTTTCGACTGATGTTCATTTGCGAATGCGATTAAGAAACTCGCATTCTGCAAATGCGAGTTTCAGATTTTAAAAAAACAAAATTTGTTTAAACTCGTGATTCGCCGAACGCGAATGAGGAAACTCAGAGAATGCGAGTTCTATGGAACTCGCATTTCATGAATGCGAGTTTCAGCCAATTTTTTAATTTTTTTAAAATCTGAAAATCGATTTGCAACGCGACCAGATAAAAAAGCTTTTAAAAAATGGAAGTTTCAGAATATGGCATTGACCAAAAATTAATGTAAAAAATTCCTAGAAAAATCAAAATAAATTTCTCCGTCAAATAATTTTAATGGTCAAAACTAATCTGGTAGTAGTAAACATCTTGTACTTTGCTATTTTGTGACCCACCAACATTTGACATTTGAAATACTATAGTTTGACTGTCACAGTTAGGGGCATGTAGGTTTTGCCTTTCACATTTAGTCACTTTTCTCATCACTGGGAGCAAAGGAGTATAAGTTTTGCTTTAATAGTTTTACAAAATGTTCATCTCCAAAGAAGCAAAATTGATGAGGTAGTGTATTTATATTGACATGCGATCATAAAAAAAGTTAGAAAACATCCCAGAAGCTTTCGATTGGTTATGTATTTTCAGAGATTTCAAGGCTTCTTCTGCCATTGAAGTACTTAAACTGATCTTGAAAACCCTATTTCCCACTATAATCCTTGTAATAGCGTAACCTCAGTGCTAGTGGTTGTGTATAAACATATACTATAGCCTTGTAAGCATGGTTAAATGTAAAAGTAGTTGCATTTTTTTTGGAGCATATGCATCAAGACGTGCTGGTACGAAATTTGTAGATTAGCCATAAGAAGCTTAGTTTTAGAGCGTGATTCTATAAGATGGTGAATAGCATAACATTTTTTTCCCATTCCTACACGTATTCCTATTTATGTACTACTTACGACTCCGAATGTGTAATTCTCATGTGACCAACCCTAAACCGTAAACCTTCGAACGCTATAACCCTATTGAATTAAATCAAAACCATAAACCCTTACCCTAACCCTAAAATCGTAAACCCTAAACCTTGAACATGAAATCTTAAACAATGAACCCTAAGACCCTATAGACACAAACTCTAAAACCGTAAACCCTAAACTATTGCGCCATATAGCCCTAAAGGCGTAAACCCTAGAACCATAGAATCCGAAACCGTACAACCCTTCAACCCTAAAACTATAAACCCTACAACTCGAACGTATATTCCCTCATGTAAAGTGTTTTTTAATCATAGACTGTAACTTTCATCGTAGAAATGATGACTAGACCGATGGCCTCTAACTGTCGTACGTAGTTTTCCTGTGTTAGAACTTGTATATTTTCAAATTATATAATACTTTGTCCCCATATGACCTCAATATTTTGCATGCTACATTTAAACTAATTTGGTTGTCGGTTTTCATATTAATGGATATTTTATCAATTAAATCTGAATTAGTAGTATGACATATTAATTTTGTGCGTGTATTGAAAAATTGTAGACATCTTATACATTGTCAAGTCAATTGCCTAAACTAGATAATAGAAAAATTGTAGACATCTTATACAATGTAAACCATAAACCGTACCGAATTTTTATAATGATTTGTCAGCTATGTTTTGGATGTTTTTTTAGACGGTAGGGTTGAAAATACCTTAACTCACAACTTCGCCTTAATATTGCATAATTCGTATTTATGTTAGCGCCATGAGAGCAGTTAACAATGATATTTGTAAAAAAGTAAGAATTTTTTGGCATCTTCCCTTTAATAGTAGTATACGTCATCCATTATGTTACCTAATTCGCTAATAATTTTTTCGGCATGTGCTAGGGTTGTAGAAAATTGGGCCGAAGTCGACACCAATTGAGGTCGCCAAAGTATCTTAAACCGTCAGAAGTCGAAAATTGAGGTGTGAGCAAACGTAAAATATATGTAGCACCAACTTTGACGTAATGGTAAAAAACTACTAATCAATACATGGTCAATGCCCTCCAAGGTGTCCACCAGTACCACACTCTCTACGCCTACGCTGGCCCCAGTTCCTCTACGGGAGGATTTGGCACAACCGAGTCGCTATGGTGTGTGCCTCATGTCCCTCCTGCTGATCATGCAAAGCCTCAGTCCGAGTCTCCAGCTGTTCCAGACCTCCATGCGGATGACTCGAGGTTCCATGTTCTAGGTCCGCATAGGTGTAGGTCTTGAACGGCACCGTGACCTAGACGCCGCTCCGGATGCATGATCTCGGCTGGGTGTGAGCATAGTCGATCCACCACAAAAGTGCTCGGTAGCCATAGTGCTGCCGCCAGCCTCCCTGGGATGTGTCTGAGATTGCACCCCACGACGCCTACCACCGCCATGCTGGCCTCCACCTACATTTCTAGGAGCACGCTCAGCACGACGAGGGTCAACATGGCGTGGAATGTCACGTATAGGTGGAGGTCGAACATCAAGACGCCGGACTGCTGTAACCTATCGCCTACAAACTCTCGATGGCACGGAGATGATGCCTGCCCCTCGATTGTCGACTCGTAATCTAGCGCCATGTAATGAATGCGCCACATAGCATCCACCGTTGCAGAAAGGGCACATTAAGAAGTGCGTAGTACGAACTTAGACGAACACAAGATCATTTCGCCATGCATGCATTTGTGTAATGTTACTACGCTAGAAACTTACAAGATACTCTACTCGGGCGCTTATCGCCTGGAACCCTCGAATAGGAGGATGCCGCTCGGTTCGACACGTAGATAACTGTCGGACGATACCAAAAAATAGTCATCCGATGGATAAGTAGTATCGCCAACCATCCGCCACCATCCCATGCCTATGAGTCCATGTCAATGTAATGCACGTGTGCCAAGCTCCAATCCTGATTCTTCTTCCCACGGCGGCTAAACTTATGTAGCACGGCATTATTCTCGCCGCGAGTCGCACCCACCCGCAAACCAATCCATAACTCGATGAGGGAGATGGGGCTCGACAACCTCCCAACAAATGATGAACGTGACAGCTCTCCAATGTCACGCCCCGCAAGACAAGACGCAGTAGGGATGCAAGAATGTCCTCCACACGGGAGCCAAACGAACTGAAAATTAATTCAAAATACTATGAGCACAACAGGAGCATGAAAATTTTACAGAACAGTAAGCAACAACGGATAGAGCAGGGACAACCGATTCCGAAATGGGAAACAGGATTAGTACGTATTTCACTATCTCAGATCAGATTCAAGGTTCGCCGACAAACTTCGACCGTGCAAACAACAGAAATTAATAATTGTTTCAACATTAAATGCTATTCATAAACATTGGTACAGCACTCGGACGTAAGCCGGTCTCTAAGAGCTGGCAAGACATGACGCACAACTCGGTGTAGGTCGAGACCAACATCCCACCTATACAATTTTTTTAAAAAAAATAAATACTGTTAGTAGTTCATTTGTAACACTAGTTTTACAGTTCAATTGCATGTAATGTCAGATTAGAACCATACCTAGCTCCATAAGGCCCGGGATAGTGGTCTAGTGGCCGCACACGATCGGGACGCAATGTCGGCATGCGTTCCCACGCCCATATCTGCATTTCTTAAAAATGGTTATTCCATTGCAGGGTAACATGTTACAACACTTTCCAGCTAGGACGAATGACGATCGACACGCATACCCGGAGAAGCGAATGGTCCAGCAATATCTGTAGTAGCAGGAAGAGTGGCGGTGCATAAAGACCGGTACAGGAATGCCAGGACTGCACTCCCCCAACTATACTCCCCAAGTGTCTCTAAATCTCGGAGAAGTGGAAGCCACATCAGGGAAAGTTTATTCCCGGACTTATCCGAGAATAAATGGCCGCCCAAAAGCAATAAGATGTACACACGAGCCCGCTGCAATGTGTCGTAGCATCCGCCGGCTCCTCGCCCAGCTCCGTGGACAAACAACTAACTCTCAGGCGGCCCCCATCAAAGTCAGTCGGATCTGGTGAAAACCCTAGAAGCTCCGCACAAATGCATCTCCACTCCTCGCCGGTATGCGCAACATCCACACCCGTAACTGGGGGTCCGTCAATGCGTAATCCCCATATGACCTCAACATCCTGTAACGTCACAGTAGCCTCTCCGACGGGGAGATGGAAGGTGTGTGTCTCCGGGCGCCATCTCTCTACTAGACTGGTGATCAAAGCATGATCTAAGTGCTGATAGCCGCGTGAGTACCTCAAACCGCTATGCGGATGTAGTGTAGCACCCGCCGTATCGGTCTGTGGTCCTGCTTTTATCGCGACCGCGGACGACGAGCCGATCGCCTGGAATATACCCATAGAAGACGGAATGGGCCCCAGTCCCTCCGCAATATCGGTCAAATACGGACCGGGGTGCACATCCAACTGGGGTGCCGCCATATCCGCCTCGTCCCATTAAGAAAAACACTAAACTAAGTGTAAGTTAACAAATTACTCGGTTAAACTTTACACTTTTTAAATGAAGTTGGAAACAGTCAAACATAATCTTATAGATTAAGCACCTCTGAAACAACAATAAACCATTGTAACCCTTTTTACAAATTCCCTAAAGCTATGCCGCTCGATATCCTTTTTTAATAATACAAGGAAATGCTAGGCAATTAGTGGGCTATTTTCAACGAACGGGGGAAGGCATAACATAATACAGACATGAGCAGAAAATGGATTTCATAAATCTGAATTAGAAAACGTGAAAAATCCATGAAATTAGGCGCCGTTGCCGTATGTTGGATGTGTTTTCCATGATGCACATTTACCAAAAAAATTTTGGCAGACCCTCCCCTATAATTTCAGTAAAACTCCCTGCCAACAAATACATTTCCTTGCAAACCCAAATATAATGCAACACAATAAACAACATTTAACTGGTCTCCAAATCTAGAATAAGGATTACATCAAACATATGAATTTCAACACCTACAAGTTAAAATGTAAAACACGAACGACCGCGGGTCAGAAGTACCAAAGTACAGTTTTGAGTGTAATTCTATACCACGCATACAACTAGTCACGGCCTAAAGTTTGGGCAATTCCTCCAGACCCCTTTCATGACAAGCAGTACATCTTCTCGGTTCCCTCTCTCTCATCCATTTCATTAAATTCTTCTTAACCCGTCCCCGCCTTCCTTGTAATGAATCATCACCTTGCAGCTCCCACCCTCCTCCCAATTATCGATGCGGTAAAGGATTGAAAATTCCAGAATACCGGAACCACCGAAGTTTTGGTGAATGATTGATCGACATGCATGTTCGATTATCCCCTCGGTATCTACAAATATAACGCGAGAGCACGGCAGCCGCCACTTTCCGCGACGAGTATTCGCTTCTCCAAATACTTGACGCTCATTTCCCCGCCATCCATGCGGCGTCACGCTTAGATACCGGCTATGATGCCACAACCCCTGCATTCCCGCTTTCTTTTCAGCAACAACAAAACGTCGCCATATCCTCGCGGGAAATCTATGACGACAATGACCGCATCCGCTTCTTCTTAAATAGTTCGACCGTCGATGCAATGTCGATCGACGCAGTTCGGATCGCAGATGTCGCCCCCAGGACATTATTATAACTTCTGGACATGTTGGTGGTAAGAATACCCAACGACGCACCACCATCGTGAACAAGGCACCATTTTTCTTCTTCATTTCGATAGATAGTCCCACGCATCCGAAATTTTGTCGCATCTCACGCTTCGCCCCTCCACTTGCGATCTGCCGAAGCTTTCCCTAACGCCAAAGACAACCGCTGAGGTGTAATCCTTATGGCGCTCATGAGATTGCTCGACATGTCGGCGTAATCTGGAATGCCATCGCTCCATCCAAGTAGTCGTGTGTCGACATTGCTCGGACGATACCTTGATGTCGATCTGATATCACACATACTGGAAACCGGTCTTTAAGGACATGGTAGCGTAACTGGTACAGGAACCAGTCCCAACTCTCAATTGTCTCCTCGTCGACAAGAGCGTATGCAAGCGGTAGAATCTGATTGTTTGCATCTTGCGTCACTGCAATAAGTAGCTTGCCTCTGTACTCACCACGCAAGTGAGTGCCGTCAACACAAACTACGGGTCTGCACATGCTGAAAGACAGAATTGCAGGTCCAAATGCCCAGAACACGTACCTAAAGGTCTTCACCCGGTCACCGCTTTCCGGGTGGTGCACCCACGTAACAACCGACCCTGGATTTGACTGAACAAGTGCATGCATGTACTTGGGGAGTTCGGAAAAATTTGTATCCCAACTTCCGAATACAATATCAATAGCCTTCCGCCGACCGTACCACGCCTTCTTGTATGTGATGTCAACCTTCAAATCTGTCTTTATGACAGACATGATGTTCTTAACCTTGAAACCGGGATCGTCTTCAACACTGCGAACAATGTGACTGGCAATAACTGACGAAGTCAAATTTCTGTTATTATTACCGGACAATGAACCAAGGCATGTATGATCCCTAGTCCACCTAGTAATCTGCCAGAGTCCGTGAGTCTTCTTCTGAAGTGCTCTGATGGACCAATCGCATTCTTGCATACCCGGTCCGTCGGACCATAACTTGCATCTTGCAACCCAAGTGTCCCTCTTACTCTCCACAACCCTGAACTCTCTATTTTGCTCGATAGACCATAACCTGATAGCCTTCACGAGCTGCTGCTTGCTTTCAAAGCGCATGTTTAAGCAAATATTCCTGTTTTCCTCACAGAATACTCGTGAGCATCATCGCGATCACCAATGTCATCTCATTGTAGGTTTCAAGATTTTGGAAAATGCTAATCCACGGGGACATAAACTGCCACAAGTGCTTGATGGGCGCCCACTGCATTTCTGCCAGACGACCGGAGTCATCGGCAAAGCCGCTTTGATGGTAGGCGGTTGGAACGGTCCGCTGGTCTCATCATCCGAGCCACTTGGGGGGCGCCCTGGACTCCTTCGAGTCCTCCGCATCAACCTCGATCTGATTCGCTCGTAGGGAATTGTGGTGCCCCGCACACGCCATCGCCTTCAACAACTGTGTTACTTGGACCGGGATTAGAGTGCTGTGTACGGGGACACTGCTGAAATGTCTGTGTCGGGTCAGTGAACGTAGACATTGAGTCCACATCATGAAATGGGGGGCCGTGAAAGGGCTGGGGTACGGCATATTGGCTCAGAATGGCCTGCATCGCGGTTGGTGACCACAACTGTTCCCTAAATATATCTCTGTTCGAGTTGTGAGATGCGGATCTCGGCTCAGGTACAGCCGTGTGGGAGGGACGATGCTCCCGCATTGGATCCGAACAGGCATTGAAAAGGGACATCATCGGTCCGGCGCTTGAGCTGGGAATTGGGCCACACCGCTCCCGCCAATGTAGATTTCGCAATATCGGATGTGTCTCGCGCCACCAATCGTACATATCCTCCAATGTTTCATCATCCACTATTGGAGAAGTAGTGTAGACCGAGTGACCGCACGGTTGACGGAGCAGTAATCTAAGTCTGAACATCCCTTTGTCAAGGCCCATATATTCATAAATTTTGTCGACTAACTCGTCGTACGAAACCCTGCGACGCAGTTTTACTGATCGATTGCAGGTAGGAGGGAAGTAACACACTGACCCCTCACGGAACTGTATTTGCCCTCCCCAATAGAAAAATACTCGCAGAGGTCGCTCTGCAGACATGTTCCCGAATTCTGCAATCACATAGGTAAACTGATGATCAAGAAGATGATTATTACAGCAAGTTACACGTGACATAAGCACGTAGATGCGAATAACAACTCTAGAAAGTGCTTAACATAAACAACACTTGTTGCCTACTAAGGATTACGTTGAAGGTCAAATCCAAACAGTTGGAAAGTAATGTGATAGGAAAAAAAGCCTAAGACGGCGGGTACATTCAATGATACAGAGCCAGCATGAGACGGAAAATTGAAGCCTATTATTTGAATCGGTGATTGCACACTGATGACCGCTGAACTGAAGCACCGATCGCGACTTTAGCAAAGGTATATTTTGAGCATCGACTAGCTTACTAGCATAGCAGTTGGAAAGGATTAAGGAAATGGATAATTTAATGGAGATGTAGGTAAGAAAACGCATGAATAAAACTGCAGGAGTACCCACTCGTAACCCTCCATTCTGAATGTCACCGTAACTAGTTCAAATACAATAACCGAATGCATTACATGATTTCCGTAACTAATTTTGAGCACAATACTTGACAAATTATGTCAAGCGGATGTCTTCCAACCAACGTAGTGAAAACCCCAAATGTGGGTGCCCGAGTTAAGAAACTAAGTTTGCGTCACAAATTTTTACAAATAATTTGACAGAGCCTCCCCTATAACATGATCGAAACTCCCTGCCATTAACCACAAATTCCAAAAACATAAAATCTCATCGTCTTATCAATTGCACACAGCTATGCTTATGCTACCGCATTTAATGTTTTATCGAAAGTTTCACTTGGAGTCAATTTCGTGACTAGAGGACAACAATATTATCAGAACTTTCTATTACAGCTCGGGTAGAACGCATTCATAACATAGCAAACTACAACGACAAGATTAAGGTCCAGAAAATCAACTACAACAAGCAACCTTCTAACATGCATCTGCTAACATCAAACACAGCTGTCAATTTCTATGGATTCGAGACTACTAACCTAGATATGAATCTGCAGGTCCCCTTGAGCTCCGACAAATCAATACAAAGGGATGAAAATGTACAGTTGCTGTTTTGGCTGCAAAACATCCAGAACTCAGCAGTTATTCACTTGTTTATCATGAAATCATACGAAAATGAAATCGATAAGAGAAGATGAAGGTCAGCCAAATCCAAAACTAAGATGTATTAATTCAGCCTACTTAGAGGCAGAAGAATGAAAAGTAATTGACAGATCCAACTTGCCCATACGTGCTCATAAACAAACTCATTAAGAAACAGAATGAAACAGAAGCTGAATAACAACAGGGAAAATATGTTGACGGATTTAGAAAGGACATTATGTAAACAAAATGTCCATACATTTCGACATAGTCCCCCCTATAAAAGTACTAAAACTTCCTGCTAGCAAACGAATTTTTTTTTAAGCTCCTGTTGCATAACATCCCCGCGAAGCACATTGGACAATGCTATGTTTATCATACATCGCCAAAAGGCTTACCGAGGCTTGTTTTTGTGCCATGTATTTTTTATATAATACAAAACCTTTCTTCGTAAACTAGGTGCCTTTCCACCAGTAGGCATATAAAAATGCGATTCAATTCACAGAAATGGAGAAAAATACTATGGAACGCTCGACTTTGCTTAGTTTGCATGGTAGATCGTGTGGGCAAAATTAGAAATGGTTTTATGTAAACATAGTCTATCAAAAATTCGGCAGAGTCTCCCCTATAAACCTACAAAAAACTCCCTGCCAACACGAAAAAAATTTTTTTTCAGCTGTCATTGAATAACATCAGATTTCAAGGCGCATTCGCCAACCACATATTACCATCCAACGGCTCAACTGACTATCATGCAAATGGAAATTAATACAAAAGGCTTGCGGGCCATGGCAGTATTGGGATGCACAGCAATTATAACCAATTGTAACATACAATTGCTGACAAAGAAATACAGCAATTTCTGTTGCAGCAAAATTTAGTGACCTCATTGTCGCACACACACACGCCGATCACTACATTTATCTTACCACCCGCTAAGTGTCTCCACCCGCCTGAAGCCAACAACTCTGGGGGAACGCTACAAGTCTCCTACGCCCTCAAACTGGCACACCAACTCTGCAGATTATTTCTCCACCCCAACCTGCAAATCGTTCATTGAAATGTTACAAAATCATTTGAAATAAATGCATACCGACATCAGACTTAACTAAATTGATATATTGCAAGTAAACTGCATTTTCCATCCCTTTTTTAACGAAGTTACACCATTCTCGCATTATAATGCGAAATCACATATATTGTCCAAACAAAAAAAACATCAAATTGAGAATGGCAACTTGCTTGTTTAAGGACCCAGGCATGGCTAAACGCATTCAGCCGGCAAACAAGACAGAAGAAAAGCGCTAGACTCCAACACGAGAAAATGTAGAATAATATACGTAGTCATTAAGCCTAAACTTCTATTTAGAAATTATACCTACAGTCATAACTGGAATTGAACCTACAAAAGTATTATCCAACTAAAGTGCAGATATGCTTGGTGAAGAGTATAGGAATTTCTCCTCTGCATCCACTACCTAGTATGTTAGACTACTTTTTCTTGATAAGGAATTCGAAGTGAAATCTTTAGGATCCAACATTTGTATGTTGATTTGATCGTTAGTGTTGTGTCAGCTAAATCTCCTCGACATTGAAGTTGGAAAAAACCCATTCTTGGTTTGCAAGTGCACTAAAAATATGGCATCGGGAATGGGGGAAAACAAATTAGCAACAGAAATGGCAAATAAAATGCATCCGAAATGGGAAAAAAGTAAGAAGCAACAGAAAAGAAAACAAATACTTGCATCAAAAAGGGAATACATAAGCAGCAACAGAAACGGAAAGAATAGGCGCATCATAAATTGCAAAAAAAGATAAACAAAAGTAGCAAACGAAACGGAAAAAAAAAAAAACATTTCCACCGCAAAGAGAAACAGAAATTACCCGAAAAAACACAGGCAAAACAATGCCATCTTCAATGGAAAGGGAAAAAGCAACAGAAACGGACAACAAATTGCTGCACAAATGGGAAAAAAAAGGGCAGTACATACACGAAAACCAAAAAGTTATGTTTTGTGAGGAACTAGCAGCTTTTCGCTAATTGCGGATTCCTCGATGTCTTATCATCTAATCCAATTCTTCAAGTGGAATTGGATTTGCACCTTAAAGTAACGTTAGGACTTGTTTGACAAAAAGCTGTCAACCGCAATTGTACCTCATAATATATTTCTAAGCCTTGTGGTACAAATTTAACCTGTAAAGGGTACTTGAGAGCTTACTACTTACTAATAGCGCGTACATAATTTCCCAAAAACGACAGAAAAGGAGGGAGCAAAGGGATGGAAAAAAAAAACACAAGTACATACGACCACGTTAGGTTTGTGCAATTCTACGAAATTGGAGTAGCTGCATCCCCATGCATTTCTAGTCTTCCATTCCACCCCCCTCCCCCTCCTCCTCGTTATTTGTTTTCAATTAGAAGATTAATGGTGATTCCTCACTTGTCGATTTGACTTCGATCCTGTCTCGAGCAAACAAGAAAAAGCTTGCATTGATTGACTGGATGGTGAATCCTTTGACACGGGTATAGAAGGAAAATAAGAGATTCAGTAAGGAGCCTTGTCAGGGCGAAGCTACACTCGTTTTAATTGCACCTCCTTAATTTTTTTAAAACTATTAAATAGCCTATAACTTTTAAGTGTTGCCTCACATTTGTCCCCCGACCCCCCCCCCTCCAAAAAAAAAATTTTAAATTTTTCCATCTAGCCCTACAATTGCCTCCAAAACTTATGAAATTTTCGATAATTGCTCGCATTATTCTTAAGTTGGAAGTTTGAAATAAAATACCACGGTTTTTTTATTCTTTTCCAATAAATCTTATTTACATAAAATTGAACTTTACTTGTATGCTCGACCATATGAATTACATGCAAACCAAATATTCATTTAATAGTTTAATTGTGCAGATTATCTACTTATCGTGTTTTAGAATGTAATAGTTGTGTTCGTAATATTAACTATGATTTTGTACCTTAAGTCAATATGTTCACAAAATTATTCAGAATTTAATTTGTGGTGGGTATTAGTCAATGTTTACTTTCAGTTTTTTAGAGCATTTCATGATTTTCTATGTCTTATATACACAAACTTATTCCCTCACTGTACCATAAGAAGAAGCTGCTAATTGGTAATCTTGGCATATGTAGTGTACATGCACAATAGATATACGGACCATTCTTATCACATTACGCACCATTATATCCTCAAACAGCAACAACAAAATTCATATGTCTATAACCCATTGTAACACAAAACTCTTGAAACTTCCATATGCAAAAAGATGCACGAACGGTAACACTGATGTACTTTGATTCATGAACCTGCCTTACATGTATACGAAATTGTAAATGTAGGTTTTCGAAAGCCATTTCCACGAAAACCACATCATCTTTTACCCACAACAGCACACTCAAAGCTCTTTGATTCCCAATTCTTCGTCAAACAAAGATTGTGAAAACACTAGCAAGGTGTCCGAGTGAATGCATTGAATTGACAGATCACTTGAATTTCTACAGTCCAACACATTAGAAGGATATCATTCTGCGATCATGAACATATCTTCTGAAAACTGTTATGGCCCAGAATCATGTAAGCGTTATGTTTACCTGCGGAAGGATTGAGATGGCACGGTCTCACAGCAAAAACAGACCAGCCCTGTACCATCTTTAATAGTCTCATCCCTAAGTCTTTGGCATTTGTACCGAATAGAGAGAATTTTAAGGCTACATAAGAAACGGAACCAAATTGAACAACAAAAACAACTAAACTAAGTGAGTACAGTTTTTTTTCTTTTTTTTTTTTTTGACATATAAAAATAAACAGAGAAGAAACTTGAGAATAGGTACTGCAGCTTTCTTGCATTCTGCGTTGCTTTTCATTGCCTAAATTACGATTATCTAGAACTATACGATATTTCTGTGACATTTTCGGGGACGGTGCAATGTAGAACAGTAAAGGGAAAACAAAAATGGTGGAACTAGGCTAAATTAATTAGGTTGGTATTTATAGAGGCTTAAATACCAGTCAGCTTCTGCAAGTGTTGACCAATATGCACACGTCCTTCCTTGAGTTCTTATAGAGATTCCTACGTTTTTCTTCAAATAGTTAAGCTACTTCAGAAAGTGAATAGATAAACAGCAACAGAAACGGAATGAATAAATGCATCAGAAACTGCAAGAAAAAAAAAAAAAAGAAAAGGAATCTGATACGAAAAAAAAAAACCCATTTCAATCACAAAACGCAACGGAATTTACCCACACGCATTTAAGCAAAAAAATGCCATCGAAATGGAAAAAAGCACTTGCAAAAGCGACAACAAAATGCTGCGAAATGGCAAAAAAAAAAAAAGGGGCATACGGAAAACAAAAAAGGGCACCGGACACCTGACTCATGGCCGCAGTTGGTTGTTGGGCCCATGGATCGGCCGTGGCGACGATTCCCCGCCGGTGGATTTCCGTCGCTTTCCTCACCAAAAGCCCCGGTTGCAATCTCAATCACGGTAGCTGCAAATCAGATTCTCCTTCGGATGTGCTAACAAGCGAACACCCGACCTCGATTTCACGGTTTTCCCCAATCGAACTGCTGCGTTTTCCCCAAATTTTTGCTTGGACGCTTTCTAGGTTTTTTTGAGTTCAGAGGCCGTCTGTGGCTGCTGCTGAGTTTTGTGCGACATTCAGGGACCTCGCATTCGTAAAATGCGAGTTCGACGTGTAAATTCAGTTTTAATTGGATTTTTTTTTTCCTGCGGCTTAATGAACTCGCATTTCTCAAATGCGAGTTCTATTGAACTCGCATTTGAGAAATGCGAAGCACCTATTGTCGACCACCCCAACCCAAACAAGCCGCTTCTCAGAAATATTTTTTTTCCCATCATAAACTTAGAATTTTTCCTTAGTGAAACTCGCATTTTCCAAATGCGAGTTTGGCACGTGAAAAATATAATCTTTCCGCTTTTTTTTTTTCGTCCGAGATTAACGTAACTCGCATTTGACAAATGCGAGTTTCACGGAACTAGCATTTGTCAAATGCGAAAATCACAATCTCAAAAACCTATTTGCAAACTACCCTATTTGTAGAAACTTTTTGTTTTCCATCACAGTTTTAGAATTTCCTCTACTGCTATATATAATATTACCTGAGGTCATATAAGCAGTATGTTTGATATTTAAGCAGTTTCCTCTGAAATCCACCTTGCACTTTTTATAAAGTCTGGACTGACAAATTAACGCCTAAGCGCTTAGCTTCAGTTATTGTAATTGTACATGTAACAAAATTTAAAGTTTAACAGAACAAATAAACTCTGATTGGGGGCTGTAAATGAATGTAGAACAGGTGGAAAAGGCAGAATACATGACGCATCATGTGTTTTTCCTTTTTCTTTGTTTTTAATTTTTTATTAATCCAAATTGTAGGATATCTTAGCATGTTGCGTGAAGTTACCTTCATCATGTTTGAATGATGCTATTGTGTATTGATTGGAAACTGAAACCTTTTGTTTCTTATATCTATTTTATGTTCACAGATTAAGTTGTTGAGTTGTGTGTTTTTTCTTGCATGTATAGATTCTAGACTTCGGTTTTGATCGATTGGGTGCTGATCAGTCACAGGTATTGTAACATCACCTTTCAATTCTCTACTCAGCTAAATCAAAGTTCTTTTTGGTGTGATTTGATGTAAAATACAATGTGAGGTTTATCAATTCGGAAACTGCTGGTTTTTCTTACTGTCGTCATATTTTATGTCATTATTTAGTTTTGCTTGCAAAGCCATTTATGTTGTACAGCGTGAATAGTTTTTTCTTGCCTTATCAAAAATCACCCTGGCATTTGCAATATACTTGTGGGTCTCATGAAGCTTCATATTCGGCAGAGCATTTGGGCATCTCCATTTTCTCATTCCGTCCTCTATGAGTAATCTCCTTTTACAAATTTGCAAATTTTGAAACAAAATTGGAAGAATAAAGGATGTTGGGTGCATGCTCTCCTTTGCATGGAAATGGGAGCCACTAAATAAATAGATAAGAAATGGGGAGACATGTGGTACTATGGATATCATGCTTAGTAATGTTGAGTGGTTGGTTGTTTCGACAGCATAATAACCTTGGAGACTAAGAATTACAAGGAAACCATTTTGTTTCGACAGCATAATAAACTTGGGAGCACGGAAGAGTGCCATAATGTTACATCTCATCCCAGCCAAGAAAGTAGAAACATCTCGGTGATTTTTTTTTTTCCCAGCCTTTCTCCCCTTTCCTTCTGGTGAATTTATTTACATTTGTTGCATTATATCTCTTGCTCTCATTCTTGTTTCTTTCTATTGTTATTACTTAATCATCATCTCTCTCTCTCTCTCTCTCTCTCTCTTTCAATGAAAAACCTAAAATATCAGCCTGCATTTCAATCTTTCTGTGGTGGAGATTGTGTCTTTGCTTCATTGATTTGAGCTGGAAAGTCCAAGTCATATTGGGTGTAAATGGGCATAACATACCCAACATATTATTGCTTGATGCTTGCACGTCTATTTTCTCTCAGCAAACTCGTAACTGCTGGCTTTAATCATGAGACTCACGACATCAGAAGCAGAACTTAACCAAGCCAAATAATTGTTACTAAAACTACAGAATGTTGCTGTGAATCATGGCCAATAATGTGTATATGGAAACTAACCAAAATTACAGCCTCCGTATCCAATAATGTGTAGAATGTTGCTGCAGAATGTTGCTATGCTATTATCCCCCTTTTATTTTCGTTTGCTTAGTTAGGCATAAAAATGCTCGGAGTGACTTGGTTTTGCTTGATAGCTTGAAGTATACATCTTGAAGCACATGGATGCTGTGAAGAAAGTTTAGCTGTCCACTTTCAATATCATAAACGCTCTAATTAAAAGATATAGGAACACAAGCAATTCCACTTACTATGAATAACCAAATATAAGGATGAAAATTCTACATAAAATGCAATCTAATGCAGACCCCCCCGGGGGGCAGACATCACTAAAGAAGCAAAAAGTTTGCACAAAAAATTGGAAAAGAAGAGCGTACAGTTGCTTCAACATCTGAATTATCATCCTTTTCCCTTCTAGAACAGCTACTACTTGCATATGGATGCTCCTTTGGAAGGCGATTCCTTTTTAGTGCTTCATTCATTGCTCGGACAGCCCTAATTCCAAGTTGACTGATAAAGTAAGACGAAATTTTTTATTTGACAACAAAAAGGACAAAAATTTTAAACCTTACTATAATTTTTTTAAGAGGCCCTTCAATTGTAAGGACGGCACGATAGTAGTTGGAAAATTTTCTGTACATTTATGCCCTTCAATTTTATTTATTTTTTCTCTCTTTAAAAGATTAGCAATTCTGAAATGTTACCATGTATTTTATACTATTTGCCTCCAAGTCTTGACTTTAGCATAAAGGTCTAATGTTTCCTTACCATTTCCAATGATTGCACAGTGGCAGTAGTAACATAAAAAAAGGCAGTGCAACCGTATTAGTATAAAGCTTCAAGGTTAGTAGTTGGACTTTTTCTGTACATTTATGCTATTGCTTGGGCTATAATTGTTCATTTTTTAATGGTATGATAAATAATGACTGTTTTTCATGCAATTTAAATGTGAGCCTTTACTAAGCAGTCATATTTTGGGGACTTTTCAATCTTTCTATATGGTTAGACAAGCTTGAATAGTCTTTGTACGCTTTGCCTTATGTTTGACAGCATGTAGTGATTAAGAACTTGCAGGAGCAAAAAGTTGAAACAAGAGGGCAGTATGAGGAGCTGATTGCCCAAGTGAAAGATTTATGCAAATGAAAAACTCATACAAAGGTCAAGACAAGTTCCCCACGCCTCTATTCTCTATTGCAACTACTATTTTATTTAAAATTGATTGGTTGTCTGGAAATCTGGTTGAGATCTATTGCTTAATTTTGTAGTTGTAGTGGTTCAATTATTTACTCAGTCCACCCGAAGTATGTGGATTCTTTAAGTGCATATATAACTGATTCGTGACTTGCCAGGAGTAGTGAATTTTGGCGTTTGATTGTGACACTTACTCTTTGATGTTAGTTGGCAAGATCCTTGGCTTTCTAGGGTGTATAAGAAATAAAAAAAGGTTGCTACGTAGAATCCATGCTTCATTTTTCTGTTGAAATTTGGGGAAAAGGAAAATAATCTCTAAGAAAGGCATGCACATTTTCACGAATAAAAGTATCATCTAGTCCATTTCATTGATCTCAACCAATTTTTCATTATTTCAGCCCTTTTACTATGGCTTAGTTCAAAATTGGTAGCAATCTAATGCTAAATGCTACCTTTTTTGTTTTCTTCCCTTTCTGTTTTTGGAGTTGGAGAAGGACCCCCGCGTTATTTGCCAAGGGATACATAATATCCATTTTTTTCATTATTTAGTAAACTTTAATTTCATGTCACCGACTCGTAGTCTCTGTTTGGCAGTTAAGAGTTTTTTGTGAATTTTAGTAGGCAAAGTTTTTCTCCAACTTTGTTTACATTGTGATTAAACGATACAAACAAATTAAAGGATAACCCGCCTTCTTGATTTTAGAAATTTTCGTAATTTGTGTCTGCTATTTAATACTGTCGTGATTTATAGTCTTTTTAAATAATGCCTTGAGATCCATTTCAAGTGGTAAATGGATGGTCTGAAACTTATTGATTGTTAGTTTATTGTAATCTAATTTCATTGTTAGTTTCTTGTTCTTAGCTTACATTGGGAATCTGTTTTTTATTCTAAAGTCCATTCTAATGCATATAATACTTTATTTTCAATGTAGCACATCCCGATGGTATAAAGACATGAAGAAATGGCTGGCTAGTATATCGAGACAAAGATGGAGATTGTTGAAGGTTGACATTGGTGCTTTAATCCACTAGTTTATTTGGATATCTAGTACTTTGTTTTTGGGATGGATGTATATTGGCCATTACTACTTGGAATTGGTTTTTGGGGCTTTGAGATCCAATATTTTGGTGAATTTCTATTTTGATGAATTTGGAGATATTTATGGTCATATATATAAATTTAGGACTCCATTCTATGTTAATTTGGTTTCTAGTAGTTATTTTCTGCTATGGTTTGTTGGAAATGCTATGGGAATGGTGCAGTAGTATCATTGTAATTAATGATCAATTTTAGCTCCGTGACAATATTAGAGCAGGTTGTCACTAAATGCAAATATTTATGGAATTTGTTGAACTCAGAATGGTCATCATATTTGTTGGATAGGCAACAATATAACCAGGAATGTTAGATCTTCATATTCATGGTTAGTGACAACTATACAAAAGGTTGTCACTAATTGCAAATTAACCCAGTGACAACAAATCTTGCCACTCATGAACAGGACTGCTAGTATTGCTAGTGACAACTATACAGAAGGTTGTCACTAGTTGCAAATTAATCCAGTGACTACAAGTTTTGTCACTGATGCGTACAAGCGGTAGTGACAACAAAAGTCGTCACTGAATTCCAACAGTTAGTGACGACTTTCCTCTTGTCATTGATTTATATGATTCTGTGATGACTTTCTTAAGTTGTCACATAGATCCATCTATAACAATGAATCTATGGCAACCTAGTGACAGCCAAAAATGTCGTCACTGTAACATATAGTGATGACTTTTGGGGTTTCAGTGATGACATTTGGTTGTCACTAAACCCCAAATTTCTTGTAGTGTGATTTATGTTGTTAAGGAACTATAGCATGGAATAAAGACCACTATCACCGAGCCTGTATGTAGAGGCTGCCTCGTGTGGATATATTTAATAACAAAATGGTCAGGAAAAAATTCAATAGAAACATTGTTAGTTTTAATGAAAGCACTAATAGATAATAAAATTAGAACAAGATGTAGGAACATGTAAAATATAATCTAAAGTAAAAGAACGAGAATTAGTTTTATGAACAGAGGAACCTATATGTGAAATAAGAAGAGTTTTACCGTTTCCTATTTTCACTTTGTCCGGGGCATTATAATCCGAATGGAGAGAAAGATTCTCCAATTCCAGAATTAAATGATGTGAAGCTCCAATGTCCAACAATGATCGTTGAGGTAGATTTTGATTGGTGATGGAAAATGAGAGGCTGATCTGAAGTTATTTGGGGAGGGAGAGTGAGGTGAAAAATTAGAAGTCTAAAAAATGCTAAGTCATTGTAATTGTCTACAAACCGGTCTGGTTTATTCTTATCTATATTCCTCAACTGAGACTTGATCGTCATTATGTGAGAATCCTTTTTTTTTTTTTTGGAGTCTAACTCTCATTCGAGTTAACTTCTGTTAAAGCAACCTCTCTACTAAAGTGAAATCCGCTCCCTTTAATTCATAAGGATGAGCAGAGTGACATCATGTTGTCAATGGCACTAGAAAACAGGATAGGGGGTTGTAGAATGACTTTTCTTGGCTGAGGCACTCCTCGATGAGTGAATTGAGTGAATTGGTTTGCCTGTGCTTAAATCAGATCTAAACCAATGGCAACGGCAAGTGCTAGCCTAAATTAATATTATGTTTTTTCTTTTGACTTGATCAAGGTTTCAAAGAAAGAAGATTACTAATTAGTTAGATATAGAAGAACAAATCGAATACTACTCAATAATGAAAGGAAATCCAGATAATCTACAATTGGCATAGAAATCAGGATAAAAGGAGATTTTATTCCCTTGCTTCTATCTTCATCCATTCCCCTTAGATATGAAAGAGTTTTGTACTTCAAGTCTACCAATAAGGAAAATCTTACCGAATTGGGGTGTGTACTTCTATACAACTAGTGGAATTGTGCGTGTAGGAAGTTGGCTTAGTTTGCTTATACCTTCAAGCTTGTCATGTGTTTACATACCGTTTCTTGCTCGTTTTCTTTGTAGCTACTTCAATGCACGACTCTTTAGTTGTGTGAATTCTATATTTATGTCTTGCTTGAGTTACATACCCCATCTATGCCTATGCACTAGGGAAGCAAGCACTTGCCCTATAAGCGAGGTTTGGGTTCTCTAGCCACTAAGCTCCTTCCTTCGGGTCTACTCTAATACCCGCTTTCTTTTTGAGACGTACAAGCAACAATTCAAGATTGCGGCTATCTATTATGCGGAGGTGGGTTTTATTAGAAGATTTACTTTCTTGAGATTGGGTCCCTAGGCTTAATGGAATTGGTTCCAAAGGCTATCTAGGGTCCTAAAGGATATCGCATAACAACTCCATGCATTGAAGGCGGAGATCCTATTTCTATTTTGAGGCAATGATTTTAGCACAAGAAATAAAGTAATATAGAAGAGGGCTAATGCCCCATCTAGTGTGCATCTTAGGAAAAGAAGTGGGAAAAGCAAAGAAGGAAGACAAAAAAAGAGCTAAAGAACGTGGAATGATGAGGTCTCTAAATCTCTGAGAATACTTTCTGTGACTATCTACGAGAATCTGAAAGTAGCCCCCTTTCCCTTTCTACTTTAATCAGAGGAAAATCACCTTATCACTCTAAGAGTAATAAAGGATGTTGGCCGAGGTGCTTTCTGCTCTCTTCGATTTAGCAAGCAACTGAGTGGCTTTCACTCCTACAAACCTCTCCTAAGTGCCAGGAAGTTTTCAAGAAGTTCTTGATGCCCAGGTACCTGTAGAAAGCACCCCTACTAACCTAGAGAATGTGGCAGGAATTTTCACTGCACCGATGGCCATATCCTTCTCAGATGATGACCTACCCAATGGTAAGCTATCTCCTCAAATTAGATCCCTAAACTGAACTCGTCTTATCAGCAATCATTCTATCTCTCGAGGTCAAAAAACTCTCAATATCTACCCCGTTGCGAGCCCTGGACATTTCTAAGGACTCTCTAACTCTTTCTCCCATGTATATCACCACTTATGGTAAATCAAGAAGGCCAGCAAGAGGCAGGCTGATTGCCGATGTCCAAATAGCCCTTTGATCCTCAGTATCACCTTTTTTTTTTCCTTATATATCCTTATTTCATTCAACTTACTCCTTGGAAGGCCTTGGTTGCATGAGGCCGAATCCTTCACATATCATCAATCTTTAAAGTTTCCGTTCTGAGATTCTATTATTAAGGTCTTTGCCAAAGTTCAACCAACATCGACCGCAGATTGTGAGAACATGAGCTTCATTCCATCTACAGAAGTAGGGGGTCAGTTCGTGCCACTAGAGAGTATGGAGATCGCTCTTTCCACCCATGTTTCGGTCCTAGACATCAATACTCCTTGGTCTCATCACTCTTGAATTTAGCTATTTGCTTATAGATCTTCTTTATGCTCCACGAAGAGATGGACCAAGCCAATATTCCTACTTTCTTAGTGTAAACGAAGAGATGAACAAGTAGACTAGGTCGCGTACTTAGTGTAAATGCAACAGGCCATGGCCAATCTCTCCTTTTGGGCAAGCACTCAAATAGTTATCCAATCATCCAAGTATGGGAATAGGGCCCCAAGCCTTTCTAAATCAATTTCAACCTTTCGCCCGATCGCTAACCTATCTTTTGAGTCCCTCTCTTCTCCCTTCCTTCCTACCAATAGTGCAGGCAGAGGACTTTATTTACTATTGACTCTATTTCGTAAAATGAGAAGTTTACAGGCAAGAACAAAAAGACGTTCTTTCCTACTTACTATAGGATAGGTAGCTACGTCTCCTTGAAAATATTGGCAGCAATTATCCTTTTTTGAAGTCCGGCTTGGTAGTGATTTCATTCGAGTTTGCGTTTTAGTTCTATTTTTCTAGACTGAATGGAATTCAAAAAAAATTCTCTACGTTCATATCTGCAGCTAACAAGTCAAAAGTGTCCCCAGAGTTCGAATTAGCTGTTCTAGTTCAGGACTGGAAAGTACGAGACCTACTGCTTAGGGCTTTGTTGGAAGCGAGCAACCAACCCGATAGAAGTAGCTTGAAAATTTCCTCTTAAAGGTAGCCTTTGCTAAGTAAGAGTAAGTAAGTAAACAGATTAGGTCTAGCAGGCAAACACAGGTGTAATGATAGAACGCTTTAGTTTACGATTCTATTCAAATAGGTTGTTACCCTTATTAAGTCAATCCCTCATAGGTCACGCGCAGTATAAGACAAAGAAACCCCATCTCTTCCTATTCTGAAAGACTCTTGGCTTAAAAGCAATTTAGGACAAGAATATTTGTTAAGCCCAGCGATGGCTCAAGAAAAGTCATCCTTTAGACCCATTCTCCTATCAGAGGAAGATGCCGATAAGGTTAGCTCAATTCTCACCTTGATCGATTAAGTAGGTCAGGCTAGCCCCTTGGTATGCTAAGATCAATATCACGCGATTGATCTACTCACTGGGTATGGTTCCTCTCAGCGAGCTCACTTGGCTAGAAAGAAAGAGCTTCTAGCAAAGACTTCAATCGGTAGCTTGAGAAAGAAAAGGCAATTTCTCTTAAAAATCTATAACATTGGAGGCTGACCTTTGATTCAATACGAGGGCGGAGTATGCCTTGCTTTGCTCATTTTATCTTTATATGCTTACCTTGCCCGTTTAGGTTTGAAAGAAGTAGACACAGGCAAGGAAATGAATTCCTAACTAGGTTGTTCGTCTGAGTGCTCTCTTAGCATGCTTTGCTTGCTAGCAAGATACTCGTATGCCACTACTTTCTTCATCATTGGCATGCTTTGCTTACTAGCAAAGTGCTCGTATGCCACTACTTTCTTCATCATTGGCCCTGGACTCATATTCAGATGTGGGAAAACTATAGAGAGTTGCTAGTTCAGAAACTGGATATCTCCTTTTGATAGAAAGTGGATGATCTAATCTTAGCCCTTGAACTCTATTTAAAAGAAAAGGGAACATGGAGACAGGGAGAAAGACTCCAACACCAAAAGGCAAAGGACTCAAACCTCTTTTTCCACAACAGGAGCTGTATCAGAGACTTAGTAAGTTATAGCAGTCTCTGTTTCATGAACTGTCAGCGTGAACTATTGTTAATCCTCTGGCTCAGCAAGGGAAGAGAAACCATCCAATGGCACCAGCTCGTGCATACCAAAGTTTAGGTTCTATTTATCTTCCTAGTTGTACTTGTTCCAGGCCTTGGTAGCTATTCAATAGGGTTAACTAAGGGGTGGCCTTTGCTATTGCTTGAAACTTCCCTACATACCATGGGGAAAAGATGCCCATCTTTAAAGCTACTTTCTTAACAAGCTCTAGCTCTATGACTTTCTAGATCTTCATATTTGGAAAAACTCTCTTCCTTAGGTTTAGGAACTACTTTCTACTTGCTTGGTTTTTGTTTTCTTAAATACAGCTATTAACAATACCTATTGCTATCCAATCTCAGAGTCTAGAGGGATGGATTTCTCGAGAAAGATACTACTCACTGATTTAGGTCAAGAATCTGTCTCCGACAAAGAAATATCTTCAAATAGCATAGATAGCTCATCACAATCTCTCTTCTAATAAGATAGAAATAAGAAAGGTTAGAGCTCCTACTAGTAGGAATATAGGTTGTTTTTCCCCTAATTTATAATCGATCAAAGGGGGAGCACAAATCTAATGAATGTCTCTACTCTTATCGCTGGACTCTAGTTGCTTGTAGCTCCTGGCTGGCCTATGAGGAATGCACTTCTTACTACAGACTATTCTGGCTACTCAAGAAAGAGCCTTTCCAATAGATGGGATTGTTTATCTTTTACAACACTATTGGAGATAGTTGAAAAGGGGTTTTAATGTGCTTACTTCCTAGAAAGATTAAGGATTTTTGTAAGCCTTCTGAATTGACATCTTTCACTTTCCAATTCTATTGATCTTCTTGCTTGTCAAGAAAATTGGCTTCATTCCTTTCCCCAGCTACAGTTCTTGCAAAGGATGCTAGGCCCCTCTTGGTCTAATGAAAGGCCTTAAAGTAAGAACATCTTTCTTAGTCCAATAATGGAACTTGTGACTTCACTTTCTACCATATTCCAAGAAAAGTATGACTGAAAGAATCAACTGTCGTTGCCTGAGGCTGAGCCTTGAGTATGTATAGGCAAAAGGTGTTAACATTTCCTTCACCTATTATTCCCACTCTAAAGAGAAGGGGTTCAATTGCAAACATACTAGCAAATTCTTTCAAATTGAAAAATGATGTCCTATTCTAGCCAAAAAGCTTTCTCGACTAAGCAAGGGCCACATCATTGCCACTCTCTGGGGGTCTATCCAAAGCCTGCTATGTAGGAACATGCTCTTAGAAAAGAAGCATCTAAATTCTATTGATATAAAGTACAATGAAACAAGGGCAAAACTCATACCATTGTAAGAGAGCCAGGGGCTCGGAAAGGAAGGGGCAAAGAGCCCTAATTTAGCAGACAAAATCAGTCATGGTCTGAAGAAAGGTCTTGTCAGCAGGATCTTGGTCAATGGCATCTGACAACAAACAAGTCTTTTATGCCAAGAAACTCTTCTTTAGTTCTGCAGAAAGAAATTGCTTGATGAGATAAATGCAGGTATTCTACAGTTTCCATCGCATTTTCAATCTTTTCATTCATTGATACAAAAGGATACAAGTAAGTTACCGATTTATATTAAAAAAAGCTTTTAACATAACTCACATTTCTATTTGTTTGGATAGCAATTATTTGTCAAAAAATTATTTGCTTGTATCACAAAACTACTTTCCAATACATCTTTTTATCTTTCCAATTATCTTTTTATCTCACATACTTCATATCACAAAAATTATTATAGTATTTATTTCAAATAATCTCCTATCCAAACACATTCATTGAAATAAAATAGTATCAAAAGAGTTTGACCAAAATTGAAAAAAAAAATCAAAATTTAGAAGAAGAAAACAAAAAAATCAAAGAAAAATGGTAAAAGAACAAAAGAAAAGTAAGAAAGCATTCTTGCTCCACCGAAAACAATGATTGGGCTTGTTTCATCTACACTCTCTAGACAGTTTCTTTACTCTCTCTCTCTCTCTCTCTCTCTCTCTCTCTTTCTCTCCTCCCCTCTCCCCCCTGTGAGGGCCTCAAATTTCAGTATTTATTTTTAAAATGCATGATATTATCTATATTGCGTTTATTTATTGAAATATGAGTGAAAATATATTTAAAGTGATTATTTCTCAATTTAGAGAATTTTATACGAATTGTTTACCGGTGTGTGGTTTTGGCCAAAATTTAGCATTAAAAATTGTTCCGATGCGTGAATAGTGACTTGGACTTGAAATCGAGTATATGTAGTGATATTTTGGAAATATTATTATGGTGAGACAGTGTCGGGATGAAAGAAACCAGTGTAAGTTAGACAGCCGCGCGCGACGCGACATAAAGTGCCAAAAAACACTTTTTCCCTTAAAATAAGGAAATGCACTTTTTGGCACCTTTTAGCCTTGACTTTTTGGTTCCTTGGAGCTCATTTTGCAGCTGGAAATTGTGAGATAGAGAGAGAGCTAGAGCCGAGAGAGAGAGCTTGAGAAAGAGAGAGTTGTCTTCAAATTTTCTTCCAATCTTCCATCAATCTTCTTGAAGCTTCAACCTTCATCAACCACCATCCTCTTCTTCATTCCTAGCAGCCGAGAAAGAGGAGAGAGAGGAGGAGCTTTGTCCAAATTTTTGGAAGGGAAAAGAGGTAAGTTGAGTTGATCTTCCATTTTCCTTTCTTCTTACAAGCAAATTGAACTTGTGAAGCTTGAATGATGGATTGTGGCTTGGTTTCTTCCTTCCCATTTCAGCCGAACCAAGGAGAGAGGAGAGAGAGAGAGATCCGAACCTTTGAAGGGAAAAAGGGAGGAAAGAAAAGTTTGGGGGATCATCTTGGGCTCGAGGATGAACTTGGTGACGGATATCTTCGACGAATCTTGAAGATCGTGGGCTAGGATCGAGGGTTTCGGAAGTCCTCTAGTTTGGAAGCAACTTTCTTGAAGGAAATCTCGAGGGATTTCATTGGATCTTGCCGGATCTCATTGGATCTTGATAGATCAGGAGGTATAAGCCTCGAATCTCATAGATCTAACCTTATTAGTGTTAATTAGTGTAGATCTGTGCTTAATATTCAAAGAAATGATCTCATCTGAAAAGATGAAGTTGGGCTCTTGAAATCCCAACCTAGGTAGCAGACTTGAGGTGGCCTCTAGGTAGCAGACTTGAGGACCTGATTGGGAATTTGACTGTTATTTGTAAACTTGTATTGATATGGTTAGAAATTAGGGTTTTCAGTTGTTGAAAAATTGAAGAAAAATGTTCGTTATGGCCAAACCCATGCTTGGTGATTTTAATGTTTGATTTTGAAGTGTTGTGAATGTTCTTGAAGAGTTTCTTTTAAGAAAAAGATGTATATTGTTCAAATTGTGAGTGTAGGTAGGTGTGTGTGAGGGAATGTTTGAAATTTAAAGGGTTAAAAGTGAGGTTTTCATGAAATTTGAGTGAAAAGTGCTGTTTAATTAAATTTGAGGCTTTTGCCATGTCTTGGTCGAATTCTAGAGATTTTGAATATAATGGCGTGGTATGAAGTGTTTTATGTTAATAAGAAAGTTTTAACTAAAAGTGAATGTCGAACGTGTTGTGTGAAAAGTGATTTTGAGGTGTGAGTCCTCACTTAAATGTTTTGTGAAAAAGAACGTGCTTGTAGTGCCAATGAGTATATCGGTGGGATGCTCTTTTGAAATGAAAAAGTGACTTTTCAAAGAGAACCTATTTGGAACATTGTACCATGAGAAATGAAAGCTTTTTCTCGAGAGAGTTTTGGAAAAATTGTCATTTGAAACTAAAAAGTGAAAGTGAACTGTGTTAGTGAATGAAAAAGAATGAATTGAATCTCATTGATTGTTTTCAATTTATTTTAGGGAGTGTACAAGGCGGTGACTTTGAACCCTGCGTGGAAGCTGAACCTTACTTTGGTGAGTTTCCATGCTTGTTTCGTGTTTACGTGCAAATGATTGTATATGAATGCAATGAAGTGAATGTTATGTGAAAATTGGTTTTTAACCCTCTGATGGGGATGGTGTGTACTTTATCGCTCCTACTCCATTTGAGTAAAAGTGATTATGAAAGTGTATTGAAGTGAGTGATTGTAAAAGTGCTTTACAGTATTATATTGTGATTGTATGTGATTGAAAAGGTCAGGAAATTCCTGAGACCTATAGGTGAACCCTTCGACTCGAGCTGGGGGCTAGGCCTAGGCCGAGGAGAAAGGGCCGAGCCATAGGGTTATTTAAATGTCACAAAGCACAGTGACTTAGACCAGTGATACATGCTCAGGACTTGGTTCTTAAACCAGTCTCCAAAAGAGCAACAACCTAGTGAAGTGAAATGAATTGAATCGTGCTAGAGCCTTGGCTTGTGACCTTGTCTCTTAAAAGCACCAAACCAGTGATACATATATACAAGTGAAGTGAAGTACTCGAGACTTGGCAGCGGACTTGTCTCGGAAATGAATACAATGTACACTATCAAAGTGAAGTGATAAGTGCTTGTAGTGCTGGCCCGGTGGGGGTTTTGGTGGAGTAAGGAGTAAAGAGGGTTCTACATGGTAATAGTGACAGTTGACGGAGTGTCAACTACCTGGTTCGTGGACAAGCATCGTGGAACTTGGCCCCTGAGGGCCCCCGTATCCAACATTGTGTTGTTAATTGCTTTCTTATTTGTTTAAATTCCAAGTGTACTTGTAAAGTGAATTTGTTTATGTATTAAGTGACTTGCATGCTTTTGGGAACTCACGGGCTTTTAGCTCACCCTTTCCATTTGTTTTCCGTAGCAGGAAATGAGCAACCGAGTGGTGGTGCCAACCCTTGAGATTTGGGTTTTACTTGTGTTGTGATATTTATTTTGGAGAATCTTGAATCATGTATGTTGTGAACTGTTGTATAATGGAACTTGAATGTAAGGATGGACGATCTATGTACTATGGGATTGTATTTTGGATGTTATGTAGTTGTAAGACATTGTACTTCTGTATTGTATCCAGGGTTTTAGTTTGATAAGTTATATTGAATGAGTGAGTGTGTGAGTCCTGGCGAGAGCTGGGCAGGCGGTCCGCCGACCTCTTTGGTACGCCTTAGGGGAAGGTGGGGTCGTCACAGGTGGTGTCAGAGCCTAGGTTTGAATAGTCTGGGCATAGAGAGAGTTAGTGAATTGTTAAGGGTTTAATAGGTTAGGAGTAAAAGTGAAGTGAGGGTTATTCGTTTATGAATAAGTATTGTTGACCTTTAGGTTAGCATGAGCACTAATAGAGTTCTTTCTTGTAGGTCATGGAGCCTGGAGGTAGTGATGGACCTCGACATTGACAGCCTACCCTATCTTATCGATTGAGTTCCAGAGGTGCCCGTGCGGCCTACAATCCTAGGATTCGCACTAGCCGTGGCTCTTGTGGGTGTTGGAAGACCCATGCTTATCCTAATCACGTGGTCCTGGCAGTCTATCGAGAGAGAAAGAGGCTGACTAGGATCAGTCGAGAGCGCCAGAGAGAGATTGAGAGGCTTGCTACTGTGGCTCAGGCTCGACTTGTTAAGATTGGAGAGCTTGAGGCTGAGGTTCGCTTGGCTAACGAGCGGGCCGCTGGGATTGTGAGGGTGGCTCGAGAGAGAGTTGAGAATATTGTGGCTGGATGTGAGGCCTTGATTGGAGGAGTGATCGAGGCTAACCGAGTCGAGGAGGATTCGGTTAATCAGCCTCATACTGATGTTGACATGGGAGGAGAGCCTCCGAGTGAGTCTACTGGAGATGCTGCCATGGTCGAGGGAGATCCTCAGTACCTGATGTCTGATCCCTCTGAGGATGATTCCACGGAGACCTCTTCCTACGAGACTTGATGGATAGGCCTAGTTTAGGACTAGGATTTGACATAGACTTTTGTGGGAGCAGCCTATAGAGTGGGTTCTCAACTTTTGTAAAGTGCATGCTTGTTGACTTTTCAAGTACCATATTTTTGTTTAAGTGTACTTGTGAACTTGATATACCAATGTGTATCTTTTGACAAAAGCATGCTTAACTGATGTACTCTTGGCACTTCATTGTAATGAAATGTAATTATGAAAGTGTTTTGTCTATTTTCTAAAGTAATTGTTCTAATTGTGTTTTTACTTTCCCCTGTGTCCATGATAACTTGATGGCCCTCTAGAGAGCTATGGAAAGTAGGAGAGGCCGAGGTCGGGGGCGTGGAACTAGACTTCTTCAAAATATTGGGGGTGATCATGAATCTACTGCTGATCAGAATCAAGGGGTCGGGGTTAACTTTGTAGAGCAAATGGCTACGGCCATGAACCGTATGACTGAGATTTTAGATCGTATGGCTGGGCAACAAGGCCCTGGACCTGAACAACACCCTGGTAACTTTGGAGTTGGTGAGGATAGGGCACTTGAGAGATTTCAAAGGTTCAATCCCCCTAAATTCTGTGGTGAGCCTAACCCTGAAGTTGCTGAGGGTTGGTTAGAGAGGATTTAAGATATTTTTACTTCTTTAGATTACACTAAGGAAAGGCAAATAACCTTTGCCACATTTCAATTTGAGGGAGCTGCCCGTTCATGGTGGATCATGATAAGGGCCAAATGGGATAGAGAAAATACCCCTAGGACTTGGGTGAACTTCACTCGAGAGTTTAATGCCAAGTTTCTTCCTCCAATAGTGCAAGAGAAAAGGGAGGACGACTTCATTAGGTGTAAACAAGGATTGCAGAGTGTGGCGGAATATGAGGCACAATTTACTAAACTGCCAAGATTTACCCCTGAGTTGGTGGCCACTGAACAGAGGAGAGTAAGAAGATTTGTCCAAGGACTGAACGTGGAACTGCAAGAGATCTTAGCAGCTGCTCAAGTCAATAGTTTTAGTGAAGCTGTGGAAATGGCTCAGAGGATTGAAGGGGCCAAGGCACAAGTGAGAAATTTTAATGCAAGGAAAAGGAATGCACCTAGTGGTAGTCGTGGCCCAATGGACATGAATGTCCCCACTCCTAAGTTTGGAAGAGGAATGGGAAGGACAACCCCCTCTGGATCATCTAGGGGGTCAAATTCTAGGGGGACATATGTTAGAGGGGCTGGATCAAGAGGGAGTATGAGAGGAAGAGGGCAATCAAGGGGAGTTTCTCAAGGAAGTCAGGCTTCTACCCCTAGTGTATCCTGTGGCTTCTGTGGGAAGCCAAACCACACAGAGAATGAATGTTGGAGGAAGAGTGGAGCATGTCTTAAGTGTGGAAGTACGGAACATCAGTTATCTGCATGTCCAATGGCCCAAGGAGGAGGAATGACCCAGCCAGCAAGCAAACCCACTTCCAGTCAAGCTAGTGCAGCAGGAAGTCGGCTAAGAGTACCAGCTAGAGTCTACGCCATTGACCAACAGCAAGTTCCTGACCCTACTGAAGTGGTTGAAGGTACCATCCCCGTCTTTCATCGCTTAGCTAAGATTTTGATTGATCCTGGTGCATCACATTCTTTTGTGAATCCTTCCTTTTTAAATGGAGTAGACATAAAGCCTACTAGATTACCTTATGATTTGGAGGTTAAGACACCCACGGGGGAACCAAGTTTAATTACTAGTTGGGTATACAAGAATTGTGATGTTTGGATAGGAGAAAGAAAGCTGGTGGTGGACTTGATTAGTTTAGACATAAAAGGGTATGATGTTATCATAGGGATGGATTCTCTAGCTCGTTACCATGCTAAGTTGGATTGTAGGGCAAAAACTGTAGAGTTCTCTATTCCTGGAGAGGCTACTTTGAGGTTGGACGTAAAAGGGAGATAAGCGTCATCTGCCCTCATTTCAGGGATTAAAGCGAGAAACTTGTTAAGTAAAGGGGCTCAAGGGTACTTAGCCTTTTTGATAAACCCTTCTAGTGATAAGATGAAATTAGAAGAGGTGCCCATTGTAAAGGATTTTCCTGATGTTTTTCCTGAAGAGTTGAAGAATCTTCCCCCTGAGCGGATGATAGAATTGAAGATTGATTTGGTACCAAGAACAGCTCCAATTTCTAAGACTCCATATCGAATGGCCCCAGCTGAACTTAAGGAATTGAAGGTCCAATTACAAGATCTATTGGAGCGAGGTTTTATTAGGGAAGGTGACTCACCTTGGGGAGCGCCTGTGCTCTTTGTTAAGAAAAAGGATGGAAGTTTGAGGTTGTGCATTGACTATCGAGGGCTCAATGATGTGACAATAAAGAATAAGTATTCTTTGCCGCTTATTGATGAATTATTTGATCAATTACAAGGATCAGTGGTCTTTTCTAAATTGGACCTTAGGCAAAGGTACTACCAATTGAGGATTAGAGAGGAAGACGTACCGAGGACTGCTTTTAACTCGAGGTACGGACATTTTGAGTTTGTGGTAATGCCCTTTGGGTTGACCAATGCTCCAGTAGCCTTTATGGATTTGATGCAACAGGTTTTCAAACCCTATTTGGATCAATTTGTGGTTGTATTCATAGACGACATTTTGGTATACTCAAAAACTTGAAAGGACCATGCTCAACACTTGAAGATAGTACTCCAAACTTTAATAGAACATCAATTGTTTGCTAAGTTCAATAAGTGTGAGTTTTGGTTAGAGGAAGTGTCCTTTATAGGGCATAAAATCTCTAAGGAGGGAATTGCTGTGGATCCCTCAAAAGTGGAGACAGTGACTCAATGGAAGCAACCTAGAAACCCTACCGAGGTTAGAAGCTTCTTGGGCTTAGCAGGGTATTATCGTAGATTTATTCAGGATTTCTCGAAGATTGCGGGGCCATTGACAGATCTGACCAAAAAGCATGCTAAATTTGCTTGGAATCCAAAGTGTGAGGCTAGTTTTCAAGAGTTAAAGAAGCGTTTGACAACAGCCCCTGTGTTGACTTTGCCAAATGGAAAAGATGGGTTTGTAGTTTATTCAGATGCCTCAAAAGAAGGATTAGGGTGTGTCCTGATGCAAAATGGAAAAGTTATTGCTTATGCCTCTAGAAAGTTAAAACCCCATGAGCAAAACTATCCAACACATGATTTGGAGTTGGCCGCAGTTATCTTTGCATTGAAAAAGTGGAGGCATTATTTGTATGGGGTGACATTTGAGGTTTTCACAGACCACAAGAGTCTTAAGTATTTATTTTCTCAAAAGGAGTTAAATTTAAGATAGAGGCGATGGGTAGAATTTCTTAAAGACTATGATTGCACCATAAGTTATCACCCTGGAAAGACCAACAAGGTAGCAGATGCCCTGAGTTGAAAGGTTCAAGTAGCGGGCTTGATGGTTCGGGAGTGGGAAATGTTAGAAAAGTTGGGTGACTGGAGCCCTCATTTGGAAAAACAGAAGGTCATATTTGGGAATATAGTGTTGAAATCTTCCATTCTAGAACGTATTAAAGAGGCACAAAAAGGAGATTGCATGGTGCAGAAATGGACTGGAAAAGTGAACAAAGGAGAGACCCTAGATTTTAAGCTAGGGCCTGAGGGGATCTTGAGGTTTCGAGATCGTGTTGTTGTTCCAGACAACGTAGAGCTGAAGAAAGAAATTTTAGAAGAAGCACACCGAACAAAGTACACAATTCATCCTGGAAACAATAAGATGCACCAAGACTTGAAAAGGATGTATTGGTGGGATGGTTTGAAAAGGGATGTGGCAAGATTTGTTCAGACTTGTCTCGTGTGCCAGCAAGTTAAGGCTGAGCACCAAAAACCTTCAGGACTTTTGCAACCCTTAGAGGTACCTGAGTGGAAATGGGATCATATCACTATGGATTTTATGACCGGGTTGCCTAGGAGTCAAAAAGGAGATGATGCAGTTTGGGTGATAGTGGATCGACTTACTAAGACTGCTCACTTTCTACCGGTAAGTATGAAATGTCCTTTGAAGAAACTAGCTCGGTTGTACTTGGATGAAATTATTAGATTACATGGGGTACGTGTGAGCATCGTCTCTAATAGAGACCCGAGATTTGTCTCTCAGTTTTGGCAAAAGTTACAAGAAAATTTGGGGACTAAGGTTAATTTGAGTACCGCTTATCATCCCCAAACAGATGGACAATCCGAAAAGACAATTCAAACTTTGGAAGACATGTTGAGGTCATGTATATTGGATTTTGGGGGAAGTTGGAGTCAACACATGCCTCTAGTTGAATTTGCTTACAACAATAGTTACTATGCTTCAATTCAGATGGCTCCCTATGAAGCACTTTATGGGAGAAGGTGTAGATCACCTATTCATTGGGATGAAGTAGGGGAAAAGAAAATTTTAGATCCAACTACTATTCCTTGGGTTGAGGAGGCTTCTGAGAAAGTGAAGCTAGTTCGAGAAAGACTTCAAACGGCTCAAAGTCGACAAAAGAGTTATGCCGACAACCGAAGAAAGGATTTGGAATTTGATGTAGGGGACAAAGTATTTCTTCGAGTTAAGCCCATAAAAGGAGGAGTAGTATCCAAGAAAGGGAAGAATTTGAAACCACGATATGTAGGTCCATTTGAAATCCTCAAGCGAATAGGCAAAGTGGCATACCAGTTAGGTTTACCTGCTAGCATGTCAAAGATTCACAATGTCTTCCACGTGTCCATGCTTAAGAAGTATCATCCAGACCCAAGCCATGTGTTGCCCTTAGGAGAGATTGAAGTGGATGAATCCTTGTCCTACGAAGAGTGTCCTGTAAAAATCCTCGACAGAGAAGTGAAAGACTTGAGGAGCAAGAAGATCCCATTGGTCAAAGTTCTTTAGAGGAATCATGCTATTGAGGAGGCAACGTGGCCTCTAGGTAGCAGACTTGAGGACCTGATTGGGAATTTGACTGTTATTTGTAAACTTGTATTGATATGGTTAGAAATTAGGGTTTTCAATTGTTGAAAAATTGAAGGAAAATGTTCGCTATGGCCAAACCCATGCTTGGTGATTTTAATGTTTGATTTTGAAGTGTTGTGAATATTCTTGAAGAGTTTCTTTTAAGAAAAACATGTATATTGTTCAAATTGTGAGTGTAGGTTTGTGTGAGGGAATGTTTGAAATTTAAAGGGTTAAAAGTGAGGTTTTTCATGAAATTTGAGTGAAAAGCGCTGTTTAATTAAATTTGAGGATTTTGCCATGTCTTGGTCAAATTCTAGAGATTTTGAATATAATGGCGTGGTATGAAGTGTTTTATGTTAATATTAAAGTTTTAACTAAAAGTGAATGTCGAACGTGTTGTATAAAAAGTGATTTTGAGGTGTGAGTCCTCACTTAAATGTTTTGTGAAAAAGAACGTGCTTGTAGTGCCAATGAGTATATCGGTGAGATGCTCTTTTGAAATGAAAAAATGACTTTTCAAAGAGAATCTATTTGGAAAGTTGTACCATGAAAAATGAAAGATTTTTCTCGAGAGAGTTTTGGAAAAATTGTCATTTGAAACTAAAAAGTGAAAGTGAACTGTGTTAGTGAATGAAAAAGAATGAATTGAATCTCATTGATTGTTTTCAATTTATTTTAGGGAGTGTACAAGGCGGTGACTTTGAACCCTGCGTGGAAGCTGAACCTTACTTTGGTGAGTTTCCATGCTTGTTTCGTGTTTATGTGCAAATGATTGTATATGAATGCAATGAAGTGAATGTTATGTGAAAATTGGTTTTTAACCCTCTGATGGGGATGGTGTGTACTTTATCGCACCTACTCCGTTTGAGTAAAAGTGATTATGAAAGTGTATTGAAGTGAGTGATTGTGTGAGGACCCAGAATTTCTTGAATTATACACCCGAAATTTCTTGAATTATTTGCTTATATTTCTTGCGAGAAACCCTAAATTTTTCATGAATTATTTCTCATTTGTATTTATTTAAGTGTAAATCATTTTCTTTAAACATTGGTAGTATAAAATTTTCATTAAGTGTATTACTTTCCTCTAAGTAAAAATACTCTATTTTGTATGCATTTTATGACATTAATTTGGAATTGTGTCTTACATGTTTCATGTAGTCAAATGCATAAACTTATATGGCATTAAAGGGATTATGTTTCTAATTGAGGGATTACAAGACAATTGTTAAGATTTTTAACCCAAATCTTGGACCAAATTTTGCCACTTGTCAACCACCAACCACAACCTTGACTTGACCATTTCTATTTAAGCTCTTGTCTTCAAAATTCAAACCAAAATCTCCCTCTCATTTTCTCTCTCTTGGCCGGCCTTAACAAGGAAGAAAACATCAAAACCCTAAGCTTAAATCTTGCCATTTTAGTGAGGAAAACATCTCCAAGTGAAATCCTAGGTTAGGTTGACACTTGATCATCAAGCTTTGTGGGGATAATTGGAGCTCTTGGGTGATTTTCTCTCTCCACTCTCAAGGTACTTAACCATTTATCTATGCTTTAATGATCTTCAAATTCAAAGTGGATGCATGATTAGTGAGTTTGAAGTGTTTATGGGTGTTTGGAAGGATAAGTGATGGAAGGAATTTTGTGTTTGAGAACTAGAACTTAGGCTTTTACTTTAGGCTTCCATGTGTTTGATGAATTGTTTGTTGATTTGTGATGCTTTAATGATGGAGTTAATTGCTGTTTTAGCATGTTAAACACCTTGGCAAATGATGGAAATGACTTTAAAGGATTAATTGAAGGATTGTGTCAAAGCTGGAAATTTTTGCAGGAAATCAGAAATGGAAATCAATCCACTTCCCGAGGTTACTGTTCACTGTAGAAAATGAATTAGCATCCAAGCCTTATACCGTTGGAAATCCCTATGAGTCTAGTTTCTAACACCACTGACAGAGCTCGATTTCAATTTTCCTACATCAAGTTATGGCCATTCTTCCGAGACTGTTTGACCAACCTGTCATTGACCCGACAGTTTTCCTGTGCTTCTAATTTTGCCAATTTTGACCATGATTAATTCTGATTTGAGATTCGACCTCTTCATGAAAGTTATAGCTTGTTCTCTTAGCTTCGAAACGGAACCTCGTGCATTTCAATCTGACACTCGTACCATGAGTTATGATCAAAATGGAAAAAGGTGTCAAATCTGCTTTTCACACCTTGTAGTGTGTGCTTTCCATTGTGAATCTAATGTCGTCCGTTTTGGTTCGAGCACCCATGTATGTGCTCTCTTTGCTGTTTGAGTGATTTTAAATATTGTTTCGGTTTGAGTTGATGGTTATATACGTTGGTTGTACGTAGGGCTCGAAGGTGATATCGAGGATGACCGAGGCACGTTGGTGAGTGTTCCAAACCCTTTTCAATTGACAATTTGACTACTAGTTTGTTCCAACTTGTTTCAAAAGAAATGTTCCACTAAAATTATTTTTGTGTTAATATTGTTTGATGGAATCCTTTGTGAAATACTTTACCACGAATTTACTATCGACTTGCATTGGTTTACGAGTGTAACGATTTGATTTCCTTTGAAGTGATTTATAAGTACTTTTAAACTGATTTATTGTAGTGAAAACTGTGGTTTGGGTGCTCTCTAATTGAACGTGATAAGTGGGCTCTTGGATAAGGGTGTACCTTATTGCATTCGGCCTAAACTCCATATATGGTTCTTGAATGCATGTGTTGTGTGATATATGATCTGTGAAATGTAATATTGTTAGTGATAAATGACCACTTGGATGGTTTGATCCCAAGAAATGCCTTTGGGGTCTCAATGTCAAAGTTACTCTCTGACCACTTGGATGGTTTGATCCCAAGAAATGCCTTTGGGGTCTCAATGTCAATGTTACTTTCTGACCACTTGAATGGTTTGATCTCAAGGGATGCCTTTGAGATCTCAATGTTAGTGTGGCTCTTTGACTACTTGGATGGTCTGACCTCAAGAGTTGCCTTGGGGTCTCAATGGTGAATGTTATTCCCTGACCAAATAGATGGTCTGATCCCAATGCCTTTGGGATCTCAATGTTACTATTACTCATTTGTTTGTCAACTTATTTGTGATGTGCTTGTTTTACGTATTGATTTATTAATATGTACAAGTGAAATAATTGCTGTGAAAGTGACTTCCATTTGACTTGCTATTACATATGAGTATTCTTGAATATTAATTGCATTGCATGTGCGGTTGTTAAGTGTTTGAGTGTTAAGTGTTATTTGTTTGAGTGTGATGAATTACCTTATTTCGTGAACTGTTTTCGTCTTGCAAATTTTAGTGAAAGGTACTTTTCACGTGATTTCGAAAATGTGAATATTTCAATGTTTTTGTGCTCTGACAAAACAGTTAAATTCTAAATTCTTGTTTTCTTGGAACCTTACTGAGCTTCTAGCTCACGCCAAAAATATTTTATTTTTCCCCCCCTACAGGGCTCGAGATGAAGGAAAGCAGGAAGTGATCTTTCTTAGTAAGACTGGCAGAAACATCTCTTGTACTATTTGTAATATTAGACGGTTGGACTCTTGGTGTGTTTAGATTAGTTAGAAATGTAATTATTATTTGGAGATCTTGCGGTGTAATTATTTGAGATTTGTGATATAAATGAGGAACTGTAATGAGTCCCGGCGAGAGTTAGGCGGTGATACCCTAGGGTTCGCCCTAGGAAGAAGTGGGTCATCACATTGTAAAAGTGCTTTGATTATATTGTGATTGTATGTGTTTGAAAAGGTTAGGAAATTCCGAGACCTATAGGTGAACCCGACTTCCGAGTTGGGGGGCTAGGCCCGGGCGAGGAGAAAGGGGCCGAGCCATAGGGTTATTTAAATGTCACAAAGCACAGTGACTTAGACCAGTGATACATGCTCAGGACTTGGTTCTTAAACCAGTCTCCAAAAGAGCAACAACCTAGTGAAGTGAAATGAATTGAATCGTGCTAGAGCCTTGGCTTGTGACCTTGTCTCTGTTAAAAGCACCAAACCAGTGATACATATATACAAGTGAAGTGAAGTACTCGAGACTTGGCAGCGGACTTGTCTCGGAAATGAATACAATGTACACTATCACAGTGAAGTGATAAGTGCTTGCGATGCCCGGGGGGTTTTGGTGGAGTAAGAGTAAAGAGGGTTCTACATGGTAATAGTGGCAGCTTGACTGAGTGTCAACTACCGGTTCGTGGACAAGCATCGTGGAACTTGGCCCCAGATCCAACATTGTGTTGTTAATTGCTTTCTTATTTGTTTAACTTCCAAGTGTACTTGTAAAGTGAATTTGTTTATGTATTAAGTGACTTGCATGCTTTTGGGAACTCACGGGCTTTTAGCTCACCCTTTCCATTTGTTTTCCGTAGCAGGAAATGAGCAACCGAGTGGTGGTGCCAACCCTTGAGATTTGGGTTTTACTTGTGTTGTGATATTTATTTTGGAGAATCTTGAATCATGTATGTTGCGAACTTTTGTATAATGGAACTTGAATGTAAGGATGGACGATCTATGTACTATGGGATTGTATTTTGGGTGTTATGTAGTTGTAAGACATTGTACCCTTCTGTATTGTATCCAGGGTTTTAGTTTGATAAGTTATATTGAATGAGTGAGTGTGTGAGTCCTGGCGAGAGCTGGGCAGGCGGTCCACCGACCTCTTTGGTACGCCTTAGGGGAAGGTGGGGTCGTCACACCCCCCCTTCAAATCTTTGTCTAGATTAAGCAAATAATGTTTAATAACAACCTAAACGTAAAGAACAGATGCATCTATGGATCCACTTCAATTTTCGTCCAACAAATAATTATGTCTCCATACTGTTGCAGCTATCTCCATCATTAGCATTGCCACCATCATCAGCCCTTTTGGCTGCTATTCTCCTTGTCCATTCACTTTTCGAAGAACACATCTTGTTGAATTTATTCTTAGGATTTGAAACCCATGAAATTGGTAAAACTGCCATTTTATGATGGCTTAAATACATTTTGCCTCCTTGTAATTAGGAGTTAGGAGAAAATTGTCCCCTATATCCATGTAACCTACAAATTACCCCTTGATGATAATAGTCTAATGTATTTGCATAGCAAAAGATAATTATGTCCTCATTGTACAATGTTGTCCAATGACCATTTGTAGAATGTTATCCAACAACCATTTGTCCTTTTCTCTTTCTTCTCATTGTTTTATTATGATTGTTTATTTATTTCCTATTACGAAATACAAACTTTCATAATAATGTGTTAAAGAATATCTTATAAAAAAAATTAAATTATCTTAAGAAATTTAAAAGGTTTAAAAAGTACATATTTATTTTAGGTAGTTCCTATTTTATTAACAAATTCCTGTCATGCATTAATTGTTACTAAGAATATTTAATATTTAGTATAAATATTTTACTCCTATTTTCTCTTTTTCTTCATCTACTTTTACTTCTTTATGCTTATTAATAGTTTATTTGACACTTAGTCATATACAGTTATTTTTCTGTTGAATAATTAATTATCATAAATTAGTATAAGAAACTAAAATATGTATATTCAGTAATAGTACTTTATGTAGTTTCTATTTATATTAACAATATATGCGTCATAAACATCTTATTAATAATTAGAGCATATTAATGCATCATCAAAATTTTATTGATAATTAATACACGAAAAGTAATTGTTAAAGAAAAATAGAAACTATTTAGATTTTTATATCAATATACACTTTCATTTCATATAATAACTTGTGATAGTTAAATATTTTAGATAACTAAATAAAGATAAATATATTTAACCATTAAAAGAAAATGTTTGCGAGAAAATAACAGAATATATTAAACCATAAAAGGAAATTATTTGTACATCATTCTTAAATTTGTATATCATAGTCGATGAAGCTGAAAGAAATCTCTACGTAATAGGAAAAATATGAAGAAAAAATAGAAAAGAGAAAGGATTATCTAACAATGTACAATAAAGAGGGTATAATTACCTTTCGTTAGAAATATACATTTGGCTAGTAGTTTATAGGGGACAATTTATAGGTCTTATGAATATAAGGGATAATTTGCTGTTTGATCTTAATTATAAGGGGACAATATGTGATTAAACCTTTTATGAATTTGAATACCATATGATATCCACAATTAAATCTAATCTTATTGTCAATGGATTGAATTATTGAGAATGAGGTGCTGTACAAATGTCTTTTATTACTATTATGGAGTTGAAAATTGTTTTCCTCAATACTTCAAAGAATCTAGCATCGATTTAAGCACTATTTTTTTTTATTTCTACTAATTTTGAGTTTAATTATTTGTTTTTTCATTTATAAAGTTTAATGAAAAAAAGTCAATTTTTTGTTTATACGATAACTTAGAAAAAAGACAAATAGAAAGATTTTTTTATGGGCATTTTGGGACTCGGTTATGTATTTGCTGTGAAATCACTGGAAACTTGCAAGTCAACCCTAGTTGACTGACGATAAGAATGTTTTGGTCACAATCTGTTTGAGGGACCTTTTTGTAGTTTAGAAATACTTAAGGGTCTGATTCATTAAGATTGACAAACTTGAGAACCTGATTCATTATTTGGTCAAACTTTGGGGAGATAACTCCTATTTTTCTTTCAACTAGGGGTGGCCACGGTTCTAGAACCGCCGGTTCCGGTTTAAAAACCGACGATTCCGATTTTTTGAAAGGTGGAATCTGAACCGACCCTTATAGGGACGGTTATAGTCACGGTTCATGAACCACCGATTTTGATTCGATTAGGGTTTTAATTTCTTGCTGTTCTTGTTCTGATCTAGTTCTTCTAGTTACGTTAAAATATGTGTTATTGTAAAATTGATTTTAAATTTTAAGTAAATATGACAATGAATATAGGAAAAAAATATGAATTTTTTTTAATTATCATTTGGTAAGGAAAAAGAAAAAAAATACATATATTTTTTATTTAACAAACTGCTATTTTATGATTTTGCAATGACTATTTTCTTGATCCTTTAAAAAAATATAACTTTTGTGAATTTGTCATAATGGCTAATCAAACTCAAAGAATCATCAAATGCTAACTTAATAGTTGGATTAATTTAACTTTAACACTTTGACTAGATTGAATTTGAATCTAAATTAGTTATGCTATATTTACTAATGAATTGGGATAATAAGTTAGTAGACTACAACAAATGTTATTGGTGTTGTGAGGGCCTTAAATTTCAGTATTTATTTTTAAAATGCACGATATTATCTATATTGCATTTATTTATTGAAATATGAGTGAAAATATATTTAAAGTGATTATTTCTCAATTTAGAGAATTTTATACGAATTGTTTGCCGGTGTGTGGTTTTGACCAAAATTTAGCGTTAAAAATTGTTCCGACGTGTGAATAGTGACTTGGACTTGAAATCGAGCATATGTAGTGATATTTTGGAAATATTATTATGGTGAGATAGTGTCGGGATGAAAGAAACCAGTGTAAGTTAGACAGCTGCGCGCGACGCGACATAAAGTGCCAAAAAGCACTTTTTCCCTTAAAATAAGGAAATGCACTTTTTGGCACCTTTTAGCCTTGACTTTTTGGTTCCTTGAAGCTCATTTTTCAGCTGCAACTTTGGGTGATAGAGAGAGAGCTAGAGCCGAGAGAGAGAGCTTGAGAAAGAGAGAGAAATGTCTTCTTGATTTTCCTACTTCTTCTTCCCTGTTTCTCTTGAGCTTCAAACACCATCAACCACCATCCTCTTCTTCATTCCTAGCAGCCGAGAAAGAGGAGAGAGAGGAGGAGCTTTGTCCGAATTTTTGGGAAGGAAAAAGAGGTAAGTTGAGTTGATTTTCCATTTTTCTTTCTTCTTACAAGCAAATTGAACTTGTGCAGTTTGAATGATGGAATGAGGCTTGGTTTCTTCCTTCCCATTTCAGCCGAACCAAGGAGAGAGGAGAGAGAGAGAGATCCGAACCTTTGAAGGGAAAAAGGGAGGAAAGAAAAGCTTGGGTGATCATCTTGGGCTCGAGGTTGAACTTGGTGACGGATATCTTTGACGAATCTTGAAGATCGTGGGCTAGGATCGAGGGTTTTGGAAGTCCTCTAGTTTGGAAGCAACTTCCTTGAAGGAAAACTCGAAGGATTTCATTGGATCTTGCCGGATCTCGTTAGATCTTGATAGATCCGGAGGTATAAACCTCGAATCTCGTAGATCTAACCTTATTAGTGTTAATTAGTGTAGATCTGTGGATAATATTGAAAGAAACGATCTCATCTGAAAAGATGAAGTTGGGCTCTTGGAATCCCAACCTAGGTAGCGGACTTGAGGTGGCCTCTACGTAGCGGACTTGAGGACCTGATTGGGAATTTGATTGTTATTTGTGAACTTGCCTTGATACGGTTAGAAATTAGGGTTTTCAGTTGTTGAAAAGTTGAAGGAAAATGTATGTTATGGCCAAACCCATGCTTGGTGATTTTAATGTTGATTTTGAAGTGTTATGAGTGTTCTTGAAGAGTTTCTTTTAAGAAAAACATGTATATTGTTCAAATTGTGAGTGTATATGTGTGTAAGGGAATGTTTGAATTTTAAAGGGTTAAAAGTGAGGTTTTTCATGAAATTTGAGTGAAAAGTACTGTTTAATTAAATTTGAGGGTTTTGCCATGTCTTGGTCAAATTCTAGAGATTTTGAATATAATGGCGTGGTATGAAATGTTTTATGTTAATATGAAAGTTTTAACTAAAAGTGAATGTCGAACGTGTTGTGTAAAAAGTGATTTTGAGGTGTGAGACCTCACTTAAATGTTTTGAGAAAAAGAACGTGCTTGTAGTGCCAATGAGTATATCGGTGGGATGCTCTTTTGAAATGAAAATGTGACTTTTCAAAGAGGACCTATTTGGAACATTGTACCATGAGAAATGAAAGATTTTTCTCGAGAGAGTTTTGGAAAAATTGTCATTTGAAACTAAAAAATGAAAGTGAACTGTGTTAGTGAATGAAAAAGAATGAATTGAATCTCATTGATTGTTTTCAATTTATTTTAGGGAGTGTACAAGGCGGTGACTTTGAACCCTGCGTTGAAGCTGAACCTTACTTTGGTGAGTTTCCATACTTGTTTCGTGTTTACGTGCAAATGATTGTATATGAATGCAATGAAGTGAATGTTATGTGAAAATTGGTTTTTAACCCTCTGATGGGGATGGTGTGTACTTTATCGTACCTACTCCATTTGAGTAAAAGTGATTATGAAAGTGTATTGAAGTGAGTGATTGTAAAAGTGCTTTACAGTATTATATTGTGATTGTATCTGTTTGAAAAGGTTAGGAAATTCCTGAGACCTATAGGTGAACCCTTCGACTCGAGCCGGGGGCTAGGCCTAGGCCGAGGAGAAAAGGCCGAGTCATAGGGTTATTTAAATGTCACAAAGCACAGTGACTCAAACCAGTGATACATGCTCGGGACTTGGTTCTTGAACCAGTCTCCAAAAGAGCAACAACCTAGTGAAGTGAAATGAATTGAATTGTGCTAGAGCCTTGGCTTGTGGCCTTGTCTCTGTTAAAAGCACCAAACCAGTGATACATATATACAAGTGAAGTGAAGTGAAATAAAGTGTACTCGAGACTTGGCAGCGGACTTTTCTGGGAAATGAATACAATGTACACTATCAAAGTGAAGTGATAAGTGCTTGTAGTGCGGGCCCGGTGGGGGTTTTGGTGGAGTAAGGAGTAAAGAGGGTTCTACATGGTAATAGTGACAGTTGACGGAGTGTCAACTACCTGGTTTGTGGACAAACTACCTGGTTCGTGGACAAGCATCGTGGAACTTAGCCCCTGAGGGCCCCCGTATCCAACATTGTGTTGTTAATTGCTTTCTTATTTGTTTAAGTTCCAAGTGTACTTGGAAAGTGAATTTGTGTATGTATTAAGTGACTTGCATGCTTTTGGGAACTCACGGGCTTTTAGCTCACCCTTTCCATTTGTTTTCCTTAGTAGGAAATGAGCAACCGAGTGGTGGTGCCAACCCTTGAAATTTGAGTTTTAATTATGTTTTGATATTTATTTTGGAGAATCTTGAATCATGTATGTTGTGAATTGTTGTATAATGGAACTTGAATGTAAGGATGGATGATCTATGTACTATGGGATTGTATTTTAGAGGTTATGTATTTGTAAGACATTGTATCCTTCTGTATTGTATACAGGATTTTAGTTTGATAAGTTATATTGAATAAGTGAGTGAGTGAGTCCTGGCGAGAGCTGGGCAGGCGGTCTGCCGACCCCTTTGGTACGCCTTAGGGGAAGGTGGAGTCGTCACAGGTGTGCTGACTATTAAAATTGAACTTTGAATTGAGACAAATAGATCAAACTACTCAGGATATAAGTGAATTATGAGACGGTTTGAACGGTTCTTGAATCGTCGGTTTCAGTTTCAGTTCAAACCTTTTGTGAACCTGAACCATTACCTTTAGTTACGGTTATGATTCCAATTCCAGTTTCTCAAATCCGGTTCCGATTTCGATTCAACAAACTGTCGGTCCGGTTCCGATTCAAATCTGAACCTTGGCCATCCCTACTTTCAACCGTCAACAATTAATAGTTAACTCCTATTTAAAAGGGGAGTAGTAGAATAAAATAAGCAGTCCGTTTGGATTGAGGATTTTTTGCCTTGTTTTTGAAATGCTGTTTTTCACACCCCAAATGCTACAGAAAAAACAACCCAAATACAACCCCAAAAACAAATGACTTGTTTTTCACAATATTATATTTTTTTTCTTTCGCCTTTTTCATTTTTTTTTCATTTTTCTTTTTCTTCTTTTCCCACCTCTTCCTCCCCACCTAGGCGCCAGTGACCGGGGAGGTTTTTTCTCTCTCTCTCTCTCTCTCTTCTTCTTCTTCTTCTCCTCCCCTCCTCCCCCCAACCTCCCATCCCTCTCAGCCCTCCCCACCCCTCCCTCTCAGTTCTCCCTCCCTCCCATGGCTGGATCTAGGTGGATGGGAGGTGGAGGGGGAGGAGGGAGGGGAGTGGGGAGGGGGAGGAGGGAGGAGGGAGGATCTGGCTGAAGGAGGAGGGGGAGGAAGGATGGGAGGGAGGAGGAAGGTGAGAAGAGAAGAAGAAGAAGAAGAAAGGAAGGAAAAAAAAAAGGTGCTGGTCTGGTCGCCGGCGACCGGCGCCTGGGGTGGGGGAAGAAGAGGGAAAAAAGAAAAAGAAAAAAGAAAATTGAAAAAAAAATTTCCAAATACAACAAATACAAGCTACAGTGATTGTTTTTTGCTACACTAATGTTACAGTACTGTTTTTGAAATAGAACTCGAAAAACACCTAATCCAAACGGAACCTTTGGACTTGTTGGATTGGTATTTTTCTTTGAAAAATTTTTACCTTTTATTTTAACATATTTTTCAATTACTTTAACGTTTTTTGTACCACATACATCTGTAGTATATTTTTCTGAACAAGCTCTGGCCGTCTGGCGTAATGGATCTTGTGTCGTACTCCTTGCTCCATTTTCTATTCCACTGTTTTATTGTATCTGGTTATTGCTGTGAAGAGAAAAGCAAAAGACTAAAACCTCAACATTCATCAAATCGGTCCTTAAATTTCTGTTTTTTCTCTTCTTCTGTAATTGAGTTCTTCAAACTTGCAGCGGCACTTAGCAGACTATCAATTTACAAGCGCGTGCTTCTGATTTGCTTGTTAGAATCATATTTGGGTGGACATGCAGTTAGGGCTTAAGCTATTCCACCTGGACCAGGTGCCACGGAAATAATAAGAAACAAAAAGGTGCAAGTGTTTATGAAATTTGATTCAATTTTTGCTCATATTGCTTGTTAATTTCAATTATTAGGTTGCAGTTTTTTATTTTCCCAATTGTTGAGCTTGGTGGTGTTGATTTGTTTATTTTACCGTTGAACCAATTCATGGTTGTGCTACATAAAATTGAGACCAATCAGATTCACTTGATTATGCCTTACTGTGGAAGTAGGCTTTACTGGTTTCATTATTTGTCTATGAGGGCATGATAGAGTAGCCTAAAGGTTGTGTTATTATTTATTCTAGGTGTTGGATATTTTTTTTCCTTTTTTTTCCTTTTCGTTGTTGATGTTGATTTTCTTTGGGAATGCAAACTGTCCTTAGTTTATATATTGTTCTCCCTTCAGTAAAAATAATTCCCGTGAACTGATGGTATCTTTTGCCTTGGAGCTTTGATAGTTAGAATAGGTATCATGTGCTGTTTGGTCAGATGCAATCTTAGCTTAGTTCTACAGGTTTTATCCTGTGCTATTTTGTACAGGGGATAAATGGTGCGGGGAACATTTAGTGCTAAATCCGAGTAGCAGGCTTCATTGAGATATCAATTTGGCATATTTCGGTCTCACTATTAGTTTCATTATTATGCTTCAATGGACAGAGTAATTCTATTGAGAATAAAATTTTTATTGTAGTTTTAAATATTGGTATAACTTGTTCACACATCTAACTTAGCTGTTCAATTGTTTGGTAAATTAATATGCCCCGTTTCTAATTTTCTTTTTCTGGTTTCAAGGTATGAGTTTGGCAAAAAGTTGAATTTTATATTGTTTAATAACTACTTGATAGGCCTATTGGAGATTATCTTTTGGGGTTTTTGTTCTTGTGTTGCCCTTGTTTTGTGTTTAGATGTCTTATAATTTTGGTTTTGTTGAATTGCATATGGACTTCTTTGGGAGGTTGTCCATTCTCAATTTATGATTGGTTATAATCAGGGATTTATTATAGAGTGATCTTCATCATTGGAAAGGGGGGTTATGAGGTTTTTGAAATCTTTACCCATGCATCGATTGTATCTGTAAGGGGCATATCCTTGGTGGATCATGGATATGTAATTTATGATGCTTGATGGTAATACATAAATGGAAAAGTATGATTCAAGCCATTTTTTTTCTTTCAATTGAGATGCTTATTTTGTATGGTCTTATCATTCGGAATTTAATCATTGATATATGTTAGTGATCTCGTTTTGGTTGTCAGTTTTTTCAGAAATTTTCTTTCAAATGTGAAATCTTGACTGTTGCTTTTATCTGAAAAACAGAAATATGTATTGTGGCACGTACTAGTCATCTAAAGTCACACTAATCTGAGGAGTGACCACATAGTTGTTCTTTTAGATAGAGATTCCTTTGCCACTTTTGAAGTTCTGTTGTGCTTGTATTTGTATTCGGCTCTTTAATCCTCATGTGGCACCTTTGAAAATAGACTTGTTATTGGATGAAATGACCCTAATTTTGTAGTGCAAAGTCAGAATGCTTAAGGGTATCCTGGTGCCACACTTTGCTGCCACCGCAAACAAGGCCAAGTATGTACTCATTAAGACATAAAGAATGCGGAATTTGCCAACGTTGTCGTCTTGGTTGTTGTTGTTGTCGTCAATTGACTCATCACCATCATAATCTGAATCCTCTGGCTGTGACAGCCCCACTTTCCCCTAAGGCGAACTAGAGGGGTTAGCGGACCGCCTGCCCAACTCTCGCCGGGACTCACTATAGATCCTCAATCATTTTACAGATCTCAAATAATGACAATGCAAGATCTTCAAATAATAATTACATTTCCAACTAATCCAAATACACCAAAAGTCCAACTGTCCAATATTACAAATAGTACAAGAGATAATCCGGCTATCACACTAAGAAAGATCACTTCCTGCTTTCCTTCATCTCGAGCCCTATGGGGGAGAAAATAAAATATTTTGGGGTGAGCTAAAGCTCAGTGAGGTTCCGAGAAAACAAGTATTTTAGAATTTAACTGTTTTATCAGAGCATGAAAACATTGGAATATTCAAATCTTTGAAATCACGTGAGAAAGTACTTTTCACTAGAAATTTGCAAGACAAAAACGATTCACGAAATAATTTAATTCATCACACGAGCACTTTGACAAATAATCAAGCACACTCACAGGACACTTTTCAATTAGGAGAGAACAATACTCGGGCCGCTTCGACTCGGAGATCAATGCTCACGAGGAGACTTGCTCGGATTGTCTCAACTAGGAGAACAGTACTTAATAAACATTAAATCAGTTATAAAAGGATACAGTGCTCACTTGGAGCTATTTCACTAGTCCACTTCACCTTATAACTCCTGAACAATCCCCTCAGTTCATCTGGCCATCACCTTATCCCTCCAGTGGTAATACTCGAGTACACTGTACAGTGCCCTAAGTACCAACCTACCCGACCGAGTCTGCTTCTGGCTCGAATAGGCCAATAACGAAGGGGGAAAGGCCTTGTTCAACCAATGTGGTAAAGTATACATGGCCTACAGTCATGCGCAAGTAATATACAAACAGTGGAGAAGTAAATAGTTGAACAGTTATAGACAGTTAGGTCGAGTGCGATAAAGTACACACTCGCCTAAAAACAAGTATTTAACACTTATGAAATCAAGTAACATCAAGTATTAATCACATAAGCCTGTAATTCACATATCATATAAGGAATACTCACATGTAATAGCAAGTTAAATGGAAGTTAATTTCACAGTAATTATTGCACTTGTGCACATTGATAAATCAATATGTAAAACAAGCACATCACAAATAGGTTTATAAACAAGTGAATCGGTTTATAAGTATTTTGAAATACGGTTTAAAATACTCACAATTAATTGAAAACATTTACATTTATAAAGAGTAGTAGAAAAATACTTACAAATAAGTTAACATATAGTTTGAACACTCGAAATATTAGAAAAATATTTCATTTAGAAAAGCAGTAACGGAATATTTCATGTGAAAACCAGTGAAAAGCTAGTCTAAAAATCAAGTAGAACAAGTTTGACAAGCAAGTGGAATAAGTTCGAAAACAAGTTGGAAATCAAGTGTGAAAACAATTTTGGAAATAAGATCGAACAATCATCGAGATATTAACAACTTAACGGATCAAGTTATTTCACACGACAAACTACATTAAGCATCAAAAGAAGTTTGTAAAAAATTTAAAACACATTTTGAAATACTTACAAATAATTGAAAAATGTGTCATTTAAAAGAATAGTAGTAAAATGTTTCATGTGTAATTAAGTGGGGAAAACAAATTTGGACATGTTTGAAAAACTAGTTAAAACAAGTTTAGAAACAAGATGAGAGCAAATTTGAAAACAAGTGAAGTAGTAGGTTAGTAAACCATTTCACAAGTAATAAAATGAGTAGAAAGTTTGAGATGGCAAGATCAAAGTAAGGTAGTAAGTCATTTCACAATTGAATTCTAGTAAAACATTTTAGTTGAAACGAGTTGGAACACTCACCAACCACAGCGTGCTTCACTTGTCTGCAATAGATATCTCCATTTCAAGCCAAGTCCTAGAATCACAAGTTTCATACCAAACATTTCATCAAACACTTGATGTGCATAACTAGTAGTTTCACACAAACATTTTATCAAACACTTGGTAGGCAAACTATCAAGTTTCTATCATCTCTTGGTGTTTTGATTATAACTAGAGCTATACTTATCGGATTAAGATGAATCTTATACCGTTTCGAAGCTAAGACATAGCTCTACAATTCTCATGCAGACATCTCAACCCAGTTCCCATTCTAACTAGGTCAAATTTACCAAAACAGCCCCCAGATTCTCAAGTTTACATCTCACTACTAATCTAACTGACATGCCTGATTCAATTAATCATAACTCAACGCACACAAGTCCAATTCAGGTAATTCCAACGGCATTTGAAAGTTACAATACAAGGCTACAATTCTTAAGAAGGTATCGACAACCAATTCAGTCATCTTCCCAGTCAAACTAACCAATTACAGAGGCTAATTATCAGTTTGGACAGAAACAGGGCACCAGGGGTAATTTAATCATTTCACATGATACAGTACTCCGATTCATCTGAAAATTTACAGGAAGAATCCCCACTCAATTCTCTACAACTTTCATGCTTTAGACTAAGGCTAATTCAGCTCCCAACATCTTCGAATATACCAAGCAAATTCGGACAAAAAACGAACAGAAATTCTTGGCTGAAATTTTGAGAAGCAAAACACCAAATCCAATCCATCTAATCATCCCCAAACACCTTAAACTTAACTATCATGCATCGTTTTTGAATTTAAACATAACTAAAGCAAAGTTAAGTGACTAATTACCTTGTCGAGGTTTTTACACTACACCAAATTTTAATAATAAACCTAAACACCCCGTTTTCTGCAAGTATACAGATCGTTTATCGAACATAGGGTAGTATAGGTGTCGATCCCACAGGGAAGAGTGCCAAGTACCGGTGATTTTCGAACTCCTCTATTATTTAGACTGTCACAAGCATATAAATTAAATCTAAACTACAAACATGGAAATAAAATAGATAGAGTATAACAATTAAAAGCTCCTCAAGCTATGGAATTCCTTACTACTCTTGCAAATGAAGCTACCGGTTGCATTAATGATATTAATTTGGCTAAGCATGGCGTAATCTCCTAATGCACGTGAAACATACTTTCGTAGTGTATCATCTATACTCATAGGTAAACCATACCTACTAGCGTGGTTATGGAATTAACTACAAGCTCATTTGCTCAATGAAATTACATAAAATGAATCACTAAAGCCACAAAGGCGTCACCCTACACTTATGAGTGACTTCCTAGGTTTAGAGCTTCATGAACTAGTGTCTTTAACACCTTTAAATGATCACAATTGATGGCCGGTTAATCATGATTAGAAAAGCCAAAGTACTAAATACTTGCTCAAATAATAGCATCAAATAACCATGTAAATATCACAAACAAGACATAGAAAGTTCATCCATAACTCAAGACAATAACTTAGCTAAACATAATTACTATACTACTAACTATACTAAACTAAACTAAGGAACTAGTGAAGACTACATTTTTGTAGTGATTCTAGCCTTTCCTCTCTCTAATTCTTATTCTTCTTCTAATTGTCTACAAGAGGCCCTATTTATAGATGATTTCATCCATAAGCATCCAAAATTCTATCATGTGAACACATGACAAATTTGGTTTTCAAAAGTCAAGAAAAATGTCTTCATGAATCTTCAAGCATTGAATCCATTGAATTTGAATCTCAAATGAGTTGTAAAGTTGAAGCAAATTGTGTTTTGAATTTGCTTTGAGTTGTTTCTTCAACTTCACCAAATTCTTCACGCAGCTTTCATTGAAATTTGTCTAAAAATCGAGCTGGAAGTGAGCTGAAAAAACTGGATTTCGGCTGCAACTTGCAGCAGTCATTTTCTGAGGATCCGCGATCCAGATCCGCGAGGCAGAGGCCCGCGGATCCAATCGCGGATCCGGTGCCCTGGCTCCTATGAGAGGGATTCGCGAGCTAGTCTTTTTCTTCATTGGTTGCATCGCGTATTGGCTCGCGAATCTGCTCCAAAATTGTGAAATCTCAACTTTTCGTCAAGACTTCTTGGCAAATTATTTTCTCATTTTCCTCATTTGATAATTGAGCATTTAATCCTACAAAAACATGAAGATTTCACCATATTAATCCACAAAAATACACTTTTCTCATTTAAACCATAAAATGTAGAATTTCACTAGAAACCCAAGTTAATTAGCCATAAAAATATCAAAAACACACAAAAACTAAGTACTTAAATATACTAAAAGCATGTAAAATAAACACTTATCACTAATTACCTTGAGAGTTGAGAGAGAAAATCACCCAAAAGCTCCAATTCTTCCAACCAAGTTTGATGATCAAGCAACAATCTAAGCTAGGGTTTCACTTGAACATGTTTTTCCTCACCTAAAATTCCTAGAATCAAGCTTAGGGTTTAGTGTTTTCTTGCTTATGGAGTTCGGCCATGAGAGAGAAGAGTGGAGGGAAAATTAGTTCAATTTTTTTGAAAACAAGAAGTTAAATAAGAAGACTTAAGTCAAGACTTTGTAGGTGGTTGACAAGTGGCTCAATTTAAGCCATGAATTGAAGTAAATTCTTCACATTTAGCCACTAATCCCTCAATGTAAAATATAACTACTTAATGCCACATAAATTTTATGCAATTTGCTACATGAAACATGTAAAATGAAATTCCAAATTAATGTCATGCTATGTATGCAAAATAAAGTACATAAAGGAAAATAATGCACTTAATGAAAATTTTATGTTACCAATGTTTAAAGAAAATGATTTGCACTTAAATGAACACAATGAAAAATAATTCATGAAAAATTTAGAATTTCTCGCAAGAAATATAAGCAAATAATTCAAGAAATTTCGGGTATATAATACAAGAAATTCTGGGTCCTCACACTGGGTCACTATCATCATTACCATAATCTGTGCCTTTGTTCTAGGTGATATAGTAGTAGTCACTCCCACTACTACTGCTATCATCACAACTGCTGTTGTTGTAATCGTCTTCGTCGTCTCCTTATTGATATTGTTGCTTTTCAACTCCTGGTCGAAGGGGAAACCACATTTTTAGGTGGCCATTGTGCCGTAAGCAAGACATGGTACCTTGACCGGGAACAATCACCTCTTCCTCGGAAAAGATGGCATCATGCATGTCAAGTTTATAGCAAGTTAGATGCCTAGCTTAAGGTACAATCACCTCTTCCTTGGAAAAGATGGCATCATTCATGTCAAGTTTATAGTAATTTAGATGCCTACCTTCATTAAACAGAGATGAGCAAGAAATTGGCTGTGGAGACAATCTTGTTTCCCCACTATTCGCTGATAGCTCAGTATACATGCATTTATCTGTGTAATCCAAGCTCTCTGTCTGTAGAGGATTTTCATGAACAACTTTTTGTTTGGCATTTTTGACAGATATTGCATCCATGCATGTAATTTGTTGATAGTCTTGGTAGTATTTCTGATAAATGTGGAGAATGGGTAAAACAATGGTGATAGCAGATCGAAGCATCGCTGATGTTTTAGGTGATCAGATGTGTTTGTGTGTGTGTATTTCAAGTTTTACTCATGAAAAGCTAGACATTTTTTTCAAGTTTACAATAAAATTACACACTATAATTGAGGTATACATTCGTTACCTAAACCCATGAGAATTTGTCTGAATTTTCTTTTCAAAAACAATTACAATTTGAAACCCACCCCCTGCCCCCCTCCCCAAAAAAAAATAAAGCGCAAAACAGCTATAACATACTAGCCTACTGGTAACTGTTCCAGGTTCCTTAAATCCATCTTTGTATTTCTGACTTTTGATATCTTCCTCTTTATTTTCCTTTTTTCCCAATTAATGGATTTTTGACAACATTTGACCGAGTTTTTGAGTCTTCTACTCTTGAGTCTTGACGGTATAACTTTTTTATTTTTTATTTTTTTAATCAGTAGGCAATATCTACATTATTCTACTCTAATTGACATTAAGGGAGGACCCAACTAGGCTGGGGAGAGGGTTTAGATGCAGAGGATCCCATCTCTTGATCAATGAGGTGTGCTACTACACACGTTTTGATTTTATGCTACATTATTCCTAGTCCAATTAATGCTTGGAGAGGACCCAAGTGGGCCATGGAGGCTAGAGGTAGAGGATCCCAACTCTTGACCAAAGGGATGTACTACCATACACCCTTCGAATTCTACTACAAGCTAACAGTTTGAACAGCTGACTTGTAGTCAAACGTGCAATTTATGTTTCACTTGATGACCAACTCTTGTATGGCGAGTTGTGTCTTTGACTATATACCAAAACTTCATTGTGGCGTCGATTTCTTGGAACCAGTCGGCTAGTTCAAGTAATATGCTATACTTATATAAGAATGAGTTTAGGGTCAATAGTGTTTTGAATTTAGGCTCTTTGGAATGCTTGATTTTGGAGTTATTCGTGTCTTTGAAATTTTTGCTGGAAATAAATATTGCATGTGGTGCAAGTTGTTAATGCTGAGGGTTGGGGTGAATTTGCATATTTGTTCCGCTGTGTGTGCTCGTTCTGCATTTGTTTTGGGGCAGGTGTCTTTGGGGTTATATAGGTATCTATATTTGTGGTGGATATATTTATGCAAGTCATACAATCAGGTGAAGCCATGGATGTGAATGAATTGACAAATTTATGCTTTTATATGGTGGAAGATTTTGTTGTACCTTCATCACTCTATTTGCTTTGAATGACAGTAATCAGTATCTGGTAGCGGGTACAAGTAGAAGACACTTATAATCATGCTGAAATTCCTATTATGCCCTTGCTTGCTTACACTATTCTTCCAATGTAGTGTTGCATTCACGTGAGATCAGATTTTTTTTTTTTCCACTTTGATCTGGTTATTTATTCAAACATCTTTAGAGCTCCAGTTTTGCAGTTTTGGTTTTGTTTTTGGCTTTTCAAGTATTTTGCACTCTCTCTATTGTTGAATTACATTCATTGCTTGTAGAATGGTTACAATTGTTAGCAAGCCAAATCCTGCTCTTCGTGTTTCAGCTTTTTCCTTATCCTTCTTTTTCTTTTGCCCCCTTTTCAATGTATTTGCTAATCACTTTTTCCATTTGCAATTGATCAATGGTGTGTTTCTCATAGCTATGGTCGGTGGTTCCAGTTTAGGTTTATTTTTATTTTTATTTTACCTCTATATTCTTTAAAGCTTCTAAATCTTGCTTTCTTCACATTTTTAATTGATTTATGTGATAAGTTTTGGTGTTTTCATTTAAAAATATAATGTTAATGGTTAATTTGATGGGTAAAAGTAGCTAATTGATACAATTTGACTTGCCATATTTGTCAAAGAGATTGAGTGCATCTTCCAAACCAACTGTTTCCATTTGCAATTGATCAGTGGTATGTTTCTCATAGCTATGGTCAGTGGTTCCAGTTTAGCTTAATTTTTATTTGTTTTTTACCTATATATTCTTTAAAGCTTCTAAATCTTGCTTTCCTCACATTTTCAATTGATTTATGTGATAAGTTTTGGTTTTTTTCATTTAAAACTATAGTGTTAATGGTTAATTTGATGGGTAAAAGGAGCTAATTAATACAATTTGACTTGCTATATTTGTCAAATAGATTGAGTTCATCTTCCAAACCAAGTTTTATTTTGAAAATTTTGGACTAGGTATGTGCTTCTATTATATGGATGGGAGATAAACAAATCACTTCAATGTGTTTTTTGGTGTTGGCATCATTAAGAATTCTGCTATTTTATACTATTTCATTTTCATTTATTTAATGTTTGCACATATGCTTTTTCAATTTATTGGTTAGATGCCCCCCCCCCCAAACAAAAAAAAAAAAAAAAGTCTTGCTCAAATCTTGGTTTGAAGAAATTTGCTCAGGGATAGAAAAAATTTTTGGAACTAAACCTTTGAACCATGAAGTAAAATTAAGAAAGTCTTGGGTTTCACACAATATTAGACACTCTCTGCTCAAGCACAAAGGGTTTTGAGAAGTTATCAAGGTTTAAGAAAAGGTAACCACTGTTTCTTCTAAAGCAGAAAAAATGGAAATATTACCATGATGCTTGTTTCCTTATAACTTCAAGTATGTCCATCCCTGTTGCAAAATTTACTTGGGACAGGTGGCAAGCAACTTGGTAAAAAGTTGAGTTTCCATTGATGGGAAATATTGAGTGTCAGCAGTTTGAAAGGATGAATTTGAACAGAATGGTGTTTTGTGATAAAACCATATGCATTTACATATCTTTCAAAAAAAAGCTTTGCTTCGTACCTCGCTGCATTTGGTCTTGTGGGCGCTTTATTTGATTTTGATGCTTTCTAGGAATGGCTACTACAAAATTTTTTCCTTTTGCTATGATATATTCTTTATGCTCTTGAATCTTTCAAAAAAAAAAAAAAAGCTTTGCTTCGTACCTCACTGCATTTGGTCTTGTGGGTGCTTTATTTGATTTTGACGCTTTCTAGGAATGACTTCTACAAAAAAAAATTTCCTTTTCTATGATATTTTCTTTATGCTCTTGAACGATAGCAAAGTTGCAAGAATTATTTTTTTTAAGGTAGTTAAAGAATCAAGTTCTAAATTGCATTCGTTATTTACACCTTAAATGATATTTTTCCCTTTTCTCATTTCTTCCATAGTTTAATAAGTTTTTTCATTTGGCTTTTCATAAGCTCTTAGTTTATGTTCCCTGTTGATTTACTTTGTGTTTATTTCTTTCCATAAATCTCACTATGTAGTAACTTTCTCTTTTTTGCTAATTTGAGAAAAGAAAGGCAGAAAGGTAGGACAAAAAAGACTTCATAAAAGAAAATTTTGTGCTAGCTTAAAAAGGAAATTTTTTTTAATTTTTTCCTAGCAGGGAAGGGATTTGGATTGGAGAAGCGGGGAGGGGACATGGGGGTTAGAACCCAGGACCTACCACTAGAGCAAAGCCTCCTTAGCTGCTTAAAAAGAAGTTTTAAGTTGAGGATACTAATGTTTGTTGCTGTTTGTTTTATGTAGGACAAAGCAAACTGTCCATTGAGGAATTATGGCAAAGAATGGTGAGGACTCAATTTGTTAAGATGTTTGTTATGATTTCTGTGCGTAGTTCAGCGTGTAATATTTTGTAAGGACTTGACAAAGGAGGAATTGGAACTTTTATTTCAATTTCTTGGTTTTGTAGTTCTTCAGACAAAATGCTGATGCTGTTGATATCCGTAATTTTAGGGATAAAGAAGGATCTTTAGCTCGGTCGCTTCTGAAAAGGTATGAATAATTTCAATTTCTTTTACTTGTCTTCATCACTGAAAACCTTGACGTCTTCCTGCTATATAACCTGATGTATTCAAAAAGCATTAATATAACCATCAAAGATATTGGAGAAGTGCCACGAACGCAAAGGATCATCTCAGTTGATGTAAAAACAAAAAAGAAGAATTAGTGTTCCACATATGGTTATCTTATTTAACAAATACTAAGCTTAATATGCCACAATACAATTATGCACCAAGTACCCGTGCCTTGCGCAGCTCTCTCGTCACTGTTTACATATAGATAGATATATGGGTTACTCCAAGTACCTCCTCAATATCTTTTTCTCACTTTACTCCCTGAATGTTCAATTTCATCAATCTCCCTCTTGTGCTATTACATTTTTTCTAATCAAGTTCAATTTGCATGAAAGCACATAATGTCATTGTTAGACCAAATTACTCCCATTAGTAATTTGCAGGTGGGTCCTCTTTGATTCTACTCATTAGTAACAATTTTATTGGGGAAGTGGAGGTTGATGCTATAGCATAATCTAGCATGATGAAGTTAGGAATTCTACTTGAAGTGATGGAGGAAACGAAAAAAAAAATGTTTTTTTTGAAGGAAAAAGGGTGGTATTAGAAAAACGTGGAGAGGGAAGGGATTTTAACTGAAAATTTCTAATTCCTGTTCTCTCAACTTCAGATTCTAGACCAAGGCTGCAGGTGGAAGTGTTGACGAGGTCATCTTCACCAATTTTTTTTTTCCTTTTTAAACATACATATATATTTTGAAAAACCAAAATAATTAAGTTTATTTCAAGTAATTCACAAGTTTGTGCAAGGCACATGGTCATTTTAAACCTAAAGTGGGCTTCCTATGCTAATTAGACCTATTTGGAAATGTTGTAATATAACAAGGATAAAACTGATGCAATTGGGAGTTGTAGGAGATAAAGTGAGAAAAAGGTATTTTTTCCCCGGGGGGGGGTTTGGAATTAACCTTAGATATATTGAGTCTCTTTGGATAGAGAATTATTTGAAAATTTTGTTTGGAATCATAATGCAACACTATTATTTAAATATGGTGCAAATGAGGTGATAAGATGATTCGATAGATAAAAGTTTATGAAAATTGTGTTTATGATACACTCAAATAATTTTTGAAAATAAGGAGTAATACACTATCCAAACAAGCCTAATATTGATACTTAGATGTATACTAAGAATTTAAAATTGAATTAAAATTACAAACAAAATATAATTAAAATTCATAAGACCTCAAATTCTTAATTATAATTTTTATAATGTTGAGAGATTTGTTGAAAGATTTGATATGCTTTCAAATCCTTTTAGAGGAAAAACAATTTTCAACCAAAAGGACAAAATTAACCTTACAAATTGCCTAGAATACCCTTTAACTTTCTTTTATTCCCTTTTCATTACTCCCCCTCCACCTTTTTTTTGCCCTTTTTTCTCTTTCAACTTTTAGCAATGCTGTACTAATATTGACCCCACTACACCACTATGATGACCAAGCACTGTTGAAATGGAAGGTACAAAAAATTACAAGAACAAAGAACATAACATACAGCAACGAACACGTAGATCAACAATCAAACGTATCATAATTATGTGAAAAAATTGAAAATAAATGTTTGAAAGCCATATGAAATTGTGAGACATCAAAATTCATGTCACAACCTTGTCGTGTTGTAAACTATTCTACAATCTAATTATAATACTTAGCAACACAAAGATTAAAAGACCAAATAAAATGGAAACATGATGAAATCAAAGGTAGGTGAAAGGATTGGTCCAATTGGAGGCCTCATGAATCGAAAAGCAACACGCTCCGTGGGTGTTGGTTGATATGAGATTTCAATGACAAATAAGATTTGTTGCTAATTGGGAACATCAGGAGGGATAGGGACTTGAAGACAAGGCACTCTATGGAGGAAGAATGGATAGAGATTATTTGTGATAGAGTTATTGTGAATTGATGCCGTAAATAAGAAGGGATACATAATTTGGGTAGTTTATTTATATCGATTAGGACAAAATTGTCATATAAACTTCTTTTGAGCAATTTACAATAAAATAGTAATAGAAGGTAGTAAAATACAATAGTTGATTAGTTTAAGGAGTAAATCACAAATATGCTATAGGTTAGGGGGTGTATTTGGTGGTTGACTCTATTGTTTTCAGTTTTTTTCCCCCTAATGATTGAGCAAAACTACAAAAGTAATCTCAACTTGTAAGAAACCAAGGAGAGGTTGGCATGCTTGTGACAAACAAGTGGCATTTTGTAATGGTATCTACATATGCAATTAACTTATTTTGTGGTTTTTGTATCATGAGCAATACGTGAATGTTGTAAGACATTATTATTTCAATGTAGCTCAAAAAATTTTTGAAAGGCAATTTTTATTTGGATGTTCTTCTTGTTATTTATTTTATTCTTTTCTTGGTAAATATTTTCCCAATAGGGGAGGGATGAGATTTAGGAAACAGGGAGAGGACAAGGAGATTTGAACCCAAAACCTCTAATTCCTGGGGTCCCATCTTGTTATTTAGCTACTTATAATTATAAAACTTTTTTACTATTAAAAAAAGATTATAAAACTCATCTTACATTGGAAAGTATTACTATAATATATTACTATTTTTTGGAAAAGAATGAGCAATACCAAAGAGCAAAAACTAGGAACTACGGTCATATGAGAGGTTATGTGTTTTCCTAGCATAATTTATTTGGATAATTAACTATTATCTGGTTTGTTAAATTAAAAGTGACCAGCAAATACACGAGCTCCATGTATTTTGTAATTTGTATGTCAAATACTGCAATAGATCCGGGAGTTTCATATATCTACAATCTGCAAATATATAATTAGTCAAAACTTGAATATTGGATAAGTTATTTTTCAAGATGTTAGATTGAAGTAGGGGAATATATCATGACATTCAACATGACAAAACTCCGAGTTATCTTTCGAAATGTTAGATTGAAGTAAGGGAATACATCAAAACTTTCCACAGGACAAAACTCTGCAATACAAGTAAACTGAAGGGCAAAATGTCTATATCATTAAAAGGTTAGAGCCTATACACGTAAAAAGAGTATAAGATAATGAAACATATAACAAAGTAAAACTACACGGTACAAACAAATTTAAGGGACAGAATGTATACCATCATTGAAAGCTTATTATCCACACAAATACAAGGATATCAACAACGAACAAGGCCAAGAAGAAAGTAATGTTTTTTATTCCTTTATTTGCCCGATTCAAAGACTACTACATAGTGTTAGGAATTTGGATAAGCATGTTAAAATTGGAAAAGCATGCTTACTTTTAAATGAAAAGTAATGGTTGAAACTTTCCCTATCACCCACATTTTGACCCATCCCATTCATATCCACTCAACAACTCATTGTGTTTGTTCAGAATATAGTCAAATTTGCCATTGCTCACTCTGTTGGCCAAGGGCAGAACTAAGGGGAGATAGGGAGGGGGCATCGACCCCAAGTTCAAGAAATTACATGCTTTGTCTCCCATAAAATTTTGAGATTTTTTAAGGTTTCCTATATATATTTAATTATGTGTCCCACACCTCAAGTTCTAGAAAATCGTGCTTTTTCCTCTTAAATATTTGAAAATTTAAAAATATATATACATATATATTAATATTTAATATACACACACATATATATTAAAATATAATGCATATATGCGTGTGTGTAGAAAGTTATTTGTCTTATATATTAAGTTATCTGTCTCCAAAACTTTTCACAAAATTTATGTTGACTCCAAAATTTATATGTGCATGCATTTCGCCCCACCAAACTAAATTTTCTAGTGTACACACACACACACATAGTGAAAGTGTACAAGGTTAATTATGGATTTTGATGAGCATTTTTTTTTATCCACCTCAACTTATATTCTATTTTTTTAACTGAATAGTGAAAGTAGGGGGTGAAAATTGAATACTCAAAATTTCAGGATGCTGATTGAAATTATCAAAAATTATCCTTGTACCTAGAAAATAAGTAATTCCAACTTCAATTAGATTTAGAAAAAAAAAAATCTCACTTACATTCGTTTGTCTCCACACATCACACTGCACCGTGTTCCCCCTCTTTTCTTTTCTTGCTCTGATGTATTCAAAACACTTTCGACAATCAAATAAGACCAAGCGGCAAATTTCAAACCACACCATTTTTTACGAAGCCCAAGTGGTCCCTTTGCGAAAAATCTCATTACATAAGTAAATATTTTAAAACCACCATGAAATCATTTGAAAAGTACGCGCAGTGGTGACGTATGACTACACCGTGCAGACATCATCAGACGGCGAGGATATGACGCAGACAGTTACAGACATGGCGGCATCAGTGAGGGCAGTGGAGAATCTCCTGAATTATAGGTTCAAGAACAAGAAACTCCTAGAAGAAGCTCTGACCCATTCTTCTTACACTGATTCAGCGTCTTACCAGCGACTTGAGTTCGTTGGGGACGCGGCTCTCGGCTTAGCCATCTCTAACTATGTGTTTTTGGCTTTACCCGGAACATGATCCGGGTCAGCTTTCTCTTCTGCGGGCTGCCAACGTTAGCACCGAAAAGCTAGCTCGTGTCACTGTTAGGCATGGCCTTCATAGATATGTTCGTCACAATGCTGCTGCTCTTCACGATAAAGTAAGTTCTCTACTTCTTTCTCTCTCTTTTGGTTAATACATGATGTATAGCTATTGATGCACGTGTTTGTTTGCTAAGTTGTTCAAGATGGATATGGATTCTTGCAAATAGTTTGATTACTTGGAAATCACTAGTAGTTTTTATCTGATCGTCGTGTTAAAGGATTGTACCTTTTTAGAATTGATGGAGATCGTACCACCATGAATGCATGGCATGCAACCCTATTTAATTTTTTTTTATTTTTTTTATTTTTTTGCTTTAATAGGTTACATATGACATGAAACTTGCAATTTGTGTGATTTAGGTAGCAGCCTTTCTCTAGACAAAATTTTTAGAAGCTGGTACCTTTAATAATTAAAAGTATTTGTGCAAGTCCTCTAAGCACTTAAAACTATAGTTGGTCTACTTGCGATTGTTGTGTGATTATTGTTCTCAACATAAGTTCAGTTATGGCTGTGATTATTTAGGTGAGAGATTTTGCAGCAGCAGTAGATCAGGAGAATGAAATAGAGGTATATGGACAAGAAATTAAGGCTCCAAAGGTTCTTGCTGACATAGTGGAGCCAGTGGCTGCAGCTGTGTATGTAGATTGCGGGTTTGAGCTGCAAGCTTTGTGGGTGGTGAGTGCTTTTTTTATTTCTCCTTTTCCTTTATAATTTGTGCTGTCCTCCCCCTTGATTAAACATGAAAATGATAGACCATTGTTACAACATTGAAATATGAGATGTATTAAAATGATTCTCTTGCCTTGACTTGTTGGATGTCTGTCTCACTATTAGGACAATGGAATTCAGCAAATTATATGAAAGAAATGGTCTTTCCAAAACTAAAGAGTTTTCATCTCTATAATTTTCGCAAAAAAAAAAAAAAAAGTAACACTACTAATCATGAATTATTGAATGAACTTATTAAGAAAACTATTCCTCCATGCTACTAGTGAGATTTTGATGATTCAAAGTAGATGGCATTGGAATAGGGCTCATTATTGTCTTAGATTCTTGAACACATGGGAAGTTATTATTCATTACAGAATGTTTTGGTTCCTCATTTTAAATTTCTTAAGGTTTGTGCCTTTGTTGGATTCAGATATTTAGGGGTCTATTGGAGCCAATCGTCACACTTAATGTACTACAACATCAGCCTCAACCAATAACATAGCTGTTCGAATTGTGTCAAAAAGATGGAAAGCAAGTCGATATAAGACACTGCAGAAAAGGAGAGAAAGGTATTGCAAGTGTTTATGTTGATGGGCAATTTGTCGTCTCAACTTCTTCTGAGCAGAAAGAAAACGCAAAGCTTCATGTAGCAAAGTCTGCTCTACCGAGATTGAAGGTGCAAAACAAAAACTTCACGAGTTCTGTGGAAGGAAAAGATGCCCAAAACCAAACTACGGGTACTTTTATTGTAGACCTTTAACTCTGTTTTATTTTTAATTTCTATACCATGTACTTGCAATTAATTTCAAGTATTTATGTTTTCCATCCTTCTAAATTTAGATTCTTGAATATTTGGTAATATTTGCAGAATTGAAAAGGAGATGGGTCCAGCTCATGACAGGCTATATATATGCTCTGTTCAAATTGAGATTGCTGAGGCTGTGCTTTTTGTGAGGGGAGATGAAAAATCAAGAGTGAAGGAAGCAGAGAACTCTGCAGCTTCCCTGATGCTACTAGGTCTGCAAGATTCCAACCCCTCGTTTGGTACACTGGAAAAGCCCAGAATGGAAAGACCTTTCCAACTTCTTCATTCCATTTTAGTGTTTGGTATGACCCTTTCCCCCTAGAAAGTCCTTTCCCCCTAGAAAGCTTATTCCAACTTTTTCCTGGAATCTCATTTCTCACAAAAATCTGGGGAAAGGCCATTCCAACTCTATCCAATAAATACCTAAATTATAGAAGTCAAAATTATCCTTCTATATTCTATATCTCTAGTTCCTGTGTACCTATTTATCTTATATATATATATATATATATATATATATATATATTAATTTGTCATTTACTTTGTCAAATATTAGGTCTATTTTGTGAGTATAGTCAATAAGTCTACTACTTTTTTACTTAGGAAAAATTTTAATTCTATTTAATGACTTTTCTTTCTTTTTACTTTGAAATAAAATATTCAGTTGACATTTTTAATATATTTTTATTCACAATATTGGATTATATGATAACATTTGTTAATTTAAACAAACAACAACATGCCAAAATGCATTCATGTGAAAGTAAAAAAAAATTTTTAAAAAAAGAGTAAACATGCTAGATTATCTGTTAAGGCACAATTACACTTTTCTATTTACAAATAGTTCTTAAAACCATCCAAAAGCAAATCAAGGGTAAAGAATTTAACATGCATGAATAACGGATTTAACATGTATAAAAAATACACGGGATTCAACATACATGTAATTTAAAATTTTAATTTAGTTACAACTGGTATTCACCTATTGCAATTGTATTACAGTTAGTATTCACATATTGTAATTGTGTGTTATTAAAAAATTATGTTTTCACTTAATAAGTTATTGTGATTTTATGCTATTAAAAAGTCATTTATTAATTAATAATTTATTTGTCTCTAAATCAAGATGTGTAGAGAATGTTATATATAAGGACAATTAAGTAAATATAGTAGTTTTTATCATTCCATTCTGACTTCTCAATATAATCATACCAAACATGGGAAAAGAAATTAACATTCCATTCTGACTTGGTTACCAAACACTGGAATGATAAATTTTTTCGTCTCCATTCTGGCAGGAAAAGAATTCTGGGCGGAAAGCCCTTTCCATTCTAGGCCTTTCCATTGTACCAAACGAGGGGCAAATATGAATGATGAGCTATGTGTACAATAATGGAAAATTGTAAGTTGATGTGTTGATAGACATTGTAGAAGTAGGGAAAGTAAAACGATTTTCTTCATAGTTTTGTGTTATTAGTTGAGTAGATACTATATTTTTATCTCCTTTTGCGTCGATAAATAGTCCTGCCTATGCATGAAGTCCTAGTAGTGCTGCAGATTTAGTATGAGTATATACAACGCTGCTGCTACATCCTCATTTTGCTACCATGCTCAGATCTAACTTTGACAAATCAAAATTTACGGATAGTGATGTATCTAGTTTTTCTCCTCCCTGACTAGCATATTGACTGCAAAATTAATCTAAATAATCCCACATAATTCAAGTTTTTAAAATTTACATAGTGGGTATAGTGTATTTCATTTGCAGGACTGGTTAGGCATGTCAGGAAGTCGGGCAGTATTTAGATCCATCTTGCTTTTTTGGGTTTGAATTTAGATTTTTAAATGTAGACACTACCTAGATTCAAACTTTGTGAAACAATCAGGGGTTCATATAGGGTCTGGTTTTATATAATTCATGCCAAATTCAAATTCAAATTCAAATTCAAAGTCAGATTCTGTCTAGATCAATATGTATAGATGAGAAGAAGTGTTGGAGTTTTAAATATATGCAAGTTTCATTGTTCAATATGGGTAAAAATTCTCAGAATTATTGGATAACGTTTCATACTTTGACATTCTTGAAAATGATAGTTTGATTGTATTTCTCTTCTTTGAATTTCATATGTTTTTATTGTTTATGAATAGAGTCCAACCACAAAAAACGACTTTAAATTAGTGACATTGCTAAGTGATAAACACAACATGGGATTCCCTAAAATAAAAAAAGTAGTTATCCATTAGTTTGTTTCTATCGTTGTAATGTCACCTAGTATAGGATTTTTCTTATATTACGAATATAATGTAATAACCCTAGATATTTATTGGGTACTCAAACTCATGAATATCCAAGTTTGGATTTTCCTTTCTAGATCCATAGGTGTCCGGATACTCATACATTTTGTGGGTTTGGATTTGGATCAAGTGGATTCAAGCCATATCTTACCTATTGACATGCTTAGGAATATAAACGAATCTAATCAAACTAAACATACTAATGTTTAAACTTATTTCATTATTTTAATGAGTTTGAAATTTTTTTTAGCCTTGACTTGTTTGCTTCTCGAATGAATTTGAACAAGTTTTTGGATTGAGTTTAAATGTTATCAAACATAAAATGCCATTCAAACTTGGCTTGACTAATTGGTGAACAAGCTCAAATGAGCTCTTACCATGCTAAACTCTATTAGAATATTGAGTAGTTTATTTTATCTTTCAATCCTAAACATGCCTAATTGGTTGATTCAGTATGGACAAGGGAAGGAACTTTAAAGTTAATTTCCTTACAACAGAGTCTAAATAAGCATTACATAATAATTATTTAATAAAAAGCCTTATTTCAGAAAAGCATTTGCTTGTCGATCTGCACAATTTCTTGGGGCAATACTGGCCTCTTAGTTAAAAGCCCGTGCTAATAGTTCCTCGGCACAATTGGTGCATTCATAACTGTAGTTGCTGACCTGAATTATGTAAATACTGATAACAGACTGTAGTCTAACAATTTACTGTAGTCAAAGTAAGTAGTTGCTGACCTGTGATATGTAGCTACTGCTGATAGACTATAATGTAATCTAACAATTTACTCTAGCCAAAGCTTACCCAGGCTTAAAGTTTTCTATGTTTTAGTTATCATCAAATTATACCCATATTGAATAGTGAGAGAGTTATGAATAGTGATCGTACACATGGCACCGTGAGCTAACAGCTCAGCTACCTGACCGAGTTCACTAAATGCCATGGCCGATCTGGCCCCTAGCACACCTGCCTGGCCTGGCTGACAAATGCCACGGCCGAGCTACCCTCCTGATAAACCAGACTGACCGGTTTGGCCTACAACTATGGCCGAGCTAGTCACCGAGGGAGTCGGGCAGTTCACCTACATAATCGGGAACCTTGCTTATCTTTATCTTCTTAACCAAAGGATAAGTCCCACTTCCGCCTCTGCCGACATTTGGGATTAGCTACAACTCTGGGGAACTCATCACCTATTCCCTATAAAAGCACAGGTAAAATACCAGTTCAAGGTACGCCGTAAACAGTGCAACTTAACTCATTCTCTCGCTCTCTCTCTCTCTATCCATCTAGTGCCTTTCTAACTTGACCGTCAGAGCTACTCTGGGGAGCAATCCCGCCGTCTTAGCTGGTCCAGGTTAGCTCGGCTCATGACCTGAAGCGTGTGGGAGGTTAGCTCGGTGAGATCGATTTTTGCTCTTAGAATTGGCGCCATCTGTGGGAACGGCAGTTCATTCTTTATTATGGCAAAAACGCAATCCAAAAAGAACACGGAAACCTCCGCTCCTCATGAGCCTAGTCATCAACAACTTGTCCACCATGAGCAGGCTCAGGGAAACCCTGAGCAGGAACCAAGAGGCGAAGGGATTGGGTCTGCTAAGATGGAACCCGGACAGCTAGTACAGATAGTGGCAACTCATCTACCTACCTTTGAGGCCATCATTCAGCACCTCAAAGGAAAGGAAAAGACCCAGGAAGAGCATATCTCCCTGCTGCAATCTCGGATAGAGGTCAGTGACTCCTCAAGGGATAGCTCGGATCAATACCCCAAGAGGAAAAGGGTACGCTGGTCACCCTCTTGGCCCTACTCTGGGCCAGAACCCTCCTACCGACAGTCTCATGTTCAGATTCCTGCCTTCTCTAACCCAACTCGGGAAAACCAGGATAACCCAATTCAGAAAAACCTGGATAACCCAACTCGGGAAAACTAGGGAAACCTAGCCTGGGGAGGACCAGATGACGCAGTTTGGGAAGAACTAAACCGAATCCTCAACCTGGATACGGACATATGCCAGTATATGCTCACTTCGTTCACGTCTGATGTGGAGAACTACCCCTTGTCGGCCAAATTCAAAATCCCCACCATAAAACCCTATGATGCAACCACTGATCCTGAGGATCACCTATTTATCTTCCTGACTCAGATGAGGCACCAGGCTGTGCCCGATGCCATAAGGTGCCGAACCTTTCCTCTATTCCTAGAGGAAAGAGCTCGGCTGTGGTTCCAAGGTTTGCCACCGAACTCCATCAGTTCATTTGAACAGTTAGATCGGCAATTTGTGGCCCAATTCGTCTCCTCCGGGGCTTTCTTCAAAAACACTGCACACCTCATGGCTATCAAACAACGGCCAGAGGAAACACTAAAGGAGTACATGCTGCGGTTCAATAATGAGAGTTTGCAAGTAAAAGATCGGGATGATAAGGTGGTAATGGTCGCCTTTATCAACGGCCTGCAGCTGTAAAAGTTCTATGAAGAGTTCGTGGAGAAACCTCCCCGAATGGTAAGGGAGATGTTGGACAGAACTCATGACCGAGCTAATGCGGACGAGGCTAGGTGCCTCAAGTTCGAGCAGGAGAAACCTCGGGATGACAGGAAACGCAGAAGAGGAGAGACTGGAGGACCTCGAGAAGGCCCCCCAAGACAGAGCATTTTTGAACGACTCTCCCGAGGGTCGAGCTCTGGTCCGGTGTGAAATCCTGTCTCCCTCACTGCTTCTCGGTCACAGATCCTGACGGTTATAGGGGAGGAAGATCTAGTCCGACCTCTCAAAAAACTAACTAACTCCAATCATGACCGCAATCTATATTGCGCCTTCCATCGTAATGTGGGGCATGACACAGAGAGATGCCGGGACCCCAAGAAGAAGATTGACGAGCTGATCCAAAGAGGCTACTTGAGACAGTTCGGCCGAACAGGCCGAACTGGTCCAGGGCTAAAACGGGAGTACTGCCGAGACGGCCAGAATGACAGGACTCCTCATCGCCGAGAAGATCAGCCTGGAAGAGATGGACGCCCGAGCTCACCGGGTCCACCAGCTGGGCCAGAGGAGCACAACCTAATGGGGCTGATCAACACCATTACCTGTGGCCGTACTGGAGGAGATAGCGATTCAGCTCGGCGTAGGAGCCGGGCCACCCAGAGATGAGGAACCCCAGGAAAAAAGGCTCAAATTTAACGAGGAGATCATCTATGGACCAAGAGATGCAGTCCCGCGGGCCTCCTTGAATCTCAAAACTATAGTAATTGAGGTCATTACATGCAATTACAAAGTGAAAAAGGTTTACATTGATAACGGGAGCGCCGTTAACGTGCTGTACTACAGGACCTTCAGAGAGCTGCAGTTGGAAGACCATCAGCTCACGCCAGTTCGGACACCCCTCATCGGTTTCGCGAGACCTCCCGTCCGACCTGAAGGAATGATAACTCGTCCGGTCACGGTGGAGGTGGCACCTCGAAACCGAACTATCACAGTTCATTTTACGGTGGTAAAAGAGAATTCCTCCTACAACATGATTCTGGGAAGGCCAACTTTGAATGCCCTTCAGGTTGTGTGCTCCACTCTTCACCTCAGCATGAAGTTCCTCACGCCCACCGGGGTGGCCGAAGTGTTGGGAGATCTAGAGGTAGCTCGGACCTGCTACACTGCTAGTCTAAAGGAGAGAGAGAAATTGGTCTAATAAACCCTTACTTTGGATTCCCTGGAACCCTTGGAAAAGGAAAAGAAGCTCAAGACGGATGAGCGATTGGAAGAAATACCCTTGTCCACAGAAAGCCAAGAGAAGACGGTAAAAGTCAGCTTTTCTTTAGATGACTTGACTAAATCCAGTTTAATTGCACTTCTGCAGGAGTTCACAGAGATATTCGCGTGGTTGGCTGATGACATGCCTGGCATACCTCCTGACCTGGCTATCTACAAGTTCAATGTGGACCCGCGAGCTCTGCCTGTCAAGCAGAAAAAGAGGCACTTTGCCCCTGAGCGAAATGAGGTGATTCGGGGGGAGGTTGGCAAGCTCATGGAAGCCCGGATAGTCAGGGAGGTCCACTACCCGACCTGGCTGGCAAACCCCGTTCTGGGGAAAAAGGATGATAAAGCCTGGAGGATGTGTGTTGACTTTACCGACCTGAACAACGCTTGCCCAAAGGATTGTTACCTGTTGCCTCGGATTGACAGGTTAGTGGACTCTACGGTAGGGTTCATGATCTTTTGCTTTCTGGATGCCTTCAAGGGGTATCACCAGATTCTAATGAGTGAAGAGGATCAGGAGAAGACTTCCTTCATCAATGAGTTCGGCACATACTGCTACAGCACCATGTTTTTCGGGCTGAAGAACGTTGGGGCTACCTACCAGAGATTAGTCAACAAGCTCTTCCAATACCAGATAGGCAGAAATATGGAGGTCTATGTGGATGATATATTGATTAAGAGTCGAACTCTGGATCAGTTCACGACCGACCTGCGGGAGATTTTCGGTATACTCAAGAGCTCCAGGATGAGATTGAATCCCAAGAAATGCACCTTCAGAGTCAGGTCGAAAAAATTCCTGAGTTACATGGTTTCCCAGGAGGGAATTCCAGCTAATCCAGACAAGCTCAAAGCCATCAAGAACATGGCTCCTTCCTGAACTGTGAAAGATGTTCAGTGGTTGACCGGCCGGATGGTAGCTCTGAATAGGTTCCTGTTCAGTTCGGCCGTACGGGGATTGCCCTTCTTCAAGGCCCTCAAAAAGGGACCTCGCTTTGAATGGACTCAAGAGTGTCAAGAGACCTTCGAGAAACTGCAGCGATACCTGGCCGAACTGCCTGCCCTCACTTCACTAGAGTAAGGAGAGACCCTGTTCATCTATCTCTCTGTTTGCTAAGAGGCCATCAGCGCCGTATTGGTCAGGGACGAGCAGGGGACCCAAAGACCAGTGTACTATGTGAGCCGAGCACTGCACAAACCTAAGACCAGGTACATTGAAGCAGAAAAGTTCATGCTTGCCTTAGTGCATACAGCCAAGAAACTCCGGTCATATTTTCAAGGTCACCCCATAGCGGTGATAACCGACCAGCCACTGCGGCCTATATTGAGCAAGCCGGGAACATCCGGAAGGATGGCCAAGTGGGCTGTTGAATTAGCAGAGCATAACATCACCTTCCAGCCACGAACAGCAATTAAGGCTCAAGCCCTGATCGATTTCATTGCCCGAGGGAGTGTCACTATCGGTCCCTGAGATGGCAGAGGCTCCAATGACTCAGACACCTTGGCAGGTCAGCTCTCCACAGCAGGTTAGCTCAGCCTGGATCCTTTATGTGGATGGAGCATCTAGCAGGAAAGGCAGTGAAGCAGGCCTGCTTCTCCTCAGCTCTACAGGTGAAAAGCTGACATATGCTCTGAGATTTGACTTCCAAGCCTCCAATAACGAGGCAGAGTATGAAGCCTTGATCATCGAAATAAAACTAGCTCAGCGATGCGAGATAGACTCCTTGAAAGTTTTTAGTGATTCTCAACTCATTGTCAATCAAGTTTTGGACACCTATGAGGCAAGGGAGGACCCCATGAAGAAGTATCTGGCCAAAGTGGCCGAGCTGAAGAGCCAGTTCAGTACGTTTGAGATCCAGCAGATACCGCGGTCTCAGAACAAGAGGGCTAACGCACTCACTAAACTGGCATCCTCTTCTTTTGCTCACCTTAACTAAGAAGTGCTGGTGGAGGTCATCAAGTACAGAGGGTATGAACAACAGCAGGTCGGCGCCATCACTGAGCTGAGCTCATGGATGAGTCCTATTGTCAAGTACCTGTCCACTAGAGAGCTACCCCCGAAAAAAATTGAGGTGGGAAGACTGCGATAGAGAGCAGGTCGGTATGTGCTCTACCAGGGCACTCTATATAGGAGGTCTTACCTATTCCCTTGGCTGAAGTGTATCACACCGGAAGAGGGCAATTATGTCCTGAGAGAGATACACGAGGGTATTTGTGAAAACTACATCGGTCCATGAGTCATGGCCAAAAAATGTATGCTCACCAAGTACTATTGGCCGACCATCTTTCTTGACTCAGTCGAGCTGTACAAGAAATGTGCTACCTGTCAAGTTTACACTTCTGTTCAACATACGCCAGCTCATGAAATAATGCCTATCCAGAACCCATGGCCCTTCGCCTAGTGGGGCATTGACCTGCTCGGTCCTTTCTCCAAAGCACTTGGGAGGCTGAAATTCCTTGTAGTGGCCATCGACTACTTCACCAAATGGATTGAAATAGAGTCGCTAAGCACCATAAGTGGAAGAGCTATCCAGAAATTCTTCTGGAAGAACATAGTTTGTCGTTTTGGAATCCCGCACTGGCTTATCTTAGACAATGGGAGGCAGTTCACAGAAAACCCTTTTAAAGATTGGTGCGCAAAGTTCGGCATCCAGCAGCACTTCTCCTCGGTAGGGCACTCCCAAACTAATGGGCAGGTCGAGAATGCTAACTGGACCATCTTACATGGTCTAGAGACCAGGTTGGAATCAGCTCGATCGGCTTAAGTGGAAGAGCTGCCCAGTGTCCTATGGGCCTATAGGACCACCCCCCCCCAACGGCCACCCACGAGATTCCTTTTGCTCTGACCTACAGAGCCGAGGTGGTTATACCGGTCGAGATCAGGATTCCCACATCTTGAATTCAGAACTTCATAACTCAGACCAATGAAGAGAAGAGGAGGTGCAGCCTGGACGCCTTTGAATACCATAGGCAGGAGGCGGCCGTTAGGATGGCTCGCTACAAGCATCAGTTGGCTCGGTACTATAACTCTCAGATCAGGAATGTCTACTTCAAGCTTGGGGAACTGGTGCTGCGCAAAAACTCTGTGAGCAGAGTATACGAACAAAACAAGATCAGCCCGACTTGGGAGGACCCTTACAAGGTCGTGCATGCCAGCCGAATTGGTTTCTATGAATTAGCTCATTTGGATGGCAAGGAAATCCCTCATACTTGGCATGCCTCGAATTTGAAAATTTTTTATCAATAAGTTTTTTAGTTGTCTTTTAGACAATTCGACATGTTTTATTGGTAGATGTACTCAGCTCGGCATATGTTTTAATTATCTATGCATTTGACCCTTGTTTTAAATTTTAGCTCGGCTCTACAGTCTCATTTGCTTAAGTAAATCAAATATACTTGGCTGCACAACAGCCAAGGTATACTTTGGGGGATGAGTAGGGGTGGTCAGTACAAAGCAAAGGCAAATGAAGTAAAAAAGAAGGCAACACAGAGGTAGCTCGGCTAAGAAAGTATTGAAATAAGGAACACTTCATTTCATTTCAAAAATATATACAAAGGGAAAAAGACAAGTACAGGAGAACTAAATGTTAGGAAAGCCTAATTTAGGAGGTCGGTTGCTCAGCTCCGGTCTGTTTGACTCCAGTTTGTTCAGCCCAGGCCTGCTCAGCCTGGCTCTCGCCTGCAGATTCCTCCTGAGCTTCCTCTTCCTCCCTAGCTGCTTTCTCAGCACTACTGGCCAGTGAGTCCAGGCTCAAGAAGGGGTTATTGATAAGAGTGTCCAGATCAAACCCCTTGGTGTATCCCTCCACGAGCCGTTCCATTTGACTTTTGGCCTGAGAATTGTAGGTCGGGAATTAGCCCAAGTTGAAACCGGGAAGGTTCATGGCCTGAGCAACATTCACGACTTGAGTGCAGCTGAACTGAGCCACCGGCGTGGTGAGCTTGGCCAGGTCAGTCCTGAACTTTTCTGACCTGATGAACTCCTAGACCCCGGCAGCTTTGCCCCTGCTGAACACAACAGCCTCCTGAGCCCTCAGCGCGGCCACTACTTTCTTCTCGGTCTCAACCATTTCCTTAAGGTCGGAGGTCTTTTGCTGCTCTCCTTCCAGACCAGCTCGGGCCTGCTCCAGATCCTTCTTCAGCGTTTCAACCTCTTCTGCCAGCTCGTCTTGCTGGGCCATGATAGTGGTGAGGGAGTTGACCTGCCCTTCAAACCTCCTGGCCGCCTCAACCTCAACCAGATCATGTTGCACAGAGAGAAGGAAGTTCGGAAAAAAGAGGGGAAAAGAAAGAGATAGGAGGTCGGCTCGGGGGTTACTTGGGCCTTGGTAGTATAAAGAGCCTCGATGAGTTCGACCGTAGATGCTGCCGTGATAAAGGCTTCGTCGCGGGGTAGAACGGCCCCCCGAACTAACTCCCGAGCAGCCCTAGGGAACTGAACCCGGTCATTGATAGAAAGCCTCCATTCCGGGCAGAAGTGGCGGGGGTCGTGCGCTACTGCTAGATGCGGGTCAGGGATGTAAGACGTACTACGCAGTCCCCACATTGGCATGGGGGGCTCAAACCTGACCTGCTCATCAGGGGTGCTAACCTCATAATGAGGTCGGCCTTCCCAACGGTCGAGCTAACTTTCTTCTGAGAAGGACCTCCCGCCTCCTCTTCAGGCTTCCTCTTATTGGCCTTTGTTTTCTTCTTCTTCTTCTGCTCCGCGAGCTGAGCAAGAGGCCGCTGAATAGAGGCGCTGGCAGTTAGGGGGGTCTGAGTTGGCTCGCCTAAAGGAGACGGGGCCGAGGTGGCAGTGCCACCCAAGTTGAGTAAGGAGGCAAATTTCTTCACTGCAAAAGAAAAAAGAAGTATAAGGTCAATTCAGAAAGCATACTCAGCTATCGAGCAGGAGAAGAAGAGAAGTCTACCTAGCTCTTCCGAGCTGAGTACCCTCTCCTCGGAGGGAGGGATGATGACTCCGGTGTCCACCAACAGTTGGGAAGAAAAGCACTTGACATTTAACCTCAGGTCTGAGCTTATAAGACGGTCCAGCTCGGCCTGAGGAGGAGGATTAGGATAGGGGTCTGTGACCTGCGTGCCCTCTCTCCAAGAGCAAGGAGGGAAGTGCAGATTCTTCAAATAGAAAAAGTTGAACTTCCACCCCTTGATGGAGGTCGGGCCACCAAAGAACAAGTCCCGAGTAGGGTTCTTCCCACTTCGGCGGGTGAAATAGAACCACCCTGGAACATTACCGGACACTTTCATTTAGAAGAAAGGTCGAAAGAAGGTAAGGGAGTAAGGAATACCTAAGAATTTGCAGACTATGTAAAAGCCCAGCACGGGCCGAAGAGTGTTCGGATTGAACTGAGTAATCCGAACTGACCAAAAAGCTCGAATGTCATAAAGGAAAAAAGGAATAGGTAGCCTCAACCCGGTCTCGACCTAGTCGCGGTATATAGCCACTAATCCCGCAGGGGGATCGATGGCTACGTGACCTGGAGGCGCAGCTCGGGGCTCGTACTCTAAAGGAATAGAGTAGAGCTGAGCTAGCCGATCTACCTCGGCCTGGTCAAGGATGGAGGGCATACTCCCAACTGTCCCGAAGTCCTTATTAGTATTTTCGGGGAACCTAACTGGACTAGTAGGCTGCTCAACACCTACGGGGCGAGTGTCCTTAGGGAAGGGGTGTACTACAGCTATGGGGACTGGTTCTGGAGAGCTAGATATTTCTATAGGGGAGCTCGACGGGGTTGGCATAGACTCCGAGTCAGAAGAAGGGCTGGAAGAGGAAGAACTAGAAGGGTTCTCCTCGGGAGACCTCTGCCGAACTACCCTATGCCGAGGTCTTGAGGTGATGATATCTAAGTGTGTGGAAGAAGAAGACATAAAACGGAAAGCAAAAGCAAAGTGGGAAGGAATTACTAGCGACAAGAAGAGAAGACTATGGGACGGACTCTCTTAAGGAGACTTGAGGAAGCCGAGCTGATTAAGCTGAACTGGGCTGACTACCTGAGTTGAGCTCTGGGTCTCTCTGAAGACAATTCGTGAAAGTGAAAGGTAAAAGTGAGAAAATGACTAGCCTCTCCCTTATTTATAAACGGAAGTGAGGGGGACACCAAGAGTTCGGAGCGGTTACTTTTTTGAACTGACGCATTAATGAGGGCGGTTATGAAGAGACACGACGGGATGGAGTTGAATGGTCGTGACCACGACCCCCCAATGCCGACTTGCCACGTGTCCTCATAACTAATGAAGAACTCCACTCGCCTTCCCCCCAGAAGTGACGTGATGGAATCGAAAGAATGTGCTCAAGGCCATCCATTGCCGAGCTGCCACATGTCCTATGCCAGACATGACCAAATTCATCTAAGGGAAAATGAACCTGGTCATGGGGGGCTATTAAGGGAGCTATGAATAGTGACCGTACACGTGGCACCGTAAGCTAACAGCTCGACTACCTGACCGAGCTGACTAAACGCCATGGTCGATCTGGGCCCTAGCACACCTGCCTAGCCTGACTGACAAATGCCACGGCCGAGCTGCCCTCCTGATAAACTAGACTGACCGGGCTGGCCGAGTTGGTCACTGAGGGAGTCGGGCAGTTCACCTACATAATCGGGAACCTTGTTTATCTTTATCTTCTTAACCAAAGGATAAGTCCCACTTCCGCCTCTGCCGGCATTTGGGATTAGTTACAACTCTAGGGAGCTCATCACCTATTCCCTATAAAAGCACAGGTAAAACACCAGTTCAAGATATGCCATAAACAGTGCAACTTAACACATTCTCTCGCTCTCTCTCTCTCTCTCTGTCCATCTAGTGCCTTTCTAACTTGACTGTCGGAGTTACCTCGGGGAGCAATCCCACCGTCTCACCAGGTCTAGGTTAGCTCAGCTCGTGACCTGAAGTGTGTGGGAGGTCAGCTCGATGAGGTCGGTTTTGCTCTTACAAATAGCGACTAACATTTTAGAATTTTCTACTTGTTTGTGGCTTTAATTTTTCACCAAATCAATGTTTGAGTATGGAAAAATCCATGACCATTTCGAAAAAGGAAAAAGAAACAAGTAATTTTGCTAATCCAATGGTAATTATAAACTACTTCCCAAACAAGAACTTTTATACTTCTATGGGCCAGAGAACGGAAAACATTCTCTAGGTGTACATCGCTCTTTTTTTTTTTTTTTGGGGGGTTGCTATGTAGGCAAGCGTCTACTTCTATCTACTTCTTCTTCATTAAGGGAAAGAAAAAGTTCAATTAGGTTTGTATAAAAACTGAACTAGATGAATACACTGACGTATTCTCTGAATTTTATAAAGAAAAAAAAGAAGTATTATTTTTCCACTTTATGCACAAGGTGAAGTTTGAACTCTTGATTTTAAGCACAGGAACCTGAGACACTCTCCCTAACACTAAAGCTCAGTGATTGTTGATTGAAATCCAAAAAGAAAGAAAACAAGAAAGCCAAAAGTAATGGGAGTAGACTGTAATTGGAGCCTTTAACCGAGTACGAGTGTGATACCCAACTCCTTGGGTTGGGGGGTTTTGTGGAAAAACAAAGAAAAGTTTAGGTGAAAATTTTGATGACATAGAAATTGAGGGACTAGAGTGCAAAATGAATATTTCTTTGGAAGAATAAAAATAAGTAGTGGTATTTACTATTGCAAAACTTTACCAAATTCTCTTTCTTCTTCTTTTTCTTCTTCTCTCAATTTCCTAAAGTTCCTTATCATTCCTCTTGATTCTTCAAGGTATTATTCTGAGAAAAATTATCTTAAGTGCTAGGAAAATGATTGGAGGCTCTAACCCTACTCTTAAGCAAGGTTATATTTGTTTATTTAGCCTTAATCTTTGTTTAGCATCATTTATTGGTTGAGTTATTGAATTGGGTCTTGGGTAGGAATATAACTTCTATTCTCCATATCTCAACTTCCTACCTTTTGGGGTTAAAAGGAGGGGATTGAAGAACATTCCTACTTCCATCCCACTAGCTCTCGTCATCTACAGGCCCTATTAGATACCTCAAATAAAATTGCTCTAGTGAAAACCTCAACAGGCTCTGGAGCATGTAAGTAGGTGGGAAGATTATCTTAAACCAAGGACATAAGAGCCTAGTGAGCTGATTTCTTGCATATATGAAATGAACCTACTGGCTTAACTTTCTACCCTTCTTATACCTAAACGATAATGTTCCTCAACTGCTTTGAGGAAAGCAACCGGTTTGCTTTACTTCATGATTGCTAAACCAATAACAAGAAAACCATATGTTTAAGTACAAGTGCAAAACCTCGTCACAAGACTTTGAAAGCTCTAAATCCTTCAGTAAAGTCTCAGATGAGATCAAATTTCTTTTCCAATGGTATTCATTCAAATTTCAAGTCAAACCTCCTTGGATCCAAAAATTACCTAGAAGTCCTTGAGTTCTAACAAGTAACAAAAGATCAAATTCAAGATCATAGTTTCTTAACCTGGTGGTGCACATTTCCACATGCAGAATACTTTATTTTGCTAGACTAGGATCCAAGATTATAGTTTCTTAACCTGCTGGTGCACATTTCCACATGCAGAACACTTTATTTTGCTTGACTAAGTGTCAAAGGTAAGCAAAACCCCAGAACATGATGAGTCTTACTTCCCGTCACCTACATTCCCAATTCAAGCCAACACAACTAAGTTCATGAAAATTGTAACACATTATATATAGCAAATATTACTAGCATCACATCAAAGAGTACACGGAAACATTTTTCTCTAACAAATGTTTTGAAATTTTAACCAATTTTGTTGTTGCGACAACATGTTGATTCGGTCCCTAAATAATAGCATAACCTTCATCTGCATTACTTTAGAAACAATAGAGGGTTTTAAGGTTCCTAAAATTCAAAGTAAAATATTACACGTTAATTATAAAACTAGATGAGGTATAATCATTTAGAAGAAAGAATTTAACAAGCTTCATATTGGACATGGAAATGATCTTAATTGTTCATGATTTCAAACAAATTAATTTCCTGGACCAGCAAAAGAAAATAAATACGGCAACTAGTTTACTTTTAAAACATGAATGGAAGTGCGTTCTTAGTAGAACATAAAAATTTTGTCATCTTTAACCATATAGGCGGGCATGTCAATGGACTGGGCTGTCTTATCCATATTGAAACCAAAGTTAATATACTTTGGCAGGGTTTAGATTTAATTTCTCAAATCCAGACTCTACTTAAATCCATATATTATAAGAAAGTCATGGGTTTGGACAAGATATGGTTTCTATGATACTATCTAAATACAAATCCAAACCAAATCCTACCCAAACCCATATATATATAATTAAATAATATATATATATATATATTATACATTATATATTATATATTATACCCACAATGTTAAATTCGAACTTCTTGAATGTTAAATTTTATTATTTGAAAATAAAAATTGGACGTATTCATGTTATTTTGAACTCTATTTATTTTTAATATATTTTTACTTTAATATGTTTAGAAAAAATATTCATGCATATCCATTGAATACATAGAACCATGAAGGTCTAGATCCGGACTTATTTTTCAGATCCATAAGTGTTTGGATTTTGGTTTGGGTCTGACTAAATCTAATGGATCTAGACGTGGATCAAAAGAAACCAACTCAGACCCTATCAATTTACATATCTATATATAGGATCAATTTTATTTTTAAATCAGGAAAATTTTGATCTAATGACTAAAGTTGTAGTTTCAAGAATGAAAAACCTTGGTTAAAATTTATTGTCCCCCCTGGGGGGCGAATCCTCCGATTTCTTAAATATCTTCTCCATCCTCCATGAGGATCTAGATCCGAACTTATTTTTTCAGATCCATAAGTGTCTAAATTTTGGTTTGGATATAATTAAATCTAATGGGTCTGGATGTGGATCAAAAGAAACCAATCCATTTACATGTCTACATATAGGAACGATTTTATTTTTAGATCGAGAAAATTTTGATCTAATGACTAAAGTTGCAGTTTCAAGAATAAAAAACCTTGGTTTAAATTTAATCCCACCTTCCCCCCCAAAAAAATATCTTCCCCATCCTCCTTCCTGTTTCCTACAAAAAAAAAAGAAAAAAAAATTACAATGCAGTAGACACATGCCTCACTTGGTTTAACAGGTCAAAATATCTAGAGCTTATAAAGAAGATTTAGAGTGGAATCTGTTGGAAAGACGAAAAATATCTAGAGAGAGAAACTATAGAGAGAATTTGGAGAGAAATTTTCTCTTGTATTTCTTCATAGTAAACAATGATACAAATGCCTATTTATATATTTACAAGAATTAATATTCGACCACTTATCACTCATTGATTGATATCAATCATTAATTGATATCAACCACTAACAGATACCACTTATCCACCTATCAATCACTAATGGATACACATTGAAATTCTGAATTGATATTTACACTCTCACCTACCAATCATAACTCAATTTAATACTCACCCTCAAGTTGGTGCATAGATGTCATGCATGCCCAACTTGTCAAGTGAGTTGTAGAAGTCTTTAGTTGGCACAACTTTTGTGAGTATATCAGCTAGTTGGTCTTCAGATCTCACAAACAGAAACCGTATCAGTTTTTCTTCAAGATTCTGCTTGATAAAGCGCCGATCGACCTCAATATGCTTAGTGCGATCATGTTGAACCGGGTTATGGCTGATATCGATGGCAGCTTTATTGTCACAGAATAAGTTTATCTCTGACTTAGGAGAGAAGCCGATATCAGCCATTAGCCGCTTGAGCCACAGAAGCTCACACACACCTTTAGCCATGCTTCTAAATTTAGTTTCTGCGCTCGATAATGCTACCACCTTTTGTCTTTTACTTCTCCAAGTAACTAGGTTGCCACTGACAAAAGTAAAATAACCTGAAGTCGACTTTCGATTGGTGGCATCTCCTACCCAATCGGTATCAGTATAGCCATCAATATTGAGATGACCGTTCTTTGAGAATAAAAGACCCTTCACAGGAGAACCCTTTAAATAATGGAGGATTCTCATCACAGCTTCCATGTGCTGATTACTTGGTGAATGCATGAATCGACTAACCACAATAACTGCATAGGCAATATCAGGCTGAGTATATGATAGGTAGATCAACTTACCGACCAGCCTCTGATATTTCTCTTTATCAGTCAGCTTTGGATTTGGGTACTCTCCCAATCTGTGGTTCTGCACAATCGATGTACCGGCAGGTTTGCAATCCAAGAGTCCAACTTCTGTCAATTGATCCATCAGCTTTGTACTTAATTGTGAAGACCCATTTGCATCCCACCATCTTCTTACCATCTGGTAGTGATACCAAAGTCCATGTATTATTCTTCTACAATGCTAACATTTCATCCTTAATTGCTTGAGTCCAATTCGGATCCTCCAACGCAGCATGCACATCGATCGGAATCTCGATTGACGACACATTATTCACAAAGGTTTCAAGAGATTCAGATAGTCTGTGAGTAGATATATAATTGGCAATAGGATACTTTGATCATTTTGCACAGGTTTCTGGAGAATACCGAGCTGGTGGCTTGCCACGATTGGATCTGTCAGGTAATACATATTTTGCAGGAGTATCCAGATTAATAGTAGGGGCGGTAGGAGTACTTATCTTATGAGTATTCTCAGGAGATATATGATTAGGTACCAAGGAGGAAGGGATCAAATCAGCAACTGGTAGGTCATTAATACCACCAATATCAGCACGTTTATCATGCTCATTAGTGCTTCTATCAACATTGGTAGCATCATCAGTATTATCAGCATCATCAGCATTGGCAACATCATCAGTATTATCGATAGGAGAATCTGTAGTAACACTATCACCAGTAGTCTCGCCAACTGAATCAGTAGTCCAAGATGGCCAAGATGGCCACGCTAATCCTGACCAATTCTTTTCTTCTGTATCCCTTATCTCCCCCTGAAGGAAAGAATTGAATACTGATGAAAAATAAGTCTCTGATTCCAAAAATGTAATATCCATTGTCTTATACATCTTACTGGTGGTCGGGTCATAGCACCGATAACCCTTTTCGTGCACTGCATACCCCATGAAGACACACCGAACAACATAAGGATCAAGTTTACTCCGTTGATTCTTGTGTAGATGAACAAATGTTACACAGCCAAACACTCGTGCTGGAAGTATTAGGACCGATAGCAGAGTGAAATGTTGAGACAACGCTTCCAGCGGGGTCTGAAAGTTGATAGATTTGGAAGGTAACCTATTCAGCAAGTGGACTGCTGTTGTGACCGCATCGAACCAATATTGGCGTGGAACATTTGCACTGATTAGTAGTGCTTTTGCTGTCTCGAGTATATGCCGATTCTTCTTTTCAACTACTCTATTTTGCTGTGGAGTCTGTGTACAAGATGTTTCATGTATCGGACCGTTGGCATTAAAGAACTCTTGTAGTGGCCAGTTATCGAACTCCCCATCATTATCAGACCAAAGAATCTTGACTGTAGTTGAAAACTGTGTACGAATCATGGAATAGAAGGATTTGAAAATATCAAAAACTTCATTCTTATGTTTCAACAAGTACAGCCATGTCATTCGAGTATAGTCATCTACAAAAGTGACAAACCAACGAACTCTAGTAGATAAAGTAATTGGGGATGGTCCCCAAACATCAGAGTGTACTAAAGTAAAGGGAGTATTAGACTTATGTAAACTAGTAGGGTATGAGACCCTATGACTCTTGGCTAATACACATGTCTCACATTTCAAATCGGCAGGATTGATACTCGAGAAAACATTTGGAAATAGATACTTCATGTACCCAAAGAAAGGATGTCCTAGTCGCTGATGCCACAGTCAGATTTCTCGCTCCTTGGTGTTCTCAGCATTCCTCGTCTAATTGGCTCTACCGAAACTGAAATCATCAATGTAATATAGATCCCCCCTCCTAGTACCACGACCTATTATCTCATTTGTGAGAATTTCCTGAAGAAGACAAAAGGTTGGATACATTAGTGCTACACAATTAAGATCAGTAGTTATTTGACTTACTGATAGTAGCTAATTTGACAGTGAGGGAATCAACAAAGTATTTGATAGAGATAGAGATGGAGATAAAGTAACAGTTTCGGCTCCTATAACTGGATACTGAACACCATTGGCATTAGAAATCCTTGACCATCTTGGCTGAGTGACTAATGAGAAATCATTAGGATCATACGTCATATGATCAGTGGCTCCTGAATCGATAATCCAACTACTATCACGTTGATTTGGATAGCTCGTACCTTGATGCTGATTGTCAGAAGACCTGGAAAGCACCTGGACAATATTAAGGATGGTAGCTGTTGTTGTATCAGCTGCTACAATAGCCACTTTTCCAGAGCTCCCATTCTGATCAGCAGCATTCAATCGATCAGCCCGTCAATTTCACCCTTTGCATTCTTTCCACAATGTTGGATACCCATGTAGTTTGAAACATGTATCTTGTGTATGTCCTTTCTTACTGCAATGAGTACAACTATCTTCTTCCATTAGTGGCTCAACCCGGGGCATTATGATCAGCTCATTCTTCTTCCCCTTTGATGCCATGATGGTACCGATTAGATTATCTCCTCCTGTCAGCATCACCGACTGTCTACTGTCCTCTCGTCAGACATAGGCGTATGCCTCTTCTACTGATGGAAATGGTTTCATCCGCAGAACATCACTGTGAATCTGGTCTAGTCGGTCATCTAACCCGTCAAGAAAAGTGTATACCCACTCTTCTTGTATGAGAGAGTTGTATCTACCGATATCGGCAATACATTCCATCGGGTTCGGCCGACGAAAGTCAATTTCCCTCAACAAGCCCTGTAGGTCGTTGGAATACTTATCAATCGGCCCACTGGCTTGTTTCAGTCTAGTCACCTTTCGCCTCAGATCATACAGTTGGGATGTATTGGCCCCATTAAAGTATGTGGTAGTAGTAGCATCCCATACCGCTTTTGCTGTTAGGTAGTGAATGAAGGTACCGATCAAGGATGGGTCCATGTTATTTATCAACTATCCCTTCACGATAGAATCTTCAGTCTGCCATTGTCGATATGCTGGATCTGCTAGTGAAGGTTAAGGAAGTTCACCATTGATGTATCCCAATCTGTCCTTAGTCGAGATGTACATCTCGACCATCTGGGACCACAAGGCATAGTTAGTATCACCTAACTTAATGCCAATCTGAGTGTTGAGGAATCACTGCTTGGTGTAGGCTTCTGACACCTATTCAGGACTTTCACCATTCTTATGGCTAAGTCTTCTAGAATTGTGTCATTCGGTCTTTTCCCACTTTCCGTTAGTGCAGATGATTTGGCCATAGTTCTTGTCTATAACTAGATCAGAGTAGCCCTTCGAGCAGAGATCCTAGAATCCCTGCTCTGATACCATGTTGGAAAGACGAAAAATATCTAGAGAGAGAAACTATAGAGAAAGTTTGGAGAGAATTTTTCTCTTGTATTTCTTCATAGTAAACAATGATACAAATGCCTATTTATATATTTACAAGAATTAAAATCCTACCACTTATCACTCATTGATTGATATCAATCATTAATTGATATCAACCACTAACAGATACCATTTATCCACCTATCAATCACTAATGGATACACATTGAAATTCTGAATTGCTATTTACACTCTCACCTACCAATCATAACTCAATTTAACAGAATCAACCTCCATTTAGGTTCATGAATGCTATAAACCAGGAAACTTATTTTTCTTTAACGTAAATGCCAGCTATAGAAATTAATTACTTTGTTGAATACTATGGTTCCTACCTCCTGGGGACTCCACTAGGGCCCTGAAATTCGACCTAGATTAAATCGACTTCATCAAAATTTTACACATAAAAGGATTCATACTGCGTAAAGTTATTTTCAAAGGAGAAAATTTCTGTATGAATCCACATAATCATCTGCAACTTGCACATCTTTATACCATTTGAATTTGATTTTTTTTAACCAAAAAGAATAAAAAAAGCAGAACCACAAAATTGCTTATCATAGATTTTTCGTAGCAAACCTTAACTAAAATTAACGAGAGAACTAGAGTTTCTTTAATTATTCGTTTCATAGTTCCTGGAAAAAATCTCATTGAGTGTTTATAATTTAAAAAGATAGTATGATTAAGCAAATTAATTTTTCTTGACCTCTATCTAAACCATGAATTACACAATCCAAAATGTAATTTGGCGCACATTTTTCTCACTATATGTGTGACTACATAAGAGTATATAAATTTATAAATCAACGGGCAACTGGTGTTAATTGACACCATTACTTGCATTATGCGCCATATGTCTAAAATGAAATGGTAGGCCGAACAAAAATGACAACATTTTATGTTGGAAACTGGAATTTCTTTCTCTATGAAAGATTTCCAGCACGAAAGCCGTCAGTGATTGATGGAAATATTTAGGTAATTAAACTTGATCCATCCCGTCCTGGCAGTTCAATATTCATCTAATGATTGAAAACATTCTTTTAGAGTGTTTATTGTTGTTGTTGTTGTTGTTGTTGTTGTTGTTGTTATTTAATCTTAATAATCTTGAATATCCAATGCCTAAATCACAGCCTTCCAACAAGATCAGGGATAAATATAACAATCTCTCTTCAGCACATAAATTCGGCACAAACTCGGCATTATTTGTACGAAATAAATCGTTCCCTTCGGCATGTTCATAGGGAAACAAATTCATCTGTTAAGTTTGTAGCATCGATCTTTGCATCTATCTAGGCAAACATTTGTTCACTTCAGCTTTAGAATTACCTTCTCAGCTTAGAGCAATTGTTCACTTAAATACTATTAGTCATCTACATGTTAGATCTATCTATCTTCGTAAGGGAGTAGTACTCTTTTCTAACTTTCTGATGCTTGATTCATATACTAGAAGTAAGATTGATGCCGTCTTCCTTTTTCGTTTTATTTTATTATTAATAAAATTTTAAGGTTAGCATTCCTTCTTGTATACAAAGTTTTTGCCAAATTAAAAGAAAAAATTTTGTGTTTTATGCTGCATGTAGCCTTTTAAAAAGCTTGTATCAAGTAAAATCATTATTCCTTGAGTAGACTAATTAATATTATAACTAGTGAAATCGGTTAGGTCAAGCTATTGAACTTACAATCACAACCTTAATTTTGACCCGACAAGAAACTCCTTGTGCGCAAGGAAAGTAGAATTAGAAAACAAAAAAGATTTGAAGAATCTAAGGTGGTTGAAGAATGGTGGAAAAAAAAAGAATAAAATTCATGCCTTGAAGGACGTGCGGACCTCGTCGATTGATCAATCAATCAACTAGTATGCTACTTTCCATTGTTATTTTGCGCTTCACTTTTCTGGATACTTCTAATTCTAAAGATTATTTTTACTTTTAAGGAAGGAATAGAAAGATTTCAATAGTGGAAATCTAGTCCATGAAATGGTCTACAATAAGTCCTTGGTTTAAATTTTCGCTTATACTTTGACAGAGATTTTTCTGGAGAACAGAACCAGGAAAGGCAATTCGGAGATGAAGTCTAAAGTTGCATGCTGATTGGAATTTGGTAATACCTAGCTCATGAAGCTGGCTTGAATGATTCAAATTACTCTTTGCAAAAGCATAAAAATAAAAAATGCCTTCAATAACAGCCAGCTTATTACTTGGATTAATTTCTTTATTGACTTTTGGATAAATTTCACTTCAATAAAAACTCGATGATATGGACTTTGTTGGCAAAATAAAACAAGCTATTTAGTATTTGTTTATTTATTTATTAATCTTATTAGAATTAGATTTTTAGTAGTTGCGTAACTTAGGAATTTGTGTTTTATTTGGTAATTACTTATGTAAGTGGTTTCTTACCCAACAAGTTTGGTAGATTATAAATAAAACATTAGATAGAGTATTTTGTTAAGAAAGTCCAAGAAGAGTTTGTAAGGTTTAATTGTCGTAAGACTTTCTTCCATTGTTTTGAAATATCAATAATAGTATGTTTATTATTTTCTTCTCTTCCTCCTACATATATTTTGAGTGTTTTCTTTTTTCATCCTTCGATCTACAACCTTGCATGCATAATTATTATTAGAACCCTAAAATTTAGGTTCTACAAAATTGTCAAAGATTATACATGAAAAGAAGAAAACTGCAAGTTTCATTGCAATTTTACATTTCATCAAGTGAATCTTCATACCTCGTTGTGCGTCTTATAATTTATAAGTTACTAATTAGGTCAGCTCTAAGTAGATGCAGCCAAGCAGGCCAGGTCAGGTTCAAAGTTGTCAGGTATATCTGCTTAAAAGCATGTAAATCATCAAGAAATATCTGCATATATAAGGCTAGATCAAGAATCTAAGATAGAATATTTTCCCATTATTAGAGAATGCAGAGAGAAAACTTCCTAGAAAAGTGTTAAATTCGGAGTATATAAAATTGGCTAATATATCCGTCATAAGATCGATCATCTATAAGACGAATATTCAGTGTAGCTGTTCCACATCATAATATGCAACAAGACTGGTCTACCAAAAACGTTTCAAATTTGTTGTGACAGCGTCTAGCATAAGAGGCTTAGAAGTGTATAAATTTTTTTTTATTTTCATAATGTGGTTTGATCCACTCAACAAATAAGTTAATCACATACATGGTGTTGGGCTCAAATAATCGGCCAATCGACGGGCCGAAAGAAACAGTCACAGATCATGGTGTTGAGCCATACATGGTTTGATCCACTCAACAAATAAGTTAATCACATACATGGTGTTGGGCCGAAAGAAACCGACGGGCCATCAGCCGTTGGGTCCAAATAATCGGCCAGCTGACGGAGCGAAAGAAACAGCCACAGGTCAAGATAGGAAATCGGTGGGTCATGGGGTATGCAAGGAGCCGATTTGGATAGGGTCACCGAGTGCATCGGCGACTAGAGGAACTAGGGTAATTCAACGGCGGGCAACTATCCCACTACCCTGGACAAGCGGGGGATCAGCAGACAGGGCAGAGTATGGTTAGGGATAAGGAGGTTGGCATGACCCTATATTCTAGGAAGTGGTAGACAGCACCATCCCCACTGTTCACGAAATCAGTAGCAAGTGGGGAAGTGGGTGAGGAGCAAGACCCGCACCGATTTCGGAAGAAAAACGGTTACAAAGCTGTACCTATAAATACCGATGAGTGTTTGACATCATCAACAATACCATAAAACACAACAACAAAATCAGAGTCGAGTAGCAAGTAGGAATAGTTTTTAGATAGCTCTTTTCATGTCGCAATCAGCTTGTTCATGTTCTTTATTTCAGTTTCTTTACTATTTAATCAGCACATGTCCTTACTTGTTTTTTCAATCAGCTTGTTCATGTTCTTTATTTCATACCAGAATTTAGTTCTTTCATTTCGCAATCAACTTGTTCGTGTTATTTGTTTCCTTTCAATATTTAGTTTCGAGTTCTCTTAGTGCATTGGCATCATTTTTAGCATCTTTTCATTACTTATTTCTTTCAACCGCCATCAGCACGGGATTTAAGTCCTTGAGGCCACTCAAGGCGGACGAACAGCAATCGTCTAGAAGTCAGGACAATCGGCGCATCAAGACCAGCACATCACCTAATCGGTGGACTAGAGTTTTCCTAGTTTTCGGTAACAAATTAGGTGGCACGCGTGCAGAGCCGATCCTCAATCGGCAAGTGAACTCGTGAATTGCAGAAATCGGCACGAACAGTTTGGCACGCCCGATGGGACCGATAGCAAAACACAAGATGGCAAGGAAAGATACTAGCAGGGGGACTGCGCCTAGTACTGAGGAAGAAACCTCGGCGCCGATCGAGATGGCACATGAAGGACCGATCAGCATGTCGAGTGCTGATACAGATGCCAAACAGTTGGTGTGGCTGAACAAATTGGTTGAGAACATGAAATCGCTCCTTGATCAGCGAGAGAGGATGTTCAGAGAAGGGACGACCCCTTCGACCCCTTGGAATGAAGAATGGGTCAAGACTATGGACGCACTTCGACGAGGTACCAGGGAAAACGTGGCCACCGAGGGTAAGGAGATCAAAGAGACAACTGCGCAGTTGCAAGGCGTATTGGAGGAAGGGACACGGAAGCTGCGTTTGGAGACCTAATCAGCAGCAGACAACCTTGGTTCTAGGTTCGACGTTCGAACCGATCTCTTAGCAATCGATATGAGAAGGTTGGCCGCTTCGGTCGAGTTCCAAATTGGAGGGCACGTGGAGTTGCTGATGGTTGAGTCAGCCGACAGGCGCGCTACCTTGACGCTACCAAAAACCTTGGGGGGTAAAGTGCCAGGGGCGTAGACGAACACACAGACCGACACCCTCAACAAAGGTAAAGCGGTGGCTGAGGAGGCATCGCACAGAATTGGTAGGTCGCCTCTACCACCCGACGCGGATCGATCCCGGGGTCACCTGAAAATCGCCGATCGGAGGGCAAGTCAAAGAGAACGTGCCCATGTTTCCACCCATGGGGGGAGGTACCGATTTTATGCGGCAGTCCGACGCGAACAAACAGCGACCTCGCAAACTCCGACGTGTCCCCGACGATGAGAGACGCCGACACTGGTCCGTCCAGCAATAAGTGGCTCGGGGGGCACGAGACCGCTGATCACCGGATGAACGGCTGCCGATGGAGTGTCGATGACTTGCAGATAGTGTTGGACGAGAACTGGTCGAACCGGAGGATCCCTATCCGCACCGATACTGACGTTGTAAGGTCTGTAGCCGCGAAGGAAAACGTTTACGGGGTCGACCCAATGGATCGGTTAGGGCTCTGCGAAATGATCAGTCAAATTGTTTCAAATGCACAATCAGTGAAGGCCACCGATCGTGCATTTGTGGGGGGTAGCTGTTGGGCTCAAATAATCGGCCAATTGACGGGCCGAAAGAAATAGCCACAGGTCAAGATAGGAAATTGGCTGGCCGTCAGCCGTTGGGTCCAAATAATCGGCCAGCTGACGGGCCGAAAGAAGCAACCACAGGTCAAGATAGGAAATCGGCTGGCCATCAGCCGTTGGGTCCAAATAATCGGCCAGCTGACGGGCTGAAAGAAACAGCCACAGGTCAAGATAGGAAATCGGCGGGTCATGGGGTATGCAATGAGCCGATTTGGATAGGGTCACCGAGTGCATCGGCGATTAGAGGAACTAGGGTCGTTCAACGGCGGGCAACCATCCCACTACCCTGGACAAGCGGGGGATCAGCAGACAAGGCGGTGTATAGTTAGGGATAAGGCTGTTCGCATGACCCTATATTCTAGGAAGTGGTAGACAGCACCATCCCCACTGTTCAAGAAATCAGCAGCAAGTGGGGAAGTGGGTGAGGAGCAAGACCCGCACCGATTTCGGAAGAAAAACGGTTAGAAAGCTGTACCTATAAATACCGATGAGTGTTTGACATCATCAACAACATCATAAAACACAACAACAAAATCAGAGTCAAGTAGCAAGTAGGAATAGTTTTTAGATAGCTCTTTTCATGTCGCAATCAGCTTGTTCATGTTCTTTATTTCAGTTTCTTTACTATTTAATCAGCACATGTCCTTACTTGTTTTTTCAATCAGCTTGTTCATGTTCTTTATTTCATACCAGAATTTAGTTCTTTCATTTCGCAATCAACTTGTTCGTGTTATTTGTTTCCTTTCAGTATTTAGTCTGGAGTTCTCTTAGTGCATCGGCATCGTTTTTAGCATCTTTTCATTACTTATTTCTTTCAATTGCCATCAACACGGGATTTAAGTCCTTGTGGCCACTCAAGGTGGACGAACAGCAATCGTCTAGAAGTCAGGACAATCGGCGTATCAAGACCAGGACATCACCTAATCGGTGGACTAGAGTTTTCCTAGTTTTCGGTAACAAACTAGGTGGCACGCGCGCAGAGCCGATCCTCAATCGGCAAGTGTTCGTGGATTGCAGAAATCGGCACGAACACATGGGATACACTACATTTTTTCCACATATAGACTTGATCATGAGTATTTTGTGGGTGCCATTACTAGGTATCCATTCTTTTCCCGTTATTACAAATTTAAGCCAACTCTATCTCCCTCTCCAACTATTAGGGCATTTATCAAGTCTGCATCGGAGGGGGAAGAAATATATATTGGTGCCTTTCATGCTAAAAATAGGGTATTTTGAGGAAAATAATTGCAAGGCTTAAAGGTCTTTTAACCAATCAACGGCAGGATGAAATCTACTTCTACTTTTACTCAATTGTTAGAGTTTGTAAAAGAAATTATAAGTTAAATGTGGCAAATTGAAAAAATTGAAAGCTTAGAGTATAAAATGTTTTTATATTAGTTGAGGGGTGAGAAATGCAATCAACCCAACAAAAAGAAAACTATAAAATCCTTTACATATTTGTGGAGTTTTGTACATATTCTTGTGAGGCAGGTGTCGACTTCCGTGGCTGCAGCACTCATTGCAATCAAGAAATGAGGAACCCTAGATATAGATGTTGGCACTCGTGTGTTTCTTCTACAAGTTCACTATGATTTACTATTGGAAGCATTACCTTTACAATACAAAAATAATAGAATTTAGCTTGTAGTTAACTATGGTCAACTGTCCCACCTCTAAAAACTTTTGAAAATGTGGAAAGTGTAGGGATAAATTCAGAATTCTCTCTGGAGGTTTCTAACAATTTTATTTTTTTTTGAGCGTTTCTAATAATTTTAGTTAGTGCTCGTCTTATTTTTAATATTACACTGACCACTCTTAAGCACCAATTCAACCTATGATAATAAAACATAATAGAGCCCATTTTGACCGATAATATCGAATGACCGTTGCTAACTCTACTGCTGCTTTTGAATGAAGATAGCACAAAAGGTTTGGTGAATGCTCAAAATGAAGTGACCATTTTTAGCTAAAATCTTAGTCAATTAGAGGCAAATTTATAAAACTCTTAAATATTCCAAACCGATGAAGTACAACAGCTAGAAACCACTTTTTAATGCACAATAATGCCTAAGAAACAGCTCCCATCGTATTTATCCAACATTCGAGATAGACATTTCCGTTAATGGTCAATATGTAAAGGTACAGACGAAGTAATCTAGCTAAACAACTTTACTACAGCATATTTCCCTTTTCTACCACATAAAACTTAACTCACTTGAGACGGAGTCCAAGCTAATTTGAGATTACAGTTTTCCCTCAATAAATTAATAAATTATCATGATAAAAATCAAACAAAGAGATATTGCAGAAACTTACTTTTTTTAGGTGGTCATAAATAATCCTTATTAACAAAGTAACAAGTCACTTAAAGTAGTGTTTTCAAACTACATATGAGAAAATGAGCAGCGAATCAGTCATATACTATCTAAAGTTCTCCCTTAAAACAATTATTTCAACCTAATTTAAGATTAAAACTTTCATTGAAGAAACATCATAATAAGAATTCAACAAAGAGACACCAGAGAAACTTACCTTGGGAGATTGTCTTTTAATATCTTTATCAACAAAGTGACCCGTCACTTAAGGTAACTTTTCCAAGTTCCAACTGCATATGAAAAAAGGAGCAGAAAATCAAGGAACCCTATTCATAGATTGAGATCGATTCAGTCTCCTAAATTCAGCAAGCTATATAAACCTCATCCATTTAGATATCGTATAAAGCACAGGCATGGTATCATCCATCATAAATTTCTCATATAACGTCAGGACATATATTCATGATATATGTCTTGATAACTCAGCAGGCTACATTTCAAACCAATCTTAAGGCTAGAATGTTAATCTTGTCAGCTTAACAAGTTTATTCATGGTACCATATCAATCATATTTACCACAAACTTCCACAGTGCTTCATTTTTGTTGTGAGTTAAATAAATTAAGAAGTTTCCATCCTTTACTGCCATAGGTGTCAAGGAAGCAAAGATCTAGTAAATAATCCACTTTTTGCAACAATGTTCCTTCACATGATGGAAGATTTTTGGAGCTCAAGCTTCAGCTCTTAAAGCTCCGAAAGTCATCATCTTATATACATCACAACTTAGTGCAGTGTCTTTGATTGATTGTCTGTTAGTGAAATTAAAAGATGGGTATTTTGCTTCTAAAATACTATGAAATGCTACTTCCGTGAGGGTATAGTCAAATTATGTCTAATGATATTGACATTAGGTCCCATCAACATCAAAAGAAAGGTCAATGTAATATTGGAAATTTGGAATTAGGAGGGATGCTAGGTGAAATTGATAAAAACTTCAGTGGAGAGATTTCTAAGATTATCTCTTAATTGTAAAATATCTTGAAAGACTACTTGGTATAGACTAGGTGACTAAAACTACAAACTTTCAAGTCGTTTAGTTGCAAACTTAACGTATACATAATATTTGTTTCACCTTCCACTGTTATGTACTTGTTTGGGGTTGAGATGGCTTATTAAAAGGTAATTTACCTACTAGAGTTTTAATAAAAGCATTGATTAAGAGTTTAAGTATGTTGTTTGGATGCATATTTTGATAAGTGCTTATTTTGTTAGATAATGTGTAATTTTAAATTTTTAAATATTTTTATCTCTTTATTAAATTCATAATATAGGATAAAACAATTAAATTTTATATTTATTTTTTAAAACAAGTTATTCTAGAAGTACCAAATTTGAGCTTTCACTAAAAGTGTTTCTAAGATGGAAAGCTCTAATCCTAACCTTATGAGATGCTGTTTACTAAACGCATAAAAAGTATTTTTTATCACCCAAATGTATTTTTTTTAGCAAACGCACTGCACTCCTAAATAGACTCATATGTCTATCAAAATCTTCATCAAATTTAATCATTTGACATTTTTTTTCAGAAAGTTAAAAAATTAAATTTGTCTGCCATGATAAGTTTGACCCTAAGCTAGGTGAGACTCCAAAAACTTGGAAACTAAATAATTATTTTTCCTTAAGTTAATTGTTCTCCCTCCCTCCCTCCCTCCCTCCCTCTCCCCTTTTTATTTTTGAGTAGTGGCAATTAGCTAGCAAGAGTGACTGCAAGTGCTAGAGGTGACCACAGGCCTTTTGCACCAGTGCTGCTGGATGCTTGCTCAAGTACAAATATAAGCTTTATATCCACCTTAAATTTAAATGAATCGATCTTTAAAGGCTACAAAAATTAAATTCTAGCATATATAACACACACTTAACAACATTTTATCGTGGAATGAGATTAGTAATATTGATCAGCCCACTTCAATCATTCGACCAAACTTTTATTGTCTGTTTACACAATATTGTATCATGGCATATTTTATTTTCTCTTTCTTATTCATGAGGGATGTTTGCTTAGATTCAGATGCTGTAAACAAATTATTGCTTTTTACAACCAATTCCAATCTTCTAAAATATCCTTTTGTGGAATTGCTGGCAGAAGGCTTCCATTAGAAATAAATAATTTGAAAACCCTATTTCAAGGATTGTGAGTTCACCTTTGTTCATCAATCATAAGAGTTTTTTATGCTTTAGAAGATTGTTTCGAGTAATCTTTTGAGACCGCAATCAGATTCCTATTTTGGCATATTTGCAGCGGTTGTCATTGTGAGGGCCGTGAGTTTAACCTAAAGCTTGTTTAGAAATTTTCATGAGTAATTCTTATAAATTTTTGCTTGAGCATGTGCTTAATCACAAAAAAAAAACCCTAAATAAATTTCTTTGAAATCACTACCATCATTTATACAAAGTTTAACCATTTTTCCCTCATCAATCGGTTTCATTTAAATCTTCTTAAAACAAATTTGGATTTAGCTGAAAATCATTCAAATGAATTTGGAAATTGCATCACAATTTTAGCTAGGAAAATCTTGCCACTCCTCTTCACCCCTACATGATCACCATTTGTCGATTTCTTGCTAGGGATAAGTTGATAACTTGAACGAGTTTCATCATTTCCGACAGCTTCATTTAATTCTTTCCATTGCTGCTCCTTAAATTGTAGTAGCTGAAACTATTCTTTCTTAGCAAATTTCGAATCAATATTTCCCTCCAAACAAATTCGGACATAGCTTCACAAATTCGGACATAGTTCCACCATTTCAGCAAGAAAACCAACCGCCCACTTCCACCTCTTCATGACTGCCAATTGTCGATTCTTGGCAAAAATTTGGGCAGCTTAACCAGCCATTGAGCCTTAATCTCAACCGGCAGCTCCTTGAATTGGAGCAAGAAAATTCAGATCACCTTAGCCAAGGCTAATGATGATCACCTCCCCTCAAGTCCAATAAAAGAAAGTCTTGTTGCCATTTGGCATTTTATTCCAGCCACCCTATGCTCACTTGAGCAAGGCAAGTCTGAAATTTTCTCCTTTCAATACCATCCGAATCCCATCAGCTTTAAACACCCTCAATCCATTCCAATTCACTCCTCACTCTCACATTTCACTTCAGCCATTTTCCCTCAAAGCTCTCAACCAAGAGCTCCCCATTCCATCCTCCATTTCTTGCCCATTTTCTTGACCGATTCAACCTTGCACCAAGAGTAAACCTTGGTTGCAAGTTGCTAGAACAAGGCTGGAAATCTGGGGAGGAGCAAGGCTACCTTCATACCATCCGTTTCTTGAGCAAGAAAAGGTAAAACACCATTTACTTCTTGAAAAATTTCCTTGGCAGCTTAGAATTTTTCCATCCTTAGCTTGTTTCACTTCTTGTAGCTGAAAACCAAAGCTGCTCAGCCAACATCACTTGCTCTTCCGCCTTTTTGAAGCTGGTTGTGGGTATGGATCCTTTTATATGCTCTTAAACTTCTAGCAACCGTTTCTTCTCTTAAGAAAATGCCATCTTCGAAAATAAAATGACCATGCACGCACCGGTTGACTTGAAGTCTTGCCTTGACACATTTATATCTTTATATATTTTCTGGAAATCTGGTTAACTAATGTAGATCACTGCTCTTGTTTTCCTTTAAGCTTCCCGAAGCTTCATGATGATGGTTTCATTTCATTTACTTCATGCATGATAAGTTAATGAGGTTGGAATTTTCTTGTGCTTGTTATTGTTTAAAAATCCCTTAAATCCTTGCTGTGATAAACGTTTGAGGGCTGAAGAGCTCTTCCCTATTTCTATCCGAATCTGTTCTTGTTAGAGTTAGTGGAAATTAGTTCATGCATGTGTTTATTTTGACCGGTTAAACTTGGTTGAAGCTTTCATGGACTAAATACTTTAACTAGATCAAGGTTGAACCTTGCATTCTCCTTAAAACTTATTTGTCTCTATTTTCTTTGCATGAATCATTCACGGCCAGTTTTAAACTGAATATGTAATGACGTCAAACTTGATTTTTGAGTGGAAACTGATTTTTACAATAGGAAAGAAAAATAAGGAGAAGAGAACCGGTCATGATGGCTTCCAAACTTGAGACATTGTTAGTTGAAGTTTTGTTCAAATTTTAAATCATGTGCCTGAGCTCTTGAGTTCTTAAATGGATGTATTAAGTGTTAATAAACTTGATTGGTATGCTGGAAATTAAAATGAACCTTAACCACGTTGCTTTAAAATTGAAATTTTTCAAATGGTGCAAAACTAGCAATTTTTCCAGAAAAATCAGTTGACAAAACAGTCCAGAATAGAATGCTCGTATCTCACAGTTCATAAGTCCAAATCGTGTGCCGTCAACAGCATTCAAACTAGACTCAAAGAGCTTTGATTCGGTACCTCACACGCTCCGTAACTCAATTTCTACACACCATGGCGATCCGACGAACATCACTAAAAATCAAGACTGCGTTTTTGTTAACCAAAATGGTTTCGAAATTTATTGCCCAAATTTGAGTGAGTTCTAAATTAAATTGGGTTTCGATGTTTTCTGGAGAAATAAAGAACAATGAATGTAATTTCAAATGGCACCAAAACCATGCAATTCACACGAGTAGAACTTCCAATTTAAATTTCGGAAGAAACCGTGGCAAACTAGTTTTCACATAAACACGCCTTATGAACCTTATTTGTTACATTTGGTCATTTGACAAAACCTCGATTTTCAAACCTAAATTCCGATTTACAAAATTGTTTTAGCCGTGAGGGTAGTACTTCAAAAAGACCAAACGGGTAAAATAAAGTCACATTGTTTTTGAACTAAAATCACGAAAGCTTATTTTTAGTACTATTACAAATGAAATTTCACAACCATTAGTAAATTTTCTAACCAAGACAACCCTCTTTTAAATTCCAACCGTAATTACCTTACGTTTTCAATTTCTTTTAAAATATCACTATTTAAATTTACTCAAACCCTAATTTTGCCAAAACTTTCAAACTCTTTTATCTTGACCTAATTAACCAAAACCTCGATTTCGGAATTCATACCACCAATTTTTCGTCACATCAACTCGTTTAGTAAAACCTAATTATACCCTTGTTTCCATAACAGAAGTGAATTGGTCAAAATTGATTTTAATAATTAAAAGTTAAATTATGTGCCTCAGGATCCGTGGGTGAACCAAGCAAAGACGTTGATACCGAAGCTGTCGACTCGACTTTGACCTAACTAAGGTGAGGGTTCCAATTTGTTGCTAAATGATTCATTTGTTACTGATAATTACCCTGCTTAATTAATAAGCCCTGTTTGTCGTTGAGATTAATTGTTTGCTAAAATATTATTCACTACTGAAATACATGCTTATTAAGTGCTACATGCTAATAGAATACTTGTTCATTATGTGTTACTAGTAATTGAATGTGCTTATTTATTAAGTGAGCCATTATATTGCCTAATTGTTGAGCTCTATTTCAAAACAATATTTTTTATAAAGAAAGGGGGTTGAGTGTGTACTTCATCGCACTGACCCCACCGTTTTACAAACACTATTTTAAAAACCACTGTACTTGTGCCTGTGTGTGTGTACTGTGCATGACTGTGATGCCATTGCGGCAAAGGCCGGGATCCCAAACTCCAGAGGCGAGTCGGCCTATTTCGAGCCGGCATTAGGGCTTGGTCGGCTACGTCGACGGACCCTGGGGACCGTTTAAGGTTACCTCGAGTGTACACCACCTACCGACCGTTGGTTTTCGGGCCCGAAGTTGGGAGTAAGGGGTTGGTGAATGGGAAGCAGCGAAGACTCTATACTGACCGGCTTGGAAGCACTGTATCCTTCCACTGTGATTGCTACTGTTTATTTGACCAATTCATTGGTGAAATCACTGTTTCATGAATTTCCTGAAATAGAAATTACTGTTTTGGAACTTTCCACATGTGAAGGTGATATATGAAAGCATGCTATGTCAATGTGCTTAACTGATTATGTGTTTGGGACTCTCATTGGGCTTTCAAAAGCTCACCCCAATATTTTTTTCCCCTCCCAGGTTCTCCAGAGTGTTAGATTGGGTGAGAAGAAATTCCAATTCCAGATCGAGACTTTTGAATTGTGGGTGTAACTATTTACGTATTTTGTTATTGGTGAAATGTTGTGAATTTCTTTTGAATGGTACGGTAAAGGTATGTGGAACCCTAGTGGATGAATGGATGTGAATTAAATTAATCAAGTTCTATGGATGTATTTTCTATTGAAAACCCTAAGTTGAACTGTTGGATTGACCGAATCCTGGAGAGAGCTAGGCCGGCGGCCGCGGGTCCTAGGGTTCGCCTTGGGAAACGTGGGGCCGCCACAGTCATGCTTTCGTGAACAAATATTTACTTGAGATTTGATGATCATCTAAGATATGTTTTTAAAAACCACTATGACTAATTTAAAAATAATATTTTGATTTAACATCCGATTTCCATAAGATTAATAAAGAATAAATTTCCAATTTCATAAGAATAAAGTGAAAAGTTTCAGAAAGAAAATCCTTTAAAACAAAGGAACCCTTTCCACAAGAAAAGGGAACTCTTTTTTATTCTTATTGCCACCAACTTCAAAATGATTTTACATTCTATTTCTATCTGAAAAACAAAAACCACTAGCTTTCCATAATGCTCAAGTCAATCTTTTTTTAGTTTCCGAATTTATCTTCCCATGAAAAAGAAAAATTAGAAGGTGAATGTGAATGAGGACAAATTGGAAATTGTCAAACACCCAAAATATATCACGTTTAAAATTACAATTTTGAGGAAATTTCAATTACAGAATAAACACACGAAGACCAGATATGTATACATCTGAAGTGTATACTTAAACTTAAAGCAGTTGGTTATACATTATGTTACACAACCATCATTTGATTACTGTGAATCACTAAAAATTCCAATACATAAATGAAGCACACCAGATTTCGGCTTGAAAATTAACAAATCAAAACCAGTAGCTAAATTATGGTGAATAAGCCAAGGGAATATGATGGACATTTTTCTACAAATAAATATTCATTTTATCAAGTTTTTCATTAGTTGACGGGATGAATCTTGAACATAGAAAAATTGTTGCTTAATAAGTTGAAGGGCCAAGGTGATAAGCAAAAAACAAAGTCTGTATTTTGGATTTCCCCTTTATTCTTTCTTACTGTTTGATTAAATATGTCTGCAGATATAGTTGCACACCGTAAGGAAGCTATATTCTTAATTTATAATTTTTTAAAAAGTAAAGGGAATTATACAATCATGTTGGATATCAAACCTAACACAAAAATAAAATAAAATAAAATAAAATAGAGCACAATTATTCAACTAGGTCCAGAGTTTCCAGCCAGACACTTTGCCTTAAGATCAGAAAAGGATCCCTTTCTCAACACCAAACAATCCAAAATACTATGTGAAACAACTCATAGATTTTGGAAATGAGCCACTAAAACCGATTCTCTAATGATGTATTCCAAGACATCATAAGCCAAGATTGATAACAGATTATGATTGTAGCATATGCACAGGATTATTCATAGTAAGAGTATGCTATGCCTGCTGTGCCGATTAACCATGAAGTCATAATAAAATTAATTTACACATAAATCTTCTTGCATCAAACTTTGACTAGGAGTAAAAAATTGGAAAAGTATCCTTATTCAATATTATTACAAGATTGAGCCATACATAACACTGGACAAATTTTGGTATAACAAATGTAAGCGTGTCATATTTCATATATTAGGATTTGTTTATATGTTATTATTAAACTATTTAATCATTTGCTTTCATACACTAAACTGGTTGTAGTCTTATATTTTGTCGTTCAAGGGGCATTCTAATCTTTACAAGGGAAAGAGGAAAAGAGGCGATCATGAAAGTCGAATAAAATATCTCATAATTACTTAATTAATATCTCTTCTAGCTGAGTCCTGTACTAGGGTTTTAGCTAGATGTCAACAATCCAACTACTTTTTTTCCAGAAGAAGGCAGATGAGTAGAACCTGAGCTATTTCCCAAACCCAAACCCAAAAGGCTAGCTGACATTTGGAGAGTGAGAGGAGACTTAAGTACTACTACACATACACTCACAACCGATGTGGGATAGGGGATAAGGGATGACTCAAGGAAACCACTCTGATTTTTTCCACTAACCCTTGAAAGCAACAAAGATTATTTGTTTTTTTCCAGAAGAAGGCAGATGAGTAGAACCTAAGCTATTTCCCAAACCCAAACCCAAAAGGCTAGCTGACATTTGGGGAGGGAGAGGGGACTTAAGTACTACCACACACACACTCACAACTGATGTGGGATAGGGGACAGGGGATGACTCAAGGAAACCACTCTGATTTTTTCCACTAACCCTTGAAAGCAACAAAGATTATTTGTCAACAATCCAACTACTAACTTTGCATTCTTTTGGTACTTCCTTTATTTAGGCACTTCAGGCTATGTGACCTATATACATCATCTAAATGTTTTTTTTTGTTTCCAATCATTTTGACCGTACTAGCCACCCAAAAGATCACATGCAATAGGCCCGAAAACCTATTCTTCGAGATCCAAAACTTAATCTTGGAAAGTCTCCCAAAGTAGAAAACTCATGTTTAAGCAAAACGAAAAATACCTTAGTTGATGGCGTTTGGTTGGTGGAGAAAATGTTGAAAACAACATTCTCAGGTATTCTGTGCATGAAACCTAGATGATTTCACTAAATCAACAGAATGACCTAAATAATGAAGAATTAGAAGTAAGATGCTTGAAATGAATATATTTTTTAAGTGTAAATGGGAGATCTCGAATTTGAGATCTCTTACTTACACAATCTCTCTCCAAATTATCCAACACATCCCTCTCCCTTGAAACGACACACCACATACACACACCCCATCTATTCCATTTATATATTTCATCAAAATTTCTAATTTGGAATGTCCCAAAAATAATGTGTCAACATTTTTAATTTCACATTCTAATTCTACCATTGCCAAATACCCAGACTAGCTATGAGCTATCATCAACTTTTTTCTCCTTTCCCTTCTCATCTGAATATAAACCCACGGAACTAAATGTCTAAAAATCGTTCTCAACTTCAAGGTTGGATGAAGGGTTATGTGTCTATAGAGCAGTCACACACAAAAACATATGTGAATAAGCAATACAATATTTGAATTCCATGTTTACTGGCATCTTAATGCCTTTGAACCGATCCAACGTTGTATTCGGATACAGATTGTGACAATAAGAATTACAACTACGATAATAATATGTTTGAGAGTTATGTAATTTATCATAATTCTGGATGTTTATTTTTATAGTAGTATTTAATTGTAATATAATTCAGTACAAACCATCCATAGGAAACTACTAGTTTGTGGTGAAATTTCTACACACACACATCTCAAAACACCAATAAGTTAATGTACATGCTACTAGATTATTGAAATAGTTGCATAATTGGGTAAATTCTCTTAAACACCACCAAATTCTTTTACACCCAAAATTATCAATTTTATCACTTTAGTAGCCTATACTATCAAACTTATTACATTGATGAAATTGGATTAAAAAAATTAATGAATTTTGCTAACAATTTTTGAAATGAATAGACTTCAGTACACCTAACTGAATTAGAGCACACCTGTAACAAATGCAAATTGGATACTGAAGTACTTTCAGTCAAACCTAGTTGGGGGGAAAAAAGCGACTTTTTAGAGCACTGTGCCAAAAAAATTGTAGTACAAGGCCCTAGAGTGCTAAAACTAATGGACTAAGTGATTTGGGAAACTTTTATGTCTATAAAATGAAAAATATCCAACGTAAAATTTTTGGTGCAAAGAGGAAAATCGGTGAAAACAAAAGTGGAATTAATCCAGAAATTAAAAAAATTTCAGCAGAAGTTGGTACATTTTAGCTACATAAATTTGTGAAATATAGATTATTGAAGTCATTTATATACAACTATAAAATTTTCAGAAACTTCAACTACTTGTTATTTATGTAAGTTTCTCGAAACAGTTCCATTCTCTTTTCGGCCTCAGTGAGCATTTCGGATTGCAAACAAATTTGTGTGAGTTCCCCTGGCAAAAGTAAGAGGTGATATCAGTATATCACATGTTTGTCAGAGTAAATTAATTGCATGGACGTTGAAGCTAAAGGCAAATTATAAAATAGCGATAGAGTAAAGCCAAAACTCAAACAGGTGTTTAATGCTTGACAACTTCAACGAAAGAAAGTAAAATCAGAAATTAGAAATGAGTAATAGATGGGCAAAAGAGTGGTGTACAACTATGGACGGAAAAGGGGGAAAAAAAAAAGAGTAAAATGTAGTACATTCCCTGAATTTACCTCCTTGTCCCAATTGGCTCCCCCTGTTCTATTTAAGGAAAATGATATCAAATATAACCATGACTTAAATAAATTAAGTCATAAAGATTTTTTGGCATAAACCATAGGTATCAAAGCATTTGTTTTATGGTCTGTACTAATCCTGTTCGAACTACTGTTGGCCCCCTTTTTTTTGGGGGGGGAGGTCTCTCCCAACGTTGTTAAGTGATAAAGATGGATCTGAGGCCTCTCTAATTGAGGTTCTATTTAGGTGTGTAAACTGATACAATTTTAGTGTAAACTGAATAAATTTTCAATGTAATTGTGAGTTCTACACAAACTCTGGGCCTATTTCTAATAAACATAAAGAGAAATATGGCCCCCTTTACAACAACCTCCTATTTTTCCTCTCTTCCATAGATAAAGTTAATTTTAATGGTGATGTTCTGCTTAGTATATCAATACTGTTCTACTAATTGCAACACTTAATTAGGTTTAGTTTTCAATTTGATTCATATGAACATTATCTCCCAAGTCTTTCAATAATTAATGATTTTAAAAAAACTGATCCGTTCTAACAAAATTGCCTCCATGCATTTTGTATCTTATGTTTTACTTGCAATAGTTTCAAGCAGAACTTCTAATTTTGAACCTAATTCAACTCGCAGTTGAAAGTTGGAACATTAGATAGAAATTCTGCACTTGTAGATACTGATTCTAGAATATTGGAACAATAACTTAAACGATAGAAAATGATTTTCCAATAAATGTTCATGGCAAAAATGGTCAAGAACTCTCATGCATATTTCTAAGGACAAAAAATAAACAGAAAATTGGAGGGAAAAAAACGTTGATGCCCTATGTTCCATAAACAACAGTATTGGGTAGGGGTGACCACGATTCAGGTTTGAATCGGAGTCGGACCGGCAGTTTATTGAACCTAAACCGGAACCAAAATTGAGAAATTGGAATCGGAACCAGAACCATGACTAAAGGTTTAGGTTCAGGTTCACGAAAAATTTGAACCGGAACTAGAACCGGCAGTTCAAGACCCGTTCAAATTATCTAAAATACATTTATATCCTGAGTTGCTAGGCTTTTTTGATTCAATTCAGAATTTAATTTCAATAACCAGCACCCAATATCAAACAATCTCAGTTTTAGTCCAACAACCTATTATCCAAATTCATTAATAAATCCAGATACAATAAATAATTTAGGTCTAAATCTAATTTAATCAAAGTGTTAAAGTTAAACTAATCAAAATATTAAACTGAGCATTTGATGACACTTTGACTTTGACTAGTCACTATGACAAATTTTCAAAAAATTAAGTTGAGGTATTTAAAGCATTCAATATAAAAGTATTAAACTAATCAAAGTATTAAACTAGATTATATATCTTTTTATTTTATTTAAAGCATTCAATACAAGTTGAGGTATTTTTTCATAAAATTTGTATTCTTTATTTTTTCTTGCGACATGATAGTACAATAAAATTAATAACTTTTTCAATATTAGTTGTTACATTTACTTAAAATTGATTTTATAATACAAGTATTTATATGTAACTAAAAGAACTGAGAGTGGAATCGGAAGAAATCAAAACCGTAATTAAACCGGAATCGGAGGTTCAAGAACCGCAACCGTAACCGTACCTATAAGGGTCGATTCAGGTTCCACTTTTCAGTAAAATCGGAACCGGCGGTTTTGGAACCATGGCCATCCCTAAACTATTGGGTGACTTGCAAAAGTGTGATCTAAAGACAAGCAATATTTTTCTATTTTAGCGCATTCTCTTTTGCATGTCAAAGATATATACGAGGTAAATAAGCCAAAGAAATCTAAATTTTGTGCCTACGGCATCTGTCTTCCTCTTTTTTTTCCTTTTCCTTAATCTGTAGAAAGTTTGCATTCGAGCGAAAATTAGGAAAGAAGAAGAAGACAGAATCACTTTGCACAGGCAAGAATTGGCTTAGAATTGCATTTTTGCCTTTAAAGGATGTAACAATATCTATGTATTAATGTTTAGCTTTAACATAAGTTCATTTTCATCCACTAGTTGTTATTGCATAGAACATCTAGTTTGTCTAGGTACAAATGAATGATCTAAATTCTAATTTAAGTACAAGATTCAATTAGCCGAAAAGAATCTAAAAATCAAGTCAAAAATTAAAACAAGCCGAATGGTCGGATATGGTGGGATCTTTGATCATGACCAATCGATTACAAAACTAACGAGCAATACACTTCGGATACCTGACGGTGTTTCTGTCCGTAATTATTATCTAGCCGTCAAGTAGTTGGCCATATGAACTAAGATGGATCACAAAATTACAAAATATACATGTAGACTCTTTTTGAACCTTTTTTTTGGCTTGAATTTGTCTCTTTCTTTTCTTGAACTTGTCTCTTTCTTTATTTATTTTTTTAAATAAAATTACAACTAATTAATCTACAGAGGTGGGGTAAACACAAACATGATTTTCTTAAAATTCAACAATATTTACCCACAAATCACGAGGTAAAATTAACAGAACGTTGGACTCAAATGACATATACTCAGTAATATGTTATTAGCCAGGTAAAGATGCATGTATTATATTCTTTGAAAAGATCAAGTGTAAATTATTAAAAATATATTATTGGATTTTATATTTTACTCATGTACATCAACCATTTTTTCGAGGATAGGAATATTTGAAACCGTTTCAGATCTTGTGAAAAAGTAGAACAATTTTTCATACAACTTCAAATGTAATTACCCAAATCCCTCAAGTCACATTTGAATTTAGGTCTCTTGATAGCATTCAGAATCACCTGAAAGATCAATTTCACTATCTCTTTGTTTTTTATCAGATATTTGGAATCCACTAGGCACATTCTTTTCTGTGACCATAATCTAGGGTACACCTCAAGCCATCCATAATCTTTAAATAAATTAAAGGGTAGCTAGCCTAGGATGTGACCGAATTCTCAACCTATGTGTCCTCCATACCTATATAATGGTTCTACCTCAAATTCTTGCTCCTCTTTCCCCATTACTTTACAACATAAATACTACTTCCTACCCCCCATCTTTGCTTCATTCTTGCATTGAGCATTCCTCTCCCGTCTAGCTAGCTGCACTTTTCATGAACTCTTAATCACTTCTCCCACTTCACTTTTCTTTTTCTCTCCTTGTATTTTTTATTTCTAGTTTATACTCTTGTGCTTCATTGAGTGAAGTAAAGTACCAGTTACAATATACAAAGCACAAACAAGAGTTTGAAATATGGAAGGTGGGATAAATCCAGAAGATGCAGCAGGGTTCAAAGACTGCGGGCTCAAAGACTGCTTGCTTTTAGCAAGAAACAACCCCCATGTTCTTCGTTTAGCACTACAAGAAAACAAGCTTTTCGCAACGTCAGAATTGTGCCGTAAAAAGTTATAAAAGCATTGCAAAAACCTTTTTACGGCACAAAAGCGACACAATTTAACTGTGTCTCAAAAGTAGCGATCACAAAAGAAAACGACGCAATTCACCAATGCGCCGCATCTATTTGCGTCATTTTTAGTGACGCTTGTTTGAGTGTCACCACTCTACTTGCGGCGCCAAGAATGCACCGCAAAAAAGATGTCTACAAAGTAATCACGACACAAAATTGTGCTGCAAAAAAGCCACTAATAAAAGCCAGAAATCAATCTTTTCAAGGTACAATATTTATCCTACTCAAATTTACTAAAATTGAACATTAGAACAAAAACACTAAAATTGAATATTATAACAAAATTAAAGTTTCACTGTACACTAGAACAAAGTATCATACGATGCTTTAGCCAAATTCTACTAACTTTATCACATGTCATCATTGTGATCTAAAAGGATTAATTTCTTGGAGTAATATAGTAGTTCACTCCAAAGACAAAATGTTTAATATATCCCAACAAGCGCTTGTTTTGGAAAACACATTCATCATACATCTTTCAAAAGTGGTTTCACATTTGAAAATCCTGAAATGCCACAAAAAAATATCGTTGTAACCATTCTTGAACACTTTGGCACACAAAAGGAATGGAAACAAGTATTGATGAGAATCACATCAAACTTCTGTCAACAGTCACTAAAATAACTACAACCATTTTTGCTAAAGAGAACAAAGCAATTACCAAAAACTTTTACAGTAACTCAAGCAAGTTGTTTGCGAGTTGTCCTGCTCCTTTTCTTCTTTTTATAATGGTTCTAGTATAACCAAAAAAAATTAGTCAGTCTAATATCACAAACATAAAAAGAACACAGTCATTTCCAAAAACTTTTCTAGTTACCTTAGGAACATCAACTATTGAAGAAACTTTGTTATTCATTTCACCATTGTCCATTTTAGCATCATCTATTCTGACTTCATTGTTAATTCTATCAGCAACCTGCTATATTATCAACAAAATGTTTTCTAAGAAAAGAAAATTAGGCCATATCTGCTTATATTAAAAAGATTTTGAACACAAAAACAAATTATATGAATAAATACACGACCTCCAATAATCCAGATTCCGAGATTGTTCTACTGCATTCACTTCTCTTCTTTGGGATGATGCCAAGTCACATGTGGATGCCCTCTAGAAGAACAGACATAAATAGTAAACAAACCAATAAAAAATTAGAAAAACTATAATATTTTACCAAATAATTATTCCAAACCATTCTTGCTTCAAACTGAGCAATCAACTCTTCCTTAAAATCTGCCAACTTAGCATTCATTTCTTCTTGCAATTCACCACGTATTATTTCCACTTTCTCATTCACTGCATCATTAAATGCTTTCTTTTGTGTAGCAGTCATGTCATCTGATTTCCTGTACACGTCTTTTGGAGTCACACCTACACCATAAGTATGTAGGCGACCTGGTTTTTCTGATCCAAGGATATTTTCGTACAGCATATCTTTCGCAGAAGTATCATCTTTGCATATTTCCAGCAGTTTTTGTACCTCCGCATTCATAGTTGTCTAAATTGAAAAATAGACTGAAGAAAGAATTATTTATGAAGTGAGACAAATAAAAAAAGACTAAAAGCCACTCTTACAATTGTTTGTGAAGCCAACTCATCCATTTGTTTTCCTTCTCAAATGAATAAAAACGTTAAGTTTCGAAGGCTCTTTTCCAGTTTTAATCCAAAACTGCCAGATATTCAGTGTACAAACTAAAGTGCTAATTAATATTTCTAAATAGAATTATTTTCCAATAAAACAGCTACAAACATAAGGACTAGAAATTAATATACCTCTTCTCTCAGGTTTGCATGATCCTTTCATCCTGTTCGATGTGGCATCTTCTATTTCTTTCGATTCTTGCTATTAATCTTGCTTTGCTTCTAATTATGTACAAATTAAAATAGAAAAAATTTAACAACAAATCCAAATTGTAAAAGCAGTAGAATTTAATTCAAGAGCAAAAGACAAGTGGCAATTGATACATGCCTTTACATCTTCTAAGCTCCAATATTCAACCAGAACAAGCCATTTGTATTCCCCAACTCTTGGAGGACAATGTGCTAGCAGCCATGACTTGTTTTTCCTATAAGGAGTGAAATAAATTCTCTTCACTTTTGATTTCCATTCTCTCCACAATTTGCTGACCCTTCTCATCTGTAATTTCTTGCATGTGTCATCAGGATTTGTATTTCTCTATCAATAATTACAAAACAAAAGTTCAAACATTCACAAGCTACAAGATTGTATGAAATAAAAAGAAAAAAAAAAGCTGCTAATTTTGGAAATGAGTCAAAATACCTTAATATCTTCCCAAAATGTCTCCTTAGATCCTTCAGGCAACGCCCTCCAATCTGTGTATGTGAGTGGTAACTTGTTACCATCCTTTACTAGGATTCCTACTTGACTTATATACTGTGCAGCATTAGGACCAATTACTTGGCTCTGTGCATTCCAAGTTAACTCAAATTTCTTTCCACCACCCCAGCTAGTACTTCGTCTAACTTGTCTGTGACAGCCCCACATCTCCCTAGGACGTACCCTAATGTATCAGTGAACCGCCTACCCAACTTTCTCCTGGACTCACTCACACACACGATAACTATTTCTCCAAAATATAATCTAAGCACCACTTCCAAACTAGTACATAGCTCATAATCAAGCTACTACAATCTTACAAATCCAAAATTTCAATAACAATTGAAACCAAACGATAATTCACAAATTCATTAATCAAACCTTAAAATCCCAAAATACATAGAGTACTTAATTACACATCCAAGGTGTGAGGGCCCCAAAATTCAGTTTTTATTTTAAAAATGTATAATATTATTTATATTATGTTTATTTATTGAAATATGAGTGAATATATGTTTAAAGTGATTATTTTCCAATTTAGAGAATTTTATACGAATTTATTGCCGGTGTGTGTGGTTTGGCTATTTTAGCATTAAAAATTGTTCCGACATGTGAATAGTGACTTGGACTTGAAATCGAGCATATGTAGTGATATTAGGAAAATATTATGAAGGTTAGACAGTGGTGGAATGGAGTAAACCAGTGTAAGTTAGACTGTCGCGGATGACGCGACATAAAGTGCCCAAAAAGCACTTTTTCCTTAAAATAGGGAAATGGCACTTTTTGTCCCCCTTAAGACTTGACTTTTGGCCTCTTGAAGCTTCATTTTTCCAGCTGCAATTTGGGCTTAGAGAGAGAGAGAGCAGCCGGCCATAGAGAGAGAAAAGAGAGAGATTTGTCTTCTTGATTTTCTTCTTCTTCTTCCTTGTTTCTCCCAAGCTTCAAACCACCATTGAAGCCCATCCTCCCCACCATTCCTTGCAGCCGAGAAAGGGAGGAGAGAGAGAGATTTGGACCGGTTTTTGGAGAGAAAGAAAAGAGGTAAAGCTTGCACCTTGAACTTCCATTCTTTCCTTCAACTTGTATCTTGAATTTGTGAAGCTTGAGTGAAGATTTTTGACTTGAGATTCATCCTCCATGGCAGCCGACTGAAGAGAGAGAGAGAGGGGTGCCATCCAAAAGTTTGAAAGAGAAAAAGAAAGAGAAAAGTGAAGAAATAAAGTTTGTTTGAGTGGTGGGTTGCTTGATCGTGAGCTTGGAGTTGTAGATCACCATCAAAGTTCGAAGATCTTGGGTAAAGATCGAAGCTTTCATGGTTGTTGAGCTTGGAAGGGGTCAATTTTGAGAAGATATCACAAAGACTCGGTGGATCTTGTCGGATCTTGTCAGATCAAGTCAGATCTGAAGGTATAAAAGCTTGAACCTTGTAGATATAGCTTTATTAGTGTTAAATAGCTTAGATCTATGGTTGATTTTGGTAAAATGATCTCATCTGAAAAGATGAAGTTGGGCTCTTGAAATCCCAACCTAAGTAGCGGACTTGAGGTGGCCTTTAGGTAGTGGATTTGAGGACCTGGTTGTGGATTTGAATGGTATTTGTGAATTATATGAGGATATGGTTAGAAAAGTAGGGTTTTGTTGTTGAGAATTTTGAAGGAAAATAGATGTGATGGCCGAACCCATGCTTGTTAAATTTAATACTTGATTTCGAAATTTGTGTTTGTTCTTGAAGAATTTTCTTCTGAGAAAATATGTGTTTTGTTCAATTGTGAGTGTATGTTTGAGTGGAGGGAATGTTTGAGATTTAAAAGATGAAAAGTGAAGTTTTTCATGTATTTTGAATGAAAAGTGTCATTTGAATGAATTTGGGGGTTTTACCATATTTTGGTCAATTTTTATGTATTTCGAATATAAGAGCGTGGTATGAAGTATTTTAAATTAATGTATAGTTTTGACTATGAGTAAGTGTCAAGTTATTCTGAAAATAATGATTTTTGACGTTTGAGACCTTACTATTTCAACAAGGGTAATTTTAAATATGGCCCGAACCAGACTTCGTAGTAGTGAGGGTTTGGTGCTTTTGTGGAGTTGAGTTAAGACTTGGAATATGAGATTTTGGCAAGTATCTGATAGTTGAACTTTGGCTCAGGTGGCCAAGACTTTGTCGAGGGTGAACCAGCTGACGAAGTTTAGCGTTCTTCTTTACTCACTAGTTTGAGTGATTCGAGGTGAGTGTTCTAACTCTCTTTTAAATGAAAATCTTGCCATTGTTTGTAAATGAATGATTTGTGAAATGATTTGCTAGTATTTACAATGAAGTGATTTACCACTATTTTCAAGTAAAATGCTTTTACAAGTAAAACCATTTACGAAGAGTTTATGAATGTTCAAATCCATTTTAAATCAAATATTTCGCTACAATTATGTTTCCACACATATTGGTCAAGGACCTGATTTACTCGTGGTTTGAAAAGAAATTGATTCCAAAGGACTTGTGTTTCAAGTTAATGCTCAAGTGTTAAGTGTTATTCGTTTAAGTGGTATTATTGATTGGTTGAAATAATTACTTGTTTCCTTGATTGCTTTATTGATAACTTGATTGTTTGACAGTGGTGTACCAAGGAGCATTTTACCCCTTGTAGTCCGATGTGTACTTCATCGCATCGTTCACTACTTGTAGGTCGAGGTGTACTTTATCGCATCGAGGCGGGTCTCAAGACCCTTTTGCTAGAAAGCCTATCTAAACCACCTTCTTGAGCGATCGGTGGGTCAAAAGCCTACTTGAGTACGCCATTAGGGTGGCTGGATAGGTTGGAAAAGCTTTATCTTAAAACAAACTCCTTGGTCGTGACTGATCATTATTTGCGCATGTTGTACGTCTTTGGCGGAACTGGGCCCTACCCTTGGTTGCTAGCCTATTCGAGCCAGAAGCGGACTCGGTCGGGTAAGTTGGAACCCTGGGCACTGATTAGGTATACTCGAGTATTACCACTGGAGGGATAAGGTGATGGCCAGTTGTACTGAGGGGATTGATCAGGAGTTATAAGGTGAAGTGGACTACTGAAATAGCTCCAAGTGAGCACTGTATCCTTCCAATACTGGATTTGATTGTGTACTGAATTACTGTTTACTGTATGTTGTTGTTAAATTGAGTATTGATGGAATGATTGCTTGAAAACTCAATTGTTTTACAAAGTGACTGTTAACTCAAAGGTCCATGAATTTCTTGTTTTTACTGGACATTCACTGAGCTCCTAGCTCACCCCAAAAATGTTTTATTTTCCCCCACAGGTCTCGAGACGTTGGATAGCGTGCGTTGTGATCCTTCTTAGTGTATTTGGCTGGATTATGTCTTGTATACTTTGTAACCATGGATTGTAAGACTTTTGATGTATTCGGGCTTGTAAGATGGATTGGTGGTTGAACCTTAAGTACATTGCACTGTAATTCGAGAACAGAGTTGTAAGTTGAATTTAGTTATGTATTACTTGTGATTTGGATTGGCATGGTTATTTATTTTTCCCTTTTGAAGTATTATTGGTTATTCTAGTGAGTGAGTCCTGGCGAGAGTTGGGCAGGCGCTCCATGGATACCTTAGGGTACGCCCTAGGGAGAAGTGGGGTCGTCACACAAGGTTTCATAATACAATACCCCAAAAATCATAATTCAAGTTTCTCAAGCCAGATACAAAAGTATACCCTAGTTTTAAGGGTTGGCGCCTTCACTTGGGTTCTCAATCCCTATTAAGGAAAACAAATTCAAAAGAATGAGTTAAATCCCAGTGAGTTCCAAAAGTCATGCATTTCACATAAAACATGTGATATTTCACTTTAAATCCACATTTAGAAACAAGAAAATAAAGAAAGCGAATAGCATCACAATGGTAAGATATAGGGGCTCTCAGTAGCCAAGTTCCACGAAGCTTGATCACGTTCCAAGTAGTTGACACTCCGTCAACTTTCATATAATCCATGTAGAACTCCACTTGTCAACCATCTCCATCCACCGTTTCAACCCCCCACCCGGGCCTGCTCGTCTAACAAGAAATTTATTTGTGTATTGCTCTCCATTAGGGACAAGTCCATACGCTAAATCTAGAACACACATCACATCACGTAGCCCAAGGTTATTTAAATCTCCTCGACCTGGGCCTTCCCAAGGCTCGATTTAATAACTCACCAAGGGGATTTAGAAATTTCTCAAGAATAACAAGTACAAGACACGTCACGTCATGTCACGTCACGTCAAGACACGTTAAAAGAAAGAATATCACGTTTCAAATGGTAATGAGTGCGATAAAGTACACACTACCCCATTTGAAGGATTATCCAACCAAGATTTTCAAAACACGACATGTCAGGAAATCAAAACATGATTCATATCAAATCACGAGAATCAAGTCCACATAACAAGCCAAGAAACATGCATGGAAACTCACCAAAGTAGCAAGGTTCAGTCTCCAAGTTTGGATCTGTTTCAAATTCTTCCCCACTTCCTATAAACAAATAAAAGAAGAAATAAGCTTCGCCCCACAAATAGCGAAACTAAACTCAAATAACTTTGTCATTTGGTTTATCAAAATTCTTCCCAAAATTCTTCTAACTTTGCTTGAGTGAAAAGTAGTCACTCGAGTCAAAAATCATCCTAAAAGATTCCATTTTCAAATCAATACATCATTTAAACAATATACTCTATTGATGTACTCCATACTCTCGACTTCTAAATTTTTAGAGCAAGGAAATAAAGTGAGGTCTTTCACCTTGAAAATCACCCATTCGAATTTAAACTCAACACTAAACTTTAATTAAGGTTTTAACACATGTTTAGAACAATTTTAACCAAGTCTCAATGTACAAAATTCATGAAAAATAGATAAAACATTTCAAAACCCTCAAACCTGTCCAAATAGCACTTTTACCCAAAAATTAGTGAAAACTCAACTTTTCACCATTAAATTCAAGATTTTAACTTAATTTAAGCATATACTTATAAACGAATATAATACATATTTATTTAGGCAAAATCTAGCCAAGAAATATCATAAAATTTCGAAGTCAAGCATCATAACATTCCAAGTGAGGTTTGGCCCGCCCTCTTTGTGAGGGCCGTAACTAAACCCTTCTTGTTTAGGCTTTTATGAATGGTTTTCGTAATTTCACTATTGCATGTGCGTGATCATGGAAAATTTTAAAACTGACAAAAGATTTCCAACGATAGCCCAGGTAAGCATTTGAAATCATTTCAATGAAATTAGGGTCCGACCATACTCAAAATGATCACTTTTGGAACCATCACCATCGGGTACACCAAAACCCTAGACGTTTCTTTCTTCTTCCAATTACCAACCGATCTCCTCCAAATTTCTTGAACGAAAACTTAGTAGCTGAAACCACACATTCTCTTTAGCAAAATTCGAATCATTTCAGCAGAAATTTGAGTCCCTACTTCCCTCCAAACAAATTTGAATTTTTCTTTTATCAATTCAGCAACAAACCAGCCACCCACTCTCCTATTGCCATGGCTGCCACTTGTCAAACCTGTGCTGAAAAAAAAAAATGGCAGCAAGCATGCTTCTTTTCCCCTCCCAACCGGCAGCATCATGAGCTTGGAGCAAAGAGAATTTTCAGATTTCATTAGCCAAAGCTAATGATGCCCCACCTTCCTTCATGCCTAATGCATGAAAGGGGTATGCCATTTGGCATCCATTTCAGCAAAATTATGCTCATTTGAGCAAGTAATTTCAGGCATCTTTCTCTTCCCTCAAAGCCATCCGCAGCCTTCTCTTCTTTCCTCAAGCATTTTCAGCCATTCTCCACTCTCTCTCATTTCACTCACACATCCAAACCACTTCAGTTTTTCCCCTCAAACTCTCACACACCTTACTCCAGAAATTCACCCTCAAGCTTCACCGGAGAGCTCTTCCTTTCTTCCTACATCACTTGTCCTTTTCTTGACCCATCAAGCCTTGCACCAAGAAGTTGATCTTGGCTACAAGCTGCTGGAAACAGGCTTTAAATTTCGGAAGACCTAAGCTGAACATCTTCCATCCGAATCTAGGGCAAGCAAGAGCTGGAAAACAGATTTGATTCACCACCAAGCAGCTTTGTTCATCCATTTCTTGTTCAACCAAACAAAAGGTAAGCTGTAGCTTCTTAAAATGGTTCCATCCGCAGCTTAGTTCCATTCTCAGCTTACTTCTCTTCTTGTAGCTGGAAATTAGACTTCATTAGCTCAAAATACCATCTGTGCAATTGCTCTTGAGGCCGGTTGGAGGTAGAAAATCCATCTTACATTTCCTTTAACATAAATAAGCTGTTTTACCTCCTAAAGATATTATTTTACTTCCTAAAACTGCCGTACATATACTAGTGGGCTTAAAATCCTGCTTGCATGCATATATTACCTTATTATGTTGATGGAAATTCTGGTGGACTGATAAGGGATATCATTTTGATGCCCCTAAGCTGACCGAAGCTTTAAAACCTAGATTTATTCTATTTACTCCATGCATGATGAATGATGATGGCCGGACCTTTTTCTTGTGTTTAGTTGTGGTTCAATAACCTTGATTACTTGCTGTTTTGGAATGGATGTGGGCTGAAGGGCTTTGCCCTACTTCGGATGAAGCCTTTATTGTTGGTAACTTGTTGAAATCGACCCTTGCATGTGCCACATTCCATTTGATTGATGAGGCTTTAATTAAAAGTTTGCATGGATAAAGTGTTTAACAAAACCAAACTTGAGTTGTTTATTTGCTTGTTGGAAAGTTGAAAATCTATTTTCCTTGCATAAGACCTATTCGGTCAGATTAAAGATTGAATATACAATGACTTGAAAGTTTGGTTTTTGAATGAAAAAATGATTTTACAACAAAAAGGAAAATAAGAGGAAGCACCGGTTCTTGGTGGCTTCCTCATTTGGAAATCTGGTTGAATAAGACTTGATCAGTTTTGAGCTTGTGCATGAGTCTTGAGTTGTTAGATGGATATATCACGTGCTAAGAGTCCCGCTTAGCATTCTGGAAATCAAACCAAACCTTTAACCACGTGGCTATATGGCTGAAATTTCACAAAAGTTGCTCAAGCTATATTTTTCCAAGAAATCAGTGGGCAAAACCGAACTAAAATAAAATGTTTATATCTCACTGTTTATAACTCCAAATCATGTGCCGTCAGTGGCATCCAAAACTAGACCCAAAGAGCTTCGTTTCGGTACACTATACGCCCCGTAATTCATTTTCTACACGCCGTGGCAAACTGATGAACATCACTCAAAATCAAATCTGTGAAATTCTGGAAAAATGACAATCTTGAATGTTAATGGCTAAACTTGACCAATTTCTGAAATGATTTTGATCTTGGTGTTTTCTGAGAAAATAAAGAACTATGAATCTAGTTTTCAACGGTTCCAAAATCGTACAATTTGTATAAGTAAAACTTCCGATTTGAATTTTGAAAGAAACCATGGCAGATTAGCTTTGGCCATGAAAACCGTAAGAACTTTCCATTTTCAAAATTTGGTTGTTTGACCAAAACCCTAACTTTCACTATTCCGATTTTTAGGTATGAAAACTTGTTTCAATTATGTAAAACAAAATTAAATTGTTTTAAAACCAAAGCCACGAAAGTTTGTTTTGTACTACGACAAATAGATTTAAACCCCGTTAGTTGATTTTTCCAACCAAGCAAACCTTCTTCCCAATTTTCCAACGTAATACGCTACATTGTTCAAACCCTTTTAAAAACATCAACTATTGAAATTGTTCCAACCCTAATTTCGCCGATTTTCAAAACTCACGCAATTTTGACCTAACTAACCAAGACCCATATTTTTGAAATTCGAACCACCGTTTTATCACCCTATCAACTCGTTAGGTAAACCTAAATATATTCTTGATTTTATAAAAGAAGTGAATTGGTCAAAATTGATTTTGATAATTAAAAGTTGTTATAGTAATTATGTACCTCAGGACCCGTCGGTGATACAAACGAGGGCTTTGAGATCGAGGATTTCGACTCACCTACTCAACCTTAACCAAACTAAGGTGAGGGTTCCTATTTGTTGCTACTTGATCCTTGTTGCTAGGTGTTACTTGATATTGTATGACATATGTTTCTAAATGTGAATTATTGTTGAATGATTAAAACTAGGGTTTTATGTAAAGTAAGTTGTATTGCTTAACTTGACTCAATGTGCTTAGGTGGTTTGGTATGTTTTGTTTTTAAAAACAATAAAACTTGATTTCTTTTTGAGGCTTGAGGTGAAGAGGCTGGCCTTCAAGGCCCCCTCGCCCCTAAAGGCTGGTGCACTCTCCTAAGGGGGCTCGAGGTTGAAATTGATTGTCAGTTATCCCTCACCTCTAAAATAATAAACTAAACCACTGTAATTGTGCCTATGTATGTCAATTGCGCATGACCAATGGCCGGGATCCCAAACCCCAGAGGCAAGTCGGCCTATTCCGAGCCGGCAGTAGGGCTTGGTCGGGTACGTCGACGGACCCTGGGTCTTGTTTAAAGGTTACCTCGAGTGTACACCACCTCCTGCTTGTTTGGTTTTCGGATCCGAAGTTGGGTGAAAGGGGCTGGAGAAAAAAAAATTGACCAGAGTACTGCAGACTCTGTTTTCTCCTCCTGAGATTGTTACTGTTACTGTTGATTATTTGATTGGGCAGGCTAAGTGCCACGTTCGACGGGGGCCACCTCTAGAGCCGCACTAATCCATTGCTACTGTGTCTATTCTTGATTGATTGGCTCAATGAGCACTCTGATTGTTACTGTTTTGAAACTTAAAATTTTGAAAAGATACTACTGTTACAATTTTCCTAAATTGGAAACTTTACCACATTTGAAAACTGATCCTATATGGACATTACTGCTTTATGAAATCTTGTTATGATTATGTGCTTAATTGTTATGTGTTTTGGGACTCTCACTGGGCTTAGAAGCTCACCCCATATATTTTTTTCCCTTCCTAGGATTTCCAGGTATTGAGATGAGTGCTGAAGGAGTGCAAGCCAGTTGAATCTTTTGAATGATTTATGTATTTTGTATCTATTATGATGTTGATGACAGTGTTTAAATTTCCTTCGAATTGTCATGATAAGAGATTGCAGATCGAACCCTGATAGATGTTGGTTGTAAGCTATATTGATCTACGTTAAGGATATATCCTGTTTAATACACCTTAGTTGGATCGATTGCTTGCTTGAGTCCTGGCGAGAGTTAGGCCGGCGGCCGCGGGTCCTATGGTTCGCCTTAGGAAATGTGGGGCCGCCACACTCTTGATTTTTGTTCAAAATTTTCAACATCATTCTTGCTTTCTAACCACAAAATGAACTCATTTCATAATAACAATCACAACCACAACCAGGTCCTCAAGTCTGCTACCTAAAAGTCACCTCAGGTCACCTACCTAAGTTGGGAATTCAAGAGCCCAACTCAAATGTTCCAAAGATAAGCATTTCTAGCAAAATAAACCGTAGATCTAAAAGATCTAGCACTAAGAAAGTTAAAACTAAAAGATTTAAGTGTTATACTTCAAGATCTAACTAGATCTAGCAAGATCAATTATAGATCTAGCCGAAAGTGAATCTTCAAGTCTTGTACCTTCTAGTATCTTCAAAATAAGCCAAAGTTCTAGTTGACCTCTTGATAATTTCTTCCCAAAAGCTTCAAGGGTCAAGATGGCAGCTCTTCCTTACTCTCTCTCTCTCTCTCACCTCTCACTCTTGACTCTCTCACTCTATCTCTCTAGCTCGGCTTGACAAGAAAAGAAGTGAGCAAGTTGAAATTCTCTCTCCAATGGAGTTTCAAGGAACAAGATGAAGAAGAGATGAAGTTTTGATGGCTTGATCTCTTGAATTCTTCAAGAAGCAAGAAAATAGACAAGATGAAGCTTTCATCTCTCTCTCTCTCTCTTGCTCTCTCTCTTGGCTGGATGCAATGAGGAGCAACAAGGAACAAGATGAAGCTCTCAAATGGTGTTCAAAGTGCAATGAAATTGAAGAAGAAGAAGATGATGATGATGAAGGCTTGAAACCTCTCCCTTTCCTTTCTCTCTCTAGTTGGCTGCTCTCTCTTTCTCTCTGTAGCTTCAAGTGGCTGCTGAAAATGAAGGGAAAAGGAAGCAAGAAACAAGGCTTTATGGAGACAAAATGAAAGGTTGTCCTTGTTTTAAAGAAAAGTGGTCAAACTTCCACTTTTTGTCACGTCGACGCGTGACACTCTAACTTTTACTAGTTTTTCTCATTTCGACACCATCCTACCTTAAATTTATCTCTGTAATATCTCTACATATGCTTGGTTTCATCTTAGAGTCACTATTCACGTTTTGGAACAAAAATCGTCGCTTAAACTGGTCGAAACCAAACACCGGCAATTAATTCTCAAAAAATTCTCTGAATTAGAGAATAATAACTTAATGCATAAATTCATTAATATTATAGTGAAAATACATAATATAATAATTATTATCATTATTATTTATTTTTCAGAAAAGAATAAAATTTTGAGACCCTCACATAGTCCTCTACAATTATTATCTCCTATGTATAAAAAAAAAACTTATATTAAGGTCTGCTAGACTCAAAATTGCCTGTGATAGTCTTTTTTTATCTTCTAATTGAGCTTCTTCACTAGAATCATCATCATCAAAAGGACCATCAAACCCATCCTTTAAATCTTCTGAATTATATGAAGAACCTGATCCAGCTTCAGAATGGTTGTTATCAAAGGAATCTGATTGCTTATGGTGGTCTACTAATGATTGAGAATGAGAGCCTTGACCAACATGTGAACTGAGATGGGAAATTAGTCGAGAATCAGCAGAGTGAAACTGCTATGAAGTGGCTTTAGAGTTGGACTGAGTTGTAGAATTTGATCTCGTAGTCTTGATTTGATCCCCAAGTGTTGCTCCACTTACTCTATGAGCTACTGGGTTTGAATTTGGATTGGAGTCATGCGATCTATCTTGACAATAAGGTTGAGAAACAGAGTTTGAGCTAGATGTACTCCAGAAGTTGGTCCAATTTCTCTATGGGTTGTAGGCTCAGAATTAGGATTATAGGCTCAGAATTAGGATTTCTATTAGGCTAGTTAGATTGAGAATTTGATTGTGAAGCAGGATTTGATACAAAAGCAGACTCAATACGTACTCCAAGCATTGCTCCAATGACGCTACGAGCTATTGGCTTTGGATAATGACTGGGGTGAGGCTAATAAGACAGAGAGTTTGATTGGGAAATAGGGTTCAAGCTACTTGTAGCCTCAATATGCGCTCTAGACATTGGCCCAACAACATTGTTAGGCCCTTTCATACTTGGTGTCATGGAAAACTGCAAAGATCATTAGCAAGTAGACACATTAAAAGATAAAAACAAAAACTATTTATCACTAGGAAACCATATAAATCCATGATAAGCATAAATCTACATCTTCATTCTACAATCTGACTCTCAAGTTATTGGTTAATAGGATATGCAGGCCTCTACCAGCAATTGACAAGGAAAATATCCTAATTGCCAGATCTTGCTGCAAATAATCCTGACTTCACACTTGGATATTCAAACTAAGAAATTGTAATTTGATGGCACATATTCTTTCAAACCATGATTTGTTAATTCACTTAACTATGTAAGTGATGTAAAAAAAAAAATTGGTCTTACAACCTTGCAAATTTAAAGTGTTATGTGTTTTCCAAAGATTAATTCATTTAGAACTCTTGGAATATACAATACACAGCAAGAAAGTTCAAGAATGAAGGAAAACTTTGTAGTTGCACATTACAGCTGCAAGAGCTAGAATATCAAGTCTATTATTTCACCTTGATCAATTGATGCACAATGCAGCTACAAGAGTTAGAATAACTAGACAGTAATGAAGAAGTTGATTCTTTTACCATTTTCAAATAGAAGAAATTAATTGTCAATCCAAGAGTGACGTTTGTCAATCCAGGGTTGTACAAACAAAATCCAACGTAAACCAAAAGCAACTTCATGATAGGGCAACCAAGTTTATCATACTAACATTCAAGACTAAGTTATTTTCTGAAGCACACAGAAAGGTTTAATCTGAAGTATTCATACCATTCAAAACTTGACAATCTGAAGAGATGCCTCTAGAAAAATTAAGTATATACATAACCATTTCTTGCAAATTCATTCAGATAGTATTTCTATGAAAACACGACTACTATTGCTAGAAAAAGTGATCTAAAATAAAACAACTTAATTACCTGAAATTCAAAATCCAAGAGTTCAGAGAAAGCCTCCTATAATTTCTATAGCACACTTGAAAACCAAAAGAAAATTTATGGTGAATTTCTCATAACTCAAGTCATAAATGAATGGAAGTTCTAATCCAACATAGACATAAGGAAAATAAACTGATATCCAAGGCATTATTGAGGAATCATAAATAAGTAACAATGGGAGATAACCAAATCAGCTAAGTTAGTAGCAGAGGACATTAATTTTGATATACCATTATTTTGATATGAAAATGATAAAAAGTACATCAGCAATAAACAAGTAATAAAGAGGCATATTTGAACTTCCTTTTCTATCTAATGTTGACATTATAAACTTTATATGATAAAATGTTATCATTATATTCCAAAATTGGAGTCAATCATCAGCCTCATCTCTTTGTTGGTCTTCATCAAAAAATCATCATCATCACTTGTATCATCAATCATATTGCCAATCCTAAGATTATCCTCATCAAAAAAGAATCCATCATCAACTTCAGCAACATGTGCCTTGGAATTTGCATTTCATGCATCAAGTACAACTCCATCAACACCTTCTCTAACCTATGAAACATCACGATCCTCAGGATTATTGGTATTAACATGCTGCCACACAGAATGCTCATCTTAGATATTTTCATGTATGTCAATTTCTGGATCAATAATGAAAAGATCTCGAGGGGTCATCCTGACAGCAATATTCCATTTAGACTCTAATGCATCCTGAACAAACCAAGCTTCTACTCTACAATTAATGCCATCTATTAACATATAATCATAAGTGCTGTGCTAAATCAAAATTTCTACTCTGCAATTAAATGTAAATTACCACCTATATGGTTCAGAATATTATACAATTAGACTCAAATTTTTGAGGTTCAAAATCTTTTCCAATATTGACCAAAATCTAATCCTCATACAAGAAGTCGAAGAATAGAAACATATCTATGAGAGAAAAAGGGAAGCATATAAGTCATTTTGACTCAACTACCAAACCACAACATTGTTTTAAAATTCATAATTTAGGCAGAAACATTGATCTCAAACTTCTCGTATTACATTTAGACAAAAGTAATCCAAGAATTTAATACAATTGGAGAAATTTTTAGGATAAAACGAAAGATTTATAAATTTAGCCTAAATTTAACCTAAACAAGAAAGCTAATTGAGAACTTCTTCGATTTTAATTGACCTAATCCCCAAAACAGAGATGGAAAATGACAACAAAAATAGAAAATAGGCTCAGGAAAAAAGAAAATGACTGAGCGTTTACCATAGAAATTAATTGATGATTATCTGCTATAGAAAATGAAGGCAAAAAGGAACTAGATTTTACAAAATTCAGAGTACTATTAGTGTAATCCTACTAATAAAATTGCAAAGGAAGAGTATTATTGTACCTAAAACCAAAACTTGATCTCTAGATGCAGCTTCAAATCTTATTGGAAAATTTTTTTTGAGATTGGTTGGTCATGGAGGAGAGTGAATTGGAGATAGTGAGAATTTCAGATTTTTGAGGATTTTTATTGGCAAATCAACTCTCGGTTTTTAGAGATCGTAGTGGAGAATTCCTTTTCTTCTGTGAGGAATAGCTGTCAGTTTTAGTAATAGGGTTTAGCTTTGAATTAGATTGGAAATAGAAGAAAGAAAGTTTTAAAGATAGAAGTATTGGTTCTACAATAACATTAAAACGATCTCGTTTCTTTTTCTTTTTTCTGTTTCTTTTTTTTGGACATTATTAAAATGACGTCGTTTGTGCAAGAGATTTTGTTGGTTTTCATTTGTGCCACAATTAGTGTCGTAAAAACTATGAACTGTTGTGAAATTTGCAGCACAATGTGGGATTTGCCGCTTATTTGCAGCACTATTTTCTTGTGCCACACCAAAAGCGTTGCAAAAAGCCTATTTTCTTGTAGTGATTGGTGGCCTTCTTTTTGGCTATGACACCGGTACTCTCTCATCTCAAGTCTCTGTCTCACTTTCTTGATGTTTAGTTCCTTACTGCTATTTAACATTTCTTTTTGAACCTAGCTATCTCCTTACAAAAAAAGATTAGAAAGAAACAGGAAAAAGAAAGAAAAAGGTACTCTTGTTCCCTTTTTTTTTTTTTGCTTATTTGTATTTTTTACTGATTTTCTTGGTGTTGAATGTGGAGTGCAGGAGTCATTTCAGGTGCTCTTCTGTGTATCCGAGATGACTTCAAGGCTGTGGATAAGCAGACTGTCCTACAGGTACAAGTCCTAGTGATCAAATTTTTCTTAAAAAAAGATTAAAATTTCAAGTGTATTTATGCTAAAAAATGTTGGTTTACAAATATACATGGCTTTATTTGTCTTCTCAGTTTAATGTTTGAAGAACGAAATAAAAACCAAAAAAAAATTCTGTTTAATATTTTAGAATGCAGTGAAGTAACACTTGAAATATATTTAAACATGCCATTTCATTAATTAATTTTCAGTAAATTATATAATTAACTGAAAATACAGAGAAAAGAAAATTGAAAAATGAAAAAATAGGACGCAGTTAACAAGAGGCAGAGCAAGCAAATTTTCCATTTTGCTTATCATTTTTGTACTCTTTTGTGCATAAATTTAATAAATTAATATGGTGAAATGCTTTTCTTGACAATTTTGTCACCCTAACAATTTGCCTTTCTTATTTATGGTGACAAATTATGGCAAAAGTCTACAAGCCCTGTTGCTTTCAAAATTTTAGAATCCAGCACATAATTGGGTTCTCAGTTTTTTGGCATTTCCTGTTACAGTAGTAAAACTTTTTCCTTGACATGGAATTTAGAATTTGATTTACTTGCATCCTAGAAATAATTTATTTTTTTCACTTTTTTTCATGAGCTGAGAAGCTTAAGATTCACACCCCTTTTAATAGAAAATAAAATGCATTTTCCTTAATCAAATTTTTTTACTTTCTTCATTATGTCAAACTAGAAAAGTTCCAATGCATAGTTGATCAAATGTGTCAACATTGTAAGCATGTTTCATTACATTTACCTACCATTCCTTGGTAAAAGAATAATCAGAAATGTGTTTGCGTAAATTGAAAAATGCTGATAATCATTTCATAGGAAAGTATAGTGAGCATGGAAGTTGCTGGAGCAATCATTGGGGCAGCAATTGGAGGCTGGTTAAATGACAGATTCGGAAGAAGAAGTGCTATTCTGATTGCAAATTTCCTCTTCTTCATTGGTGCAGCCCCAGATCCTGGTGTTTTGATTCTGGGCAGAGTTTTTGTTGGCTTGTACATCTCAGAAGCTTCACCAGCTAAGGTCAGAGGTGCCTTGGTTAGTGCCAATGGATTCCTTTCACAAGAGGGCAGTTCTTGTCTTACCTTATTAATCTTGCCTTTACCAAGGTATGCCACATTATTGTATGACTAAAAACCAAAATCTCTTATCTTGAAAATCAAATGTTGCTGATTGGTCTATTATGAAAGCACTAAAATAGCGCAATTTGCTCACCTCAACTATACCTGCATCTCATGCTTTGGACTTGACTTTATGACTCCTTATAAAGTAGGAATCCCACTACAGAAAGTACATAATTCAAGAATTTTTTCTGGCACAGATCCTTGTTTTTTTTCTTTTTTTTTCTCCTTGTTAGTTGCCTTGGAATTTTCTATAGTGGATTCGAATTACAACCCGACCCAAAATTTTGGGAGCTCAACCCGAAAGGAATTTTTTGGTGGAGGTCAGTGGTGGGCTTCGGGCTTGGGGCCTGCATTATATATAGGTGTATTTATCAGTTCTAGGGTTGTAACGATCCTCTCTGTAATCTTCTCAAAGAAATAAAAAAGCTCTGTCTCTCTGCCCGTGGACGTAGGTCACATTGACCGAACCACGTAAATTCGTTGTGTTCTTCAATTTTTCCTCTTTCGTTTCTTATTACCATTGTTGCTTTGTCGTAACAAGTGGTATCAGAGCTAGGTTACCCTGAAATTCTGTTCGAATTAGGGTATCTAGGGTTATTCCGTTTGTAGATTGAAGAATGGCATCGCACAAGTTTGATATTGAGAAATTCAATGGATCAAACGACTTCACTCTCTGGAAGGTGAAGATGCGGGCTCTTCTAGTTCAGCAAGGATGTGCTGCAGCATTGGAAGGAGAAGAAAAATTGCCTGGGAGTTTGAAGGTGGAATAGAAGGCTGAGATTCTTGCAAAGGCGCATAGCGCTATTCTGTTGAGTTTAACTGACGAAGTTTTGAGAGAGGTGGTTGATGAAATGTCTGCTGAGAGGTTATGGAAGAAACTGGAAAGCAAGTTCCAGAAGAAATCCTTGACGAATCGGCTATATCAAAAGCAGCGTTTGTATACCTTGCGGATGACAGAAAATATGCAGGTAAAAGATCATCTTGGCAATTTTAATCGTATTATCCTAGATTTACAAGGTGTTGGGGTTAAAGTTGAGGATGAGGATCAAGCTATCATTCTGTTGTGCTCATTGCCTAATTCATATGAGAATTTTGTGGATACTATGCTGTATGGTAGAGATAGAATTTCTGTTAGCGATGTGAAGGATGCTATGCAGTCTAAGGAACTGAAGAGAAAAGTCTCTGGTTCCAATGAAGATGGATCAGATGCAGGTCTGTTCATTAGCAGGGGCAGGAACAAGGAAAGGAATGGTAGCAACAGGGGTAAGTCACGTTCCAAATCGAGATCTGGTGGATTTCGTTGTTTTCACTGTAAAGAAAGGGGGCACATGAGAAAAGACTGTCCACAACAGAAGAAGGGAAACAAGAAGAAGGAATCAAATAATAATAGTGCAACTGTGGTTCAGGATAGTTCAGATGAAGGAGAGAACGGTGATGTGTTGACTGTTAGTACTTCATGTCCTGCAAATACCTGGGTCATGGACACTGGTGCATCTTATCACATGACTTTTTCAAAGAGTCTATTTACTTCTTTTAAGGAGTGGAATGGTAGTGTCAGATTGGGTGATGAGGAGGAGCTTAGTGTCAAGGGCAGTGGTTCTGTGCAGATTAAGATGTACGATGGAATGGTTAGGACACTTGATGCTTGGTATGTTCCTGACCTACGAAAAAATTTGATTTCTTTGGGTACCTTAGATAAACAAGGTTACACTTATTCCGGTGGAGATGGACAGATTCGAATTTCCAAGGGTGCTCTTACATTAATGAAGGGTAGATTGCAGCATGGGATTTATGTCTTGATGGGCAATTCAGTGATGGGAACGGTGGCTGTCTCTCGTTTGTTAGAGCAGTATGATGACTGTACAGAGTTATGACATCGTAGATTGGGTCATATGAGTGAGAAGGGATTGGTGATATTGAGCAAACAGGGATTGTTAGACGGGTCAGAAACAGGAAAACTGAGATTTTGTGAGACCTGTGTTATGGGCAAGCAGCGCAGGGTCAAGTTCAGTTCTGGTAGGCACACATCTAAAGAAATCTTGGATTATGTTCATTCAGATTTGTGGGGTCCTTCTCCAGTTGAGTCCCATAGCGGATGCAGATATTTTGTTACTTTCATTGATGACTACTCTAGAAAAGTTTGGGTATATTTTCTGAAATCAAAGGATGAGGTGTTTGGACGGTTCAAGGAGTGGAAGATTATGGTTGAAAAACGGACAGGGAAACAAATCAAGACACTCCGAACAGATAATGGGTTAGAGTTTTGCAATTCACCATTCGACGAGTTCTGCAAGAAAGAAGGTATAGTGAGGCACCGCACTGTACGCCATACACCACAGCAGAATGGAGTTGCAGAACGCATGAACCAAACACTTCTACAGCGTGCTAGATGCATGCGACTTAATGCTGGACTTTCCAAGATTTTTTGGGCTGAGGCAGTCAATACTACCTGTTATCTGGTGAATAGATCTCCATCAACTGCAATTGATTTTAAGACTCCTCAAGAGGTATGGTCCGGATCACCCTCTGATTATTCTGGTCTGCGTATATTTGGTTGTCCTACTTATGCTCATGTTAATGATGGTAAGTTAGAGCCTAGGGCAATGAAATGCATATTCTTAGGGTATGCAACTGGAGTTAAAGGTCATAGATTGTGGTGTACTGAAAAGGACAGAACTCCAAAATTTATTATTAGTAGAGATGTCACTTTTGATGAGTCTGCTATGTTTGGCCAGAAAAAGGAGCTTAATGAACTTGCAGGGAATAAAGGTCATGGTGATAGCCAGAAAATGGAGTTTGAGGTGGAAACTCCAATGAGGATTGCTACTAATCCTGTAGAACAGCCTGGAGATATGCAAGAACAAGAACCACAGACTATAGCAACAAGACGAACAAGAAGGGAAATCAGAAAGCCTTCTAGGTATGCAGATTGTGCTAATGTTGTCGATACTAATTCTGTTGCTTATGCATTTACAGTAGCAGACAATATTAATTCAGATGAGCCGCAGTCATACAAGGAGGCAATGCAGAGTAAAGAGGTAGCAAATTGGTTGATTGCTATGAATGAGGAGATGCAGTCTCTTATAAAGAACAAAACATGGGACCTGGTACCATTACCAAAAGGAGTAAAACCAGTAGGATGTAAATGGGTGTTCAAGAAAAAGGAAGGCATCCCTGGAGTTGAACCACCTCGGTTCAAGGCAAGGTTAGTGGCAAAAGGTTTTTCACAAAAGGATTCTAAATTAAACAATGGAAGGCAACTTAAGTTTAGACTTAATATTTGAGTAGAGGGATTTTAGACATGGTATTCCAAATTGGTCTCATCAAATATATATATAGCATGGATATCCATTCATCAATATAAATAAATAAATAAACATACTATAATTAAACATGGATGATTATGGACTTTATTCCTACACTAGTTTCCTTGAGCCAAAAGGAAACTAGATGGTCAAACTAAGGGACGAGCGACATCTCCATGCCCTGTACGTCTTTTGTATGTCCACCATGGTGGAATTGGTACCATCTCCATCTTCTTTGTACATTACAAATGTAAATCTATTCTAAACATTTTAGATCCTCACCCTCTCCCTATCCCTAATATAGTACATTACATACTATTGGGAGAAACCTTGAGTTACATTCAAGGTGAGTGAGATAAGAAGAGAATTTACATTGAGAATATATAGAGAAGGCAGGACACGCAGGCCCTATTTCAAAAATATCAAAACCAAATCATACATACATTCAACCATTCACAATCACATTGGCCTTAGTCCATAATCATCCATCATGCATTCATAAAATACAATATTAAATGAAAGTATAAATATTTATTTATTTCCAATCATGTATCATTATATACACAAGCCTTTAATCTCAAAAGGATTCAATTCAAGAGGTTTAAAAATTAATTGAATCAAATTCAATTTGAAAATTTATAATTTCTGGAATTCAGTTTTAGCGACAGAAAAATGTCTTTAGCGACAAAAGTTCTTCATAAGAAAACTGTCGCTAAAACTTTTTGCGACGCTATTGCAGACAGCATCCTTTTCCTTCATTTTAACACAAGAAGAATTTTTTGGCAATACTAATGATTTGGGAACTATATTTTATTCATAATAAAAAGTAGATTCAATTTCCAAATCACTTTAGAAACCAATGCTAATTTGGAAACTTATATTTCTTAGGAAATCCAATTTCTTAAGGAACATTAAATAGTTTCGAAATTTCTTTTCAATTCCTTTTGTTTTAAATTATGGAAACCACATTCTAATCTCATTAAAATGATTTTCCATACTTTATAACCATGATAAGAAACTTTTCACAATCGAATGACCATCCAAGTCAAAATTAGGAATTTCTAGTCTAACTAGAATTTCCTAATTCACTTATTTTTGGAAATTTTCTTTTAAACCATTTTAGAATCTCAAATACTTACTTTAGATCACTTTCTTAATTTAATCTTATTAAATTAGAAAGTTTCTAAAGGTATTTGAACACCATCCAAATTTAATCTTATCAAATTGAAAAGTTTCCAAAGTTGGTTTACTTCTTAATTCTAGTCTCACTAAAATTGAGTAAGTTTCTAAAACTTAATTGAACAACTCCTTGTCCAATTTCAATTTCTAAAATTTTCAAAAAACATCTTAATTCTAATCATATTAGAATTATAGGAAATTTCCATACTAATTTAGAAACCCAAACGAAAAGGAAATCAATGGCCAAATCCCATTTGTTATTTGGAAACTAACTTGTTTCTTGAATTTCCTTTTACAAGAAAATTTCCAGCAATTAGTACGAAGGAAATCCCTACACCAACTAATTGATGCAAGAAAAATAGTACGTCGTTGAATGTGATGATGAAAACCCGTGACCAATCACTTATGATTAATCTGTGGATTTTCACCCTTAACATGGCCAACGACTTCTTATTCTTTCCGTTGTTACTGTTTTGCTTGTTTTGTTGGTGACCTGACTATTTTGCTACCTCAATGCATCTAGAAACCAAGTGATCAATCAACTTGAATATTATCTTCAAAAGCAATGTTCGTAATCAATTTGGAAACAACATCAGACCAAAGATCATCTCATGATCTATTTTATATTGTTTTCAGACAAACTATTCATGATCATATCATGATTTATTGTTAAATTGATTCACTCGATCAATTTAGCCTCTGATTATGGTTTAATGTATCCAAAATTCCGTGCTTGTCTCCTTTTTTTTTTTTTTTAATAATCACATCATGAGAAAACAGCCATGGAGTGTACTACCTTGATTGAAAGCTTCAACCACTTCATGAATTTTCGTACGATGAAAAACAATTTTTCAAGAAAATTCATTCCATGAAAAATTATTAAATCTTTGAAACCTTTTCAAAAATTTATTTTTCATCAAAAGTATATTTTTAAAACTCTTGAATCGCACATAATCAAATCTAATTTGACATACATGACAACTAAATAAACAAGTTACATGGTTTAATCAAAGTTGGCTCTGATACCACTGTAAGGAATCAAGGAGATAAATACAGCAGAAAATTAAAATTTTTGATACCTTTAATTGATCGACCTTTGATTAAATCCATGTAATATAGAGATAGTTCAGGAAGATTACCTCAATCCATGAAGACCTCCTTGAACTTGGTGGAGATTTGATGCAGAGGATGGCAAAAAAAATCCACGTAGCCGTACATGCGTCCGGCCTCTAATGGTGATCCACACGAACTTCCTTAGTTAGAACCTCCAAGGTCGAATTAGCTTAAGCTAGATTAGTGCTAGCTATTGCCAAGACAACCACACACAAGTCTATTGAGATAATTCCAATTTTTCACCATGAAAAATTCATCCCAAGATAAGAAATAAGAGATGCAATTTTTCCCTTATTTTCTTGGACGAATTTTGGGTATTTTTTCTCTCGAGATTTTTCTCAAAAATCTCACAAGACAAATTGTGTGATGATCCTCCTTGCTAGCAAAAGCTTAGTGAGTATTTATAGACAAATAAGTTGTCAAATCCTTATGGAAACCTGAAATCAGTTTCCAATAAGATTTAGCTTCCTAATTCTAATACAACTCTTGTATTTGGAAGACTAAAACTCCTTATGGAAACCTGAAATTAGTTTCCAATAAGATTTAGCTTCCTAATTCTAATACAACTCTTGTATTTAGAAGACTAAAACTTATTTGCACCATAAGTCTCTCAAGTTTAATTTGTCTCACAAATCAAACTATAAGTTATAAAACTTATCTATCAAGTCCCACTTGAAATTCATTTAATATAGCTAAGAAAGTTCTTAATGTGTGTGACCCATTAGGTTCTCATATACGTTGGCAATAAGTATGAGCTATACATTCTTAATAAATAAGAACTAGATAAATTAAAACTCCTTTTAATTTATCACTAATTCCTCTAATCAATCAACTCATACTTATAGATCAAGATTGGTATCTAGCAATACATCATAACCACCCAAGTAATGAGAAAAGTCAAGTGGATGACTTCACCTTTCAGTAAACGTTTATAATGTAACTAATATCTTTTTTACCACACTTATCTCACATTAATCTTGGAATAAGTTGTGCCTATTCCACTGTGTGATTAATGCTCTTTTCTCTTGTACCAAAATATAACTCCAATGAAGAAGTTCTTAGAAACACTTTCTAAGACTTTCCCACTTAGCTAAGATTTTCGAGTTATACTTCTACAAGTGGCCAAACACGAGATAACTCCTCTTACATAAGAGGCGGTAAATCCTTATAGGTTATTCACCATCTTTCCATACTTCAAAGATACACCCATTTGCTAATGATGTGAGCATTCCCTTTTACGGGAGCAATCATATAACAAAGAAAGTATAACTATCCATATTCAAGATACCATGATAACCTTAAGTCTAAGGATCATTTACATAAACGTCACTTAGAGATTAATCTTTTGGCACTTTAAAGGATGTCTCTATGTGGATCAATCTAGTGAACTTGATCATACCATCAAGCACCCATATACTTGCTTAGGTGTCTCACACACCATAGTAGATGAGGTCTACTACTTCTCATATAGAAGCGGCATAGTATATGCTAGTCTTGCCGTATTAACAATACCCTTTCTTGTTAATTCTATGACTAGAGATATTTAAGAATAAACCTTATTTATAATCGAATGAACCTCACCATCATAACTCTTATGATTTCATCGATTAGGTTTATTCTAAGGGTTTTATCATACTTATATGAAAATATAAGCAACCAATACGATAAAGATGTCATTTATTAATATATAAATAGTTAAAGTGTATAATAAACCCTAGAAGTTGATTGACTTTAGGGCATATACACTAACATTGGCTCCATTGCCAGCATATATTTTATCAACAGAACTGGAAGAAAGAAGCTTCTGATCTTTAGCTTGTGTGGTGTAACAGTCTCACTTGGTGTTTTAGCCACAGTTTTCCATGCTACCACTGAGCATTCACCTCTAGTCAGTGCAGCTGAGACGTCCCATTTTGGAGGGTACACCTGCCCAGACTATCATTCTGCTGGATCTGCTTTCTGGGACTGTACAAAGTGCTTAAATGCTTCTTCTCCAAGCTGTGGATTTTGTGCCTCCACTACAGATAAGGTAATCGAATGCATATGTCTTCTATTGGTATCTATATAAAAAGCACAAGAATTTGTTCAAATTTTTCCAGCACTGCACTTCACTATTTGCTGTTTATCAAGGGAGAGAATCATGGATTGGTTGCATATTATAGGTTAACCCAATCAATCTTGACAAAAAACATGCTTAGATCATAACAAAAACTACAGTAAGACAAAACCACCAGCCAATCAAACTAGAAAATTGCTGATTGTCGAAATTAAATATAGATGTCTTGATACTTGTAGCAGCTTCTGGATATCATTATCATCATAATTAATGTTCATTATTTTGCAGCTGTTCCCAGGGGCCTGTCTGATATCAAACAAATCAGTTCAGGATGCTTGTCATGGAGAAGACAGGTTATGGTACACGAGAGGATGTCCAAGCAGCTAGCCCTTATTGGCCTGGCTCTCTATATCATATTCTTCTCTCCTGGAATGGGTACAGTCCCTTGGATTGTCAACTCTGAGATATACCCTTTGAGGTTCCGAGGGATCTGTGGAGGAATAGCTGCAACAGCAAACTGCATTTCCAACCTAATAGTGGCCCAGTCCTTCCTCTCCTTAACACAGGCGATTGGAACTTCTTGGACTTTCCTGATATTTGGAGTGGTTTCTGTTGCAGCCTTGTTGTTTGTTTTGGTCTGTGTGCCTGAAACTAAGGGTCTTCCAATAGAAGAAATAGAGAAGATAATAGAAAGGAGAGCTCTGCAGCTGAAGTTCTGGGAGAAAAGGCCTGGTAATCCAAAGAAGAGCCAAGATGTCTAGTAAAAAGGAAATTATCAATAGAGGTTATTTCAGGAACTGAGAACCACAAATGATGCAGATGGAATTTCCCATTATTTTCTCGCTTGATAATTGTGAATTAAGCTCTCAGGATGTATTAGCTCCAAACGGATGGGAATAGAAATTCGACCGGACTTGTTTTGCGGTTTTTCCTTTCTTCCTCTTCTGCAACTTTCTATTACTACTAACGAAACGGTGGCTGGTGAAAGGAACAATGAGTAAAGAACTAAAGTTAGACCAGTAGTTTAGGGAGGTCTCTGGAGTAACTACTGCATGAAAGAACAAAAAAAAAAAACACATACACACACACAGAGATTATCAAAAGCCTATACTTCAAAATGCTAGCATATATTTATAAAATCCTTGAAACAAAAAAAAAGAGTCTTCCAGATGTTTTTCTTGCGACACCAAGATCCTTCCAGATTTCTATCTCGAGAATCCTATGGTAATTGAATATTCAAATCTACATTTAGGTAAAGCAGAAAGAAGAAAGTCAGAGCAAAGAAGGAATGATAATCAAGGATAAAAGAAGGAAAAGCGATTGGTTTCTTATATTGGCATTTTGACAAATTTGGATCCTTATGTATCAGATCAGCGCCTACCGACCTAGTCCCTCTTCTTTATGAAATATAATCAATTTAAAACCTGTAACGAAAAAACTAGAATTCCTGAATTGGTGACATGGACGACATATGCATCATAAAAACAACTATTTTGATCCCTCGTCTTTAAGCTCATGTCTAATTTGGTTTCTTATCCTATGAATTTAATCTTTTATTTTCACAACAAATAAAAAAAGGTGAATGTAAATCTTTTAAGCAATTAAGCTCATGTCTTATTTGGTTTCTTATCCTACGAATTTAATCTTTTATCTTCAAAAAAAAAAAGGTCAATGTAAGATATCTATTGAGATATTTGAAAATCCTACTAGAGTCGGTCTCGTAAATGGTATATGTACCATAAAACAAAAAACAAAATAGAATAAAAGAAAAAATCTGACGAGCCCCAATCTCAGCTCTGTCGATTTCTCTCTCCTAGCTTCTCCAAATCCCTATTAAAGCCCGTAATTCATAAATTTTCATCCAATGCCGATAATACAAAGAATATGAATGTTGTAATTTTAGAACTAAAGAAGAAGGTTTCTTTCGTCCATCCCTTACTGCTTCAAATGCCATTAATAATATTGGTATTACCAGCATTGGTGGAATATTCTTTTTTTTTTTTTCCTTAAGAAGCGGGAAGGCTAAGAGGAAATTGAACTCCATAAAAGGAATTTGAATCTTAGATCTCTAGTTCTTAAAGTTTCAACTTTAATTTTTAGACTAGGGCCTTCTCAATAGCATTGGTGGAAGTTATGAATTAAGAGTTCTAACTAGGGATTTAGAGAATTTGAAAGACGGAAATCGAGGTAATTTCAATTGGTGCTTGTGTAATTTTTTTTTTTTAATGCTTCTTTTGGTTTCAAGAGTACACACACCATGCACTGCGCCAGCTCTATTAAGGTTCTCTGATTTCTCATTAAAAGCCATAAATTTTATTTATATTATGAGAATGAGGGCTAAATTTGATGGGAATTGCATATAAGGAACCAAATTGAATACAATCATGAAGATGAGAGATCGAAATGGTCATTTCCAATGATGTTCATGCCCTACATGTGAGCAATTTCATCACAATTTTTGAACTTTTTTATTAGAGGTTCTATATTAATTTTTTTTTTAAATGATGAGAACTAAAACAATATGCTATGATACATAAAAGAACAAATTATCTAACATCCCAAATATAGAGAACTAAAATGGCCATTTTTTTCCAAGGAATGATAACTAAGGATAAAAGAAGGATAAAACAGAGGTTAGTTTTAGGCACCATATAGTTCTCGTACATTGTAGTCTCTACCACATTCATATTGTTCTTATGCTTCATGCATTTAGTTAAGCATTAATCTTACATACACTGACAGTGTATACATTATCATGATTGTACGAATGATACATATATAAAATTTAAATTCAAATTCAAATTCTAATTAGTTGTCATACATTCAATGATAACAATGTATACACTGTCAGCGTATAGAAGGTTCATTATTTAGGCATATATATATATGTATATACCCTATGATCCTTGATCATGTGCTTGACTAGCCAAAATATATATTTCACTAGATATACCTACATGCTAGTTATTATTTGATTCAGAACAACTTATTGTATTTGTCACAAAGTAAAAAGTATTGTGGTAAATTGCTTGTATTTTCAATAGCTCTGTGAGTGATCTAAGTATGTGTATGACATGACTATTAGAATTATTTTCTAATTTAGGTTTCTACTAATTAATTTTGTTTTCTCAAAACTGCATGGTATTGGCTAAAGGAAGATCAATAAAACCCACTATAATATAATCCACAACAGTTGGAGTCCAAATCCGTCTTAGTTATTTTTTTGGTGTGATATGCAAGGTGTAGGGCCTATTATTATGATTAGGGTTACCTCAATGGAAGATCCCACTATAGCATAAACAGCTACATGCCTCTCTCACATCGATAAGACTAGCATTGTTATTTTTAGGGTAGCTTGCCCCATTGATGGCCACCATACAGAAATTGGAAAGGGAGAGGGGGCCATGACACGCAAACCACAAACTACCAATTGAAATTCTCACGGATCTCTCAAGTTCTTGGATTATCTTTGGAGAATGGTATGCATTTGTCTTATTATTGTATTCAAATATGTGATATTGGAATCTTGGACTACAAAGACAAGTCGTGCAAGTAAAGAGTTTCTTTTTAAATAAGGATTTGTGACGAGGTTTTACCATACACCAAATTTTAATATGAAACCTAAACACCCCGTTTTCTGCAAGTATACAGATCGTTTATCGAGCATAGGGTAGATTAGGTGTCGATCCCACAGGGAAGAATGTCAAGTACCGGTGATTTTCGAACTCCTCTATTATTTAGACTGTCACAGGCGTATAAATTAATCTAAACTACAAACATGGAATAAAATAAGTAGAAATAACAATTAAAAGCTCCTCAAGTTATGGAATTCCTTACTACTCTTGCAAATGAAGTTACCGGTTGAATTAATGTTATTACCTTGGCTAAGCATGGCGTAATTTCTTAATACACGTGAAACATACTTTCGTAGTGAATCATCTATACTTATAGCTAAACCATACCTACTAGCGTGGTTATGGAATTAACTACAAGCTCATTTGCTCTATGAAATTACATGAAATGAATCACTAAATCCACAAAGGCGCCACCCTACACTTGTGAGTGACTTCCTAGGTTTAGAATTTCATGAACTAGTGTCTTTAACACCTTTAAATGATCACAATTAATGGCCAGTTAATCATGATTAGAAAAGCCAAAGTACTAAATACTTGCTCAAAATAATAGCATCAAACAACCATATAAACATCACAAACAAGATATAGAAAGTTCATCCATAACTCAAGACAATAACTTAGTTAAACATAATTACTATACTACTAACTATACTAAACTAAGGAACTAGTGAAGACTACATTTTTGGTAGTGAATCTAGCCTTCTCCTCTCTCTCTAATTCTAATGATTTCAATTGTCTACAAGAAGCCCTATTTATAGAAGAATTCATCCATAAGCATCCAAAATTTACTCATGTGAACACAAGAAAAATTTGGCTCTTAAAAGTCAAGGAAAATGGCTTCATGAATCTTCCTTCTTTGAATTTCCTTCAAAAGTGTCTTCATGCATTGAATCCATTGAATTTCAATCTCAAATGAGTTGTAAAGTTGAAGCAAATTGTGTTTTAGATTTGCTATGAGTTGTTTCTTCAACTTCACAAGATTCTTCACGCTGCTTTCATTGAAATTCTTCTGAAAATTGAGCTGGAAAATCTGGAATTCGGCTGCAACTTGCAGCTGTCGTTGTCATGGATCCGTGACCTGGATCCGCGAGGAAGAGGCTCGCGGATCCCATCGCGGATCGCCTCCCCTGCTCCCACTGAGAGGGATTCGCGAGCTAGTCTTTTTCTTCATTGGTTGCATCGCGTATTGTCTCGCGAATTTGCTCCAAAATTGTGAAATCCGAACTTTTCGTCGTGAAATTGTTGCGTTAAATCCTCCGACTTTTATCCCTTTGATTACTCGATATTTGAATTGCATTTTCCTCATTCCAATTTCGAATTTCATCAACTATGGATATTTCAGTTTTTCAACTTTTCTTCCAAGCTTCTTTGCAATTATCTTCTAAATTCACCTCATTTGATGATTGAGCAATAATCCTACAAAAACATGAAGTTTTCACTACATTAATCCACATAAATGCATTTTTTCTATTTAAACCATAAAATGCAAAACCTCACTAGAAACCCTAGTTAATTAGCCATTAAAATAACTAAAATACACAAAAACTAAGTACTTAAACATACTAAAAGCATGTAAAATAAACACTTATCAATTTGGTCCCATGAGAGAGTAACCAATACTTGAGACAAAAATTCTAGGATGACTTGCCCCATTGGTGGCTACCATATAGAAATTAGAGAGGGAGAGGGAGTCATGGCACGCGGACCACAAAGTACCGATTGAAATTCTTGCAAATCTCTCAAGTTCTTAGATTATCTTTGGAGAACGATATACATTTGTATTATTATTGTATTCAAATATGTTATATTGAGATCTTGGAAAACCCTACAAAGACAAGTCATGCAAGTAAAGAGTTTCTTTTTAAATAAGAGTTTGGCCCCATGAGAGAGTAACCAATACTTGAGACAGAAATTTTATATTCAATTGGAATAAAAATTAAATGCTCCTAGTGGTTGACCTAGTGTTGGCGTGCTTCACGGAACTAAAAGTCTTGTTGCGGTTATATGGAATAAGTTGTGTTTTATTTAAGACTATAGTAGCAAATCACGTATGATGTGATTATAAACCCAAAAATAATACATATTAATGTTTAATGTCTATAAAAACTTTTTACTAGTAATTATTCTCTAAGAGTTTATTAAAAGTTTATTGTTATTTACAAACCAAATATATCTTCTTGGTATATTTTTTGTGCAATTGGATTTTGTAAATCTTAATCATTTAAGTTGTTAAGTGAGTTAATTTGCATCTTATTTATAAATGATTTGAAATATACATTTTTACTCCATGTTATTGGTAATTTTAGAATTAAAATTTAAGTCAATTGGAATGACAAAAAATTGCACTTTATCCTTTTAGATTTAAGAGGTAAAAAGAAGAATATTGCATGAATAAATATCACAAATTGTCATTAATCTATTTAGGACTCTTTTTCTCAATCATTAAATTTTTACTTAGCTGAAATAGTTATTCAACAAATTAGAACAAATATTTTGTGACCAAAAAGTCTATGTGACGCCCCCACTTCTTATTAGGGCGTACCATAAGGTATCCGTGGAGCGCCTGCCCAACTCTCGCCAGGATTCACTCACTAGAATAACCAATAATACTTCAAAAGAGAAACATAAACAACCATTCCAATCCAAATCACAAATATTACATAACGAAATTCAACTTACAACTCTCATTCCCAAATTACAGTTCAAAGTACTTAGAGTACAACCACAATACCATCTCACAGACCCAAATACAACAAAAGTCCATCCATCCAAGATTGCAAAGGGGTACAGGAAATAACCCAGCCAATAGCGCTAAGAAGGATCACGACACACGTTATCCATCGTCTCGAACCCTATGGGGGGGGGAAATAAAACCTTTTGGGGTGAGCTAGAAACTCAGTGAATGTCCAGTAAAAACAAGAAATTCATGGACCTTTGAGTTAAACATCATTTTGTAAAACATTTGAGTCTTTAAACAATCATTCTAGAAACACTTATTTAGCAAACAACATACAGTAAGCAATAATTCAATAAACATGTAGTTCAAGTAATGAAAGGATACAGTGTCCTCCAATGGCAGTCACAGTCCGTCTTGTCAGTCAACCACCCTCCTACTCCTCCTTATAACTCCCAGTGGTAATACTCGAGTATACCGTACAGTGCCCTAAGTACCAACCTACCCGACCGAGTCCGCTTCTGGCTCGAGTAGGTCGATAACGAAGGGGGAAAGGCCTTGTTCAGCCAATGTGGTAAAGTACACATGGCCTACAGTCATGCGCAAGTAATATACAAACAGTGGAGAAGTAAACAGTTGAACAGTGTATTCACAGTTAGGTCGAGTGAGATAAAGTACACACTCGCCTAGAACCAAGTATTTAACACTTATGAAATCAGGTAACATCAAGTATTAATCACATAAGCATGTAATTCACATAACATACAAGAAATACTCACAGACTCGTTTCTTTACAAATATGAGTTGAGTAAATCATTTCACAAGTCATTTTCACGTAGTAGTAAAACTTTTGACCTAAAACGGATTTGAACATTCATAAACTCTTCATAAATTGTGTCACTTGTAAAAGCATATTACTTGGAAATGGTGGTAAATCACTTGATTAGAATTACTAACAGATCATTTCGATAAAGCATTCATTTGCAACCAATAGTAAAATCTTTCATTTAAAAAGGGTTGGGACACTCACCTTGATTCGATTAAACGAGTGAGCAAAGAAGAAGGCTAAACTTCGTTAGTTGGTTCACCCTTGACAAGGTCTTGGGCACCTGAGCCAAAGTTCATCTATTAGATACTAACCAAAACATCTAAAACTCAAAGTCTTAACTCAACTACTCAGAATCACCAAACCCTCACTACTATAGTTTCTTGTTCGCACCATGTCTAAGATTACTCTCGTTGAAATGGAGCAAGGCTTATGGGTACGGATGCTAGATTCGGAGAACTACAATTCACTAGAAAACTTCATTTTTCAAATTCATTAGGTAATATATGTCAAATTAAGTTGCAGGACTCAGTAGTAGTTAAAGTACAGTATTATCACTTTACAAAATCAATCAAAACTCACATAGAATATCAAAGTTCTAGACGACTAAAAATCGCTCCCTAATTTTTCCAAAATTACATGTTTACCCAAAATTAGTGAAAACACAACTTTTCACCATTAAAATTTCATAACTTCACTCCATTAAATCACGTACTCATAATTAAACATAATACACATTTATTTAGGTAAAATATCTTCAAGAAAAATCACAAAATTTTGAAATCAAACATTAAAAATCACCAAGCATGGGTTTGGCCATCTCATACACTTTTCTTCCAAAATTTCCAACAACAAAATCCTACTTTCCAACCATATCAAGACTATTTCACGAATATGACACAAATCCACAATCAGGTCCTCAAGTCAACTACCTAAAATCCACCTCAAGTCCGCTACCTAGGTTGGGATTTCAAGAGTCCAACTTCATCTTTTCAGATGAGATCATTATACCAATATCAACCATAGATCTAAGCTATTTAACTCTAATAAAGCTATATCTAGAAGATTTAGAGCTTATACCTTCAGATCTGACTAGATCTGACAAGATCCGACAAGATCCACCGAGGCTTTGTGATATCTTCTCAAAATTGACCCCTTCCAAGCTCAACAACCACGAAAGTTTCGATCTTAGCCTCCGATCTACAAGCTTTGTTGAGGATTTCCGTCACCAAGTTCAAACCCAAGCTCAAGACAACCACCCCAAGCTTTTCTTTCCTTTCCTTTCTTTTTCTTCCAAAATTTTGGACCTCACTCCCCAATCTCTCTCCTTGGTTCGGCTGCCATAGAGGGAAGAATTCAAGCCAACAAAACCTTCACAAACTCAAGGTTCTAATTGAAGAAGAAATGGAAGATTTCAACCACAAAACTTACCTTTCTTTCTTCCTCCAAAACCGGTCCAGCCCTTCACTCTCTCCTCTCTCTTTCGGCTGCAAGAAGTGGTGGGGAGGATGGGCTTCAATGGTGGTTGAAGCTTGAAGGAAGCCAAGAAGAAGAAGGAGAAGAAGATGAAGTGCAAATTCTCTCTCTCTCTCTCCCTTGGCTCTCGGCTGCCTCTCTCTCTCTTCACTCCAAGTTGGCTGCTAAAAAGTGAGGAAAGGAAGCAAGAAACAAGGCTTTAAGAGGGCAAAAGGAGTGGCTCTCCTTAAATTATGGAAAAGTTGTCTCATGACCACTTTATGTCGCGTCAAGCGCAGTATTCTAACTTACACTGTTTTCCTCCATTCCAACACTGTCCAATCTTATTAACATTTCTAAAATATCACTACATATGCCTAATTTCAACTTAAAGTCACTAATCACGCTCCGGTAGAAAATTAAACGTTTAATTCGACCAAAACAGCACACCGGCAAATAATTCGTATAAAAATTCTCTAAATTGGAAATTAATAATTCAAAGCATAAATTCACTTATATTTGAGTGAAAATTCATAATAATAATATTATTATCATTATCATTCATTTTCTAATAAAAATAAAATTTCCGAGCCCTCACAGTCTATGTTTTCATTAATTGAGTAACTAACTGGGAGAGTTTTTATTAGTTAAATGACTAAGAATATGCTCTTTTATAAGTTAAATAACTGTTTTAGTGAAACAAAAAGTCTAAGGACCAAAACAAGCAATTCAAAATAGTGTAATCACTATTTTTGTCATTCATTCTAATAAAAGGTGGTTGTTTTTTCAATGAATCAATGACTAAATGTAAAATACAATCAAGAGTATGTACAAAGACAAATAGCAAAATCCTAGCATAATGTAGTGGAGCATAATACTAATTCTAGCCTAAACATGCAATGTTATTCTATCCTCACAGTCTGTATAGGAATACAAAACTAAATTTTAGGGATATAATATAATCATATACAATAAAGGATTTAGCCAACAAAACTACAAGAAAGTAAATAAGCAATATATACTAATGTGCGAATAATGCATTTGATCTGGGTCTTGTAACGGCCTCGACATTTTGAAAAAAAAAATTGTTTTAATTAATTTTAATTTCAAAAATTCAAAAATTTATTTATTTATATAATTAAATCTTTAATTATATTGTGATATTTGATTTTATCCTTGTTTATAATGCCTCATTTGATTTTAACTCTATTTTCCTATTAATTACGTTTCGTAGCATTTATTAGTGGAAAAATGTCAATGGCACGTTTTTCGAGGTAAATTTGGACTGTGAGTAAACTAGTGGAGATATGTAGGGATGATCACGGATAAGTTGGAAGTGTGATTAAATGACTGGATTTGGGACATTGAAGGTGATTAATTAGGGTTTTGAAATTTTTTTAGTTAGGGTTTGGATTAACCTCGCTAAGCTTAGAATTTCAACTAATTATTTCTTCCAACCAATTCTTCCTAGCTCCTACGAAAATTTTCCTATTCTTCCTTCCCCCTCCTAGCTGAAAATTAGCCTTAATTTCAAGCACAATTAAGCCCTTAATTTTCCCTCCAAATAGATAAGAATGGCTTAAGAGTCAACCCTCATTAAGGCAAGACAAGACTTGTGTCTTGTCTTCCTTTCTTCCTTATTTTTTTTTTAAAAAAAATAGCTCAAAACCGGTTCATTTTTCTTCCCACTTCACCCGACTCTCTCTTCTTCCTTCTCTTCATTTTTCCATCGATTTTTCTCCTTCATTTCTTGCTAAAATCACCAACAAAAAACATCAACACTCTTGGATTGAGCTTGAGCTTGGTGGAAAGGCTTGGACTAGGAGCTTTTGGAAGCTTTTATTTGGCATTTCCTTGGAGAACTTTCACTCCTTTCTTGCAAGAGGTAAAACTAGAAAACTTGAATTTTCCTCCATCCATTTCAATTGAAAAACATGTTGTTAGGTTGGGTTGTTGAAGGGTTTTAGAAACCTTGACTTATGTGTTTAAAGCTTTGAATATGAAGTTGATTTGTGGAATTTGATGATCATGAGCAAGAAACGGTGGGCTCTTGAATTCCCACCAAATGTGTGAAATTGATTGTTAGATGGTTAAATGATGTTGTTTAAGTGCATTATGTATGTTGATGATGGTTAAAGTTTGATGAAAAACAAAAGGGGAAAACCGGCTAAGGAAGGGAAAAATTTGGGGGGCTGAATTTCTGATTTTTCTATGATTTTTGTGGCTGTGTTTTTGGCTAGTTAAGAGGCTGAATTTGATGTTTAAGTGATGAATGTTAAGCTGCTATTTTATCCCACAAAAAGCTCTTCAAGAGTTGATGTTATGTGGTTGAATAAGTTGCAAAGTGAAAGCTGGAAATTTGAGGGGTAATGCTGTCCGAATTTTGAGGATTTATTTTGTGATATTCTTGCCAAAAGATGTGACCATTTTTTATCATCAATAGGCTTAGGAAGTTCAATACTAGCTTGGTTTCGAAAATTAGGCAAATTGGTAGTGATTTGAGGCATGAACTAGATGATACAAGTGAGGGATCAAATTTTCCAGTTTTGAATGAATGAGTTGGACAAAATTGAGGCACATAGAAAACTGCCTTCCCGGTGGTATTTTAAGTTGAAATTTGGTGTGAATCTAGTTGATATATGTAAGTGTTAGTGTACCAAATTTGACAATTTTTGGACTAGAATTCGTCACTCAAACAGTAACTTGAAAGCTGCCCTGTATTTTCAAAATTCCAGAACTGCAGAATTTCGAATGGCCTCTGTTTGCACGGTTGTCATTTCATGCTCGGATGTCAGAATTGATTTCCGTCAGTGGCTGTTGAAACTTCTTATGTAGGAATATATTGTGTATAAATTTCAGAGGTTAATTAATTTTCTGTAATTTTTGACAAATTTTCAAAATGTGCTGGATAACCAGCCTGACGAACACTGTCGTCTTACTGTAGCTGAATGTTCAACGGAAATCTGGGTTAATTTCGTCCATAATTTTAATTTGATGTCTTCTGAAAAGTTTTATAGATTTTAAAGAGGTTTCCAACGGTACCAAATGAGCAGAATTCCAACTTGTAAAACTTGAGTTATGATTTTTCAAAGTTTTCAGCTCAACTTGGAAAATTGTCGAACTTTCGACTTTTTGAATTAAACTTCACCATTGATTAGGAAAACTCATTTTTGTTCTCTTTTAATTATTTTTAGGTCAAAGTGCTGATTTTACGACTGATCAAAACTTGGACTCCGACCCCTATTTTGTCGGTGAGTTTTCAATGCATGTTAAAATGCTTTCATTGAAATGCTTGATGTATACACGTGCTTCATGACTTGTTATTTGGTTGGAATGTGAAACTGAGAATTTAATGGACCGCTCACTCAAAGGAGAGTATACTTTATTGCTCCCTTTTTGTAGAGTCGGAAATTTGATTTTTGCCTGTATTGAACTCGGGGAAATGAAAAACGTGAAATGTACTTACTCTTGGCCGTGTGCCTTGAGTAATTCCTGTTTACTGTATATTATTGAGTTATGTGGCGTGTGGGCCCGGTAGGGGGAGTAAGGTGGTTGGAGTTGGCGTGAAGAGTCGTCTACTTGGTTTGAAAGTCGACGGAGTGTCGACTACGATAATTGCTCGTGAAAAGCGGAAATTGGCTCCTGAGAGCCCCCGTATCCTCACTGTGTGTTAATTGTATTTATTTATGTGTTTTAATTATTTACTTGCAATTTTACCGCTTTAAGTGCCTGTGCATGAATTTTGAGAACTCACGAGCTTTTTAGCTCACCCCCGTTCCCTTTTATTTTCCTTAACAGGTGAAGAGAATCCGAGAAGTTAAGGCTAACATCTTGATCTTTTGGATTTTGGTCTCGAAAAAGAAATTTTGTATATTTTATGTGATGTTTAGTACTTTAAGTTTATGGAAGTGTATGAGCTTTGGCTCGAGGATTGTAACCATGTGAATTGGATGATTGTAAATTTTAAGTTTAAATGTTATTCTCGCTTTAGTATTAATGTTATGTTAAATGGGGAAATTTGCACGCTTTAAGTTAGAAATGATTTGAATGCTTGAGTCTGGCGAGAGCTAGAGACAAATCCTAACCCCTTTGGTTAGCCTTAGGGAGGTGGGGCATGTGTGGTATCGAGCCTAGGTTAGAAGTCTATAAAGGAAATTTTAAAAGTTCTTTAGAATGGTTTCTTGTATTTTAAACTTGATATTTTAGCTACTTTGAATATTGAAAAGTCCCAACTTTAAGTTTTGATTTTGGTGTAGGTATGGAAGGTGGTAGTGGAGCTACGGGAGCTAATGGGCAGGGGCCAATGGCCATGAGCCACCGCTAGGCCAAGATAGGGTGAGTGGGACGCACCACACCAGCTGTTCACCCCACGCCGAGGGGAGGTTCGAGGTGCCCGTGTGGGAGCAGGTACTCCTACCCTAATTCTGTGGTTTTATCTATGGACGATGAGCGTCGGGAGTTACTGGATGCCACTAGAGAGTTGCAGGAGGAGAACGTGGTGGTGAGAGATATTATGGCTAATCGTCAGGAGCGGATCCGAGAGTTGGAGGATCGGGTCGAGGGAGAACCGGTGGACACCGAAGCGAGATAGGACTAGGGCCACTGTGATCGTCCAGAGGTTTCGAGCCCGACTTGACAGGATGTCTGACGAGATCCATGAGCGAGCTGCTAGGATTAGGGCTGACCTCACCACCCTGGAGGATACTGTAGCTGATGTGATTGCAGAGTCTATGTTGGAGGGGGCCTCTGATGAGGACTCGTCTGAGGTGGAGCCTTACGAGGATATTCTGATGGGGGACGACCCTTCGGAGGAGGAGGAGGACCCGTCTGAGGGTACCCCACCTAATGGTCCTGCTGAGGACTAGAGGAGTAGTCTTAGATTATTAGGATTAGGGTTTTTATTAATCTGACGTAGGAAAGACTGTATTAGGGGGATTCTCGTCCCTGGGATGCATGTTTATCTACTGCTTTCACCATTAAATTTTGTGTGGTAAATTGACTGTGAAAGCACTTTTTGTACTCTTTTGTGATAAACATACCACTGTAGTGTACTGAATTCCCACGGCTATATATATGAAAATTCGGTTAACTTTAGAAAAATTCTCTTATTTGCTTCTCGGCTTAATTTGTTAAATTATTTATTTTACTTTGTATTACTTCTTTACATTTTCTTCTCCTTTATCTCATTTTACCTTGTTCCGTATTATCATGTATAAAATTTTTATTTTATATTACATTTGTGTTTAATTATGTCTACCTATTATAGAAAACATGGACGGTAGACGAGGCCGAGACCGAGGCCGAGGTAGAGGTCGAGGTCGAGGGCGCGGGGCAGGACAACCCCAAAATGAGGGAGACGACCGAGGGTCAGCAGTTGACCAAGGTCAAGGACGAGGTTTGGGACAAGGTCAAGGGGTAGACTTCGGGGAACAAGTGGCGACTGCCATAAACCAGATGACGGGCATCTTGGCTCGTCTGGTGGACCAACAAGGTCAGGGTCCAGTCAATCAGCCTGGGGGCCACGAAGGTGGCGATGATAGAGCTTTAGAGCGATTCCAAAGGTTCGCCCCACCTAAGTTCTTTGGGGGACCTGATCCGGAGGTCGCTGAGGGATGGCTGGAGCGTATTTCTGATATCTTTGGTACCCTGAATTATACTGAGGAAAGGCGGGTATCTTTTGCCGCCTTCCAGTTTGAAGGAGCGGCCAGATCATGGTGGAACATGATTTGGGCCAAATGGGATAGGGACCAGACTCCTAGGACTTGGGAGAATTTTACTCTAAATTTCTTCCTCCCATGGTACAAGAAAAGAGGGAGGATGATTTCATTAAGTGTCGACAAGGGCTCCTGAGTGTTGCGGATTACGAGGCACAATTTACCAAGTTGTCCAAGTTTGCCCCAGAATTGGTGGCTACGGAGCCAAGAAGGATTAGACGTTTTATTCAGGACTTAAATTTGGAGATTCAAGAAGGATTGGCGGCGGCCCAGATTAACAGTTTTAGTGAGACTATTGAGAAAGCCTAGAGGATCGAGACCGCCAAGGCTCAACTGAAGAGCTTCCATGCCAAGAAGAGGAGTACCCCTTCTAGTAGTCGGGGTCCAATGGATTCGAGTGCCCCGCCTTCCAAGTTTGGGAGGGGCTCAAGTGGGGCCAGTGCCTCGGGGACATCAAGGGGAACTTTTCCTCGAGGAGGGGCATCTAGAGGGTCTATTGGCGGCAGAGGCCCAACGAGGAGTATTCCACAAGGGAGCCAAGCCTCCAATTCAGGTCTTACGTGTGGGTTTTGTGGAAAATCAAACCACACCGCCAATGAATGTTGGAAGAAGCAAGGAAAATGCCTAAGGTGTGGAAGTCCAGACCATCAAATATCTTCCTGTCCTCAAACCCGAGATCGGAGTGGTGCCCAGAAGACGAACCCGAGCCAAGCTAGTTCGGTGGGGAGTAGGACAAGAGTACCAGCTCGAGTCTATGCATTGGATCACCAAGAGATGCCTGCGTCGACTGAAGTGGTCGAAGGTACCATTCCCCTCTTTCATCGCTTAGCTAGAGTTTTAATTGATCCCGGTGCCACTCATTCTTTTGTTAATCCTGCATTTGTCTGTGGTATAGATATAAAACCTGTTAGGTTACCTTTTGACCTACAGGTTAAAACACCAACGGGGACAAAAGTTTGATTACGAGTTTGGTGTATAAAAATTGTGAATTGTGGATAGGAGAGAGGAAATTAATGGTTGATTTGGTAAGTCGGATATTAAGGGGTATGATGTGATTATTGGGATGGATTGCTTAGCTAAACACCATGCCAAGGTGGATTGTAGGTTGAAAGTTGTGGAATTTGATATGCCGGGGAAGGCGACATTGAGATTGGATGTTAGAGGAATGTTGGCTTCATCGGCCCTTATTTCGGGTATTAGGGTTAGAAAACTTCTAAGTAAGGGAGCTCAAGGGTATTTGGCTTTTCTTATAAATCCTCCAAATGATAAGATGAAGTTGGAAGACGTGCCGATTGTTAGGGATTTCCCCGATGTGTTTCCTGAGGAATTAGAGTCTTTGCCTCCTGAGCGGGCAGTAGAGTTCAAGGTTGATCTAGTACCTGGAACGGCACCAATTTCTAAGACTCCCTATAGGATGGCTCCGGCTGAACTTAAAGAGTTGAAGGTGCAGTTACAAGATCTTCTGGAGCGAGGTTTTATCAGGGAAAGTGATTCTCCGTGGGGAGCACCAGTATTGTTCGTTAAGAAGAAAGATGGTAGTTTAAGGCTGTGTATAGACTATCGGGGGTTGAATGATGTGACGATTAAGAACAAGTATCCCTTACCACTCATTGACGAGTTATTTGATCAATTGCAAGGGTCAGTGGTATTCTCCAAGCTGGATCTGAGACAGGGATATTATCAGTTGAGGATTAGGAAAGAGGATGTACCGAAAACAGCTTTCAATTCAAGATATGGACATTATGAGTTCGTAGTAATGCCTTTTGGGTTAACGAATGCTCCAGCTGCATTCATGGATTTGATGCAACGTGTATTCAAGCCCTATTTGGATCGGTTTGTGGTGATCTTTATTGATGATATATTGGTGTATTCCAAAACCCTAGAGGACCATGCCGAACATTTGAAGATTGTATTGCAAACCCTCCGAGAGCACAAGTTGTTTGCCAAGTTTAGTAAGTGTGAATTTTGGTTGAAAGAAGTATCTTTTCTAGGGCATAGAATTTCCAAAGATGGAATTGCAGTTGACCCATCTAAAGTGTAAGCTGTTATACATTGGAAGAGACCTGAAAATCCTATTGAGGTGAGAAGTTTCTTAGGATTGGCTGGATATTATCGTCGGTTCATCCAGGATTTTTCAAGAATTACCGGACCTTTGACCGACTTGACTAAGAAACATGGAAAATTCCTTTGGAGTCCTAAGTGTGAAGAAAGGTTTCAAGAATTGAAGAAACGGTTAACTGAGGCACCGATCTTAACTCTACCTGATGGGAAAGAAGGATTTGTGGTCTATTCAGATGCCTCTAAGGATGGATTGGGTTGTGTTTTGATGCAAAATGGAAAAGTCATAGCATATGCCTCTAGGAAGTTGAAACCCTATGAACAGAACTACCCAACACATGACCTAGAGTTAGCGGCGGTTGTTTTTGCCTTGAAGAAGTGGAGACATTATTTATATGGGGTTACTTTTGAGGTGTTCACAGACCATAAGAGTTTGAAATATTTGTTTTCTCAAAAGGAGTTGAATTTAAGGCAAAGGAGATGGGTAGAGTTTCTTGAGGATTATGATTGCTCCATAAAATATCATCCTGGAAAGGCGAATGTGGTAGCTGATGCGTTAAGTCGCAAGGCTCAAGTGGCGAGTTTGATAGTGAAAGAATGGGAAATGTTGGAGCAAGTAAGTGAATGGAAACCTTGTCTTGGGGTGCAGAAGGTTATTTTTGGAAATGTGGAATTAAGGTCTCCATTATTGGAACGGATTAAGGAAGCACAGTCCAAAGATCCAGTAGTACTGAAATTACTGGAGAAAGTCCAGAAAGGAGAGACTCAGGATTTTAAGACTGGACCAGAAGGGCTGTTAAGGTTCCGGGAGAGAATAGTAGTGCCGAATGATGAGGTTTTAAAGAGAGAGATTTTAGAAGAAGCACATCGGTCCAAGTATACTATTCACCCTGGGAGTAATAAGATGTACCAAGATTTGAAAGGACTATACTGGTGGGATGGATTAAAGAGAGATGTGGCTAAATATGTGCAGACGTGTCTTACTTGCCAACAGGTGAAAGCTGAACACCAAAAGCCTTCAGGACTTCTACAACCCTTAGAAATTCCTGAATGGAAATAGGAACATATTACTATGGATTTCGTCACTGGACTGCCAAGGAGTCAAAAGGGACATGATGCCGTGTGGGTAGTCGTAGACCGACTAACTAAGTCCGCGCATTTTCTACCGGTAAATATGAAATATCCTTTGGAGAAATTGGCCAGACTTTATTTGGATGAGATAGTGAGATTCCATGGAATTCCAGTAACTATTGTTTCCGACCGAGACCCTAGGTTTGTTTCGAGGTTTTGGCAGAAGTTGCAAGAGACCTTGGGGACCAAATTAAGCTTGAGTACAGCTTATCATCCCCAGACAGATGGTCAGTCTGAGAGAACCATCCAGACCTTGGAAGATATGTTAAGGTCGTGTATAATGGATTTTGGTGCAGGTTGGAGTCGGTACATGACGTTGGTCGAGTTTGCATATAATAACAGTTACCATGCCACGATTCAAATGGCACCTTATGAGGCACTTTATGGAAGAAGATGCCGATCACCGATTCATTGGGATGAAGTAGGGGAAAAGAAAGTTCTTAATCTGACTGCTATCCCTTGGATTGAAGAGGCTTATGAAAAGGTGAAGGTAATTCGAGAAAGGCTTCAAACAGCCCAGAGTCGGCAAAAGAGTTACTCGGATAATAGGAGAAAAGATTTGGAATTTGAGGTAGGTGATAAAGTCTTCTTGCGGGTGAAGCCTGTGAAAGGTGGTGTAGTGTCAAAAAAAAGGGGAAGAAATTGAAGCCGAGGTATGTGGGACCGTTTGAGATACTTAAGCGGGTTGGAAAAGTGGCTTATCAACTGGATTTACCAGCTAGTATGTCCAAGATTCACAATGTCTTCCATATCTCAATGCTCAAGAAGTATCACCCAGATCCGAGCCACGTTTTGCAACTAGATGAGATTGAGATGGATGAGACACTCTCGTATGAGGAAAGACCTGTAGAGATTCTCGATCGAGAAGTGAAGGATTTAAGGACGAAGAAAATTCCTCTGGTTAAAGTCTTGTGGAAAAACCATGATGTGGAGGAAGCAACTTGGGAGATGGAAGAGGAAATGCAGAAGAAATATCCAGAATTATTTGTTTAACAAGGTGAGAATTTTGAGGACAAAATTCTTTTAAGGAGGGGAGAATGTAACGGTCTCGAAATTTTGAAAAAAAAATATTTTAATTAATTTTAATTTCAAAAATTTGAAAATTTATTTATTTATATAATTAAATCCTTAATTATCTTGTGATATTTGATTTTATCCTCGTTTATAATGCCTCATTTGATTTTAACTCTATTTTCCTGTTAATTACGTTTCGTAGCATTTATTAGTGGAAAAATGTCAATGGCACATTTTTTGAGGTAAATTCGGACTGTGAGTAAACTAGTGGAGATATGTAGGGATGATCACGGATAAGTTGGAAGTGTGATTAAATGACTGGATTTGGGACATTGAAGGTGATTAATTAGGGTTTTGAAATTTTTTTAGTTAGGGTTTGGATTAACCTCGCTAAGCTTAGAATTTCAACTAATTATTTCTTCCAACCAATTCTTCCTAGCTCCTACGAAAATTTTCCTATTCTTCCTTCCCCCTCCTAGCCGAAAATTAGCCTTAATTTCAAGCACAATTAAGCCCTTAATTTTCCCTTCAAATAGATAAGAATGGCTTAAGAGTCAACCCTCATTAAGGCAAGACAAGACTTGTGTCTTGTCTTCCTTTCTTCCTTATTTTTTTTTTAAAAAAAATAGCTCAAAACCGGTTCATTTTTCTTCCCACTTCACCCGACTCTCTCTCTTCCTTCTCTTCATTTTCCATCGATTTTTCTCCTTCATTTCTTGCTAAAATCACCAACAAAAACATCAACACTCTTGGATTGAGCTTGAGCTTGGTGGAAAGGCTTGGACTAGGAGCTTTTGGAAGCTTTTATTTGGCATTTCCTTGGAGAACTTTCACTCCTTTCTTGCAAGAGGTAAAACTAGAAAACTTGAATTTTCCTCCATCCATTTCAATTGAAAAACATGTTGTTAGGTTGGGTTGTTGAAGGGTTTTAGAAACCTTGACTTATGTGTTTAAAGCTTTGAATATGAAGTTGATTTGTGGAATTGGATGATCATGAGCAAGAAACGGTGGGCTCTTGAATTCCCACCAAATGTGTGAAATTGATTGTTAGATGGTTAAATGATGTTGTTTAAGTGCATTATGTATGTTGATGATGGTTAAAGTTTGATGAAAAACAAAAGGGGAAAACCGGCTAAGGAAGGGAAAAATTTGGGGGGCTGAATTTCTGATTTTTCTATGATTTTCGTGGCTGGGCTTTTGGCTAGTTAAGAGGCTGAATTTGATGTTTAAGTGATGAATGTTAAGCTGCTATTTTATCCCACAAAAAGCTCTTCAAGAGTTGATGTTATGTGGTTGAATAAGTTGCAAAGTGAAAGCTGGAAATTTGAGGGGTAATGCTGTCCGAATTTTGAGGATTTATTTTGTGATATTCTTGCCAAAAGATGTGACCATTTTAAGTTGAAATTTGGTGTGAATCTAGTTGATATATGGAAGTGTTGGTGTACCAAATTTGACAATTTTTGGACTTGAATTCGTCGCTCAAACAGCAACTTGAAAGCTGCCCTGTATTTTCAAAATTCCAGAACTGCAGAATTTCGAATGGCCTCTGTTTGCACTGTTGTCATTTCATGCTCGGATGTCAGAATTGAGTTCCGTCAGTGGTTGTTGAAACTTCTTATGTAGGACTATATTGTGTATAAATTTAAGAGGTTAATTAATTTTTTGTAATTTTTGGCGAATTTTGTAAAATGTGCTGGATAACCAGCCTGACGAACACTGTCGTCTTACTGTAGCTGAATTTTCAACGGAAATATGGGTTAATTTCGTCCATAATTTTAATTTGATATCTTCTGAAAAGTTTTAGAGCTTTTAAAGAGGTTTCCAACGGTACCAAATGAGCAGAATTCCGACTTGTGAAACTTGAGTTATGATTTTTCAAAATTTTTAGCTCAACTTGGAAAATTGTCGAACTTTCGACTTTTTGAATTAAACTTCACCATTGATTAGGAAAACTCATTTTTGTTCTCTTTTAATTATTTTTAGGTCAAAGTGCTGATTTTACGACTGATCAAAACTTGGACTCCGACCCCTATTTTGTCGGTGAGTTTTCAATGCATGTTAAAATGCTTTCATTGAAATGCTTGATGTATACACGTGCTTCATGACTTGTTATTTGGTTAGAATGTGAAACTGAGAATTTAATGGACCGCTCACTCAAAGGAGAGTATACTTTATTGCTCCCTTTTTGTAGAGTCGGAAATTTGATTTTTGCATGTATTGAACTGGGGAGATGGAATACGTGAAATAAACTTACTCTTGGCCGTGTGCCTTGAGTTAATACCTGTTTACTGTATATTGTTGAATTATGTGGCGTGCGGGCCTGGTAGGGGGAGTAAGGTGGTTGGAGTTGGCATGAAGAGTCGTCTACTTGGTTTGAAAGTCGACGGAGTGTCGACTACGATAATTGCTCGTGAAAAGCGGAAATTGGCTCCTGAGAGCCGCCGTATCCTCACTGTGTGTTAATTGTATTTATTTATGTGTTTTAATTATTTACTTGCAATTTTACCGCTTTAAGTGCCTGTGCATGGATTTTGAAAACTCACGAGCTTTTTAGCTCACCCCCGTTCCCTTTTATTTTCCTTAACAGGTGAAGAGAATCCCGAGGCGTAGTTAAGGCTAACGTCTTGATCTTTTGGATTTTTGGTCTCGAGTGCGAAGACATTTTGTATATTTTTATGTGATGTTTAGTACTTTAAGTTTATGAAAGTGTATGAGCTTTGGCTCGAGGATTGTAACCATGTGAATTGGATGATTGTAAATTTTAAGTTTAAATGTTATTCTCAGTTTTAGTATTAATGTTATGTTAAATGGGGAAATTTGCCCGTTTAAGTTAGAAATGATTTGAATGCTTGAGTCCTGGCGAGAGCTGGGCAGACAGTCCGCTAACCCCTCTGGTTAGCCTTAGGGGGAGGTGGGGCTGTTACAGGTCTCATTAATTTCAATAAATTACAAATAATACCATTCAAAGATAAAGTTTTCAAATATGGACAAAAATAACCTACATTCCTCTTATACTTCACAACCCGCCAAATACTGCCCCAACTAGAAAGTATTCAATATTTTCTCAATCACCACCCAAACAACAACCAATACCACATTCTGATTTCTCATAGAACCAACTTTTCTTCCAATTGGGAGATCTAAATTCATCATTTTTGAATCTTGATGTCCTAATGTTAAATCTTGCAAACTGATTTATCTAATATTTATCCTTATTAAGTGATTTTCTTGATTTGATCATATATAAGAAGTTATTAGTTTTGAATTTTTTTTTGTATTTTTTAATCACCTACTCCATCAACTTTGGTGTCAAAATATTTTAGGTTTAAATAGTTTTTATTTCATTATGTATGATGCAGAAAGTTGCAACCTTGACTGGTCATAGTGTAAGTATTAGAAACTCGAATCACTATGAGAAAAACCACGGAACCATGTCAACATTATGAGTCATGTGTGTCAAAAATTGGGCACGGTCACATATGACTTTTTGAGCTCTTAGGCCTTAGCTGAGATTGCCATCTAGTGCTAAATAATGTTTTTCATGATTACATATTTTTCTCCGCAAAACAAAAGTTACAGGTTATCCATCTGTATTGGACATTTCTCAATGTGGAAAGGTTCATTTTGTACATTTCAATCTCACTGCCACTATTGGCTGTCACCTTGTTGCCTAGAGTCCAAATATCTGCTGATACATCTTAGGCAAATAAGACACGAAGTGAGAATAGTAAGAAGGAGAGTGAGAATAGGAGTGAGATAGAGAGTGAAAAGAAGGTTTTGAAGAATTTTGTACCTCTGAGTTTCCATATTCAAAGATTAATGGAGGTTCACGTGATGTAGTATAATCAGACTGTCGATTTTGTGGAGAAAGGGATGTTTTGTAGGTTGTTGCAAGATCTATTAGATTGAAGTGTTCTAAACCAAGTCCAGATATTCTTTGAGTTTAGAATGATTATGAGGTCAACACCTAAATTTCTAGTGCTAAATTGGTTGAATTTCTTAGCAGGATAGGGGAAGATGAGTTGGATAACTCAGGTTTAGAAGATGCAAAAGCAAGCACAAATATTCATATCATGGGTTTAGAAGATGCAAACGGAAAAGGAAAAGGAACAAGAAAAGAAAATGCAAGCACAAATATTCATATCATGGGAATTCACCATTCATATACATGTACATAAGGAGAGGTTGAGGTTGGTTCAACCCAACAACCAAACCTTGCAGGAGACCATTATCAACAATTTAAGGAAAAAATCTTTAAAATTCATACCTTTAGATTACAAGTTCTGTGAGTTCTCACATGAGGTTGGAAGTAGATTGGCACCAATCCTAGTCTTAACCCCTTTGGTTATTAGAGTTGAATCAAAGCCAATCCTTTACACAAAAAGCAAAGCTTTCAAAATTAGTATACTCACAACTTGCATGGCATTTTGGAGCATAATTGATAGTCTGTCTTCCTATTGGTGATGTTCTTAGATTTTAGAAAAAATTAGTTAGTTGACTAAAAAAATTAGTAAGGAACTTGAATGGTTTAATATGCGTCTTTTGAAGATGTATATTGCACCACCATCACTGGGAGGTGAGTTAAAGAGTGGTATTGAAGAAGTGCCTAATCTCCATATTAATTCTATTCTCTACCAAGAGGGGGTTCATCATCATTGAAAATCAAAAGATGCGCTAATGTAAAGGAAGCAAAGGGGAGAACTAACATTTAGTTGGGCATATTTATCGCCGATGCAAAGGAAGCAGAGGGGAGAACTAACATTTAGTTGGGCAAATGAACAAATAAATAAAGCTAAAACCAATGAAATTTAAAACAAAACCGCCATTCACATCCAATCTATGTTTGCAATAATTAAGGCTTGATATGCTTGAAATAATACTCTTGCCGTTTATGTTAACTCAATTGGTCATAGCAAGGCAAGTGGATCTTTAAATTTCATTACTAAGAACCAAAAGTATGAGACAAATGAGATTCATAGAACAAGAGTATAACTATATTATATATTTAAATAAATAAAACTTAAATTTTAATGAGAGATTGATCAGGAGATTGCTATTAGAGAGAGAAACAGGTACAAACATTCCTATACACTTAGTTGAATTTATTGACAGAAAGAAAAAAATAGTATATATTTTAATTAGATCGAAAAAGCATTTGTTTCTTTATTCTTCACCACCATAGATCTTCATAATTTAATAGATTTCTCTTATTGTACAAAAGTTGTAAACAGGATAAAATTTTGAGGCTCTATTTGAGTCTAAATAGCAACGTGAGTAATTTGTTCTTCTTTATTGCTTATTTACAGCTGTAAAATGAATAAAAATGAAAAGAAAATTTTAAGCTATATGGCAATAATTGCATGTTTTGTAATATATTTAGTTATAGGATTATCCTTTTATACACTGATAGTATATTGATTTTTCTACATTAACAGTTACGGATGTATGCTATATTGCATAATTTGAATTTTAAATTTGAATTCATGTTATATGATAATGATCTAAACCTATTGTGTAAAAAAACAAATGTACACCGACAGTATATAAAAACTTACTCTTAATTATAATTTTTTTGTAAGATGTTCAACGAAGCAAAAATTATAAAACTATCTATAAGTATTCTAAGTACCCTATGCACTATAAGGTTTTTCTAAATATTTTGTTAGATTATTTGCTCAAATTGACTTGTAATTAATTTGTACAATAGGGGAAAAAGACGTGAGCAAAAGAAATGATGCTAAAAGGATGGCATATTTACTTGGGTATGTATTTCTCCTATTTACCATCTAATGTACTAGTATCATCCATAAGTATACAAAGTTTAGAAAATCATAAATAAGTATAAATAAATTGTACTTTATTAATATTTCAACCAATAAGAGTAGTACTTGTTAGATATCATTACTACATATACAGAGGCAAAATCAGTAGAGATAAATAAGGTATGGTGTTCTTAAACTATTTACTTTTCTCAATATAAAGCACAAGAATTAACTATCTTATACTTTGATCTATTTATTTGGGTAAAACTTTGTTTCTCCTATTTTGCATCTGAGGTATACTAGTATCAACCATAACTAAACAAAAGTTTAAAAAATTGTAAATAAGTATAAACAAATTGTACTTTACTAATATCTCAACCGACAAGAGTAATACTTATTAGACATTATTACCATATATATAAAGACAAAGTTAGAGAAAATAAATAAGGTATGGTATTTTTAAACTATTTGCTTTCTCAATATAAAGTATGAGAATTGACTATCTTGTACTTTGACCAATGTACTTGGTAAAAGTTAAAGCGGATAAATAAAGTACGATATTTTTAGGCTATTTGCTATTTTAATATAAAATGCAAAAATGGACTGACTTGTAATTTGACCATTGTACTTGGTGATATTGTGCAATTTTTGAAGATAAAGATAGAAGAGGAAATAGCATGTTTAAAGATAATATAATACTATAGCAAGCAACTTATATGAATGAGCGAACTTTTTGAAGAGGTTGAATTAATTGGCCAAAACTTGATAAAATCAAACCAACTAGTTATGGGGGCTGAAACTTTTCATTAAAGAAGATAGATTGGGGAACTTTTATATAATAGGGACTAGAAACTAGCCAGCTGTGCAAGGCACAACCAATGCCCAATGTGTTCTGTAAAAATGTTGAAAAATTTGTTGTTGTTCTTAGTTTTCGATAGAGACATAATTATATCTATATTGAAAATAATTTGCTCATTTAGAGGTTAAAATTCTAATTAGATTAAATAGTCATTTATCTAAATAACTGGGAGCATTCAAATTATAAGTCAACAATGAAAGTTCATATATAATTAGAATATGGGTTTTTGGTGTTGCTATTGTTGTTGCTATTTATTGTAGATTTTCTGCATGTTAGCATGGTTCCCCATTATCTCTGAGTCCTTGCATTACTCCTCCTTGTATATCTAAAAAATAAAAAAAATTTGGGGACAAGTGAATGTAAATTGCGATTCTCGGTTATCTCGATTATCTGCAAAATGATCAAGCACCATAGGTTCAAAGGTCTAGACCATATGATGCCAGTTGCCAAGTATCAACTTGTTGTCATGCTATTTAATAGAAAATCATTCAAACGCTAGTTTATGAATAGGACTGAAGGTCACTAAGCAAGACAAAAAATCAAATAACTGAACCAAGAGAGTATCAAAATTTAAGGCCCAAAATGGTGAATGAATACAAAAGTTTTAATTAATAGCACCAAGTGTTGACAACATTCCTCTAAGAACTTTACCATGAGATGGAGAACACTAAACTCAAAAGCTTGTAAATGCCTTCTTTCCCTTCTAGAGGCGTGTGCTGGAACCACCTTTAGTACATTAAACCTTACAGTTTTTGACAGTGGCATGCATTGGGCAATTATGACACAGTCACTCTCTCTCACACGGGAGCATAGAGGTACATGAGCTGGAATGTTCGAGTGTCTCTAATACTTTTTCACGAAATGCAAGTAGTTGTGTTAGAAAATAATTGTCTTATCCATCTTTGGACTGTGGGAAGTTTGAGCAATTATACGGCCTCTAATTGAAACACTGCCAGTTAATGGGTACTTATTGTCAATGTGTATACTTTCAATAGCTTCTCAAGAAGTCTTGAAGTGAAGGCCAACGCTCTTCGAATAGTGATTAGCACCCTTGGATAGTGATTTCCAGCCAACATGGATTTGAACCAATCATGAAGTGCAAATACTCCTATTAGATAAAAGCTAGCCATTCCTCTATCTTCAACAATTGACATTAGCGGCATGCTATTCCTTAAATGCAAACATGCTGTTTCTTATGACTTATCTAACCACAAAATAAACAGTGTTGAAGATGTACAAGAAATATAATACTTTGTAGTCACAATTACATATTCTACGGTAAAAAATTTAGAGATTCTAAAGAAAATGAGCCAACTCTTAATATTTACAAGAAAGTAATGGAAGAGATTTAACTCCAATACTACTACCTTTGTGCCTAATACTCTCTGCTGATGTAGCACTTGTCTGGATGAGTATCTTTTGCCAGGAATAATAGCATCATTGAAGGATTCACCCAATAATACTTTAGAAGGTATTATGCAACCTATTTCTTGACCAAAAGCTGGACAGTCCAACCAACCTGGAATATTACGAGCCAAAACAAACAGCATAAAGATACATCACATTCACTAAATGGATCAAAGGATTTAGAAACAATATTGTTTGTCAAAACTTAAAGAATGAAAAGGAAATCTACAGAGAAAGATTTTCTTTACAGTTCATCTAGCATAAAATCAAAGCTATATACTCCACAGAATTAAAAACTTTTCTTGAAATAAAAATAGATAATAAAATAAAATAATTTAGCATCCAAATTGCTTTCCATTTCTTTCAAATGAATAACAAGCAAAAAAAATTCTCTCAATGCCATATTTTCAACGTTTCAGAAATGGGTCAAATGTATCAGCAAAGACAGAGCGTAGGAGAAAGAAACAAATGAAATTTTAAGACCACGAACTACAGTAAGAAAGATGCCTTTGTGGATACCTGGTGGAAGCTTATTGTGAGTTTTCTGTCTTTTTGTTTGAGACATATCATCCTGATTATATATTTGTGGTACATATTGGGGTCGGTCATCTGTCCATTGAGTTCTCATCTTTTGAATCCTTTGCTCACGTTCCTAATGGCACAAGAACAAAACAAACACATCAAGCCTTTTAATTGACTGTGCATATTAGGTAAACAAATCATCTACTTGTACACCATAAGATTCAGCTGTCCCCTACCCAAAACCCAAAAATCCCTTTCTGAAGCCATGCGAAAGAGTATATTATATCTTTTGATGTACAATCCTTGCCATGAAGACCTTGTGCAAAGAGGTGGTAAGCATGGGGAGTCAGAAAAGGACATTAAATACTCTCCCATGGAGTACCCAATCAAAACTCAAAATCCTGGAGCCACCATACTATTCCACCAAAAAAAATAAAGGCAGTCTAAGAAGAATATTCTGTCAAGAAAATATAAGTGTGGTAGCAAATAAATATTTTTTCAGGTACTTGGCTAATGTACCCAAGCAGAATTTCACAAATTTTGAAATGAGTTGTTTAATTAAGAATAAGGAAGAAAAAAAATACAATTTGAACTGATAAGAGTTATTCTAACAGGACTACAGTTCACATGGAATTGAATTTAAATCTACTCAGAAAATTGTTGACTATAATTTGAACAAGATGATTTTTATAGCATACACAGAAGAATCAGGAGTTCTGTCATGTTTTTCCTCTTTTCCCCAAGTTTTCACAGAAATGTAGAAGTAATTAAGTTAGTTTCCTTTTCTTCTCTTTGTTTATGTTTTCTATTGAATGCAAAAGATACATTAACCTTCAGTTGTACATTCTATCTATGGAAAAAATAAATAATTAATTTAACCTTAAAGAGAAAATTGAGAAGTATCAGAAACTCAATAAGTTACTGATCTCTTCCCTTCTTTTCCATAATTATGGCATATGCTGTATGCATATTCTTTGTCAAATCTTTCAGCACCAAACTGCAACACCCACTGTGTATTTAAAAGGCTTAAATATTGCAGCAAATTAATAAGAGAAAAAGACTTTTTTTTTTAGTTTGCCTCTGTTAGGTCTTATGGTACAAACAAAAAGCTGTATAAGATTTCACATGTTAGGAAATACATTGTGCCTCTTAACAATTGTTTGTGTTATTGAAGGTGATAAGACTTTCCTTGTTTTTTCAAACACCTAATATGCTTTTTAGGTCTGTTCAACATAATAAGTCAACACCATGTCAGAAAATAGCAAACTTTGTTGAAACAAGCATGTAGTATATACTGTGCAGTCTATATAATAACCTAAAATATAGTGTCTGTGCAAACAAATAAGAGTTCAACTTCGAGCGATCAATGAATATAACTTCTCAAATACAGATGAAATGGCATAAAGCTATGTCTTGCCTTTCTTGAGAATTCTACTTTCCAGAATGCAAGAGCATCATCTAACTTCAGGCCAACACCCTAAAAGCAACAAATATTCAACAAGAAAAAGCCATAAGAAACATCCAGTGTACCATTACATAGATATGCAGTAAAATGCTAAAAATTTCTGAAGTTACTGCCACCACTTTAACTACTATAAAAACAATCGTATCATTTTATGCATACAAAAAATCAAGTAAGGTTTGACTTGTATAGATAATATTATCTAGCCATAAAACAGAGTTGTATTTAAGCATATCTAATATCTAGGATATGCATACCTTGAGAAACAAACCCAACTGCATTTTGCCTCCATGCTTCAAATGGTGATCCTCTCTCAACTGCATCAAAGCCATGCATATCATAGAGTAAATTAAATAAAATGAGGGGAATGCATATCCTAAAAATATGGCTACAAAATAAAACTTCAATGGACAACAGCTGAAGAAAATTATATGATGGTAAAATATTAAAACCTCCAACCTTCTCAAATAGATGGCGCATTGACCTTTCTCATTCAATAATGCTCGCTTACTACAAGCCTCATTAAAGAGGTCATCTATCAAATCAGAATCATGATTAATGCTTCTGCTTCCCTTCATATTGATTAAAAAAGGGATCTAATTTGTATGTCATTGATAATCAAATGGATGAGGCGTAAAGGTTGAACACAGAGACGAAAAGTAAATCCGAACCAATTACAGCATCAACATGACACATTAAAAATGACTTACATATACGTACTTAATACACAAAAAAAGGCAGCACATAAATGAAAGAGCAACTATAGAATAATAGAAATCTTAAAACGAAAAAAAAAACTATTTTTCTGGGCATACAACTCATGACTAATGACCGCAGAACCAGAAATAAGCAGTAACAGTAACAATAACTACTACTTATACTTAAAGAAGCAGAACAATTTATTTAAAATAGTAGTAACTAATGGCTAGATTATACAGCCGATAAGAGTAGTAGTCAATAAAATTATACAACTTATAACAGCAATTTTGTTTCCCTACGATGTAGCATACTAAGTAAGGTACAGGATGAAAGTCGAAGTACAAAAAATGTCTTAAAAGATTTTTTGGCCTGAACCAGAGAGTGAAGGAAGTAGAACAAAAAGGCACAAGCACAGACCAAAGACAATTAGTACCAACCCCCACAAATTACTACCTTCAGAAAGAAAGAAAAAAACCATACAACAAATAATAAGGAGTCAGAGAATATAATGTTAAGATCCAAAAAGCGTACCTTGACATAAGATGAAGGAATGTCGAAAAACTCCCCGAACAGCAAAGAGAAATCAGACGTCGACAAATTGGGGGGGGGAAGGGGAAACAAGATGGTCAGTGAGAGAAGAAGAAATCAATTTTGTGTATAAAAGAGAAAAGGCCTAAATAAGAGCTCTGAAGAATATATCCTGTTGAAATCGAAAAAGCATACGTTTACATAAGAAAAGCGTCAGTAAAAGGATTTCACAGATGACAGAAAACAATCAGGTCGATTGGAAAAAAATTGTAAAGAAGAATTTAGAAAACATCAAACCCATTTTGGCTATGCATACAGATTGTTTGAATAACAGAGAAAACTAAGAAGAAGTAGAAGGCCATACCTCAAATTTGCTTGCTTAGTCAGTGAAAGTTCTTCTATAAAATTGGGAGAAGGGAGTCTCACAGAGCGGACGATTTCATTTACACAATTAAATAATCATATAACATGCAAAAATAAGAAAAGAAATGGGTGAATGAGTTGAAGGTAACCTGGAAGCAAGGCAGTTTGATGGCGCCAAGTGATACCTGAAAAAAAAAAAGGGAATATCAAAAAAGAAAGCGTTAAACACAATAGACTACAGGTAAGCTGGGCATTCGAATGACTGAAAGTTAAAAGGCAAAAAGGGGAAAAAAACAAAAAAGAAACACTTAAACACAATAAATACAAGGAACGTGGTAACTTCGGGGGCCACAGGTAAAACTGCAGAGAGAATGAAGAGATAAATTATGTGCAGATTTGAGGCAAAACAAACTAAGTTAATCACACCAAAAAAGTTTTTTCGTCGAGTAAAACAGAAAAGCAAAAGTTTCTAAAAGCCTTCAAAAGGAAATAATAAAATTTTCTGGAAAATCTAGAGTAAAAATTAAACATCCAAAGCAGGAAGAAGTAAAAAAAGATATACATAGATCCTTTCAATTAGATCAAGGTAAAGTATTATATTACCTAAAAGGAAGAATAAAGCAAAAGTAGGAAAATCATAGGCAGATTTAATAGGGCTCAAAGCAGGTTAAAAACTGTAAGAGCAACAAGGAAAAGAAAGAGAGAATCAAATTATGATAAAAAAAACATAAACATGAATTGCAAGCATGGAGGGGAATTCGTATGAAGAAAACTAAAGGAGAAAATTTAGTAAATGAAAAGGAAATTCGGAAGGGGGGAAAAACGGGGATGAACAAGAGACTCACTTATTTTTTCTACATTCAGGACAGAGAGAGTGAGATGCGCTAGCATATACAAAAAGGTCTTCACAAGAATGAACACTGACTTCTAACCTCTTCACTCCAAAGAAAAGCCAAAAAAAAAAAGTGTAAGAAAAGGAGGGGTGAAAATTTTTCCGTTCTTATGATGGGCAAAGGACAACAAAAAGGGTGTTTATCAGAATAATCATCAAGGAAGGACAAACATCACATGGGATTTGCAGAAGACCATCCCATGGGTGAAAAGCTGGAGATGGCAGACGAAGAGATAATCAGACAGCAGAACATGAAGGAATAGAGGAAAAATCACACGCTCGCTGACAATAGCAGGTAGAAAGCAAATCTAAACAAACCTTGCACGCAACCATGATTGACTAGTCAGTGGAGCAGTTGCCCTCCATGAAGACTCAAACCAAACAGAAAAGAAGAATTGGGGAACAAGGAGGCGGAGCAGCAGAAATAGAGACAAAACGACGGTTCTAACCCCCAACAGTTTGTAACTGTTCACAGCACATGGCATTGTGGGAAGGGTAGAATAGGACATCTGATATGGAAAGACGGAATTGAGCTTCAAAAAGCGCAACTCCTAAGCAAAGAACAGCCTTCTGAGGGCTATTTTTGGAAGGAAACACTGAATAATTCCCCACCCCTCCAATGGTGCTGCCACGTGGCTCAATGTGGAGGAAGGAAGCTTGTGTTTTTATATATATGTAGGATATAACCCAATTAAATTAATTAAAAGAGGATCCGTCCTCTAGCTATTAGCTTAAGTCAATTTATAATTAAACTTGTTCATTAGTTTTTATATTAGATTTCTGTAAGAGAGACTTGTAGTCCTCCCTTTTTATATTTTACATCCTTTGGTATTCTCTTTACAATTTACATCCTTTCATATATAATATGAATTTTTTACTTGAAAAACTCTCTTTATATTTTACATCCTATAGCATGCAATATGAAATCTTTTTTTAATAAAAACTCTTTCATCTATGTATTGTTCCACATTAATTTATGGCTCCATTTGAATTAGTTATTTTTGGTATTATTTTTCAAAAATACTACTGTAGCATTTGGGATATGAAAAATAATTACTGTAGCTATTTTTAAGAGTGTTTTTGAACAAATTTTTGGGGGCATTTTTAAAATTAAAAATTTATTTGGAGTAATTTTTGGGGGGATTTTTCAAATTAAAAATTTATTGGGTAATTTTTGGGATATTTTTAAAATTAGAAATTTATTTGGGGCAATTTTTTGAGGTATTTTTAAAATTAAAATTTATTTGGTGGGTGGTGGTGTTGGGTGTTGGTGGTGGTGCGGGCGGGTTATTTAAAAAAAATAGCCCAAATAAATTATTTCAAAAATATTCTAAACAAATTTTTTGTAAGGCCCAAGTACAACCTAAGAGGGGGGGGTGAATTAGGTAGTTTAAAAAACAGCCAAGTATTACCTCTTTTTCGATTTTAATCACAAGTTCTTGAACAGATGATTTATGAAGTAGATAGACAAGTCAAGATTGATAAATATGGATGAAATTTCAAACAGTGAATATGATACGTAAGATAAAAACAAGTAATGAAAGATAGCAAACCAAACTTCTTCAAGTCTCCACTTGAGCTTGAAGAGAATTCCTCAAAACAGCCTTCTTCAATTTGGTGAGATTCAATCACACTTGTGTACAATAGAAGGATCACTTCCTCCTTGCCCCCAAGCTTCACTTAGTCAAGCTAGGAAGTTTTACACTCTTTACAGAAAACCCTCACACAGCTACACAATTGATGAATTCACTCACAATTGAAAAGCTTCTCAATGAACTATCACTACAAGACTAACAACTCTTACTCAAAATGAGTATTTTCTAGCTAAAATCACTCTTAAGAGCTTGTTATCCAAGTGTACAGTTGTGTTTGATATTTGGACAGTTCTTGTATTTATAGGAGACCAAAAAGTGCCTAGAAAACGAGGTCAACGGATAGTACAAGTTGAAATGTCAACTAGCCGTTGGAGCTATCGGACGTCCGACACTCTGTTGTTCGTCCGATGCTAGCGTCCGATAGGCAAGTTTCGAGTCTTATCGGACGGACGATGAATAATTCTGCGTCCGATAGCTTTGCGTCCGACAGTGGCCAGTAGGCTCAGAAAATTTTCATGGAATCGATCGGACGGCCGATACATGTCTTTGCGTCCGAAGGCTTGCGTCCGAAAGCGTCCGAAGCTCATCAAATTTCTTGGATATCTTCGGACGTCCGATGTAGATGTTATGCGTCCGAAAGAGGTGTCCGATAGATCCCCTGTCTATCGGACGTCCGATACGTCAGGTTGAGCGTCCGATAGGAAGGTTTCGAGTTTTATCGGACGTCCGATACAAGGTATCGTCCGTCCGAGTTTCTTCAACAGTTTCCTGCCTCGATATCCTGTTCTGTCAAGAATCTCACTAGAAAACATTAGACCAATTTTCTCCAATTGTTTTGTAATTATCAAAATTCAGGATCACAATTAACATTCTCCCCCTTTTTGATGATGACAAAACAATTGAATGTAATTTGACCAAAAATAGAGTTTTTAACAAAAGAATTCCCCCTTACTTGAAAAACTCCCCCTTACTCGAATAACTCAAATTTCTTTTTCTTTTTACTTGAATAACTCCCCCTTACTCGAATAACTCAGATTTCTTTTTCTTTTTTTACTCCCCCTTTTTGTCATCACAAAAACATTCATCCCAAATGTAAACAAAAGCAGAATCAGCATAGTGTAACAAGCAGTGAAATCAGATTTCAGCAGATAACATCATCCAGCAACATAGTGCAAAAATCATGGAAAGGCCAATTGTAAGGCCATCATCATTAACTGAAAAATATTAAAAGTACTGAAGTGCTGGTTCTACAAAGGTCTTAGATGAAAGCAGTAAAATAGATTAATACACTTTCACATCAGCAAAGGAAACAAAAACAGACTTGTGCATTCTAATGTGAAGTGTAAGTGCATCCTAGAGTGCCTAAAGAGTGAATGTTGATCGAGTTCCAGGTCGCCTTCTGACAAGCCTATACGTTGAATCATCTTCTTCTGCAGTTTCATCACCATCATCTTCATTTTCTTCATCTTCCACAACCACTGGTTCTTTCCCCTTGGTAGATGATGTGGGATCACGCTGTAGAGTTTGTGACTCAGTCATCTCTTGGTCATCCAATGAAGGATCAGTGGCTCTTTGGCTTGAGAGGTGTTTTCATCCCTGGAGGAGGGAACAACAGGTTTCTTTTGTCAAGAAAGTTGGATTTTGGTCGATGTCATGGTTAACATAAGACCATGTTCAAGTAGAAGAACATGACTTTTGAGCTCGCTCAACAAATCCAAGACATCGATTGAGAGGAAATCCTAGAGGCGACTTCCTAGGGATGAATTGATGGACCAGTAAACCTAAGAGTTCTAGCAAGACTAGGAGAGAGAGGAACATCATGTCCTTTCTTTGAGCGAGATTCAGAGACAGCTTCCTTGGTGCACCAATTTCCATCAAAGAATTTTAAATTCTTCCTTTCAAAATACTGTTTTGAAAACACGTGGTTAAGTCCTTAGGGACATACACCACTTATAGGAATTTTGAAGTGTTCAAAATGGGAGTTAAAAACTTTCCATAAGAGAGTTTTCTTCTTGTATCAGTGGAGAGTTTCATCAGAAACTTACACATGACAAAGCCAAAATCTATTCGAATTCTTTCAACAAAGCAAGAAAAGCAGATATAACTCCATTTTGTTTGCATCCGTCTCGATGACCATCAATTGGAACAAGCAAATTTGAGATGATTGAAAAGATGATCAGGTTTTTAGGACTTAAATCTTCCAACTTGGCATCAACAGGAGTTTGAAAAGGAGATTGAAAATAGGCCATTAATTTCTCAGCATTGAAATGATTTAAACTTGTTGGAGTTTCCTCATAGGAAAAGAAGTTTGCAATTTTACTTTTGCACCCAAACTCAATGGTGGTTTTTAGAATTTCATTCACAACATCAGAGTCAAAAACCAAATCAATACCATTCACACGGGATTTAAGCTCATCACGGGAATTACCCTTCCTAAGATTGGCAAAAAACTGATACATCATGTCAGGGTAATAGACATTAGGCATAACAATGATGTGAGACCATTTCTGAAACTCAAACAACTTAAGGACAGACTCTAGATCGATTTTCTTAAACTCAGAAGGAATAATGGATCGCTGAATAATGAAACTTTTTTGAGAGAATAAGTCAAATTTAGACTCAGCCTCAGAATCTAAGAATTTAGGTAAGGAAGCAGGTTCTATTATAACCTGAGAATCAGAAGGAGTAGTACGAGGTGGTTGTTTTGTAGCAGAGCCACGTCTTGTTCTTTTGGAGGTGCGTTTGCCCTGTGGAGAGGAAGTATCTTCATCTCTTGGCAGCTTCTTGCGTCCGGTAGATGTCAGAGCTCCACGAGTGCGTACCATTGTGCTTCTGTTGTGTGATTTCAGTGAGGAGGAAGTGCTTACACGTAAGGCAGAGTGACACACTTTTAAATACAGTGGGGATATATCAATTTTTCGAGCCAGAAAGGGAAGAAAGGAGAACTTAGGGTTTCTGGTGAGATTTGGGAATGAGAAGAGGAGTGATTTATAGTGCGGACACTTGATGAAGATTGGACCGCAATAGGTGAGAGGTGAAATCAGAACTTTCAATTTTGAGAAATGGTGAAGTTTTGGCTGGGAATTTGGAGTTTTGAATTGAGGTGGTTGGGAAGATGCGTCCGAATTAAATGTAGTTGACTGATGGAAATGAAGTGAAATGACCTGATTCAGTGCGACTGTTCATGTGTCGGACGTCCGAACGATCTGAAGCGTCCGACCCATGCGTCCGATAGCATTTTCTGGAAAATGACCAAGAACACTGTCGGACGTCCGTTCATCAGGATCGGACGTCCGATAAGTTTTTACCAGAAAGGCTTAAGGCATCTTTTCTAAAATACCCAATTTCGAACGAAGATATCTAAATTGTTCTAGGGGTAGTGCTTTTGTGAAAATATCAGCAATTTGATCATCTGTGCAGACATAGTTTACACAAATTTCACCTTTTTGAACAAGATCACGAATGAAATGATGCTTAATGTCTATATGTTTTGTTCTAGAATGTTGAATAGGATTTTTTGTCAAATTAATTGCACTGGTGTTATCACAAAAAATGGGCATGTTATCATATGTCAAACCAAAATCATTCAATGTATGTTTCATCCAAATTAATTGTGCACAACATGCACTAGCAGCAACATATTCCGCTTCGGTTGTTGATAAGGAAATGGCATTTTGTTTCTTACTAAACCAAGAGACTAAGCACTTTCCAAGAAAATGACAAGATCCACTAGTACTTTTTCTATCAATTCTGCATCCGCCAAAATCAGCGTCCGTATAACCACACAAGGTGAATTCATTACATTTAGAATACCAAATACCAAAATTCATGGTTCCTTTCAAATAACGAAAAATTCTTTTAACGGCATTCAAATGAGATTCTTTTGGGCAAGATTGAAAACGAGCACATAAGCATACAGCAAACATAATATCCGGTCTACTTGCAGTTAAATAAAGAAGGCTTCCGATCATACCTCTATACTTTTTCTCATCTACATTTGTACCTTCTTCGTCCTTCTCAAGTTTGGTGGATGTGCACATTGGTGTTCCCACATGCTTTGAGTCTTCCATGCCGAACCTTTTGAGGAGTTCTTTGGTGTATTTTACTTGGTTGATGAAGGTTCCTTCACGTGTTTGAATGACTTGGAGTCCGAGAAAAAAGTTCAATTCTCCCATTAAGCTCATCTCAAACTCATTTTGCATAATGGTGGAAAAATCCTTGCACAAATCCTCATTAGTAGCACCAAATATAATATCATCAACGTAGATTTGTACAATAAGAAGATCATTTGATTTTTGTTTTGTAAAAGAGTTGTGTCTACTATGCCTCTTTTAAAACCATTTTCAACTAAGAATCCACTTAAACGTTCATACCAAGCCCTAGGGGCTTGTTTTAGACCATATAATGCTTTTGAGAGTTTAAATACATGATTAGGAAACTTTTCATTTTCAAAGGCCAGGTGGTTGATCCACATATACTTCTTGATCAATGAAACCATTTAGAAAAGCACTTTTAACATCCATTTGATACAACTTAAAACCCTTGAAACATGCAAATGCAAGAAACATCCTAATAGACTCTAATCTAGCAACGGGAGCAAATGTTTCATCATAATCAATACCTTCTTCTTGAGCATACCCTTTAGCCACTAATCTAGCCTTGTTTCTTACAATTTCACCTTTATCATTTAATTTATTTCTAAACACCCATTTAGTGCCAATGATAGGATAATTTTGAGGTCTTTCAATTAAAGTCCAAACATTATTTCTTTCAAATTGATTTAACTCCTCTTGCATGGCCATAATCCAAAATCATCTTTTAAGGCATCATTGATGTTTTAGGCTCAATATGAGATACAAATGCTAAATTATCAAATAATGTCTTTGATGAAGAACGAGTTCTTACCCTCTCGGATGGATCACCAATGATCAAATCCTTTGGATGATTTTGAATGAACTTCCATGCCTTAGAAAATCCTTTAGTGATTCATCAATCTTGTCTTCATCATCTAGTCTTTGAATTTCTTGAGAATCACCATCTTTTGAATTTTCCTCCATGTTACAATTGTTCTCCTCTTGAAGTGTGAGCTTCTCAAGATTCTTTTGAACACCTACATCATCATCTACACAAGTGCTATTTGAAGAGTTGTCATTAGATTCATCAAATGAAACATGTATAGCTTCTTCAATCACAAGAGTTCTTCTATTATAAACTCTATATCCTCTTTTATTATCACAATATCCCAAGAAAATACCTTCATCGGTTTTCTTATCAAACTTTCCAAGGTGTTCTTTGATATTCAAAATAAAACACTTGCAACCAAAAACTTTAAAATAGCCAACAATTGGCTTTTTATCAAACATCAACTCATATGAAGTTTTGTTCAAAAAAGGTCTTAGCAATACTCTATTCATTACATAGCAAGCTGTATTTACGGCTTCCGCCCAAAAATATTTTGGTAAATCATTCTCACTTAACATGGTTCTTGCGGCTTCTACAAGTGTTCTATTTTTTCTTTCAACAACACCATTTTGTTGAGGGGTTTTTACAATAGAAAATTCATGAGTTATTCCATTATGATCACAAAAATCTGGAAAACCACAATATTTAAATTCCGAACCATTATCACTTCTAATTTTGATAATATGCAATCCAAGTAAATTTTGCACTTTTGCAAAGAGAAAGACAAAACTTTTAAAGGCATCATTTTTATGAGTAAGAAAAATAGTCCATGTATATCTAGAGTAATCATCAACAATAACGAAACAAAATCTTCTACCACCTAGACTAGCAATAGGTGTAGGACCGAATAGATCAAGATGTAAGAGTTCCAAAGGCTTAGATGTGGAAATGACTTTCTTAGGTTTAAAAGATGTTTTGGTTTGTTTTCCAAATTGACATGCATCACAAATCTTATCCTTTTCAAACTTAATTTTAGGAAGTCCTCTAACAAGCTCCCTTTTTGAGATTTCATTTATCACATCCATGTTAAAATGACAAAGTCTTCTATGCCACAACCAAGGATCTTCATTTGAGATTTTAAGGCATTTAAAACTAGAAGAGTCAATTTTTTCAAGAATCACAACATAGATGTCATTGTATCTACTTCCTTTGAAAACAATGTTAAATTTTGAGTCAAGAACCAAACATTCATGTTTTTTGAATAAAACAAATAGATCTCTATCACAAAGTTGACTAACACTAAGCAAGTTATAGCTTAGATTATCAACTAAAAGAACATTATGCACAAAAGTTTCACCATTCTTACCCACATCACCTACTCCAATTGTTTTAGCTTTCATGTCGTCTCCAAAAGTCACTTTTCCACTTGACTTTGACTTGAGCTTGATGAATTGTGAAGAATCGCCGGTCATGTGTCTTGAGCATCCACTATCAATGAACCATTTTGATTTCTTCATATCCTTTTCAATTTTTACCTATAAGAAATAGAAAGTTTGGTACCCCTTTAATTTTTGTCCTTGATGGTTAGAGTCAATGTTTGACTAACCACATACATCTCATTCCTTTTCTCATGTTTCTTTTCACATAGCACTCATGCTTCAAGTGACCTACTTGGCAGCAAAAATCACACATAATGGTAGAATCGTTTACGTGAACAGATTTAATGAATCTAACTCCACTTTTCTATGAATTGTAAATTCATTTGCATTAAATATAATTTTCTTTTCATAGGGTTAAACACTTTCCTTGTGAAACTACTTTGTTTCTTGTTTTGAAGCATCACGTCAAGATTATCCATTCTCCTTTCAAGTCATTTTGTCTTTCTTTGAGCATTTCACAAAGGCTTGTTTTTCTATCAAGTTCATACTGCAATTCCATTTCAGTTTTTAGTAAGCAATCATTGTCATATTTCAACTTCTTATTATCTTGAAACAAGTTTGCATTATCTTGCAAAAGAAAAGTAATTTTTGTTTTAGTTCCTTGTTTCTAGAATAGGACTCTTTCAAGCTTTCATGCAGTTTTGCAACAAATGACTCTAAATCATCATCATCATCATCACTATTGTATTGTGGATGAGAAGTTACCTCATTATCACCAATTGCCATAAAGGCAATTTGAGCTGTTTCTTCTTCTTCTTCAATCTCTCCTTCCGAGTTGCATTCATTCCAAGTAATTTGAAAGTTGTTAAACTTCGGTTTTCTTTCATTCTTCATATCTTTCTTCTTCTTCATTGGACAGTCCACCGCATAATGCCCGAGCTGCCCACATTCGAAGCACTTATCTCCTTGTTTCTTGTTTGCATCATATCTTGCTTTGTATTTTGTATTGAGTTGATTGTTGTTTTGATTGCTTGGTCCTCCTTTTCTGAATCTTCTTTTGTTGAGTATTCTTTTGAAGCTTTTTGTGATGAGTGCAAGATCACTATCATCACAGTCACCATCTTCTTCATCTTGTGAAGCCAAGTCATCCTCATCTTGAGCAGCCTTTAGAGCAATGCTTCGTTTAACTCTTGCTTCCTCTTCATCTTGTACTTTGCTTTTGAGCTTTAATTCATAAGATGTTAGAGAGTTAATGAGAGACTCAATAGACATAGAGTTTAAGTCCTTGGCTTCCTCAATTGCAGTTACTTTGTTCTCCCATTCTTTAGGTAAAGCATTCAAAACTTTCCTATTCTTTTCACCAAGAGTGTATTCCTTTTCCAAAACTTCTAGGTCTTTAATAAGGTCATTGAATCTACAGTACATCTTATCAATGTTTTCATGAGGTTCCATTTTGAATGATTCATATTTAGTAACAAGAATGGATTTCTTTTGCTCTCTTACATCCTCACTACCTTCATGAATTTCTCTTAGTTTATCCCAAATTTCTTTGGCAGATTTACACCCTTTTACTCTAATGGATTCATTCGAATCTAGTGCACTATAAAGAACATTCATGGCTTTTGCATTTGATGTGAGATTAGCTCTATCCTCTCGATTCAACTCATCTCTAGTTTTTAATCTAGGAACATGAGTGATGGGATCATTTATAATGGCAGTGTAAGGACCTTCACTAACAATAAACCATAAATCAATGTCAATAGATTGCAAGAAAATAACCATACGTTCTTTCCAGCTTACATAGTTTGATCCATTAAACATTGGTGGTCTAGTGATTGATTGACCTTCACAGAACATGGCATTGTTGGTTGTCATCTTTACTCTAAGCGGTTAAGCTTGATTTTAGAGACCAAGCTCTGATACCAATTGTAAGGCCCAAGTACAACCTAAGAGGGGGGGGTGAATTAGGTAGTTTAAAAAACAGCCAAGTATTACCTCTTTTTCGATTTTAATCACAAGTTCTTGAACAGATGATTTATGAAGTAGATAGACAAGTCAAGATTGATAAATATGGATGAAATTTCAAACAGTGAATATGATACGTAAGATAAAAACAAGTAATGAAAGATAGCAAACCAAACTTCTTCAAGTCTCCACTTGAGCTTGAAGAGAATTCCTCAAAACAGCCTTCTTCAATTTGGTGAGATTCAATCACACTTGTGTACAATAGAAGGATCACTTCCTCCTTGCCCCCAAGCTTCACTTAGTCAAGCTAGGAAGTTTTACACTCTTTACAGAAAACCCTCACACAGCTACACAATTGATGAATTCACTCACAATTGAAAAGCTTCTCAATGAACTATCACTACAAGACTAACAACTCTTACTCAAAATGAGTATTTTCTAGCTAAAATCACTCTTAAGAGCTTGTTATCCAAGTGTACAGTTGTGTTTGATATTTGGACAGTTCTTGTATTTATAGGAGACCAAAAAGTGCCTAGAAAACGAGGTCAACGGATAGTACAAGTTGAAATGTCAACTAGCCGTTGGAGCTATCGGACGTCCGACACTCTGTTGTTCGTCCGATGCTAGCGTCCGATAGGCAAGTTTCGAGTCTTATCGGACGGACGATGAATAATTCTGCGTCCGATAGCTTTGCGTCCGACAGTGGCCAGTAGGCTCAGAAAATTTTCATGGAATCGATCGGACGGCCGATACATGTCTTTGCGTCCGAAGGCTTGCGTCCGAAAGCGTCCAGTAAGCTCATCAAATTTCTTGGATATCTTCGGACGTCCGATGTAGATGTTATGCGTCCGAAAGAGGTGTCCGATAGATCCCCTGTCTATCGGACGTCCGATACGTCAGGTTGAGCGTCCGATAGGAAGGTTTCGAGTTTTATCGGACGTCCGATACAAGGTATCGTCCGTCCGACAGTCAGCAGTTTCTTCAACAGTTTCCTGCCTCGATATCCTGTTCTGTCAAGAATCTCACTAGAAAACATTAGACCAATTTTCTCCAATTGTTTTGTAATTATCAAAATTCAGGATCACAATTAACATTTTTAATTTTAAAAATGTCCCAAAAATTACCCCAAACACATTTTTAATTTTACAAATGCCTCAAAAAATTATCTCAAATAAATTTTTAATTTTAAAAATACCCCAAAAATTGTACCAAATAAATTTTAATTTTAAAATACCCCAAAAAATACACCAAATAAATTTCTAATTTAAAAATACCCCAAAAAATTACCCCAAATAAATTTATAATTTTAAAATGCCACAAAAAATTACCCCAAATAAATTTTTTAAATTTTAAAAATACCCCAAATTAATTTTTAATTTTAAAAATATTCCAAATAAATTTCTAATTTTAAAAATGCCCTAAAAATACCTTGAATAAATTTTTAATTTTAAAAATGCACCAAAACATACCTCAAATAAATTTTAATCTTAAAAATTAGCCCAAATAAATTTTTAATTTAAAAAATACCCCAAATTAATTTTAATTTTAAAAATGCCCCAAAAAATTACCCCAAACAAATTTTTAATTTTAAAAATGTCCAAAAAAATCCAAATAAATTTTTAATTTTGAAAATACCCCAAAAAATACCCAAATAAATTTTTAGATTTAAAAATATCTCAAAAAATTAACCCAAATAAGTTTTAATTTTAAAAATGACCCAAAAGTACCTCAAATAAATTTTTAATTTGGATGGGAGGGGGCTGAGGAGAGGGGAGAGAGAGGGGAGGAGAGCGAGGGGGAGAAAGAGAGAGGGGAAGGGAGAGAGAGAGAGGGGAGGTGGAGGGGGAGGAGGTGGTGGTGGGGGTAGATGGTGGTGGGGTTGGAGTGGAAGAAAAAGTGATAAATTTTTTTTTATTTTTGTATGTATAAGTTGTTTTTGAAATATTTGTTTAGATTGGTGTTTTTGAAATTGTTTTTGTTGGTCTATTACTATAGCATTTGGGATGTGAAATACAATTTTTCAAAAACAGCTCCAAAAACAGGGAATCTAAACGGATAAATCATGAGTTAATCCTATAGCTCTATAAATTTCTTATTTATGATACATGACATCTGTTGTTGTTTTGAAATATTCACTCAAGGTAATTATGCTAAAACATCTACGAACCTTAGTTTACTATTGATTTCTTGCATTTGAAGCATCTTTCATCTAATTTTCTTTAATTAGCAACCCCTCCTTCCTCTTGCAAATCAATCATATACTGTAACTTTGACAACATCCAAAATTCACTTTTAATAGCCATCTTGCTTTTATTATTAATCATCACTTTTGTCCCTATTTTATCACAAAATAATTCAAACTAACATTAGATGTTGCTGCCTCTAAAACTAGTATGACCTTGTTTATTTGGCTTACCATTAGCACGGATTTGGTCAATATGATGTTGCCAATAATAACCAATACGACTGTAATATCTAATTATGATTGACTTTATATTTGGACTAGTATAACCTTGCTTATTTAACTCACCACTACGACAGACTTGGTCAATATGATACTGCTAATAGATTATAGTATCTAACTATAACAACTTGTGCTTGGTTAAAAGCAGATATTAAAGCATGTGGCCAATTTGATAGTTATATTATTGTTGCAATGCTTGATGATGTTAAATATATACTCTTAAACTGCATGTGAAATCTTATTCATATGTGAATTGTTCCTTCTTTAACAATATAAAGGATGGAATCTAAATGCATCAAGTATTTTCAATTACCAATCTACTTTGGAGATAAGAGTCCCTAGCAATTTCTAGAAGATACTATGTATTCCGTACTTTCAGTAATTTCAAGGGGATACTAGATGTTCCGTACTTGGATTAGAATGTGAGTGATGATTTCAAAGAAAACTTCAGTCTTCATGATAACTGTGAAGCCCTGTACCATCAATTTAAATTATAAATTGCAAAATTTCATATTTTCATAAAATTATTTTAGTTTGAATTATTTGATTTTCTTAAGTCAATTGTATCAGCACAAAAATTTTCAAAATGCATTTCGCACGATTAAATTGTGTTGTTAATTGCATTACTTGAACGATTAAATTTCGCTTACGAGTCTAGTGTCGACCAATAGACATAACTTTCGAATGTTAGAATATGTATTTGAGATATATAAGTGAGAAAAATTGGGGTCGTAGTGTCGTGTCACATGAATTCACTCCGACGTGACAAAAAAAAAAGAGGCATTATGTCTAATCGGTAGATTTTCTTTCATTTCTTCCATTTTTTCCCAACAAAGCCCCAAAAGTCAACACAACCAAAACCAATCATTCTTCTTCTTCTTCTTCTTCATTCTCTTGGCCGACCACCCCTCTCCCCTTTCCCCTTCATTTTTGTCTTCAAAATCTACTTCAAATTTCATCAAATTCCACCAAGAAAGCTTGAGTAATCTTCCACCATTCCACTTGGAGCTTGAAGGCCATCTGGCCTTGAGTGAGAGCCGAGCTTTAGAGGAGAGAAAGAAGGGTTCTTGGTGCATTCTACATCATCTTCAACTTAGGGTTTCACTTGAGAAGGAAGAGGTAGTTTACTTCTTCACCATCCTGTTCATTTGATTCCATTTATGTAGCTTTAGCACTTTGATAAGTTCATTATTGTTCTTGTGTTGAATTTGGATAGTTGTGTGGGCTCTATGAATTCCCACAATTGTTGATGGTTGGTTGCTATGATATATATATATGTGATGGAGTGTGATAGGGATTTTCTTTACTCCTCAAATTTTAAATAACCTTTATAACCCTATATTACCGCAAGTATACGGATCGTTTATTGAGTATAGGGAAATAAGGTGTCGATCCCACGAGGAAAAGTGTCAAGTACCGGTGATTTTCAAACTCCTCTATTATTTAGACAGTCACAAGCAAATTAAAAGGGAGAAGGCAGTCAAAGCCGACCTAAGGAAGAAGGATTAAGCAATTAAAACCGACCGCTAGGTGTCAAAGACATCCAATTGGCGGTAGAAAGGAAATAACAAGAAAGCATGTAAAGAAATTAGAGAGTTAAGAACAAGTTAGAGGAATCCTAGAGCTTTAGAATCCCTTGTTATGTTTAGATTAGAAGTTAGCCAAGTTATTATGTCCTTTTTTCCCATGATTTGCTAAGGTATAACTTCATTTTGTATGCCATCACTTTTGTTAATGGTCATGTGTAGCGCAAGCTCTCACTTAAGATGAGCAAGTCACTCGGAATCGTTTTCGCCAATTCCTTAACTCCTTGGAATCTTTCTTGACCTATTTTCATAGAGAAAAAAGAGAAACAAGATAAATAAGCTCAATGAAGTTATAGTATAAAACCAAAACCAACCAACTATATTCACTACTTTCGTGAGAATATAAGTTAGTGTTTAAGATCTTAGATCTTATTGAAGGCAAGTTTTTCATTGCTCATCAATATCAAATCATTTATAGTTGGTAGCTAATCAACCATAAAGTATAAGCACAAGTCTTAAACTAGCAAAATCATGGAGGACATAAATAACTCAACTACTTCATAATCACAACTAAAACAAGTTCATCCTAACTCTAGGATTTGAGAGGCTTAACTAAACATACTACTACTAACTATACTACTAAACTAATGAACTAGTGAAGACTACATTTTTGTAGTGAATCTAGCCTCCTCTCTACATGTTTTCAAATGTCTACAAGAGGTCCTATTTATAGATGAATTCATCCATAAACTTCCAAGACTTTATCATGTGACTACAAGAAAAGTTTGGCCTTGAAAAGTCAAAAAAATTGGCTTCATGAATCTCTTGTCTTCATGCATTGAATCCATTGAATTTTAATCTCAAATGAGTTGTAAAGTTGTGTTTTTGATTGGCCATGAGTTGTTTCTTTAACTTCACAAAATTCTTCACGTAACTTTGGCTGAAATTCGTCCAAAAATTGAGCTGGAATTAAGCTGGAAAATCTGGAATTCGGCTGCAACATGCAGCAGTCATTTTCTGAGGATCCGCGAGGTGGATCCGCGAGTCATAGGCTCGCGGATCTACTTCCCCTGTCTCCTGTGAGAGGGATTCGCGAGCTAATCATTTTTTCAGCTTGTTGCTTCGTGTTTCGACTCGCGAATCTCCTTGAAACTTGCAAATTTCGAGCTTTTTGTCGTGAAATTGGCGCGTTAATTTCTCCGACTTTTGACCCTTTGATTCCTTGTTGATTCCAATTGCATTTTGCATTTTTCAATTTGGAATTTCTTCACCTTCGGATATTTCAATTTCCCAACTTTACGTCTAAGCTTCTTTTTGGAAATTTCTTCTCATTTTGTCCTCATTTGATAATTGGACAAGTAATCCTACAAAAACATGAAATTTCACCACATTAATCCACAAAAATGCACTTTTCTATTTAAACCACAAAATGTAGAATTTCAATAGAAACCCTAGTTCATTAACTACAAAAATACCAAAAACACACAAAAACTACATAATTAAACCTATTAAAAAAATGCAAAATATTGACTTATCAGGGTGATTATGATGAGTTTACGAGTTAGAAAACTAGGAAGAAAAGGAAAAAAGGCAAAACCGAGAGTGAAGAGGAGTTATGCTGCAGTTATTTTCTAATTTTTATGCCCTATTTTAGCTGCATATTTTTGTGAGTTTCTTGGCTGTTTTGAAAGCTGAAATGTTGAGCATTAAGTGGACATTTTCCTAACAAAGAAACTCTCTCATTTGATGCTTTAAAAGTTCATGAAATGAGGACCAAAAATCTGGAAATTTGTCTCCAATTCTGCCCAAACTTTGCTGCCCTGTTTGGTGGTGTTTTGGTCCAAATTTTTACTGTCATTTTACCACCATTTGATCAAGAAATGTTGTTAGAGTCTTGGTTTTGAAAATGGAATGGAATGAGGGCTGTTTTGGATGAACCAAATGTTGCAAAAGAAAAAGATTTCTGTTTGGCAGAATTGAATTCGAAAATTTCAGTCAATTTTGGTTGTTTTCATCACTACCTTCCCGTAGGAGTTTTTAGCTAAATTTTAGTGAAAATGTAGCTCACATACTGAGGTTTATGTGTGCAAAAATTAGTATTTTTCTAGTATCATTTCGTTGCTCGAATGATACTCCAAAATTACTATTCAAACCTAGAAATTCTGCTGTCAGGCCAGCGTTCTGCCCTCTGTTCAAATGGCTGTAATTCCTTGCTCGGGAGTCAAAATCCAGCACCGTCAGTGGCGTTTGAAACTAGACATCAAGGGCTTTCCAATGGTATAAAATTTGTGTGCTAGTTCATTTTCTACAAGTCGCAGAAATTTCAGTAATTTGACTAATTTTGCAAACTGATAACACTGTGCTTTGACTACTGATGAATCTTGCGGCTTGATTTGACTTATCTTGAAAAATGAATTTGAAAGCAAAGTCTTGTAGTAAATTGTAGTACTCTGAGGCTTGCCTAATTTCGATGAGTGTAGCCATAGATATGGTCCGAACAAGAAAATGTGATAGTGAGGTTTTGGTGATTCTAAGTAGTTGAGTTAAGGTTTTGAGTTTTAGTTGTTTGGCTAGTGTTTAATAGTTGAAATTTGGTTCAGGTGACCAAGGCTTTGCCGAGGGTGAACCAACTACCGAAGTTTAACCTTCTTGTTTGCTCGCTTGTTAAATTGAATCACGGTGAGTGTTCCTTGCATGTTGTGTGAAGTACATGCTTACGTGATTAATACTTGATGTTACTTGTCCTCATAAGTGTTAAATACTTGTTCCTAGGTGAGTGTGTACTTTATCACACTCGACCTAACTTTCATTATACTGTTCAACTGTTTATTATTTCACTGTTTGTATATTACTTGTGCCTGACTGTAGGCCATGTGTACTTTAACACATTGGCTGAACAAGGCCTTTTCCTCTTCGTTATCTGCCTATTCGAGTCAGAAGTGGACTCGGTCGGATAGGTTGGTAACTTAGGGCACTGTATGGTGTACTCGAATATTACCACTGGGTGTTATAAGGAGGAGTAGGGGGTTGAGTGACAGACAAGATGGATTGCAACTGCTTCCAGTGGACCGTGTATCCTTTCACTGAGTGTTTTTTCATTTTATTTGTTTTATAAATTTTATGCTCCCAAACTAAATTATACTGAATTATTAAGTGTTTAACTGATATATGGCTTTACTGATACTATGAGTTTGCATGTTATTGAGATTGCTCATTGGGCTTTTATTTCATTCCTTCCAATTTTGTTTTCCTTAACAAGGTTTGAGAACGAGAGCCTCCAAGGATTGCACTAGGTTGTTTGGTTTGGAGACTTTAAACTTATATTTGGATGTAATTCTTGTATTTTGGAGAGTATCTAAGAAATTCTGAATGGATGAACTTTTGTAATTGTAGCTGAAATCTGGATGGTTGTGGTTATCTAATGAAGTTTAAGATTTAAACGTTTTGTTGGACTGATGGATATTAAGGTTGTTTTGTATTCGAAGTATTTGCTCGCTATTGAATTGAGGATTGTTCTGAGTCCCGGCAATAGTTAGGCAGGCAATCCGCTGATACCCTAGGATACGCCTTAGGGAGAAGTGGGGTTGTCATAGTTGGTATCAGAGCTTAGGTTTCAGATCTCTGTAGTCTATCCTAGCCTTAAAGTTTAGGATACCGGACCGTGGGACTAATTGGCTGTTAAGTGAAATATTGAGCGCTAGGTTTCTTATATTATAGGAAAAGAAGAGAATTATGTGGGATTGATTTGAAAAGTGAAGAGGTAAGTTTCATAAATAATGGTACTAGTCAATATCTATGAGAGTGAATTTGACTAAGGTAAATCATAGGATTCGAGGTGTTCTTTAGGGTTTTAATCTCCATATGTATGTATAAGAGACTGGATATGACTCTTGGATTAATTGTTTAAGTGAGACTTTTTGTGAATTTTCTATGAGGACTAATGGGAATTGACTTGATTTGCACCTGGAGATGGCCAGTCCTAGTGTGAATTGACTTGGTTCCTATTTGACGCTTAAGTTAGAAAGTTGTACCTATATTCTGGACTTGAATTAATTTGGAGGTTGAGGCTTTGACTAGAACCCTAATACCGGTGATTCTTAGAGTGATTGATTAAGGATGACTTTTTCCTAACTTTTAAAGTCGAAGTTTTGCTACGGAGAGATAGGATTATCTGGATTCACTTTGACTGGATCTAGTGACTAGAGATGTTGCCTTTTAAAAGGAATAAAGGGATTAGAAGCAAGAATTGCCTATTTTGATAATTAGTATGTTTGGTTCACTGATCTTGACTTGCGTATGTACGAAATTTGATTTTCTCTTGTGTTGTGATTAACTAGCTATGATTGAGTGAAAATGGTAGCTAAAGTTGATTGTGCAATGTTACTTGTGAAAATGGTTTAGTCTCATTTGTTGTTTCTTATCGTTGATTACGTGTGCTTGTAATTGGTATGTATGCCCATGCATCTATGTGTGTGTATGTTCCTAGTTCATATGGAATTAATGCATGTCCATATAAATTAGTTGCAAAAAAAAAGGAAGTTAGAAGACCATGACCGGGACGTCCACGCAAACATCCCCAAAATCAAGAGGAAGGGAGTGGGTCTACAGCTAACCAAAACACTGAATCAAGGCTTGAGGCAAACGATCAAGTGGCACTGGTTTTAAATCATATGACGGATTTATTAAAACATTTAGTACCTCAACAAGGCCATGGAGTTGGACAAGTGAATCAATTTGGAAACCAAGAGATAGGAGTAGATAGGGCCTTAGAAAGATTTCAAAAGTTTTCTCCACCTAAGTTTTCTGGGGATCCTGACCCCAATATAGCCGAGAATTAGTTAGAGTATATAAAAAATATATTTGGAGCATTGGATTATTCCGAAGAGAGACAAATAACCTTTGCGGTGTTCCAATTTGAAGGAGCGGCTCGAGCATGGTGGAATGTTATTAGGAACAAGTGGGAAAGGGAGCAAACTCCAAGAACTTGGATGAATTTCGTACAAGAATTTAATGAAAAATTCCTACCACCACTGGTCCAAAAAAAGAGAGAAGATGATTTTATAAAGCTCCGCCAAGAAACCCTAAGTGTGGCAGAATATGAAACTCAATTTACTAAGTTGTCTAGATTTGCCCCAAAACTGGTAATTACAGAGCGAAAGAGAATAAGACTGTTTGTTCAGGGGCTTAACCTAGAAATTCAAGACACCCTCGCAGCAGCTCAAATTGAGACTTTTAGTGATGCCATTGAGAAAACCCAAAGGGTCGAGACTACAAAATCTCAACTGAAAGCCTTTCAAGTTCGAAAAAGAGATACACCTAGTAGTAATCATTTTGAAACTTCTAGAGAGACTGCACCGCCATCCAAAGTCGGAAAAGGAACTGATGGAGTAAGACTACCACCTCCTTATTCTTCTTATAAGATGGAGCAATTAGAAGGAGCTACATCACAAGGAACTCAAACAAGAAGGATCCAATCAAAGGAAACATCGCAGGGAAGTCGAGCCATGGTTTTTCAACCAACTTGTGGATACTGTGGAAAAGGCAATCACACCGAAGACAACTGTTGGGTGAAAGGGCAAAAATATTTGCATTGTGGGAGTGCCGACCATCAAGTTAGCAACTGCCCAAGGAAGCAACCGTGAGAGAGTAATACTCGCCAAGGTAATGGAACTACTTCTCAACGAGCTACTGAAGGAGGGAACCAACCACTGGCGCCAACTAGAGCATATACCCTTTTTAGTCAACAGATTTTAGGGTCGACTGAGGTAGTAGAAGGTATGAATTTCAAGGACGAAATTCTTTTAAGGAGGGGAGGTTGTGAGGCGCCGTACCATCAATTTAAATAATAAATTACAAAATTCCATATTTTCATAAAAGTATTTTAGTTTGAATTATTTGATTTTCTTAAGTCAATTGTATCGGCACAAAAATTTTCAAAATGCATTTCGCACGTTTAAATTATGTTGTTAATTGCATTACTTGAACAATTAAATTTTGCTTATGAACCTAGGGTCAACCACTAGACATAAGTTTCAAATGTTAGAATATGTATTTGAGATATATAAGTGAGAGAAACCGGGGTTGTAACGTCGCGTCACGTGAATATACTCCGACGCCAGAAAAAAAAAAAAAGAGGTTTTATGTCTAATCGGTAGACTTTCTTTCATTTCTTCCATTTTTTCCCAACAAAAGTTCCAAAAGTCAACACAACCACAACCACTCATTCTTCTTCTTCTTCATCCTCTAGGCCGACCACCCCTCTCCCCTTTCCCCTTCATTTTTGTCTTCAAAATCTATTTCAAACTTCATCAAATTCCACCAAGAAAGCTTGAGTAATCTTTCACCATTCCACTTGGAGCTTGAAGGCTATCTTGCCTTGAGTGAGAGCCGAGCTTTGGAGGAGAGAGAGAAGGGTTCTTGGTGCATTCTAGATCATCTTCAACTTAGGGTTTCACTTGAGAAGGAAGAGGTAGTTTACTTCTTCACCATCTTGTTCATTTGATTCCATTTATGTAGCTTTAGGACTTTGATAAGTTCATTATTGTTCTTGTGTTGAATTTGGATGGTTGTGTGGGCTCCATGAATTCCCACAATTGTTGATGGTTGGGTGCTATGATATATATGTATGTGATGGAGTGATTGTGATGAGTTTAGGAGTTAGAAAACTAGGAAGAAAAGGAAAAAAGGCAAAACCGAGAGTGAAGAGGAGTTATGCTGCCGGTTTATTTTCTGATTTTTATGCCCTGTTTTAGCTACATATTTTCGTGAGTTTCTTGGCTGTTTTGAGAGGTGAAATGTTGAGTTTTAAGTGGACATTTTCCTAACAAAGAAACTCTCTCATTTGATGCTTTAAAAGTTCATGAAATGAGGACCAAAAATCTGGAAATTTGTCTCCAATTCTGCCCAAACTTTGCTGCCCTATTTTGGTGGTGTTTTGGTCCAAATTTTTACTATTATTTTACACCATTTGATCAAGAAATGTTGTTAGAGTCTTGGTTTTGAAAATGGAATGGAATGAGGGTTGTTTTGGATGAACCAAATGTTACAAAAGAAAAAGATTTCTGTTTGGTAGAATTGAATTTGAAAATTTCAGTCAACTTTGGTCATTTTGATCACTGCATTCCCGTAGGAGTTTTTAGCTAAATTTTGGTGAAAATATAGCTCACATACTGAGGTTTATGTGTACAAAAATTGGTGTTTTTATAGTATCATTTCGTTGCTCAAATGATACTCCAAAATTACTCTTCAAACCTAGAAATTCTGCTGTCAGGCCAGCTTTCTGCCCTCTGTTCAAATGGCTGTAATTCCTTGCTCGGGAGTCGAAATCGAGCGTCGTCAGTGACGTTTGAAACTAGACATCAAGGGATTTTCAACGGTATAAAATTTGTGTGCTAGTTCATTTTCTACAAGCTGCAGAAATTTCGGTAATTTGACTAATTTTGCAAACTAATAACACTGTGCTTTGACTACTGTTGAATCTTGCGGCTTGATTTGACTTATCTTGTAAAATGAATTTGAAAGCAAAGTCTTCTAGTAAATTGTAGTACTCTGAGTCTAGTTTCCATAACCGTAAGCCTTGCCTAATTTCGATGAGTGTAGCCATAGATATGGTCCGAACAAGAAACTGTGGTAGTGAGGTTTTGGTGATTCTAAGTAGTTGAGTTAAGGTTTTGAGTTTTAGTTGTTTGGCTAATGTTTAGTAGTTGAAATTTGGTCCAGATGACCAAGGTTTTGCCGAGGGCGAACCAACTATCGAAGTTTAACCTTCTTGCTTGCTCGCTCATTAAATTGAATCAAGGTGAGTGGTCCTTGCATGTTGTGTGAAGTACATGCTTATGTGATTAATACTTGATGTTATTTGTCCTCATAAGTGTTAAATACTTGTTCCTAGGTGAGTGTGTACTTTATCGCACTCGATCTAACTTTCATTATACTATTCAACTGTTTATTATTTCACTGTTTGTATATTACTTGTGCATGACTGTAAGCCATGTGTATTTTAACACATTAGCTGAACAATGCATTTCCCCCTTCGTTATCGACCTATTCGAGTCAGAAGCGTACTCGGTCGGGTAGGTTGGTAACTTAGGGCACTGTATGGTGTACTCGAGTATTACCACTGGGTGTTATAAGGAGGAGTAGGGGGTTGAGTGACGGACAAGATGGACTGCAACTGCTTCCAGTGGACCTTGTATCCTTTCACTGAGTGTTTTCTCATTTTATATTTTTTATAAATTTTATACTCCCAAACTGAATTATACTGAATTATTAAGTGTTTAACTGATATATGGCTTTACTGATACTATGAGTTTGCATGTTATTGGGATCACTCATTGGACCTTTAGCTCATTCCTTCCAATTTTGTTTTCCTTAGCAGGGTTTGAGAACGAGAGCCTCCAAGGATTGCACTAGGTTGTTTGATTTGGAGACTTTAAGCTTGTATTTGGATGTAATTCTTGTATTTTGGAGTATACCTAAGAAATTCCGAATGAATGAACTTTTGTAATTGCAGTCAAAATCTGGATGGTTGTGGTTATCTAATGAAGTTTAAGATTTAAACGTTTTGTTGGACTGATGGATATTAAGGTTATTTTGTTATTCGAAGTATTTGCTCACTATTGAATTGAGGATTGTTCTGAGTTCTGGTGAGAGGTGGGCAGGCGGTCCACTAATACCCTAGGGTACGCCCTAGGGAGAAGTGGGGTCGTCACAATAACATCAGTTGATTGAATCAAAACAATTTTCATATTGATTAGGTAAGAGAGAAACTGTATATCCATACATTTGTTATATAACTCAATGGATATGCATCTGTCTTGTGAATCAATAACTTTTGATCTAAAATTGCTTTGATTTGTTTGGGGCACTTCTCTTAGGATTAGAAGTAAGAAACTCTTCACAGCAAGTAAAGATGTCTTAAATCAAGACTATCACATTTGGTTGGAATGTTGGTGGGTCCTTAGAACATCTGATTAAAGAGAAAAATTGTCATAATTTCTAAAAAGTCTTATGAAGAACAAATTATTTCCAAAATTTTTGCTATGGGACTCCATCTTGAAATATTGATACCTAAATTTCTTTCACATCATTTAACTTTGAGATAATATGGTACAATGGTGTGTACCTATCTTGAAGGTCAATTTTCCATAATATGAAAAATACATATTTCTAAAGAAATTTATTATAGTATTTATCAAAATATTAAGACATTCATAAATATTATGCTTGGTAAAATTGTCAATGTTTTTCAAAACTTATTTAATATTTATGAGTTATATATCGCAAGCGACAAACTAGTGTGGGAAAATTAGATCCAAATTGGGAAAAACCATACAAAGTTGTTTCACCTCATCAAGTTGGATATTACAAGTTGGCAGATCTCAAGGGAAAAATAATCCCACGTGTATTGAGAAAAGTGTACCCTTGAACTACTTTTTATTTGTAATTTACTCATTAAACTATGAATTGTAGCAATGTAATTGCCTTCATGTATTAATTTTTAGCACTTTAGTTCAATTAACTAGAAATTAATCAAGAGTAAACGTTGATGTCAATTTTGTGGTATTCAAAATTCCTAAAGTAATTGAATTCTTTCATATTTTTCCTCCTATATTAAGTTACCCTTCACTTTCTAATCTATCTCTGTAACCATAACCCCTAGACAACCTAACAAAACTCTCCTCTCTCAACCTCTTTCTTTCTCTCTCCATTAGATTTTTATTCTCAAACAACCCTCATAGTTATTTTCCGGCTAAGTCTTGCTAAACCCTCAAAATAGTCACAACTCACAATTGTTCTCAAATTGCCAATGGCCTTCTTCTTTCTACTCTAACTTTAATTTCAAAAACAATACTAGCTTGCAATTTTGATTCATCCTTCTAAGAAAAATTATTATTGAAGTTGTGTTTGCGTATTGATTAAGGTTTTATTTATGATGTATCTATCTTGGTGGGTTGATTTGGTTTTTCTAGTTTGGTGAGTTTACTATTGGTTTTTGTTAGTGATTATAACTTCCTGATAGTTGGTTTTTGATCTAATAGGAATCCAAACTAAGTTTATGATGAAAATAGTTTTGATTGGTGAATAAGAGATGAAAGATACTAATCATTATTGAAAGCAAATTCAGAAACTCATGAAAGAAATGAGAAAGAAAGACAAAAGAAAATGAGCTAGAGAAAAGTAATTGAGAAGGCAAAAACAAATTCCTTTATACTAGCAGATGATCACTGTGCGTGGCAAACCTAGGATCAAATTACAAATATTGGTGTTATTTAATCAATGTTTTAAACTGTGTTAGAAAATGTCTTTTGCTAGAATATATTGCGAGGTTATGATCATGCTTTGACAGGCTATTCATTTGAAAAAAACTGCATAAAAGTATACAAGGGACATTTGTTTTCGATGTCTTGCTGGAGTAAGTATCGAAAATTATTTATTGTGAATCTTATAAAGGTTAAGTTTCTTCAGAAAGCTATTCTATACATTTAGTTGTCCAGTGTAGACTGATTTTTTTATTTTTCAATGGTCAAAGAATGGGTTGGAAGCTACCATCAATCAAAACATGATTGGTAGTAGCCTGTGTTAAACCTTAATGAGATCCAATACTTCTTGCAAATTGAGAAGGTTCTAATACCTGAAAATCGCATTATAAACAACACTAACAGTAATTAGCATAGGTGAACAAAATCTTGTAACTAAAGGTTCCAAATACACCGTTCTTCTTTCTCCTGATTAGTTTGCCAATTTTAATATAGTTTTAAGTGACAATGAGCTCTTGGTGGCAAAAGATAAACACACAAAAAATCATGCGTCATGTTCCCATGTTGTTGTTGGCTTCTCACAAAACTATTCATCAGTTTTAGAAAAGATGAAAACCTTCTAGAATTTCTAAGCATTTGTAGTAGTTTCATTTTCCAAGACCTAACATTGCATAGCAAAGGTATAAATGGAGAATAGGATCATAGATGAACAAATGGAGCTCTCAAATTAAATACTTATCCTCTAAAAGCAACGTGCAGGGAAGATGGTGACTTAGATTGAACTAAGTTCATATATTCTACATGATGAAATATAGATAAAAGCTATTATACCATGGGAAATGTTTCTCTTCACCATGCTTATCCAAAATTAGAATAGTGAATGTGGTCATTAATTCAGGAACAAAGACCAATGCTTCTACAAACTGCGATTGGTCTTCTGCTACAAAGACATCCCAATTATCTGTAACTTGCTTTCCATGCATTGCTGTAGTTATTGTCTTTTTTCTAGCTCTTAGAGACTTAGAGTAATCAAAGGAGTCTTCTTAATATGGACATCGTGAGCGACAAATGATGGAACTCTCTAGTGCTGGATTATGCAAACATTAAAATTCCAACGAGATATAGATAAAAAACTAATGAGCAAAACTATGTCTGGAACTCACAAAGTTATGCCAATTATGTCTACCAACAAACTGATAGAAACACACTGAGTCAATGAAGGTTTGCATAAGATCTAGCTTCATTGATGATGACACCCATTATTGCATCATTCCTTGCTCCCTATCAACTGGACAGTAAACTACAGATGTATGTGGTAGAGAATTTGTAGACATAAATGAGTTAAAAAAAAGGAATTAAGTTCTAATTTTCTGAGTCAACAGATGGTTGTAAATGTAGCATATCAAGCAACACATCTATCCATCACATGTACACTTGTTTCTTGTCTTCGAAGAACTGGATCACGTTAAATATAAGATTTCCAGAACTCTCTAATATTGGATTAGGCAAACATTAAAATTTCAACGAGATATAGATAAAAAATTAATGAGTAAAACTATGTCTGGAACTCACAAAGTTATGCCAATTATGTCTGCCTATAAACTGATAGAAACACACTGAATCAGCGAAGGTTTGCATAAGATCTAGTTTCATTTGATGATGACACCCATTGTTGCATCATTTCTTACTCCCCATCAACTGGATAGTAAACTACAGATGTATGTGGTAGGGAATTTGTAGAACATAAATGAGTTAAAAAAAAGGAATTAAGTTCTAATTTTCTGAGTCAACAGATGGTTGTGAATGTAGCATATCAAGCAACACATCTATCCATCACATGTACACTTGTTTCATGTCTTCGGAGAAATGGATCACATTAAATATAAGATTTCCAGAACTCTCTAATGTTGGATTAGGCAAACATTAAAATTCCAATGATACAGATAAAAAAACTAATGAGTAAAACTATGTCTGGAACTCACAAAGTTATGCCAATTATGTCTACCAATAAACTGATAGAAACACACTGAGTCCATGAAGGTTTGCATAAGATCTAGTTTCATTGATGATGACGCCTGTTGTTGCATCATTCCTTGCTCCCCATCAACTAGATACTAAACTACAAATGTATGAGGCAGAGAATTTGTAGAACATAAATGAGTTAAAAAAAAAAAGAATTAAGTTCTAATTTTCTGAGTCAACGGATGGTTGTGAATGCAGCATATCGAGCAACACATCTATCCATAGCATGTAACACATTTATCCATACCATGTACACTTGTTTCTTGTTTTCGGAGAAATGGATCACGTTAAATATAAGATTTCCAGAATGTAACAGCAAGAAAAGATCATTTTCACTAATGTGGTCATCGAACAAAATTCTTGCCATCCATCAGTGAATGACTGCTTGTGAAGCTTAATAGTCCATGTTTCGTAGCCTTCTCTTAGAGTTATTTCAGTGCAACAATGTTTCATTAGAAGGGTTTGAAAGTGAGCAGGTAGTGTCTGTAGTTATGTATAAACATAAGCTTTCCCGAAACTAATATGACATGCTAAAATTATGCAAAAACAGTGAAATCTGGAAAGTTTGAAGTACCTATTGAGTCTTGCTACACCTAAATAAGAACCAACATTCCTTTGAAATTCTGTTTTTGGCTGACCAACTTGATGAGCCAACACTTTTAGGGTGTTCCATTTTTATGAGTTAGAAACTGAGGAGCATGCCTATGTAGATGTGCATCTCTTGCTTTTTCTTTGCTCTATACATAAAGAAGAAAGAAGAAAAGCATTAGAAATCTATAACACTAGATTAGCTAGTTGGAGAAGTATTTGGTAGATAGTGCAGTGATATTAACTGCATTACTTAATATTTGCAGGTGCATTAGTGAGTGCAAGCAAAGTATGCCTATAGATCTTGAAACTATCATGGCATTTAATCAAAGAATATGTTGTATGGTCTGTCATCATAGTAAAAAATTAGTAATTGATAATCACAATGTACATGTTAATGCTGGTTTGACTTCTTGGAACTCTACAAAAAGTAGAATACTGAATTAATTCATATTTTATTTAAAGTAAACAATCTTAAGGTATGAATTATATAGAATGAAGATTTCATAAAACAAAATTATATGCCCAGGTAAACTTTGCTTTAATTAATGAAATATATAATAATATACAGTTTATTGAGTACACATTTTAAATTATAAATAAATAAATACATACATACAACATATATATACATAAATATATACATGTGTGAAGGTCTCAAAATTCAGATTTTATTCTAAAAATGCATAAATTTGTTTATATTGTGTTTATTCATTGAAAAATGAGTGAAAATATGTTTAAAGTGAATATTTTCCAATTTAGAGAATTTTATACGAATTATTTGCCGGTGTGTGGTTTCGGCCGAATTAAGTGTTTAATTTGGTACCGGTGTGTGATTAGTGACTTTAAATTGAAATCGAGCATATGTAGTGATATTATGGAAATATTATTAAGATTGGATAGTGTTGGAATGGAGTAAAACAGTGTAAGTTAGACTGTTATGCGCGACGCGACATAAAGTGCTCAAAAAGCACTTTTCCTTAAATTAAGGAAAAGGCTTCTTTTTGTCCCCTTTTGTCTTGACTTCTTGCACCCTTTGAGCTCATTTGCAGCTGCAACATTGAGAGGGTAGAGAGAGAGAGTGCTGAGAGAGTGAGGAAGAAAGAGAGAGAGAGAGAGAAAGCTTGCTAAAATCTTCCATTTCTTCTTCCTTCTTGGCTTGATTCATCAAGCCACCATTGAAGACCATCATCTTCTCCATCTTGGCAGCCTTGAGAGAAAGGGAAGAGAGAGGAGTTGGTTCAGTTTTTTTGAAGAAGAAAGAGAGGAAAAAGCTTGTGGTTGATCATCCATCTTCTTCTTCATCTAGCCACTTGAAGTTTTGGAACTTTGGTCAAGGATTTTGGGGTTGTATTTCCTCCTCCTTGGCAGCCATGTGTAGGTGAGAAGAAGAGGGGGGAAAATATGAAAATTGGAAGAAAGAAAAGAGGAGAAAGAAAGCTTGTGGGTGTGTCTTGATCTTGCTCTTGAAGTTTTGTGAGAATCCACCAACAAAGTTAAAGGATCGTGGGTAAAAGTTGAAGCTTTTGGAGTTTGCTAAACTTGGGAGCATTCTTGGGAAGAGGAACTCACAAGATCTACCTTGATCTTGTTGGATCTTGATAGATCCGGAGGTATAAGTTTCAAAACTACTAGATATAGCTTTATTAGTGTTAAATATCATAGATCTATGGTTTACTTTGGTAGAAATGGTTATATTTGAAATGATGAAGTTGGACTCTTGAAATCCCAACCTAGGTAGCGGATTTGAGGTGGCCTCTAGGTAGTGGACTTGAGGACTTGATTGGAATTTGAATGATATTTGTGAAATTTGTCATGATATGGTTAGAAATTAGGGTTGTATTATTGGAAATTGTGATAGAAAAATGTATGAGACGGCCAAACCCATGCTTGGTAATTTCCATGTTTGATTTCGAGATTTTGTGATTATTCTTGATGAATTTCTGTCTAAGAAAATGCATTTTATGTTCAATTATGAATGTATGAATTTTAAAAGATGAAAAGTGAAATGTCTCGTGAACGTTTGAGTGAAAAATGTCATTTGAAGGAATTTGAGGGTTTTACAGTATTGTGACCAAATCTTATGAATTTTGAAAATAAAGATATGGTTTGAAGTGTTCTAAAGTTATGTTAAAATATTGACAAAGAGTAAGTGTTGAGTTTTGTGATAAAAGTGATTTTGAGGTGATAAATCTCAACTATTGTTTTTAAATTATTTTAGGGAGTGTGCAAGGAACTGAATTTGATCCTTACGTGGAAGCTGAACCCTACTATTTCGGTGAGTTTCCATGCTTATTACGTGTTTACGTGCAAATGATTGTAAATGTGTTTAATGAAGTGAATGTCATGTGAAACATGGTTTTGGACCCTCCGATGGGGGTGGTGTGTACTTTATCGCACCTACCCCATTTGAGTGAAAATAATTGTGAAAGTGTTTTGAAATGACTGATTGTAAAAGTGTAGTGTAATGACTTATGTGTATTTGTGAAATGTCGGGAATTCCTGAGACCTATCGGTGAGACTTTCGATTCGAGCCGGAGGCTAGGCCAAGGCCGAAGAGAAAGTTACGAGCCATAGGGTTCTATAAGTGAAGTGACGTGCACTCGGGACTTGGCATTTGGACTCGTCCCGGAAAAAGAGAAATGTACGATGTACAAACAAAGTGAAGTGAAGTGAAGTGTTATAAAGTGTTAAGTGTTTGGAGTCGGACCCGGTGGGGGTTTTGGTGGAGTAAGGGATAAGTAATGGTCTACATGGATTGTACTTGTAAAAGTTGACGGAGTATCAACTACCTGGTTCATGGACAAGCTTTGTGGAATTTGGCTCCTGAGAGCCCCAGTATCCTTCTTTGAATGTTAAAAGCTTTCTTACTTGTTTATTGTTAAATTCAAATTTGAAGTGAAATGTACTATGTGCTAAGTGTCTTGCATGTTTTTGGGAATTCACGAGCTTTTTAGCTCACCCTTTTTCTATTTGTTTTCCTTAGCAGGAGATGAGTACCCAAGTGGAGAAGCCAACCCTTAGAATTAGGGTTTACTTATGATGAATGTTTTGAGAACTTGGAATTATGGTTATTGAAAGCTTTTGTAATATGAACTTGAATGTATTGATAGAGGATTAATGTACTCTGAGTCTGTAATTTGAAGTTATGGAATTGTAAGACATTATTCCTTTTATATTGTGTTCGGAGTTTTAGTTAATAAATTATATGATTGTTGAGTGAATGAGTCCTGACGAGAGTTAGGCAGGCGGCCGCTGATACTCTAGGGTACGCCCTAGGGAGAGGTGGATCGTCACAATATGTGTGTTTGTATTATGTATAATGAAAAAAATAATAACTACTTCTTTGAATAAAGGCTAATAGAGAGCTTGTCCTATGACAAGAAGCGAAATCAATAAAAAGGAGACCTTTGATGTATAAGTTTTTTAATAAAGTTAAAGGTACAATTATATACACATACATACATACATATATCTATATATATATATATATATTTATTTAAATACACACCCACCCATCCTCCCCCGAAAGATTGAAGAAATGCACAAGAACCAATGCTACTATAGTACTTGATTTGGGCACTAACTAGGAGAAAAGTGAAAAGTTATCAAAATTTTAGTATAGGCTAAGAATGTGTTTATAATTCTCTCATTAATTCAATGATCTAGCTAACATCAGTAATTATTTTTCAAAAAAGATAAAATAAGCGGTATTGTATTGACCATTATGTGATTTATATATACAAATTTCACTAAGTTTGTAACTATGATTGGCATTTATATTTTTCACAAATTTAGGCATTTGTCACATGGCTATACCTAGTTCTATTTTAGTTGAGCGTAGGTCATGGGATCAAATCCCATCATGACCTGCATTCAAAATTCCAAATTTCCTAAAAGTTTCGCCAGCAGGTGCATAACACCTATTTGGACTGGTGGTTTCATCCCCCGGGATTCTCCTATTGATCTCATATATATATATATATATATATGGGTGGCTATGGTTCCAGAACTACCAGTTCTGATTTAAAAACCGACAGTTCCAATTCTTCTGAAATGTGAAACCTGAACCGACCCTTATAGGGACGATAACGGTTACGGTTCCGATGCGGTTATGGTTTCAATTTCTTACAGTTCTACTTCTGGTTCTAGTTCTTCTAGTTATGTTAAACTACGTGTTATTATAAAATTGATTTTAAGTAAATATGGCAATGAATGTAGGAAAAAATATGAAATTTTTTGTATTATCATTTGGCAAGAAAAAAGAAAAAAATACATATATTTTTTATTTAACAAATTGCTATTATTTATCATAATGGCTAATCAAACTCAAAGAATCATCAAATGCTAGGTTAATAGTTTGATTAATTTAACTTTAACACTTTGACCAGATTGGATTTGGATCTAAATCAGTTATATTATATTTACTAATGAATTGGGATAATAAACTGATGGACTAAAATAGATACTATTGGTGTGCTAACTATTAAAATTGAACTTTCAATTGAGACAAAAAGATCAAACTGCTCAGGATATAAGTGTATTCTTAGATGGTTTGAATGGTTCTTGAACTACCGGTTCCGGTTTCAATTCAAGTTTTTTGTGAACCTGAACCTTAACCTTTAGTTTCGGTTGTGGTTTTGGCTCCAATTTCTCAAATCCGGTTCCGGTTCCGATTCAATAAACCGCCGATCCGATTTTGGTCCAATTTCAATTCAAATCTAAACCGTGGCCATTCCTATATATATATATGAAGAAATCCTAACGTATAATAGAATTGAAATTTATTCTACAAAAAGGGTGATTATGGTGATTGATTATGACATAGGGTCTTTGCATTCAGTAAATGGAAGTTCGTAACTAATAGCATATGTAAATATTCAATCGTTAAAATGCAATATTCCAATGCGAGTTCTCATAAATTTTTTATTTCTTTCAACTTCAACTCTAGAGAAGAGCTAAAGACATTATATGAAGAAAACAATAAAATTGAATTCATATTCCTAATAGAAATCCTTTTAACCAATAAGTTTGATCTACAAAAGACTACAACTTAGAAATTTTATATCGGATAATGAATGGCAAATATCAACATACTATTGTTGGTGAGTTTGTAAGAAGATTTATATGCCATGAAAGTTGAAAAAGATGGAAACACACTAAAAGAAAACAGGCTTTTTGCAATGCTTTTGGTGCCATACAAGAAAATAGTGCTGCAAATAAGTGGCAAATCCCAAATTGTACTACAAATTTCACAACAGTTCATAGTTTTTATGCCACTAATTACGGCACAAATGAAAAACAACAAAATCTCTTGCATAAACTACATCATTTTAATAATGTCCAAAAAAGAAAGAAAAAAAGAAAAAAATGACATCGTTTTAGTATTATTGCAGAACCAATTCTTCTATCTCTTAAACTTTCTTTCTTCTATTTCCAATCCAATTCAAAGCTAAACCCCATTACTAAAACTGGGAGTAGTTCATCACAGAAGAAAAGGAATTCTCTACTGCAATCTCTAAAAACCGAGAGCTGATTTTCTGGTAAAAATCTTCAAAAATCCGAAATTCTCACCATCTCCAATTCACTCTCCTCCATGACCAACCAATCTCAAAAGAAATTTTTCAAGAAGATTTGAAGTGCATCTAGGAATCGAGTTTTGCTTTCAGCTACAATAATATTCTTCCTTCGCAATTTTATTAATATGATTACACTAATAGTACTCTAAATTTTGTAAATTCTAGTTCCTTTTTGCCTTTATTTTCGACAGCAAATAATCGGCAATTTGTTTCTATGGTAAACGTTCATTCATTTTCTTATTTCCTAAGCCTATTTTTCTATTTTTTTTGTTGCCATTTTCCATCTCTATTTTGGGGATTAGGTTAATTAAACTCAAAGGAGTTCTCAATTAGCTTTCTTATTTAGGTTAAATTTAAAAATCTTTCATTTTATCTAAAAACTTTCTCTAATTGTATTAAATTTCTTGGCTTACTTTTGTCTAAATGAAATATGAGAAGTTTGAAATCAATGTTTCTGCTTAAATTATGAATTTTAAAACAATATTATGGTTTGGTAGATGAGTTAAAATGAGTTATATGCTTCCTTTTTTCTCTCATAGATATGTTTCTGTTCTTCGACTTCTTGCATAAGGATTAGATTTTGGTCAATATTGGAAAAGATTTGGACACTTCAAAAATTTGAGTAGAATTGTATAATATTTTGAATCATATAGGTGGTAACTGACATTTGCAGAGTAGAAATTTTGATTTAGCACAGCACTAATGATTATATATTAATAGATGACGTTAATGAAATAATGAAATTTACTAACTACTAGTGGAGTTATAGAACATGTCACTAAAAAAAAACTTTGAGTTATCGGATTGTGTCGAATAGGCAATAAAAGTACCAATATTGAAGAACTAACTGTGCTATGTTTGTTGGCTAGGATTGTTATGTTGAATTCTTGTCTAGTAGCAACTGTATCTACTTGTCCAGTGGAATGGCCACAACCATGGATAACCATTAGGCATTTTTTCTGAGGGCCTAACTAAATGTCCTGGATTTGTGTAATTTATACAACATTTGGTGTAAAGTTATACAGTGTTGGTTTGATTCAGTGAGATTTGTGCAATTTTTACAACTTTTGATTTAAAGTCATACAATGTTGGTTTAATCATGAATTCTACCCCATTGAATTATATAAGTTGACAAATTTCATAATCATCCAATACATTGTAAGAGTTTACACTAAGTGCTATAAGAATTACGCTAGGTGGAGCTCAACTGAAGAGGCCCAAGATCCTACTAAAAATAGGAAAGGTTAGTTGTATTTGAGAAGCAAATATAGGAGGTGAAAGAAACTTAATTGCATTTCTGAATACAAGGATACTGGAGAGCTCCCTTAAGGCTTCCACAGGCTTCAAACCACCAGACCTAGATGCCCTGTGCATCTCTACTAAGTTAGCAACTACCATTGCACAGTTTGACTTTTCTCTTCATGTACCTCAAACTGGTGATGGCACTAGCAGTACCAAGTGTTTCATCTCCAGGTCTACAACAAGGCTGATTTTGGCGAAGTCATGGCTTATCCATGTAAAACATCTTCTAAACCCACATTCATCTGATTGTAATCTAACCCTCTCGTATCAAACACACAAAATCCACTTTGGACCAATCTTACAACAATATGTTCTTCCAAGAACATTGTTCCATTGTGATGAGAAGATCCACCTATGTCCCATATGTAAGACATAGGACATATTAGTAAATCACACTAACAAACCAAACCAAAATGGTATAATCTATAAACATGTGAATTGTCAAATTAACTTTCCCAATAGCACCATTTTATGAGTAGTTAATCATGATTTGACCCATAAGCGAGTGTCTAGTGCATGATGAAACTAGCTCATCTGTTGTTCTTGTTCGAGTGCCGTCACATTGAATCTACAGTCCAAAATCAAAGTAGCCTCTGAAAGGATTCTCAATGTCATCAAGAGCCCTTATCTTTCATTCATTCTGTAATACTGATACTAGAACCTGATTTTTCTTGTATGATAGTTTGGTCTATCTATATAAACAAATATGCTCGTGATCATTTCAGTTGACTTTTTCCTGTATTAATCTTCTATAACTCATCTCTCACCTCAACTACAGCTCATAGAGTAGTTGGACCAACATTTGGAGTATGCATAGACCCTACATCTAGCTCAAACTCTGTTTCTCAACCTAATTGCCAATCTAAATCACATGATTCCAATCCAAATTCAAACCCAGTAGCTCATAGAGTAAGTGGAGCAACACTTGGGGAGTAAATCGATACTATGAGCTCAAATTCTACAACTCAGTCCAACTCTAAAGCCACTTCATAGCAGTTTCACTCTGCTGATTCTCAACTAAATTCCTATCCTAGTTCACATGCCTGTTAAGGCTCTCATTCTCAATCACTAGTAGACCATCATAAGCAATCAAATTCCTTTGATAACAACCATTCTGAAGCTGGATCAAGTTCTTCATATAATTGAGAAGATTTAAAGAATGGATTTGATAGTTCCTTTGATGATGATGATTCTAGTCAAGAAGGTCAATCAGAAGATAAAAGACTATGACAGGTAAATTTGAGTCTAGCAGACCTTAATATAAGTTTTTTTTCTTTTTATATACAGGAGATAATAATGGTAGAGGACTAGACAAACGAAGTACGGGTTGGGGTGGTGGAAAGAAATTAGAGTTAGCTTGGAATACACGGGGCCAAGTAATTGGTCCTAATGCTGCACAATATATAAGTCAAGTAGGAATCCTAGTAAAGGATGGTAACAAGTTATGACTCACATGAACAAATTAAAGGGCCTTGCCTGAAGGATCTAAGGAGAGATTTTGGGAAGATATTAAGGTATTTTGACTCATTTCAGCTTTTTTGTTCTTTTTATTTCATACAATCTTGTAGCTTGTGAATGTTTGAACTTTTGTTTTGTAATTATTAATAGAGAAATACAAATCTTGATGACACATGCAAGAAATTATAGATGAGGGCAGTCAGTAAATTGTGGAGAGAAAGGAAATAAAAAATGAAGAGAATGTATTTCACTCCTTATAGGAAAAGCAAGTCATGGCTATTAGCACATTGTCCTCCAAGAGTTGAGGAAGACTAATAGTCTATTCTGGTTGAATAATGGAGTTTAAAAGATGTAAAGGCATGTATCAATTGTCACTTCTCTTTTGCTCTTAAATTCAATTCCATTGCTTTTATGATTTGGATTTGAGTTAACTTTCTCTCTATTTTAATTTGTACATCATTAGAAGCAAAGCAAGATTAATAGCAAAAATCGAAAGAAGCAGAAGATGCCATATCGAACAGGATCAAAGGACCATGCAAACCTCAGAGAAAAGGTATATTAAATTCTAACACTTATGTTTGTAGCAATTTTTCTAGAAAATAGTTTTATTTAGAAACATTAACACTTTAGTTGGTACAGTGAATATCTGGTAGTTTTGGATTAAAACTGAAAAAGTGTGACAGCTCCACCTCCCCCTAAGGCGAACCAAAGGGTTCGGCGAGCCGCCTGGCCAGCTCTCGCCAGGACTCACTCACTCAAATGACTAATAAGCCTTCGAAAGTGAACGTAATTAACCATTTCAATCCAAACCACAAATAATAACATTTCTAAATTCAACTTGTAAGGGCCTCAAAAATTTATTTTTAAATATTATTAGTATTTATTATTTTAAATATTGTTAATATTGTCATCAGTTTATTTGATTATTTTAATATCGTACTCAAACATATTTTTCAGAAAATTTAAATGGAAATTCATTTTTATTTTTGGGAACCCAATTTTTTTTTAATTTATTTCACACTTATTTCCTCGTTGATTTTCAACATTTCATTATTTTATTTTAAACTTCGCCCTTTTAGTATCAATTAGACAGAAAATGAGAAAAACACATTTTTCGAGATAAAATTCGGGAATGACTTAAGTAGTGCTGGAATGTAAGGATGATCACCGTAGGTTAGAAATGTTATCCAGTGACTAGAGGTGAGATTAAGTAGGGTTTTGAAACCTTAAAACCCTAGTTGGACAAATTTCCCGAAAGTTAGGATTTTAACCTGCGACTGTTTACCCATCTAATTTCCCCCAATTCACTTCAATTTTTCCTTTTCTTCTCTCTCTCTCTCTCTTAGCCGAGATTGTCCTTTAAATTGCAGCCAAGAGAGTTAATTATTTTCCCTCCAAAATTGCTAGCAAAACTACTATTTCCATTTGGACTTTTGACCCTTAAAAACTTGTCTTGTATTTCTTCCATTTATTTACAAAACTACTACTCAAACATTTCATTTTTTTTTCCTTCCTCTTTGGCCGACTCTCTCCTCTTTTCCTTCCCTTGAAATTTCAGCATTTTCTTCATCCATTTTCCTCCCAAAAATCAACCACAATCAAGCCTTAATCTTGGCTCAAGCTTGAAGCTTGGTGTAGAACTTGAAGAAGGAAGCTCTTGGGTGGTTGAAGCTTAGTTCTTTGGAGGTTTTCTTGCTAAGTTCTTGGAAGAGGTAAAACCCTAGAAGCTTAATCTTTGTTCATTCTTTAAATTCCAAGCATGAAATTAGGATTGGGATGTTGATGGGTTCCTAGAACCTTGACTAGAGTTGGTTTTTGGAATTTCAAGTTGTTAAGCTTTTTTTAATTTGCATTTGATGATTATGGTTGATATGTGGGCTCTTGGAATTCCCACAAAATGTGTAAATTTGTTTACTAGAATTGCTAAATGATGAAATGTGTGATGACCCACCTCTCCCCAGGGCGCACCCTAGGGTATCAGCGATCGCCTGCCCAGCTCTCGCCAGGACTCACTCACTCAGTCATCAAAAAACTTATTAAACTAAAACTCCATACTTAATATACAAGGTACAATACTTAACAAATTCACAACTCCCAACTGCAAATTCATAGTACATTAATCATTCATCCATACAATCAAATTTCATTGTACAAAAGTTCTCAACATTCATAATTCTAAACTCTTCAAAAACATCAAAACAAGAAGAACCCTAGTCTTAAGGGTCGGCCTCTTCATCAGGGATCTCATATCCTGCTAAGGAAAACAAATGAAAAGGGTGAGCTAAAAAGCTCGTGAGTTCCCAAAAACATGCAATTCACATAACACATAAGAACATTCACTCAACAAGATTTCACTTGAATTTAAATCAGATAAGAAAGCATTTAACAATACAAGTATGGATACGGGGCTCTCAGGAGCCAAAGTCCACGTCGCTTGTCCACGAACCAGTAGTTGACACTCCGTCAACTGCCACTATTACCATGTAGAACTCCACTTCCCTTTTTCTCCTCCAAAACCCCACCGGGCCCGTTCTCCAAACAGTACAGTGGGTAATAGTTCAGTGGTTAACAGTACAGTAGTTAACAGTTCAGTAGGTAACAATTCAGTGGTTAACAGTACAGTAGGTAACAGTTCAGTGGTTAACGGTACAGTAGATTTGAGTACTCTCCATGAGGGACAAGTCCATACGCCAAGTCCAGAGTACTTTTCAGTTCAGTTCAGCCAGTAACAGTGGTTGGTTGCTCTTTTAGGAGACAGGTTCGGTTCCAGAACTCAATCTCGAGCACAGTACAGTGGTCTAAGTCACTGGGCTTTGTGACATTGAAATAACCCTATGGCTCTTCCCTTTCTTCTCGACCTAGGCCTAGCCTCCGGCTCGAGTCGAAGGGTTCACCGATAGGTCTCAGGCATTTCCTGACCTTTACAAACACATGCAGTCACTAAGTGGAACTGTAACAGTCATTCATTTCAGTTTGCGTTCATTTCAAAGCATTTTCATAGTCGTTTCACTCAGATAAGAGTAAGTGCGATAAAGTACACACTACCCTATCTGAGAGTTCAAAACCAGTTTTCACAGTACAATCACAACAGGAAACATCATTACAGTCATTTCACATAAACACATAACAGGCATGGAAACTCACCAAAGTAATAAGGCTCAGCCTCTACGTATGGGTCGAATTCACTTTCCTCCTCAAACCCTAAACAAGTAAAAACAGTGGTTGAGGATTCTGTTCTTTCATTCATTAATCAAAACAACTCATTTCCCCCTTGTTAGTTTTCAATCAATGTTTTCCCAAAAATTCTCTCAAGGGAACACTTTCATTTAAAATACGATGTTTCAAACGAATCTTTAAAAAATCACCATCTCATTTCAAAAACCACACGTTACCGATGTACTCACTAAGCACTTTTCCACATTTTCTTTCATAAAGCACTCAGGTGAAAATTATCAACCCAAAATCACTTTTAACACAAACTCAACATTTCCTTCTTGAAAATGCTTTAATATAACTTTAAAACACTTTAAACTATAACCTTTCTTACAAAATTCATTAAAGGAAACCATAACACTACAAAACCCTCAAATGACATTTTTCACCCAATTTTCATGAGAAATTCTATTCTTTATCTTTTCAAAAGTCATACACCGATAAATGTGCATATCATATATTTTCTTAAACAGAAATTCATCACATCTGAATACAAAATTTCAAAATCAAACATAGAAGTTTTCAAGTGTGGTTTCGGCCATTTTAATCATTTTTCCTTCAAACTTTTCAACAACTAAAACCCTAATTTCTAACCATATCAAGGCAAGTTCACAAATAACAATCAAATTCCCAATCAGGTCCTCAAGTCCGCTATCTAGAGGTCACCTCAAGTCCGCTACCTAGGTTGGGATTTCAAGAGCCCAGCGTCATCTTTTCAGATGAGATCATTTCTTTCAATATTAACCACAGATCTACACTAATCAACACTAATAAAGCTAGATCTACAAGATTCGAGACTTATACCTTCGGATCTATCGAGATCCAACGAGATCCGACGAGACCCAATGAAATCCCTCAAGCTTTCTTTCAAGAAAGTCGCTTCCAAGCCCAGTAAACCTCTCAAGCCTCGATCTTTACCCAAGATCTACGGATTTCGACGATGATCTACAACTCCAAGCCCACGATCAAGCAACACATCACTCGATCAAGCCTTGTTTCTTCACTTTTCTCTTCCTTTTTCCCCTCAAGAACTTTGGCCCTCACTCTCTCTCCTCTCTCCTTGGTTCGGCTAAAATAGGAAGGAAGAAATCAAGCCCACAATCCATCCATCAAGTTTCATAAGCTCAAGATTCTAGTTGAAGAAAAATGGAAGATTTTTACCACAAAACTCACCTTTCTTCCTTCCTCCAAAATCGGACCAGCCCTCTCTTTTCCTGCTCTCTTTCTCGGCTGGAAATGTGAAGATGATGGTGGCTTCAAGGGTGCTTGAAAGTGGAAGAAAGGAAGAAGAAAGAAATGGAAGAAACTAGCACTATTTCTCTCTCCCTCTCTCCCTTAGAGCTCTCGGCTCTTTCTGTCTCTATCTCCCAAATGTGCAGCTGAAAATGAAGTGTGAAGATTGCAAGAAGTCAAGCCTTTTTAATGGCAAAAAGTGCTTTTCCTTGTTTCAGGGGAAAAAGTGCTTTTTGGCACTTTATGTCGCGTCGCTCGCGGCAGTCTAACTTACACTGCTCTAGTCCATTCCGACACTGTCCAAACTTATTAATATTCTCAAAATATCACCACTTATGCTTAATTTCAACTTAAAGTCACTAATCACGCTCCGGTAGAAAATTAGACACCTAATACGGCCAAAATCGCACACCGGCAAATAAATCGTATAAAATGCTATAAATTGTAAAATATTCAATTTAAACATAATTTTACTCATAAATAAATAAATAAACATAATATAAATAGTATTATGCATTTTTAAAATAATTTGGAATTTCGAGGCCCTCACAAAATGTGTATGCATATGTTTGATTTGTGGGTTGGAAATTGGAGGAGAAACCTCAAGGGGAAAACCGAGAAGGAGGAGATGATTTGGGGGTTGAATTTTGCTGATTTTTCCTTAATTTCGTGGCTGCTATTTTGTACATTTAGGGGCTGATTATTAATGCTTGAATGTTGAGGTTTAAGGTATTAAACTTTCCCACAAAAAGCCCTCTAAAAATGGTTGCAATAATGGTTATTAAGTTGGAGCAAAATCTGGAAATTTGAAGTAGCATGCTGTCTGAAATTTTGGGGCTGTTTAGTGCAAAAGTTTGATAAAAGCTTTCATCATTTTTGACCACCATTAGGCTTAGGAAGGTTGAAACTATCTTGGGTTCGAAAATAGGGTCAATTGGTGGTAGTTTAGGTATGTTAAAAATGATTAGAAGAAGAAGATCAAAACTTCACTGGTTCAAGGCAATTCACTGAGTGAACTTTGGCTGATTAGAAAGCTGTCTTCCCAAGGGAATTTTTAGTTGAATTTTGGTATGAACTTAGCTTATATATGGATGTATTGGTGTACCAAATTTGGTAATTTTTAGACATGAAATCGTCACTCAGACAGGGCTTTAAACTCTGTCCTGTATGTTCGAAACCCAGAAATTTCAGAAATTTGAACCCCCTCTGTTTGAACTGTTATAATTTCATGATCAGGTGTCAGAATTGAGTTCTGTCAGTGGCTGTTGAAACTCCTTATATAGTACTATATTGTGTATGAATTTTAGAGGCTAACTAATTTTCTGTAATTTATGGAGAATTTTCAAAGTAGCCTGGATGGCCAGCCTGATATGCCCTGTCTCTGTACTGTAGCTGTCTGTTGAACAAAAATTTGGGCTAATTCCGTCCAGAATTTTAATTTAATGTCTTCTACAAAGTTTTAGAGCTTTCAAATAGGTTTCCAACGGTACCAAATGTACAAAATTCTGACTTGTATAACTTGAGTTATGATTTTTCAAAGTTTTCAGCTCGAATTAAGGAAATTGTCGAACTTTCTACTTTTTGAAATAAATTTGGTCGGTGAACTAGGAAAACTTATTTTCGTTCTCTTTTAATTATTTTAGGGCAAAGTGCTGATTTTGCAACTGATCAAAACTTGGACTCCGACCCCTACTTTGTCGGTGAGTTTCCCAATGCATGTTTATTGCTTTAATTTACGAACTTAGTGCGTGAATGTGCTATGTGACTTGTTACGTGCTTATGTTGAAACTGGAAACTGTTGAACTACTCACCTAAAGGAGAGTATACTTTATTGCTCCCTTTTTGTAGAGTCGGTAATTTATTTGTTTGCATGTATTGAATTTGGGAGATGGAAATGTGTTATACAATATCTCTTGGCCGAGTGCCTTGAGTGATTTACTGTTACTGTTCACTGTTTAAAATTTTGGCGTGCGGGCCCGGTAGGGGGAGTTTGGTGGTTGGAGTTTGGCGTGAAGAGTCGTCTACTTGGATTGAAAGTTGACGGAGTGTCGACTACTATAAATGCTCTAGAAATGTGGAATTTGGCTCCTGAGAGCCCCCGTATCCTCAATGTGTGTGAACTTGATTTGTTTATGTGTTTTATTTATTTACTTTTACTTTTACCGCTTTAAGTGCATGTGCATGAATTTTGGAAACTCACGAGTTTTTTAACTCACCCCCGCTCCCGTTTGTTTTTCCTTAACAGGTGACAAGAATCCTGAGGCGTAAATAGGGCTAGTTCTTGTCCTTTTGACTTTTATCTCGAATTTGGAGAAATGTTTTGTATATTCTTTTGGTGATGTATATTTTAGAATTATGGAAATGTACTAAAATCTGGCTCAAGGATTTTAAATATTTTGAGTGGGAAACTGTAATTCTAAGATTTGACAGTATTGTACAATTTTAATATTAATGTTGCTATGATTGGAGGTTTTACTCGTTTAAGTTAGTATCTTTTCATGCGTGAGTCCTGGCGAGAGTTGGGCAGGCAGCCCGCTAACCCCTCTGGTTAGCCTTAGGGGGAGGTGGGGCTGTTACACAACTTACAACTCAAACTCTCAAATTACCATAAACCATCAAATTCATCTATTAATTTCAATCTTATACAACGCGAGAAAATCCTACAAAAATACTAGCTTCCTCGATTCACATGCCACACCTCGAAACCTGTTAAGGAAAACAAATTGGGGTGAGCTAATGCTCAGTGAGGCCAAGAAAACATGCAAACATGCAGGCTCAAGAAAATTACACATTTATTAAACAAGATAAGTAACCAGAACTTTTGAACAAGAATACAAATACAGTATTTAATTACACATTAAATAAAGGATACAGGGGCTCTCAGGAGCCAAGTTCCACGAATCTTGATCACATTCCAAATACTTGACACTCCGTCAACTTTCTTATCCATGTAGAGCTCCACTTGCCAACCATCTCCGTCCACCGTTGCACCCCCCAACCGGGCCCGCTCGTCAAAATAGAAAATTTGGTAATACTCGAGTATACCTAGGTAAGTAGTTGGCGAGCGCACTCCAACCGATGAAAATATGTAAAGACCCATGATTTACCAATCCCTCAGCCAAGCCCTTGCCGGCCCGAGGTAAAAGGTTTATCAATGAGGTTTTGGGCGTCCCCAACAGGTTTAAATAGTAAGTAAGATGATGAGACAACGCTCAATCATCAAACAAGTACAAGTACAGGTCAGGCAAGTCATTTCAAGTGCAACAAGTATAAGCAAGCAAGTCAGGTCAAGTAAGAGAGGTCGGACGAGATAAAGTACACGTCCGCCTCGACAAGTTTAATACTACGATCAATTTAAACAGGTAACAGGTCAAGCAAGTCAACAAATCATGCACTTGACACTTACCAAATAACAGAGAGCAAGCGAGAAAATTCAGGAGGTCATACAAGCGTCTCGGTGTCCACGTGATCACCTGAGATATGAAAATCCATTTTCAAACGTGAAATGACGTGATATGCATATACTCAATGCTAAAACTCTCGAGAAACATTTATAAACACTTAAAATAGCAAAAGGAGCACATGCATGGGCGTAAACGAAAAACGGACGAGATAAGATTCAAAACGGAAAACACACACTAGAAGGTGTGAAAGGCAGATTTGACACCTTGAGCTATTTTGATCATAACTCATGGTACGAGTGTCGGATTGAAGTGTACGAGGTACTGTTTCGAAGCTAAGAGAACAACCTATAACTTTCATGAAGACAGATTCTGCTCAGATTCACTCTTTCTAGGTCAAAAATGCGGAAATAATTCCAGAAATTTTAATGTCAGAATTTCCGACAGGCTCGATTCAAACGATCATAACTCAGCGCTCACAAATCGAAATCAAGAAATTCTAGATGCGTTGGAAATTGAGAATGAAGGGCTATAACTTTCACGTTTTGGCCAAAAGCCAAATCACAAAGGATCGACACGAAAAACGAAGCCAAAGCCGCTGCCTGGACAACCCTGTTTCCTGCTCTACGCCTAAATGTGTTTCAGGCACCCAAAACGCACACATGCAAATCCATTGACTCGAATGCGATAACAAACATGCAAATGCAGCCCTTACACATCCCATATTGCCCTCGACACACACAAACACACACATATAACAGTCCAAGAAATTAAACAAAACAGATTCACCCCAAATTCCTCCCTCAAGCAGGTTTCCCCCCTTTGGGGTTTATGTGTCCATTTCAATCAACCAATTCCATATAATCACACACCATACATCATGAGCTTGCTAGTGGGAATCCAAGAGCCCACACAACAACTTAAATCAACATGCTAGTGGGAATTCAAGAGCCCACACAACAACTTAAACCAACATGCTAGTTAACCAACAATCCAAGCATTAACTTCTAACATTAGAACTTGAAATCAAAACCCTAACCCTAACCCTAACTCAAAATCATGGCTAGGCATAAATACATCGAAATCAACCAATCTAATCCATAGAATCATCCCATAAGCTAAGTATAAGCATGAATCAAGCCAAAAGAACCACAAAATCCAACAATTACACATTATCCATCAAAATTCCAGGTTGCATATAAGGAGAAATATACCTTCTTGGCTTATGTTTTTGATGAAATTACAAGCCCAAGTTGGTCCACTTATCCTCCTAACTCAAGCTTCAAGATTGGATGGTTAACATTTGCAAGAATTCCCCAAGCTTTTCTTCTTTTTCCTCTCTTTTTTTTTTCTCTTCTTTTTCTTCTCCTTTCCCACGGTTTTTTTCCCCTCTTTTTTTTCTTGCTTGGCCGGTTCTCCTTAAGCTATAACATGACTAATAGATAAGACCATAGAGATATTTAGCGTTAGTCAAGGGTTGGTCAAAAATGTCATGCCAATTCAACCCAGCAACTTAGGCTATTTTCCACTCTTGCCTACATGATTTCTTTTCCTATCAAATTAGTCCATAGGTACTCAATTTAACCTAGCCTATCAAAGCTTAATCACACTTACTTAGGCCACTAATCACCCAATTACCCTAATAACTCTCGTGCGCGTACAAATTCACACTGAAAATTCATGAAATAACAAACATTGATTTGTACATATAATTAGGGTTTCGAGAAAATATACTAGGGTTGGTACTTTTAGGGTTTAATTTACCATTAAGATGTAAACAAATTAAGATTTTATCGAAATTTAGGGTTTTCGTAGCAAACTAGGGTTTAAATTTCAAATTAGGGTTTTTAGACGTGTAAAACAAAATAGTTAAATCAAAACACTTTGAGAAGTAAAACAAACCATATAAACGTTTACACCTTGGCAAACAATAATCACTATAATTAACATTATTTAATATTTTCCAAAAATTTGGGAAAAATCGGGGCCTCACAAAAAGAGCCTTCGAAACTTGACATTTTTATTCATTCGAGACAAAGAAAACAAATGGATGAGTTGAATTTACAAACAATTGTAAGAGTAGCTTTTAGTCTTTTTTTTATTTGTCTCACTTCATAAATAATTCTTTCTTCCATCTATTTTTCAATTTAGACAACTACGAATGTGGAGGTACAAAAACTACTAGAAATATCCAAAGATCATACTTCTGCGGAAGTTATGCTATATAAAAATATCTTTGGACCTAAAAAACCAAGTGGCCTACGTACTTATGGCGTAGGTGTGACTCCAAAAGACGTATATAGGACATCGGATGATATGACTGCTATACAAAAGAAAGCATTTGATGATGAACTAAATGAGAAAGTGGAAATAATACGTGGCAAATTGCGAGAAGAAATGAATACTAAGTTGGCAGATTTTAAGGAGGAGTTGATTGCTCAGTTTGAAGCAAGAATGGTTTGAAATAATTATTTGGTAAAATATTATAGTTTTTGCTAATTTTTTATTACTTTATTTACTATTTATATCTGTTCTTCCAAAGGGCATCCACATGTGAATTGGCATCATCACAAAGAAGAGAAATGAATGTAGTAGAACAATCTCGGATTTGGGACTCATTAGAGGTCGTGTATTAATTCATACAATTCATTTTTGTGTTCAAAATATTTGAAATATCAGCAGCTATGGCCTGATTTTCGTTTCTTAGAAAACATTTTGGTGATAATGTAGTAGGTTGCTGATAGAATTAATAATGAAGTCAGAACAAATGATACTAAAATGGACAAGGGTGAAATGAATAACAAAGTTTCTTCAATAGTTGATGTTCTTGAGGTAATTGGAAAAGTTTTTGAAAATGACTGGGTTCTTTTTATGCTTGTGATATTGGACTAACTAAATTTTTGTTATACTAGAACTATGATAAAAAGAAGAAAAGGAGCAGGACTACTGATAAACAACTTGCTTGAGTTACTAGAAAAGTTTTTGGTAATTACTTTGTTCTCTTTAGCAAAAATGGTTGTAGTTATTTTTGTGATTGCTGACAAAAGTTTGATGTGATTCTTATCAATACTTGTTTCTGTTCCTTTTGACATCAAAATAAAGTCTACTGTGTGCCAAAGTTTCTAGTGGATTTTGAGAGTATGTTCTAAAATAGATGGTAAAGTGCACCTTTTATCAGGGAGTTAGCTCATTCTTCTTCCTAAATTCTCCTCTTCCCACCTTGGGATTTTATTGAATATAGTACTATTGGGTTGTGGATATCAGTTACTTTCCCAAATTTGGAAGTGAATTGACTGCTGATCCTTTAAAACTCTAGCGTTCAAGAATGGTTATGACCATATTTTTTGTGTTATTTCAAGATTTTGAAATGTGAAGACACTTTTGACATATGTATGATGAAGTTGTATTTTCCAAAACAAGTACTTGCTGGAATATATTAAACATTTTGTCTTTGGGGTGAACTACTATATTACTCTAAGAAGTTAATTCTTTTAGATCAAAATGATGATATGCGATAAAGTCTGTAGAATTTGGCTCAAGCATTGTATGATACTTTACTCTAGTGTACTATAAAACTATAATTTTGTTATAATATTCAATTTTAGTATATTTGTTCTAATGTTCAATTTTAGTATATTTGAGCACGATAAATATTGTGCCATGAAAAGAATGATTTCTGACCTTTATTAGTGGCTTTTTTGTAGCACAATTTTGTGTCGTGATTACTTTGTGAACATCTTTTTGGTGGTGCTAGAGTGGTGACAGTGACACACAAACAAGCATAGCTTTTTGCAACGTAAATAGATGTGGCACATTGGTGAATTGTGCCGTTTTCTTTTGTAGCCGCTACTTTTGAGACACAATTGAATTATGCCACTTTTGTGCCGCAAAAAGGTTTTTGCAGCAGTTTTATAACTTTTTGCAGCACAATTCTGGCATTGCGAAAAGCCTATTTTCTTGTAGTGTAATTACAATTACTATTCTTCACTAAAAATGGAAATCACTTCTTCAATTTCCTTAATCTTAGGAATTTTATAAGAAAATGATTGAAAATGTACTTTTCTCTTTGAAAAAATAGGCCTTATATGATCTTGCAATAGGTAAATGCGACCTCAAAGTACAGTTTACACTCCAAAAATGTGAAAACTATCTTGTTAGAACCCAGCACTAAAACTTTCACTTTCATAGAATAGTTTAACATTCAATATTGTTTTACAATTTTTTTTGGTCACGCATGATGCTAATTAAATGTAATATACCTTGCTCTTACTTTTAGATATTATCAAATGACGTATTTTGATGTTGAAGTTTCTTATTAGCTACCATTTATAATACTATGAGTAATAATTTATATAAATTTTAACTTAGCAATTCATTTATCCAATAATTCTTCCCCTTTTCTTTTCTAAATTCCTAAGTGTGAACAAAATTCAATTATAAGATATACAAAATTAAAATTTTTAATGAAACCACTTTTTTTTTTTGTGTCTAGTTGTATCATTTTGTATGCAATTGTTCAAAAATATTAAATTGTCAAGAAGTATTATTTCTATTTGACAGTGAAGCATTGTTCATATGGTAAGATATTTCACTAATAGCTAATAGTTCACATACTTAAATCATCAAGAAAGTAAGTGATAAAGCATTGTTGATCCTTTTGAAAATAAGAACATAAGAAATACCATTTGATTTGGACTCTAAGGAAGGATCCTACTAAGAAAATGCAATATACTTTTGTATAAAATTATTTGTTTGAAAGCCTTTTTTTAAGTATAGCTCTTGTTTCAAAAGTGATAAACAATTAGGCTCAAACGGCAAAGGATTACACTATTGCAAGCCCAGTAAAAAAAGAAAAAAGTACTAGTCATATCAATGACAGACCATAACAAAGTTACAAAACATCATAGAATTAGAAGTGGTAATTTACATCCGCATTCACTTATCTATCCAATTAAACCATATTTAAATGTATTTGGATGACTAAAATAATTTTGATGGACTCAAATGGATGAACATTTAAATCCACATAAGTTAGTGGATTTAAACGGATAATCCATGTCATCCATATCAATCCAATAATCAAAATAGCAATAAAAAATCTCACAACATACCTAGGCCTGCTTACACATTCATTTGCACACTCGAAACATGCACTGACCAAATACCTGTTGGAAAATCCAAAGAGTTTAGATCAATATGGAATTTTAATTCCTCTCTTGAGGAAATGCTCTGGATGCTGCTACCACCAGAAAGTCTTTGAGTGAATTTATTAAGCTTATAGTTCTTAATTTTTTGAGTTCAAATTAATTGTTTTTAACTCCAATTTAAGAATTAACTAGGGTCAAGCTTCTGGATCAACCTAGATCTTATACAAGCTTGCTTCTTAACGATGATAGTGTGGATTGGGACTGCACCGAAACTTTTCAAATCACGAAACTGGAGTATAGTCACGAGAAAGTATTAGTTGCTTCATAGACACCATGCCAACAAATTATGTGGCGCACAAATTCTAACATGAGATTGACATTTGCTTTTGTGATCCCAACATTCTTTTAATTTTGCTAATATGCATCGGTCCTCGTTATCTTTAGTTCTTAACTGTGTTTGGATGGGACCAAAAATCTCTTTCCACTTCTAGTCAAACCAAACCTAGTCCAAACTTCTTTATTCATCCATCTAAAACTCTGAAATCCCAGTTCCAATTTCTAATCCCATTCCCAATCCCTCTCTGGGAAGAAATATTTATAATCATCCAAAAAATGAGACCCTCAGGAAAATGCCATCATAATGGTCGTAGATCGAGGTTGAAGGACCATATTGGAGGCTATGTCACAACTTCAAACATCTTAGTCTTGACTGCCAAGATTTAGCTCATCGTCGATGATTGAAAAAGGGAAACTTAGGATCTACGCTTGGTTCCAATCTGTTATGTGAAGAATAGATATATCCCCAAATTAATTTAAATAATTGATTGGTGGTTTTCATTTTGAATTTATGGATTTTGTGTTTCAAAGTTCTTTTTTGTCCTTTTTTTTTTAAATCCAATGTTTCAGTTAAGGTTACTTGTTAGGTATTCTAAAATGTCAATGAATTTTCTCAAAAAAAAAAAGATAAAGATAAAGAAGTCTGAAGATGAATTTTAAGTTTCCAACGGAAGTTCTCTTTGAAGTTTGGATTCCTTATGGAAGTTTAGACATAGGGGGAAATTTGGATTGGTGGAGAGATATAAATTTAGAGGTATCAATTATTTTTCAACATAGCGACCCTGTAAATGGTTCTCTCAATATTTGATGTTAAGGTAGATACTAGTTTAGATAGGAAAAAATTATTGACTTGTGGAATGAATTTCAAATAAAGTTGTTGATGTGTTGGAACTTAGAGTTGATGTCCAGATTTTGTTTCTTCTGTAATGTAAAGCTTTTCTTTTTATTCTCTAAAGTTAATGCAATGAGGACAAACTCTGAGCGAGATTTAAAGATGGGGCTAGAAAAAGCCAAATGTCACGGAGCAACTAATATGGGACCCAAAAACCAAATGTCAAGCTCAGATTAGAATTTGTGCACCACAGAATTTGCAATCATGGTGTCTATGGAGCAACTGCTACTTTCTCACATAGTCATGGCGAAATTGAGGTGCTTTTGAATTGGGTCACCCATTTGAAGAGTACTTTTAATTAGTACACACCAGTATTTGAATAATTAGATTCGAAACTCCGAACTTGATCCAAGACTCAGAAGAGAGGCTGCAAGTGAAAATCATGTGTGTTGTGTATCATGAATAAAATACCAGAGTGCTTATTCTAATACTCCGTACTTGTTACTTGGTTGGAACCTAATTATCTAATTATGGTTGGAGTAGGATGAATGATTTTATTTCTTAGGAGAATAAATAGTTAAATGATTGGACCATGGTTTTGTATTATCCATTTTTATCCTATTCATTTAGATCCACTTATTAAGTAGTTATAATTGAATAGGATTAATTTTATCCATTATTGACTTAAGTAAAATCATTTATCCTCTTCCTCTCTTTTTATTTTCTATTTAATAAAGTCTCTCCTAAACTATTCTAATAAAAGTTTTCTCTTTCTTAATGTTTATTAATGAGAGTTTTTATCTCTCCTATGTGACAGCCCCACCTCCCCCTAAGGCGAACCAAAGGGTTCAGCGGGCCGCCCTCCCATCTCTCACCGGGATTCATTCGCTCAATAAGTAAAATCAAAGAATTAATCATCTAAAGGAAACCTTGATAAACGAAATTCAACCGATTCCGATCCAAGACTACAAACCTTATAATTTGTACAACCCAAGTGTAATTTAAATACTTCCAAAATACATTTCACCTTCACTCTTATACTTGTCAATATTCAAGAAAACAATTCTTATACAAAAGAGGTAATTTTACAAAAGAACTAGATTCCCCGATTAGCGAACTCCGCTCCAAAACCTGTTAAGGAAAACAAATCTTATGGGGTGAGCAAAGCTCAGTGAGGCCAAGAAAACATGCAAGCATGCAAGATCAAGAAATATACACTTTTATTAAACAAGATAGGTAACCAAAACTTTGAGGCAAGAATGCAAATAAGGAATTTAATTACACATTAAATAAAGGATACAGGGGCTCTCAGGAGCCAAGTTCCACGAAACTTGATCACATTCCAGTAGTTGACACTCCGTCACTTTTATACTTACCATGTAGAACTCCACTTGTCAACCATCTCCGTCCACCGTTTCACCCCCCAACCGGGCCCGTTCATCAAAATAGAAAATTTGGTAATACTCGAGTATACCCAGGTAAGTAGTCAGCGAGCGCACTCCAACCGACGAAAATATGTAAAGACTCATGGTTTACCAATCTCTCGGCCAAGCCCTTGCCGGCCCGAGGTGAAAGGTTTACCAATGAGGTTTTGGGCGTCCCCAACAGGTTTAAATAGCAAGTAAGATGATGAGACAACGCTCAATCATCAATCAAGTACAAGTACAGTTCAGGCAAGTCATTTCAAGTACAACAAATACAAGCAAGCATGTCAGGTCAAGTAAGAGAGGTCAGACGAGATAAAGTACACGTCCGTCTCGACAAGTTTAATAACATATTCAAATCAGGCATTTAACAGGTTCAAGCAATTCAAGCAATTCAACAAATCATGCACTTGACACTCACCAATAACCGAGAGCAAGCGAGAAAATTCAGGAGATCAAACAAGCTTCTCGGTGTCCACGTGATCACCTGAGAAATAAAAATCAAAATTACCTAAATATACATTCAAGGTCAATTTTCAAATAATTAAACTTTTCGATTCCAAATTAAAAGGAATCATATGAAATTGGGAAATCCATTTTTTTTCAAAATTGGAATGGTGTCCAAACACTCAAAAGATTACGCCTGAAAATCAGGAAATATTTCCAAGGCATTTTTAAGCTTTCGTTGCCTCCTTGGAGAAATTTCAGTTTTGCGCGACATTCTTCAAAAAATCATAACTTGAGTTACATAGGTCCGAAAATTGCAAGGTTGGTACCGTTGGAAACCTCATTTAAAGTTCTAAAACTTTGTAGAAGGTACCATGATAAAATTCTGGACAAAAACTGCCCAGATTTTCATGTTAAGAATCAGCTACAGTACGAAACAGAATAGCTCAGGCTGGTTTTCCAGCTCACTTTGGAAATTCACCAAAAATTGTACCAAATGAATTGGCCTCTGAAATTTATACAGTTTAAAGCCCTATGTATCTAGTTTCAAAAACCACTGACAGCGCTCAATTCTGACTCTTGAGTAAGAAATTATAACTGTTCAAATAGGGTAGGTTCAAAATTCTGCAGTTTCTGAAATTCCAGATTTGCAGGGCATCTTAGAAGCCTCAAATGAGTGATGAATTCTTATTAAAAAATCATCAATTTTTGCAGGCATAGACCTCAGTATGTGAACTACGTTCGTACCAAAATTTAGCTAAAAGTTCACATGGGAAGGCAGTGTTCAATGAGACCAAAACAGGGCAGCAGATCACAGTGAAAATTTTTCCAGATTTGGCTTCTTCTTTTCATGCAATTTTACTACACCAAATGGAATGATTTTTTCAACTAAATTTACACACATATAGACCAATATTTCAGCTCTCAAAATGGCTGAGAAACTCATGAAAATTCATAGCCAAAACAGGGGAAAAATTGCTAAAGTGAAACCGGCAGCATAACCTTCCTTTTCTTTTCTTCCTAGCCTTCCAACTTCCATAAATTCAACACAACTCACCTCATCACACACATTCACACATCATAGCACCTCATCAACAAGAAAGGTGGGAGTTCATAGAGCCCACCTCATCAACCCAAATCCAATTCATCAAGAACAACAACATTGAATAATCAAAGCTTAAAGCTACAAAAAGACATCAAGAGAGCTAGGTTGAGTTGGAGAAAACTACCTCTTCCTTTCAAGTAGAAACCCTAAATTGATTGTGGTCTAGAGTTGCACCAAGACTCCTCTTTTCCTCCTCCAAAGCTCGGCTCACACTCAAGGCCAAATGGTCTTCAAGGTGCAAGTGAAGAGGGAAGGAAGATTGAGCAAGTTTGGCCAAGATTTTTTGGAAGGAATTTGGGGCTTCTTGAGAGCAAAATGAAAGCTCTTCTTGAGGGAAAATGGAGGGAAGATGGCCGGCCAAGAGGAATGGAGATGATGATGAATATGTGGCGGTGGTTAAGTTGACTTTTGGGGCTTTGTTGGAAAAATGAAGGAAAAGAAAGAAAGGCTACCAATTTGACATAAAACCTCTCTTTTTGTTGCGTCGGGATTAATTCGCGCGACTCGACACTACAACTCCTGTTTCTCTCATTTATATACTCCGAACTTACGTCACTCTCAGTCCAAATATTTGTCTCGAAAAACGTGTCTTTTTTTTTCATTTTTCACAATTGAGTGACGGAAAAATCAAATTGATGGTTAAACAAGATTTTTAAAATAAAATGAGGTAATGTATGGTATGATTGCATTTAAAAATAATTTAAATCAATTATTCAGAGAAATTAATTAATTAATTAAATAAATAGGTCAGATAAAAATAAATTTTCGGGTCCTCACATCCTAGACTATCTTAGTGGGAGTTTTGTTTAATTTTTTTGTTATTATTTTCTCAAATCTAAGATTTTTTCAGATCTATATATAATAGATCTAAAATTTCTTGGATCTTTTTATCAAATTTTAGCATGAGTTTTGAAATTGAACCAGTTGGATAGTAGATCCGAGACAATAGGTATGCACAGATATTTATGAAGTAACTCGTGCAATTGGTCTGATTTGATAATATGTGATTCATAGTGTAATCTTTGATATTTTATAGTTCCGTTAAATCTATTGATTTTTCAAATTAGATATATCTGTGACATGTTCTATGTATTTTCTACCATTAGTATAGTTTTCTTTATCAAACACATCATGCTAGACGATTTTTGCTAGTTTATTAATAATATTGGCTTTTTTGTTTTATCAAAAAAAAATTATCAACCATATATCTATTTTGCCACCTCTACATAGAATAAAAGTAATATATAGCTCAAAATGAGAAAATCATATGAAACTAACACTCTAGTTACAATACAATATAAAATAAAAATGAATTAACACAATCACTACGAGTCTGAGTGTAGTAATGCCCAATTTCTGTGGGTAGCCTCGTGGCGATGTCACTACCATCAAAGAGGCTGCTTTCAATACGAGTAGCCCCTCTCAATTGCCGAGAATGACTATCCTGAATTCTTTTGATTATCCTATTCTTCAATGATATCGCATTTCTCTTTTGACTATAGAAGAAGACCACTAACATCGCTGCAGATGAAACTAATTCAATAGTGGCTGATATAATGAAAAACATTTTTCAAAATGATCTTGATCTCACAATATTTAGCTATAGATAGAATGCAGAGAGAATGAAAGAAAGAAATTTAAAGAAAGGGTCGAGCAAGAGAGGAACTGAAAGAACAGAAATAAATTATGCAAGCTCTAAAAGGTGACTGAAGTAAGTAAAGAAATAAATTGTGTGAGCGGAAATTATTTGAACTTTACTTTAGTGAGCCTTGTTCAAATTGAGTAGGTGACTATTTTATGGAATTAAATAGGATGTGAAAAGTAAAGAAATTGGATAAAAGATATGAAGGTTTAAAGAATGAAATTTTTTTTACTATTTTCTCTTTTTGTTGTAAAAGGTCAATTTTTCTTAAAGATAACACAATAGATGCTAGCATCATTTCTACATCCCTCAAGTACAATAAAAATAGAGCATGAGATATTGTAGCAGCATTTCTTCTTGATACATGTAATATCTCTTTTTTGACAAGCAACCTATTCTTCTTCTTTTCTTATTGTCGTTGCTATCCTTTACTCCCTGTTCTTTCCTTCTTCTTCTTCATTTTTTTTTATTTGCCTTCACCTTGCCTTTTATAGATGCTTCACTTCCTTCACACTTAGATCTAATTTTTGTCTTGTTATTTTCCTTTCTCTTTTTTGCCACTTTCAGATTGTTTTATCTCTATGTATTTACTGCAGGTTGTCAATCTTCAAAAAGCTACTTCAAGCTTTTAGCAATCTTTATGAACACAAGTAAGAAAAGAATACAAACAAAGTTTATTACTTTATTGTCATTCTACTCTCATTTTTTGTATTTTTCAAATTTTTCTTTGTTCGTGCATGATTAATTTGTGGTTTCTTCTAGAAAAAAGGCGAGTAAACTTTTTGACCCTTCTGGAAATTATTTCAACCAAGTTACTATTTACTTTGTGACTTTTGTTTGCAACATTTTCTGTTGTTCATTATTTCTAAAATTCTAATTAGTTATAGCTGTAATTTTTTTGGTTTGTTATTTGTATGATATATGGTTTTGCAGGACACAAGGTGAAGGTTCTTGGCTCAGTTTCCAATCTTCGAACTTCTTTTCGAACCAGAGTAAGAAACAAAATATCTCTCCATCTAACTTTTGTTGCATTATTTTATTTTATTTTTTGTTTAACATCTAAATAAGCATTTTTTATATTCCATTTTATATTGTTATTGTTATTGTTATTTTTTCTACTGAGGTATGCTTTATTGTTATAGCAATATATGGAATATAATGTTTGTCCATATTCAGGGAACTTCAAGCACTTTGTATCTTGAAGTCCGGATTTAACTTCTTTTTTCTAAGGAATAATCAAACCTTTTTTTTTTTTTGAGTCTGAATTTGTTTTTGCTATCCCTTAAAAAGTTTAAAAGTCCTACCCTCCTATAAGTATTCTAGTAATAAAACCAATAGACTATAGTTTATTGGTGATTCTGCAGGTTGTAAGTCACAAATTTTGGCAATTGGTTTCCTAATTAAGCTATCCTTTTTCGTTCACGTTTCAATTAAAGAGAAAACAATTAATGATTTATGATATATCCTGACTTTTGGGTTATGGCATTTGGCTTAACATTCTAGACTTTTAATAATCAAGTTAATGTGTTTTCCTGTTTGATGATTTTACCTCTAAGTTTCAAGCTTATATTTATACCAACCCCATAACTTCATTTGCTTGAGGCATTACATCTATTATTTGATGCTCTACATGCTTTTGTTTTTATAGATTTTAATTTTTTGCCTATACTAAAATACAAATTTAGCTATGGTCAATGTTAATGAAGTTTGTTTCTTCAGTTGATGAGTTATGTTTCCTGTGTTTGGCTTTTATTTTAATTTTTCCTTCTTCAACCAAAAAAGATTTACTGGTTTGGTAATACAACACAAAATTAATGTTAGATTCACTTAGATATGCAGTGCACCTGGTAAATTGGCTTTTCCTGCTCAACTACTTAGGAACGCACTTTCTATTCTTGATACACTTTGAAAATCATTACCATTTTTGAGTTTGATTATCCAAGTACTTATTTTTCAACCTACAATAAGTGTCAGATGCCAATATAAAGATGGCTTAAAACAAGAACCATGATCAAACACAATTCATATTTGATCAAGATTTTGACTTTTAGTTACTTCTTTTCATTAACATTGAAACTGATAATTTTGCTATTGTTTGACAAAATTTAAAATTCTATGCAGTTACTTACATATATATTATGTTATACATGTCTTTTATGATTGATTTTAGTGTGAGAGTTCTCTGATTCTGTGCCTGTGTAATCCTTGGGTTGCTAATAGATTTTACGTTCATATGTTCTCAAGCAATCTTGGCTATTTAACATGCCAATGAAACATCAACTAAGAATGGTTAAGCACTTTATTGGGGTCAGACAATAATTTGAAGTCAAAAATGATGACTCTCACTTGGATTAACAACTACGATAAAGGGCCCATTTGGCAAGTGAGTTTTTTAGGTATTTGTCAAAAACTTTATTGTAACTTACTGTAAAAGTTGTAGAAAACTTTTTTGGATGTGTAAAAACTTTTGGAAGATTTTTGTTTTTTTCTTTTCCTTTTCTTTTTTTTCCTTTCCTTTTTCCTTTTTCCTTTTTCTTTTCCCTTTCCTTTTTCTTTCTTTCTTCTTCTTCTCCCATTACTTGCCTGCTTTTTTTTTTTCTTCTTCCTCCCTCTCCTCCCCCTCCTCCACCACCCTCCTCCCTCCTCCCTCCCAACTAGATCTGGTCAGGGGAGGGAGGGTGAGGAGGAGAGGGAGGTCCCTCCCGGTCGCAACTAGATCTGGTCACGATCGGGGAGGGAGGGTGGAGGAGGAGAAGGAGGGGGGGGGGGAGGGAGGGAGGGAAGAGAAAAGAAAAAAAAGAATTTGTCGGCGTTGAAGGTGATGGCCGGTGCCGGCAGTGAGTGTAGATGAAGAAGAAGAAGGAAAAAAAGAAAGAGAAATTTTTTTTTTTTGTGTGTATTTTTTGTGTAAGAAAAAGAAAAGGAATGAAGGAAAAAAGTTTTTTGTGTAGTGTTTTTGGGTGTGTATGTTAAAAACTTTAGAAGTTTTTTGAGAGTTCTTATAGTTAAAGTAGGAACAAAAATAAGTTTTATACAAACTGAACAAAAAACTCTTTTGCCAAACAGGGCCAAAAATTCGATTTAGATTCTTCTCCCATTTTCCTGCCGAACTGATAGAAACCGATGCTTTCAATTATTGAAACTTTTTTGGCTGATTGGTCCTTATAGATTGATCTTTCGTTAAAGCACCTTTATTTTTATTACCCTTAAGTTGAGAATATCTTTTAAATTGTTTTGATTATTATTGCCTTTATTCTTTGCCCCCTTTCCAGTCCAAAAATAGAAAGAAAAGGAAAGCCCCAAAGTTTGCTCTCTTAATACATTAAACAACTATTGTTGCTTTACATATATATCTGTAACAGTGCTTTTCTTCTTAGTTTGTTTAGTCCACACCGAAGATAAATGGTTTATTTTCTTATAGGTAGTAGGTTTGCTAGTACAAAAAAAATGTAGTGGAAGTAATATTAAAATCTTATGAATAAGAAAGGTATGGAAGGATGAAAGAAATTCATTCCATGAAACTAATTTTCCTCAACTATAAGTATCGGATTTCAAGTTCTTAAATAGAGAAATATAACTGTGAATCCTACTCTAATTATGATTCCAAAATATGACTCAACTATATTTCCTAAACAGATTTTGATACATAATTCTAACCTATTCACTAAAAAATAAATCAACTTCTAAAATTAATAAACTTCTAAATATGCTTGATTTAAAATATGTCAATAGTACCTCCCTTAAACCAAGCTCTTGATCTCATCTCTAATCCCATCACAAACTTGAATCGTCTTTATAGCCTCTGCAACAGTATAACTGACATGCAACTCCAATTTGTAGCAAATCTTCAATTTCTTCTTCACTCGTTGAGGTGGATAAAACTTGTATTTTGTATACAATTTTTTAACAATTTCTTCTTGATTAAAGTAATCACCCATACAAACCTATTCATCATTAGAGCCACCATATTTTCTTGAATAATGATAATCCACACAATTTTCAACTAAAAAAATATGCCTTTTATGATCTTCTTAATGCTAATAATTTTCACCATTGATAATTTTTCTCTCCATAGAAACTCAAAAAATAATTTACATACCTTCACAAATAATTTTTTCTTCCCTGCTTAAATTCTTGACCTCCCTGCCTTTAGACTTCATCAACTTCACTGTAAACAATCAATAATTTTGCAGGATCTTTTTCCTGATCACTGCACACCAATAATAATTTTGATAGAGTCCCTCTTTTTAGACTTTTGTCCAATTAGGGTCACTTTTCCCTAATTCCAATCAACAAATGAGTACTCTAAACCAATTCTCGTGGTCTAATCCTTCAATACAAGTAATCTACCATAACCTCTGTACCCTTCTATGTTACAGTTTTGTTTATCACAAATTTTCTCTAAGCACCGCAGATACCCCAAGAACAAACTCTTGAACCTAGGTCTCTGATACCACTTGTTAGCACAAAAAAACACACAGCAAAAGTAATACTAAAATTTGACGAATAAAAAAGGCACGGGAGGATGAAAGAAATTCATTCCATCAAGCTAATTTTCCTCAACTACAAGTGTAGGATTTCAAGTCCTTAAATAGAGAAATATACCTATGAATCCTACTCTAATTATGATTCCAAAACATGACTCAACCCTATTTCCTAAACAGATTTTGATATTCAATTCTAACCTACTAACTAAATAATAAATCAACTTCAAAAACTAATAAATTTCTAAATATGCTTGGTTTAAAATATGTCAACAAGGTCTAGTTTAGTTCTAATTCTTTGTTACATCTTCTCTTTCCTTTAGAGATAGTTTTGAAATTCAGAAAAGTTCTCTTCTTCATTAAAGGGTGTATCATCTTTGCCCACTTTGGTATGCATTTTCCCCCTCCATGTTACATTCTCCCACTTCCCTTTCATAGTGAAAATTGGTGATTTTACTATTGGTCTTGCTTATTTTGTGTTATCACACTTACAGTTTGTTTGCTCCACTCCTGTTATTATCTGGCATGTTCTATCTCTTGATATAATCTGTTTGTTTTTGGGTTTTCTATTATAACACTACTGATTTTTTCTATTTTACACGCATTATTTTCATTTTTTTATCTTGGGTTAGAAGCTTTGAATGATTAGACCATAGTTCTTCTAAAGGCTAATTTCTAGTTTGAAACTTAATCTCTCAACTAGCAATGGGTGTAATTCTTGCTTATTTTTTTTCCTCTAGCCTATATTTTGTGGTTGTAACAACAGTGTCCATTTTTTATAAGAACTTTAAGCTTCTTATTTGCCTATATAACAATCCAGTTGCACTTACTGAGCATTCCATTGTCTTCCTGATTGAGAAATGCTTCGCTTATTAAGATGCAATAGAAATCATGTTCTCTGCTTCTTTGGGGGTTTTTTTGCTCACAAATTTGTAGACAATATAGATGGTATAGTTGTCTTTGTTTAAGCTAGAAACATTGTACAAGCAATCTATTTACAAGTGCTTTGGCTTATGGATTTTGTTTGAAATTCTGGATCCTACCAGCAAAGATGAGTTCCCTAGGCCAACAACAAAAAATGTTCTTCAGCCAATTGCTCCATCCTCCAACATTATACAAAAAACATCCTCATCAAAAGCTACAGCAAAGAGGAGCTTAGCTTTCGAAATTGTAGACCCTAAAACTATTGGACCATTTGCTTTGAAAATAGGTGATCAACTTTTTTCTCCTGATTGTTGAGGAGGATTTTACTAAAGACAAGAATCCAGCCTCCTCCTGAATTTGCTGAGATAAGCCCTCTGAATAAAAAGCGTGATGCTGTGATGTGAAGTTACCTCCATAACTTCATACCATCTTTTGTTACATCAATATACTATTGAATTGCTAGACTACTATCCTTTTGGTATCACATTTTAGGATCCATTAAGATTCAATGTGTCAATAAAACTTAATAGATCCTAATAAATAATATGATATAACTATCATGAAGTATGAATTAGCATCCTGTCCTATCTTTATTTAGGACAAGATTGCACTGGAAGGTATATATATAGTTGCTGCTAGGTCTGCTTGACATTTACATAATGACAATTATGTTATTACGCTGTACTTATGTTAATTATGTCTTTGTTGTAGGATTAGGAATAGTATATGATCTTATTGATAATACAATCTTTGGACCATGTAATATGAAACTTGCATTAATAGGGACATAGGTAAGGGCATTTTGGAGGGCCAAGGTTGTGCAAGTTTAATGAACATAAATACAGAAGATCATAAATAACATAACACAAATAGTATTTTACTAATATATTAAACAACATAGCAAATACTCATTAGAAATGATTAAGACATATATAAGTTCAAATTAGAGAAAATAAACAACAAATAATATATTTAGACTATTTGCTTTCCTTTACCTTAGTGCAAGAATTTCTTCTATGAAAATGTTACACAAAAATAAGTAATGTATTTTTAAATGATTGTTAATTTCATGGCTAGTTGTGAGATATGTTTCAACGGTAAGAATTGGGACATTAAGCAAATTCAACTTGCATTAACGAATTATGAAAATATTACTATCGTAAAAGCAAACCAAGCATCTGATTTCTTTTAAAGAATTTTAAAGAGTAATTAAAAGATTTTTTCTACTAATTATCTTTTGAACAATCTCTATCATTTTTTATGACCATATTTGTGTCATACTTTCATGAATTGAGAAACATGATACTTTTCGGATACCTATTTTATGAAAAATACTCATTTTTCAAAAAAAAGTATTTTTAAAAGTAATTGCAAATGGCAAAACAAGAGATCACTCAATTATTAAGATTATATAGTTTAGTCACTGATTTTTTTTATACGAAAAAGGTCATTGAAGCCATAAAAGTATACCTTTTCTGGTCATTTTGTTGAATTCTAAAATAGTCAGAAATGCACCCAGATGAGCAATATGCTTAGGTTTTTAAGGGCAAAAATGTCTCACAATCTTTGCACATATTCAATTAAAAGATTAAAGACCTTTTGAGTTTCTAAAGTTCACTAATTCTCTCTGAATTTCAACTAAAATTCATAAGCATTTTTAATAGTATAATCGTAATCTAGGGAGAAATGGTAAACTTTGAAAACTAAGAGAGTCCTTAATCTTTTCTCAATGTGCACCAAAGGCTGTAAAATATTTTTATTATTAATAACCTAGTGTATTTCTTATGTGGTTGTGTGACAGCCCTACCTCGCCCTAAGGTGAACTAAAGGGTTCGGCGGGCCGCCAGCCTAACTCTTGCCAGAACTCACTCACTCAAAGTATCACTAATACATCAAACTAAAATACAATCATAAATCTAAACCAAACGATGACTTACAAATACATTACTCAAACCTTACAATCCCAAAATACACAAAGTACTTTACCATACGTTCACAGTTCACAATACAATAAACCCTCAAATTAATAATTCAAGTCTCTCAAGACAAATACAAAAGTAAACCTTGATACTAATGGTTGGCACCTTCGCTTGGGTTCTTAGTCCCTACTAAGGAAAACAAAATTTGAAAGAATGAGCTAAAAGCCCAGTGAGTTCCAAAAAGGGCATGCAAAGCACATAGCATATGTGATATTTCACTTCACATTCATATTTAGAAATATATAAATAAAGAAAGCAATTAACAATACAGAGGTAGGATACGGGGGCTCTCAGGAGCTAAGATCCACGAAACTCAACCACGTTTGAAGTAGTTGACACTCCGTCAACTTTCATATAATCCATGTAGACCTCCACTTCTCCTTACTCCACCAAACCCCCTTCGGGCCCGACTCCAGCACATAACACATAAAAGGTAACTGATACGGACTAAGAGGTGACTACCACCCTAACGGCGTAGCACTTTCTCCCATTCAATCATATAGAAACTGATATGGACTAAGAGGTGACTACTGCCCTAACGGCGTAGCACTTTCTCCCGTTCAGTGGCACATATAAACTGATACGGACTAAGAGGTGACTACCACCCTAATGGCGTAGCACTTTCTTCCGTTCAGTGGCACGTAAATTAATTAGTGCTCTTCCATCAGGGACAAGTCCATACGCCAAGTTCAGAGCACACATCACATCGCATCATCTCACATAAATAACCCTATGGCTCGTCACTTTCTCCTCGGCCTAGGCCTAACCTACAAATCGAGTCGAATGACTTGCCGATAGGTTTTGGGAATTTCCAAAATTTTCATGCACACATAAATCACATCAAATACTCTTAAATCACATCAAAACATTCTTACAAATTTTCCACTCAAATAGGAGTAAATGCGATAAAGTACACACTACTCCATTTGATGGATCAAAACCAAATTTTCACATCAAATCACTTAATTAAACACAATTCAGATCAAATTCACATAATCACATAGCAAGCATGGAAACTCACCAAAATAGCAAGGTTTGGATTCCAAAATTGGATTGATTTCAAAGCCTTCCACACTCCCTAAAATGAATAAAGAAAATGGATGAGTTTCGCTCTTCCATTTGACAATCATATCAAAGAACACTTATTCCTTGATTTAATCAAGGTTTTTCCCAAAATTCCCTCAAGGAAAAGTATTCATTTCAAATGATAAAATGTCACAAATGAATCTTTTTAAGATCCCTATATTATTAAAATATATTGCTGCATCGATATACTCCCTAGACACCATTTCCAAATTCTTTTGAACACGAAAATTAAGTGAGGTTTTTCACCTCGAAAATCACCCATTCAAATTTAAACTCAACACTAATCTTTTAATCGAGGTTCTAACGCATGTTTAAAACAATTTTCACTAAGTCTCGATGTACAAAATTCAAGAAAATTAGCTAAAACATTTCAAACCCTCAAATCTGTCCAAAATGGCACTTTTACCTCAAAATTTAGTGAAACTCAATTTTTCACCATTAAAGTTCAAGAGTTTAACTCTATTAAAGCATATACTCATAACAAACATAATACACATTTATTTAGGCAAAATCTAACCACGAAACATTGTCGCACCCCATTTTTTTGTGGAAAGGGAAGATTGATTTTTTGAAAAAGAAAGGAATGGAAAGGGGTCATGGGACTACAAAAAATGCGACGATTTGGACCCAAAACAAAAGTCTAGAAAAGGGTTTTAGAAAAGTTTGGAGTCGCCACTTGGTATGGAGTTTAGGTGTACCAAGTCACCCAAAAAGTTTTAATTAATGAAAATAAACTAAGAAAAACCCTTTTTTAGACGACTCCAGGTCTTTGAAAACTAGAGAAAAAGGTTCGGGGGTCACAGTTGAAAGAATGGAAGGCAAAGATTCGATGTTACTCGTCTCTAAGGCACCCTTCTAACCTAGCCAAAGCTAGTTGCAAGATTTAGTTAAAAATTTCCTAATTCTAACCTTAAATTTATCACATTTGGATGTTATCTATATGGATGCAAAACCTAAACCTAATGTTGGATCGAGAGGGGCAAAATGTCTCCTTGAGGTTTGATTGGAATTGATCACATTAATTGTGTCATCCAAATTTAATCCTTCGAGGAGGTCACGAAAAATGCAAATGATGAGACTCGAAAAGAACGGGAAATTAAGTTTTTCAAAAGAAATGCACTTTTTATAAAATCTCGAGGGAAAAGAAATTGGATTTTTGAAAAGATCAATTTTAAGTGCAAAGATGAACTTGAATTTCCAAAAGATGCAATTTTAAGAAAAGTGGTTTGTTGACTTTGAATTGCTAAAACATGAAGAAGAAACTTGACTTTGAAAGAATGATTTCGATGGAATAATGCATATGTATGTCCTAAAGAGGGATAATGCAACATAATGGGTGCGGGGCACTAAGTTCGTGACTTTAAATCTTCCTTTTCATAGAAGGAAATGAAAGCGTGCTAAGGCTAAGAAGTCATACTCGCTCTTTTCCCTAACTCAAAGGGTAATGCCTTAAATGCACTAATCTATTTTTTGACGAAAAAGAAAACTAAATGACATGTTTCGCATACGGGATGGGAGAATAGTAACATGCAAAAATGGGAAAGAAACTCTAAAAGTGAAAAGTGTGTGAAATTTGTATCTAATGCATGAACGGCATTTAAGGGTCTAGCATTGGACTAGCCCTCGTCAAAAGGTTCTCATTAACATTGGATTAGTGAGAAATCGAAAGGAAAGGCCACAACTAGCGTTGGACTAGTGTGGTGACGTCAATACATTTACACAACAAACATGTAGACATGATAATAAAGCAAGTAAACACATAAAACACATAAACACATAACACGTAGGCATAATATCTAGATGCAGGACCCTAGGAAAGCAAGTAAACACATAATCATGCAAGCATGCAAAATAAGCATATAAAACCTAATTATTACATCGGGGAAACCTAAATACATTCTAGAGGGACAAATTCGGAATAATAATCTAACTATTACATTTTCTAGAATAAATACACTTTTTGCAAAATTAAACCTATCTATTACAACTTGGCATCCAAGGCCTCCAAAGGATTTACCCAAAAATTAAATGACATAAATAAAGACTAGGCATGAATAAGAGCAAAGGAAAAACTTAATTTAACACATGCAAGATCGTGCAAAAACACATAAGAGCACATGATAGGAGAAAGAAGTTACCATCCCTTGATGTGATGCCTTAATTGAATCCTTAAATGAGGGGAATGGTTATCTAAGACTCAATGTCAACAAAAGGGATCAAGGTACCAATTTAAAGGAAAAATCAATCAAAAATTCAAAGAAAGGATATCTAAACAGATTCTGCAAGCAACATAGACAAGACTAGGAAATAGAATAAGATTCTGGAACAAAAGAGCAGGAAATATCAATGAATACAAAAGCGAGAGGCTACGCGGGTAGAAACGCTGAGAACAGCAACTAGGTCCGTTACAAGCAAAATCAAAGTCCGAGGAAACGCGGACCGAAGCGGACTCAGCGTCTCTTCCATCTTCAAAACATCGAAGATTGCTTCCAGTTTTCGAACAATAACATAAAAAAAAATCTTCGAGAGGCAAGGGGATCTATTTAAAACATTAAACATCATCATTCAGATCATCAAAACAAGCTAAAACCGAAGAAGGCCAAATCTTAAGCATCGACATCATCAAATAGACAAAAAAAGGGGAAGGGAAGAAGCTGCTAGAAGCGGGAGGTTACGCTGGCTGCGTATGATCCAGCGTTCTTCACATCTTCAAACATTTAAGCAGAAACGCGGAGTGATACGCGAACCAACCAGCGCAAGAGATCCGCGTTTCTTCACAGCTTCAAACATTCAAGAGGAACGCGAGGCGTTCTGGAGGATTCAGCAAGTGGTCAGCGTTCTTCACATCTTCAAACGCGTGAAGAACATTTTTCCGAAATTTCTAAATCACAACAAAGATCATCACGTAAGCATCAAGCGTCGATTTTAAACGTAAAACAAATCTAATAGCCTTACCAAGGCTATCTAAACGTATACTCATATAACAACAAATAAACATCATCAAATATTATAAAACATCAAAAAACATAGCCAAGACCTTGGTTCCACCAAAAGGTCTGATTTCTAGCAATTTTCGACCAGGAAAAACAATAGATAGAGTATAGAAAGGCTACCTGATTCAGAAGCTTGAGAAGAACGACAAGGAATCACCAAAAATTCCCGAAAATTTTCACTAAAAAGAAACCCTAGTTCTTTCTTTTCTCTTCTTTTCTCTTTTTTTCTTTTATTTTCGATTGTTTTTCTCTCCTTTTTGTTTTCTCCCAGCCTCCCTCTTCTCTATTTACCTCTCAGATTTCAACCCCCCTCTAGAAAACCCTAACATGGGTGATTTATAGGCATTAAAACCTACAACCAAGGGCTTGGATACTTTGAAGGTTTTCTTGGGTTAATTTTGATCATTGGATGCGTTTTATTTGTGTCTTAAGGATCAAGGGTGATTTGGGCATTAACTAAAACGATTACTTGATGCCAAAGACACAAAAAATACAATGAAATGAGGGAAGGAAAGGTGGAAGAACGCTCATTTTTTTCGCGATCAAGTTACTGGACTTGTCCGTATGGTTTTTGACTTTTCTCTTTTTTTTTTTTTTTTGAAAAACCTACAAAAATAAGAAAAACGTGTTAGAATATTCAAAAATAAATAACTAAACATTAATAGATAAAAACATAAGAAAACAAATGAAATAGTCAAATTTTGGTGTCTACAAACATCATAAAATTTGAATGGAGTCTTACACTTCAAAGGATTTGAGGAAGAAGAAATTTGAAGAAACAATTTGTGGAAGTCTCTCTTTTTTTCCTGTCAAAGCTCTCGGCCTCTTTCTCTCCTTGGTAGCTTCAAGTGTGGCTGAAAATAATAAGGGAACAAGAAGGCATAAAAGGTGGCCTTTTGTAGACAAAAAGCTTGGCTCATCTTAATTCATGGAAAAGTGGTCAAACGACCACTTTTTTTCGCGTCGCGCACGACACTCTAACTTTTACTGGTTTTTCTAATTTCGAAACTGTCCAACCTTAATTATATCTCTAGAATATCTCTACATATGCTCGGTTTCATTTTAAAGTTACTATTCATGTTTCGGAACAAAATAAAAGCTTAAACTGGCCGAAACCACACATCGGTAAATAATTCTCGAAAAATTCTCTAAATTAGAAAATAATCACTTAAAGCATAAATTCACCAATATTTTAGTGAATAAACATATTATAAATATTATTATGCATTTAAAATAAAAATTAGAATTTTGAAACCCTCACAGGTTGTATGTCTAGCTATCATAATATCAAATTTTGATGGAATGACCAAAAATTGTACATTTTTAAGAGTTCAGTTTCCTTTTTGACCCAAAAAAGGAGTTTGGTGATCAAATAGTGCAATCTCAAATAGTTAAGTGATCTTTTTTACTGTTTATTCTTTAAAAGTTTTTTCAAAAATTGTCTCAATCCTTTTGTACTTTCACATGCATGATTATCTATAAAATGATGTAGTTACAACTTATTAAAACTTCCTTCAAAAAGTACACTTCTTTCGTACATAGAGTTTTGGCAAGGTTTTTAAAAATGACTTCTTTATTGTAAAATACTTTATCTAATAATGTATCGCATGATCTTATTCTTGTAGTATTTGATCAGCACAAATAATGTGTACAACAAGTATTGTTATAATCGAGTTAGAGAAAGGAAAATATACCTTAATCATCATGAAGTATAGGAAGAAAATTTTATTGATTGTAAGTGATCAAATGAATTCGGTCATGTAACCTTTTTTCCCCAATTTAAACAGTTTATATCATATGGTTTGGTTATATACAACACAAAAATGAACTATCTATAAGCATATTTTACTGAAAAAGACATTTATAGTACTTCTAGCAACAAGCTGGTTTCAAGTTAGCCATAATATATATGACAAAGTGTTGTACGGAATAAATAAATTTTTATAATTGTGTATCAAGATTGTTATCGATCATAGAACAAAAGTCACTTCTTATTGCTACATACAAAAGTAATTCTTTTTTATTAGGTAAGCACGATAAATTTTCAAAAAATTAAAATTAAAGGAAAGTATTGCATAAAATGTCCATAAATTTATTTATTTTTTGTTTTTAGAGGCAATTTAAAATAAAGATTGTACACAACCTTATTAATTTAAGGCAAAAAAGAGAGTATATGTTTAATTGTTTAATCTTAATTCATATTACTGACTAAAGGAAGCAATTATTGCTATTGAATAATTTTCGGATGCATAGTTTAGATTGGAATGTTTTGGTTTGGGCTGTTTGGCCATCCTATTGCCCGTGAGCTGCAGTGCATTTGGTTTGAGTGTCCGATTCACTTAACAGCTAATTTTCAACAACTATATTTTTTACATTAAGATTAAGTTTTGGACATCTATAAAAGGTTACTACTTCAACTTTTAGTCTTAACAAGTGGTGGAATTTATCTAAAACTTTACAAATCAAATCCTTTGATTCCCATCACAAGTTTGTAAGCATAAATTGCCTATTTTTTCATTTGAGAGCTTATCTTTGTAAATTTACACTATTGAGGATATAATCACACTTATATTTATATTATTCACATTCTAGGGTTTTGGTTCTTCTTGTAACACAAATAGATTTGTATTTATGTAAGGTTTCTCATTGAGAAGACGTAAAATCTCTAGAGGAGATGAACCTGATTTGTAATATATTCATGTTACTCTTTGGAGGAATAGAAGTCTTAACTAAAGAGTTCGTGAATTCAAGGAAAAATGTTAATCCTCAAATGTATATGGGTTTATCATCTCACAGTTGAAAGAGAAACATATTGGAGAAATATCGAGACTCCAAGGGAGATGGTCAAAGCACTATAAACAGCTTGTGTTTGATTTCCTTTTCTCTACCCTATTACTTTCTTAAGTGGTTTTTAAATTAAACTAATTGTTGTTTAATCAATCTAGCTATACTCCTTATTAGAGTGCTCTAGGGTAAACATAAGGGGCTTTTAATTGGTGGCTCAAATGGAGGTCTGCTCTCACACAAACAAGATAACCCAAATGTAATACTTCTAGTTCTAAAAGGTAAAAAGTAGAGGGCAACTGTAAATATACTTTACTGTCCGAAGTATAAATTTGTGCACTTTAATTCTTAAAATATAATCCACTCAAGTAAAAAGTTGTCTTACTTCCATGAACATTTATTTAAGTGGGGCAAATTTTATATTATAAAGATTAAAGTATCCCATTTTAAAGTTTATCAAAGTAAGAGTGAAAGAATGGAAAGTGAAATAAACCCTTACAAATAGTACTATCTATTGAACGAAAAGAACTTTATTTTAATTGTGCCCCTGCTGAAAATTTCCTCTCGCTATGCCACTACTCGAGTTTGAGCTCCTATCAAGTAACTTAATTGACCCTAATCGAGTTCAATTGAGGTTAATTAAATTTTAATCCTTTTGTTTTGTATTTTCTAAAATAAGGATACAAGAAACTTACAATAATGAATATATAAAATAAAAAGACCAAGTTTCGAGTCTTGCCACACATGTACTCGAAATCGATTTGTTAATGTGTTTGAGTTGCTCAAATTTGGTTAAAACTCAATCACCTCAAACAGGAGCTCGAGCAATAACCAAGCAAGCTTGCAAGTAAATTGTTTGAGCTCAATTTGATTGCACCATGAATCATAAAACTATTGTGATTAAAGATGACAATTGATCCCATTCATTAGAGCTAACACTAACAAAACAAGTGGATGCATATAAAATTGCTAACTCTTAACACCAACAAAACAAGTTGACGAGTATAAGATTACTAATCCTATTGTGATTTAAGATGATAATTGATTCCATTCATTAGAGCTAACACTAACAAAACAAGTGGATGCATATAAAATTGCTAACTCTTAACACCAACAAAACAAGTTGATGAGTATAAGATTACTAATCCTATCCTTCGTTATCCTACAAGCCAAATGGACCTTAAAGTTCATTTCATTCCTTAGTTGAAAAGCCTGTTTGGATTCTCTATTTTTTGAGCTGTTTTTGAAAAATTATTTTTCACATTCCAAATGCTACAGTAATACACCAACAAAAAACAATCCTAAAAACACTAATCCAAACAAATATTTCAAAAACAATTTATACATACAAAAATAAAAAAATTATCCCTTCTTCTTCCACCCCAACCGCACCATCACCCACCACCCACCACCACCACCACCTCCTCGCCCCCTCTCTCCCTCCCCACCTCCACCTTCCCACTCTATTGCCCTTCCCCTCTCTCTTTCTCCCTTCGTCTTTCTCTCCTCCCCTCCTCCTCCCCTCCCTCTCCCTCCTCCCCACCCTCCCATCCAAATTAAAATTTATTTGGGATATTTATGAGATATTTTTAAAATTAAAATTTTATTTGAGATAATTTTTTGGGATATTTTTGAGGTATTTTTAAAATTAAAAATTTATTTGGGGTATTTTTGGGGCATTTTTAAAATTAAAATTTTATTTGGGGAAATTTTTTGAGACATCTTTAAAATTAAAAATTAATTTGGGGTAATTTTTTGGGGTATTTTCAAAATTAAAAATTTATTTGGGTATTTTTGTGACATTTTTAAAATTAAAATTTTATTTGGGGTAATCTTTGGGGCATTTTTAAAATTAAAAATTTATTTGGGGTAATTTTTGGGACATTTTTAAAATTAAAAATTTATTTGAGGTATTTTTTGGGGCATTTTTAAAATTAAAAATTTATTTGGGATATTTTTTGGGGCATCTTTAAAATTAAAAATTTATTTGGGGTATTTTTTTTAATTAACCCACCCACACCACAACCCATCAAATAAATTTTAATTTTAAAAATACCCCAAAAATTACCCCAAATAAATTTTTAATTTTAAAAATATCCCAAAAATTTTTAATTTTAAAAATCTCCCAAAAATGACTAAAATTAATTTTTAATTTTAAAAATACCCCAAAAAATTATCTTAAATAAATTTTTCAATTTAAAAATGCCCCAAAAAATTATTCAAATAAATTTTTACTTTTAAAAATACTACAAAATATTATCCCAAAAACACCCTCAAAAAGTTTTTGAAAAACAGCTACAATAGTTTTTGAAAGACAGCTACAGTAGTTTTTCACATCTTAAATACTACAGTGCTGTTTTTGAAAAACAACTCCAAAAACAACTAATCCAAACGGACCCTAAGTTTTTTTAAAAGCTAAATAACAAAAAAATTCCTCCAGTCGTACCTTAGTAAATTCACACCAAGCTTCTTGTCAGAGCTGCTATAATCACCATTTGAAATCCACCCTCGCCCATTGCTTAAACCTTTTTCATATATGATGAAGACTTTTTAACACTAACTAGATTACTTAATAGAATAGGCATGAACAAGATCTTCCATGTTTGTGACATTTAATTGACAATGTAATATTTCATTCACCCCGTCTCATAAATACTTCAGCATTTATTAGACAATTTTTTTTAAATTTTTTTCATGGGAATACAATTTGTGCAAAAAGGTAGCGTCAGAATTTAAATTAGGAGTACGATAGAGCCTATAAATGCAAGGAGGTCAAAATGTAGCTTACCGTGCAATTTCTGTAAGCAAAGGGCAAGGATTGTTGTGTTATTTCAACAAAGCTTTCCACGCAGTTGCAGCTTTACAATTTACTAGGCATTGTGCCCCGCGCACTTCGCGGGGTGCTCATGGTTGATAATATTGGTTTGGATTTTATGGTAATGGAAGACTTATTTGTTGATATAGTTCAGAAGTATTATGTATAAAAATGTAAGTATAAAAAAGTAAGAATAAAAGTAGGAAATAAATGCAAGGGTAAAAGCAGGAAATAGAGCTAAAAGTAACATATGAGGAAAGAAGTGCGGTTTAAATAAAAGGAATGAGAGGAATATATATAGTGAGGATGAGAGAATATCTGTTGATAATTATGAAGGAAAATTGGCTGTCAGTTTTTAATTGGATATTGCATTGATTAAGTTTGATTGGTTAAACAAATAAATAAAATATGTGTTGCAATTTTCAATAGTGGTTGCTAATTTTCATTAGTATAGTGAAAATGAAGATGATTAATTTATAGGGAATTTAATTTTAGTTGGAAAAGTACTAATGGAAGGAAAATGTGATTGGCAATATTTTAATTATAAATATGATTTTGCATCAATTTTATGTATTCAATTTTTATTAACTTTAAAAAAAGTAGAAAGTCAATGGTTATTAATTTTTAATAAAAATAACAAAAAAATTAATATTTAAAAATAATATAGAATTGATGTTTAATTTTGTCATTGGCAATTGTTTAGAATATTGCAACTTTGGGTATTTACATATTGTTAATTTTTATTATTAATTAATGAAATGGAATGATTAGGAAAATGATTAGTACTGATAATTTTGAAATCAAACTATTTTGACTAACAATTTTATGCTTATAGCTTTAGATTAATCTCTATGATGGATTAAGTGCAATTGAGAATAATAGTATTTTGCTTCAGTTGTTAATTTGGTCTATGCAGATAGTTGAAAGTTAGAGTTTGATAAAACATGTGTAATTCCGTTTTCATGTAATCGTAGTACTTGTGGAATGTTGAGGCAAATACTGTGAGAATGACGGATTAATTTTGTGGGAGGGAAATATTTAGCAGCATGATAATGTGTGTAAAGAATAAGAACCTAAAGTAATAGATTAGTTAGTTCAGCAGTCCTTTTGGAAATGGTTGGTTGTATTTGTTTGTGCTTGGTGGCGATGGAAGATTTATTTAATAGAGTTTAGAAATATTATAAGTAAATTTATTTTTAAAAAATGAAAGAGAAAAACCATTTTTCTGAATAACCAATAAAAGTATTAATGATATATATGTAATTTGGTTATTAATATATATATATATATCTGAAGGTATTCTAGTCGAGTCATGGAATATCGAATGTGAAAGAAGACGACTGAAGCTAGGCTGAAATATGCGACTCGATTGCTTTAATAAAAATAAAAATCTAAAATATTAATTTTTTAAATAACTAATAAAAATATTAGACACTGTTTTATATAGAAAAATAAAATAAGTATATGGATGCATTTCATAAAAAAAAAGGTGCTTAATTAAGTCGAGTCTGATTCATTTTTCATTGAGTTGAAGATCAAAAGCAAGTTAAAGAAGCTGAAACTCGAGGCCACTGGAATCATGAGGACGGGAAATTTACTATAATTTTTAAAAAACTAGATAGAATAAGTATCTTTGTCAGTAAGTAATAAAAATATTAGGAATATATATGTAGTTTAACTATTACAATTTAAAAATAATATACATCTGAGGTTACTACAGTTAGCTCGTGAATCATCGAGCACAAGAAAAATGTAGCTTGAGCCATAGTTAACGTGAATAAAAGTAAATTTATTTTTAAAAAATTGAAAGAGAAAAACCATTTTTCTGAATAACCAATAAAAGTGTTAATGATATATATGTAATTTGGTTATTAATATATATATATATATATATATATATATATATATATATATATATATATATATATATATATATGAAAGTATTCTAGTCGAGTCATGGAATATCGAGTGTGAAAAAAGAGGATTGAAGCTAGGCTGAAATATGCGACTCGATTGATTTAATAAAAATAAAAAATAAAAATATTAATTTTTTAAGTAACTAATAAAAATATTAGACATTCTTTTACATAGAAAGGAAATAAGCATATTAATGCATTTCATTAAAAAAAAGGTGCTCAATTAAGTCGAGCCTGATTCATTTTTCATCAAGTTCAAGCTCAAAATCAAGTTACGATATTTCTATAAAAGTATTCAGTGCAAGGCTTATCCTATTGTTTGATGCCAGCAATCTGAGGAAAATGGTTATCTGCGGTTTGGCCCCTCAGTTGTCTCTCAATTAAACCAAAACTGAATTGTTTAGTACAATGATCAATCAAACAAACTGAAATGAGCTCACCACATATTGTATTTTTATTTTAGTGTTTAAAGATTGGAAAACAAATTAAATCAATTGTAGAAAACGAAAGCCAAACTCAAATTTAGATTTTTATTTGAGCATAACGAGGCTGAAAGTCAATGACACTCGATTGTTGAGGAGGGGAAATTTAGTATAATATTTTTAAAAATAAATGAGGAAATTATTTTTGTCAGTTAGTTAAAAAGTCAAACTGAATTATTTTATAAAAAATCAAAAATGATAATTACGCGTCTCAGTAACAAATGAAAAAAAAAATATACATATATATATATATATATATATATATAATTCACTTACTAAAATAAAAAATACAATATGTGGCTGACCTCATTTCAGTTGGCAATTGTTAGCTCGATCATTGTGACATATAATTGACAGGGAGGAAAACAAATTTGTAACTTTCATTGATACCTATCAATTGATTAATTAACAGCAACATATATTATACTTTCGACACTTCGAATAGTGCACGAGTATTAATAAATTGGCAACAGGATTAAAGCATTAAATTCCTCCGTCAAAGAAACAAGTAAACAATAAAAAATAAGCTAGGCAGACATGATAATCTTAAACTTCATGATAATCCTAAACAATAAAAAATAAGCGAGGCGGACATGATAATCTTAAACTTCATGGATCGTGTACAAAATGCTATTGATTTTTTTTTTTATAAAACCATTCAGCACAATGCTTATGCTATTGTTTCGTGCAAGGAATTTCAGTAGCTAAATGTTTATTCTGTTCGTTGATGTGAGCAAATTTAGCAACCACGAGACAACGGGTAGTGGACCTGGGGCCCGCCAGCAAAAGGAAAAAGGACAAAATCGAGCAGCAAATTATGAATGAACCAGCAGGAAGGGCAATATCGGAACAAGAAACTGAAAGCAGCGCAACAGACACGGACATGCAACGCCAGCAAAGGAAATGGAAGACGGGAAAAGATGGAAAAGGCCAAAATCAACAGCGAAATTGCGCCCATACCGGCTGACTTCACAGTAACTCAGCGCTTGATGAAGTTTAAGATAAGATACTCAAAATAGTTACCAACTGTTTGGATTGCTTATATTTGACTAAAAAATTTTGCTTACATCATTGACACAAATTCCAATCACCTTTTTATTTCAGATACATCATATCAAAAAAGTGCTATAATAGTGCTACAGTATTCTTTTCAACAAATTATCTCAAAAAATCTACTATCCAAACGTTCATTTGAAACTTCCTAATTTGCTTTCTTCTGTGAAACCCGTTTCTATTATTTACAACCCAATACCCCATAGCCATCCCCGGCACCGGTACCGGGAAACCCCCTGCCTATCAAAACCCTACCTTCGGAAAACTTACGCGTAGAAATCTATTTCTGCAATCCAGATAAATACAGAACAAACATGGATGACGGAGAAGGAGCTCTAAGTTTCGATTTCGAGGGCGGCCTTGACGTGGGCCCTACTCATCCGACGGCATCCAATCCGGTAATACAACCCTCCGACGCCTCCGCTACGGCCGCAGGCGCTTCTTCCTCCGCCGCTAATATTAGTAATAACAGTGCGAACCCCTCAGTGATTCCTCCGGCTGCGGCTGGGGTAGGGGCGACGGCTCCGGATGGCGGAATGGGTACAAATCAGAGGAGGAGCTTCCGGCAGACAGTTTGCCGGCATTGGCTCCGGTCTCTGTGTATGAAAGGCGATGCTTGTGGATTCCTTCACCAGTATGATAAATCTCGGATGCCAGTTTGTAGGTTTTTTCGACTTTACGGGGAATGTCGGGAACAGGATTGCGTGTACAAGCATACTAATGAGGATATCAAGGAGTGTAATATGTATGTATTTCTCTTCTCTGTTTCTTTTTCTTGGTCTTTTTTACTTTTCTTGTTTTTATGTGGCCGCATGTTTGGCTGTTAAATTCTCTTTCTTTGTTTAATTTTTTCATGGTTGGTAATTTGTAAAGCCTACAATTGATATTGCTATTGGACAATCATTTTTGTATGCTGGTTTGATAATTTGTGGAAATTGTGAAATCGTGTTTTCTGTTAGAATTTTGGCTTGGTTCTTATTGGGTTTAATATAGTTTAACGTATGAAGGAATTTACGAATTTCTAGTTCTTTTTAAAGGTTAGATTTCAGAAGAAGTGAAATTTTCGGAATTGAGTGGAAATATTTTATTGGCTCTCTTTGTTCTTTGCCTAACTGCATTAATTAATTCTTTCTGGGAGTAACCGGCCTTGCTATGTTCATGTCTCAAAAATGCCCCTTTTTGATGAAATTTGACCTTTCTCTCATGTCTGTCCTGTTTCTTACTGACAGTGTAACTTGTAGCTAAGAGAACATGATAACTTCTATCATTGAAATTTCCATTATTCTCTTATTTGTACTTTTACTTATCCAAATATAGTTATTTCCTCAGCAAAAGTTACAAGCAAGGCATATTTCAGAAGCTGGAGCGCTATCTAAGTGCTTGAGATGTTGTTCAACGTATCTTCTGATGGATGGTTGTTTTTCACAGGTACAAGTTAGGGTTTTGTCCAAATGGTCCTGATTGTCGATATAGGCATGCAAAACAGCCTGGACCTCCACCTCCTGTAGAAGAAGTCCTCCAGAAGATCCAGCAATTGACTTCCTACAACTATGGAAATACAAACAAGTTTTTCCAAAACCGGAATCCTAACTATTCACAACAGTCAGAAAAGTCTCAGATTCCACAAGTACCCAATGGTGCAAATCAAGTTGCAAAACCTACTACTGCTGAGTCACCTGCCTTGCCGCAGCAGCAGCAGCAGCAAGGTCCACTGCTACAACAGATCAGCCAGGCTCAAACACAAAATCTTCCCAATGGCCAGCAAAATCAAACAAATAGAATGGCAACACCCCTGCCTCAAGGAACATCTAGGTGTGTTCAGAGCTACAAGGTCTTCTATTAGGTCATGTAATCAGGCATTGTACTTATTTATGGACGTTATATATAAGGGTTGTCCTACATCAGCTGTAATAATTTTCTTGAGAGTCATGGTAGCAAACATAATTGGTTATACATCTATTTTTCTGCTACTAAATTCTTGGACAATGATGTATGTATGAGCTTTTACTTGTATTCCTTTGCTTTATGTTGTTTGGTATCTCTCTTTCACTTTTAGGGGGGTCTGATTTGAACATCTGATATTTGTTTGGCATAAAATGCTATAATTAGTTGACATGTTAGACGGATCTTTATTGAGTGTATATAGGTATCGATGTGGCAGGTTTATGGTTCATGGAACTTGGAAACAATCCCAGACATGCATTTGTTTGGATACCTAGTCGTTCTAGGTGTATGGATTATCTGTTCAAATAAATGCTCACACATGCATTTGTTTGTTTACCTTTTATTTGGTCCTAGTCACTGAGTAGGACAAATATGTTTGATGAATTGGCTGGGAAAACATTGCAAGTTCAGCCACATGCTTGTCTGTAGAGATGTCATATTCTTGTAGGGCTCTTGCATCAAGGATGACTTCTTCTCAAGGTCAGAATTTTGAATATTACATAACAAAAGATGCATCCTCTTATACGCCAAAGGCTTCTAGATGATAAATTTGATTAATTACCAAGTTACTGTGTAATTTCTACGTCTTCTTTTGGTTTTCTATTAAAACTGGTTTGAGTTAGAATGCGTCTGGTTTTTTTCCCTCCTTCCAGTTGACTTGGCTTAGTTCGTTGCTCACCTAGACTTCTTGCTGGAGAAGATTCTTCTTGTTTACTTCCATGTACATGCTTTCCGTGTCATATGCTTTGTATTTCAATATGTACTTGGTACCACTCTAGCTTTATCAAATATAAAGAACAGATTAATTCTTGTTTCCATAGGTTGTATTTAGGTAATCCATTTGCAAGCTTTATGTTTACTACTATAACTAGTATGCATAATGTATACGAATTTGGATAATTGTAATGTTGTAATTTACCTACCTCTGTTACAAAAGCTGGAATGCTACGTGTAGCCTTGTTTTATTTCTCATAGAGAATATTCATTGCACATGCACACTAATCTCTATGAGAATCTATAGTTGCTTTTAGGATTTTATCTCCAAAAATTAGTAATCTTTTTATGAGTTACTTTCTTATTAGGTTTTCTTGCCATTTACTGGTGATTAATGTTGCAAATGTTCTAACAAAGGGTCTCAAAGTTTATTAATCATTTAATTGTGTATATATGCATACTTCTTGGCCAAATTGGTTTGAATCAGTTTTTCTTAAGAATTTTCTTTTTTAACATTTTTCTCTGATTTTGAGGTTATTTTTTTGTTGATAAAATTGGAATGGGATCCTGTGTGTATTACAGATTGATAGAGTAGAATTGTTTTTAATCTATGCGTTTCTTTTTTTTCCTGAATCTATATGCTAAATTTTTCCTTGTTGGTGCAGTCAAGTCATGCGATTTATTTGACTTGTATTTGGTGTATTTTTCTCTTCTTTCTGAGTTATTTGGCTCTAAAATTTGTTTCCTAAAGGAATGGATTGACATGATTTATTTGCCTTGCAGTTGTCAGAATTTGTGCTTGAGATGGGATTTTTTAATGGTATTGTGACTTTATCTTTCTAGGTACAATTAGCATGTGAAGTTTTGATCTTTCATAGTGGATCTGGCTTGAGGGACACTCCTCCTTCCAATGGTCAATTACTTGAAACTCTATTTACAACCGTTTCTGTATGTTTTGACTGATAGAGTCCTCTTCTCTGAGGACAGGGGACTAGTTATCCTAGTGGTGAACACAATTTGTCTTTTAGATATGTTTTCTGTATATACGAGTCATATTGTGGATTGAATTGATACAAGATTCGAGTCAAACAGTGCTTAATGGAGTGTTAATAGTGTAGTTGAAGAAGTTTTAACTTCTTGAGAAACTAATGGAGTGTTAATATTGTAGTTGAAAAAGTTTTAACTTCTTGAGAAAACTAAAGTCTGTGAAGTAAACTGTAAAATTTTGGATAGAAAAGGATTATGGTGATTAAGAAAGATTTCAACCTTGAATGAGATAAAAGCCATTGGTGGCCTGTAGGTTAATGGTTTTTGAGCAGGCTTAACTAGAAATGTGTTGGAAGAGGTCTTGTTGGATGAGAGTCTCATGATGATTGTAACACGTTTTATTTCTGAGATTGGTTACCGGTAGGAGGAAGCCACTGGTGAGGACATAGGCCTGGAAGAATGTGGAGTTGATAGCTTTGTTTTGCTTGGACTCTTTCAGATCTTGGAGAATTTGAAGTGGGGATTAGGTCCTATTTTGAGGAATAGGCTGAATCATTAGAACACTTTTTTGAGATTGAGGACATGAATGTGCTGTCTTTGACATCGTAAGAAAAGAGATTAGTCTGGGATGGCTTTCCTAAGTTTTATCTCTATAAAATGTTGGAATGGTATTTAGGATGATTTTTGCGAGGTATGTTCTTCAGTTTGGCCAATGGTGTCATGTTTGTATATCAATGTTTTTTAGAAGGGGATGTCTATGCAGATTAAGAATCTTAGATCTATCAGCTTGGTTGTTACTCTCTTTAAAGTTTTGACTTGAGTATTTTATTGTAAATGTTTGAATTTGTGAAGCTAGATTGCAGACAAGACTGATAGTGGATGCCTGTCATGTAACCAACGAGATTGGCTACAGAAGTCAAGGACATTGTATTTAAAATAGACCTAAAAGTTGAATCACTGAACTGTATTTTTTGGTCATCAGTTTCAGAGAAAAAAGCTTTCGCTTTAGGTGGAAAGAATTTGCGGATGTCTCTATTGGTGACTTGGACTTTGTTTAGAAGGAAAATAGGTGGTTCTTACTCTGAATCCCTTCTGGATAAGCTGTACCTTGTGTGGTAGGATTTATTGGATTACATAAGTTCTTTCCCCTGTATCACGCATCTAGTTTGAGAGTATGGTTAGATAAATTCCCACTACTATTTTTTGCCCCCTTAGTAGTTCCTTGACAAATTTGTATAGATGCTCTTCTAAAACCAGAGCTTTTAAATGTTTTCTCCCCGTTGTGGTTTCTCGACAGATTTGTTTGGGTACTCTTCCTGCTAAAACCAGAGCTTTAAATGACCAGCAGGAAATGGGAAGACAAAACTCTTTCCGTGGATGAATCATGTATAATGATTTATGACATGTTCCAGGCCTCAATGTTTCAGTATATACGAACTAATTATAGTTCCCTCCAAAGTCAAATGGTCATGAAGGACTGAAATTATCTTCTTGGGGATACTGGTGAGATGCAGGTATTGGGTGGAATACTTTAGATGCTGCTGTTTAGGAGGTGGAGGGAAGTTTTTTTTTTTATGTTTTCTACTTGAGTTATTAAGAGGCATCACGGGAGTGCTGTGCAAGAGAAATGAGTAGTCATCTCCTTATGCAGTGATCAGCCCTACTTAAAAAAAAAAATCAGCAGAAGTTAGACTATCAGTGGAGAATTGGGCATATATCCAAAAATAAAGGGTGGTCTAGAATTAAGAGTTGATTTCTTCCTGATTCTAATGGTATCCATTGGAAGCTCTATTGTGTATGGTGCTTTTCTTGGTGGGCAAACTTTTGAATGTTTTGGAGAGAGAAAAGTTAGAGCTGAACAATTAAAACTTGCAGGGTTGTTTTCAGACAGATCTCTGCTTCTCCATTCTTCCTGATTCTAATGGTATCCATTGGAAGCTCTATTGTGTATGGTGCTTTTCTTGGTGGGCAAACTTTTGAATGTTTGGAGAGAGAAAAGTTAGAGCTGAACAATTAAAACTTGCAGGATTGTTTTCAGACAGATCTCTGCTTCTCCACTCTTGCCTAGTGTTTGTACTGTGCACACCGATATGTCATTGAGAAAGAAATCATTTCATAAGCTGTTTATTCTTTTTGGAGGATTGTTCAATTCTACTTATTTGTGTGATCTTTTCTTTAGTCAATTACTTTTTGTTAATGTGGAAGTTATGAACCTATTTTCTTTACTATTTCCTCAGATAATAGGGAGTAAAGAGATAGAGCTGGGATGATGTTTCTGCCTTTGCTAGATAATTTTCTTGGACAACATGTTTTGCCTTGCATTGGGAGTTAGTCTTGTTTGACCGATTGTATCACTTTTAATTAAGTTGTTGCTACTTATTATATTTTGCAATCTGAAAAGAGGTGGAGGATGTGGATGCATCTAAGTCTAATTTCTGGGAGATTGGTAAACTGTAAGCAGGTAATCTTAGATTGCCGCATAGACACATTAGATTTGTGTGTTTATCAACCATTTTCCTAATTTGAGAGGCAAACAGTAGCTTGAATTATATAGTTGAAATCTGGGATTTGAGCAGTTGTTTGAATGGATAGATTAAGGTCTCTGAGCCAATGTCTTAGTTCTGTTCTTGACTTTTTCCATCTCTCATTATGCAATATGGACCAAAATCATGAGATGTAATTATTGGGCCATGCATTACTGTTTTTGCGTCGAGTTATCTCTGAAGCAGGATATCTTATTCTCTTCATTGTTTAGGGGAGAATAGCTTGGAGTTCTGTATTGTCTTGACAATGACATGAAGGGCTTTCATCTAACAATGAATTCTGTTCATCTTGTTTCCACCATTTGAACCATTACATTTGTAACTTGGCATCTCAGAATAGTTTTTCTATACAGTATGGTGTACCATAAAACTAGTCTGTTCTAGTATGGTACCGGTTTACTTCAATTTTGCTTCTTTGTTTGAGAAGAAATTAACGATGATTTGCAAAACAAAATCAATCGGTGCATGAATTTTGTTGGATTCTACAGTCAATCTTCGGTTTCATAATTCAGATGCTTGATGTTCTTATTTTTTAATGGATGAATGTCTCAAATGTTTGTTCAATATATTGTCCTTTTGGGACAATAAGCAGGAGCTCTTCCTGCTTTCTTTTTGGACAAAGTTGATTGTTATTGAAATTTTGTTTGCTAGCCTTAGGTTCTGGAAGACAGGTTTTAACTTGGAACACACTTCATTTTTATTATTTTTGGTGACATGCTACGAAAGAGTTTTCTGGGTGATGAAGATGATCATTATTCCTGAGACACAATACTAAGAGTGTTCTCGGTGGGGAATGAAGTTGAGATGAGACTCATATGTTTGCTTTGCTTTCATGGGCATTGACTTGGACTTTTACATGTGTTGACTGTTTTCAGATACTATCCAATGAATGCCTTGGGTCATTCTGTATCCGTTTTATCCACTCTACTAACTTTTTAGAAATAATTCGAAATGCATAGTTCTTATGGCATTTGCAAAATTTTCAAGCTAAATTCAGAAAAGCAGTTTTTTTCCCTTTATTTCTGCTTTTCTCCATGAGATCATTTCCTTGAATTTCTTGGTTACTTGTTTTCCATTTATTTTGTTCTTAGCGAAAAAACTTATTTTTTTTTAATCACAAATGAAGTATAGGTACTTTATAGTCAAAAGTTGCAACCGTGAGAATTTAGAATTGTCGGTACAACAAGGAGTATGGGCAACTCAACGGAGCAATGAAGCCAAGCTAAATGAAGCTTTTGATTCAGTGGATAATGTTATTTTAATTTTTTCAATTAACCGGACCAGACATTTTCAGGTTCGTTGAATTTTCACCAAACTGTTTTGCCTCTATAATAGTTGCCTGTCTAATTTCTCCTTGGTTGATAGGGCTGCGCAAAAATGACATCTAGGATTGGTGGTTCAGTGGGTGGTGGCAATTGGAAACATGCACATGGAACTGGGCATTATGGAAGGAATTTTTCTGTGAAATGGTTAAAGGTATCATGTTAGTGCCTTTTCTATTCCAAAGCCATCACCATCTGTTTGTACTAAGGTCTCTGCAAACATTGTAATTCTTATCTTCATTTTGAGACCAATAGAGCTTGCTGTTTCTTTTGGTCTATGTAACGTATGTTTCCTATCCAATTAAAGTCAACAACTCATGAATTGAAACTAAGTTGTATACTGTTTGTATAGTATTACTTTATTAACATCATTCATTCTCATCATTCTAGTTTTATGTCTAGATGATTTTGCTTTATCCTCTTATATGCTTGGAGATGTACCAGATCTTACCTTGTGTACATCCATATAAACTATGTTTGGTGTCGGTTCTAGTCTGTTTAAATTTCACTATGCTCTTTTGGAATTTAAAGGAATTTAAAGCGGAAAAAATATGATTAGTCATGCATGTTGTATTGTTGAACATTTTTCTTTTAAAGTCTCATTTTTGCTGGAATATGCTAGTGGGATTTGTTTTTATTTGTTATTTGTTACAAGTGCCTGGATCTCTACTATTTATGGCAAAAAATAATTTGATATACTTCCTAATTTCAAATTGATTTGCTTAAAAAACTAAAAAATGGAAAAAAATGAATTTATCATGCCACTAATTTGGTAACCCTGAGTAATGTATGTGATGAGGCCAGCTCCTGTTTTTGTTTTTTTGCAGCTTGAAAACTCTTAGAGAAACTTTTGTTTTTGATTTCTTTTTTCTTTTTTTTTGGTGGGTTTGGAGATCAATTATAATAGCATTTAACTAGCTCTTATTTAAACCCAGCACTGTTGTATGCTTTGGTGTTTAAACTGTATTAGCTTAATGTATAGCAAATAGTTGTGACCATTGGTGTAGGTTCTACTGTGCACCAGTTACTTGACGCTCCCTGTTTTGCAGCTCTGTGAGTTGTCCTTCCATAAAAGTCGTCATTTGAGGAATCCATACAATGAAAATCTGCCGGTGAAGGTACTAAAAAAATAAACTTTTCCCTCTCACATGCGCTCATTGGCATACAGACACATCTTGTATGTTGTAGAATTCTATGTCTTTACTGTTATCTTCAACTTATATTCAATTAATAATTCACTAATTGTTCAGTTGATTCAAATCTGACCGTCAAAACTAGACCTGGCCGTTGGACAGTTTGGGCAGTTTTTGGGCGGGTTGGTATTGGGTTTTCAACCAGCCCAAGTACAACTTCGTTGATGTTGGGTTGGGTCATAGTGGGTCAACCCAAATATGACCCAATATGTTATTTCATATATTTTGATACATAATATTCTCTAACACACATTTTCACACAAAAAGTGATTTTTTTCTTATACATAAATGTAGTTTTACATGCATGAGCATATTTTCGCACACTAAAATACTTCCACACACACAAACACACATTCACTTCCGAACTTCCTTGGATGGAAACACATCATTTTTACACACACTAGAACACACACTAACATACTTTTACGCATACAAACACACACACATGCACATACTAACTTTTTAAACTACTTGGATGGACAAATTTTCAGCATTTAAACACAATAACATGCTCAGTCAGTATTTTCAGCATTTAGCAAGTTTTGAATGCTGCATGGAGGTGCCAGTGCTTGGAAATTGTAAAACTCTAACCGTTAGGTTTACAAAATGCTTCTGCATATAAACTTGATTCTTGTCAACTTCAAGTGCAAAATGCGTAGTTGAACTTTTCTTCAATATTGTTAAACCAACTTAGCCAGCTTGCTTGTTGGCTAGCTGGTTCCCTAGTTTATAGGTTTGACCAGCCAAGTAAAATAATTATTTGGTTTGATTTGAAATATTATTTTTACTTTTTAACATTGAAAAATTATATAAGATAGTTATTGTAAACTCAGATTAAAGTGTATTAACATGTTTTTAACTAGCAAAATCAACTGTTAAAAACAATAAAAAATACACGTTAGCAGCACAAAATTTATATGTTCTCTTCTTCACCAATTGGTTAATTATTGAAAACCACAACTGACATTACCCTTCTTATGTAAACAAAGAAATCAGCCACACACGTCAGTTTTTTGAGCTTGGCTAAGTGTTCCATCAAACGAATTCTCAAGGCATCAATACATGAGGCGAATTACAAGCAAAAGCGATCTAAGCAGCATAGGTTAGTGTTTACTAGTACTTGGATTGATGGGGACCCCAACTTAAAAACTCAAACTGCTGCCCAAAACTCATTTGGGTCTTTTTCACCCAACACCCAACTGACCCAACTCAACCTCTCAAATTAGAGGGCAGGTTGGGCAGGTTGTTGGGTTTTGTGTATTTTTGCCAGCTGTAGTCAAACCTGTGTTTTTGAAGCTGAAAGAGGAGTTAATAGCTGAAATAGGAAACACTTGAGAGGGGACCGGGGGGGGGGGGGAAAGTGAAGTTAAGAGTGCTGAAGTTCCTATTACTTCATTTCCGTCCAAAACTACTCTGAGCATAGCAAATATTTTAAGAAGCAAGCATGTCCAATCAGTTTAATTTCTATCTCTTTTCTACTTTTTACATATATAAAAATATGAGATAGATAGATGCACATCTATGCGTGTATATCTGCATACTTATGTTTATTGAAATATCTAACTTCACTTTGTTATTGTATTCTTTTGTTTGTAAAGTCATCTCATTTAATGATGTACTTGAGGAAACTGGTTATCAGTCTTTCATTTGCAAGTTCAGTTCAGTCAATTGATGTACAGTGAGGAACGAGGAATAATTCTAGATTACCCATTTGCAAAAAACTGATTAGAGACTCAGTTTAGTTTCCAAGATAAGACTAAAGAAACTGATTTTCAAAAATTAGGATAGAGGGAAGCCTGGGAATTACACCCACTAAAACAAGGAGTTACTGCTTAGAAGATTGGTATTACACCAAATCTTGTAATTGGATGTTAGCATCTTCTTATGCAGTTGGTTGACTCTCCTTTTTGGAGTGGAGGTGTAAGTTGTACAACGCAACTGGTTGGTATTACTTCACCATGATGTAATTCTCATTCACATCAGCTTGGCACTTAATTAAAAGAGCTGTACTCCAGAGAATTTGATAAGAGGAATCCTAGTCATTCAAGTGGCATGCATCCCAAGGAATCCTTTTTTCTTTTTTTCATGGAACTTGTTGCATTCATGATTAGAGAAACAGTAGAACTACTAATTCTATGAAGAACTTTGTGTAACACAATTATGACATCACCCAATGTTTAGTGTAAAGTTACAAAAATCAGCTCTAGTTTCAAAACTATTACATACGTCCCTTTTAGTTCAGTATTTATGGTGAATTACCTCCATTATCACCAAATTTTGTGCATATGAGTACATTATCTAAATATTTTCAATAAAGCAATTTTAGACATCTTATGCATTTTCCAATTAAAACAACCCCACTTTCCCACTACTGCCAGTGCCTCCAATCTTGGTTGAAGAATTATCCCCAGAATCCATGAACATTTCCGGCCCTTTCCATCCCTTCGTTGAGAGCTTTAATTCACTGCCAGCTTAGCTGCAATTAATGGATTCTTTGAGCAAAATTCAAGTGATAGCCAGGAATCTCATTGGCTTGGATCTGCCAGTAAGATGAAACTGTATCCAAGCATTAAAAGTAGTCAGTGTTATTATCTTTTTCCTAAAGCCTAATGGAACAGTTGAAAACACTTCATTTGAGATATTTTTGTTGGTTGTGCATACATTACAAAATTTGTGCATCTAAAACTTTTTGCCAATTGAGTATGTACCATGCATGCCTCTATCTTTAAACCTGCTACTTGGAAAATGTTCTAAATTTACAATGCAAGAAAGTAGTTGTAAAGTAATGGGCAAAAGTCATGTGGGTCGTATTAGATGTTTAAGAGGGACATTGTAGATTCTGCCAACATTGTGACATCCCAACTGACCGGTAATTTGAGCTGAACTTGCTTCATAATCTACACATCCATGCATGCCCTGAAATTTTTAAAATCTGTATCTTCAATTTAGGATGTAATCTTCAATTCTCAATCCTCAGTAAACTGAAAAAAGCAGGAAAAACTGTGCACTTTTCCCTTCTATATGCTTACTTCTGCTACTTCTATTATTTTGCAGTGTTAAAATTACCTTTTCTTTAAAGGAAAAACTGAACCTCTGAGTTGTCAATGGGCTATCTGCAGAGTGTTTTCCAGTTTCCACAGAAAACATTGTCTCCAAGAAGTTTTATCATGTTGCACCAAATTTTTTGGAAGCGTTTTGTTTGGCTTTCTTCAATAGTAAACGTCTAGCTTATGAATCAAGTTCTTGTTTGTCATATGATTTCAGATAAGTAGAGATTGCCAAGAGCTAGAGCCATCTGTTGGTGAGCAGTTAGCCTCCCTGCTCTATCTTGAGCCAGACAGTGAACTAATGGTATCCTTTTTTTTTTTTTAATAGTTTTTACTTCAAACTACCTTTTATGCATTTTGTGTGGGCATCAGCATTTTTTTTCCTTCTTTTCCTCCCTTCATGCTTAATGAGAAAACAGAGGTTGTGTTTTCCTATGTTGGTGAGCAGTTAGCTTCCCTGCTTATATTTTTAGGTTGTCCATCAAATTAATAAAAGTATAGTTAAATTTACTTACATTGACTGGTTACATGATCATTTCCAATTTTTAGTCAATCTATTGTACACATTGTCTGTTTTTTTAACTCATGGACACCTCTGTAATTCATTTGATATCTACAAATACAAGGTGGAATTCCCAAACATGTACATATATTATTTTTTTCTGGAATTGAATTGTGTAGATGTTGTGCATGTTATTGCTCATTGCATGGGCAACAAGTGGTAGTCATGAGTAAAAAGTTTTAGTCTAAGGAAAGCTATCTTGTGCAACAAGTCCCCTGCCCAACACCCCTAAAAAAAAGGAAAACCAAAAAAAAAAAAAAAATCTCCTCTAAATCGACTTTTCAGATGAAGTGACTTGATGACCTAATGCATAATTCATATTTGTAGCTAATGAACTAGAAATGCTTTGAAGTGCTTGAGAAAACCTAGTGTTATTATGCCAGTAGGTCATGCCTAATTCAGTCTCTATTGAACTTTTTCTGCCTCGAACAATCAAAAAACTTAGTGAGACTAGGATTAAGATGATCCATTGGGAATGATCTTTGTATGACGGTTGAATGCTGGAATTTTTTGAGTTGAATGATATTGTCGTCATCTATGTTTCTTTCCTTTAGTTCTTGTATATTTTGTTCTGGCTACTGAACTTTTATATGATTTAAAAGAGCCAGCTGCATGCAGACGTGCACGCTAATGTCTACATATGCAAAAGGTTGTCTCAATATTGTTAGTACTCGGTACTACAGTTTTAAAATCTATACATAAAAGCTGGTTGCAGCGGTGATGGGGCACGGAAATACTTTATTCCCATGTTGCAAGTAAATCAATTTTTGCAGCATAGAAATTGGATGCTACAAATCTTTTTAGTAATTGTACTGGGTCAAAGTGATTTAAGTGGTCAACTTTTTCTTTCAGGCTGTTTGGTTTGCAGCTGAGTCAAAGAGAGAGGACGAAAAGGCAAAGGGGGTCCCAGAAAATAGAAGTGAGAACCCAGATATTGTTCCATTTGAGGATAATGAAGAAGAGGAAGAGGAAGAAAGTGAGGAAGAAGATGAGAGCTCTGGCCAGGTGTATGGGGCAGCAGCTCAAGGCAGAGGAAGGGGTAGAGGAATGATATGGCCTCCTTTTATGCCTTTGGCACGTGGGACCAGGCCACTCCCTGGAATGCGTGGCTTTCCCCCAGGTATGATGGCTGGTGATGGATTCTCATATGGTGGTGTCACACCTGATGGTTTTCCAATCCCAGATCCATTTGGCATGGCTCCCCGTCCTTTTGGTCCATATGGCCCTAGATTTTCTGGTGATCTTGTTGGTCCTGGACCTGGATTGATGTTTCCTGGTCGGCCTTCACAACCTGGGAATTTCCCAGCTGGTGGATTTGGGATGATGATGGGTCCAGGAAGAGCCCCTTTCATGAGTGGAGTAGGTGTTGGTGCACCAGTGCAACCAAGAGCTGGTCGACCAGCTGGTATGCCTCCAATGATTCCCCCTCCATCCTCTCAACTGTCTCAAAATTCAAATCGGATTAGAAGAGATCAGAAAGCACCAACCAGTGATAGAAATGACAGATTTAGTTCCGGTTCAGATCAAGGTAAGGGTCAAGAGATGGCAGCCTCAATCGCTGTAACTGATTATGACTCGAGGCATCAGCAAAGAGGGAAAGCTGGAGAAGAGAACAAGTTTGGTGGTGGAAACAGCTTCAGAAATGAAGAAAGTGACAGTGAGGACGAGGCACCGAGAAGGTCAAGGCATGGAGAGGGAAAGAAGAAAAGGCGTAGTCTAGAAGGAGATGCTTCCAATGGCTCTGATCTGCAGACATGAATTTCAGGGACAAAAACACATCGATTTTGAAATTTTCTTGATCTGAAAACATCCTATGTATCTATATGTTGCAGTGAATTGTATTTATTGCAATTTTAGGATGTAGAATGCCAACAACATGTAAGTCCTTGGATCATGCGGCCAATGATAACGCTTGCTTTTCCTAACTCTCACGCCTTTCCTTTCCTTCCCTTCCTTCCACGTTGCATGGCTCCATTCATCTATTTACTGTATTACTCTACTGTATTACTCTTATGTATAAAAGCAAGGATAGAGCAAGTGTTATAATTTCTTTTTAGCGTCTGTTCTCAACTGAGTCTGATTTTGTAAAAGTTGGTTTTGTAAAATTGATTCTTCAAAATCGGTTGTCTCAGAATAACTCATGTTCTCTTTTACTATTAAAAAGCCATTTTAATAAATCTCTATGTGTTCTAGAAAAAAGTTAAAAAAGCTGATTTTGAGAATAAGATGACTATATTACCCTTATATGCTATATAAATGAATTTTTGTACTAGTTAAATAATTTTTTATGTAATTAATTGCTTTTGTTATGAAAATTAAATGATGGATAAGAAAAAAATGGGACACGGTGAATTTGGAAGTGAAATGAGAAAAGGAAGAAAGTAAAAAAACCATAAAAAGTTAACCTAATCTTTAGGTAATTTAGTAATTATGTTAAATTTTGAAGAGTTATTTTGTTTACATGAAAAAAAGGCCAAAATCAGCATCCAAAGTGCTTCAAAACTTGATTTTGATTTTCAGATTTTTGTGGGTAAAAAACAAAAAAATTTAAGACTAGTTTTTCAGATTCAGTTTCTTTTTTCGAAAATCCACCATTCTATTGATTACAACATTTTTATAATTGGTCCTATTCTGGGGGATGGGGATGATTTTCAGTTTTTTGGGGTCCAAAAAATCTAAAATTAGTTTTTTGAAATCAATTTTTTCCAAAAGTCCACTATTCTTTTGAGAACAATATTTTTTTAATTGGCCCTATTCTAGAGGGAGGGGGAAGGAAATGAACCTAATTGAACTATCAAAAACTTGGAGGGAATTAATCCAACTTAAAAAATATGCTAGAAAATGCTCAACAGGAAAACGTAGGTAGGGGTTTTGAACTCTTGACCTACATCCAAAGAGGGACAAAAATCCCTTATTGGGAGCCAACTGAGCTAAGCTGCAAGCAGAACCTTTGACTTACACCTTGTTCCTGCATTTTGGCCTACATCTTGTTACTCTTTGGTGGCCAACTGAGCTAAAACCAGTTAGTTTAAAATTAGTTGAGAACATAATAAAATATTTTTTTGAAAACCAAAAGTTAAAATCTGATTTTTAAAATCAGTTGAGAACAAACCCTAAACTTTGTAAATGGAAACGTGAAAGTTAGACATTCAGCCTATCTTAAGTCCAACCTGTGGCAAAGCAGAGTGTTGAAACCTAAATGGTTTAGAACTTCACAAAACAATCTTGAAGAGAAAGCCCCATCCGAAGTCCTTTTGACTTTGAAATGCAAATGAAAAAATTAAGCATAACTTCGTATGGTCTATGGCCATATATAGTATAATTTATGGGACTGGGCATGCATCAGTTACTCAATCCATTATGTTAAAAAACTACTCGTACTAAGAAAATATGCCGACAATTCTAAACTACCTTCACTGGTTTTGTGAACCTACAATACTTGACATTAACAATATAAAACATGAACTTTTCACAATAGTTCAAATTTTCACTTTTTTTTTGTAACTATGTAATTACAAACTTTTGCTGTTCATATACTTGTTCTACAAAATTATCTTTCTCCCAACAGTACACATATAAAACTATGTGTTAAGCTATTGCATGATTCTTTAGACCTAGAAAATTTAATAACCCAAGTTGATAACTATCATCACCTTGTAGAATATGGTGTGCATATATAATCCTATGACCCAAAAAAAAAAAAATAGTGATAAAAGCATCGTAATTGTTTCTATTCAATTCTAGAGTTTGTCGAAATTTATGTCATTTAAATAAAGGGTAAAATACAGAGAAGCTCTCTATAGTTTAGCTAATGTTCAATTTAACTCTCTGATTTTCGGAAACCTACATTATGACTCCTTAAACTTTTAATTTAAGTAAAAAATAAACAGAAACCGTCCAAATTAACTGAGTTTGAGAAACATGCATTTCATTGATGCTTAGTTTAACTCCCTGTAGTTCAAAAATTTACAATTTAACTCCCTATAGTTCTAACTGAAATGTAAATTGACAAAAACCGTTCAAATTAATTGACAATTTTACCCCTGTGAATGAATGAAGACTAGCTTTTAGAATTTCAAAACTCCATTCTTTGGCTCTTTTGCAGGAGCAAAATGATGGATACATCCTTTGCATCATGTCATTCTCTCCAATGTCCTTTAAATCCATGGCTTTGGATTTTTACTGAACCTACGGAAGTTTTGCAAACCCAATTATATTTCCAAATTACAGAAGAAATCTAGATAAAAATGAAAGATAGAGAAAAAATCAATATTTAAAGGGACATTTGGATCTCTTTTTCATTCCTCTCTGATATAGAAATGTTACCAAAAAAGTGATGATTTATATTTGAAAAAACTATGTAGTGATTCAGATCTTAAGTTCTATCTTTATTATTCCTTATTTTTTATTTTTTATTTTAAAAAGAAGAAGGAAGGGATGGTGTTGATTGTGGTTGTAATAATACGACTGGAGTACAGAGAATGTCAAAAGGGAATAGTGGGTTTCGAGGGTGGAGGGCTGCACAGAAAAATGGGACAATTATGGCATTTTGCATACAACTGTTAATTTAGACATTTTTTGCTAATGTTTCTATCTAACTAAAACCTCAGGGAGTCATAATGTAAGTTTTCAAATATCAGGAAATTAACTTGAACATTATATAAATCACAAGGAACTTCTCGATATTTTACCAAAAGGGCAATTTTGACATTTTATATGCTACCATTAGTTTGAATGATTTCTGTCAAAGTTACATTTTAGTTAGAATAACAGGGAGTTAAATTGTAGGTTTTCAAATGATGGGAATTTAAATTAAACATTATACAAACCATAAGGAGTTTCTTGGTATTTTACCCTTTAAATAAATGAGTCCAAGAAAACAAACTAGCAAGAAATATAAACCATATTTAAACGAGAACTCACTTCGGTAGCTTTTATAGCATCTATCAAGCTTGGTATGCTAAGGAAAGAAACCAAACAAGTGCAGTGCTCTAGATTAAAATGACTTGTGTCCCTGATAGACTACGTACTATAAATAATAAGTTCAGAAGCAACGGAGAAAACACAACGGCAGGAGATGTAAATTTGGCAATATGAAATTAGTGAATCTATACTTGGATTCCCACGCAACAACCGGAGCAAACAGGATAGGATAATAGTAAAGCCAAACAATTTCACACATCAACATATTATATTCTATACTAGCAAAAGTCAAAAAAGTTGCATGAAATCCCAATACTGTTCAAAACTCAAGTGATAATAGTCATTTGAATTCGGGGTCTTTCCCGTTGAGCTTCCGTCCAGTCATGTAATCATGAGTTTTACACCAACTCAAACTCAATTATAATTTAAGCCTATTCCTAGTCATTCAAGCCTTCTATTTGTCGCCACCAGCATCCGTATCATGGTTCGCCATCATGAGTCGCAGTTGCATTGCAATCACAATTGTTCCACAGCCGTCACGTTATATCGGTCAAATATGGAGCGATACGCATAGCTTTCAAAAAATAACTAAAAATAAAAAATATCATAACAAGTACAATTATCAAATTAAATTTACTAAATAACTACATTATTGCCAGACGAAAACAACCAAAACTATTCCCAATTCCCATCCTGCTACAGACAACATAACTGGAGAGAACTGCGATGCCCATCACAACGGTAGTCATGAGACAAATGTGTGTAAAATCACGGGAAAGGTCAGCAATCAGCCTCAAAACCCCTCTCTCTCGGATGGAGGAGGGAAGGGCGGCATATGAGTGCAGAAGAGGCGAGTCGCAGACGGTATCCCTATGCCTCCCCTGGTGAAAGATGCCACATCATATGTTGGATATTTTAATAAAAAAACATCACATGTTTATTTTGAATTCAAATACAATAAGTTTCTGCAATGAATTTTCAGTTACAAATTTTACCATTCAAGACGTCTTTTAAATGAGTTTTGTGTAACCTATGTCTTGAATGATGTAACCTATATCTTGAATTGTGTAACTTATGTAACTTATAAGATTTATGAATTTATTTAGTAAATTTTACTGTTATACATTAAACCTAGACCTCCTCAACTTGTAACTGAAAATATGAGGTGTTTATTCTTCTTAATGCTAGCATTTTAATGCACCTATTTTTTCGATCTATAAATAGAGGTTTCTCCAACCAAGTGTCATACTATCTCAAAAAAACAATTTTCTACTTCTCTCCCTCTTATTGGTATATTGGGCATTAGTTAGGTGTTGAGAAAAGTTTTAATTTCTCTAAATTGTGTAGATTTAGTAGAAGTAACAGCGAAGGCTGGGTTGTTGTATCCCAGAGATGACGTACCACTAACCTTTTACACTCTGTATAACCTTGAGAGGGGCGCGAATCATCTTAAGAGAGCGACCTAGTCCGCGTCTCATCTAGCCAAATCACTTTACGTGCTGTTTTTCTAGTCTTTATTTTGTCGGTGGATCGGGCAGTTGGAGGTCTCAAGAAACAAAATCATATCCAGATGATAAAGGCTGGCCAGGACCCAAGACATTAGTAGGGTAGCCCTTGAAGGAAAGGAAGGGCAACCATGAACAACTGAAAAAATGCCCCAGCACTAGGAAATCCCCGTCCAGTAGGAAAATTACGAGAGCCTGGAGCCTGGAAGAGAAGTTCCTCCTCCACATTGGCAGCAAAAGAATCCTCAAAAACCAGAAGACAGATTTAATGCTTAATTCAGTCACTTAACAGATTCAAATTTTAGATTTTACATTTCAGTTTTTGAATTTTAGTTTTATGTAACACATCCGTTCATTACTGATATGCAAAATAAAAATCTAAAAGATACACACCCAGAAAGTGTAGTTTTTTATTATGCTTTTGAAAGTTCTACTAATTATGGTTTACGTTAAGAAAGATATATCAATTTTTAGTGTTCATAAACATCTATCATTTTAAATATCTATTTCAATCATATAATGTAGCTCTTCATCTCTCCAGGGAAAAATCTCAAAAGTATCTCCAAACCTGACTTGGCACCAAAGAAAAAAAAAGGAATAGAAAAGAAGGGAGAGCTTTTATTAACATCCTAACAATAAGCAATAATATGGGGAGCAGGAAAAAGGAAGTTTTTTGAACCCCTAGAATAATTGATATAATACAATTACTCAAGTGAAAAGTCACAAAAAAATTGATATTTTTCAACCTTAAAATTTTACACATAATTACAGAACATACAATGGGATATCGATAACCGTGGCTTGTGATATGGAATTTATAAAAAAAAAAAAGGGTACCTTTTTGTTTTCCTTGTGATGGCAATTGACAGCAAGATTTGGGATGATAGGATTTTGAGATAAAGATTTGAATGGAATATGCTGGATTTAGAAAATTTGATGAGTTCTAATATTTGAGGGATTACTTTGATACTTGTGTTTTAGGATGGGAAGTAAACTAGGGAAGAAAACATCATCAATCAGGAAATTGTTTTATTATTCATTTTATTTCAGATTTTTTTTTTCAGAAAATGCTATTAAAACTTGTGATTAGGTGACACTTGAAGAAAATGCCACTAGGGTGTGATTGAATTTGCATTTAGTGGCACACCGGGTAATATGCAACTACGAAAGCCTTTTCTTTTCTTTTTTTTTTTTTATGTAGTTAAGAAATGGGTCTTTTTTCATAAAATGCCACTGAAGTTTTAGCTGTGGCATTCTATTCAAAAGCACCATTATATAGGTGTCACTAATTCAGCTTCTTCTTGTAATGCATCTTACCCGCTCAGTCGATGGTATTTTCTCAATAGACTTTTAGCCATAGTTCTTTGGTTCTTTTTCCCACTTTGTTAAAGAGATGCTCTAGAGTAATAAGGTAAAAGGAAAAGAGGAGAGATTGAAAGTCGAATAGGAAACTCATAATTACCTACCTTATGTACCTACCAGCAAATGGTTTCAAATCTTCTGTCTCTATTTATCATCTGTCCCCTGTGTCCCCTACACCACAACATGCCATGTGGTAATGTATTCAATTATTTCTAATCTTCTTCTTCTTAGAAATTCAAAGGACTTAAAACATTACAGATTCTTATCAGTTGTTTAATCGTCTATTGGAACTCAATTTTTTTCTCCCTTAAAGAATTTAAAAAACTGTTAATGCCAATTTATTTATATTTTTCTATTTTTTCTTTTGTCAAAAGTAAGAGCCACAAAAATATCCATCTTTGTCTTTTTTCCAAAAGGCGAACGACAATATCTCCAGGAAAAAATGAAGAAAAAAGACGTTCTAACATTATGTAAATGTACCTTTTATTAATTGATCTCCTATTTAACATCTTGTTTCAATCAACTGTTCTTTTTCTTTTTATTTTTCCTCATTTTTGCAGTTGTTTCAATTCTTTTTTTCTTTAAGAAAAAAAGTTAGAATTTGTATGGATGTGATTATGAAAAAAAAAAGACTTTTTCTCTAGAGTTGCCATTTAATTAAAAAAGAAAAAATAAAGTGAATTGGGCTTGAGTAAAAGATTGATAAAAATAAATAATTATTTTGATTTATCATCTAAAATACAAGATATAAATCTAATAGATATTTGATTGCACAGACATGTGGCAGTTTTTAGTGAAAGGGCCAGAGGGGATAGAGGAAAAATGGGGACAGAGGATTTGAAGCCCCAGCAAATTGGGTCATTGAAACTAAAAGAATGTTACCATATCAATTATTGAGACAAGTGTTTTATGAGAGAACCATGAGTTGGTTGAAAACCATGCCTAAATCATAGTTTCAAAAATCACCAATAAAATAAAGCCTGATGTTTTGTTGTAGAAAACTATGTATCTTGATGGATTATACATGGAAAGCTTGGTCTCATTGCGAGGAACACAAATATGACTTCTGGTAATTGCAGAAACAACAAAAGCAATATGTAAGATTAGGATTTTGCTAAAGCTTCAGGTAGACATAAATATATGAGCAAAGTTATCAAACCTCTATTAGTACTCAACTTTGACCCTAATCAAAATAAACATTTATTTTTTCCCGACTTCTTTCCCCAAAAATTAATCAAACAAGAGCATGTGCACGAGATAATAAGCATGGCATAGTTGCAAGTTTTATGAAACTCTAGAATCTAGTATTCGACGTATTATTTTCTTTTTTGTGAATTCTATTTGTGTTGAATAAAAAAATAAAAGAAAAGAATAGAGAATTTGGAAGAGAACGAGTTTAAGTTCTCATTTTCTTATGCACTAGTGTATTTTGCCTAATATCCTTGTTGCTGTGTTGTGCACGATGAATTGTGAAAGGAAATTATCAATGCTTGTTTTTGAGCATGATCCAATGTGGAAGCTATCAATTAGGTGCCAATCCTTTAGAAAATTTAGTACGTTTTACATGACTAGATTGCATTCAAACAAAATGCTTGTAAATCGGGGGAAAAAATGGTCCATGCACATTATAATTTTGTTTTTTTTTTTTGCAGGGTTAATTCAAAATTTACCCAATTGAGTTTTGATACGATCTCTCGCCCTATTTCAGACGAAACCCGTAACACGACAAGTTCATAGGATTTAGACGATTTCACCATGGTTTAGCAGCGGAATATCAACTTGATCAAGGATGACTCGAGACCAAAGTTGACAGTAGAGACACCACAATCAACGCGTTCTTGATTGATAAAGTCTTTTTTGAACACCTAGAAAATGTCTAAGGCACTCAAGGATTGTTCTCGCAAGAACCAAGAGAAAAGCTCTCAAATTTCTGGAATAATTTGTCTCCCCTTTATTGAATGAAAAGAAGGCTATTTATAGCCTTTACAAAGCAAACCCTAATGCTACTTGGACAAGAATAAAGTAACGATAGTTCCCTTAGTTTAATTAAGAAACTAACAAAATAACAAAACCTAAACTAATTAGAAATCGCTTAAAAGACTTAAAATCCTATCTAAACAAGAAGAGGAAATTCAGCCTTATTCACATAACAAGCTGGCCGAATTTTAATGAGGAAAACAAATAAATTCAGAAATTTGAAAATAACAAAATTCGCAAATTTAAAGAATCTATGGCTAGAGAGGATTGCATCAAGTTCAACATGTAATTACTCAATAAATGTTTGACTCACAAATCACAATATAGGAAATTCTATCTAGATACCATTCGCTCAACTTGTATCTCTCATTATAGATAAAAAGTTAAAATTTGAAATATTTAGCAACACTTAATCTAAGGGTTAATAATACTTCTTTCACCATCTAATGTTAAATTTCACTTATGAATATGATACCCAAAAGGAACGGTAAAATCCCCCATCATACATAGAATAAAGGTTTTACTCGTAATAAATGAAGGATAGTGTTCATATACATTGATGGTGCATACACAAGTTGGATTGGATGTATGACAACTAATTACAATTTGAAATTGAATGTTATGTTTTGCACATGTAGCATGTATCTAATTTCGCTTGTAGATATACTGTCAATGTACACAAAATTTACCCATAAATAAAACTATTTGAAATATATTCCGTGTCAAATCATTGCATCACAATTTGAACAAACATTTCTCTAACCTTAGGATATATTAATAATTTGCATTATAAGTTCCTTAAGTTTAATTTGTCTTATAAATTAAACTACAAGTTATAAAACATTTTTTCTTCAAATTCCTATTGAATTTTTTTTAAATTTAACTAAAGAAGTTCTTAATGTGTGTTATCTATTAGATTCTCATATACGTTGGAAATAAATATAATTTATAATTCTTAATAAATAAAAACTAGATAGATCAAAACACCATTTTAATCTTAATTTACCATTGATTCTACTAATTAATTAATGTATTCTTATGTATCAATATTGGCATCTAATCATGTGTCATGATCATCCAAGTAATATGAAAAGCAAAGTAGATGATTTCTCCTTTTAGTGAATATTTAATGTGTAATTAATATTATTTACGATATTTATCTCATATTGATCTTAGTATATGAAATTTATGCCTATTCTACTAAGACGAATATTATTTCCTTATGCCAAATTATAACTCCAATGAAAAAGTAATTAGAAATAACTTTCTAAGACTTGTTCGCTTAGTTGTAAGATTTCTTGAGTTGTACTCCTAATAGTGGTCAACAATGAGATAACTTCTCTATTCTAAGATGTAGTAAATTCTTGTATCTTAATCACTATCCTTCCATACTTTATATTATACCAAATAAATAATAATTTGAGCAATTCCTTTATGGGGAGCAATTATATAGAGTCAAATCCATACTCAAGATACTACACTATGATAACCTTAAGTTTAAGGATCACTTACATAAACGTTACTTAAAAATTAATCTTGCCAAAATCTTTTATCACTTTAAGGATACAAGTATAATATATATTAATCTAACGCATTAACAATATCCTATTTTATTAATATTTTGACTAGAAATGTTTAAGAATAAATTTTAAGTATAATCAAATGAACATTACTATCATAACACTTATGATTTTATTGATTGAATTTATTTGAGGGGCTTTATCATATAAATATAAATATATAAACAATCCATATGGTAAAAATATCATTTGTTAAGCACATATTAAGTTTTAAAAGTTTGATTGATTTTTGGGTACATATGCTTTCATCAATCATAACATCAATCCCTTTCCAAGTTCCCTCCCGTCCCTCATCCCTAATTTTTTCGTCCTTCCCTTTTTCTTCTTCCTTCATCCTCGTTTCTCTACTCCTCTCGCCGCTCACAACAGCCTCCTCCCTTCCTCCACTTTCTCTTCCCAACCACCTTCTTTAACATTTTGGTTCTCTCTAGCAAATCGGGATAATATATAGCAATAAGTGCCGTTGCAGATTTGACTCATCAAAATCAACTCAAAATTAGACGATTGGTGAACTATACCATGGTTTGCCATCATTATATCAGTCACGATTGCATAGCCTACTACTCTATATCAGACTCAGCATATCAAAATAATATCGAACAATACATATTTTTGACCTAAGAAATAGATGATGAAGACTATATAAACTAATCTAAAAATTGTAAAAGATTTAAAAAATAGAATAAGCCGTAAACAAATGAAATAAGTCAACATTTTCATAGATTAGTTTAAGAGTTTTCTAAAAGGAACTTTTAGGTGCTCTTTGGTTAAATTATTATACTTTGAAAGATTACAAATAAGTAGTTGTGTCATGAGTAGCGAGTTTGGTGTCAACGAAATATGTCATCTTTTTAAATTGCCAATTTCACCCTTATTATTAAGGGAAAAATGGTCACGATTCATATAAATGTTAGAATCTCACCCCGTACATGGTTGCTTTGATTCCTCCACATGTTATCTATCAGGATATGAATTGATAAATCCTGATATGGGAATGAATTGACGAGAAATGGTGAAGCAATTAGGAAGGAAATTAGAGTTTTGGGAAACAGAGAGAAAGAGAAGAGAGAGAAGAAATGGGAAGAAGAATCTATTATTCAACTCTTGTTAGTTCTCTATTACAATTGTTCCTTCTGATAGATTCTTCTAACAACTTGAGATAACTAATAGAATAAGTGGAATGGCACCATTTTAATCTACTTGGCTTCTTGATCAATACAAAGTTTATTAAACTACAACATAAACAATTGTGCTTGAAATGACATTTGCAACACTTGTATTCCTGACATTCTCTCCTCCTTATGAAAAGCTTGTCCTCAAGCCTGGAAGTTAGTGTAACATCCCGTACTTTTTCTCCAATGGTATTTCAAGTGTTACAAGTTTTGGTTTACTCGAAAACCCGAATTTTGGATTATATTTTGCGACCTTGATTGGGTAAGGTAGCGAGAGTTGTGCGAAGGTAATTAAGATCCTTGGGTGATTAGTAGTTTAAGTAGGTGAGATTATGCATTAGTGGACTAAATTGATAGGAAAGGAAATTACTTGGGCAAGGGTGAAGGATGACCTAAGTTGTTAGGTTTAATTGGCATGATAACTTTGACCCTTGACCAACTAAGCAATAAATATCTTATTAGTTTGAAGTACTAGTCACTTGAGAAGCTCCAAGGAGCCGGCTGCAAGGCTGGAAAAAAAAAAAAGGAAACAAACCGTGAGCCAAAGAGGAGAAAAGAAAGGAAAAAAAGAGAGAGAAATAACACTAAAAAACCCTAGTCTTGAATTAAGCCAAACTAGTGAGGAATCAATTGGAGAGATCATCTAGTGAGTTCATCATCAACTTTCAAGCTTGGAGGAAGTAGGATCAAGCAATCTTGAAGGACTTCTCTCTAGTTTTGTTTCAAGGTAAACTTTCTTTAAAAACCCTAGCTTGATGATGTTAAATTGAAGGTTATGGAGTGTTTAGTTGGTGTTTGAGAGTTTTAGAAGCCTAAACCAAGGCTTGCTTGGAAGAATTTCTAGTAGTAGCAGCATTGGAAGTGGTTTGGAATTATGTCTATGAGGTGTTTGATGAAATTCCTAATAGTCTTAGGATGAGATTTGTGTTAAGTTCCTTTGATAAACATGCATAATCTCCACTTTAGAATATGATTATGACAAGTTTTAGTAAGTTGTGTGCATGTGTAATTTGGAAGTTGGAATTGGAAGAGAACTAGACTACTTTTGCACTCTTGCTGGCCGACTGTTCTAGCTAGGAAAACTAGCTTTGTTCCCTCATTTTGAATGTTTTTTTTTGGTGCATTTGTGCCTGGAATACTTGGTAGTATGTTGAGGTTTATGGGGTTGCAGCATTTGAATGGTTTTGTGATAGTTTAGCTAGTGCTTTAGCAAGAACTAAACCAGATTTTCTGCTCAAAGTTAAGCCTGATCAGGTTTGAATTTCAGTCACTTTGAACTACATATTTCTCTGTGATAACGGCCAAAACAGCTCTTGGTCAAAACATAAGAGTTGTAGATAATTGAGTTAAGTTTCTACCTATAAAATTTCAGAGCAATCGGAGCACTGTATCTTGTGAAATATCCAAAATACCCCTGACTGCTCTGCTCCCCTGTTTTACCCGATAGTCACCAGTTTCAGCCAACTTGTCGGATTTTCTGGTATCAATTGGAAATGAAATAGAGTCTGATTTTTATACCATTTAAAACCCTATGAATCTAGTTTTAAACGCCGCTGACGGCACTCGATTTTGATATTTCTATATTGAGTTATGGATTTTCTCCCGAAACTGCTCCGGCTTTTCTGACGTAACCCGACAGTTTTCTTAAGTCTCTGTAATTGCCATTTTTGACTAAAAGAATTTAGAAAATGTTAGAGCTCACTCATACTTGAATCTTGGGCATAAAACTTGGGAACTTTGACATGAAAATGACCGACCCTCTTTCTTGATTTTCGTGCCAACTTAGTGTTTCACTTGATTCTCAAATTGGAGAATCTTGAACTTGACTTGAGTCTAATTGAGACATTTTAAAGACATTTATCAAATATTACCCTAGTGATTTGCATTAAAGTACTTGATCATTTCCCATGACTTGAAAATGTTATCTTTTAAATAAGGGTAGTAAGAAAACTACTAAACCTTGGTTGTATACCTAGGTAATTTATACTTGTACTTGTCTCAGGTGATCGAGAAGATCCCGGAGAACTCGATTGATCTTGCGTGCTTTTGCTTTAGGCTCTTGATTTCAGTACCTGACATGTTTGCTTGAATATGAACTGTTGAGGCGAGAGTGTACTTTATCGCACTCGTCCTCCTCTACTTGACTCGCATGAACATGACTTGTTACTTGACTTGACTTGAACTGAATGTCGATTGGAGTGATTCGTCGACTTAAAAGTTATAACCGGGGACGCCCAAACCTCTTGGGGATCCTTGGGACCTGAGCCGGCAAGGGCTTGGTCGGGAAGCTTAGTGAACCTTAGGTACTGTTCTTTGAGTTTGATCTATTGCAGAGGTCTTGCTCAGTATTGCTCGTTGTAGCTTTACCCTTTTCACCTGCTTGTTTGGTTTCGGGCTCGAGAGGGTGAACTGTTGGTCGGAGATTGTACCAAGTGGAGATTCTACGGACTTTACCATTGCTAAGTTGACGGAGAGTCAACATTTGGAATGGAATGGACTCAACTACTTAACCGTGGAAATTAGCTCCTGAGAGCCCCGTATCCTTACCTGCTTCTGTGTATTTTTCCTGTTTGAGCACTGCTCATTGTTCTTGCGCATATTCACTGTAGATAAAGATGCTCGAAGAGGGTTCTCCGAACTCAACTCCAGGACTCTTGTCTAATGTGAGCCCTCGAGTAGTGATTCCTTGAGAATACGGTCTCCTGATGAAAATTGCAATAGTAGAAGTGAATGATTGATTTACACGCTTTTATATCTGAATTTACTAGCTTTCCTACTTGCTTGATTACGTGTTTGCATGCCTTTTCTTGTTCTCACTGAGCGTTAGCTCACCCCTTTCATTCCTTAACAGGAAGTTGACTTGAAGAAATGAGTGGAAGACGTTAGTAAGTTAGTTAGGCTAGACTTAGAGTATATCTTGGTTTTATTGTATTTGAGTCTTTTGGAATTGTAAAAGTTGAGACCGATGTATTTAACTTGAGGTTTGTACCTTGAGATTTGTATCATTAGTTGCTCTTATGAAATGAAATGTTTTAGTTGTGCTTTATTTTGGTTTAGTGACTGTAAATTTACTGGAGTGGAATTATTTTTCACTTATGGATTGTATTGAATTCCGGCGAGAGTTGGGCAGGCGGTCCGCCGACCCCTTTGGTTCACCTTAGGGGAAGGTGGGGCTGTCACAGTTAGGAAACTGATGGTCAATGAGTCCTTTGTCTTCCCAAAACGAGTCATCTTCTCCTAGTTGACTCCATTTGATCAGATGTTGTATAATAGGTTGAGAGTTTTCTAAGACAACTCTTCTTTGTGATACCTTCTTAGATACTAATAAGCATTGGTCAGATGAGTCCAGTTCATGCAGTGTAGTTTCAATCTTATCAACAACTCCAATTTTCCTTTTTAACAATGACACATGTAATACTAGGTGGATTCTGGCACCTTCAGGAAGTTTAAGTTTATAAGCAACTACTCCAACCTTTTCCAATATCTGAAAAGAGCCAAAGTATTTAGCTAACAATTCTTTCTAATAACCACTGTTTGCTATTTATACAGCTGCAGTTTGAGGAAAACAAGATTCCCTACTTGGAATTCCCTTTCTGTTCTATACTTATCAGCATAATACTTCATACAGCTCTAAGCTTTTTCCAAGTTCTCTTTGATATTTGTAAATATTTATAATTTTGTTTTGCACCATAGAAGTAGTTGCAGGTATTAGAGCATCATGAAATGTTTCCTAATGGGATATGAATTGGTTTGTACTAGTATAATGCCTCAAAAGGTGTCAGCTTGTATGAAAATTGCTGTTGTACCAAAATTCTGCCAAGGTAATCCAATTGCTCCACTACCTAGGATGCTCATTGCATATATACCTAAGGTAATTTTGTAGACGTTGGCTCACTCTCTCGCTTTGACCATCTGATTGGGGATGATAAGTAGAAATGTAATGAAACCCAGTACCAAGTGTTTTGAATAACTCTTGCCAGAACCTGCTAATAAACACCCTGTCTTTGTCAGAGACAATTGTCTTAGGCAAGCCATGTAATCTGTAAACATTATCAATGAATAATTGTGCTACTTGTTTAGCAGAAAAGTTTTATAAAAATGGCTGAATTTGGTGAAGCTATCCATTACAACTAATATTGTGTCAAATCCTTGAGATAGTGGTAGCTGTTCAATAAAATCTATGGTTAAGTGGGATCAAGTTTGCTAAGGAGTAGGAATTGACTGTAGTAGCGGAGGATATGCTATATTCTCACTTTTGTTCCTTTGACATGTATCACATGAGCTAACAAGTTGTAGAACCTCTCTTCTCATATCTAGCCAGAAAAATAGTGATTTTACTTTTTGCAACCGCCCTCTTTTCCCTAAATGGCCACCCACAGTAGAATCATGTAAAGCTCTTATTAGTTTTTTTATGATATTGTTAGCTAATCCCACATATAGTTTCCTTGTATTTCGGCATCCCATTGTCTAGTTGATAATCTAAATTGGAAGATGGATCCAACAGCAGTTGAGATATAGTGTTTTGAGCAAATGTATCACCATTATAGCTTTCCAGGAGTTCCTTTATCCAGTTTGGTTGGGCAAAAGATATAGCACAAAGGTGGTTCATTTCTACAAGATGTTCCACTGCATCCACCATTCTTTTTCTTGATAGTGCATCTGCAACTCTATTTCTGAACCTTTCTTATACAGGATCTCATAATCCAATTCTAGCAGCTTGGTGAGCCTTTTTTTTGCTACAAGGAATGAGTGACTCTCTACTCCAATAAGTACTTGAGAGATTGACGATCCATCCTTATGATAAAATGGTGTCCTATAAGATAATGCTTCCATTTTGTCACTACCAGTACTAAAGCTAATAACTCCTTCTCATATACTGACATAGCAAGATTTTGTTGAGACAGGGCCTTATTGAGAAAAGTTATGGGGTGGCCTTCTTGCATTAAGACTGCCCCTATACCAACTCCACAAGCGTTAGTTTCAATGACAAATGGAATCTCAAAGTTTGGAATTCTCAACAATGGTGCAGTAATCATAAAAATCTTTAACTCTTCAAAAGCTAATTGTGCATTATGATTCCAAGTAAATCCATCCTTTTTTAGTAATCGAGTTAGAGGTTTACAGATGATACCATAACCTCTTATAAACCTTCTGTAGTAGCTAGTCATTCCCAAGAATCCTCTCAACTCCTTAACTAAGGTAGGTGTAGGCCAAGCTAGTATGCATTCAACTTTGGAATTATCCATATTTACTCTAGCTTCTGAGATGATATGTCCCAAATATTCGATTGAAGTTTGAGCAAAGGAACACTTGGATTTCTTACAGTAAAGTTGTTTTTCAACCAATACACTTAACACCAATTAGAGATGTTGAATATGCAACTCTAGTGAAGGATTGTATACTAGGCTATCATCAAAGAAAACCAATATGAACTTTCTCAGCTAAGGTTGGAATATTTGATTCGTTAAAGTCTGAAATGTAGCTGGAGCATTGTTCAGCTTAAATGGCATGACCAGAAATTCAAAATATCCATGATGGGTTTGAAAAGCAATTTTGTGTATATCAGCTGTTTTGACTCTCAATTGGTGATAACCAGCTCAAAGATCCAGTTTGGACATGTATTGTTCCATGTAATCCATTCAACAATTCATCAATATTTGGAATTGGAAACATGTCCTTCACAATCAACTTATTCATTTTTCTATAATCCACACACAGCCTCCACGAAGTGTCTTTCTTTTAATAAGACAAGGGATGCAAATGGACTACTACTGTGTCAATAATTTCATGAGTGAGCATCTCAGCTACTTGCCTTTCAATTTCAGTTTTGTGAGAGTGAGGGTACCTATAAGGTTTGAGTTTGAAAGGCTCAGCTCTAGGTTCAAGACAAGCTAGTGGTCCAAGGTCTTTCTGGATATAATCCCTTGGGAGTTTCAAATACTTGAGAGTATTGTTGTAACACCCTATCAATTTCTACAAGAACTCCTTCTTCCTCTTGAGAAGTTCTCCCATTTCGATAGCAGCACATCCTCTTTGTTTGCCTCTTTGTTTGTCTTGAATGGATGTCCTGAGATCTTTTTCTATGACAAGTTCCATCATAGGTTGATTGATGAAACCGTTCAAATGTAGTAATTCTCCCTTGCTGCTGAGAGCAATGTTAAGCTCATGGAAGTCAAAAGTGATTGGACTGAAATGGCACATCCAATCCACGCCTAGGACAATATCCCACCCTCCAAGCTTCATAATCTTGAGATCAAACTAGAAGTGGTAATTCTAAACAAGTCAAGACACTTTTGGACAAATAGTTCCACTGGTGACTGTAGTGCCATCTACCATGACAAGTGAGAATGGGGGAACAACATAATATGGTAATTGTAGGAATTTAACTAGCCCATAGTGTATAAAACTATCAGAACTGCTAGTGTCTACCAAGATTTTCATTGGCAACCTCCCATGTTACCAATCAACATAATAGATTTCCTCTTGATAGTCCCTAATAAAGCATTCAATGATACTTCTACCATCTCTCCAACTCTCCCGGTCTGCTTATCTTGTTCCCCAATTGCATCCTCAAAATCAACTTCTTCATCCTCTTCACAATTTAATGAGTTGATGACACCTACCTTACATTGATGCCCCAACCCAAATTTTTCCCCACACTTGTAACATAATCCATGTGTACACCTAAACTGCACTTCATCTGTTGTCATTTTCCTAGAATCTTTTGAAATTTCCTCATTTTTCAAAATTGCCTCATTTTTCTTGAAATTAGGATTTATAGGTGGCAGTTTATAAGAACCAGATTGACTCTGACAACCATGATTGTGCTTGTATGGTCCAAATTTGGTATCAAAAACTATCTTGCCCGTATTCTTGGACTACTTAACCTGGATCTTAAGTGAATACTCTTGCAACTGAGCTATTTCAAAGACTTTAGATAAACTCTCAAGTTTAAACATCTTTACCATTGGTTTTTTTTTTTTTTTTTTCCCTTCAACCCGCTTATAAAATCGAAGATAAAGTATGGCTCATCTAACCTGGGATTCTTGATTAACATGAGGGTCTATAATTCCTTAAATTTTTCCCGGTATTCTTCCAATTTCCCTTTTTGCTGAAATTTATTAAATTCTTCAACAATGTCACTAGACCATCCTATAGTAAATCTAATGCATAATAGCTCACTAAATTCCAGCCAAGAAACATGGGGTCTTTCAAGTTTAATTCCCTAGAACCAGTTATCAAATTTTCCTTCCAAAAACATTTCCACAATCCACCTTTTGGCTACAGAAATCTGGTAATTCACAGCATACTTTTGGCATTTTCTTAGCCATGCTCTGGGATTTCCCGATGAAAACGTTGGTAACTCGAATCTTGGAGGATTTGGAATGAAAGTCTCACTTTTCGAATCTTAGTTTGCTCCTAGGCCTTCATTTTGGTTTACTAACTTCAAGTAGGCTGGTGGCGTACGAAGAATGGGTTCAAACATTCCCTCATCACTATCTTGGAGGGCTTTCTCCTTCATCATTGACTTCAGTAAAGAGTTAAACTTCTGCTTCAGGCTGTTGAACCTTTGGTCCAAGCAACGCACCATTACTTCCAGTCTACTACTATTTTGCTCTAATTTCTTGTGGAATTTCTGCTGCAGGTTGCTTTGATGACTGGTTTGGAATGTGACCATAGAATCTACAATCTCTTCAAGACGAAGTTCTTGCCTTTTGATGTGTTCTTTTAACAAACGATATCTGGTATTTTGTGCCATGGTCATTGCCAATGCGCCAAGGAATGATAGTTCTGGATACCAATTGTTAGGATATCAATTGATAAATCCTGATATGGGAATGAATTGACGTGGAATGGTAAAGCAATTAGGAAGGAAATCAGAGTTTTGGGAAAGAGAGAGAGATTCGATGGGACAAGAATATGTTATATAACTTTTGTTAGTTCATTCTATTACAATTGCCTCTCCTAATAGATTCTTCTAATGACTTGAGATAACTGATAGAATAAGTGGAACGGCATTGTTTTAAACTACAAAATTAAGCTACAAAATGCAAAAAAAAATAAAAAAAAATAAATAAAATAAAATAAAAAAATCTAGCACTTGGCGAGTACAAAGTTTATTAAGCTACAAAATGCAAAAAAAAAAAAAAAAAAAAAAGGTGCTTGAAATGACATTTGTAGCACTTGTATTCCTAACATTATCCTGGTAGATAATCACAGCTATTGTCTTCAAAATCTGCAAATACACTTCTTCCTGTTGTTGTCCCGGTTGTTGTCCTTAAAACATCTACAAATATTTTATCGGGAAAAAAAACTACAAGTATGCTTCTGCCTTTCTTACCGTCTTCTAGAATTTGTTTTGCATAATCAATGGCTTGATTTATTAATTTTCAACTGAACATTGGACTCCTGGTTACTATAATCTATATTGCTTTATATTTATGAAGTTCTATTCTATAGGATTAAGTGATTTACACATCTTGTTGCATGATAATCCTTTCTGTTTACGATTTTCCCTCGTATTGTACCCATGAATTTCCATCATTCTTAGTCATCTTTTTCCTCATATTTCTTTTTATCTTTTTCTTTTCGATTTTTTGTCAATATCATGTGTTTTCATTGAGGTGCACACACATTGGATATGTCTCGGCTTGGTAAATAAAGTGAAATATTGGTCTAATAATCTAAATTAGTAAATTGTGAACCATCAATCATCTTTATCACAAATTAAAAGTCTAATATTTATGCACCAATACGTGTGAGTTTAGATGGAAAGAAAACTTGATTTACAGATGACTAAATTCATGTTCTGGCTTCCCTTATCAATTATGATTGAGAGATATTTTTTGAGGGAGAGCTCAACTAATCCAATGGAGGTGGTCATCATTTACTTTGTACAACGCATAAGATTTTCCCTTGAAGGATGGTTGCCTAAAGAAACCACAAAATTTTTCTATGTTTTAACTCTACCAAAATTGATTTTATTTTCCCATGTTTTAACTCTACCAAACACGATAGTTTTTAGACAAAGTCCATTTATCTTCATATCTCTTCAAAAATTCTTCCCTATGTTTTAACTCCACCAAACTTGGTAGTTTGCGACCAAATGCCACTTATATACATATCTCTTCAAAAATTCTTTCTATCAAATTTTCTAGTAAAGTAAAATGGTATAGTCTTTTATTCATTTTTGCCAAGTATGTGAACAAACATTTGTATGAACTAATACATTAACTGGATTTCTAAACATATGTGACAAAATACATTCATGTATCCTGCATACGCATGTATGGAAAAGATGGAGTTGTTTTATTGTGTTTGTTGCTATTCAGTGTCTCATATGAAAGTGCAGATGACTATGGAAATACCATGTCAATCTTTGTGTGGAAGAACACCCATCTTTATATTCAATTATGGGTCTTAATGCTTGCATCGAGATTTACATTCAGTAATGGGTCTCAATAATTGCATCGAAAATTTCTCACAGTAATGCTCAAATAGTTAATCCAAATTGAAGCATGCTTGAGTAGATGTGCAAAGTCCTGTGTTAAGATGGTGACGTCCAAATTGAGGCATGCATGAGTAGATCAGGAATGCCAACAATTCTTTGGGATTTAAGTCTGATTTGGAAAATTGGCAATTAGAAATTGTATTCTAATTTGGAAGATTGGTGTTTAAAAGATACGTTATTAGAAATAAGGAATAAGGTGTTTAATGATAGTATCAATTGAGTTCTTTAATAAACAAGATTTTTTAGACCCAGGAGTTTAAAGTCTAAATATTTTATCAATCGACATCTGCATTTGGACCCTAATAGTATTACCAAACAAAATATTTATTTTTATCAAAAAAGAATTGGATTTCTAAACATTCATTGGAAGTAAAAGTGATGCAGTTAGCAACAAAATGAACACATCAAATTCAACCATTTAAAAATAATAAATAACTTGCTTACAATAATTGATACATCGTAAATAATGATAAAAGAGAATATATCACATCTTATAATTTCTCGCTCTTATTGGCATAGCGAAATTGAGCAGAATTTGTGTTCAATTGTTGGATCTATCTATTTACCATTTAAGTCTTAGGGTGCAATTGATAAAACTGAAATCCAAAAATTAAAATATGAAATCTGAATTTATTAAGTGATTGAATTGTTAAATACTAAATTTAATACATTTGAATGTTTATCATATTAAATGATAAGTGAATAACTTATCACTTAATCTTGGAAATAACTTTTGTCTAGAAAATTTAGTGCCACATAATTAATTTAAGTGTTTTATTTTTGGTTATCAAATGCGTCTGAATATGTTAATATCTAAATCTATTAAATTTAATAACTAAATTAAGTTATCATACAGGGCCTTATTCTTTTTTTTTTTTTGATAAAAAGAATAGTTTCACTCTAATATCTGCACTAATGATAGCAAATACATCAAAACATGACATAGTTATATAGATTTGAAAATCAATTGATACAACAACATATCATCAAGTAATACGGCAGATCTAAAAAGCAATAAATTTGATCATAATATTGAAACTCCAAGAAATTCTAAGAAACTCTTCTATCAAATGAATATTATTGAATCTAATGCATCTGTGTTCATGTCTTGTCTTCTAATAGTCAAATTTGATAAAAACTGCTCAATTCTAAAGAAAAAAAAATTTCGATCTAACTTCTAGATTTGGTTTCTAAGATCTACCAAATTTTCGATTTCACCCATTAAAAAAAGATAAAAAAAATTATTACTCTCACAAGAATATTCAAGAAGAGAATAAAACTCCCACTAGAAAAATCTAGGAAAGAAGAATCTCTCACTAGAAAACCTTATGAGAGAGCAAACTCTCACTAGAAAAAAACATGGGAGAGAATTTATTCAAACAAAGGAAATAAATATTGGGAAAGGGTCTCTCACGTGGGCTAGATTAGTTGGTCTCTCTCCCATGGGAGAGCCAATTGAGATTTTAATTGGAGGAGTTTTAGAGAGAAAGAAAAGAAAATAAGTTGTAGAGAAAAAGAAGAGAGTGAACGAAAAGTCCATTTAAGTCTTATTCTAACTAACCAATTAAAAGCATCTATCTTCTAATGATTTCATCCTTTCATTTGAATTAAATTTATTTTAACCATATTAAGTAACTTAATTTGATAGATACATATGGAGTGCTTGAATGTTGATATCTGTACTAATTCATAAAATGATAGATAATGAATATTCACCAAACTTATTTGTGTAATAAAATTTATTCAATAAAGTAAATGTATTAAAATTCAATAGACAGTTTATTATTAAAATACCTAAACTTATTAAAGGCAACCAATATGATGCTTAATTGCTTGTGAGTTGAATAAATATGTTACTTTGAGCATTATAAGTACGAATTAGGGTTAAATGCATTAAACCCTCTTGAATTTTGTCCCTAGCTGCACTGTACTTCCTTGAACTCAAAAAATAGGCATTTTACCCCCTACTTGATATTTTAGGATAGAAAAGGCTCTTTCTTGTTAATTATTTTTTATTTTTTTCTCCTTTTTTTCCGTTTCTCTACTTGTCTCTTTTCTTTATGTTCTTTAACTTTTCTCTCTTCTCTCATGTGATCAACTACTTTGTTCTCTTTACTATTATTATCTATATATTATTTTTAATCTTCTTAAATTTGTTTATATCTTTTTTAATTTTTTATTAAAAGTAATAATGATCACAAAATCTATGTTACAATAAAGTATATGTTAGCTATGCGTATTAAATATATTATACAGCATTTAAATTGATACATCTAGAATTTAAAATGAATTAATTTTTAATAGCAATAGTAAGAAGTAAGAAAATCTAATAACATTATATTTAATTAATTTTTACATAACAAAAATAAATAAAATACCAGTTAAATTGTTTTTGGGGTATATAAATTTGAACTTTAACTAATTCAAATTCTAGTTTGCTAATGTCTATATAAATAATCAAATTGTTAGCTATATATGTTTTTATTACGATAGATATATATTATTTTCTCATACTATATAGTTTGTCTTGAATTTCAAAATAAATAAATCAACGAATAAAATAAGAATAAAATAATAAGTTAAAAAATTATATATTATAATAAGCACACAATTACTAACATTAATAGGAGATAGTGACACAAGAGAAGGGAAAAAACAAAACAGTGAAACAAGAAAAAAAGGAAAAGAAAAGAAAAAACAAGAAGTGAATGCTGGACCTTCTACAAGTGAACAGTCAACAATATTGTTGTTAATTTTATTTAATTCAAGAGTGGTGCTAGGAAAAAGTTCGTCTTATTACTTATCCCCAAACAAGATCATTTAATTTAAATAGTATATTTAAACGTGTCTCATGTATACATAATAAGGTCCAAGAAATCAAATTAATCAGTTATAGCACCCAAGAAAAGAAAATAAAGTAGAGCAAAATTTTGTTAAACTGAAATTGATGAGAGTTCCCTACCAGTATAATCAAGATGGCTTTTATATCCTTGAAACATTAATTTGCCAATATATGCAAAGAACTATCTACATGAATATTTGAGCAAGAAAGAATGAAAAGTTAACACATACAAATTGTGAATGCTCTCTCTAGAATGCTAATTGTAAACCCAAAGAAGAAAATCACAATTTTTTTTTAGTTTCATTACTAATACGCATAATAAAGATCTAAAAGATAGATATTGAGAGAGTTTTCAATTATACTTTTGAAAGATCTACTAATTGTGTTTTACGTTAACGAAGATATATCAGTACCTAAGTGTTCATGTGAAGAACACCTATTATGTTAAACATCTATTTCAATCACATATAATACAGATCTTCATCTTTCCTAGGCAAAATTTCAAAAGTATTTTGGAACCTAACTTGGCACCAAAAAATTAAAAGAGAGAGAGAGAGAGAGAAGGGGTAGCTTCTTATTAACGTCATAACAACAAGCAATGATATGGGGAGGTCTCAAGACGTATAGGTTCTAGGTTCAAATCCCCCTTTCCCTTCCTTGCTTTTTAATTCCCACCCCTCTTCTGCTTGGAAAAAAAATAAAAAAATAAATTCTAGTTCTGTTGTACTGAGAAGGCCTTGGTCTTGTGGCTAGTCCTAGGACTCGGAGGTCCTGGGTTTTAGTCTCCTGTCCCTTCCCCACTTCTTAAATCCCATCATTCTTCTGCTAAGGAAAAAGGAAGTTTTGAACCCTAGACTAATGGATACAACTACTCAAGGGAAAGAAAAAATCATTAAAAAAATGATATTTTTCAACCTTAAAATTTTACACATAATTACAGAATATACAATGGGGATATCATGACCATGGTTTTTTATATGCAATTTAAAAATCATGGTTTTTGATAATCATGGTATTTCTCATGACGGCAATCGATAGAAAAATTTTAGATGATAGGGTTTTTAGATAAAGATTTGAATGGAATATGATGGATTTAGAAAATTTGACAAGTTTTAATGTTTGAGGGATTTAATTTGATACTTATCTCTAGATGGGAAGTAAACTAGGGAAGAAAACATCATCAAATGAGGAAGCTATTTTATTTTTTACTTTATGAGTTCACTTACACAAAACAACTAAAAATCACCATATGTCTAAATGATAGATTCAAATGCAAGAGTTCCTAAGATTAAGAAAGTAGGCCATCATATCTCTATTTTCCTTATTTCATTTGAGATTTTTTCAAAAAATGCCATTAAAATTTGTGATTAGATGATACTTTTCTTTCCTACTCTAAACAGCATCTATAGTTATCTATATCTTCTAGAAGATGTTTTACACATAGAAAGATATCTACATGTAATTTTTTTAAAGTTTTTGAATTATTTTATTCTTTAGTAAATATCTCATTGTTATTTGAATTAGTTTAATTCAAATCTCTAAATCCATATATTCAAATATCTATTTTCCTTATTTCAATTGAGATTTTTTCAAAAAATGCCATTAAAATTTGTGATTAGATGATACTTTTCTTTCCTACTCTAAACAGCATCTATAGTTATCTATATCTTCTAGAAGATGTTTTACAGATAGAAAGAAATCTATATGTAATTTTTTTAAATTTTTTGAATTATTTTATTCTTTAGTAAATATCTCATGGTTATTTGAATTAGTTTAATTCAAATCTCTAAGTCCATATATTTTACTTAGAAGAAAATGTTTAGTTAAACTAATTTATCAAGAGAATGTCTAAATAAAGTAGGTTAACAAACCAAATTATCAAAAAAATTTAAATTATATTTAGGAGAAATTCAAACTTAATACGTTTTAAAAAGCAGAACCTATTCTCATTTCAAAACAATTTTGCAAGGATTTTTACTAAAATTGTTAAGATTTCAAACATTGCTAATTGTCTTATTAAAAATGAAGGATAAAATGATTAAAAATTATACAAATAATTAGATTCACTATTGAAAATGGTGTGTGTACATTATTTTTTTTCATAGATTGATTATTTCACAAAAAGTGTAGTACAACATTATTAACTTTGTGCAATCATACAAAAATTATTTTTTCTACATTAATACTTTCAATTCGATGAAGTTCAATTAATTCTCTATATTTTCTTCCATTTGTGTATTAGCAATAGTTTCATATCTCAAAAAGTTCTACCACATTTACACCACTTTGGCTTTACTTGGGCTAATAAGTGTTTCAATAAGTTTTTTTTAGTCTGTAATAATACACTCTAAAAATAATTCAAAATTACTCCAAATACAAACAATCTAAAATGCACCTAATAAAAATTTAAAAATTTAAAAATCAAAATAAATCTTACCATCTTTTTTTTCCACCACTACTGCCATCACCCCTTTCCTTCTCCTTCTTCCACTGCACATTCCTTCTCTCTCTTCCTCCCTCTCCCCTGTTTGCTTCCTCTTCCTCCTCTTCCCCTCCAGTCCTTGCTCCTCCTCCTTCCTTCCCTTCTCTCCTTTCCCCTCCCTTCTTCCACAATCACCCTCCCCTTTGGTCCCGATCACAGCCACATTCGTGACCACGGCTACCACCAAAGCAGAGAGTGGTTGCAAGATAAAGGAGGATTAGGTATCTTCAAAAATGTCTAATCCATACAATCCATCTATACTAGAAAGTTTCTCAAATAACTTGGTACAATGTTGTTTTTCAAACTATCTCCCCAAAAACATAATCCATACGAATTAAAATTCAAAAAAAAAAAGTAAAACTCTATTTTTTTTTAAATTTTGCTTTTTATGGTAATAAAAGAAGAAATAAGCAACGGATTCATTGCAACCTAACTTCACTAAATCATCAGGCACTTGATTTGCTTCTCTGTAAACATGATTGAGGTCCACCCCTTCAAAGGATGTAATTAGATAGATGTTTAAGGACCTTGCCAACAAAAGGCCATCCCTTAATGCCTAAAGTTCTGCCCATACATTTGATGCACAATGGAGTTTCCTGCTAAAACCCCCTACCTAGCAACCTAATCTATCTCTGATCAGTTCACTAGCTCTAGTCGTACCTAGAGTGTTGACAGAATCAGATCTTGAACAAGTTGTTTATTGTTTGCTCGGGTTTTCGTTAATATTTTTAGAAGTGATGAAGTAGATAAAGGCAAGATGGATAAAAGTGAGAATTTTATTTCTTGAACTTAGAGCAAAAAATGATGCCCTTTCGTTTGAGTACATTCATCTATTTATAGGAATAAAAATACATTCAAATTCATCTAATTTTGCATTTCATTTGAATGCCGACACTGTTAATCGTGATCCCAAATTTTGACAATTACAAAACAATTGAAAAATCAAATTTAACGTTTTCCATTGAGATTATTGGCAGCTCAGGTCATCAATGCAAATGGTGCAATTTGAAGAACTCAATCAAAAGAAGCAAAGGTCACTGTTGACTGTCGGACGCTCAATAGCTTGTATCGGATGTCCGACAAAACTCGAGAACACTCTATCGGACACTCAACTTGAAGTACCGGACGTCCGATAGACAGGGGATCTATCGGACACTTGTATCAGATGCGTATCAACCTCACCGGACGTCCGATCGCATCCAAGAATTTTTCTAAGCTCTCTAGTCGTTGTCAGACGCAAGCTTCATCGGACGTAGAAATCTGCATCGGCCGTCCGATAAAAATCAAAACAACCTGTCAGACACACAACATTGTGTCGGACGTCCGATAGTTCCAACGGCTAGTTGACTCTTCAAATTCCTTCTATCCGTTGACCACTATTATCAAGGCACTTTTTGGTCCCCTTTAAATAAAGTCTTGTCTGAACTTAATAGTAACTTTTGTACAGTTAGAATACAAGTTCTTGAGAGTGATTTTAGCAAGAAAATACTCTTGCTGTAAGAATTGTAGGTCTTGAAGTGTTAGTTCTTTTTACAAGCATTTCAATTGTGAGTGAATTCTTCAATAATGTAACTTTGTGAGGGTTATCTGAGTGATTGTAAAACTTCCTAACTTGACTAAGTGCTGCTTAGGGTAAGGAGGAAGTGAGCCTTCCACTGTACACAAGATTGGTCGAATTTCATCAAGTTGAAGTTGCTTGAATTGAGTTTTATTCTTCAAGCTCAAGAGGAGCATTGAAGGAAATTGGTTTTGTGACAGCCCCACCTTCCCCAAAGGCGAACCAAAGGGGTTCGGTGGACCGCCTGCCCAACTCTCGCCGGGACTCACTACGAAATCCCAAATATCGATTCAAACATTCATTTGTAAAGTCATCAATAAAAGATATTAAAACTACTAATAAACTCTCGCAAAATACAAACTCCAAAATTTCATCAGAATTACATTGATAATAACTCATTGATAACAACTCCAAAGTACCATAAACCATCAAATTCATCCATTAGTTTCAATCTTGTACAAAAAGAGGAAAATCCTACAAAAGTACTAACTTCCTCGATTCACATGCCTCACCTCGAAACCTGTTAAGGAAAATAAATTGGGGTGAGCTAACGCTCAGTGAGGCCAAGAGAAACATGCACAGGCAACTCAAAGCAATTAAATAAATTAATAAAACAATAAAAGAGCCAAACAGTGAAGTTAGCAATAAAGCTTTTAAACAATACAATGTAAAGGATACAGTTGTCGGCTCCACATCTCTACAATCTCTGTAATCACCTTCTCCACTTCACAAGTATCAATTTCTGGTCATACGTTGACACTCCGTCAACCACTCACTCTCACAGTCCACATTCACCACTTACTCCCTCTCCCGTCTACTTACACCCCCTTGACCGGGCCTGAACTCCTAAATTTGAACAATGTTTGGCAACCCACTATGAGTATGCCAAGTCGGTGGACTCATTCCAACCGACGTACTTTAAACAGTAAAAACCCATAGTTCACCCAACCCTTGCCCTAGCCCCTGTTACCGGACAAGGTGAAGGAATCCCCGATGGGGTTTGGGCGTCCCCACAGTTATAAACAATTCAAACAGTTCAATCAAGTCAAACAGTCAAACAAGTAACCATTTAAACAGTTAAGCTCATTTTGAGACAATTCAAGAATGTGAGTACGATAAAGTACACGCTCACCGAGAAACACAAGCATGCTTTCAATTTATTTACATCATTTAAAGCAATTAAACATACACTTGAACACTCACCAAGTCAAAAGAGCAAGTAATTGTTCACACGGGTGGATTACACTTCCGCAAGTCCTTCCTCGAGGAAACTTTGATCACCTGAGGACAAAGTTTAATCACTAACCAGGCCAAGCGAGTCGGTATGCCAAGCAGTGCATTTGAAATTTAGATAACTAGTTCCACTATTTGGCACTTTCAAAGAAAATTCATAACTAAAGTTTTACACATCGGAGTTGGGCGAGGCTTGAGCCTTTGGAAACTAGATTCAACCCTCTAAAAGTCGTGAGAAAACATCAAACACAAATTGACGAGGTTTTACACTACACCAAATTTTAATATAAAACCTAAACACCCCGTTTTCTGCAAGTATATAGATCGTTCATCGAGCATAGGGTTGTATAGGTGTCGATCCCACAGGGAAGAATGTCAAGTACCGGTGATTTTCAAACTCCTCTATTATTTAGACTGTCACAGGCATATAAATTAATCTAAACTATAAACATGGAATGAAATAAGTAAAATAACAATTAAAAGCTCCTCAAGCTATGGAATTCCTTACTACTCTTGCAAATGAAGTTACCGGTTGAATTAATGTTATTACCTTGGCTAAGCATGGCATAATTTCCTAATGCACGTGAAACATACTTTCGTAGTGTATCATCTATACTCATAGCTAAACCATACCTACTAGCGTGGTTATGGAATTAACTACAAGCTTATTTCCTCTATGAAATTACATGAAATGAATCACTAAAGCCACAAAGGCGCCACCCTACATTAGTGAGTGACTTCCTAGGTTTAGAACTTCATGAACTAGTGTCAAATTCTCACTTTCATTTAAACTTAACACCTTGAGATGATCACAATTAATGGCCGGTTAATCATGATTAGAAAAGCCAAAGTACTAAATACTTGCTCAAAATAATAGCATCAAACAACCATGTAAACATCACAAACAAGATATAGAAAGTTCATCCATAACTCAAGACAATAACTTAGCTAAACATCCTTGAATTATACTATAACTAATTTACTAACTATACTAAACTAAGGAACTAGTGAAGACTACATTTTAGTAGTGATTCTAGCCTTCCTCAAGTTCTAATTCTAATGATTTCAATTGTCTACAAGAGGCCTATTTATAGAAGAATTCACCCATAAGCATCCAAAATTTACTCATGTGAACATAAGAAAAATTTGGCCTTCAAAAGTCAAGAAAAATGTCTTCATGAATCTTCATCTTCTTGAATTCTTCAAAGTGTGTCTTCATGCATTGAATCCATTGAATTTCAATCTCAAATGAGTTGTAAAGTTGAAGCAAATTGTGTTTTGAATTTGCTATGAGTTGTTTCTTCAACTTCACATGATTCTTCACGCAACTTTCATTGAAATTCTTCTGAAAATTGAGCTGGAAGTGAGTTGGAAAAACTGGATTTCGGCTGCAACTTGCAGCAGTCATTGTCAGGGATCCGCGACCCGGATCCGCGAGGCAGAGGCTCGCGGATCGCATCGCGGATCAGCTCCCCTGCTTCCACTGAGAGGGATTCGCGAACTAGTCTTTTTCTTCATTGGTTGCATCGCGTATTGGCTCGCAAATCTGCTCCAAAATTGTGAAATCTGAACTTTTCGTCAAGACTTCTTGGAAAATTATTTCCTCATTTTCCTCATTTGATAATTGAGCATTTAATCCTACAAAAACATGAAGTTTTCACTATATTAATCCACAAAAATACACTTTTCTCATTTAAACCATAAAATGTAGAATTTCACTAGAAACCCTAGTTCATTAGCCATTAAACTAACAAAAACACATAAAAACTACATAATTAATCTTACTAAAAACATGCAAAATATTGACTTATCACAAATTACCAAAGCAGGGAAGTAAATTTTGGAGATTAAATGGCTACTGAGACAAAATCCAGGAAAACAGGCAGAATTTTCAGTCATCTTTCAAGAATCACTGTAGCTCATAGGAGTGGATTTAGTGTGCAAGGGTTATACCGTTAGAAAGTTCTTCGAGTCTATTTTCAAATGCCACTGACGGAACTTAATTTCGACTCTCGAGCGCGAAATGACAGTCGTTAGAACAGAACAGGACAGGCTGCCTGATAAAGCAGGTTTCCAGATTCACAGGGCCGACTTTGGTAAATCATTTGGAGGTCGAATACACATTGGATTGACACCAAATTTGGGACACATACTCTTCTATATATAGACTATAATTATATCAAGTTTAAACCATAGACTCCCACGGGAAGGTCAGTTTCCAAGTGTATAAAGTGTCTAGGTTTTCAAGTTCAAATTTGGAAATTTGTTCAACTTCCTACTTGGACAGAAATCTTTGAAAAATCACAACTTGAGTTATATAAGTCCAAATTTCACAAAATTGGTACCGTTGGAAACCTCTTTGAAAGTTCTAAAACTTTGCAGAAGACACCCAGTTAAAATTCTGGGCAGAAATTGCCCAGATTTTCGAGAAAGAAACTGCTACAGTACCAAAACAGGGCACGTCAGGTTGGTAGACCAGCCCACTTTGAAAATTCACCAAAAATTGCAGAAAATGAATTGGCCTCTCAAATTTATACAGTTTAAATTACTACATAAGAAGTTTCAAATTCCACCAATAGCACTCAATTCTAACACTCGACCAAAAATTTATAGTAGTTCAAATAGAGGGGGTTAAAATTTCTGAAATTTCTGTTTTCCAGTTTTGTAGGGCACAATTCTAGGGTTCATTTGAGTGACGAATTCTTGGTCAAAAACCACCAAATTTGGTCCACTAATACTTCCATATATAGGATAGGTTCATACCAAAATTCAACTAAAAATTCTCTCGGGAAGACAGCTTTCTACTTACCCAAAGTGGACTGGACTACACTTGAACATTCCTGAGATTTCACTCCCTTTCTTATCATTACCTCTAACACATCTAAACCACTTCCGATTGACCCCAATTTCGTACCTAAGCTAGCACTAACCTTCCTAAGCCTAATGATGATCAAAAATGATAAAGGCTTATATAAATATTTCAGCATTAATTCATCCCAAAATTCGGCCAGCTTACTTCCCCAAATTTCCAGATTTTGATCTCATCATAACACTCATTCTTGCTACAACTTTTAAACGGCTTCTTGTGGGAAAAATTAACAATTTAACACCCAACATTTAAGCATCAATTCAGCCCTTAAGCTAGCCAAAATACAGCCACAAAATTAAGGAAAAATCAGCAATTTTCACCTTCATTTTCCTCTCTCTCTCCCACGGTTCTTCCTTGAGGTTTCCTACCATCATTTAAGCTAACCATTTTCCATATAACCACACACAATGCATCATTATCATACTAGAAATTATATTCTCATGCTTGTGGGAGTCCAAGAGCCCACTCAATCATCCAACATCAAGTAAGGCAATTTAAAGGAATTTAACATCTTCAAATGGCAAACCAACACAAACTCATTTTCATCAACAATCATCAAGGTTTTAACAACCTCTCAAGCTTCCAAGCCTAATGTCATGCTTGAAAATGAAATCAATGAACAAAGATGGAAGCTTTAGATCATTACCTCTTCCAAGAAGTGAGCAAAATACACATAAGAAAAGCCAAGCTAAAATCCCCAAGCACCCCTCCTCAATGCTCCTTACCACAAACCCAAGCTTAAGCCAAGATTAATGGAGGTTTGTAGATAATTTTAGAGAGAATTTGGAAGATGAAATTGATGAAACAACAAGGAAAGAGGGGGAAGGGGAGTTCGGCCAAGGGAAGAGAGGAAGAGAGGGGTTTTTGGTGCAATTTTGAGTGAATTAAATGAGAAGGGAAAGACAAGACATAAAGCTTGTCTTATGAGATAAAAGTCAACAAATGAATAGTGATCTTTGGCTAATAATTTTGGAGAGAAAATAATCATCTCACTTAGCTAGAGATTAAAGGATCAATCTTGGTTAGGAGAGAGGGATGGAAAGGAATAAAATTGAAGTGAATTAAGGTGGATTAAGTGGAGGAAACAATGGCTAAATAAAATTCTAGTTTCGAGGAGGTTAATTCAACTTAAACCAAGATTTCAAATCCCCAATGATAATCACTCTTTTTAATTCACCTCTAATCACTAGATTACACTTCTAACCTTCGGGTGATCATCCTTACACTCCAACGCCACTTCACTCATTGCCCGAATTTCTACCTCAAAAAACGTGTCCAATTCGTTTTTCACAATTAAGTGACAGAAAAATCAAATTGATGTTTAAAAATAGTTTTTAAAATAAAATGAGGTAATGTATGGTGTAAATGCAATTAAAATGATTTAAAACAAGTATTCAGAGAAATTAAATAATTAATTAAATAAATAGGTCAAATAAAAATAAAATTTTTGGGTCCTCACAGGTTTGCTTACTATCATCCTTATTTTCAACTTATTTCATGATTCATTGATTGCTATATCATCCACACTTCTCGGTTTTCATTGCTCATTTGTTTGACAAATTAATTGTATGAGAAGTAGCATTTGTTATTTTGAAAAAGGGGCACCATTTGATTAATTGTTAATCAACCTAATTCACCCCCCCTCTTAGGTTGTCTTTGGGCCTTATAATTGGTATCAGAGTTTGGTCTCTAGGATCAAACTTAACCGCTTAGAGAAAAGATGGCAACCAACAATGCTATATTTGTAGATGGACAATCGATTATTAGACCACTCATGTTCAATGGTTCGAACTATGTTAGTTGGAAAGAACGTATGATCATCTTCTTGCAATCTATTAATATTGATCTATGATTTATTGTTAATGAAGGTCCTTACACTGCTACTATTGATGATCCCATTACTAATGTTCCTAGATTAAAGACAAGGAATGAATTGACTCATGAGAATAGGGCCAATCTTACTTCAAATGCTAAAGCCATGAATGTTCTATATAGTGCGTTGGATACAAATGAATCTATTAGAGTTAAAGGATGTAAATCGGCTAAAGAAATTTGGGATAAGTTAAGGAAAATCCATGAAGGTAGTGAAGATGTAAGGGAATAAAAGAAGTCTATATCAGTCACTGGATATGAATCATTCAAAATGGAATCTCATGAAAATGTAGATAAAATGTATTGTAGATTCAATGATCTTATCAAAGATTTAGAGGTGTTGGATAAAGAATACACCCTTGGTGAGAAAAATAGAAAAATTTTAAATGCTTTACCTAAGGAATGGGAAAATAAAGTGACTGCAATTGAAGAGGCAAAGGATTTGAACTCTATGCCCATTGAATCTCTCATAAATTCTCTAACATCTTATGAGTTGAATCTCAAGAGTAAGTGCAAGATGAAGAAGAGGCAAGGGTCAAGAGAAGTATTGCTCTAAAAGCATCCCAAGATGAGGATGATTTGGCCTCATTAGATGATGAAGACATGGATGGTGATGATAGTGATCTTGCACTTATCACCAAGAGCTTCAAGAGGATTCTCAACAAAAGAAAGTTTAGAAAAGGAGGTCCTAGCAATCAAAACCCCAATCAATTCAACACTAGATACAAGGGAAGACAAGATGCAAACAAAAAGTAAGGGGATAAATGTTTTGAATGTGGACAGATTGAGCATTATGTAGTTGACTGCCCAACGAAGAAGAAGAAAGAAATGAAGAATGAAAGAAAGCCAAAATTCAACAACTTTCAAATCACATGGAATGAGTGCAACTCAGAAGGTGAAATTGAAGAAGAAGAGGAATCTGCTCAAATTGCCTTTATGGTAATTGGTGACAATGAGGTGACATCTTGCAACTTTCAATGTGAAAGTGATGATAATGATGATGATCTTGAGTCATTTGTTGGAAGATTACATGATAGCTTAAAAGAGTCTTATTCTAGAAATAAAGAATTAAAACAAAAAATCACTTTTCTCTTGCAAGATAATGTAAATTTGTTTCAAGATAACAAAAAAACTAAAATATGTCAATGATTGCTTGATAAAGGATCAAATTGAGTTACAACATGAACTAGATAGAAAATCAAGTCTTTGTGAAATGTTTAAGGAAAAACAAAATGACTTGAAAAGTAGAATGGATAGACTAGACATGCTTCTTCAAAATAAAAAACAAAACTATCCTTCAAGAAATGAATTGAAGCCTCATTTTAATGTTTATGAAAGGAAACTAACTTTTAGTGCAAATGAATTCACAATTTATAGAAAAAGAGGAGTAAGGTTTATTAAACCAATTCGTGTGAATAATCCTACCATTATGTGTGACTTTTGTTGTCAAGATGGTTACTTAAAATATGATTGTTATGTAAGGAGAAACATGAAAAGAGGAATGAAATGTATGTGGTTAGTCAAACATGATTCTAACCATCAAGGACCCAAAAATTAAAGGGTACCAAATTTTCTATCTTTTGTGTAGGTAAAAATGGAAAAAGTCATAAAGGAATCAAAATGATTCATAGATAGTGAATGCTCAAGGCATATGAGCGGTGATCCATCACAATTTATCAAGCTCAAATCAAAATCAAGTGGAAAAGTGACATTTGGAGATGACATGAAAACCAAAACAATTGGAGTAGGTGATGTTGGTAAGAATGGTGAAACATTTGTTCAGAATGTTCTCTTAGTTGATAATCTAGGCTACAATTTACTTAGTGTTAGTCAATTATGTGATAAAGATTTATTTATTTTATTCAAAAAGCATGAATGTTTAGTTCTTGATTCAAAATTTAACATCATTTTCAAAGAAAAAAGATTCAATGACATCTATGTTGTGATTCTTGAGAAAATTGATTCTTCTAGTTTTAAATGTTTTAAAATTTCAAATGAACAACCTTGGTTGTGGCATAGAAGACTTTGTCATTTCAATATGGATGTGCTAAATGAAATTTCCAAAAAGAAACTTGTTAGAGGCTTGCCTAAAATTAAGTTTGAAAAAGACAAAGTTTGTGATGCATGTCAATTCGGTAAACAAACCAAAACTTCTTTTAAACCTAAAAGAAACATTTCTACATCTAAACCATTGAACCTTTTACATCTTAATTTGTTTGGTCCTACACCAATTGCTAGCTTAGGTGGAAAGAGATATTGTCTTGTGATTGTTGATGATTATTCTAGATATACATGGACTATTTTTCTTGCTCATAAAGATGATGTGTTCAAAAATTTTGTTTCATTGTTTGCAAAATGCAAAATTTGCTTGGCTTACACATTGTTAAAATTAGAAGTGATAATGGTTCGAAATTTAAGTACTGTGGCTTTCCGGAATTTTGTGATCACAATGGAATAATTCATGAATTTTCTATTGTAAAAACCGCCCAACAAAATGGTGTTGTTGAAAGAAAAAATAGGACACTTCTTGAAGTCGCAAGAACCATGTTGAGTGACAATGAATTGCCAAAATATTTTTGGGTTGAGGCCGTGAATACAGCATGTTATGTGATAAATAGAGTTTTGTTAAGACCAATTTTGAACAAAATCTCTTATGAGTTGATGTTTGATAAAAAGCCAATTGTTGGCTATTTCAAAATTTTTGAATGCAAATGCTTTATTTTAAATATTAAGGAACATCTTGGAAAATTTGATAAGAAAATCGATGAATGTATCTTCTTGGGTTGTTGTGAAAACAAAAGAGGATATAGAGTTTATAATAGAAGAACTCTTGTGATTGAAGAAGCCATACATATTACATTTGACGAATCTAATTGTGATTCTTCCAAAAGCACTTGTGTAGATGATGATGTACGTATTCAAAATGAGCTCGAGAAGCTTACACTCCAAGAAGAAAACAATGCTGAGATGGAGGAAAATTTGAAGGAAAATGACACTCAAGGAAACCGAATGCAAGAAGAGGAAGACAAGAATGATGATTTACCAAAGGATCTTCCTAAAGTTTGGAAGTTCACTCAAAATTATCCCAAGAACTTGTTTATTGGTGATCCATCCGAAAAGGTAAGAACTCGTTCTTTTTCAAAATCACTACTAGATAATTTTGCCTTTGTATCACACTTTGAGCGTAAAAATGTTCATGATGCTTTGAAAGATAATTATTGGATTGTACCTATGCAAGAGGAATTAAATCAATTTGAAAGGAATAATATTTGAACTCTAGTTGAAAAACCTCAAGATCACCCTATTATAGGCACAAAATGGGTTTTTAGAAATAAATTAAATGATAAGGGTGAAATTGTGAGAAATAAGACAAGATTAGTAGCCAAGTGATATGCTCAAGAAAAAGGTATAGATTTTGATGAAACATTTGCTCCCGTAGCTAGATTAGAATCCATTAGAATGTTTCTTGCATTTGCTTGTTTCAAAGGTTTTAAATTGTATCAAATGGATGTTAAAAGTGCTTTTCTAAATAGCTTTATTGATCAAGAGGTTTATGTAGATCAACCTCCCGATTTTGAAAGTGATAAATTTCCTAATCATGTGTTCAAATTTTCAAAAGCCTTGTATGACCTAAAACAGGCTCCTAAAGTTTGGTATGAACGTTTAAGTGGATTTTTGATTGAAAATGATTTTAAAAGAGGTATTGTAGGCACTACTCTTTTTACAAAATAAAAATTCAATGATTTTCTTATTGTGCAAATTTATGTTGATGATATCATTTTTGGTGCTACTAACGAGCGTTTGTGCAAGAATTTTTCCATCATTATGCAAAATGAATTTAAGATGAGTTTGATGGGAGAATTGAATTTCTTCCTCGGACTCCAAGTCCTTCAAACTCATGAAGGAACTTTCATCAATCAAATAAAGTACACAAAAGAACTTCTCAAGAGGTTCGGCATGGAAGATTCAAAGCAAGTTGGAACACCAATGTGTACATCTACCAAACTCGAAAAGGATGAAGAAGGTACAAGCGTTGCTGAAAAGAAATATAGAGGTATGATCGGAAGCCTTCTTTATTTAACCACAAGTAGATCAGATATTATGTTTGCCGTTTGCTTGTGTACTCGTTTTCAATCTTGTCCTAAAGAGTCTCATTTGAATGTCATTAAGAGAATTTTTTTATATTTGAAAGGGATTTTAAATTTTGGTCTTTGGTATCCTAAATGTCATGAATTTGCCTTATGTGGATATACGGATGCTGATTTTGGTGGTTGTAGAATTGATAGAAAAAGCACTAGTGGTTCATGTCATTTTCTTGGCAATTGTTTAGTATCTTGGTTTAGTAAGAAACAAAATGCCATTTTCTTGTCTACAACCGAAGCGGAATATATTGCCGCTAGTGCATGTTGTGCTCAATTGTTGTGGATGAAACACATTTTGAATTATTTTAGATTATTGTACGATAATATGCCTATTTACTGTGATAACACAAGTGCCATAAATTTGACAAAAAATTCCATTCAACATTCTAGGACAAAGCATATAGACATAAAGTATCACTTCATTCGTGATTTTGTTCAAAAAGGTGAAATTTATGTGAATCATGTTTGTTCAAAAGATCAAATTGTCGATATTTTTACAAAAGCTTTGCTCCTAGATCAATTTATATATTTACATTCGAAATTAGGAATGTTAGAAAAGAACCCTTGAAAATTCTGATCAAATTCTATCGGATGTCCAATCCTGATGAACGGACGTCCGATCCTAATGAACAGACATCCGATAATGTTCTTAGCTGTTTTTTATAAAATCCTATCGGACGGATGTGTCGGACGCTTCATGTCGTTCAGACGTCCGACACACCAAAAGTCACAGCTTATCACTCACTTCTCTTCATTTCAATCAGTCAAACTCATTTAATTCGGACGCAACTTCCCAACCACCAGACTTTAAAAACCCAAATTCCCACCTTCTTGTGCAACAAATTTCAAGATTGAAGGCACAACTTTCCTCACAAACCCATTGCAGACCGTAATCCTTCAACATTTCTCTCTATAAATCACAATCTCTTCCATCCCCAAATCACCTCAGAAACTCTAAAACCACACTTCCTTCCCTTTTGGGCAGTTTGATCACGACATTATCATCCAACTTGGTGTTTAAATCACCTACATCTCATTCAGCATCTTAGTCATCACTTAAAACACACACACGCAACCATGGTGCGAATCCGTGGAGGTTCATCTGCTACCGGACGCAAGAGGCTCCTCAGAGATGAAGAAACTCCAACTCCAACTACCAAGCGGACTTCATTGAGGAAGAAAAGAGGTTCTACAACTTCTTAGCAATCTCGAACAACTCAGACTGATCCTCAGGTTACCTTACAGCCCCCTCCATTGCCTCAATTCATTGATGATGAAGCTAAGGAAAGATTTGTCTTGTTCTCACAAAAAAAACTTCATCATTCAAAGGTCCATTAATCCCTCTGAATTCTGAAAAATTGACCTTGACTCTGTTCTTAAGTTATTTGAATTCCAAAAGTGGTCTCATATTATTACCATGCCCAATGTTTACTACCCTGAGATGCTCTATCAGTTTTCTGCTAATCTTAGGAAAGGGAATTCTTGTGATGAATTAAGGTCTCGTGTAAATGAAGTGGACTTAGTTTTTGATTCTGATGTGGTAAATGAAATTTTAAAAACCACTATTGAATTTGGTTGTAAGAGCAAAATTGCCAACTTTTTCTCTTATGAAGAAAATCCAACTAGTATCAATCATTTCAATGCTGAAAAATTGATGTCTTACTTTCAATCTCCTTTTCAATCTCCTGTTGATGCAAAATTGGAGAACCTTTCTCCTAAAGACTTAATCATCTTCTCAATCATTTCTAATCTACTTGTTCCCACTAATGGACATCGGACTGATGCAAATAAGATGGAGCTATATCTCTTTTACTGTTTTGTTGAAAAAATTCGCATTGACTTTGGTTTTGTCATGTGCAAATTTTTAATGAAATTGTGTACTGACACTAGGAGAAAACTGTCCTATGGCAAATTTTTAACTCCAATCTTTGAACACTTTAAAGTTCCAATCACTGGAATATGTCCTAAGGACACTTCCACTTCTGTTTTCACAAAGTCGTATTCTAAAGGAAAAATTTGAAATTTTTTGAGGGTGTATGGTGTTAAAAAGAGGCTCCATCTGAATCTCGTTCCAAAAAGACTCATGACATTCCCATTACTCCTGGAACATCACAAACTCTTCGCTTCACTCTTGGCCCATCCATTCATTCTAGAAAATCTGCTTCTAAAACGAATTCTCCTCACTTTGAGACTGTTGATTTGCCCAAAAAACTCAAGGATCATGTTCTCCTCCTTAAACATGGCCTTATGCTTATCATGACACCTAAGCAAAAGTCTAAATTCTTGGACAAAAAAGATCTACTGTTTCCTCCTACCATGGATGAGGATACCTCTCATGCTAAGGAACCTCGGCTTGACCCCACTCAAGAAGTGTCAGATTCTTCAACCCCTCATCGTGATCCCTCAACATTTGAAAAGGGTAAAGAACCAGCCACTGAAGAAATTGAGAAAGAAGATGATGAAGACACAGAAGAGGAAACCACTCAGCTTATCGGATCATTAGAAGGAGACCTGGACCGAAATCTATTTTCACTCTTTAGGCACATTAGAAGCATTTGCACTTCACCATTAGGATGCATCCCTTCTATTTTGTTTTACTTTATCATTGGTTGAAGTGTATTCAGTGTTAAAACCTGTTGCTACTCTTCTTATCGCTATTTTGTATCTCCATTGGAGAATCAGTACCTTGGATGTTAATATTGCTTTTGGTATCCCCCTTGATCTTGTGACTTTGGTTCTCTTGTTGAGACGTGGGCCTTATTGGAACTGATGATTTGGTTTTCTGATATTGGAACTTTGTTGCTATTGGATTTGGTATATCTGAATATTGGCCTTGGATATGAAATGGTCTTGTACTGCATTCTTTATGGCTGAATCCTGTGGCATATCTGAATATTTGTGGTCCTATATTAACTCATTGATACATTGGTTAGTATTGATTTGGTGGATAAAATTATGGGCATTGGATTGTCTCTGATATTGGAAGTATGTCACACATTTGATATTGAAGATTTCAGTTCTTTTTGGAAACACATTTGGTATTGAAGACTTCAACCTTTTTGGAATCACATTTGTTATTGAAGTTCTATTGCTTGATTCCTTTTGAGATCACAAAAAGGGGGAGAAGTTCTGATTTGATTCTATAGAGTTCTGATTTGAGAAGTTCTGATTTGATTCTATAAGTCAGTTTATACGGTTTTGATTCTATGACTTATGACCTAGATGTTTCTTGGTTAACATTATTTGATCAAAAAGGATGAGTAATCGAGTAAGGAGGAGTTTGATATGACCACATATTTTGAATGTTCAAATTATACTCATCATGCAAATCGTGTACATTTCTAGTAAATAGATGGTTAATCAAGTAAAGGGGAGTTTTTGATAAAACTTATCATTGGTTTTTATCAAATCAGGTTCAATTGTTTTGTCATCATCAAAACAGGGGAGAATGTTAATCGTGATCCCGAATTTTGACAATTACAAAACAATTGAAGAATCAAATTTAACGTTTTCCATTAAGATTATTGGCAGCTCAGGTCATCAATGCAAATGGTGCAATTTGAAGAACTCAATCAAAAGAAGCAAAGGTTACTGTTGACTATTGGACGCTCAATAGCTTGTATCGAACGTCTGATAAAACTCGAGAACACTCTATCGGACACTCAACTTGAAGTACCGGACGTTCGATAGACAGGGGATCTATCGGACACTTGTATCGGACGCGTATCAACCTCACCGGACGTCCGATAGTATCCAAGAGTTTTTCTAAGCTCTCTGATCACTGTCAGACGCAAGCTTCATCGGACGCAGAAATCTGCATCGACTGTCCGATAAAGATCGAAACAATCTATCGAACGCTTGCATCCGATGCACAACATTGTGTCGAACGTCTGATAGCTCCAACGGCTAGTTGACTCTTCAAATTCCTTCTATCCGTTGACCACTATTATCAAGGCACTTTTTGGTCCTCTTTAAATAGAGTCTCGTCTGAACTTAATAGTAACTTTTGTACACTTAGAATACAAGTTCTTGAGAGTGATTTTAGTAAGAAAATACTCTTGTTGTAAGAATTGTAGGTCTTGAAGTGTTAGTTCTTTTTGCAAGCATTTCAATTGTGAGTGAATTTTTCAATAATGTAGCTTTGTGAGGGTTATCTGAGTGATTGTAAAACTTCCTAATTTGACTAAGTGCTGCTTAGAGCAAGGAGGAAGTGAGCCTTCCACTGTACACAACATTGGTTGAATTTCATCAAATTGAAGTTGTTTGAATTGAGTTTTATTCTTCAAGCTCAAGAGGAGCATTGAAGGAAATTGGTTTGCTTACTATCATCCTTATTTTCAGTTTATTTCACGATTCATTGATTGCTATATCATCTACACTTCTCAGTTTTCATTGCTCATTTGTTTGACAAATTAATTGTGTGAGAAGTAGCATTTGTTATTTTGAAAAAGAGGCATCATTTGATTAATTGTTAATCAACCTAATTCACCCCCCTCTTAGGTTGTCTTTGGGCCTTACAGACACCATTTATCTTGAATTTCATTTGTATTTCTATGTCTTAATGGCCGACATATTCTTTAAAAGTCATTTGAGACTTGTGCTAGGGGCTCTCCAAAAGGATCCGAAGTAGATCCCTCTAACTCCATTCTTTTGTCTTCGTTTCCTTTCATGAATTCGAGATATTATTGGAGTATGGTAAGGTCTTCCACTATCTTTTAAAATAAGAAATCTTGAGCAGTTCCTTGAATTGTTTCTATTCCCAAAAATGATTCTCTTTTTGCTAGTGTTGATGGTCCTTCTTTTACTTTTGTTTGAGTGGGTTGCTCAGCCTTTTGTACTTCATACCTGACCTTTTCACCTGTAGTGAGAAATCTTTGAACATTCTCTTAGGAGCATAATTTTACTAAAAAGTCTGGCCACATTTGATCTTGAATTCTCGAATGAGAGACATTGGTAATGGCTTTTTCAAATTTTGAGCAATTTTGAAACTCCAGCAAAATATCCAAGGTATTTTGAATTCTAAACCGAACATTACTGGTTTTGAATAAGTTTCTCCAGGATCTTTTCTTAAGTATAATTGGAATCCCCTTTTGACTTCTCGGGGTAGAATTTCTTGTTGTGGACCAAAATAAATCCACCAATGATAAAACTAAATTCGAAATTCTCTATCACAATTGGAGTGAAAGGTGATGAATTAGGAATGATCAAAAGGTCTAAAAAAAAGAACTCTGTACCATGCCATTTTGCAATCTTCATAGGTGTATCCATCTAGAATATGTCTCACTGACAACTGTTTCTTTGAATATAATGAAGTCCATTCTGATGGTTTGCAAACTTTGCAAATGCTAATTTTGGAATATCCCGTAATTTAAGGTATTTTCCTGTCTGGTCTATGATAAATTTCTACTGAAGTTGAATCAAGTAATATTAACTCATAATATTTTGGGTTTTTAAGGGATCATATGGACATCAATAGCATCCTTCAGGAAAAATTCTTTGAATAAGATTAATCAAAGATTGGTAAGGAGGGGTTTCTTTGAATCGGATTAATGTGATATGTTGAATAACATTCTTTGTAAAATATGTTGTGGATTCTACTAATTTGTCATCTTTGGATTTTGAAGGAGAAGGTCTAAGTTGAGTTTGAATGAATGAAGTTTGGGCTGCTTGGGAGTAGGAGAGTGGAGGAAAATCTGAAATAGGATTGAATCTATTAGCAGTAGAGATTTGAGTTGGAATTTGAATTAGTGACATCTCATAATATTTGACTGATTGGACTTTTGAATCCATTGTAACCTACAATTTACAAAGTTAGCATATGATAAAATTTAATTCTCTCAATTCCTTTTGAATTAAATAACTACAATGTCTTTCTTTTCATACTAAATATTTTGTTAATATTAATTCATTTATTTTTCTTTTCTTTAGAAAAACATATTTGTTTAACTGTAAGAACTGCAATTGAAGTTTTAACATAGAGCTCATCATGTCTAGTAAGATGTTGAGGAGCTACTCTTATATACTCATTATTTTGTTTAATATAGAATTTTACTAGCATATATCTTATAGTAATTTCTTGTTGCATTTGAGATTTTGAAAAGTGGTATTTCGTAAGCTAACCAACTGCTTCTAGTGCTTCCATAGCCCTGTAAAAAATCTTGAGTCAAAAAGTCAAGAAGGGAATTATTTTCCCCTTTTATATATTCAATATCGAAATCAACACAGAAAGCATAGCCTGCAATCTTGCAAAAAATTATTTAGAAACAATATTTTGAACATCCTTTTTTAGAACTTAGTTTACTGATTTACAATCTATTCATAATAAAAATCTTTTGTTATATAAGTCATCTTGAAATTTTGAGATACATAATATAATTGATAAAATTTCTTTTTTTATTGTGGAATAATTCTTTTGAGATCCAGTCCAAATTCCTGACTGGAATCTAACTAATTGTTCAGAACTATCTTGAATCTTTTGTTTTAATATTCCTCCATATCCTATTTCTGATGCATCCGTTTCTACTATCATAAATACTAAAGGATGTGGAATACTTAAACAAGGAAGTGTTTTTATTCTTTATTTAAGATGTTGAATTAATTTAGTATGATCATCTATCTATGCAGAAAGATTTTTATGCAATCTTTGATATAGTATTGCACACTTTGTCTTAATTTTTAAAAGAAATCTGCTACATAGTTTAAACATCCTAGAAATCTTTATAATTGATTTTTATCTTTAATTTCATCAGGAAATTTTTCTGAAAATTCTATTGCCCTGTTTATTGGTTTAATAGTTCCTTTATATATATTGTGTCCTAGAAACCTTACTCTTGTTTGGAATAATTTCATTTTTGGAGCTAAGAGAACTAATCCATTTCTTTTTGCAATATAAATAAAAATATTTACATGTTTAAAATGTTGCTCTAATGAGTCAGAAAACACTAGTGCATCATTTATGTATACTAAAATGAATGAACTATATTGATTGAAAATATCATTCATAATATTTTAAAATTCTGAAGGGGCATTTTGTAATCCAAATGGCATTACCTTCCATTCATAATGTCCAAATGGTGTTGTAAAAGCAGTTTTATATTGGTCTTTTTCAGTGTAAGGCCCAAATACAACCTAAGAGGGGGGGGTGAATTAGGTTGACTAATAATCAGCCAAGTATTACCTCTTTTTCAAATTTTAATCACAAGCTCTTTAACAAATGATTTATCAAACAAATAGACAAGTCGAGATTGATAAGTATGGATGAGATTTCAAACAATGAATATGATACGCAAGATAAAAAGAGTAATGATGGAAAGCAAACCAAACTTCTTCAAGACTCCACTTGAGCTTAAAGAGAATTCCTCAAAACAGGCTTCTTCGATTTGGTGAAATTCGATCACACTTGTGTACAATAGAAGGATCACTTCCTCCTTGCCCCAAGCTCCACTTAGTCAAGCTAGGAAGTTTTACACTCTTTACAGAAAACCCTCACACAACTACACAATTGATGAATTCACTCACAATTGAAAAGCTTCTCAATGAACTCACACTACAAGACTAACAATTCTTACTCAAAATGAGTATTTTCTAGCTAAAATCACTCTTAAGAACTTGTTATCCAAGTGTACGATAGTTATTTGATATTTGGACAAGGTGCTTGTATTTATAGGAGACCAAAAAGTGCCTAGAAAATGAGGTCAACGGATAGTAGAAGCTGAAAGGTCAACTAGCCGTTGGAGCTATCGGACGTCCGACACTCTGTTGCTCGTCCGATGCTAGCGTCCGATAGGCAAGTTTTGAGTCTTATCGGACGGTCGATGAATAATTCTGCGTCCGATAGCTTTGCGTCCGACAGTGGCCAGTAAGCTCAGGAAATTTTCATGCAATCGATCGGACGGCCGATACATGTCTTTGCGTCCGAAGGCTTGCGTCCGAAAGCGTCCAGTAAGCTCATCAAATTTCTTGGATATCTTCGGACGTCCGATGTAGATGTTGTGCGTCCGAAAGAGGTGTCCGACAGATCCCCTGTCTATCGGACGTCCGATACGTCAGGTTGAGCGTCCGATAGGAAAGTTTCGAGTTTTATCGGACGTCCGATACAAGGTATCGTCCGTCCGACAGTCAACAGTTTCTCCAACTGGTTTCCTGCCTCGATGTCCTGTTCTGTCAAGGATCTCACTAGAAAACATTAGACCAATTTTCTTCAATTGTTTTGTAATTATCAAAATTCGGGATCACAATTAACATTCTCCCCCTTTTTGATGATGACAAAACAATTGAATGTAATTTAACCAATATTGAGTTTAAAAAAAAAACTCCCCCTTACTTGAATAACTATCTACTCCCCCTTACTCGAATAACTCATCTTTTTTTATTCTTTTTACTCCCCCTTTTTGTCATCACAAAACATTCAACACAAAATGTGCGAAGCAATGAAAACTTTAATGCCAGATATGTAGCAGAATCAGCATAATGTAGTAATGTAAACAAGCAGTGAAATTTCCAAAATCAGATAACATCAGATTTCATTACATCAGATAACATCATCCAGCAACATAATCCAAAATCATGTAAGGCCAATTGTAAGGCCTATCATCATTAACTGGAAATAATGTCAACAAGAGTATTGAAGTACTGGTTCTATAAAAGTCTTAGATGAAAGCAGTAAAATAGATTGATACACTTTCACACCAGCAAAAAGGAAACAAAAATAGACTTGTGCATTCTAATGTGAAGTGTAAGTGCATCCTAAGGTGCTTAAAGGGTGAATGTTGATCGAGTTCCAGGTCGCCTTCTGACAAGACGATATGTTGAATCACCTTCTTCTGCAGTTTCTTCCCCATCATCCTCGTTTTCTTCATCTTCCACAACCACTGGTTCTTTTCCCTTGGTAGATGATGAGGGATCACGCTGTGGATTTTGCGATTCAGTCATCTCTTGGTCATCCAATGGAGGATCAGTTCGTGGCTCTTTGGCTTGGGATGTGTTTTCATCCTCGGGAGGAGAAAGTAACAGGTTTCTTTTGTCAAGAAAGTCAGATTTTTGGTCAGATGTCATGGTTAACATAAGACCATGTTCGAGAAGAAGAACATGACTTTTGAGCTCGTTTAACAAATCCATGACATCAGATTGAGATGAAATCCTAGAGGCTGACTTCCTAGGATGAATTGATGGATCTGGAGTAAATCTAAGAGTTCTAGTAATACTAGGAGAGAGAGGAGCATCATGTCCTTTCTTTGAACGAGACTCAGAGACAGCTTCCTTGGTGCACCAATTACCATCAAAGAATTTTAAATTCTTTCTTTCAAAATACTGTTTTGAAAACACAGAAGTGGTTAAGTCCTTAGGACATACACCACTTATAGGAATTTTGAAGTGTTCAAAGATGGGAGTTAAAAACTTTCCATAAGAGAATTTTCTTCTTGTATCAGTGGAGAGTGTCATCAGAAACTTACACATGACAAAGCCAAAATCTATTCGGATTCTTTCAACAAAGCAATAAAACAGATATAACTCCATTTTGTTTGCATCTGTTCGATGACCATCAGTTGGAACAAGCAAATTTGAGATGATTGAAAAGATGATCAGATTTTTAGGACTTAAATCTTCCAACTTGGCATCAACAGGGGTTTGAAAAGGAGATTGAAAATAAGCCATTAGTTTTTCAGCATTGAAATGATTCAAACTTGTTGGAGTTTCCTCATAGGAAAAGAAGTTTGCAATTTTACTTTTGCACCCAAACTCAATGGTGGTTTTTAAAATTTCATTCACAACATCAGAATCAAATACCAAATCAATTCCATTGACACGGGATTTAAGCTCATCACGGGAATTACCCTTCCTAAGATTAGCAAAGAAATGATACATCATGTCAGGGTAATAGATATTAGGCATAACAATGATGTGAGACCATTTCTGAAATTCAAACAACTTAAGGATAGACTCTAGATCGATTTTCTTAAACTCAGAAGGAATAATGGATCGCTGAATAATGAAACCTTTTTGAGAGAACAAGGCAAACTTAGACTCAGCATCAGAATCGATGAATTTAGGTAAAGGAGCAGGTTCTGTTATAACCTGAGAATCAGAAGGAGTAGTATGAGGTGGTTGTTTTGTAGCAGAGCCACGTCTTGTTCTTTTGGAGGTACGTTTGCCCTGTGGGGAGGAAGTATCTTCATCTCTTGGCATCTTCTTGCGTCCGGTAGATGACAGAGCTCCACGAGTGCGTACCATCTTGCTTGTGTTGTGTGATTCCAGTGATGAGGAGGTGTTTACGCGTAATGCAGAGTGACACACTTTTAAATTAGGTGAAGATATATCAATTTTTCGAGCCAGAAAGAGGAGAAAGGAGAACTTAGGGTTTCTGGTGGGATTTGGGAATGAGAAGAGGAGTGATTTATAGTGCGGATAATTAATGAAGATTGGACCGCAATAGGTGAGAGGTGAAATCTGAACTTTCAATTTTGAGAAATGGTGAAGGTTTGGCTGGGAATTTGGAGTTTTGAATTGAGGTGGTTGGGAAGATGCGTCCGAATTAAATGTAGTTGACTGATGGAAATGAAGTGAAATGACGATTGATCGACTATTCATGTGTCGGACGTCGAAGCGTCCCCACCCATGCGTCCGATAGCATTTTCTGGAAAATGACCAAGAACACTGTCGGACGTCCGTTCATCAGGATCGGACGTCCGATAAGTTTTCACCAGAAAGGCTTAAGGCACCTTTTCTAAAATACCCAATTTCGAACGAAGATATCTAAATTGTTCTAGGAGTAGTGCTTTTGTGAAAATATCAGCAATTTGATCATCCGAGCAGACATAGTTTACACAAATTTCACCTTTTTGAACAAGATCACGAATGAAATGATGCTTAATGTCTATATGTTTTGTTCTAGAATGTTGAATAGGATTTTTTGTCAAATTAATTGCACTAGTATTATCACAAAAGATGGGCATATTATCATATGTCAAACCAAAATCATTCAAGGTATGTTTCATCCAAATTAATTGTGCACAACATGCACTAGCAAGAACATATTCAGCGGTTGTTGACAAGGAAATAGCATTTTGTTTCTTACTAAACCAAGAGACTAAACACTTTCCAAGAAAATGACAGATCCACTAGTACTTTTTCTATCAATTCTACATCCGCCAAAATCAGCGTCCGTATAACCACACAAGGTAAATTCATTACATTTAGAATACCAAAGACCAAAATTCATGGTTCCTTTTAAATAACGAAAAATTCTTTTAACGGCATTCAAATGAGATTCTTTTGGGCAAGATTGAAAACGAGCACATAGGCATACGGCAAACATAATATCCGGTCTACTTGCAGTTAAATAAAGAAGGCTTCCGATCATACCTCTATACTTTTTCTCATCTACATTTGTACCTTCTTCGTCCTTTTCAAGCTTTGTGGACGTGCACATTGGTGTTCCCACATGCTTTGAGTCTTCCATGCCGAACCTTTTGAGAAGTTCTTTGGTGTATTTTATTTGGTTGATGAAGGTTCCTTCACGTGTTTGAATGACTTGGAGTCCGAGAAAAAAGTTCAATTCTCCCATTAAGCTCATCTCAAACTCATTTTGCATAATGGTGGAAAAATCCTTGCACAAGTCCTCATTAGTAGCACCAAATATAATATCATCAACATAAATTTGTACAATAAGAAGATCATTTGATTTTTGTTTTGTAAAAAGAGTTGTGTCTACTATGCCTCTTTTAAAACCATTTTCAACTAAGAACCCACTTAAACGTTCATACCAAGCCCTAGGGGCTTGTTTTAGACCATATAATGCTTTTGAAAGTTTAAATACATGATTAGGAAACTTTTCATTTTCAAAGCCGGGTGGTTGATCCACATACACTTCTTGATCAATGAAACCATTTAGAAAAGCACTTTTAACATCCATTTGATACAACTTAAAACCCTTGAAACATGCAAATGCAAGAAACATCCTAATAGACTCTAATCTAGCAACGGGAGCAAACGTTTCATCATAATCAATACCTTCTTCTTGAGAATACCCTTTAGCCACTAATCTAGCCTTATTTCTTACAATTTCACCTTTATCATTTAATTTATTTCTAAACACCCATTTAGTGCCAATGATAGGATAATTTTGAGGTCTTTCAATTAAAGTCCAAACATTATTTCTTTCAAATTGATTTAACTCCTCTTGCATGGCCATAATCCAATAGTCATCTTTTAAGGCATCATTGATGTTTTTAGGCTCAATATGAGATACAAATGCGAAATTATCAAATAATGGCTTTGACGAAGAACGAGTTCTTACCCTCTCGGATGGATCACCAATGATTAAATCCTTTGGATGATTTTGAATGAACTTCCAAGCTTTAGGAAAATCCTTTAGTGATTCATCATTCTTGTCTTCTTCATCTAGCCTTCGGATTTCTTGAGAATCACCATCTTTTGAATTTTCTTCCATATCACAATTGTTTTCTTCTTGAAGTGTGAGCTTCTCGAGATTCTTTTGGATGCCTACATCATCATCTACACAAGTACTAGTTGAAGAGTTGCCATTAGATTCATCAAATGAAACATGTATAGCTTCTTCAATCACAAGAGTTCTTCTATTATAAACTCTATATCCTCTTTTATTTTCACAATATCCCAAGAAAATACCTTCATCGGTTTTCTTATCAAACTTTCCAAGGTGTTCCTTGATATTTAAGATAAAACATTTGCATCCAAAAACTTTAAAATAACCAACAATTGGCTTTTTATCAAACATCAACTCATATGAAGTTTTGTTCAAAAATGGTCTTAGTAATACTCTATTCATTACATAGCAAGCCGTATTTATGGCTTCCGCCCAAAAATATTTTGGTAAATCATTTTCACTTAACATGGTTCTTGCGGCTTCTACAAGTGTTCTATTTTTTCTTTCAACAACACCATTTTGTTGAGGGGTTTTTACAATAGAAAATTCATGAGTTATTCCATTATGATCACAAAAATCTGGAAATCCACAATATTTAAATTCCGAACCATTATCACTTCTAACTTTAATAATATGCAATCCAAGTAAATTTTGCACTTTTGCAAAGAGAGAGACAAAACTTTTAAAGGCATCATCTTTATGAGTAAGAAAAATAGTCCATGTATATCTAGAGTAATCATCAACAATAACGAAACAAAATCTTCTACCACCTAGACTAGCAATAGGTGTAGGACCAAATAGATCAAGATGTAAGAGTTCCAATGGCTTAGATGTAGAAATGTTTTTCTTAGGTTTAAAAGATGTTTTGGTTTGTTTCCCAAATTGACATGCATCACAAATCTTATCCTTTTCAAACTTAATTTTAGGAAGTCCTCTAACAAGTTCCCTTTTTGAAATTTCATTTATCACATCCATGTTAAAATGACAAAGTCTTCTATGCCACAACCAAGGATCTTCATTTGAGATTTTAAGGCATTTAAAACTAGAAGAGTCAATTTTCTCAAGAATCACAACATAGATGTCATTGTATCTACTTCCTTTGAAAACAATGTTAAATTTCGAGTCAAGAACCAAACATTCATGTTTTTTGAATAAAACAAATAGATCTTTATCACAAAGTTGACTAACACTAAGCAAATTATAATTTAGATTATCTACTAAAAGAACATTATGCACAAATGTTTCACCATTCTTACCCACATCACCTACTCCAATTGTTTTAGCTTTCATGTCGTCTCCAAAAGTCACTTTTCCACTTGACTTTGATTTGAGCTTGATGAATTGTGAAGAATCGCCGGTCATGTGCCTTGAGCATCCACTATCAATGAACCATTTTGATTTCTTCATATCCTTTTCAATTTTTACCTACAAGAAATAGAAAGTTTGGTACCCTTTTAACTTTTGGGTCCTTGATGGTTAGAGTCAATGTTTGACTAACCACATACATCTCATTCCTTTTCTCATGTTTCTTTTCACATAGCAATCATGCTTCAAGTGACCTACTTGGCAGCAAAAATCACACATAATGGTAGAGTTGTTTACATGAACTGATTTAATGAATCTAACTCCACTTTTTCTATGGATTGTAAATTCATTTGCATTAAACATAATTTTCCTTTCATAAGGGTTAAACACCTTTCTTGTGAAACTATTTTGTTTCTTGTTTTGAAGCATCACGTCAAGATTATCCATTCTCTTTTTCAAGTCATTTTGTCTTTCTTTGAGCATTTCACAAAGGTTTGTTTTTCTATCAAGTTCATACTGCAATTCCATTTCAGTTTTTACTAAGCAATCATTGTCATATTTCAACTTCTTGTTATCTTGAAACAAGTTTGCATTATCTTGCAAAAGAAAAGTAATTTTTTGTTTTAGTTCCTTGTTTCTAGAATAAAACTCTTTCAAGCTTTCATGCAGTTTTGCAACAAATGACTCTAAATCATCATCATCATCATCACTATTGTATTGTGGATGAGAAGTTACCTCATTGTCACCAATTGCCATAAAGGCAATTTGAGCTGATTCTTCTTCTTCTTCAATCTCTCCTTCCGAGTTGCATTCGTTCCAAGTAATTTGAAAGTTGTTAAACTTCGGTTTTCTTTCATTCTTCATATCTTTCTTCTTCTTCATTGGACAGTCCACTGCATAATGCCCGAGCTGCCCACATTCGAAGCACTTATCTCCTTGCTTCTTGTTTGCATCATATCTTGCTTTGTATTTTGTATTGAGTTGATTGTTGTTTTGATTGCTTGGTCCTCCTTTTCTGAATCTTCTCTTGTTGAGTATTCTTTTGAAGCTTTTTGTGATGAGTGCAAGATCACTATCATCACAATCACCATCTTCTTCATCTTGTGAAGCCAAATCATCCTCATCTTGAGCAGCCTTTAAAGCAATGCTTCTTTTAGCTCTTGCTTCCTCTTCATCTTGTACTTTGCTTTTGAGTTTTAATTCATAAGATGTTAGAGAATTAATGAGAGACTCAATAGACATAGTGTTCAAGTCCTTGGCTTCCTCAATTGCAGTCACTTTGTTCTCCCATTCTTTAGGTAGAGCATTCAAAATTTTTCTATTCTTTTCACCAAGAGTGTATTCCTTTTCCAAAACCTCTAGATCTTTAATAAGATCATTGAATCTACAGTACATCTTATCAATGTTTTCATGAGGTTCCATTTTGAATGATTCATATTTAGTGACAAGAATGGATTTCTTTTGCTCTCTTACATCCTCACTACCTTCATGAATTTCTCTTAATTTATCCCAAATTTCTTTGGCAGATTTACACCCTTTTACTCTAATGGATTCATTCGAATCTAGTGCACTATAAAGAACATTCATGGCTTTTGCGTTTGATGTGAGATTAGCTCTATCCTCTCGATTCAACTCATCTCTAGTTTTTAATCTAGGAACATAAGTGATGGGATCATTTATAATGGCAGTGTAAGGACCTTCACTAATAATAAACCATAAATCAATGTCAATAGATTGCAAGAAAATGATCATACGTTCTTTCCAACTTACATAGTTTGATCCATTAAACATTGGTGGTCTAGTAATTGATTGACCTTCACAGAACATGGCATTGTTGGTTGTCATCTTTACTCTAAGCGGTTAAGCTTGATTTTAGAGACCAAGCTCTGATACCAATTGTAAGGCCCAAATACAACCTAAGAGGGGGGGTGAATTAGGTTGACTAATAATCAGCCAAGTATTACCTCTTTTTCAAATTTTAATCACAAGCTCTTTAACAAATGATTTATCAAACAAATAGACAAGTCGAGATTGATAAGTATGGATGAGATTTCAAACAATGAATATGATACGCAAGATAAAAAGAGTAATGATGGAAAGCAAACCAAACTTCTTCAAGACTCCACTTGAGCTTAAAGAGAATTCCTCAAAACAGGCTTCTTCGATTTGGTGAAATTCGATCACACTTGTGTACAATAGAAGGATCACTTCCTCCTTGCCCCAAGCTCCATTTAGTCAAGCTAGGAAGTTTTACACTCTTTACAGAAAACCCTCACACAGCTACACAATTGATGAATTCACTCACAATTGAAAAGCTTCTCAATGAACTCACACTACAAGACTAACAATTCTTACTCAAAATGAGTATTTTCTAGCTAAAATCACTCTTAAGAACTTGTTATCCAAGTGTACAGTAGTTATTTGATATTTGGACAGTGCTTGTATTTATAGGAGACCAAAAAGTGCCTAGAAAATGAGGTCAACGGATAGTAGAAGCTGAAAGGTCAACTAGCCGTTGGAGCTATCGGACGTCCGACACTCTGTTGCTCGTCCGATGCTAGCGTCCGATAGGCAAGTTTCGAGTCTTATCGGACGGTCGATGAATAATTCTGCGTCCGATAGCTTTGCGTCCGACAGTGGCCAGTAAGCTCAGGAAATTTTCATGCAATCGATCGGACGGCCGATACATGTCTTTGCGTCCGAAGGCTTGCGTCCGAAAGCGTCCAGTAAGCTCATCAAATTTCTTGGATATCTTCGGACGTCCGATGTAGATGTTGTGCGTCCGAAAGAGGTGTCCGACAGATCCCCTGTCTATCGGACGTCCGATACGTCAGGTTGAGCGTCCGATAGGAAAGTTTCGAGTTTTATCGGACGTCCGATACAAGGTATCGTCCGTCCGACAGTCAACAGTTTCTCCAATTGGTTTCCTGCCTCGATGTCCTGTTCTGTCAAGGATCTCACTAGAAAACATTAGACCAATTTTCTTCAATTGTTTTGTAATTATCAAAATTCAGGATCACAATTAACATTCAGTAATAACAATTTGCCAATATCCTGATTTTAAATCAATTTTTGAAAATATTTTTGCTTTATAAAGTCTATTTAAAAGATCTCTTTTATTTGGAATAGGATATCTAATCCGTAAGACTTTATTAAGAGGTTTATAATTTATAACTAATTTTGGGACCCCTCTTTCTTTTTCAGTTTGATTCATTACATAAAAAGCTACACAACTCCAAGGTGATTTTGATGGTTTAATTATCTTTTTATTTAATAAAGTTTCAATTTTTTTTTAAAGAATTCTAATAACTCTGCATCAATCTGAATGGGTATAGCTTTAGTTGGAATTTGAAAAAAATCTTTTTCATAGGATAATTCTACTATACGGTTTTTTCTATCCGAAAAAACATTAGGAATATCTGCAAATACTTCCTTTTTAACAATTTCTTCTATTTAATTAATCTTTTGTTGAATAAATTTTGTTTTTAATTGTTCTTCTATCCTTACATAAGATTTTTCATCTGTTAAATATTGAATTTATTGTTTAACTTGTTGTATAGCATTTGTTTAATTGGGTTAAAAATTTGAATGATACCATTTTTCGAAAATTTTTTGTGTGAAGTCCTTCTCCATCTACCGTAAAAGGATAAATTTGTACTAAAAATGGAATTCCTAATATCATCTCTTGAACTATGTTTTTTACAATTATAAAAGAATGTTTTATACAATAATTGTCATTACGTGTGGTGGCATTTGATAATTTATATTTTACTTGAAGTACTTCTCCATTTGTTGCTAATAATTGTTCATCTATTGGATCAAAATATTTTGTTGGGATTAGTCCTTCTTTAATACAACTTTGATCGACTCTGCTATCTATTAATGCTATAAAAGTTTCTTTAAAATTTTCTACTTCTATTGTTACTATAACATGCCATTTTTGAAAACTTATTACTTCTAATATATGCAAATATTGTTCTTGTGTGTTATTATTTTGTGGAATAATTATTTCCTCATCATTATTTTCATGTTTTATTTTGGAAGTACTAGCTTCATTTTTATTTGCAATCATAGCTAAAGTAACTTCAATTTCTAAGTCTTTTGTTTTTAATTGTAATATTTTATTTTTTTAATTGGTTTATTTGTTTTTTAAGATTATTGATTTCTATTTGTTTGTCTACTGTGGTTTTTTGTTTACCGATACTTGGTGCTGGATATCTTTCTAATAGTTTTGAAATACTAAAGGGTTCTGTCACTTTTGGTGATTCTTCTTGATAGGAATTCTTTATCTTTCTTTTTCGTGATTACATTTAAATATTTTGACTCACAAGTACATAAATTATCATTTTGTTGTTCTTCTTCGGAATAATTATCATCATAATAATCATCTTCTGTTTCTTGCTTATTTAGTAATAATGTCAATAATTTATCGTTTAATTCTACTTCTTCTTGAAATATTTCATTAATTTTCTTTTTAAGTTTATCTGTCTTGACCAAATTTTCCATATTTCCAACACGTATTATTAAACTTATTTTTTCTAAATTTTTTTCTTTTGTAAAATTGTTTATTATTTCCTTTATTTTAGTATTTTTTATTTCTTTTAAATTTTTAATATTTTTTCTTTCTTTCTGAAGGAGGTGACTTAATTCCTTTTATTCCAAATGCTTTACAAAATGATCCTACTTCTTTTCTTTCTGATCCATATTTCATTTGAATTTTTAATTTTGAACATAAAGTTAATCCTTCTTTTTTAATGAAACTAAATAATTGTCCAAAAGTCATTTGTTCAAAGTTAATTATTTCTGTACCCATTTCCTTTTGTAAATTGTTCATTATTCTTTGCGAAAATAAATTGGGTAATCCAGTAATAAAAAATTCTTTCCAAAAAGAAGCATTGCAATTAGGTCTTTTTAATACATGGGTTAAAAATATGTCTTTATACCATCGAAAATCTGTCAAAATTGGACATCTCAAATTTGTTAGAAATAACTTTGAAACATTTAATTCCCCTTTTGATTTTCCTACAAAATACATAGATATTGTAAGTAATAAAAATTCACTAGCATCTGGTTGTTCTTGAATATTTCCTTGTTCATCTTCTATACTTATGGTTTGTTCTAAAATTTGTAATTTTTCTTGAATTGTTATTACATTATCCCACCAATATTTTAGCCCTGTAAATCCAAATATTAATAAACTTGCTATGATTTTTTCTTCTATACTTTGAATTTTATATGTAGTTCTTGCCATACCCATTTCTTGTAATGTATTTAAAATCTCATATTTTGCTTTCCCATCTATATTCCATTCATATATTGATTTTCCATCATATTTGGTGGTATGAAATTTTGCTCTTTCCTTATATTGTATATCAGGTGGAGTAGGTATTGGATAATAATTTCTAGTTTCTGCTAGTTTTTAATTTTTTCTTTGATTTTTTTGTCTTCTAATTCTATTTACTTGATTATTTTCATTTTCTTTAAATTGTTGTTCTATTGGAAGAGCTTCATCAATCATTATTTCTTCTTTAGATTCTTCACTTAAAGTTGTGTCTGTTGAATTATCTGTTAATTCTCTTTTTGGTCCTATACTTTCTAAATTATTTATTTTTAAACTTCCTTTATTTTCTAAAGAAAATAAACTTTGAGATATTTTTGAAATTATAGAGCTATCTTCTATTTTAGATAATTTTAATTCCTTTTCTTTTTCTCTAGGAAGACTTCTAGGTTGAAAATGGGAAATTGAAATATCATTTGGGAATTTTAAAGTTGACTTGGGTATTGAATCTATTTTTGTTGATAATATTTCTATGTGTTAAGATATAGTATGTAAACTCTGATTTGAATAATTATTTTGGTGATATACCTTTTTTATATCTTCTAGTTGTACATTATTATCACTAGCTCCTTCTTCTCTTCTGTTTTTGAATAGAGATGCTATTACTTCATGATTATTGGTTGAAATTTTTATTCTTGTAAGGGAGGATGAATAGAGTTTATTGTTTGATTATTTGAATGGGTCTATTTTTTGTAAAGGCTTGTTTGAACATTTATTTGTGATGATGAAAATATATTTATGATACCCATTTTTGAGGTATAAAAATCTAACCACGTGAAAAAAGGAAAGTTTAATCTTCTTAATTGTATATATTGCTTCCATTCATCTCGTAATTTTTTTGATATACTTCATCTAACTTTAAAAACCAATCTCTTTTTTTCTTTATTGTGAGGCTCTTCAAAATCTTGCTGCAAATATTTATGATCTATTTTAAATTCAAAAGTTTGTAAAACATTTATTTCACCTTTCATTTGTGAATGAGTAAGGAAATATTGTGAAGGATTATTTACAGTTTCTGGAATAGGAGTTTTACATTTAAAAGTTGGAATATTTTCAAAAGTATCTAAATTTATGGATTCAGAATATGATTGCAATGATGGAAAAATTGTTTGTGCATATGATGTAATAGGTCTTTCTCTAAATGAATTGAATCTTAATAAAACTGAACCATCAGGTGTTTCAATAAATTGGTCAACTTGTCTTTTTTTTTATATTTCTTGGAATTTGTGCATTCGGAATTCAAAATTCTTGCGGAATTGTAATTTCATTCCATTTAAGTCTTCTGGGAGTAAAAACTGTTGGTCTATCTGCGTCTATTTGTAATAAAACTATTTCATCTTTAAAAGTAGGTGCTATATTTAACCTAGGATTTATTTGTAAACTTAAAAATCTATAATAAATTCTATATACAACTGCAAAATTTTTACTAAATCTTTCAAATTTATTATTTTGTAAATGAATATCTAAAATAAGACGATTTAATATTAATGGATCTGTAATATCTACTGAAAAATTTGGAGTACAATTAAAATATATTGGACCATTTCATATATTTGTTTGAATCATTGCTAATAAAGAAGTTTAATATTTTTTTAATCTCTTGTCTCTTAATGCTAAATATATTGGAGCATCTACTCCTAAATGAACTAGTGGTTTCATAACTACTTGAATCATTCCAAAATGAATATATCTATATCCTTTTGTAACATATTTTTGTAGAGTTAATTGATTTAATAATTGTATAGATTGAAATTCTTCTTATATTGAAATTGTTTCTTCATGAGTTTTTACTGAAAAAGCAGTTTTGAAATCTAAAGTTCCTATTTTATAAATATCTTCAATTTTTTCTTCAAGAATTGTCCAATTTAAATAATTTATTGGCATATGAACTTCACTACTCTGAACTATATCTAAATTCTTTGAACCAAAACCTAACAGAATATTTCTATGTACCAAAACCAAGCCCAAGTTTCAATATGTAAAATTTGAGACAAAGTAAAGAGGTCTTTCTTTGAATGTTAACAGAGTTGCAGGTTATGGCAGTCGTGCCTGGACTATTGACAGAATCAGATCTTAAGCAAGTAGTTTATTGTTTGCATGGGTTTTCACTAATATTTTTAGAAGTGATGAATATATAAAGCCACGATGGATAAAATTGAGAATTTTATTTCTTGAACTTAGAGCAAAAAATGATGCCTTTTCGTTTGAATACATTCATCTATTTACAGGAATAAAATTACATTTAAATTCATCTACTTTTGTATTTCATTTGAATATTGACACCATTTATCTTTAATTTCATTTGAATGCCGACATCATTTATTTTCATTTCATTTAAGTATCTTGGGAGTAAACACTATTGGTCTATCTGCACCTATTTGTAATAAAACTGTTTCATCTTTAAAAGTAGGTGCTATATTTAACTTAAGATTTATTTGTGAACTTAAAAGTCTATAATAAACTCTGTATGGAATCGTAAAATTTTTACTAAATCTTTCAAAGTCATTATTTTGTAAATAAATATCTAAAATAAGACTATTTAATATTAATGGATCTGTAATATCTACTAAAAAATTTGGAGCACAATTAAAATATATTAGACCGTTAAATATATTTGTTTAAATCATTTCTAATAAAGAAGTTATATATTTTTTTAATGTCCTATCTCTTAATGCTAAATATATTAGAGCATCTACTCCTACATGAACTAATAGTTTCACAGCTACTTGAATCATTCCAAAATGAATATATCTGTATCCTTTTGTAACATATTTTTGTAGATTTAATTGATTTAATAATTGTATAAATTGAAATTCTTCTTGTATTGAAATTGTTTCTTCATGAGTTTTTACTGAAAAAGTAGTTTTGAAATCTAAAATTTCTACTTTATAAATTTCTTCAATTTTTTCTTCAGGAATTGTCTAATTTGAATAATTTATTGTCATATGAAATTCATTACTCTAGACTATATCTAAATTCTTTGAACCAGAATCTGACAAAATTTTTCTAATTCTAGTAGCCATTTTTTACTAATTTATTAGCTTATATCCACTTATACAATTTTATTGGAACAACGGAATCCTATGCTTGGAACATCCTATCCAATAAAGGCTTACCAACCGTCTTATAAGGTCATCAACGATTTACCAACACTCAATGTATAAGTTTATGCTTGCTAAAATAAAACAAGTAATTAAATAGAAAAAAGACAAGTTGAACAAATTGTTGAAGAACCTAATGGTTTAGTTTTATTAAGATTCAACTCATTTAGAGAAAGACCTACTACATCATATGCACAAATAGTTTTTCCACCACAGCAATTATATTTTGAATCCATAAATTTAGATACCTCTGAAAATATTCCAACTTTTAAATTTAAAACCCCTATTCCAAAAACTGTAAGTAATTCTTCAAAATATTCCCCTACTCATTCACAATTGAAAGGTGAAATAAATGTTTTACAAACTTTTGAATTTAAAATAGATCATAAATGTTTGTAGCAAGAGTTTGAAGAACCTCACAATAAAGAAAAAAGAGATTGGTTTTAAAGTTAGATGAAGTATATCAGAAAAAAATTACAAAATGAATGGAAGCAATATATGCAATTAAGAAGATTAAACTTTCATTTTTTCACGTGGTTAGATTTTTATACCTCAAAAATGGGTATCATAAATATATTTTCATCATCACAAATAAATGTTCAAACAAGTCTTTACAAAAAATAGACCCATTCAAATAATCAAACAATAAGCTCTATTCATCCTCCCTTACAAGAAATAAAAATTTCAACCAATAATCATGAAGTAATATCATCTCCATTCAAAAAAGAAAGAGAAGAAGGAACTAGTGATACTATATCTCAACGCATAGAAATATTATCAACAAAAATAGATTCAATATCCAAGTCAGCTTTAAAATTCCCAAATGATATTTTAATTCCCCATTTTCAACTTAGAAGTCTTCCTAGAGAAAAAGAAAAGGAAGTAATATTACCTAAAACAGAAGATAGCTCTATACTTTCAAAAATATTTCAAAGTTTATTTTCTTTAGAAAATAAAGGAAGTTTGAAAATAAATAATTTAAAAAGTATAGGACCAAAAAGAGAATTAACAGATAATTCAACAAACACAACTTTAAGTAAAGAATTTGAAGAAGAAATAATGATTAATGAAGCTCTTCCAATAGAACAACAATTTAAAGAAAACAAAAATAATCAAATAAATAGAATTAGAAGACAAAAAAATCAAAGAAAAAATTGGAAACTAGCAGAAACTAGAAATTATTGTCCAAGACATACTTCACGTGATATACAATATGAGGAAAGAGCAAAATTTCTTACCCCAAATATGATGGAAAATCAATATATGAATGGAATATAGATGTGAAAGTAGAATATGAGATATTAAATACATTACAAGAAATGGGGATGGCAAGAACTGCATATAAAATTCAAAGCATAGAAGAAAAAATCATAGAAAATTTATTAATATCTAGATTTACAGGGCCATTAAAATATTGGTGGGATAATGCATTAACAATTTAAGAAAAATTACAAATTTTAGAACATACCATAAGTATAGAAGATGAACAAGGAACTATTCAAGAACAACCAAATGCTAGTGAATTTTTAATAGTTACAATATCTATGTATTTTATAGGAAATCCAAAAGAAGAATTAAATGCTTTAAAGGTATTTCTAACAAATATGAGATGTCCAACTTTAACAAATTTTTGATGGTATAAAGACATGTTTTTAACCCTTGTAGTAAAAAGACCTGATTGCAATGCTTCTTTTTTGAAAGAAAGATTTATTACTAGATTACCCAATTTATTTTCGCAAAGAATAATGAACAATTTACAAAAGGAAATGGGTACAGAAATAATTAACTTTGAACAAATGACTTTTGGACAATTATTTAGTTTCATTAAAAAAGAAGGATTAGCTTTATGTTCAGAATTAAAAATTTAAATGAAATATGGATCAGAAAGAAAAGAAGTAGAATCATTTTGTGAAGCATTTGTAATAAAAAGAATTGAGTGACCTTCTTCAGAAAGAAAGGAAAAATATAAAAAATTTAAAAGAAATAAAAAAAATACCAAAATAAAGGAAATAATGAACAATTTCACAAAAGAAAAAAATTTAGAAAAAATAAATTTAATAATACGTGATGGAAATGTGGAAATTTTGATCATAAGGTAGATCAATGTAAACTTAAAAAGAAAATTAATGAAATATTTCTAGAAGAAACAGAATTAAAAGATAAATTAATGGCATTATTAATAAATGAGGAAGAAATAGAAGATGATTATTATGATGATAATTATTCCTAAGAAGAACAACAAAATGATAATCCATGTACTTGTGAGCCAAAATACTTAAATGTAATCACAAAAAAGAAAGATAAAAGATTCCTATTAGATATAATAGAGAAAATTACAGACCCAGAAGTAAAAAAAAAATATTTGAATAGACTAAAAGATATAATATTAGAAGAAGAAATACCAGAAGTGGTAGAACCCTTTAGTATTTCAAAATTATTTGAAGGATATCTAGCACCCAGTATCGGTAAACAATAAACCACAGTAGACATACAAATAGAAATCAATAATCTTAAAAAATAAATAAACCAATTAAAAAATGAAATATTACAATTAAAAACAAAAGACTTAGAAATTGAGGCTACTTTAGCCATAATTCCAAATAAAAATGAAGGTAGTACTTCCAAAATAAAACATGAAAATAATGATGAGGAAATAGTTATTCCATAAAATAATAACACACAAGAACAATATTTGCATACATTAGAAGTAATAATTTTTCAAAAATGGCATGCTATGATAACAATAGAAGCAGAAAATTTTAAAGAAACTTTTATAGCATTAATAGATAGTGGAGTCGATCAATGTTGTATTAAAGAAGGATTAATCCCAACAAGATATTTTGATTGAACAAATGAACAATTATCAGTAGCAAATGGAGAAGTACTTCAACTAAAATGTAAATTATCAAATGCCACCATATGTAATGAGAATTATTGTATAAAACATTCTTTTATAATTGTGAAAAAAAATAGTTCAAGAGAAGATATTAGAAATTCCATTTTTAGTACAAATTTATCCTTTTACGGTAGATGGAGAAGGACTTCACACAAAAATTTTTGGGAAAAAGATATCATTCAAATTTTTAACCCCAATTAAACAAAGAAAACTTTCTATACTTCAGTTCTCATCAATTTGCAAATGAATAAATGCTATACAACAAATTAAACAACAAATTCAATATTTAACAGATGAAAAATCTTATGTAAGGATAGAAGAACAATTACAAACGAAATTTATTCAACAAAAGATTAATGAAATAGAAGAAATTATTAAAAAGGGAGCATGCGGAGATATTCCTAATGCTTTTTGGAATAGAAAGCACATATAGTAGAATTACCCTATGAAAAAGATTTTTCAGAAAAAAATATTCCAACTAAAGCTAGACCCATTCAGATGAATGCAGAGTTATTAGAATTCTGTAAAAAAGAAATTGAAACTTTTATTAAAAAAAAAGCTAATTAAACCATCAAAATCACCTTAGAGTTGTGCAGCTTTTTATGTAATGAATCAAGTTGAAAAAGAAAGATGAGTGCCAAGATTAGTTATAAATTACGAACCTCTTAATAAAATCTTACAATGCATTAAATATCCTATTCCAAATAAAAGAGATGTTTTAAATAGACTTTATAAAGTAAAAATATTTTCAAAATTTGACTTAAAATCAGGATATTAGCAAATTGTTATTACTGAAAAAGACCAATATAAAACTACTTTTATAATACCATTTGGACATTATGATTGGAAGGTAATGCTAGTTGGATTAAAAAATGCACCTTTAGAATTTTAAAATATTATGAATGATATTTTCAATCAGTATAGTTCATTCATTATAGTATATATAAATGATGCACTAGTGTTTTCTAACTCACTAGAACAACAATTTAAACATGTAAATATTTTTGGTAATATTGCAAAAAGAAATGGATTAGTTCTCTCAGCTCCAAAAATAAAATTATTACAAACAAGAGTAAGGTTTCTAGGACACGATATATATAAAAGAATTATTAAACCAATAAATAGGACAATAGAATTTTTAGAAAAATTTCTTGATGAAATTAAAGATAAAAATCAATTACAATGATTTCTAGGATGTTTAAACTATATAGCAAATTTCTTTCCAAAATTAAGACAAAATTGTGCAATAATATATCAAAGATTGCATAAAAATCCTTCTACACGGACAAAGGATCATACTAAATTAATTCAACATCTTAAACAAATAATAAAAACACTTTCTTGTTTAAATATTCCATATCCTTTAGTATTTATAATAGTAGAAATGGATACATCAGAAGTAGGATATGGAGGAATATTAAACAAAAGATTCAAGATAGTTCTGAATAAATTAGTTAGATTCCATTCAGGAACTTAGATTGAGCCTCAAAAGAATTATTTCACAATAAAAAAGAAAATTTTATCAATTGTATTATGTATCTCAAAATTTCAAGATGACTTATATAACAAAAGATTTTTATTATGAATGTATTGTAAATCAGCAAAAGAAGTTCTACAAAAGAATGTTCAAAATATTGTTTCTAAACAAATTTTTGCAAGATGGCAAGCTATACTTTCTGTGTTTGATTTCGATATTGAATATATAAAAGGAGAAAATAGTTCCCTTCCTGACTTTTTGACTCAAGAAATTTTACAGGGCCATGGAAGCACTAGAAGCAGTTGGTCAGTTTAGGAAATATCACTTTTCAAAATCTCAAATGCAACGAGAAATTACTATAAGACATATGCCAGTAAAATTCTATACTAAATAAAATAATGAGTATATAAGAGTAGCTCCTCAACAATTACTAGACATGATGAGCTCTATGTTATAACTTCAACTGCAGTTCTTATAGTTAAACAAATATGTTTTCTAAAGAAAAGAAAAATAAATGAATTAATATTAACAAAATATTTAGTAGGAAAAGAAAGACATTGTAGTTATTTAATTCAAAAGGTATTGAGAGAATTAAATTCTATTATATGCTAACTTTGTAAATTGCAGGTTACGATGGATTCAAAAGCACAATCAGTCAAAGATTATGAGATGCCACTAACTCAAATTCCAACTCAACTCTCTACTGCCAATAGATTCAATTCTATTTCAGATTTTCCTCTACTCTCCTAATCCCAAGCAGCCCAAACTTCATCCATTTAAACTCAACCTAGACCTTCTCCTTCAAAATCCAAAGAAGATGACAAATCAATAGAATCAGCAACATATTTTACAAAGAATGTTACTCAGCATCTCACATTAACTCGATTCAAAGAAACCCCTCCTTACCAATCATTGATAAATCTTACTCAAAGAATTTTTCCTGAAAGATGCTACTGGTGTCCAAATGATCCCTTAAAAACCCAGAAATATTATGAGTTAATATTACTTAATTCAAACTCAACAGAAATTTATCATAGACTAGACAAGAAAAGATCTCAAATTATAGGATATTCCAAAATTAGCATTTGCAAAGTTTGCAAACTATCAAAATGGACTTCATTATATTCAAAGAAACAGTTTTCAGTGAGACATATTCCAGATAGATACACCTATAAAGATTACAAAATGGCATGGTACAGGGTTCTTTTCTTTAGACCCTTTGATCATTCCTGATTCATCACCTTTCATTCCAATTGTGATAGAGAATTTCCAATTTAGTTTTTATTAATGGTGGATTTATTTTGGTCCACAACAAAAAATTCGGCCTCCAAAAGTTAAAATGGGATTCCAATTATATTTAAGAAAAGCTCCTGGTGAAACTTATTCAAAACCAGTAATATTCCATTTAGAATTCAAAGTACCTTGGATATTTTGCTAGAGTTTCAAAATTGCTCAAAAATTGGAAACGCCATTACCAATGTCTCTCATTTGGGAATTCAAGATCAAATGGTGACCAGACTTTTTAGTAAAATTATGCTCCCAAGAGAATGTTCAAAGATTTCTCACTACAAGTGAAAAGTTTAAGTATGAAGTACAAAAGGCTGGACAACCCACTCAAACAAAAGCAAAAAAAGGACCATCAACACCAGCAAAAAGAGGATCATTTTCAAGGGCAGGAACAATTCAAGGAACCACTCAAGAATTCTTATTTTCAAAGATAATGAAGACCCTGCCATACTCTAATAATATCTCGAATTCATGAAAGGAAAAGAAGACAAAAGAATGGAGTCAGAGGGATCTACTTCGGATCCCTTTGGAGGGCCCCTAACACAAGACCCCAACGACTTTTGAAGAATATGTCAGCCATTAAGACACAGAAATGGAAATGAAATTCAAGATAATTGGTGTCGGCATTCAAATGGAATTCAAGATAAATGGTGTCAGCTTTCAAATGAAATGCAAAAATGAATGAATTTGAATGTAATTTTATTCCTATAAATAGATTAACATACTCAAATGAAAAGGCATCATTTTTTGCTCTAAGTTCAAGAAATAAAATTCTCAATTTTATCCATGTTGCCTTTATCTATTTCATCACTTCTAAAAATATTATCGAAAACCTAAGCAAACAATAAACTACTTGCTCAAGATCTGATTCTGTCAACACTCCAGGCACGACTGCCATAACCTGTAACTTTGTTAACATTCAAAATAAGACCTCTTTACTCTATCTCAAATTTTACATATTGAAACCTGGGATTGGTTCTAAACTCCCAGCATGATTGCCATAACGTGAAACTTTGTTAACATTCAAAATAAGACCTCTTCTCTCTATCTCAAATTTTACATATTGAAACCTGGGCTTGGTTCTGGTACTAGATCTATCTCTGATCAGTTCACCAGCTCTATCAGGACCTTGGATACCTCTAGCCACTCCGTCCGTGTTAAGTTTGAAACCTCTTTTGGTAGGTGGAGACTAGCAAACAAGTCTCTCAAGTCTAACCGGTTTGAGAGGTTGACTAGGTCCTAAGAAGGAGTAGCCAAATGCAAGTGAAAGAGCTAACTGGAGAGGTAAGGGATGGAAAGAGTTAGGCTCAAAGATACTCTTGTTCCTAAAAGTCCACAATCCCCAAGTAACAAAAGAAAAGATGTTGCCCCATAGAATGTTAGAGAAAGGAGAGGGGGACTTTTTAGAGCAGCCTAATTTAAACCAACTAGGTAAGGAAGTGAGATTAGTGCTAAATATTAGATAGTTTCTCAAAACTTGCCAGAGTGAGTTTATGGGTGAGCAAATTGTTAGAATGTGCTTCACATCTTCCACCACATGACCACAGATAGGACATTCTCTATTTGAAATGATATTCCTAGAACATAAGGTTTCCCTTGTGGCAAGCTTATTATGGCTAGCCAACTACAGGAAATGCTTTACTCTAGAACTCGTCTTACGGTGCCATATCCACTCAAAATTGTGCACTTGGATTTGGTTATCATGAGCAAAGCCTTGTGAGCCTCCCAACTTGAAAACTTTCCATCCGAAGTGGCTTTCCATATGAGACTATCAGGAATAGAGCCAGCAAGCTGCCATGGAGTTTGATGGATGAGAAACTCCAACTTCGCTGGGAGAGTAAAAGATAAGCATCAAGGTCCTGTAGACACCAAATTTTTGATTTTTTCAATTATTACCTCATGTTTTTTATCTATTAGTATTTATTTATTTATTATAACATATTTTCTAATTTTTGTAGGGTTTAAAAAAAAAAGGGCTTAGAACTGAAACGCGGACCAGTTACGCGGATTAGTCCGCGTAACCTGATCAGAGGCTAAAAAAAAATATACGCGCGCGATTTTTTCCAACCACTTTTCTCCTGATTTCCAGCTGTATTTTCTGCGCCTTGAGCATCAAGGAACCTATTTAGTTAATCCCTAACACCCCATCTAATGATCAAAATCAACCAACAAACCCTAAATGCATCCAAGCCTTTGGTTCTAGGGTAAATGGGTTATAAATAACTCCTTAGGTTTTCTGAGAAGGAGGAAGAAAAAAAAAGGCTGAAGAAGGCGAATTGGAGTGAGGAAAGTGAAGAAAAAGAAAAAGAAACAGCGGAATCAAAAAAAGAGTAAAAGGGAAAGGAGAGAAAAAGAAAATTAGGGCTTTTCTTTTTTTTGGAAGTGAGTGAAGATCATTTTGTTTGGAGTTTTGGTCCGTTTTTTGTAAAGCTTCGACTCGTAGTTTCCCCACCTTATCTCGCTTTATTTTGATCGAAAAATCGCTGAAAAGTTGGGCCTTTTGGTGGAACCAAGGCCATGGTTGTGTTCTTTGAGTTTTTTATGATAATGATGATGATTATGTGTTATAGTATGAGTATGGTTGTATTTATATAGTTTTGGTAAAACTCATAGACTTGTTTTTACGTTTAAAAATCAGATGTCAGATGTTTCTGTGTTGATTTTGTTGTGTTTTCTGCAAAATTTCTGGAAAAATGTTCTTCACGCTTTGAAGATGTGAAGAAACGCGGGGTTCTTACGCGAACTGATCCGCGTAACTCTCCGCATTTCTCTTTGATGTTTCTGTGTTGATTTTGTTGTGTTTTCTGCAAAATTTCTGGAAAAATGTTCTTCACGCTTTGAAGATGTGAAGAAACGCGAGGTTCTTACGCGAACTGATCCGCGTAACTCTCCGCGTTTCTCTTTGAATGTTTGAAGATGTGAAAAAACGCGGGGTTCTTACGCGAACTGATCCGCGTAACTCTCCGCGTTTCTCTTTGAATGTTTGAAGATGTGAAGAAACGCGGAGTACTTACGCGGATCTCTCCGCGTAACACCCCGCATTTCTATTCTGATAGTTTCTTTTCTCCCCTTTTCTTCCTACTTGACGATGTTAATGCTTAAGATTCGACCTTTTTGGGTTTATCTCATCTTTGTGTGATCTGAATGATAATATTTATGCCTTGAAATTGATCTTGCTGTCTCTGGTGTTGTATTGGTGTTTTGGTTGGAAAAACTGGAAGCAATCTTCCTGGAATTTTGAAGATGGGAAGAAACGCGAGTGGTTACACGGCTCGGTCCACGTTTCCCTTCTGAATCTCCTTTTTGCATGAAACACGACCTTGGCTGCGCGTACGGGTCCGCGTAACCATCCACGTAACCTTTCTGTTTTTCTGTTTTTCTGTTTTGTTGCTATTTTCCGCCCTCTTGATTCAGAAACTTACTTTAGTATTCATGTTTTCCAGTTTTATCCATGTTGCTTGCATAGTTTGTTTTAATATCTCATCTTTGAATTCTTGATTGATTTTTCCTTTAAATTGGTGCCTTGATCCCCTTTTGTTGACATTGAGTCTTAGATAGCCATTCCCCTCATTTGGGCATTCAGTTGAGACATCACATCAAGGGATGGTAACTTCTCTCCCCTTATTATGTGCCCTTATGTGCCTCTATGGGTTTTTTCATGATTTTGCATGTTTAAATTAAGTTTTCCTTTGTTTTTATTCATTTTTAGTCTTTATTTATTTTATTTAAATTTTAGGTAAATTATTTGGAGGCCTTGAATGCCAAGTTGTAATAGATAGGTTATTATTTTGATTTCCCCCTCTAAAATTGTATATAGGTTTCCCCAATGTAATAATTAGGTTTTATATTGCTTTATTTGTGTGTTTGCATGCTTATGTGTTTAATTGTTTTTCTAGGGTTTTGCATCTAGATATTATGCCTATGTGTTATGTGTTTATGTGTTTTATCTGTTTACTTGCTTTATTATCATGTCTACATGTTTATTGTGTAAATGTATTGACATCACCACACTAGTCCAACGCTAGTTATGGCTTTTCCTTTCGATTTCTCACTAATCCAATGTTAGTGAGAACTTTTAGATGAGGGCTAGTCCAATGCTAGACCCTTAAGGCCGTTCATGCATTAGATACAAATTTCACACACTTTTCACTTTTAGAGTTTCTTTTTTCATTTTGCATGTTATTTTTCTCCCATCCCGTATGCGAAACATCTCATTTAGTTTTCTTTTTCATTAAAAATAGATTAGCTCTTTTTTAGGGCATTACCCTTTGAATTAGGGAAAAGAGCGAGTATGGCTTCCTAGCCTTAGCACGCTTTTATTTCCTTCTATGAAAAGGAAGATTTGAAATCACGAATTTAGTCCCCCGCACCCATTATGTTGCATTATCCCTCTTTAGGACATACATGTGCATTATTTTAAATTCTATCAAAATCATTTTTTAAAAATCAAGTTTCTTCTTCATGTTTAGCAATTCAAAGTCAAAATCCATTTTTCTTAAAATTGCATCTTTTGAAAATTCAAGTTCCTCTTTGCACTTAAAATTGATCTTTTCAAAAATCCAATTTCTTTTCCCTTGAGATTTTATAAAAATTGCATTTCTTTTGAAAATCCTAGTTTTCCCGTTTTTTTTGAGTCTCATCATTTGCATTTTTCGTGACCTCCTCGAGGGATCAAATTTAGATGACACAACTAATGTGATCAATTCCAATCAAACCTCAAGGAGACATTTTGCCCCTCCCAACCCAACATTAGGTTTAGAATTTGCATCCATATAGATAATATCCAAATGTGATAAATTTTAAAGTTAGAATTAGGAAATTTTTAACTAAATCACGCAACTAACTTTGGCTAGGTTAGAAGGGTGCCTTAGAAACGCAGTAACATCAATCTTTGCCTTCCTTCTTTCAACCGTGACTCGAACCTTTTCTCTAGTTTTCAAAGACCGAGTCGCTAAAAAGGATTTTCGTAGTTTATTTTCATTAATTAAAATTTTTGGGTGACTTGGTACACCTAAACTCCATACCAAGTGGCGACTCCAAATTTTCTAAAAACCCCTTTTTTAGACTTTTGTTTTTGGGTCCAAATCGTCGCATTTTTTGTAGTCCCATGACCCATTTCTTTTTTCAAAAATCAAAAAATCAAATTTTGACTAAAAAACCTTTTTCAACTAAAAACCCAAAACGACGAGGGTTTTCATTCCCTCTTCCTTTCAAAAAATGGGGCGCGACAGGTCCCATTCTCCTCACACCCCAAATATCTTAGACAATTTCTAGTTTTCTTCTCCCTCCGTAAGGGGTCCAAAAATCAAGTTTCTAAGGGGATTGATTCCCAGCCAATTGTCCTTGCAAATATTGATCTTATCCCCATCTCTAACTATCCAGGAAGTTTCCTCATTGTAGAGGTTCACCCCTCATTTTCAAAAACTACATATTGATAGAGCCAATGCCTTTCTTCAATACCAGGGAATTGATAAGTTCCGAATCTCTCTTCCTAATGCAAAATCGTAACAAGACTTGGGTCCATATGCTGTGAGGTTTTCTAATGAGCCTCCAGCAAGCTCCTACTACCACGACAGTATTTGCATGAAGGGTTATCTTTAGTCCTAACCTCCTATATCCTTTAGTTGACACACAGAGTCCTAGCTTACTAAAAATACTCTTATCATCTCATCAGTGGAACCCTAAAGAAAATTTCTTTGTAGTTGATCTAATTTTTCACAAAGACCCTTTGGAAGTGGAATTGTCTGGTTATAGTCGGAAGGAACAGCTACAGCTACTTCTTAGACTATAGCTTTCCTTCCTCCAAAGGACACTAACTTAGCTTTCCATCCTGACAGCTTAGATTGACTTTCTCTAGGATAAAATGGTAGGTCTGTTTAGAAATTCTACCTGGCTTTATGGGTACTCCAAGATATTTTCCTAGGTCCTATGTCTCTTGAATGCATAAGCAGTCACTGATAAGACTCCTAGTTTCCTGAAGGGTGTTATTGGAGAACAAAATATGAGATTTGGAAGTATTAATGGTCAGACCAGACCACCTACTGAAATTATCGAGTGTCTCTTCCACAACCCTAACAGATATTGGGTCACATCTAGGAAAAGGAATGACATCATCAGCAAAGCTACAATGAGTGATATGAGGACCATTTCTACCAAACTGGAGAGCTTTCCATTTTTTCTCTCCAATGCCATTCTACGTTGAGAGACAAGAACTCTATACACAGGATGAAGAGGTAGGGCGACAGAAGGTTGCCTGCCGAATACTCCGTGTGAGAATCACACAATCTATAGGAGTGCTATTATGAAGCACTACCAGTCTAGTTGATGTGATGCAATTCATGATTATAGTGATTGGAGAATTCGGAAACTCAAAATGCTCCAAAGTATCTTTGATAAAGCACCATTCTAGTTTATCAAAAGCCTTTTCTTTATAGCACAATAGGTCCCTTCATTTTTTTGAGTTTATGAATTGCTTCTTGCACAATGAAAACATTATCTGTAACCCACCTACCAGGAATGAAACTCGATTAAAGACAGGATATTAAATGATCAATTAAGGGCCTAATTCTATTCACAAGAATTTTTGACAGAATTTTGTATGAGGTGTTACAAAGGCTTATCGGTCTATACTGCCAGATTGATTTAGGATTCTCACACTTGGGAATCAGGCATATATAAGTGTCATTGACACCTTCAGAAAATTTTAGGGATGTAAAGAAGCTCTTAGCAAGAGTAATGATAAGTCCTTTCACCTCCTCACAAAAAGTTTGGTAGAAAAAAAACTGTAACTCGTAGGTTGGGCTGCTAGAAAGATTTTTTCCAATTTCTTTAGATAGATGTTTTTAAGAGAGAAGGGCTCAGGTTTGAGGGGTGAAGAAACGGTGCTAGTGCTGAAAAGATTGGAGAAATAAGAGACAATAATTTCCTTGAGATTAGGATCACCAGTTGTCCATTCCCCCCCACATCATTCTTTAAAGCTAGAATCCTATTTGCTTTCTTTCTACAGATGGTATATGCTTGCAAATATTTTGTGTTGAGATCATCCTACACACCTTGTCAACTGTAGATTTTAGGAGCAAAAGATCTTTTTCCTGGATAAGGATAGTTTTAAACTATGCCTGAAGATCCTTTTCCAAGTCAGAGAGGAATTTTGATTGTTAAATTTTTGTATTCCTACAATCCGAGCAAGAAGGATTTTTTTCTCTTTGAAGATATTCCTAAACATAGCCTTGTTGTAGATTAAGACCTTTTCTTGGAACTCTGGAATGATTTGGCCCAAATCTCCATGAGGATTGGCCTATATTCCTAAAACAACATCTCTAACGGATGGGCTCGAGAGCCAGAACTTCTCAAATCTAAAAGGTTTTTGTAAGGATGGGCTTGATTGGTTAAGGGTGATGAGAAGAGGACAATGGTCCGAATGTGTTCTTGCTAGGTGAAAAACCGTAGCCTTAGGATAAAGAGCTCACCAGGTGGCATTACAAAAACTCTTATCAATTCTTTCGTAGATGAGCCTACCGTTAAACCTTTTGTTGAGCAATCTGAACCTAGCTCCTACGAAGCCCATATCAATGAACCCGCACTTGTCAATACAATCCTTAAATAAGAAGATTTTGGTGTGATTTAAAGGATTCCCAACCAATTTGTCTGATCCATTAAGGACCTCATTAAAATCCCCCACACAGAACCCAAGGAGACAGTGACAATTAGACGTTGCAATTAGATTATTCCAGAGGGTTTTTCTTAACTCAAATTCTGGACTTGCATAAATAGCAGTAAGAAACCAAGGTTGGATGATACCTTGACAAGAGCATGTATTTATTACTCTATTTTTCTTATTAAATCCAATTGTACGTCTGCATCATTCTGGAGTACCCAAAGTCCTCCTTTGAACCCATGTGCATCAACGACAATTGTTTTACTGAATGGCAGTGTGGTGCACATTTCCCTAGCAGCATCTCCCACAATTTTTGTCTTTACTATAATGACAATATCTAACCTATGGATGTTCAGTTGTTACATCATATATGTTCAAAAGGTGTAGCTAGCCGCTCCTCTAACGTTCCACATAAGTATCTTCATCAAATTATTTGGACATGTGCTGTGTGAGCACTGTGCTGCTCTTTGCTTCTAATATCTTTCTCCCATTGGAGTTCCATTTTTGTGCATGAGCTCCCATGGTTTTGGATGAAACTGGGCTAGGCATTCCCTTAAGTGCACTCCTGGCACGTCTGAGGCTTTGATACTAATTCTTAATTCTCTCCCCTCTAGAGTAGGGGTTAAAATATACCCTACTTTTTTTCTCGGTTGCATAATGATACAAAACGAGATTTTGCTTATGGCTTCTACACACCAGAGGGTTTCTTCCAATGTTGGTATATCGTGTCTTTGGCTTGAGGCCATGACTCCCTCTACAAGATTGGTTGTATTTTGGTTCATCCGAGCATCCATCCAAAACCTGACTAGGTCTTGCACTATTCTTCAATTCATTTCCCTAGTATAACTCTTCCTTCTCAAGCTACAGATTTCTTGGAGTGGATCCAGATTTATTTGTTATTACCATGCTGGCCCCTACTCTCCAAAAATGGATAGATCCCAGTATTGCTTCTCTGTTGATCGTGCTCTCTAGAAGACAACTTGGGTTTTTGGACTCCATAAGAAGGTGAGAGCTTTTCAATCTCCAGGTTTCTTTTTGGAGATTCTATGGTGGAGGTGTTAGGAGGTGGTTCTGGCAATGAGATCTATTCCCAAGATACCTAACATTACTATTGTGTGATAAGTGCATCGTTCTCTCGCCCTTGCTTCAATAGCTTTGTTGTTTCATCCTTTTCTCACTTCTGATTTGATAACTTTGGTGAGTTGACCTAGTAGGTGGTCTTTGTCTTAGAAGGTGGCTTGGAAGGCACAGGTGAGATGGCTGATGAGGGAACGTGGTTATTTGCACACTTTGAGGGAGAGTTTTCTCATAGGAGAGGAGCATTAGATTCCTATTCTAAGATATAAGAAATAAGGTCAGGTTCTTTTATCAACTGATGGCTTACATCCAAAGGTCCTTCATGCACTTCAAGTACGGCTGACATTAACCACCTCCACATCATTCTGGTTGTCAGGTAAAGAGTCTACATATTGCAGAAGACCTAAGAAGTCAAATTTGTCTTTCATGAGTAGGGATACAGGCTCATTCAGAGCTTTGACTTTTGACTTTCCTAAGGCTAGCATAACAGATATTTGAAAATTTGGCGTTGTACTTGTCCTTGGCACCATGTTTGAATTTGAAACCAATTTGCCCGCCTACTTCTGTACTTTAACTGCATCCAAGGTCCATACTTGGGATCATCCTTGGTATCATGGATCTGTGTTTCTGAGTTGATAGCAGCTCCCTTTGATGCTTACAAATCCTTCTTGTTACATTATCAATAGTATGCCCAATGAATCCACATCTAAAGCAAAAGTTCAGACCCTCATATTGAACTAGTTGTTGGAACATCCCAAAACAAACCTATTTTTTCAATAGCGTGCTAAGATCAAGTTGGACACATAGTCAAGCATTTATTCCTCATTCACTATTTGTCGTCTTTGCATCCACTTTAACAGTTTGCCAAGTTGATTTGCAACTTTCATCAAGACCGATAAGTCATAATATTTCAATAGGCAGCCTAGAAGCCTAATCCAGACCATTGCTTAAGAGAGAGTAGCGGTGTCTGGGTTGAAGTTTGGTTCCCATAATCTGATAGTTAGGTAGTAACTATTGATGAACCAAAGCCCTCCAGAAAGGATTCTGTAAAAATCTTCATTGTCATAGAAATGAGTGATGAAGAAGTCACATCCTAAATCAATGATGGTCATTCTAGCTCTGGGTTTCCAAAGCTCTCTCACTTTTTTATCAAAGAACTTGAATCCCAAGTTTTTTCCAAAAGCTTTCACTATAAGGAAGTGCTTCCATGGCTCTCTAATTCTGAAAAGGTCTTCTTCTGAAAGTTGGCTTGAGTCATCCATAAAATGCATTTGATCTATCACTGAAAGTGGTTATTGAACTTGCGGTGGTTGGCACAGGAAGTAGAAGTACTGATACGATCCTTCGCCCTATTTCAGACGAAACCCGTAACACGACAAGTTCACAGGATCTAGACGATTTTACCACGGTTTGGCAGCGGAAATATCAATTTGATCAAGGGCAACTCGAGACCAAAATTGAGAGTAGAGACACCACAATCAACGCGTTCTTGATTGATAAAGTCTTTTTTTGAATACCTAGAAAACGTCTAAGGCACTCAAGGATTGTTCTCGCAAGAACCAAGAGAAAAGCTCTCAAATTTTTGGAATAATTCGTCTTCCCTTTATTGAATGAAAAGAAGGCTATTTATAGCCTTTACAAAGCAAACCCTAATACTACTTGGACACAAATTAAGTAACGACACCTAGTTCCCTTAGTTCAATTAGGAAACTAACAAAATAACTAAACCTAAACTAATTAGAAAAGGCTAACAAGAAGCTGCCATTCCTTTTTAATTCCTAAACAAATAAAATTCAGAAATTGAAAGAACTAAAAATTAGGAATGTATCAAGTACTAAGTCTCCACAAAGAGGGTTTTGCTGTTATCTTTGATAAGGGAATCTCTATAAGATAGCCTTGTTGATTGGTCAGTTGAAGATGAGCAGGAAGGATCAACAGTTAGTGGAGGTTTAGGAGAGAACGGTGGAGGGCGTCCTTCCAGCGCTAAGGTAGCACCAGAGGTAGGAAACATATTTAGTGAATGAACGGAACAAGGGTTGAATAGAGAGAAAATTTGCTTTAGGGCTAATTGTTTGGATCCAGAAGCACATGTAACTACTGGTCAATGGAACTCGTGCCTCCACTTGCCAAAAGAAAATAACTATGATCGGTTTAAAATCTTTTAAGTATAGTTTGTGTCCCTACAAGGAAAAAGAAAATGACTATAATAAGTTTGGAATCTATTAACAATTATAATTTGTGCCCTTCCAAAATTATTAAATGCATAAGTCATGGATGTTATAGCAATTTGGCAAAAAGCATGTAAACAAAGAGAATCAATATAGTAGCAAACTCAAGTTCCAACAAAAATTTTGAATTTTCAAATTGACTTCACTTAGCACACAATATATTTTTTCATGTCATTTAAGTACCTTATTTAGGGTCATTTATTTGTAAGGAATTTTTAAAAAAATCAACTAATTTGTGCCCCTACTAGGAATATTTCTACCTCTATGATTGACTACAAGCCCTTGTATTTGCAATTATAAAGATTTCTACCAACTTCTATCAATTTTTGAATCACTTAATTCAACAAACAAATAATAAATACTAAATTGCATGTAATTGTAAAGAGTTTAGATACTTTTCTATGATAATATAAATGCCAAATACCTTATATTAACGTTTAAATTGATTGTAATCATTTGTAGTTTCCCATGTAAGCATTTAGGAGTTCCTATGTTTGTAGGAATATCATATTTTTAAAGTCATTTAGTAGAGGTGAACTCTACAAATAAAGTAAAACATACATTTCCCGCACCCAATTTTCAGCTCCTCTATGGTTTTAGTCTTTAAAGGTTAGATAAAAGCAAATCTAATCCTCAATGTTTAGCATATGTACAATCTTAGTTCCTAAAGTTTTGGTAAGAATGAATCTAGTTGCTAATATATCCAATTTAAGGTAAATTTAGGACATTTGAAGAAAAATTTTCAATTACTTATTGAATTTAGCCACATCTAGTCATAGTCATATGTCTATTACTTAAATTTCAAATTAAAAAGAAAGTAAAATAATAGCTAATTTTGAATAACAAAATTAAGAACTAATAATTCATGTGCTAACTAATTAATAACCACCCGTTTGGTTGGAAGGCTTGGGAAGCAGACAATGGTATGACCATCAATGATTGTTATTGATAGTGTTTAAAACACTATAATGGTAATGAACTTGTGGTAATAGAAGATCAGGAAGTTTTCAATGGCCATCATAAAGTAGGAAGGAAGGATAGATTGGGCGGTATGGGGGACGGAATATGAGCGAGAGGTCTTAGATTTGAAACTTCCCATTTACACTAAAAAGGAAAAAAGGCCATTCCAGAGTAAATTGGGCACTTTTTACCTTGATTACCATCAAGCCAAAACAATAAAAGAAAAAATATTCTCAACCTTTGCATTGATTATCTACCAAGCCAAAATATTAAAAGAAAAGATATTCTTAACCTTCACTCCGCGAAACTCTCTCTCTCTCTCTCTCTCTCTCTCTCTCACACACACACACACACACACATGCAGGCACTTCTGTTAGCCCCATCCTTGCCACCTACACCTCTTGTTTCTACCTCCTTGCCTATTCTTTCCCTTAACCCGTCGGTTCTTTCTAGCATAGGTCTACAATGTGACCCAAGCTAGAGATGGTTGAGTCTTCTTCTTTAATTTTGTTGGTTATTGACTGGATTCTACATGAGATGTCTAAGGATTTCTTAATTTTTTGTTGATTTTTGTAGTTGTGGTGAGATGTTGAGTATTCATGGTGAATTGATGCTTTTGGGTAGCAATTGGTGGTGATAGTGGTGGGTTTTCAAATTTGTACAAACTTTAAAATATATATATATATATATATATATATATATAGTTGTTGAATTTCAATTGAAATTTTGCTTTTACTAAAATTGCTGGAGATGATTTGAAGCATTTGTTAGAATATCACACATTGATATTCCAAGGATTTTCAACCATATATATAATATCTTGGGCCACTCCACTCATTTGAGATAAATTTGTGAAGTGTTGAGGACTATTATGTTTCCTGATGTCATGTACTATTGTATCTCCTAATGTCTATGCTGTGGTTGTTGGCTAGTGCTTGGTGGTGGTTTGGCTCCGGAGATCAGCTGATCCCATTGTGAAGCATTATGAAGCAAGAAAAAAAATTGTAGAAGAAAAAAAAAGGAAATCCATTATAGTAACTAAAGAAAAGGAAAATATCTAATAGATTCCCATTGCAATCCAACTACCAAACAAGTGAAAAGGATTAACCAAAATCTATTACTATTGAGCAACTTTTGATGCCCATTGCCATTGCCATTGTGGAATTCCAACCAAACAGGAGCAAAAAGAAGAAAATTTTTTAAACTAAAACTAGTTGGAGCACTTTGGTCATTGATCTAGAAATCATTTTCACTTTCCAATCCTATTGCCTCTAGCAAAAAATTGTAATAACTATTTTTCATATAGAACAAAAATTTCCTTTCTTTTTTTCTTTGTTTCTTGATTAATTAGTTAATAACATGCTATCATGTGAGTTATTCCTTATTGAGTTATTGTTAGTGATTACTCACTATTTTGCTTCTTTTTAAATAATTTTAATTTAACAAATGTGTGACCAATTCCACCAATATTAGAAAAATCCATCAATTATCATAAATCTGCTTCAAATTGGTAACATCAGGGACCTTTTTTATTGGCAAAACTTTGAAAGAACAAAATTGCATCAAGTACAAAACATTGCAGACTAGATTTGTTTTTGTCAAAATTTTAAGAGACCAAAATTGCACAACTATCAAACATTTGAGGACAAAAGTTGCATTTCTCTCAAAATAAATATTTAGATCTATCAAAAGATTACATCATAATTACTTAAAATGGTTAATTACATTCACCTCCTCTAAGGTTTAGTCAAATTACAAGTTAGACCCTCAGGTTTGTCCAAACTACAAAAAGACCCCTCAAAGTCAAACTTTCATAGCCAATACATCTTTGCCATTGGTCTACTAACGTTGACCACCTAATCTCCAATGTTGTCAGCATACTGTTATAATGAAAACCTTAAAATGCTTATAAAGACACATTTTAATACTGTTCATCTTTCTTCCTCCTCCTCGAGAAGTACCAAAATGCCGAGACTTCACAAAAAACTATAATTGTCATTTCCAGGTTTGTCTTTCAAGATTAAACACATAGAAGTAATTGAAATACACTTGGTTGGATTCAAGGCCATATACGAATATCTCAAAATACACAAGTGGTTTCAAGCATAAATATAATTAACAAATGAAGCTAGATCTGGTGAAAGAAACTAGAAAAGTAGTAGTGCTGAGGGAATTGGCGGTGGCAGAGCAATTAGCAAGAGGTGTTGGGCTTTCTATTTTTTGCCTCTCTTTCTTTTTTTTTTTTCTCTAGATTTTTTCAAACTTTTTCTTGGTTTGCCATAGCTTTTTGAGGTAGTGTTCCTTGCATATTATATGTCTTTGCACAAATTGAGGACCACGAACGTACTCGAGTAGGTGTAGTGTTAGTATAGATTGTGGTGATGCTAGTGAAGAAGACTTAATTTTGATGAGGAGGGTTTGAATATAATCTGATATAATTTTTTGGTGAATCTAGAATTTAAACTTGGATATTAATTCACGTATTGGTTGTCTCCAAGCTTAGATGATTATTTTAACATATTTTGCTGATGAATTCAGCTATGATTTCAAAGCAATCCGAGAAAGAAAGCATAGAAAAGTCTTTTGGAGGAGATAAAGACAGTAGCAAACTTTTCTTTTTTGTTTATTTACTTTTTGACATTTTCCTTTCAATTTTTCTTTTTTTTTTAAGGTAGTGGTTTTTTTCCTTTTATTGTCCTTAATCTTTCTTACTGCATTTTTTTCTTCAGCTTTTTTAATCCTTATAATTTATCTCTCTCTTTTTTTTTACTTATTTTTTTCCACTTTCTAAAAAATTCTCTCTTTTTTCTTTGGAAAGAAAATTCTATTTTATTTTGGTTGAATTTTACAGGAACTTTTAAATAGGGTGTTTTTTGTCATTTCATAACATCTGTTAATTAACACATATAGATTAAGCATGAACGGGGTTGCAAGAAGATTGCTGCTGGAGCTGACGTGTCCGATGGTGAATGGTTGGAGTGTTGTTGTCCTTGGCATGAGCATTGCACGTGCTTCTGCTTCAAAAATTTGCAGGAGGCGAGAATTAGGTATTATTATAATATTTATTGGTTGTTGAAGTTGTTGCTCAAAAAGCAGGATTTTTATTTTTTTCAAATGTCAGCCCCTTCAGTCAGGAAAAAAGGCAACTCCAACACATTGAACGTTGGGTTAGTGTGTTTGGATAGTCAATTATTTGGCTTATTCCCCTACTTACATCATCTACATGCTTTTCAATCACATTTTTATTTCACATACATTACATCAAAAAAGTGCTACAATATTTAGATAACCAAATTATTCCAAATAATCCACTATCCAAACAATATTGTTTGGGTTATTTTACAACGTTGCCCTTTTTTTGAAATCATAACTACCTTTCTTTTCTGTTACTGAGGGTGTGTGAAGAAAACTTCCCATCGTGTAGAGATCTGACAAACAAATTTGTACCTTTTTCATTGATCGAGAAGACCGATCTTCAAGAATCAAGGCTTCCACAAAAACCCCTCTATATTGCTTTTGACCTCTGGACAAAATCCTTTCTTCACATTGTAATATCAATTGGAGGTCCAAATTGTTATTCTTCTAAGGAACTTGGGCAAAGGATTTGGTGGTCTCAAAATAGAAAGGGCTGGTACCTCTTTCTTGGTTTCTCTCCTTTTTCCTCTTCATCTTCCTCCTCCTCCTTCCTCCTTCCCTCGAGTAATTGTGGTGGTAAATTTCTTCATTTTTCTACTTTTTTTTGCTAATATTTTCTTGGCTAAAAGCACAAATCACTTTTCTTCCCTTCCTTTGTGTCCCTTGCAAGTCATGCTTTTAGATTTTTTTCTGCTATATTATATTCCCAGATTAGCATAAGGACTTCATTTTTTCCTATTTTTTTGGGTTGCAATATACTCAATCCTCAATATTAGAAAACTAGTTCTTCGATGATTCCTTCTTTCCTCGCTTTTAAGTGTTTAGCTGACATCTTTCAATATATTTTTTATTAGATTAATTTGGACTTGGAAAGATGGCTATATTTTTTTTTTCTTTTTTGCTTAGATGAAAGAATATCATGAAGATCGAAAAGGAAGTGATGGCGATTTTAATGGAGGTTCTAGCATTTTTCTATGGTTCCAACTCAAAGGTAATTATTTTACCCACCATGTGATTATCTTTTAGTCAGTTTTTTTTTTGTTTTAACAGTTCCCTTTTTTCCATCTTTTTGGGTCTTCTAATACCCACTTGCTTCTTGTTTTAATGGCTAATGGCAGGTTTTTCTTTTTAGCCATTTTGTTTTCTTCCAGAAATGTTTGTTGAACTCATCACTCACAAAAGGCATTTCTTTTTTGTTTCATGGGTTTTTAAGAATTAGAGAAATGAAGCATTTTTTATGTTTGCCCTATAATCGCTGTTTCTTTTTAGCTCTCAAAAGTTTCTTTTTGTTTCTTACATCTTGTGCTTCATTTTTTTTTTCTAAATATCTGGTCAAGTGAAAAAAATAGTTTATATGTGTGGTTAAAAAAGTAAATAACTATTTGAGCAAGATAAAGAATGAATTGTAAATTGTTAGATTGGTTGATGTTGAATCTAATGAAATGGGGAAAGGTGTTGTTGGAGTTATCTCACTTTAGGGTGTTTCTAAGAAAAATTTAACAGAAAGACCCTAGAGCCATCTCTTTTCAATTATTTTTGTCAAAAAGGGAAAAAGAAATCACTCCCCTTCTTTGTTCCAAAAACAATTGTTCTCCTATTTGCTGGTGGGTAAAAAATTGGAAGTTGCAAAACCCGAGGTCTCGCCTCATTACAATTTTTTTTAGCTACTTTTAAATTTTATTATCTTTTTTAAAACTTTGAACTCATATCTTAAACATCAATAACTTTTGCAGCATCATTTTTTTTGGGAATTTTAGTTGTGCTTTAGTTGTGCTGTAAGTTGCTCCTCCATACACGGAAGTTAGCTTTTCTAGCATTCTTTTCTTATCCTGCTAGCCTTTATTTTTTTTTTTAGCCGTTTTGCATATATTTTGTTACTTTATGCTTAGATGTAAATTTTGCGAGTTGAACTTCTTAGGAATTTCCATTTTAGATGTAGCTCTGTCTGTCCCAGTATGAAATTATCAGAAAACTTGTGGACCAAAATAAGTTCAAAAAACTAAAATATAGCTAGGTAAAAATCAAAGTTTCATGCAAACAATTGTGGTGTTTGACCATTAGTTGCTCTTTAGTTTGAGTCTCAGAGACTAGGTAAATAGGTAGTTGCTAAATCAGTATTTGTTTTTAACCAAATACTGATACGAGTATCGAGTGCTCATGATCAAAATTTTCTAAACTCAAGTCAAGCCCCAAGTGTTCATCACATTCCATCAAAGGTTCGATGGGGTCCAATAAACAAAGTGAAGAAAAGATTCACTACAAGCATTAGTTCGAGCTGTGCATGTGTCTAAGGTGTTTAACAATGTTCGAGATGATGATCATACAAGCATTACATTACTTCAAGTCATTCACGATGTCGACACATTGGATTCATGAAAAAATCAGCTTCGATATTTATTTTATTGTCCTAGGGTTTAGTTTTCAAATAAAAGTGACTAGCCTTGATTAGTTCTGTAACAGCCCCACCTCTCCCAAGGGCGAACCCAAGGGTATCAGCGAACTGCTGCCCAACTCTCGCCGGGACTCACTACAAATTCCCAAATAATAAACCAAACATTCATTCGTAAAGTCATCAACATAAGATATTAAAATTTCTAATAAACTCTTACAAAATACAAACCCCAAAATCTCATCAAAATTACATTAACAATAACTCCAAAATTCCATAAACCATCAAATTCATCTATTAATTTCAATCTTATACAAAATGAGGAAATCCTATAAAAGTACTAACTTCCTCGATTCACGTGCCTCTCCTCGAAACCTGTTAAGGAAAACAAATTGGGATGAGCTAACGCTCAGTGAGGCCAAGAAAACATGCACAGGCAACTCAAAGCAATTAAATAAATTAATAAAACAATAAAAGAGCCAAATAGTGAATTTAGCAATAAAACTTTTAAACAATACAATTTAAAGGATACAGTTGCCGGCTCCGCGATTCCGCATTTCTCTGCGATTATCTTCTTTACCAGCATCAATTCAATCCACATGTTGACACTCCGTCAACCACTCACTCTCACAGTCCATATTCATCACTTTTCTCCCTCTCCCGTCTACTTACACGCCCTTGACCGGGTCCGAACTCCTAAATTTGAAAAGTGTTTGGCAACCCACTATGAGTATGCCAAGTCGGTGGACTCATTCCAACCGACGTACTTTAAACAGTAAAAACCCATGGTTTTCCCAACCCTTGCCCTAGCCCCTGTTGCCGGACAAGGCGAAGGGATCCCCGATGGGGTTTGGGCGTCCCCACAGTTTAAACAATTTAAACAATTCAATCAAGTCAAGCAGTTGAACAAGAAACCATTTAAACAATTAAGCTCATTTTGAGACAAATTCAAGAATGTGAGCGCGATAAAGTACACGCTCACCGAGGAACACAAATATGCTTTCAATTTATTAACATCATTTAAAGCAAGTAAACATGCACTTGGACACTCACCGACAAAGTAGGGGTCGGAGTCCAAGTTTTGGTCAGTCGCAAATTCAGCACTTGGCCCTAAAATAAATAAAAGAGAACAAAAAAAATGAGTTTTCCTATTCGATGGTGAAGTTTAAAGCGAAAAGTCGAAAGTTCGACAATTTTCCTAGTTGAGCTGAAAATTTTGAAAAATCATAACTCAAGTTTTACAAGTCAGAATTCTGCTCATTTGGTACCGTTGGAAACCTCTTTAAAAGCTCTAAAACTTTTCAGAAGACGTCAAATTAAAATTATGGACGAAATTAACCCAGATTTCCGTTGAACATTCAGCTACAGTAAGTCGACAGTGTCCGTCAGGCTGGTTATCCAGCACATTTTGAAAATCCGTCAAAAATTACAGAAAATTAATTAACCTCTGAAATTTATACACAATATATTCCTACATATGAAGTTTTAACAGCCACTGACGGAACTCAATTCCGACATCCGAGCATGAAATGACAACAGTGCAAACAGAGGCTACTCGGAATTCTGCAGTTCTGGGATTTTGAAAATACAGGACAGCTTTCAAGTTGCTATTTGAGTGACGAATTCAAGTACAAAAATTACCAAATTTGGTACACCAAAACTAAAATATATAGGCTAGGTTCACACCAAATTTCAGCCATAAATTCAAGCAAATGAATGTCAAACTGAAATGAACTCAAACAGTGCTCAAAGCTGGGGGAGATTTTCCAGATTAGAGAGGCAGATTTGAAACATCATTTGAGTAACGAAATGGTACTGGAAAAACACCAAATTTTTCAGACAACAACCTCAGTATATGAGCTACATCTGTACCAAAATTTAGCTAAAATCTCGTACAGGAAGACAGTGAACAAAGCAATTAATATCAGGGCAGCAAGGTTCGATAAATCTGGAAACTGTTTTCCAGATTTTAACTTCATTTTTTTCATGCGATTTTGACACACCAAATGGAATGATTTTTGCAAATAAATTTACATACATATAGACCAACATTTCAACTCCCAAAATAGCCAAGAAACTCAAGAAAATATGGAGCTAAAACAGGGCATAAAAATCGCTAAAGTGATACCGGCAGCATAACCTTCCTCATCATTTTTTTTCTCCAGTTTTTCCTTGCTTCAATCCATCACCAACTTTGCCCGACTCCTAAGGAATATGTGTGGGCAAATTTAACAGCTTAACCGCCAACATTTAATCATCAAATTCAGCTCTTAAGTTAGCCAAAAATACAGCCACGAAAATTCAAGGAAAATCAGAAAAATGCACCCCCAATTTCCTTCCTCTAGGCGGTTTTCCTTGAGGTTTATTTTCCCACTTTATACAACAATTCTCAAGCATATACACACATATATCTCCATTTAACCAACAAATAGACAAATTCATACACTTTTGTGGGAATTCCAAGAGCCCACTCAACAACCCAAAATCAACTCAACAACAAACAAGAAGCTACAAGCTTCAAAACTAAACAATTAGAACAAAGGAATTAGAGTTTGTTGGAGAACTTTCACCTCAAATAGCTCAAGGAAATTCAAGCTTGAGATGTGATCAAACCCCCTCTCCTATCAAGCTCCTAGCCGGCTCTCCTACTCTTTCTTGTTGATCCTCAAGCTCCAAGTGAACAAGGGTGGAAGACTACTCAAAGTTTCTTGGTGGATTTGGGTGGTGGATTTGGGTGGAATTTTGGTAGTTTTTGGAAATGAATTGAAGGGGAAAATGGGAAAGGGGAGGTCGGCTGAAATGAGGAAGAAGAAGAGGGTTATCGGTTGTTTGGTAAAGTGGGAAAAAGTAAAGGGAAGAAGAAATATAAAGTTTGGTTTTATGGTGCCAAAAGTCAACTTTAATTTGTAGACAAAATGCTCCAATTGGAGTTTAATCTTAATCACTCACTTCTAATCCCTCAATTAGCTTTTCTAAATCTACTAAGGATCATTCTTATTCTCCGAATGTACATCACTCTCAGTCCGAATATTTGTCTCGAAAAACGTGCCCATTTTCGTTTTTCACAATTAAGTGACAGAAAAATCAAATTAATGTTTAAAAATAGTTTTTAAAATAAAATGAGGTAGTATATGATGTAAATGCAATTAAAATGATTTAAAACAATTAAACAGATATTCAGAGAAATTAAATAATTAATTAAATAAATAGGTCAAATAGAAATAAAATTTTCGGGTCCTTACAAGTTCAGTCCACACTAGGTTCAAATAAGTGACCAGCCTTGTGGTCTGGTTCACATTAGGTTAATTAGTTGGTTAGTTTGTTAATTACCTTATTTAATTTTAGTATGGATTAAATTCGGCCAGCAAGCTTAATGGGCCAAGCTGAATTTTCCTTTTCCTTGTTTAGTTAGGATTTGCTGTGTAAAGCCTTATAAATAGGCTGACCCAAAAATGTTTTTGGAACACACAATTGATTAATAAAATTTTCTAGCAATTTTGCAATTGAGAGAGAACTTTCTCTTGGATTCATAGCACCCTTGCACACTTTAGATATTTTCTTGAGCGTTTGAACTTGGCTTATCAATCTTGGCGAAGATCGTATCACAAGCCCGGGATCTAGGTGTTTGATGACCAGATTTGGAGTAGCGGAAGCAATCTCTTAGACCCTTCTAATCCCCGTGGTGTGAACAATTTTGATACAATCTCAACCCGCGACCAGATGAATTAGCGGCCAAACTTGAGCTAAACGAATTTCAAGTGGTGTCCAAAAGTGAGCAGAATTTCTTTGACAATAAGGAAACTATAGACCTGATTCAGACTTGTTGTCAAAAGCTACCTTCCAATTTAGTTTTGAGTAGCTTAAAACAGCCTTACCTAATCCAAAATTGCAAGGGAAAACCCAGCTTGGTCTGATTTTTCATTGAAACAAATTTCCAGAATCGATCTTTCCAAATCTGTTCGTATTCTATCCTAATACGGTCAGCCGCGTCTTAGCCTTGTTTCCTAAGTTTCTAACCTTCCTAATTGAGTCTCCAGAGCCTTCTAAACTTCCAAATTTTAGACGAGTCCTTATTTCTTCATTCTAGCCATTTTAATCTCGTGTTTAATAGTAAAATCTGTTTTGTCTTGTCTTGTCCAGCCGTGTTATTTCCAGCAAAAGTACTTTTATTCTCTAAATTCCAGCTTGCTATAATCAAGAAGTTTCATTGGTAACTTGGTTCTTACACATTGAAGGAGTTCTAAATTCTTCAAGAGAAGCGAGTGAAGTCTTGAGAATTGTTGGTGAGCGCATCAGAGAGATTTATACTTTTGAGTGCAAACACGAGCGTGAGTGTATACACGTGAGGGAGTGAAGTGATGAATATTATTTTTTCTTTCTAACCTTTTTTGCAGGTTTCTATAATATGTCGCAAGTAGAAGAATTTTCAACTTTTGATCTTACATTAGAAATGGAGGCTATCTTGAGAGATGTCCAAAAGAAGATCAACAACTTTTATGAGGCCTTGATTGATAGATTGGATAGACTTGAAAGGTCTCAAAATCAATCCAAAGGTAGCCGTGTGAAATCCTCATTTTATAAATCAATTGAATAAATTGAGAATGAACCTTTCAAGAGGGGGGTTTAATACAATCTGCCAGTGACAATGAGTTTCGTACACTCAAAGAGGAAATGGATTGTTTTCATGCCGGGGAAGTGTATCAAAGACATAGATGTGGTTATGAAGTGGATCAAAGGTGCTTATCTAAGCATCGTTAATCCAAACATTGTGAGCATAGAGAAGATAGCCCATCAAAAGGGAGTAAAGAGCACAATTCCTCAACTTCTTCTAAGCCTAAATCAAGGAATAAGCCATATGAGGAGGTCATTGCTCATGAAAATCACTCTACTCTCATTCCACATGCCATTGAACTAGAAGAAATCATCAATGAAACCAAGGAATTGGAAGATATAGTTGATATTGGGCTAGTTGAGAGTGAGCATGAGGAAAAAATTGAGGAAAGTACTCAAGAAAAAGGGAGAGAGAAATCAAGTGAGATGAGTGAGAAAGAAGATGGAGAGAGGAAAAGTGAGTTAATTTTGAGGGTTAACACAAATGAGAGTGAAAGAATTTATTGTTCTCCTAATGACTTAACCTTTGTTTTGTTTAGTGTTTCTTGTTATTAGCAGGTTAATCAAGGTAACATTGAGTTAATCATGACTTGCTCAATACCTAAATCATTTTGTGAATTTCATAGCTTTCATGGAATTTGTGGTGCTGAACATAATAGTTATCACACGCTGTGTGACAGCCCCACTTCCCCCTAAGGCTAACCAAAGGGTTGGCGGGCTGCCTGCCTAACTCTCGCCTGGACTCAAGCATTCAAAAATACTAATACTAAAGGATAAATCTAAAATCCACATTAGATGAGAGAATGGAAGCAGTAAAATGACATTTAAGCTTAGAATACAAACGTTAACTCAAAAGCACCTAAAGCTCCAAACCATAGCCTATTACATTTCCACGAGTCGAAATTTACAAAACCATCAGAAAATACAATTCATACTTCTAAACTCGGGACAAAAGCCAAAAGCAGATACTAGACCTATCTAGGTCTCTGGATTCTCATCACCTGTTAAGGGAAGACAAATTGGGAATGGGATGAGCTAGAAGCTCATGCATTTCCAAAAGAACATGCACAGGCATAAAGCAGGATAAATGACATTTTAAATCAAGTAAAGAAAACACATAACACACAAGTAGGATACAGTAGCTCTCAAGAGCTCAGGTCCACAATGCACGATCATCTCAAGTAGCCAACACTCCGTTGACTTTCCAATCCAAGTAGACGACTCTGTACAACAATCTCCTTCCACCAAACTTCCCCCTATGGGGCCCGCAATCCAAAACACTTAACACTTAACTACTCAAGGGACGCGGCCAAGAGTAGTTTTATAAACACTTTCTCCACAAGTATTAACACATGCAAGAACAATTATGTCACCAACTCTACTTAAAAGAGAGCAATAAAGTATACCCTCCCTAAGTGAGTGGTTCAACAATCTCATTTCCAAGAAAACAAGCATATAACACATTCACACAAAGCATTGAGTTAAAGCAAATGACATGCATTGGAAACTCACCGACAAAGTAGGGTTTGCTGTCCAAGTTTTGCTCAAATTGCAAATCAGCACCACTCCCTAAAATAATTAAAAGAACAACGGAAATAAGTTTTCCAACTCATTTGCCAAATCTGGATCAAGAAAGAAATTATTCAAGAAACTTTACTTTTTCCCCAAGTTTTCCCAAAACTATCCTCGAGTGAAAAGTAGTCAACTTGAGTGCAAAATATTGTAGAAAGCTTTATTTAAACACAAATTCTAATTTGGGTAGACAACCAACCAAGTAACGTACTTAACCCGCTAACTTTTCACTGTTTAAGTTAAGAAAGGGAGGTGAGGTAAACACCGATAAACTAATCCAAAAATTTCCAAATTCGATACATGAAATCACAATAGGGTATAGAATAGGTTCCAAATCAGTTTTTCAGAAAAATCAGTGAGCATAGTCTTTAAAATTACACAAAACAGTCCGAAAATCCTCTTAAAAACTGTTAAAACAGTTTTTCCACCAACCGTCAAAATCTCAACTAAACCACATCCAAAATCTGAAATTCCAAGTGCAAAACAACCTAAACGCATAGTATAACATTTAGGTATATCATTTGGACCAAAATTAAACCAAGAAAGAAAGTGTTCAAGAAACTTTAAGTATTCGCAGAATTCTTTGAAAAATCGTAACTTAAATTCCATAAGTCCAAAATTCACAAGGTTGGTACCGTTGGAAACTTCATTTAAAGTTCTAAAACTTTGTAGAAGACACCTTGATGAGATTCCAGACAGAAACTACCCAGTTTTTTCGTTTAAAATACTGCTACAGTAAAAAACAGGGCAGAAAAATCCTGTTTTCTAGAGAAGTTTGAAAATTCACCAAAAATCGTAGAAAAAGAATCAACCCCTGATATTTACGCGGTTTATAGCTCCATGAATCTAGTTTCAAACGCAATAAACGAGGCTCAATTTGGAGTTGTGTACACCAAGATACACCGATTTTCCCAAAACTGGATCCTTATTCCAGAAGGTAATTTTCAGCTTTAACTTTTGCAAAGATCACTCTTTTCCTTTCTTTTGAAAAGCTAACTTGTTTAATCAATCCAAATACACTTAAAGACCATTATTTTGGCAAAACTTTGGGCTCAAGTAAGAGCTCCAAAATCTGAAATTTTGCCTAGAAATTTTCGGCCAACATCAAGGCTTCAAAACAGAATTTTCTTTTGCCATTCTTTCTACTTTAACACACAAGTTCATCATCATCCAAGTTAAGAGATATATTGCACTCATCAACAAGCTAAACATCTATATTAAAGCATGATCTATCACATATATACACAAAGCTCATAAATCCCTCAAAGCCTCTACCTAATATCATGTCAAGAAAACAAGAAAGCAATAGAAAGATCCTCAAGTCTACTACCTAATGTCAAGGTTCTAGCAACCCTTCAACAACCCAAACCTAGTTTCATGCTTAGAAGTTTAAAAGATGGAACAAAGATGAAAACTTTAAGGGATTACCTTCACCAAGTAGCTAGCAAAACACCAAGAGTCTTAGCCTTAACCACCAAGATCTTCCCTCCACAAGGTTCTTCACTAAAGTTTTGAGCTTGAGCCAAGATGATAGCAAAGTTGTGGAGAATTTTGGAGAGAAATGGAAGAAGAAGAAGATGAAGCTTCTAGGGGAAGAGAGGGAGGGAGTCTTTGGCCGAAAGAAAGGAAAGAGAGTGGTGAGGTTGTGAGAGTAATTAAGTGAATTAAATGAAAGAAAACAAGACAAGACTTAAAGCCCCAATTTAAGGAACGAAAGTCCAACTTAGAATAGTGAGTTTGCTAGCAATTTGGAGAGAAATAAAATTATCTCTCTTGGCTGAAAATTGAAGGGTAATCTCGGCTAAGAGGGAGAAAAGAAGAAAAAAATTGAAGTGAATTGGAGTGAATTAAGTGGAAGAAACAATGACTAGACTAAATACTTAGTTTTAAGGAAAATTATCCAACTTTGACTAAGGCTTCAAAAAAACCTAATCATGGTTATCTATAATGATTCACTGCTAGTCACTTGATTGTATTCTTAACCTACGAGTGATCATCCTTACTCTCCATCGCTACTTCACTCACGGCTCGAATTTTTACCTCGAAAAATGTGTTTTCTCATTTTCTCTCTAATTGATGCTAAAAGGGCGAATTTTAAAAAGGTAAACGGGATGTTGAAAATCAACGAGGAAATAGGTGTGAAATAAAATTGGGTTACCTAAAAATAAAACAAATTTTCATTTAAATTTTCTGAAAAATATGTTTGAGTACGACATTAAAAATAATCAAACGGATTAATGATAATAATAAAAATATTTAAAATAATAAATTTTGAAACCCTCACACGCTGTGGGCTTATGCTCCATGGGATGTTTCGCCGAATGGATCAACCAAACTGGCCTCAAAAGAGGTATTTCATTCCGCTTTTTGTTTTACATTTCCGTTCCACATTTCTTTTGATACTCCTTCATTTTTTCCATCCCTTGATGATTCCTTTATCATCAATTCAATTGTGTTGCAAGCAAATATGCAAACTGTCCACTTGAATACAATTCACTATCAATTGATTGCTTGTGTAATCGGATTGTTGAATGATCTCTCAAATCTGATTTTCAGTTCTAACATTGTGCATGACTTACACAATAAATTTTCTTGTTGTTTCATCTCTTTGAGCATCAATATGAGGATCCTTTTCTCTTCATTGCTAATGACAATTGTCCACATGGTCTAATGTCACATCTTACTCATTCTTTGCTTTGTAATGCCGATTTTTGCATGTTGGATCATGAGACTGGAATGGAGCGTATTGACCTGCATTTTCACGACAATTATGCCTTTTGGATGATGTCTTGGATACTACCTACACGTCAAATTGGTGAAGTCTTGTGTCAACAATTGAGAATTTATGAAGTTGATTTGTGAGCTTTGGAACCTTATCAAGGAGTTGTTCAACTTCAATCTTGTTCTCAACTTTCTTCTCATTTATGTCGTGCTAATCCCTTGTTTATTTCACAAATTTCTAAATTTGTTTATGATGCATTTCGTGTTTTACATTTCAGATTTGAAACTAGTTGCGAGCTGTCCATTTTGTCGTGTGTTGTACGTCCAAGGTTCATCAAAATTGATATATGCCTTTCTCACAACATTGGAGAATTCTTACCATGCAACCTTGAAGATTTCATACTAGCTCATATTGGTAGAGTTTCACACTGTTTTCTACCTTTCAAAATAGATCATTCGTGGACTTCTTTGACACCTTTGGTGTATCATTGTTCGACTCCATCAATTACTTCAAGTGCACTGATTTATGGTTCTACAGCACTTTGTGATGTTACAAGCTATCCATTCGAGAACATCGTAGAATTTATGGTTCGTATGGTATGGCATATTCCATGGTTTGCATTTCCTTTCAAGCTGCGCATTTTCCAGTTGTCCAAGCGACATGTGACTTGGTTAACGGTCAATCAAACCTTTCCAACAATGCTGTCCTCCAAGCGTTCTATTGATTCGAGGTCGAATCTTTTTAGGAGGAAAGGAATGATACGAGTATCGAGTTCTCGTGATCAAAGTTTTCTAAGCCAAGTCAAGCCCCAAGTGTTCATCACATTCCATCAAAGGTTCGATGGGGCCCAATAAATAAAGTGAAGAAAAGATTCACTACAAGCATTAGTTTGAACTATGCATGTCCAAGGTGTTTAACGATGTTCGGGATGATGATCATACGAACATTATGTTACTTCAAGTCATTCACGACGTCGACACATTGGATTCACGAAAAAATCAGCTTCGATATTCATTTTATTGTCCTAGGGTTTAGTTTTCAAATAAAAGTGACTAGTCTTGATTGGTTCGGTCCACACTAGGTTCAAATAAGTGACCAGTCTTGTGGTTCGGTTTACATTAGGTTAATTAGCTAGTTAGTTGGTTAGTTTGTTAATTACCTAATTTAGTTTTAGTATGGATTAAATTCGGCCAGCAAGCTTAATGGGCCAAGCTGAATTTTCCTTTTCCTTGTTAGTTAGGATTTGTTTTGTAAAGCCTTATAAATAGGCTGCCCCAAAAATGTTTTTGGAACACAAAAATTGATTAATAAATTTTTCTTGCAATTTTGCAATTGAGAGAGAATTTTCTCTTGGCTTCATAGCACCCTTGAACACTTTAGATATTTTCTTGAGTGTTTGAGTTTGGCTTATCAATCAAAAAATACACTTGATTGTGGTGCCGTTCTACCAAAATCTAAGGTTCACTAATTCGTTTGGTTGCGGGTTGAAATCGTATCAAAATTGTTCGCACCACGGGGATTAGAAGGGTCTAATAAGTAGGGGTGGCCACGATTCAAGTTTGAACCGGAATCGGACCGGCGGTTTATTGAACTTAAACCGGAACCAGAATTGAGAAACTGGAACCAGAACCGTAACCATGACTAAAGGTATAGGTTCAGGTTCAAAAAAATTTTAAACCGGAAACAGAATCGGCGGTTCAAGACCCGTTCAAACCGTCTAAAATACGTTTATATCCTGAGTTGTTGGGCTTTTTTGATTCAATTTAGAATTCAATTTCAATAACCAGCACCCACTATCAAACAGTCTCAATTTTAGTCCAACATTCTATTATCTAAATTCATTAATAAATTCAGATACAATAAATAATTTAGATCTAAATCTAATTTAATCAGAGAGTTAAAGTCAAACTAATCAAAGTATTAAACTAGCATTTGATGACACTTTGAGTTTGACTAGTCACTATGATAATTTCTCAATATAAGTTGAGGTATTTTTCATAAAATTTGTATTCATTATTTTTCATTGCCACATATAGTACAATAAAATTCATAATTTTTTCAACATTAGTTGTTATATTTACTTAAAATCAATTTTGTAATACAAGTATTTATACGTAACTAGAAGAGGCAAAATTGAAATCGAAAAGAATTGAAACCGTAATTGAACCAAAACCAGAGGTTCAAGAATCGTAACCGTAACTGTACCTGTAAGGGTCGGTTCAAGTTCCATCTTTCAGTAGAACTGGAACCATCGGTTTTTAAATCGGAATCAGCGGTTTTGGAACCGTGGCCACCCCTACTAACAGGTTGCTTCTGCTACTCCAAATCTGATCATCAAACACCTAGATCTCGGGCTTGTGGAACGAATTTCATCATCTTGGTGAAACTCGTATCAAATACCATCCAAAAAGTCCAACCTAAATGGATGTGTAATCAGCTACAGTTGTTGATATATTCTATCCTGTCGTATTAGACATGTACTGCTCAGCTTTTTATCTTTTAAGATCAAAGATTTAGCTGACCTCTTTCAATATAATTTTTATTGGATCAATTGGGACTTGGAAAGATGACTGTGTTTTTTTATTTCAGATGAAAGAAGATGATGAAGATTGAAGAGGATGTGATGGTGATTTTAATGAAGTTTCTTAACATTTTTCTATGGTTCCAACTATTTTACTAAAAACATTAATCTCAACGGTAATTATTTTACTCACTGTGTGATTAATTTTTTAGTCATTCATTTTGGTTTCCTTTTTTTTCCCCTATTTTGATCTTCTAAAACCCGCTTGCCTTTTGTTTTAATGGCTAATGGCAGGTTTTTCTTTTTAACCATTTCGTGTGTTTTCTTCCAGAAATGTTTGTTGAATTCGCAGCCCACAAAGAGCATTCTTTTTGGTTTCGTGGGTTTTTAAGAATTAGAGAAATGAAACATTTTTCATGTTTGTTCAAACAATATCTGTTTTTTTTTAGCTCTCAAAAGTTTCTTTTTTTTGTTTCTTTTGTCTTGTGTTTCATTTTTGTTCTTAATATCTGGTCAAGTGGAAAAAATGATTTGTATGTGCATCTGTGTGGTTAAAAAGTAAATAAATATTTGAGCAAGAGAAAGAAAGAATGATAAATTGTTAGATTGGTTGATGTTGAATCTGATGAAATGTGGAAAGATGTTGTTGGAGTTCTCTCACTTCAGGTGTTCTTAAAAAAAAATTAACAGAAAGATCTCAGAACCATTTATCATCAATTATTTCTCTCAAAACAAGAGAGAGAGAAAGAGAGAACGAAAGAGAGAGAAATCTCTCCCCTTCTTTGCTCAAAAAAAAAAAAAATTGTTCCTTCCTTTACTGGTAAGTGAAAACTTGGAAGTTGCAAAACCAGAGTTCTCGCCTCTTTCCAATTTTTGTAGCTACTTTCAAATTTTATTGGCTTTTTAAAACTTTGAACTCATCTATTAAACGTCACTAACTTTTGCGGCATCATTTTGTTTGGGAATTTTAGCTGTGCTTCAATTCTACTGTCAGTTGCTCCTCCGTACATAGAGGTTAGTTTTTCTAGCTTCCTTTTCCTATCCTGCTAGCCTTTATTTTTTAAGCTGTTTTGCATATATTTTTTTACTTTATGCTTAGATGTAAATTTTGGGACTTGAACTTCTTAGGAATTTCTATTTTAGGTGTTGCTGTGTCTATCCTAGTATGAAATTATTAAAAAACTTGCAAACCCAGAAAAGTAGCTAGGTAAAAATTGAAGTTTCATATAAATAATCATGGTGTTTGACCATTAGCTGCTCTTTAGTTTGAGACTCAGAGACTAAATAAATGGGCAATTGCTAAATCATTGGTTTCTTTTTTTTTTTTTTTTTTGAGATCAAACATAGCTCAGCGTCTATCACAAAAATTGTCTAGGAATAACCACATGCAAAAATACACGGTTCTTGGATGTAGCAGTAATCCTTTCAAAAACTTCTAAGCAATCTATCAAATCAAGAATAGCAGACCAAAGGTAAAAAGTATCAAGTTCGAGTTGTATAAAAGCTATACAAAAGTTCGAGTTGTACAAAAGTTGAATAGTATGAATTCAACTTAATCTTAATTTCTTGCAGGAGCAGGTATCCGTATTTTGAGAGCCAAGTCCTTCCACATTATCTGTATCATCAAACTTTTGAAGTCGAAGGCAAACTTTTGAAGAACCATTAACTTCTTCTGCAGTTATGAATAGAGTTGCAAATGAGTTAAGTTGACCTGAGATTTGGCCTTATTGAGTCGAACTCAACTCATTTTTCACCGAGTTCGAGCTCAAGTTCGACGAACTCTCAAAATGAAATTCGAACTTGAATTCGAGCCTAATTGATCTCGAGATAGAACTCGAGTTCGATTCGAGTTCGAGTCTAATCGAACTTGAAAAAATAAAAAATAATTATATTTTTTTAAAAAATAATTATTTTTTTTAAAAAATAAATAAAATAATTATTTTTCTTAATAAATAATAAAAATATTAGGGATATATATGGATAAAAAATAATATATATATATATATATATATATATATATATATATTCGAGACTATTCGAGCCGACTCGCGAGCTATCGAATCTGAGAGAGTCGAACTCGAACTCGATTTGAACATGAATACGAGTTGCTCGAACTCAACTCGAGCTCGATCAATATCGAGTTCGAGTCGAGCTCGAATTCGACTCGCAAGCGGCTCGATTCACTTGCAACCCTAGTTATAAGTATTCCGACACTTATTAGTTTTTGTCTATCATATAATTTGCTTTTAGGAAAAAGACAACTATGCATCACCAGCATAGTCAAGTGTTCATCTACCTGGAGTCAAGAACTCCAGGTCTCAGCTTGGTGGCTAAGTGACGAAGAGTCGTTTTTTGCTTTGCCTGCTAACTGAATAGAAATGACGGCGTCATTTTTTGCTTTGCCTCCAAACACTTGTTACATGACATCTAAATACTATTAGGATGTGGCTGTGACATGGCTCCTGAAATCCTTTAGCAGAAAGTTATGTTAGCAGCAAAAAAGGTTAGAACAGCTTATATGTTAGTACAAACAGCTTATATGTTAGTACTAACTAAAAGTTACCTATTTCATGTTAAAGCAAATCATATCCATTCTCCAGCTATATCATACTATTCAAAATTGCAAGATGACATTCACAAGTTCTACTCTGTTGTGTACTCGGGGAGCAATAGAGTAATTTAATCTCAGAAATCTCAATAATTCTTACCACAATCCAATCTATAGCTAATACTCCCCAAAATTAGCGTTTCAACATTAAATACAAATAGACAAAAAAGCATAAGAAAATTACTAAATTACAAATATATTTTTTTACACACATTTATGCCTAGAAACATATAATTCAGGAGAGATTTTCAGGAGAGATTTTTTTCAAACTTCACTTCTAAAAATTTTTTCTACAACTTCTACAATAAGTTATAGTAGAATTTTATACAGACACTCAAAAAACTTCTCCCAAACAAGGCCTATGTTTGTATTCCATAGTCCATCCATCCAACTCCATGGCCTCTTGCTAAAGTCCAAGAGAAAAGTCATGGCATGAATAATTTCTCGGGGTTTTTTTTTTTTTGTGGAGTGTTTTTTTTTAATACAGTCTGCAACAAATTCTAGGCCTACACTACAGGAGAGGGAGAGTCCAACTGAACTTGTATAAGGGTTGGAGATTGAACCACTCGACCAGACAAGTGCACTATGCATAGGAGAGTTGTAAGAGACTCTCCCTACCAAGGTCCAATGGTTAATTTGTGGGGAATTACAACTATAAACTTGTCTCAATTAGATTTATGGCCCTGTTTGGCAGTTAAGTTTTTTGGGAATTTATATAAAACTCTACTATAGGTTACTGTAAAAGTTGTAGAAAAAACTTTTTGAAGTGAAGTTTTTATGTGTTTTGGGGGTGTTATATTAAAAACCTTGGGAGTTTTTTGAGAATTCTTGCATATAATATAGGAAACAAACAAGTTTTATACAAACTTGCTAAAAATTTGCATTAAAACTTTGGAAGTTTTTTAAGGTTCCTGTAGCAAAAGTAGGTAAAAAACTAGCAGCATACAAACCTGGCAAAAAACTCAGCTACCAAACAAGGTATGTACATGGAATTCGCCATGATAGACCTAAAAGTCCAAATATACTCAAACAATGACATGGCTTGCATATCTTGAGATGTGGAACTTAATGGATCAAGAGCAACTGTCAAGAAGAGTGTAAGGAGATGTGGAACTTAAGGGACCAAGAGCAACCGTCTAGAAGAGTGCAAGGATTTTTGAATATAGTGTAATTCAAATTGAACTATGGATAAATAACAAATACGCATACGCAATTATTTTGTATGGGACCCTCATGAGTAGTAATAGAATATTACACCATTGTTGCATGTATATGCAAGTAGTTCAAATTGGATTATAACCTATTCAAAAAATTTTACACCGTTCCAAACTGTTATCATTGACAACTGTGTGTGTTCCTAATTCGAACTAAATAGAATTGTAAGATGCTAGATATTGTGATGGGAGGACCAATCTCCATAGGAGTTGCCTTATAAGTAACTGCGGCGATGTGCCCGCATCTTTGGCTGCAGCTCCTTCACTGATCCATAATGCAACATAAGGCCACCGGTTTTTTAGAAGTTGCATTTTCGCCATTTACCAAGCCTGAATGAGCTTCTAATGCCACCAATTTCCCTGCAAATAGTAGCGCAGTATACCTACGGGTACCTTTTCATTAAGAAACGAGCCATAATTTGCAGCAATAGTAACACCATGGCTTCCATTGCGAGCAAGCGTCACTTGAGCTTTTGCGATGCTATTCTTCTGATTTTCCTCCTTGAAGAAGGCTTCAATCTTAGGACCCTCTCGGCTAACCAATTTAAGTAAGAAAGGAGACAATACAAAATTGTTATACTGATTCTGATCCCATAAATTCGTCACAAGAAAGATGCGGGAAACATGAAAACAAATCCTCAAGTAAACAAGAAGACGGGAGGGAAGAAGTACAAGGGATTATTTAGCAATCTAGTTGCCAAAATTCCTCACTAGGTAGCATGGGACTCAAAACCAGAAAATGTTTAGTGACCCTTCCAGAATGAACTCTAAATGCCACATTGATACTTTCTTAACTCTTCTCCAGCCACATTACGAATTGTAGATGTAAGAAGATAAGGCTGAAAGGTCCATAGCTGTTATAGACTGTACAGAGGAGTTCAGAATCGCAAAATATGTACCTTACATGATTTCTCAAAAGCTACTAGATGAGCAAGTGAAATCAGGCGAGATCTGAGTTTGAATCTTCATGGGAAACGCGATTGGAATAACCTTAAAATTTAATTCTCAACTCAAATGCTACAAGCACAATTTATATCCAATTTAGTTCCTAGCCTAAAGAACCACAGATAGAATAAAGAATATCTTACTAAATTTACAAGGCTAGGAAACCATTCATCATCTCACCCCTTTGGAGCAATTCATGGATTTATGCAATAAGCAAACTCGTAGCAGCGTATACAGTAGCCCCAAGCCTTCTTATCTCAATGACTGGTGCTGTATGCTCACCCTCTGCAATTGCTTTTAGTTGTTCCAAGACTTGCTTGTAGAAATTAGTTTTTCCAAGACTTTCTTGACCCGAGCAGGTTTTCTTCAGTTGTTTTCCGCGTTAATTGTGTGTACAGCACAAGTGAGGAAGTATGCTTCTGATTTTGTGTGTGCTTTCAAGGGAAAGCTAGTTCAACTATTTTTTTGTGTAATGAGCATCCATGCCAAAAGCCTACAAGTAAGCCACTTATGCATCATGGTCATCCTCGAAGCACCAAGTTCTTCAGGAAGAGGGTATTACTTACTGATGTGCAGATGAAAATGATTATAGGATATTATACAACCATTCAAGCAAATAGGCATTCACATGCACTGAATCCGGGTACTCAGAATTGCTTGATAAAAATCCATATAATTAGCCTCTTTCAAACAATCAGTCTCTCATTATCTTTAAGTAATGTTACAGATAGAACTTGATTGTTAAATTTTGGAGAAAAAAATTATGCTCAGGGCAAGCTCACGTAGCGCATTAGCTCCGAAAAAGTAGTAAACTTAACAATATACAAAAACAACCAAGTAACTTTCCCCACATTAAGATTCAACTTATGAGACTGAACTTGGAGATGGGATGCTGCGCAATTGGTCATGGTTGGTGTTATATGGCCGAGTGAATGAGAGAGCAAAGAAACCGGCACCAACAGGAACGATTGAGATGAAATATTTGGCCAAAAATTTTTTACTTGCATCACAAACAAGTTTTTCAATACACATTTTTATTTTTTCAATCAACTTTTTATTTCACATATATTATATCATAAAAAAAAGTGCTACAGTAATTATTTCTAATAAACTCCAGTCCAAACACAAGTGATTTTTGCCATTGATCTCAATCCATCTTAAAAAATTTTGAAGGAAAATTATAAATCCCTCACATTTTATGGCTCTTTTGTCCCTAAATCATAACATGGCTTGCAAAAAGTTAGTCATAACGTAGCTAGCAAAAGTTGCATGTAAACCTGTTTGGCAGCTAATGACTTGTTTGGCAGTTGAGTTTTTTGTCAAATTTATATGCTACTAATTCTTTACCTGCTTTTACTACAGGAACCTAAAAAAACTTTCAAAATTTTAATGCAAATTTTTAGCAAGTTTGTATAAAACTTGTTTGTTTCCTACATTATCTGCAAGAATTCTCAAAAAACTCCCAAAGTTTAATATAACACCCCTAAAATACATAAAAAACTTCAATTCCAAAAATTTTTTCTACAACTGATACAGTAAACTATAGTAGAGTTTTATACAAACTTAGGCCTTGTTTGGAACCTCAAGTTTTTTACAAATTTGTATAAAACTTGTTTGTTTCCTACTTTGACTACAGGAACCCTTTAAAAACTTCCAAAGTTTTAATGCAAATTTTTAGCAAGTTTGTATAAAACTTGTTTGTTTCCTACATTATCTGCATGAATACTTGAAAAACTCCCAAAGTTTTTAATATAACACCCCCAAAACACATAAAAAACTTCACTTCCAAAAATTTTTTCTATAACTTCTACAGTAAGTTATAGTAGAATTTTATACAGACACTAAAAAAACTTCACTCCCAAATTGTAGTTGGACTTGCCAGGTTTGCTCATTGGAATTATTTGGCATTTATTAGTGTGAGACCTTTTTGCTTTCTTTTCCCCAACATTTGTTCTTCTTCTTTTTTGCACAAAAAATTACAACAACATATGCATGATTAATATCATATTTAGGTTAACATTAGGATTATAGGATATATGCTATTAGTGCATGAAAGATTAATCCATAAAATAAAGTTATGTTAAGATTATATAAAATATGAATACTATACCATGTATAATAATCAAGGCCTTGTTTGGCAGGTAAATTTTTTGGAAATTTGTATAAAACTCTACTGTAGTTTACTGTATAAGTTGTAGAAAAAAATTTTGGAAGTGAAGTTTTTTAAGTGTTTTGGAGCTGTTATATTAAAAACTTTGGGAATTTTTTGAGGATTCTTGCAGATAATATAGGAAACATACAAGTTTTATACAAACTTGCTAAAAATTTGCATTAAAACTTTGGAAGTTTTTTAAGATTTCTGTAGTAAAAGTAGGTAAAAAACTAGCAGCATACAAATCTGGCAAAAAACTCAACTGCTAAACGAGGCCTTGCTTATATTAGTCAAAATAGTATGAGAGTTCACATGAGCTGGCACTCCCTTTCGAATATTAACATGTCAAGTTAGATTTCGAGTCTGTTTGATAAAATTGAAATCTAAATCCTGAAAATTAAGTGCCAAAAATATTAAGTCATTGAATTGATTAAGTTATATAAATTTGATAGCTAACTAAAGTGGCGTTTGGTAAGAGAGTTTCAGAATCAGGATTTGGAATGAATGCCATACTGATTGTTTGAACTACTACTATTGGAATGGAAATTTTAGAATCATTTCTTAAAATGAGAGGATTCCCCAAAACCCAAATAGTTGAAGGGTTCTGAGTAAAATCCAAATTTGATTCCTATCTAAATTAAAAAAAAAAAAAACACACTCTACCTTTTTATTTACACTCTTCTCCACTACCACCACCCATCACCCTCTCCTTCCTCTCCTTCCTCTTTGGCATGATCCCTCTCTCTTTCCTTCTCTCTCACTCTCTCCTCCTCTTCCTTTTCTTTCCTTCTTCTTTCCAATTTGTTCTTTTTAATTTCAAATTCAAATTCCTCCCCATCTCTCTGCCTCCTTCCTCCCTCCCTCCTTGTCATTTCTCCTTTCTTCCGTTACCTTCACCTCCTAGTCACTTCATCCTTTTAAACTCGTCCGCATTTTATTTTTCAATTCAGATTCAATTAATTTCAAGTTCCATTATAAAAGACTTTGTGCTATATGGCGTGCCCATGTCTAATATTTCAATTTCTAACTAGATAATAGATTTGGAATAAAATTGGAATTTTGTTGTATCCCATTCCGAAAGAATGAGCAAGCCAAACATCAAATATAGTAATAATACACATTCTAGGTACCTTACCAAACAGATATATTGGTATGATTGATCTCATTCCAAATCCAAGATGAATGATTCTGAATCCAAATCCAATTCCAAGGTGTGAATCAACGCCCCCCAAAATTATAATACTAAAATGAAGTGTCGCATAAATATTATGTTTCTATCTTTAAAAAAATTGCATTTATTTATATATTTGGATACAAAAATGTATGTGTGTGTGAGAGAAAATAATAAAATAATTTAGAGGTAGTTTTCAAGTGTGTGCATTTATGTGTAAGAGAATGTGTGTGCATGCTCGTGTGTCTGTGTATCAAATATAAAGAAAATAAATGTGTACCATGTGCGAAAATAGTATTAAAGTGTGTTATGTGTGTAAGAGGAATAATATTTGTAATCAATTTAGAAGATTCGATGAAATTTTTCATTAAAAATTTTGCATGCAAATTAAGCAGTACTTAATACATTAAGTGGTAAGGCATTTCTTTACCAAACATGTTGAGTTCAAAAAGTTCTATATGGATTAATTTTTAGCATTAAGTAGAGTTATCAAACAGATCTTTAGCACTGCATGCAAAATAAGTGTTTTTGTATCTTAGATTATAATAGTTTAAATTATTTAAAATATGGATAAGTATTATCATTTCGCTTAGAATGGATTCTAAAAAACCATGAAATTTTTGCTAAAGGATATATTTCTTAACATAACAAACCTAACATGAAAAGAAAATAGAAGCACAAAATTCTCCTAACACAACCCCGGAAATTTATCTTCAAAAGCCATAGAAGCTACTTCCATATCAACTTGCATTTCCCTCCTTTCACCTAGGAAATTTTCAAAGTTATCAAATCTATTACTAAAGTAAAATGACAAAAACTTTTATTCATTTTTTGCCAAGCATGTAAGAGAATATTGCATGAACTAATATATCAACGGGAGATTTCTCAACATTCATTAGAAGCAAAAGTTGATAAGCAAAAATGATAAGTGAAAATATGTAGTTAGGAAAAAAATGATAAGTAAAAATGATAACTAATTACACACACACACACATACACATTTTTATCTAATCCTAATTCTTTAGGATATATTATTCTATCTTCTACGTCTATGAGTTCTATATTTTCTGATTCTTCAGGTTCATTGTTATTACTTTTTTTATAATCTAAAATCTCATATTTGTATCCTTTTTATACACACACACACACACACGCATATATATAGATGTGTGCGGATACACATATATGTGTGTGTGTGTATGTATATACACACACACATATATATATGTATGTGTATATAGAATTACAATTGGATGCATGACAAGTAATTTGAATTTGAATTTGAATTTCTAATTTCGTATGTATTTTATAGATCTGACCTTAGTGGTAATGTTTGTGCATATAATATTAGCTCTTTAAAACAAAGAACAACTTGCCTATGACAATTGAAATACATTATAAATAATGATAAGAGTAAACATCATGAATAAAAAGTTTTGATTAACTAATTTCTTTCTCTTCACTTGGTATAGCCAAATTGTAAGAGAATTTGTGGTCAATTGCTTCATTGGGTCTATGCATTTAGCATTTAATTATTTTAGCTAGCTAATGAAAAGTAATTTCAACCCTCTAATGACTTTTATCCCTCCCTCTATTTGAGTTATTCTCATTCTAACATTATAAAGTAACTTAATTTAAGAGATCTCAAGTTTGAGACCTCACACTTATAAAAAGAAAAAATAATAATAATAAAATTTGATAGATATACATAAAGGACTTGAATATTGATATATTTAGTAATTTATAAAATGATAAATAATCAATATTCATTGAACTTATTCGTTTAACTAGTTTTTATAAGCAAATTTCTTCAATAAAGTAAATATATTAGGATTTGATATCGCAACGCAATTTATATCATACCTATTCATTAGAAACATATGTTACCCTATGCATTATATAAATACAGGTTAAAATTAGTTTGTTGTTGTTTTTGCTCCTTAAAATTTTGAATAAAGCAAACTTGCCCTTCTCAATATTTAGGGAGATAGCCAAGTGCTAAAGAGGGACAGAGATGGAGATTATTTTTCTTTCATGTGACACGAGATAAGTAGAGCCCTTACTTTCCTTAATATATATTCACACCTATATTTAGGACTTTCCATGTTTATATCAATTAGAAATAGTTCGTTTATGATTCTTTGTTTCATTTCATTTCTTGTTCTAATAAATTTTCAAATTTTATTTTAATATGATCTGGAAGAGTCCCTTGAGTAAGAATGTATGTAATTCTCTCTATTAAATGTTTAGTCATTTTTAATGCAAGAACTAGATTATGTCTTCTAAGCATGATAATATGATATTGAATATAAATTCTGAAAATATTAATATATTGAAAACTTACAAGATATTTGTAGACGAAAGTCTTCACTTGGTAGTACAAAATTACAAACTTGAAACTTCAGCACACCTTTTAAAAGTACAAAGGATAAAATATAAAAACTGGAGAACAATTTTGAACTTAAAAACTAGAGAGGATTTTTGAGAGCGGAGCAACTTCCGGTGCCTTCTATCTTGATTCTTGCCCTTTTATAGTTGAAACTCTCCTGACAATCTTCCTTGGATACTCTTGGTAGGTGGCTAATACTTGAGTACACTTTTGACTTAGTTAAATAATGTTTCATGCTTTCCTTGCTTTTGTTTGTTTGTATTATATAATGCTTTCATGCTTTCCTTGCTTTTGTCTAATCACTTTGAGTCACGAGAGTCTTGTCTGCTTTTGTCTAGTCATGAGTCACGAGAGTCTTGTCTGCTTTTGTCATGAGTCACGAGAGTCTTGTCTGCTTTTACTGGTAGTTATTGTATTGGACTGTAGATACCATAGCAATCATCTTCATTTTCTTGTGTTGAGTCTGGATTTTCTTCGTCATCAATTTGTGACAAGACTTCTAGTAGATTTTTCTTGAAATCTGCTTTGCTTGAACTTTCTGCCATCAGACATTGGAATCGATTTTTTTCTGTCAAGAATTCATGAATCTTCTCTGCTTCTTTTGGAGTCGAATTCTTTTCCATTGGAAATTTTATTTCTTTGACAGAATCCCACCACTTGACCTTGAATTGTCTAGTAAATGTATAAATTCCTTGGGAATAATTCTTGTTAAAATTCCAACAAAAAATCCATGGAATTCTATTTTTTATATAATAATGGAGTAAAACTTGCTCTTCGGTATAATCTTTAAAAATTTCTTCCTTTGAGAACGTCTTGAAATCTTCTTGAAAATTGACTGGCATTATTTCAAAGTTTCCTCCAAAATTATGCCACCAGTTGTAGAACCACATCGGAATCTCATGGGTAATTGATGGTAATAATTGAATAAACCAAGAATGAGAAAATGGTTTAAAGTAAAGGATTGCACCAACAGCTTTGATATAATCATAATAAGTATAAACAGAAGGATTAAAAGGAGTTTTGAATTGAACTTGAGTTTGATATCCAGAAACTGGCCATTCTGTAGGCTTGAGAATACGTTTGAACTTAATCTTATGATAATTGGCTTGCTCCTCAGGAACATTATCAGGAGACCATTTAGGAGGTTCTATTGAATCTGTCTCAATGAGAATTTTTTCATAAAATTTTCTTGTCTTAAAAGGGGTTTCAGAGAAATGAAATAGATTAGGATGAAAGAAGATTTGAATCAGTTCGGGGTAAGATTTATTATAAAAAGTAGGCTCTATTTCTGCAAGAATGCTTTCATCTATCTTGGAGAAATAATTTTGACAATAGGCTGATTTATTTGCCTGGATTGGCTGACTGCTTGAAGATGGAGAAGAAGAAACAGTAGGTCTTGGAATAGGTTTATTGGACATTTCTGGCCTAGGATTAATTTTTGGAATAAGAGGAGATGGTGTTTTAATAGCACCAATATAAGTAACTGGAGAAGAATTTCTTGGAATAAAAGTTTGAGTTGCTATTAAAGCTTGAGGAGAAGGAGGAGGACTAGGCATGCTTTGAATAGGTTAACTGAGGCCGAGTGGGTTTAAACTCTGGCCTATATTCTGGTCTTTTCGACATTGTCCTGCAAGAATTCTCTAGTCAAGAAATCTGGAAGTGAATTTTGCTCTCCTTTGATATATTCTATATTGAAATCAAAATTAGATAATATAGTTTGCCATCTAGCAAAAATTTGTTTTGAAACGATATTTTTCACATCCTTTTGTAAAACATCTTTTGCTGCTTTGCAATCTATTCTCAGTAGAAAACTTTTATTTATCAAATCATCTTGAAATTTTGAAATACATAAAACTATAGATAATATCTCCTTTTTTATTGTTGAATAATTCTTTTGAACTCCAATCCAAATACCAGAATGATATCGGACCAACTGCTCTTTGTATCTGGAATAATTCTTGGAGTCATGCATATGCTGATATGATGTGATATGCTTATTTTGTTTAAGAATACCTCCATATCCTAATTCAGATGCATCAGTTTCTACAGTCATAAATGCATTAGGATGAGGAATGCCTAAAAATGGTAAATTTTTAATTATCTGTTTTATTTTTTGAACAACTTTTGTATGTTCTTGAGTCCATGGTTTAGGATTTTTTCTTAACCTTGAATATAATGGTTCACATATTATTCTTAAGTCTTTTATGAAATCTGAAACATAATTAAAACATCCTAAGAATCTCTGTAATTGAGTTTTATCTTTTATTTCATCTGAAAATTTATTGGCAAATTCTAACGATCTACCTATTGGTTTAAATTGTCCTTCATTAATATCATGTCCGAGAAATCTAATTTTAGTTTGGAATAAACTCATTTTTGATTCAGATAATACCAATCCATTCTGCTTAATTATTTTATAAAAAATTTATAAATGCTTGAAATGCTTATCGATTGAATCTGAAAATATTAAAATATCATCTATATAAACTATAATGAATGTTGAATATGGATTAAAAATATCATTCATAATTTTTTGAAATTCTGATGGAGCATTCTTTAAACCAAAAGGCATAACTTTCCATTGATATTGTCCAAACGGAACATTAAAAGCTGTCTTATACCTATCTTCAATAGTAATTTGTATTTGCCAAAATCCGGATTTCATATCAAATTTTGAATAAATAATTGATCCATAAATTCTTTTTAACAAATCTCTTTTATTTGGAATAGGATATCTAATCCATAATAAAACTTTATTCAAGGATTTATAATTTATAACCAATCTAGGTGGTCCTCTTTCTATTTCAGCGCTATTATTTACATAAAAGGCCGAACAACTCCAAGGAGACTTAGATGGTTCTATTAAATCTTTTTCTAATAAAGTTTGTATTTCTTTTTTGCAATATTCTAATAGATCAGGATTCATTATTTCTTTCTGAAGATCTTGAGTAGAAATATTTATTTGTGGTTGCTTGAATCTATTATATACTTCCTTTAAGTTAAATGGTTCGATATTTTTAAAGTTTTCTTCTTTAATAACGATATCTTTTAATTTTAACAAATATTCCTTTTTAACATCATTATCATTTATTTTATCTATTAACTCTAAAAAGAATTGCTTATCATCTCTTGAAATAACATTAATACTATAATAACCACAAGCACATATTCCTACACATTCACAACTATTAGCTGAGGATTCATTATTTGATTCTTCTTGTATTTCATATATTTCATCTTCTTCTGATTCTGTTTCAGAATTACTATCTAATATATTTAGTATTTGATTCTTAATTTGATCTTCTAATTCTATGACATTTATTCTTTCTCTAACCTTACAATATCTTGCTATATGTCCTGGTTTTCCACATTTAAAGCATACTGATGTAGAGTTTTGAGATGAAACTTGAGGTATCGATTTTCCTTTTGAACTAGTTTTCTTTGAAGAATTATTCCTTGAAAAACTAACCCTTTTATTAACCGTACTGGAGCTTCTATTATTTTATTTGGTCTTGAATAATAAGAATTTGATCTACTTCTAGACATTGTCCTAAACTTAGTGGACCTTGATCTTTTGATTTTTTTAGTAGATAGATCTTCTATCTTTTCATATCCGTATTGTTGGCAAAACGATCCTAACTCTTTTCTTGCTTCAAGTCCTTCTTTTTTTAATTTTTGATTTTATTTTAAGGTCAGTGCGTGACGACCCCACCTTCCCCTAAGGCGGACCAAAGGGGTCGGCGGACTACCTGCTCAGCTCTCGCCAGGACTCACTCACTTAAACAATCAAGTACTTATCCAACTACAACTTCGAATACAATATAAAAGTACAATGCCTTACAAAATCATAACTTCAAATTACAAACCCAAAGTACAAAAACCATTCCTCCATACAGTTGAGTATCATGATACAAAATCTCTCACTACTTGCAAGTTCAAGATCTTAAACATCTTTACAAAAGCTTTCAAAACATTCAATATAAGCAACCCTAACACCATGGGTTGGCTCCTCCATTTGGACACTCATTTCCTACTAAGGAAAACAAATGGAAAGGGTGAGCTAAAAATCCCGTGAGTTCCCAAAAACATGCAAATCACTTAGCACATAAATAAATTCACTTCACAAGTATACTTGGAGTTTAAACAAATAGAAAAGTGATCAACAATACAATGTAGGATATGGGGGCTCTCAGGGGCCAAGTTCCACGAAACTTGTCCACGGACCAAGTAGTTGATACTCTGTCAACTGTCACAATTGACCATGTAGACCTTCTCTTACTCCTTACTCCTCCGCAACCCCCACCGGGCCCGTACTACAAGCACTTTTCACTTCACTTTGATTGTGTACATTGTATTCATTTCCGAGACAAGTCCGCTGCCAAGTCTCGAGTGCACATCATTTCACTTCACTTCACTTGTATATATATCACTGGTTTGATGCTCTTTTGGAGACAGGTTCAAGAACCAAATCTCGAGCATATATCACTGGTCAATAACACTGGTTTGATGCTCTTTTTCGAGACTGGTTCATAAGCCAAGTCTCGAGCATATAGCACTGGTCTGAGTCACTGGACTTTGTGACTTTTAAATAACCCTATGGCTCTTCCCTTTCTCCTCAACCTAGGCCTAGCCCCCAACTCGAGTCGAAGGGTTTACTGATAGGTCTCAGGAATTTCCTGACATTTTCAAACACATGCATTCACTATATAACACTGTAACAATCAATCACTTCACTACACTTTTACTTTCGTTCGCTACAAAACACTTTTCATAATTGTTTCGACTCTGATGATGGTAAGTGCGATAAAGTATACACTACCTCATCTGAGGGTTCAAAACCATGTTTCACTATACAATCACTACATTAATCACAATTGCAATCATATCACTTAAACACATAACAAGCATGGAAACTCACAAAAGTAATAAGGTTCGGCTTCCACGTAGGGGTCAAAATCACTTTCTTGTGCACTTCCTAAAACAATTTAAAACAATGGTTGAGATTCATTTCATCTCTCATTCACTAAAACAATTTGTTTTCACTTTTTTAGTCTCAATCAACATTTTTCCCAAAATCCCCTCGAGGAAAGATTTTCACTTCTTATGACATCGTATTTCAAATATTTCTTTGAAAATCACTTAATCAATCCGAATACAATGTTTCAAATGGATTCTTTTGGAAAATCATGTTATCAATTCAAAAGAGCACCCCACCGATATACTCACTGGCATTACAAGCACGTTCTCTTTCACAAAACATTTAAGTGAGGTTTCACACCTCAAAATCACTTTTTGCACAACACGTTCGACATTCACTTTTAGTTAAAACTTTCATATTAACATAAAACACTTCATACCACGTCATTAAATTCAAAATCTCTAGAATTTGACCAAGACATGGCAAAATCCTCAAATTCAATTAAATGGCACTTTTCATTCGAATTTCATGAAAAACTTCACTTTTCACCTTTTAAATTTCAAACATTCCCTCACACACACACACACTCACAATAAACAATATACAATTTTTTCTCAGAAGAAAACTCTTCGAGAACGTTCACAACATTTCAAAATCAAACATTAAAATTACCAAGCATGGTTTTGGCCATCACATACACTTTTCCTTCAAACTTCCTTCTTTTTTTTTTCAACAACTGAAGCCCTAATTCTAACCATATCATGTCAAATTCACAAATATCATACAAAGCCACAATTAGGTCCTCAAGTCAGCTACCTAGAGGCCACCTCAAGTCCGCTACCTAGGTTGGGATTTCAAGAGCCCAATTTCATCTTTTCAAATGAGATCATTTTACCAATATCAACCACAGATCTGAACTATTTAACACAAATAAAGCTATATCTACGAGTTTCAAGGCGTATACCTCCGGATCTAACACGATCCGACACGATCAAAGATGATCTCATGAATTTCCTCTTTCCAAGAGTGCTTCCAAGCCTAGCAAGTTTCGATCTTAGCCCCGATCTACAAGATTCGTTGAGGATTTCCGTCACCAAGCTCAAACCCAAGCTCAAGACTATCACCCCAAGCTTTTCTTTTCCTTTCTTTTTCTTCAAAAATTTCGGACCTCACTCCTCAATCTCTTTCCTTGGTTCGGCTGCCATAGAGGAAAAAGTTCAAGCCACAAAAACCTTCACAAATTCAAGGTTCTAGTTGTAGAAGAAATGGAAGATTTCAACCACAAAACTTACCTTTATTTCTTCCTCCAAAACCGGTCCAGCCCTTCACTCTCTCCTCTCTCTTTCGGCTGCAAGAAGTGAAGAAGATGATGGGCTTCAATGGTGTCTTGAAGCTTGAAAGGAACAAGGAAGAAGAAAGGAAGAAAACTAGCAACTATTTCTCTCTCTCTCTCCCTTAGAGCTCTCGACTCTCTCTCTCTCTTCACTCCAAGATGGCCAGCTGAAAATGATCTCTAAGGGTGCAAGAAAGTCAAGACTTACGGTGCCAAAAAGTGCATTTCCATGATTTAAGAAAAAAAGTGCTTTTTGGCACTTTATGTCGCGTCACACGTGACAGTCCAACTTACACTATTTTTACTCCATTCCAACACTGTCTAACCTTCATGATATTTTCATAATATCACTACATATGCTCGATTTCAAGTCCAAGTCACTATTCACACGTCGGGACAATTTTTAACGCTAATTTTGGCCAAAATCACACACCGGCAAACAATTCATATAAAATTCTCTAAATTGGAAAATAATCACTTTAAACATATATTCACTCATTTTTAAATGAATAAACACATAATAAACAATATTTGACATTTTTAAATAAAATTGGTATTTTTCGAGGCCCTCACATCCTTCCCTCCTTAAGAGAATTTTGTCCTCAAAATTCCTTACCTCGCTGGGTAAAAAGCTCTGGATATTTCCTCTTCATCTCTTCCTCTAATTCCCAAGTTGCTTCCTCAACATCATGATTCCTCCAAAGAATTTTGACCAAGGAAATCTTCTTGTTCCTCAAATCCTTCACTTCCCTATCAAGGATTCTCATAGGCTGCTCTTCATACGTTAATGCCTCGTCCATCTCAATCTCCCCTATTTGTAGCACGTGACTTGGGTCTGGATGATACTTTTTGAGTATGGACACATGAAAGACGTTGCAAATCTTAGACATGCTAGGGGGTAAATCCAACTGGTATGCCACTTTGCCAATTCTCTTGAGAATTTCAAATGGTCCCACATATCTTGGTTTCAATTTCTTCCCTTTCTTGGACACCACTCCTCCTTTCATGGGCTTAACTCTCAGGAAGACCTTATCCCCTATTTCAAATTCCAAATCTTTTCTTCGGTTATCAACATAGCTCTTTTGTCGACTTTGACCTGTTTGAAATCTCTCTCGAACTAACTTGACCTTCTCAAAAGCCTCTTCAATCCAAGGTATAGTGGTTGGATCTAGAATTTTCTTTTCTCCTACTTCGTCCCAGTGGATGGGTGATCTACATCTTCTCCCATATAGTGCTTCATATGAACCCATCTGAATTGAAGCATGATAACTGTTGTTGTAGGCAAATTCGACTAAAGGCATGTGTTGACTCCAACTTCTTCCAAAATCCAATATACATGACCTCAACATATTCTCCAAAGTCTGAATTGTCCTCTCAGACTGTCCATCCATTTGAGGATGATAGGCCGTGCTCAAATTTACCTTAGACCCTAAAGTCTCTTGCAACTTCTGCCAAAATCGAGAGACAAATCTCGGATCCCTATCGGAGACAATACTCACTAGTACACCATGTAGTCTAACAATTTTATTCAGATACAACTGAGCCAATTTATCCAAAGAACATTTCATACTCACCGATAGAAAATGAGCAGTCTTAGTAAGTCGGTCCACTACCACCCAAATTGCATCATCTCCTTTTTGGCTCCTAGACAACCCAGTCACAAAATCCATAGTAATATGATCCCATTTTCATTCAGGTATCTCCAAAGGTTGCAAAAGTCCAGAAGGCTTCTAATGCTCAGCCTTAACTTGTTGACACACGAGACAAGTCTAAACAAATTTTGCTACATCTCTTTTCAAACCATCCCACCAATACATCCTTTTTAAGTCTTGATACATTTTATTGCTCCCAGGGTGAATGGTGTACTTAGTACGGTGTGCTCTTTCCAATATTTCTCTTCTTAATCCTTCATTGTCTGGAAAAACTAAACGATCATGAAATCTTAAAACTCCCTCCGACCCTAGTTTAAAGTCCAAAATTTCTCCTTTATTCACCTTTTCAACCCATTTCTGCATCGTAGGATCTCCTTTTTGTGCCTCTTTGACACGTTCCAATAGGGAAGATTTCAACACTATATTCCCAAATATGATCTTTTGTTTTTCCAAATGAGGATTCCATTCGCCAACCTTTTCTAACATTTCCCACTCCTTAACCATCAAACTCGCTACTTGAACCTTTCAACTCAGTGCATCTGCTACTCTATTAGCCTTTCCAGGGTGACAACTTATGGTACAATCATAATTCTCAAGAAATTCCACCCACCGCCTTTGTCTCAGGTTTAGTTCCTTTTGGGAAAACAAATACTTAAGGCTCTTGTGATTAGTGAAAACCTCAAATGTCACCCCATACAAATAATGTCTCCACCTTTTCAGCGCAAAGATGACTGCGGCCAATTCTAAATCATGTGTTGGATAGTTTTGCTCATGAGGTTTTAATTTCCTAGAGGCATAGGCAATAACTCTCCCATTTTGCATCAGAACGCACCCTAAACCTTCTTTCGAGGCATCCAAGTAAACTACAAATCCATCTTTTTCATTTGGCAAGGTTAGTACAGGGGCTGTTGTCAAACGCTTCTTTAACTCTTGAAAACTAGTCTCACACTTTGGATTCCAAGCAAACTTCTCATGCTTCTTGGTCAAATCCGTTAGTGGCCCCGCAATTTTCGAGAAATCCTGAATGAATCGACGGTAATACCCCACCAATCCCAAGAAACTTCTAACCTCGGTAGGGTTTCTAGGTTGTCTCCATTGAGTCACCATCTCTACTTTTGAGGGATCCACAGCAATCCCATCCTTAGAGATTTTATACCCTAGAAAGGATATTTCCTCTAATCAAAACTCACACTTGTTGAGCTTAACATACAATTGATGTTCTCTTAAAATTTGAAACACTATCTTCAAGTGTTGAGCACGGTCCTCTCGAATATTTGAGTATACCAAAATGTCATCTATAAATACTACCACAAATTGATCCAAATAGGGTTTTAAGACCCGTTGCATCAAATCCATAAATGCCGCAGGAGCATTGGTCAACCCAAAGGGCATTACCACAAATTTAAAATGTCCGTACCTCGAGTTAAAAGCTGTTCTCGGTACATCTTCCTTTCTAATCCTCAATTGGTAGTACCCTTGCCTAAGGTCCAACTTAGAAAAGACCACTGATCCTTGTAATTGATCAAACAATTCATCAATAAGAGGTAAAGGATACTTATTCTTTATGGTCACATCATTAAGCCCTCGATAGTTTATGCACAATCTCAAACTCCCATCTTTCTTCTTGACAAATAATACAGGTGCTCCCCATGGTGAGTCACTTTCCCTAATGAAACCCCTCTCCAATAAATCTTGTAATTGAACTTTCAATTTCTTAAGCTCAGTTGGAGCCATACGGTACGGGGTTTTAGAAATTGGAGCTGTTCCTGGCAGCAGATCGATCTTAAATTCTATCATCCGCTCAGGGGGAAGATTCTTTAATTCCTCAGGAAAAATATCAGGAAAATCCTTCACAATCGGTACTTCTTCTAATTTCAGCTTATCACTTGAAGTGTTTATCAAGAAGGCCAAATACCCTTGAACCCCTTTACTTAACAATTTTCTGGCCTTAAGTCCTGAGATGAGAGCAGATGAGGCTAACCTCCCTTTTACATCTAGTTTTAAAGTAGCCTCCCCCAGAATAGCAAATTCCACAGTCTTAGCCCTACAGTCCAATTTAGCATGATAACGGGTTAAGCAATCCATTCCTATAATAACATCATACCCCTTTATATCCAAATTTATTAAATTCACCACTAGCTTTCTCTCTCCTACCCAAATATCACAATTCTTGTATACCCAACTCGTGATTAAATTTTGTTTCCCCGTGGGTGTCTTAACCTCCAAATCATAAGGTAATCTAATAGGCTTTATATCTACTCCATTCAAAAAGGAAGGATTCACAAAAGAATGTGATGCACCAGGATCAATTAGAATCTTAGCTAAGCGATGAAAGACGGGGATGATACCTTCAACCACTTCAGTAGGATCAGGGACTTGCTGTTGATCCATGGCGTATACCCTAGCTGGTACCCTTGGCCGATTCCCCGCTGCACTAGCTTGACTGGAAGTAGGTTTGCTTGCTGGCTGGGTCACACCTCCTCCTTGAGCCATTGGACATGCAGATAACTGATGCTCAGTACTTCCACACTTAAGACACGCTCCACTCTTCCTCCAACAGTCATTCTCGGTGTGATTTGGCTTCCTACAGAAGCCACAGGATACATTAGGGGTAGAATCCTGACTTCCTTGAGAAACTCCCCTTGATTGCCCTCTTCCTCTCATACTCCCTCTTGATCCAGCCCCTCTAACATATGTCCCCCTAGAATTTGACCCCCTAGATGATCCAGAGGGGGTTATCCTTCCCATTCCTCTTCCAAACTTAGGAGTTGGGGCCCCCATGTCCGTTGGGCCACGACTACTACTAGGTGCATTCCTTTTTCTTGCATTAAAGTTTCTTACTTGTGCCTTAGCCCCTTCAATCCTCTGGGCCCTTTCCACAGCCTCACTAAAACTGTTAACTTGGGCAGCCGCCAAGATTTCTTGCAACTCTACATTCAATCCCTGAACAAACCTTCTCACTCTCCTCTGTTCGATTGCCACTAATTCAGGGACAAACCTTGATAGTTTAGTGAACTGTGCTTCATACTCAGCAACACTCAACAACCCTTGCTTACACCTAATAAAGTCGTCCTCCCTTTTCTCTTGCACTATTGGAGGAAGAAATTTAGCATTGAATTCTCGAGTGAAATTTACCCAAGTTCTAGGGGTATTCTCTCTTTCCCACTTACCCCTTATCATAAGCCACCAAGAACGAGCGGCCCCCTCAAACTGAAATGTAGCAAAGGTTATTTGCCTTTCCTCAGTGTAATCCAAAACAGTGAAAATATCAGAAATCCTCTCTAACCAACTCTCAGCAACTTCAGGGTTGGGTTCACCACCGAACTTAGGTGGGTTGAACCTTTGGAACCGCTCAAGGGCCCTATCCTCACCAACTCCAAGGTTAATATGTTGTTCAAGGCCAGAGCCATGTTGGCCAGCCAAACGGTCTAGTATCTCAGTCATACGGTTCATGGCCGTAGCCATTTGCTCCACAAAGTTAATTCCATCACCTTGATTCTGGTCGGCAGCCGATTCACGGTCACCTCCAACATTTTGGAGTAGCCTAGTTCCTCGCCCCCGACCACAACCTCTCCTACCTTCCATAGTTCTTTAGAGGGCCATCAAATTATCATACACATAAGAAATGAATACACTATTAGAGAAATCACTTTGAAAGATTAACAAAGCACTTCATAATCACATTTCATTACAATAAAGTGCCAGGAGTACATCAGTTAAATATGCTTTTGTCAAAAGATACACGTTGGTATATCAAGTTCACAAGTACACTTAAACAAAAATATGGTACTTGATAAGTTAGCAAGCATGCACTTTATAAAAGTTGGGAACCCACTCTATTGGTTTACTCCCACAAAAGTCTATACAAAGTCCTAGTTCTAAACTAGGCCAATCCATCAAGTCTCGTAGGAAGAAGTCTCCGTAGAACAATCCTCAGACGGATCAGACATCAGGTACTGAGGATCTCCCTCAGCCATGGCAGCGTCTCCAACAGACTCACTCGGAGGCTCTCCTCCTAAATCAACATCAGTAAGAGGCTGATTAACCGAATCCTCCTCGACTCGGTTAGTCTCGATCACTTCTCCAATCAAGGCCTCACATCCAGCCACAATATCCTCGACCCTCTCTCGGGCCACCCTCACAATCCCAGCGGCTTGCTCATTAGCCATGCGAACCTCAGCCTTAAGTTCTCCAATCCTAGCAAGTCGAGTCTGAGCCACAGTAGTGAGCCTCTCAATCTCCCTCTGAAACTCTCGACTGATCCTAATCAGCCTCTTCCTCTCTTGGTAAACTGCTAGGACCACATGATCGGGGTAACCATGGGTCTTCCAACACCCACAAGAGCCATGGCAAGTGCGAATCCTAGGGTTGTAGGCCGCACGGGCACCCCTAGAACTCAATCTGTAAGACAAGGTAGGCTGTCGATGTCGAGATCCATTATTACCTCCAGTCTCCATGACCTACAAGAAAGAACTCTATTAGTACTCATTCTAACTTAAAGATCATTAACACTTAAACATTAACAATAACTCTCATTTAACATCTTTTCTTAACCTATAAAACTTTCAAGTAACTCACTATTTCTCTTTATACCCAGACTATTCAAACCTAGGCTCTGATACCACCTGTGACGACCCCACCTTCCTCTAAGGCGGACCAAAGGGGTCGGCGGACTGCCTGCTCAGCTCTCGCCAGGACTCACTCACTTAAACAATCACGTACTTATCCACCTACAACTTCGAATACAATATAAAAGTACAATGCCTTACAAAATTATAACTTCAAATTACAAACCCAAAGTACAAAAACCATTCCTCCATACAGTTGAGTATCATGATACAAAAGCTCTCACTACTTGCAAGTTCAAGATCTTAAACATCTTTACAAAAGTTTTCAAAACATTCAATATAAGCAACCCTAACACCATGGGTTGGCTCCTCCATTTGGACACTCATTTCCTGCTAAGGAAAACAAATGGAAAGGATGAGTTAAAAAACCCGTGAGTTCCCAAAAACATGCAAATCACTTAGCACATAAATAAATTCACTTCACAAGTACACTTGGAGTTTAAACAAATAGAAAAGCGATCAACAATACAATGTAGGATATGGGGGCTCTCAGGGGCCAAGTTCCACGAAACTTGTCCACGGACCAAGTAGTTGACACTCTGTCAACTGTCACAATTGACCATGTAGACCTTCTCTTACTCCTTACTCCTCCGTAACCCCCACCGGGCCCGTACTACAAGCACTTTTCACTTCACTTTGATTGTGTATATTGTATTCATTTCCGAGACAAGTCCGCTGCCAAGTCTCGAGTACACATCATTTCACTTCACTTCACTTGTATATATATCACTGGTTTGATGCTCTTTTGGAGACAGGTTCAAAAACCAAATCTCGAGCATATATCACTGGTCAATAACACTGGTTTGATGCTCTTTTTCGAGACTGGTCCATAAGTCAAGTCTCGAGCATATAGCACTGGTCTGAGTTACTGGGTTTTGTGACTTTTAAATAACCCTATGGCTCTTCCCTTTCTCCTCAACCTAGGCCTAACTACCTCATCTGAGGGTTCAAAACCATGTTTCACTATACAATCACTACTTTAATCACAATTGCAATCATATCACTTAAACACATAACAAGCATAGAAACTCACCGAAGTAATAAGGTTCGGCTTCCACGTAGGGGTCAAAATCACTTCCTTGTGCACTTCCTAAAACAATTTAAAACAATGGTTGAGATTCACTTCATCTCTCATTCACTAAAACAATTCGTTTTCAATTTTTTAGTTTCAATCAACATTTTTCCCAAAATCCCCTCGAGGAAAGATTTTCACTTCTTATGACATCGTATTTCAAATATCTCTTTGAAAATCACTTAATCAATCCGAATACAATGTTTCAAATGGATTCTTTTGGAAAATCACGTTATCAATTCAAAAGAGCACCCCACCGATATACTCACTGGCACTACAAGCACGTTCTCTTTCACAAAACATTTAAGTGAGGTCTCACACCTCAAAATCACTTTTTGCACAACACGTTCGACATTCACTTTTAGTTAAAACTTTCATATTAACATAAAACACTTCATACCACGCCATTAAATTCAAAATCTCTAGAATTTGACCAAGACATGGCAAAACCCTCAAATTCAATTAAACGGCACTTTTCATTCGAATTTCATGAAAAACTTCACTTTTCACCTTTTAAATTTCAAACATTCCCTCACACACACACACACTCACAATAAACAATATACAATTTTTTCTCAGAAGAAAACTCTTCGAGAACGTTCACAACATTTCAAAATCAAACATTAAAATTACCAAGCATGGTTTTGGCCATCACATACACTTTTCCTTCAAACTTCCTTCTTTTTTTTTCAACAACTGAAGCCCTAATTCTAACCATATCATGTCAAATTCACAAATATCATACAAAGCCACAATCAGGTCCTCAAGTCCGCTACCTAGAGGCCACCTCAAGTCCGCTACCTAGGTTGGGATTTCAAGAGCCCAATTTCATCTTTTCAGATGAGATCATTTTACCAATATCAACCACAGATCTGAACTATTTAACACGAATAAAGCTATATCTACGAGTTTCAAGGCGTATACCTCCGGATCTAACACGATCAGACACGATCAAAGATAATCTCGTGAATTTCCTCTTTCCAAGAGTACTTCCAAGCCTAGCAAGCTTCGATCTTAGCCCTGATCTACAAGATTCGTTGAGGATTTCCGTCACCAAGCTCAAACCCAAGCTCAAGACAATCACCCCAAGCTTTTCTTTTCCTTTCTTTTTCTTCAAAAATTTCGGACCTCACTCCTCAATCTCTCTGATAAGTCAATATTTTGCATGTTTTTAATAGGTTTAATTATGTAGCTTTTGTGTGTTTTTGTCAGTTTAATGGCTAATGAACTAGGGTTTCTATTGAAATTCTACATTTTGTGGTTTAAATAGAAAAATGCATTTTTGTGGATTAATGTGGTGAAATGTTCATGTTTTTGTAGGATTGCTTGTTCAATTATCAAATGAGATGAAAATGTGGATATTTGCCAAGAAGCTCGGAAGAAAAATTGGAAAATGCAAATTGCAATTCAATCAACGAGGAATCAAAGGGATAAAAGTCGGAGCAATTAACGCGCCAATTTCACGACAAAAAGCTCGAAAATTGCAAGTTTCAAGGAGATTCGCAAGTCAATACACGAACCAACAAGTGAAAATTTTAAATAGCTCATGCATCTCTCTCACAGAAGACAGGGGAAGCAGATCCACGATGTGATCCGCGATCCTCTGTATTGCGGATCAACCTCGCGGATCCTCAGAAAATAACGGCTGCAAGTTGCAGCCGAATTCCAGTTTTTCAACTCACTTCCAGCTCAATTTTCAGAAGAATTTCAATGAAAGCTGTGTGAAGAATCTTGTGGAATTGAAGAAACAACTCATAGCAAATCCAAAACACAATTTGCTTCAACAATTACAACTCATTGATGTTGAAATTCAATGGATTAAATGCATGAAGACAAGAAGATTCATGAAGACACTTTCCTTGACTTTTTGAAGTTTAACTTGTTTTGTATTCACATGATAAAGGCTTGGAAGTTTATGGATGAATTCATCTATAACTAGGACCTCTTGTAGCCATTTGAAAAAGATTAGAGAGAGAGAGAGGAATTAGAAGTAGAGAGGAGGCATGTAGTCTTCACTAGTTCATTAGTTTAGTAGTATAGTTATTATGTTTAGTTAAGCCTCTCAAATCCTAGAGTGAGGATGAACTTGTTGTAGTTGTGATTATGAAGTAGTTGAATTGTTTATGTCCTCCATGATTTTGTTAGTTTAAGACTTGTGCTTATGCTTTGTGGTTGATTAGCCACCAACTATAATTGATTCGATGTTGATGAGTAATGAAAAACTTGCCTTCAACAAGATCTAAGTTCTTAAACACTAACTTATATTCTCACGAAAGTAGTGACTATAGTTGGTTGGTTTTGGTTTTAAACTATAACTTCATTGAGCTTATTTATCTTGTTTCTCTCTTTTCTCTATGAAAATAGGTCAAGGAAGATTCCAAGGAGTTAAGGAATTAGCGAAAGCAATTCCGAGTGACTAGCTTATCTCAAACGAGAGCTTGCACTACACATGACCATTGACGAAAGTGATGGCATAAAAAAGGAAGTTATACCTTAGCACATCATTGGAGAAAGGACATAATAAACTTGACTAACTTCTAATCTAAACTTAACAAGGGATTCTAAAGCTCTAGGATCTTAACTCTTTACTTGCTTTCTTGTTATTTCCTTTCTACCGCCAATTGGATGTCTTCGACACCTAGCGGTCGGTTTTAATTGCTTATTCCTTTTCCTTAGGTCGGTTCACCGCCTTCTCCCTTTATATTTTACTTGTGACAGTCTAAATAATAGAGAAGTTTGAAAATCACCGGTACTTGACACTCTTCCTTGTGGGTTCGACACCTTATTTCCCTATACTCAATAAACGATCCGTATACTTGCGGTAATATAGGGTTATAAAGGTTATTTAAAATTTGAGGAGTAAAGAAAATCCCTATCACTCTCTCCTTGGTTCGGCTGCCATAGAGGAAAAAGTTCAAGCCACAAAAACCTTCACAAACTCAAGGTTCTAGTTGTAGAAGAAATGGAAGATTTCAACCACAAAACTTACCTTTCTTTCTTCCTCCAAAACCGGTCCAGCCCTTCACTCTCTCCTCTCTCTTTTGGCTGCAAGAAGTGAAGAAGATGATAGGCTTCAATGGTGTTTTGAAGCTTGAAAGGAACAAGGAAGAAGAAAGGAAGAAAACTAGCAACTATCTCTCTCTCTCTCTCTCTCCCTTAGAGCTCTCGGCTCTCTCTCTCTCTCTCTTCACTCCAAGATGGCCAGCTGAAAATGATCTCTAAGGGTGCAAGAAAGTCAAGACTTATGGTGCCAAAAAGTGCATTTCCATGATTTAAAGTGCTTTTTGGCACTTTATGTCGCGTCACACGCAACAGTCCAACTTACACTATTTTTACTCCATTCCAACACTGTCTAACCTTCATAATATTTTCATAATATCATTACATATGCTCGATTTCAAGTCCAAGTCACTATTCACGCGTCGAAACAATTTTTAACGCTAATTTTGGCCAAAACCACACACCGGCAAACAATTCATATAAAATTCTCTAAATTGGAAAATAATCACTTTAAACGTATATTCACTCATTTTTAAATGAATAAACACATAATAAACAATATTTGACATTTTTAAATAAAATTGGTATTTTTCGAGGCCCTCACACAGTGCACAAACTTAGTCCCTCAGCGTTAATATAATTTATTAAATCTCCATAAGTGAGGTTTGAATAAGGAATTTCACCATTATGAATGCTTCTAATTTTTTGTCTTACATTTTCTGCAAATAATTTTGGAAATCCTGCTAAAAATCTTTCTTTCCAATAAGAATGATTGCAATCAGTTCTTAAAAATACTTTAGTAAGAAACATATCTTTATACCATCTAAAATCATGTAATTTTGGACAAGTTAAATTAACTAAAATTTCAGAACTCCTTTCTTGTAACTTATTTGAATCTCCTATAAAATGTTTACAAATTGCAAATATTAAAGTTGGAACTGAATCAGATTCTCTAATGGTAATAGTCATTTCTTGGTCCATTTGGGTTATACTACTACTTGCATTATCTGAAATCATTTGTTTGGTTGCAGTTAATAAATAGTTTCTTTCTTCTTGACTTAAATAATTATCCTACCAATTTTTTAACATTCTTGAAAATCCTGATATAAGAAGTTGAGCACATTCTCTATCATTATGACCTTTTCCTTTAAAAGAACTAACAGCCATACTCATATTTTGAATTATTTGTAAAATTTGATGTTCAGTTAAACCATCTATATTCCATTCATATATTGATTCTCTTGAATAATAATAACTTTGATGTAAATGAGTTTCTTCAAACTGCATGTCTGGAAAAGAAGGTCTGGGATAAAAGTTTCTACCGTGATATACCCGGGGCAAAAAAGAATTGGATCGGGAAGACCTAATTTTGTTTATTATATTTTCGTCAGGTTCTTGAAATTGTTGTAATAAATCTTCATTGTCTGATTGATCTGTTTGAGAAATTACTTGAATATACTTATTTTCAAGACTTAATTTAGCTAGCTTATCTGAAATCTATTTTATAAGACTAGAATCGGTATTTTTAGTTAATTGAATATTTTTGGGTAAATCAAATGGCTGAAATATTGGTTTAGAAGACTCTACTTTTGGTGGAGTAGTCATAGATAGTATTAGCTTCATATTAGATAACTCATCCAATTGATTAGCTATTGTATTTAATGTTTGATTTGTATAATTGTTCTGTTGAAGAATTTTATTTATTTCTTTTGTAGTTATTAATTTTTCTTTAGTATTTGCTTTAAAATGTGAGGCTGTAATAGTCTGGCTTCTATGTTGAATTTTTATTTCTTCTAAAGGTGGATGGATTGAGACAATATTAGTGCCATTTGTAGTTTGCCAAGACTTTTGAAATATAGAATTAATTATATAGTTATTAAAAGAATTTTGAATATCGTTTTTAGAACAATATAATTCAAACCATTTAAAAAAATCAATATAAGCTTCTATTCTATTAAGTTCTTTGAAATATTTTTCTTTAAATTCTGTAACTTGTTCTTTTGAAAAGGATTTGAAATACCATTCTCTTTTTTCTTTATTTTCTTCTGAAGAAAATAACTTTTGAAGATAATTTTTATTTATTAAAAATTCTCTAGTTATAACATTTAATTGATTATCTACTCTTACATTCATTTGTGATTGAATAGGTGAATATTCTGATTCTTCGTCTTCTTGTTTGTATCTGGTTTTTGGAATATTTGGTCTAAAATCTACTTCTTCTAAATTTAATTTAGTATTAATTGAAGAGGTTGAAGGTCTAGAAGTTATAAATAACTTTTGTTTTGAGAATTCAATTTCTATTGTTCCATTTGGTAGTTCTATGATATTCTGTATATTACTATTTTCTCTTTTGAGTACTTTAGGAGTTATTATTTTCTATTATGATTTATTAACTTATATCATCAGTACATTTTTCAACAACTATTTATCTCATATATATTAGATTAAAAAAGTGCTATAATATTTTTTTTAAAAATTACTTCAAATAATTTAATATCCAAACACACTTACTTTTCGAACTCTACAAATAAATAACAAATAATTAGACCTAGGAAAAAAAAACAAATGATTAAATCCGAAGACCAAAGGCCAAAAAAAAAAAAAAAGAAAAAGAAGATTAAATCTATCAAAATTTAGAGAGGGTTTGCCATTTACAATTTCCCACCGTCCTGCGATTACAGGCCTTCACGTGGTACGACGTACTGGTACTACATAAATAATTTTTTGCTTTGCTTCTTCTCTTTCCCAACTCCTCTTTCTTTCTCTACGATTCTCGATTCAATCGAATCCAAAATCCGCTCAAAGTCTAGGGTTTCTAGACGCACGTAATATTCATATTTGACATTGATTTTTAGTGCCGGTTTCGGTTGGATTTTATCGTTGTGTGGAGGGAGCAGAATTATATCCGTTAGGGTTTTCGAGTTGGCACAGATCTGGGTCTCGGAAGAATTGGCGGAGTTGATTAGTGCTCCAATTTTGAAGAATTCACCATGTTTCGGCGTATGGCTGGGCTGTCTACTGCGTCTCCTGTGAGTATAAAATGTGAATTTTGGGCTTATCAATTGGTTTAGCTTGCGTTTTCTGTTGCTTTGATTTGTAGCGTTCAAGTTTTTCATTTTGAATGTGTTTAATAGCGGAAATGCTCGATTCCAAGCGTGATTATTTAGTAAGTCTGGAAAAGGATTGCACGGCTGCCTGCTGTTGTGCTAATTTGTTGGGGTTTTGAAGGAAATGGGAATTGTAGGGGATATTATCTTTGGGGATTTGTTGGTGAAATACTTGGGGAAGTTTGTAATAATGGGTGTAATTGATATGCAATGAATGCTTGATTTAGTAGCGCTTTTTAATTTGATAACGGGGGAGATCAACTGGAGGGCAATGGAACAGTGCCTCTGGTGAAGCTAATATCAGGCTACTGGTGTTGCTTTTCTATTTTTTGATAGCGAACTATTGTATCATTGTCAAGACTTGTTACTTCTGATGAAGTTGTTTAATAAGATTGAGGTAGATAATGTTTCTAATGTGAAAATTAGTCTGATTTTGTATTTTGTGGGGAAATGATATGGAAAAGAGAATTGTGTACTACAATAGTACTGAGAATTAAGATTGTCATTATTTTTGGTGTTTGACTTTTGTCAAGTGGTTGCTATGCTGTTCATTATGGATCATAAATGAGAACTTGGAATTTTTCGAAACTTATCACTTGCTGATCATAGATCAGGAAATCAGCTTCCTTGAATCAGCTTCCTTGAAACTTATAATTTGCATGTCCAAATGTTTTCAATAACATAAATGCTAGACCATGGAGATGAATCCAAATATTGCTTCATAGATGATGATTGCTAGTTGATGAAGAATCACGCCCCCGTGGCTAGAGAATAGAAACTAGGATGTGCACTTTTATAACTGTAGCCTCATCAATAGCAAGAACAAAGTACTGTCCTTTTGATTCAGGGTGTGATTCATGTATTTGCTGGGCTGAGTGCAAATGCAAAACCTGGTGCTTACCTAGTTATACTACTATGGAGACCCATTTGGCTGATGGTAGATGCTCTTAGCTTTTGTTACTTTGTGAAACTATCATTATTTTAATGCTGATCAAGAAGTGAGATATTGCAATTATTGAGCGCTCTAAATTGTAATTTAGTGTAAGAATGTAAGAGTTACTCTATGAATAAACTAAATTTCAGAAGAGTGTCAGCAAATTTAGTGAATAAAATCAATAATAGTTTCAATTGAATACACTCCAGCAATACATGTGAATAAATATCAGATAGTAAACCAAAGGTGGCTGCTGGATCTGCTGAACAGAACCAATCCTTACATCCATTTTTTTTTTAATGTTTTTGACCTTGTAAATAGCCTTGTTGCCCTGCAAATGCTTACTTGATGGCTTCAAGAAAGGTTCAAATGCCACACTTAAGCTTAGATGGGCTAGAGGTAATATTAGTCCTTCCAGGGATGGCTTTGCTATCATGTACCTTTATATTCTTTTTTACAGCATAAAGAATGCTAAATTTGGGGATTGATATGGTTGTGCATGCATTTTTCTATTCCATGCGTCTAATTTCTCTAGAGCACCTAGGACATCATTCAATCTTCCTTCTTGTCTTTGTTATAGAGCTTTTCCTGCTGACATGCTTGTTTTGTATATTCAGCTGTTTGAGGATAATAAAATTTGGAAAAGGGGCCCTAAATCATCTTTATGTTGTGCTTCTTTAGTCACGAGTACTTCAAAAGGAAAATTTCCTTGATTGGCATGATTCTTCCTTCTTCTCGATTTGAGATGGCGTGTTTGTAGTTAATTGACCTAACGATGAGTAATTATGCTGCACTACATGCTGATTCTTTGAGTTTATTTATTCTGAATGAAAACCTTTCAGGTAACTTGGATGTAAAAAGTATTAGGAAAAGCTACTCTTATTTTACAGGTTTCTCTGGTCCCTTTTTCAAATAAATACTACTTATTTTTTTCACGTTGTATTCTAACATAGAACATCAGCCTTCAAATTTTCTAATCTATATTTTCACCACAATGAGCCAAGCATTTTTGTGCTGCTGAAATCAGCAGATGTGATTTTATAAATGCAAGCTCCTAAGAAATTTGTAGTTACATGTTTGTTTGTCCTAAGAAATTTGTAGTTACATGTTTGTTTGTCCTACTGTTTTACTTCTGTTCTTGCTTTATTGTTTTCCCCTTAGTCTTCTTTGCTTGTTTGATAAGAGAAAAATGGGAGATATTGATCTAAAAGAAACTCTCTGAAATTTTTGGATTAGACATAACTAATTATGAATTTATAATTTACGTGGGTTTGAGAGTTGGAACTTTTTTCAATGGATGCTGCACTCCTGTAGCTTTTTTGTTTTTTTTTTTTAATGAAGTTAAATCTGTTCATACATAACTTGTGTAGATACGGTATAATTTTTAGTGTGATGTGTGGCTCTACCATGCAACTTTCTTGCTTTTACTGGATTGGAAACTGTAAACAGGGTCACAAAAAACAAGAAACTTTCTAATTTTTTTTTAAATCTTTATAGGTTTCTTTGGTTATTTACTGCCTTGGTTTTTATATTAAGTGGGTAATAAATGGCTGAATCATAAGCTTCGTTGGTTATTTACCACATTAGTGTTTTTATATTAAGTGGGCAATAAATGGCTGAATCGTAAGTTTTGTTGTTTATTTACCATATTGGGTCCGTTTGGATTCCTTGTTTTTGGGGTTGTTTGTGAAAAACAGCACTGTAGCATTGTAGAAGTGAAAAAATACTACTTAGATGTATTTGGATTGTTTTTTTTTTTCTATTTTTTTCTTTTCTTTTTCCTTTTCCTTTTCCTTTTCCTTTTCTTTTTCCTTTTCATTTTTCTTTCTTTTCTCTTCTTCTCCCCAAACCTACCTCACCCTTCTTCTCCTGCGGCAGAATCCTGCCATGACGGCTCTTTTTTTCCTTCTGCCCTCCTCTCCAATACCTCCCCCCCCCACCACCCCCCCCTCCCATGCCTCCTCCCCATCCCCCCACCTCCTCCCCACGCCCTCCCTCTCCTCCCCTCCCAGTCTTTCCCTCCCCTCGTCCTCCTTCCGTCTTCCCTCCCCTGGCGACCAGATCAGAATCGATCTGGTCGCTCGATCTGGGGGGGGAGAAGAGGAGGGAGGGAGGAGGGAGGAGGGGAGGGGAGGAGGAAGGTGGGAGGGAGGGCAGAAGTTAAAAAAAAAAGTTCCGGCTGCGGTGCCAGAGAAGAAGGGTGAAGAGAAGAAAAAAGAAATAGGAAAATTATTATGGTTGTTTTTACTGTAGCATTTGGAGTGTGAAAAACAGTTTATCAAAAACAGGGGCTAAAAATAGCAATCCAAACGTTTAGTTTTTCCTTTAGTTGAACACTTTTTCTCTATGCTCCTGTTTAGTTATGCTTTCTCATCATTTGTTTTCTCTGTTCTTTTGTAGATATAACAGATTGAGGACTAGGAAATTAGCAGATGAATTCTCCTTTCAGAAGGTGAAACTTATCTCCACATTTTTTTCCCATCTGGTTCTTTCATATTTTTCCTTTTTTCTTTTTACTTTTAACTATCTTACTGGTCTAATAAGACAAGAATGTCAGATATTGCCATATAAGAAATTTTTTGATATTTATGAAGTTGATGTGGCTAATTTGAAATTCTTAATGGGGGTTTCAAATTGGAAAGATTATTGATTAGATTTGCATCAGTTTTAATCTGATTTATGACTTACTGTTTTATGCACACTGGTTGTGCTTAGTGATTTTGTCAAATTGAGTTTTGGATTATGGTCAATTACTTGTGGTTCAGTTTGTTAGAAACTAGTTCTGAATTTTTCAAATGGAATGGAGAATTGCTACTTGCATTCCAGAATCATTAAAAAGTTAAATTTTGGACATTTGATTGAACAGAGATTCATGGTCTAATGGAATAAAACGTGAATTCTTTCCATGTTGAGGTTTTTGATTGTCTTTGGCTTTTCAGGTTTAAAAATGAAATGGTTTCTGGATAGAAGAAGCTGAGATAGTAGTTTCTTCTAGCTATATTTTTTTTCCCTTTTCATATCACTTTTGTTGTATATTTCTTCTTGTAATCTTATCACTAACTTTTCTTGATTTCTTTCTTGCACAAGAATTATTTTAGGAAATTTCTTTTTGTTTTTTGTCAATCTTTCTTGAGATGAACTATTAAACAAAAGGTCACCTTAGTGAGATTGTTAACAAACTTTGTAAGTGGAGTTGGCTTTATTAGTTTTGCTTGATATGATCTCATCGTGATTTCCTTGTGTAGCTTTTTTTTGCTATTAGAGTAAGTATTTTGAGTCTAAATTATTTCTCAAAAAAGTTGAATTGGATTTTATCAATGAACTTCTCCACTACAAGGAATTTTGACTATGTAGTGAACCAAATTATAGTCAATGGATGCTGGCTTGTGCTTATGATTCAAAAATATTGTCATCCTCAAATTTAATGTGCATAAATAGACAGGCGGCAACTAATTTTTTCCTTCAAATCTGATTGATCAAGAGCCTAGATATTGGAGTTCTGAAAGCTGGAGTTCCTATCTTTATACCTTGTTCTTTCCTTCATTGTAATATTTTTAGCAAGTTGCTCATCATGTACCCTAACAACAGTGATTATAAAAAATTGCATTTTCTTCCACTTTTTTAGGATTATTTCATGCAATGATGATCGTCCAATTCAATGAAGCTAAAGTCTACCCAAAAAAAAAAAAAACATTTTTATCAGCTCCTAGATTACATCTATCTTTTTTATTGATTCTGTTTTCATTGTATGCAAAAACATGAAACATCTTAATGGTTTCAGTTGCCTATTCTTTATCTTACCCCACAAAAAATAAAGGTCTATTATATTGTCTTGTATTTCCTTGACAAATTACTTCTTTTCACTGCTTAATAAAATTACAAGAAACAAAATTGTAAAGATTTAGATGCACCTTTGTGTAACTTTTCATACTTAATATTTGAATTTGAACAACTGGGCATTTTTGGGCAAGTCTAAAAATTACACCACGCATCGCGGGGTGTTCTCCTCCTAGTGGAGTTAGTAAAATGTCACTGGCAAGGGAGGAATTGTAATGTGGTCAAACTAAAGGGAGTGTTTGGTAATATGGACAAACCTCAAGGGAGGTAATTGTTATTAAACCCTACAATTCTTCCACCGGCCTTCACTAATGACATCCTTACTGTAGTACAGCATACTAATTCTACGTCAAGGTTTTCTAGTTTTTCTTCCCCTCTCCTCTCCTCTCTCTCTCTCTCTCTCTCTATTCAATCGAATCCAAAATCGGCCAAAAATCTATAAGGGTTTTTTGACGCATGTAATATTCATATTTGGCATTGATTTTTTATTGCCTGTTTTGGTTGGATTTTATTTCATATTTGGCACTGATTTTTTATTGCCGGTTTCAGTTGGATTTTATCATTGTGAAGAGGGAGCAAAACTATATCCCTTAGGGTTTTGGCCGAGTTGGCGCAGATCTGAGTCTCCAAGTATTGGCTGAGTTGATTATTGCTTGAACTTTGAAGAATTCCCCACGTTGTGGCCTATGGATGGGCTGTCTACTGCGTCTTCTGTGAGTAAACTTGGCATAAATCGGGATTTTTCGGCTTATCAATCGGTTTAATTTGCGTTTTTCTGTTGCTTTTGATTTGTAGCGTTCAAGTTTTTGAATGCCAATATGTGTAGTAGTGGAAATCCTCAAAATTTGAGCTTGATTATCTAGCAATTTTGAAAATGGATTATACGGTTGCTAGGTGCTGTGCTAATTTCTTCTTTTCTTGGTTTTGGGGAGCAGGGGGTGTTTAAAGGAAATGGTAACTATGCGGGATTTTTTTTTTCTGGATTTGTTGGTAAAATTTACCTCAGGGAAGTTTGTGATAATGCGTCTGATTGATATGCAATGAATGCGTTTAATGTTTATGAAATTCTGCAATATTTCTGAATTTCTGCCCAGGAGCAAAAAATTTTCCATTCAAATCACTGTGTTAAAAAGTGATGTCCCCGTAAATGGCGCAGACTAACGGCATCAGCAGGAGGAGGAAGCCCAACTTACTTATAACCGGAACCCCAGGAACGGGGAAGACGACAACGGCTTCGGCACTGGCAGAGGCCACTCAGCTCCGACACATCAACATCGGCGACCTGGTTAAGGAGAAGAACTTGCACGACGGTTGGGATGACCAGTTCGAGTGCTACATCATCAACGAAGACCTAGTATTTGCTTTCCTACCCTTCTCTGCCTCAATCATAAACCCCTAAACCCTACTACTTCAGTATTTGGTTACCTCTTTGTTTATTCATTCTTAGTTTCATTAAATTTTTGTTTGTGAATGTCATAAAGTACTGTAAATGAATAAGAAGCACATGAGGTATGATGTAGATTCTCAATTCGTTGACAAATAATGATCTTTCTTAAATCTGTTTTAATTTAAACTCTTTCCCTGACTAATTATTAAAGAATCTGAATTTGTGCCTAGGTGCATAGTAGGTGAATTGACAAGTTAAATGCAAAACAGCTGCTTTTACTTTTCTTTTTTAATTTATGTCTAGTGGGCAATGATGTTGGACATCTTGAAGTTATTTCTAGCCAGTGATGAAAGTAGAGCAGTTTAGCAGAGCTGGAAAATGTTAGTTATTGGGATCTATTTATTTGGGTAAATGTCATGTTTGATTTGGGTGTATGGATTTTCAAAATAGGTCTGTGATGAACTTGAAGATATGATGGAAGAAGGGGGTAACATTGTGGATCACCATGGCTGCGATTTTTTCCCAGAACGATGGTTCGATAGGGTTGTGGTGCTTCAAACTGAGAATTCTTTGTTGTATGATCGATTAGCTAGGAGGTAAATACTTCATTCTCTTTACTTATTTATGCCAAAGATCCTCTTTCAGCCTTTATAATTTTGTCTTGCTCATTCATTTTAGTATTGCTAGCATTTGACTACTTTGGTTGTTTGTTGCAGGGGTTACACAGGTTTAAAGCTTTCGAACAATATTGAATGTGAAATCTTTCAGGTGTTACTGGAGGAAGCAAAAGAGAGTTATCGTGAAGAAATTGTTGTCACTTTGAGAAGTGATTCAATAGATGACATAAACAATAATGTATCAACTTTATCTAATTGGGTGAGGAGTTGGAACATGTCCTGACCAGATCCTATTGGCCGTTATTGCGTCACTTTATTGTATTGCATATTATTATACTTCTGTTTTGAAATCTTAATCAGTCGACTCGATGTTTTAGTATTTGTTCCTCTTATCTTTTGGAGGTTCCAGTGATTGCTCGCAATTTTTGTAATTACAGTCTTGTAATTTGGCAATGTCTGATAAAAGAATGGTGATGATGTGTTGAACTGGTGGCCACTATCTAGCTCTGTACGAGTTGACAGTAGTAGGCTCGGAACCTTTCGTTGTTGCATGTTACCATTCTTGAATTTGTGTACCATGTAATCTCTTCAGCTGCACCAAAAAAAAAAAAAAAAAAAATGGAGGAGAGGAGCAAAGCATTGCGAATCAAAATGCCATGACAAGTCCATAGATTGTGTTTGTATTCCATAGTCCATCCATCCAACTCCATGGCCTCTTTCTCAAGTCCAAGAGAAAAGTAGAAAGGATCTAAAATAGGTTTTTCCCCATTTGTAGAGTCATGGCATGAATAATTTTTGGGGATTTTTTTTTTTCATGGAGTGTGTTTTTTTTTTTTTTTTTTTAATACGATCTGCAAGACTGCAACAAACTCTAGGCCTACACCATAGGAGAGGTAGAGTCCAATTGAACTTGTATAGGGATTAGGGATTGAATCACTTGACCAGACAAGTGCACTATGCATGAGAGTTGTAAGAAACTCTCCCTACCAAAGTCCAATGGTTAATTTGTGGGGAATTACAATTATAAAATTGTCTCAATTCAGTTTATGATATGTACATGGAATTCACCATGAAAGACCTAAAAGTCCAAATGTACTCAAACAACGACATGGCCTGCATATCTTGAGATGTGGAACTTAATGGATCAAGAGCAACCGTTGAGAAGAGTGCAAGGAAATGTGGAACTTAATGGACCAAGAGCAACCGTCTAGAAGAGTGTAAGAATTTTTGAATAGATTGTAATTCAAATTGAACTATAGTTATATAACAGATACGCATACGCAATTATTTTGTATGGGACCCTCATGAGTAGTAATAGAATATTACACTATTGTTGCATGTACGTGCAAGCAGTTCAACTTGGATTATAACCTATTCAAAAATTTTTACACCGTTCCGAACTGTTATCATTGACAACTGTGTGCTCCTAATTCGAACTAAATAGAATTGTAAGATGCCAGTTATTGTGATGGGAGGACCAATCTCCATAAGAGTTGCCTTATAAGTAACTGCGGCGATGTGTCGGCATCTTTGGATGCAGCTCCTTCACTGATCCATAATGCAACATAAGGCCACCGGTTTTTTAGAAGTTGCCTTTTCGCCATTTACTAGGCCTGAATGAGCTTCTAATGCTGCCAATTTCCCTGCAAATAGTAGCGCAGTATACCCATGGGTACCTTTTCATTAAGAAACAAGCCATAATTTGCAGCAATAGTAACACCATGGCTTCCATTGCGAGCAAGCGTCACTTGAGCTTTTGTGATGCTATTCTTTTGATTTTTCTCCTTGAAGAAGGCTTCAATCTTAGGACCCTCTCGGCTAACCAATTTAAGTAAGAAAGGAAACAATACAAAATTGTTATACTGATTCTGATCCCATAAATTCGTCATAAGAAAGACGCAGGAAACATGAAAACAAATCATTGAGTAAACAAGAAGACGGGAGGGAAGAAGTACAAGGGATTATTTAGCAATCTAGTTGCCAAAATTCCTCACTAGGTAGCATGGGACTCAAAACCAGAAAATGTTCAGTGACCCTTCCAGAATGAAACTCTAAATGCCACATTGATACTTTCTTAACTCTTCTCTAACCACACTACGAATTATAGATGTAAGAAGATAAGGCTAAAAGGTCCATAGCTATTATAGACTGTACAGAGGACTTCAGAATCGCAAAATACGTACCCCACATGATTCCTCAAAAGCTACTAGATGAGCAAGTGAAATCAGGCGAGATCTGAGTTTGAATCTTCATGGGAAACGTGATTGGAATAACCTTAAAATTTAATTCTCGACTCAAATGCTACAAGCACAATTTATATCCAATTTAGTTCCTAGCCTAAAGAACCACAGATAGAATGAAGAATATCTTACGAAATTTACAAGGCTAGGCAGAAGAAACCATTCATTAACTCACCCCTTTGGAGCTCAGCTTATACAATAGCCCCAAGCCTTCTTATCTCAATGACTGGTGCTGTATGCTCACCCTCTGCAATTGCTTTTAGTTGTTCCAAGACTTGCTTGTAGAAATTAGTTTTTCCAAGACTTTCTTGACCCGAGCAGATTTTCTTCAGTTGTTTTCCGCGTTAATTGTATGTACAGCACAAGTGAGGAAGTACGCTTCTGATTTTGTGTGCGCTTTCAAGGGAAAGCTAGTTCAACTATGTAACGAGCATCCATGGCAAAAGCCTACAAATAAGCCACTTATGCATCATGGTCATCCTTGAAGCACCAAGTTCTTCAGGAAGAGGGTATTGCTTACTGATGTGCAGATGAAAATGATTACAGGATATTATACAACCATTCAAGCAAATAGCCATTCACATGCACTGAATGTGGGTACTCAGAATTGCTTGATAAAAATCCATATAATTACCCTCTTTCAAACAATCAGTCTCTCATTATCTTTAAGCAATGTTACAGATAGAACTTGATCGTTAAATTTTGGAGAAAAAAATTATGCTCAAGGCAAGCTCACACAACGCGTTAGCTCCAAAAAAGTAGTAAACTTAACAATAGACAAAAACAACCAAGTAACTTTCCCCACATTAAGATTCAACTTATGAGACTAAACTTGGAGAAGGGATGCTGTGCAATTGGTCATGGTTGGTGTTACATGGTCGAGTGAATGAGAAAGCGAGAAACCGGCACCAACAGGAATTGTTGGGATGAAATATTTGGCCAAAAATTTTTTACTTGCATCACAAACACATTTTTCAATACACATTTTTATTTTTTCAATCAACTTTTTATTTCACATATATTACATCATAAAAAAAGTGCTACAGTAATTATTTCAAATAAACTCCAGTCCAAACACAAGTGATTTTTGCCATTGATCTCAATCCATCTTCAAGAATTCTGGAGGAAAATTATAAATCCCTCACATTTTATGGCTCTTTTATCCCTAAATCATAACTTGGCTTGCAAAAAGTTAGTCATAACGTAGCTAGCAAAAGTTGCATGTAAACTTGTTTGGCAGCTAAGTTTTTTGGGAGTTTGTATAAAACTCTACTGTAGTTTACTATAGAAGTTGTAGAAAAAATTTTTGGAAGTGAAGTTTTTTATGTATTTTGGGATGTTATATTAAACTTTGGGCGTTTTTTGAAAATTCTTGTAGATAATGTAGGAAGCAAACAAGTTTTATACAAACTTGCTAAAAATTTGCATTAAAATTTTGAAAGTTTTTTAAGGTTCCTGTCGCAAAAATAAGTAAGGAACTAGTAGCATACAAGTTTGGCAAAAACCTCAACTACCAAACAAGTCATATTCAAAATTTAAAGGAGCAAAATCAACGACAAACTAATTTTAACCCGTATTTATATAATGCATAGGGTAACATATGTTTCTAATGAATAGGTGTGATAGAAATTGCATTGCGATAACATATTTACTTTATTGAAGAAATTTGCTTATAAAAACTAGTTAAACGAATAAGTTCAATGAATATTGATTATTTATCATTTTATAAATTACTACATCTATCAATATTCAAGTCCTTTATGTATATCTATCAAATTTTTTATTATTATTTTTTCTTTTGTTAAGTTACTTTATAATGTTAGAATGAGAATAACTCAAATAGAGGGAGGGATAAAAGTCATTAGAGGGTTGAAATTGCTTTTCATTAGTTAGATAAAATAATTAAATGCTAAATGCATAGACCCAATGAAGCAATTGACCACAAATTCTCTTACAATTTAGCTATACCACATGAAGAGAAAGAAATTAGTTAATAAAAACTTTTTATTCATGATGTTTACTCTTATCTTTATTTATAATGTATTTCAATTGTCGTAGGCAAGTTGTTCTTTGTTTTAAAGACCTAGTATTATATGCACAAACATTACCACTAAGGTCAGATATATAAAATACATACAAAATTTGAATTTTAAATTCAAATTCAAATTACTTATCATGCATCCAATTGTAATTCTACACACACACACACACACACACATATGCGTATATACACACATCTATATACATGTGTGTATGTGTGTAAAATCAAATATAAGATTTTAAATTATTAAAAAAGTAATAACAATGAACCTGAAGAATCAAAAAATATAGAACTCATAGACGTTGAAGATAGAATAATATATTCTAAAGAATTAGGATTAGATAAAAATGTGTGTGTGTGTGTGTAATTAGTTATCATTTTTACTTGTCATTTTTTTCCTAACTACATATTTTCACTTATCATTTTTGCTTGTCAACTTTTACTTCTAATGAATGTTGAGAAATCTCCCGTTGATATATTAGTTCATGCAATATTCTCTTACATGCTTGGCAAAAACTAAATAAAAGTTTTTGTCATTTTACTTTAGTACAAGATTTGATAACTTTGAATATTTCCTAGGTGAAAGGAGGGAAAGGCAAGTTGATATGGAACTAGCTTCTATGACTTTTGAAGATAAACTTCCGGGGTTGTGTTAGGAGAATTTTATGCTTCTATTTTCTTTTCGTGTTAGATTTGTTATGTTAAGAAATATATCCTTTAGCAAAAAATTTCATGGCTTTTTAGAATTCATTCTAAGACAAATGATAATACTTATCCATATTTTAAATAATTTAAACTATTATAATCTAAGATACAAAAACACTTATTTTACATGCAGCACTAAAGATCTGATTGATAACTCTACTTAATGCTAAAAATTAATCCATATAGAACTTTTTGAATTCAACATGTTTGATAGCAGAAATGCCTTACCACTTGATGTATTAAGTATTGCTTAATTTGCATGCAAAATTTTTAGTGAAAAATTTCACCGAATCTTCTAAATTGATTACAAATATTATTCCTCTTACACATATGACACACTTTAATACTATTTTCGCACATGGTACACATTTATTTTCTTTATATTTGACACACACAAATACATAAGCATGCAGACACATTCTCTTACACATAAATGCACACACTTGAACACTACCTCTAAATTATTTTATTATTTTCTCTCACACACACATACATTTTTGTATCCAAATATATAAATAAATGCAATTTTTTTAAAGATAGAGACATAATATTTGTGTGACATTTCATTTCAGTATTATAATTTAGGGGGCGTTTGATTCGCACCTTAGAATTGGATTTGGATTCAAAATCATTCATCTTGGATTTGGAATGAGATCAATCATTCCAATATATCTGTTTGGTACGGTACCTAGAATGTGTATTTGTGGCGGCCCCACTTTCCCCAAAGGCGAACCAGAGGGGTCAGCGGACTGCCTGCCCGGCTCTCGCTGGGACTCAATCGGTCACTTAACAAGTCACACAAGTAATTACCACAAAATAACTGGTAATTCATGCTTCGAAAAAATTCAAACTTATACATATTCATTTTACAATCCAAAACTAAGTTCAAACCTAGAACTTATACAACAATTTACATCAAAAGTACCTAGTATCAAAAGTCCGGTGGATAGAGGTTTGTCCGCTAAGTTGATCACTGTCAAACTTCAACCTGGGAGGGGAAACAGTTAAAGGGCTAAGCCTAATGCTTAGTGAGTGTCCCGGTACAGTAAGTAAACATGTAGTGAGTCCCAGAGTGGGCATGTAATATTCAACATGTAATATTTCCAGAATGGGCAGGTAAACAGTCAATCATGTATTCCCGTTATAACGGATCATGTATCAGTATCATGTAAGCCCGATGTAACGGGGTCATGTATTCCACTAGTTGTGGACAAGTAAACAGTAGCACTTTCAGTAAAAGGATACAGTTCGGTACAATTGTCGATGTAGCTTTCAGTCTTCCGATCTTCGATCCTCCTTTCACCGACTCTCAGGCCCGAGTCTCCCAAAACATTCAAACAGGAGGTGGTAATACTCATGAGTAAACCTTAAACAGGTACCCAATGTTCGTTAACTTGCCCGACCTAGCCCGATACCGGCTTAGGGTCAAGCTACGTCACCAATGGGGTTGGGATCCCGGAACAGGAGTTTGCCAATTGTGGTAAAGTACACAATGGCGCAAGCAGGCATGCACAAGTACTTTTCAGGTTTAGGCAAAGTGCGATAAAGTACATACTTGCCTTTTTCACGTAATTGACAATTTGCATGTACACAAGTAAATAGGTAGCACGTTGAGAATTTAAACAACAGGTAAACAATGAAACAAGTAGGGTCCCTCACCTGTAGTAGGATAAGTCTGGGACGATGATCCGGAAGGTCCTCCGAGTGCTTGGTCGGGTCCTGTGAGCAATTAGGTATCAACTACTATTTTAGGAAATTTTTTATTTAACTAACAAGTTGACTAGTTAACAATATAGATTACAGTATGAATTAGGTTCGAGTTATTGGTCGGGACTTGGCTCGAGGTTCGGGTCGGTGTCGGGACAGTATAAGGTCGTGGGTAATGGTGTTGTTCGGTTTTGATCCTAGTTGGTATGTGTCGGACATGATTGGGAGTGGAGATAGGTATTGGTTGACTAGTTCAAGTGCAATCGGCAAGTTCGGGCACGAGTTGGTAGGTTTGGTACACGATCGGCAATAGTTGGCACGGATGGGTAGGTTCTGGGTACGACCGGCAGTTATCGACACCGGTCGGGGCTCGTCGGGGCATGTCGGTACGCGTTGGTGTGAGTCGGGGCCGGTCGGGTGTGGTCGGCACATGTTGGGGCCGGTCGGGTGTGGTCGGCACACGTCGGGGCCGGTCGGGTATGATTGGTGCAAGTCGGTACAAGTTGTCTATAGTTTCGTGCGACTTGAGGAAGGTTGGCAAGGGTCGGCCCAAGTCGGCACCAGTCGATGCTGATCGGGCATGTTGGGTGTTGGTGTGTGTCGGGTGCTTGAGCATGGGTAGGAATGGTTGGCTATGGGTGGTCGGTGACTGGGGTCGGCGGACACGGCTTCTGGCTGGGCGTCGGTGCCGTGCCTTACCGGCACTGGTCGGGTGGCCATTCCGCACGTTAGGTGCGGGTATGGTCGACTTGGTGGTTGAGTATTGGTCGGGTGCCGGGATGGTTGGCACGTCGGGTTTAGGTTCAGGCTTCCGTTGTGGTTGCCGTTTTTGGTTGATACTTAGGGATGGCAAGTGAAAACCTCTCCGGGTGCATGATACGTCTATAGACCTGGATGGTCGGGGCCGACGGAGTCGACACTAGGTTCTTGGTCTGTTAACGAGTGCACACAGGTTTGGCATGTCGGCTAACTGGTTGGGGCATACGGGTCGGCGAAAGGCCGGGGCATGTCGGCTAGGGTCTGGGCAATCCGTCAAGGGTTTGGCAAGCTAAGGTTAGGCAATCCGCTAACGGGTCGGCACGATGGCTCGACCGTCAACGAATCGCACCAGAGCTCGGCAGTCGGCCTAGCAGATCGCACGATGACTGGTCGTTTCCGCTAACGGTCATAGGTAGGTTAGGCATTTCAGCTAACGGGCGCGCACAGGACGGCACACCCGCTAACCAGTCGGGCACGGGACGAGCACCTCCGCTAACGGACGCGCACGGGACGGCACATCCGCTAACGGACGCGCACATGGGCTGCAACGGGTGCTTGCCGGCAGTGTCAATCCGTTAACGGACGTGCATGACAGTCGGCCACCCATCACAGTTTACGTTTCAGGCCATATCTCACATTTCACTCGTGCGTTTTTGGTCCATTTTATACCGTTGGAAATGGCATTCAGAGCATTACAACTTCTCAGAAGGGACTAAGTTCAAATTCAGGCTGTAACCAACTCAAATTCTGGCTTAAACATCCAGCAGGTGCAAATTTCAGGTTTATCAGTCACGGAAGAACAGTAAACTTCAACAGGTTGCTGGGAACTGTACAATTAAAATCTAAGGGTGTGCAACCTACCATTAGAAAGATCTTGGAATCTAGTTTCTAGCACCACTGACGGAACTCAATTCCGACATTTCTACAGTGAGTTATGGTCGTTTTCCTACAACTGGTTTCAGTGGACTGATAACATCCGAAAATACAAGTTCTCGATTCAAACGTGGATGGTTCTTGCTCTAGGGTCTTTGGTTTTGTTTAAAACTCCTAATCAGCAATCCCAACACATAGTTTAACATACATAGCAAGCTTACAATCAAATTTTCAGCAAGAATTAACCAAAACAAGGTCATACAAAGCATAGTATGAAAGGTGGAAATTTCATCGGGCATGTGGTCTTCACTTTAAGAAAATTTCAGCATATGAACATAGTTCTATCTAGCATGCTACACGAATTTGAAGCTATAATCTGAGTAAAGTTTCAGCCATAAGTTACCTCAAACAAGCTAGAAAAACGCAGCAAGGATCAAGCAAGAACACGTGGGACTTCAAGCAAGGAATTCGTCAATCTCAAGCTTGGTTGTTCCTAGTTGCTATGGCTGATTTGAGCTAGTTTTTGAAGCTATTTTGTGGCTGTTTTTCAGCAGCATTTCGTCCAAACAAGGGCTGAAAATGTCTGCAATTTTGGCTGGTATTTATAAGGAAAGAAGCAGGCACGACAAAGCTCCAAAACAAGCACGACGAGGCTCAAGCTGCTGTGTCATGCTTCTTGGATAAAATATCTTGGACTTGTTTGTTATTTCTTGTGGCTGCAATTTCGTCCAAGCATGGAGAAGGAAAGACAATATTTTTACTACTTTTAGAAAAGGGCTTGGTTGCAAAAATTTATTTATTTTCGGGTCCTTGAAGTTTAGGTGCTCTTACAACTTGCTCCCCACTTGTTTTCTTGTACTTTTTGAAAGACGTTTAGTAATCTTTTTAGCACCATAAATAGGTGCGACAAGTGTGTAAAATTTTGACAAGAATCCACATTCTCAAGTGAGAAATGAACACGGTCGAAACAAGGCAAAACGGTCATTTATTCACATATAACATGTACATGTACATCGACCAGTGAGGTGTGGGCTACACAGGCTTTCACAGTATTATTACTATATTTGATGTTTGGCTTGCTCATTTTTTCGAAATGGGATACAACAAAATTTCAATTTAATTCCAAATCTATTATCTAGTTAGAAATTGAAATATTAGACATGGACACGCCATATAGCATAAAGTCTTTTATATTGGAACTTGAAATTAATTGAATCTGAATTGAAAAATAAAATGCGGACGAGTTTAAAAGGATGAAGTGACTAGGAGGTGAGGTGAAGGTAACGGGAAGAAATTAAGAAGCGGGAGAAATGACAAGGAGGGAGGGGATGTGGGAGGTAGGAAGGGGAGGCGAGAGAGATGGGGAGGGGGAGAATGAATTTGAACTTGAAATTAAAAATGAGAAGAGGTGACAGGGAGGGAGAGGGTGGGGAAGGCTGGAAAAGGAGGGAGAAGGGGGAAGGGGAAGAGGAGAAGAAAAGGAAGGATAGGGGAAGCAGACAAACAAGGGAAAGAGAAAAGGGGAAGAGGAGGAGAGAGTGAGAAAGAAGGAAAGAGAGAGGGATCATGCCAAAGAGGAAGGAGAGGAAGGAGAGGGTGATGGGTGGTGGTAGTGGAGAAGAGTATAAATAAAAAAGGTAGAGTGTGTTTTTTTTTTTTTTAATTTAGATAGGAATCAAATTTGGATTTTGCTCAAAACCCTTCAACTATTTGGGTTTTGGGGAATCCTCTTATTTTAAGAAATGATTCTAAAATTTCCATTCCAATAGTGTACTTCAAACAATCAATATGGCGTTCATTCCAAATCTTCATTCCGAAACCCTCTTACCGAACGCCACTTCAGTTAGTTATCAAATTTATATAACTTAATATTTTCAATACTTAATTTTTAGGATTCAGATTTCGGTTTTTTCAAATAGACCCGAAATCTAACTTGACATATTAATATCCGAAAGGGAGTGCCATCTCATGTGAACTCTCATACTATTTTGACTAATCTAATTTGATTATTATACATGGTATAGTATTCATATTTTATATAATCTTAACATAACTTTATTTTATGGATTAATCTTCCATGCAATAATAGCATATATCCTATAATTCTAATGTTAACCTGAATATGATATTAATCATGCATATGTAGTCGTAACTTTTTGTGAAAAAAAGAAGAAGAAGAACAAATGTTCGGGAAAAGAAGGCAAAAAGGTCTCACACTGATAAATGCCAAATAATTCCAATGAGCAATCCTGGCAAGTCCAACTACAAAACAGTGTTGTAAAGCAAACTTGCCCTTCTCAATATCTAGGGAGATAGCCAAGTGCTAAAGAGGGACAGAGATGGAGATTAATTTTCTCTCATGTGAGAAGAGATAAGTAGAGCCCCTACTTTCCTTGTTATATAGTTACACCAATATTTAGGACCTTCCATGTTTATATCAAGTAGAAATATGGGGTTTATTTGGATGGTAAATTATTTATAATGATTTATTTGCTTATATCATCATTACATTTTTCAATAACTATTTTATCTCATATACATGAAATAAAAAAAGTGTTATAATATTTTGTAAAAAAATTATTTTAAATAATTTAATATCCATACTTACCTTTTGAACTCTACAAATAAATAACAAATAATTAGACCTAGGGAAAAAAAACAAATGATTAAATCTACGAAGACCACAGGCCAAAAAAAAAAAAAAAAAAAAGATTAAATCTATCAAAAGTTAGAGAGGGTTTTCCTAAAATTCGTTTCCATTTACAATTTCCCACCGTCCTGCGATTACAGGCCTTTACTTAGTACGACGTACTACTTCGACATAAATAATTTTTTGCTTTGCTTCTTCTCTTCCCCAACTCCTCTTTCTCTCTCTACGATTCTCGATTCAATCGAATCCAAAATCCGCTCAAAGTCTAGGGTTTCTAGACGCACGTAATATTCATATTTGACATTGATTTTTAGTGCCGGTTTCGGTTGGATTTTATTGTTGTGTGGAGGGAGCAGAATTATATCCGTTAGGGTTTTCGAGTTGGCACAGATCTGGGTCTCGGAAGAATTGGCGGAGTTGATTAGTGCTCCAATTTTGAAGAATTCACCATGTTTTGGCGTATGGCTGGGCTGTCTACTGCGTCTCCTGTGAGTATAAAACGTGAATTTTGGGCTTATCAATTGGTTTAGCTTGCGTTTTCTGTTGCTTTGATTTGTAGCGTTCAAGTTTTCCATTTTGAATGTGTTTAATAGTGGAAATGCTCGATTCCAAGCGTGATTATTTAGCAAGTCTGGAAAAGGATTGCACGGCTGCCTGCTGTTGTGCTAATTTGTTGGGGTTTTGAAGGAAATGGGAATTGTAGGGGATATTATCTTTGGGGATTTGTTGGTAAAATACTTGGGGAAGTTTGTAATAATGGGTGTAATTGATATGCAATGAATGCTTGATTTAGTAGCGCTTTTTAATTTGATAACGGGGGAGATCAACTGGAGGGCAATGGAACAGTGCCTCTGGTGAAGCTAATATCAGGCTACTGGTGTTGCTTTTCTATTTTTTGATAGCGAACTATTGTATCATTGTCAAGACTTGTTACTTCTGATGAAGTTGTTTAATAAGATTGAGGTAGATAATGTTTCTAATGTGAAAATTAGTCTGATTTTGTATTTTGTGGGGAAATGATATGGAAAAGAGAATTGTGTACTACAATAGTACTGAGAGTTAAATTGTCATTATTTTTGGTGTTTGACTTTTGTCAAGTGGTTGCTATGCTGTTCATTATGGATCATAAATGAGAACTTGGAATTTTTCGAAACTTATCACTTGCTGATCATAGATCAGGAAATCAGCTTCCGTGAAAAGGAAGCTGATTAATTTGCATGTCCAAATGTTTTCAATAACATAAATGTTAGACCATGGAGATGAATCCAAATATTGCTTCATATGTGATGATTGCTAGTTGATGAAGAATCACGCCCCTGTGGCTAGAGAATAGAAAATAGGATGTGAACTTTTATAACAGTAGGCTCATCACTAGCAAGAACAAAGTACTGTCCTTTTGATTCATGGTGTGATTCATGTATTTGCTGGGGTGAGTGCAAATGCAAAACCTGGTGCTTACCTAGTTATACTACTATGGAGACCCATTTGGCTGATGGTAGATGCTTTTAGCTTTTGTGACTTTGTGAAACTATCATTATTTTAATGCTGATGAAGAAGTGAGATATTGCAATTATTGAGTGCTCTAAATTGTAATTTAGTGTAAGAATGTAAGAGTTCCTCTATGAGCAAACTAAATTTCAGAAGAGTGTCAGCTAATTTAGTGAATAAAATCAATAATAGTTTCAATTGAATACACTCCAGCAATTTCAGAGAATGGAAACCCAGAATTTCTGTAATACTAGAAACAAAGAGCGGGAAGGACCAAAAGAGAGCATGGAGTAGCCATGAATTAGTGGAAGGGTAGGAGAAAAAGCAAAAAGAAAGTGATGAAGTGATAGAGAAGGAGAGAAAGAACCAAGCAGTTTAAGTTATATTGGAATGGAAAATTGGCGAAGGACCAAGTGGGAGTACGCTGCAGGTAAGTAAAATTATTGCGGGGGAAAAAGAATAAGGGTGACATACCAGAACAAAATCATGACCTTGTAGATACTCTATGGTGCATGTACTCTGTATGTGTTGAACCAACAGACAAAAGTAAGTATAGTGCTATCAGTTAGATGCTAGTCTATGCTTGCATTATTACTTATGAAATTTTTTTATCACTTTGACTTTAATTGGAATGTATATAACCTTATTGTTATGGCTTATGTTTTTTTGATTTAATTATGGCTTCCCACCTCAGTTACTTTTTAAAGTTGCTCAACTTCATGTTTCCTCACGGTGCTTTAAGATCAGGAGGTTACCATATTATGTTCACTTACAGGAAAGTCTCTGTGTTTGTGTCTTGTCTTTGCAACTTAGTCTGCAACCATCGTTTTTTAGCATCTCTTGTTGCTTTTTTCCTTTTACGTTTATTTTGGTGTTAAAGAACTTTTTCATTAGCCTTCAAGTTTTTTAAATTTAAAAAATATGTTTTGAGCATAAGGATCCTTGTTTTAACTTACTATACGATTGGTTCAGGTGGAGACCATACTAGACAAAGAGAATTATACATTGGAGGAGCTTTTGGACGAGGACGAAATAATCCAAGAATGCAAAGCTCTTAATGGCCGCCTTATCAATTTGTAAGCCTATCCTTTAATGTGTTAACCCTTGTTTTCTATAAGGAGGCTGGCTGCTAACATGTTTTAGAATCTCTCAAATTCTATTGGCTCTTCTTGCTTTCGGTGCTGCAGCTGCTAAACAGTTCATTGAATTCTTGTTTGTGCTTGTGCTGTGCCCTTCACCTTGTGTCACTGAAATCATGGACCTTTTCTTTTATGTTATCATGGAGTAGTACTTATTGAGCCTGTAATTGTGAGGGTTGGTAGCTCAAAGCAGAAGGCATTCAACCAAATAAGGCCTACTTTGAAATGAGATATGTTTTGCAGTAAACAAAGGAAACTCGTCAATTCAATAAAAATGAATTCTTGTTTTGATCAAATTGACTAAAATAAAAAGTTATGGACGACTTGACAATTCCGACAATTCCAATTCTAATCGAGCAATCCGGTATATTTTCCACGTTCAGTTCATAGGAGTGTGTCTATGTTTCTTCTTTACGAATATGATATTTTTTGGGCATTTCTAATAATATAGAGACTTTGGATCCTACTTGGATGGAATGGAAAATATTGTCGATAAATAGAAGTACGTCTTGTTCATTAACATCTCAGGAATATTCCGCCATAGTTAGGGCAGTCAAACCGACTCTCACAAGAGCTCCCGGTGGTTCATTCATCTGACCGTAAACTAGAGCCAGTTTTGAGTCTGCAATATTTTCTTTATTAATCACTCCAGACTCTTTCATTTCCATGCAAAGATCATTTCCTTCATGAGTACGTTCACCCACTCCGGACTTGGCCACCCAGCATTTGCCGTGGGCACGATAACTGCTACACCAGAGGTACAACAGTATGAACGCGATACCAATGCAAACCCATGGAAATACTCCTTTATCAAAGCTAAATAGACACCACTTAACTTATATATTGGTTGTATTGCCATCTAAGTACATGAAGATTAACATTATTCATGGGGCTGGATTTAAGCTTGCCAACCTACATTATTTGCTCACACTGAAGGATGTTTTGATCATCCTTTAAAGCTTATGATGCTAAAGTATCCGAGGGACTAAAATACTGAGTGAAATATATCAAAGGACCAAAAACCCAGTATAATATATTCAAAGAAGTGCACATTCTATCTTCCAGGCTACATTGGTCCACTTTGATTGTTAGCTTTGCCAGTCTTGGTGTGAAGGCCTGCCTTGGCTTATTGGCCTATTCCGCATACCTGGCTTCATGGTTTCCTTGTTGATTTGCTGGTAATCAGATCTTGGATTGATTCACTTTAGAAAGTCATTTATTGGAGTACAAATGCAGGAGTTGAAACAGAAAGGAGGGAATATTAGGCCTTAGGGAGTGATCTATTGATTTAAATATCCTGCAAGCGGAAAAAGATATGAATAGATCGATTATGGCCAGATGCAATTTTTAGTATGTGGGCTTTGGAGATTAAAAAAGAAATTCTGACGGCAGTGTGAATGTCATGTTTCTGAGTGTTTCATGTTGTAGATTTACCTCTAAGCATTTATTGCGTTTATTCACCTTGGTCGCTTTGCAGATATCTGGTTTATTAGATGGTGGCAAATATCTATTGGTGATAAGGGTAGCTCTGTTTCTGTGTTGCCAAGTGGAATAGCTGTTTGTTTGTGAGAGTGACATAGGTTGCAAGAATGAAATTAAATTTTTTAACAGCCATGTAAGGTCAAAAGTAGGAGTTTGTTATGCTGTCTGAAGACAATTTGTTTAGTTCCAGTTTTTTTACCCTGCAAGATCATTCTTTGCCTCTAAAAGAAATGAGTCTCCTTTGCTGACTTTATTTTGTGCCTTTATTACTTGAATGCTCCTATATGTGTATCACTTGATGAAGGATCAAAATTGAATCAGAGTAAGAATATCAATAATTAAACTAATGAGGGAAAGTGATTTGGATTTTCTCAAGCGTAAGATGCTGACTTGTTGAAGTTAGTTACGTTGGTCTGCAGGTGAAAACATCACTTGAAAATGAAGAAAAGGTGACCTATTAAAGGAGTACCTGTTTCAAACTTTTGTATGAGGTGAAATATTAGGTGAATTTTATCATTTTATTGGTACTTAGGTAATTGGAATTGGTGAATTTGAGGAAAATGAATGGGAGAAGTGGTGGACCTATTAGGTGGATCGACAAATTGGGGAGATACTTGCGCGACTTCCGTTAACATTTACATTTATATAGGTATAGCATTTGCATATGTAGAGTGCATCGTTTTCCTGGAAGAGTGGTTGATTGGTTTCTGGTTGCAATTTGCTTTGGAGTTAAACATACCAAGGCGTTCAACAGAAGAAATTGTATGGAGGGCTTGGTGTCCATGTGTATGTCGCATGAGCGGTTTTAAGTAAATATTGAAGGTATTTAGACATCCCAATGTCTTTTTGTTGTTGGAGATAGCTGTTGTACATTTTTCAGGTAGAGAATTGATTTTTTGATCCTTTCCTGTGACCTAAAACATTTCTTCTCACAATGCCAGATCCCTTCCATTTTTTGTTCTTGATTTGGTTGTTCTTCCTGAACATTTACACTTACCTTTTAATTTGGCCTTTTTTACCACCTTTTGTTCCTCAAGTACTTGAGAGTGTGTGTTGTATGGTTATTTTGTGTTTTCCACTTTACAAATCCTTTGCAGCCTAAGGTTTTGAGTGGCCATCGCCCATTTCCTTTAGGTAGAGCAGTATAGCAATATGGATAGCTGCTGTCCACTTTAAGTTGAGGCATCTTTATTCAGGAAATCTTATTTCTATTTATTAGAAGGAAGAGAATAAATTTTGGTGCCTCAATTTGTTACTGAGGTAAATAATCGCCTTTTCCTTGATTTCGGAAGATGTGAAGCTCTTTGCTAGCATGTTTAAAGTTTTTCATGAAAATTGGGTTTGTGAATTACAATGAAATTATTGTGCAAATTTGTAGTTGTCTCTTTAGTAATATACTGGTTTGGTACTGTAGTGCTGATAGTAGTACAAGAGGAGCATAATGGTACAACTTTTGATGATCTTTTTGTGGATATTAATTAAGAGGGGAAGCTACTTGTAACCGGAAATATTGATCGCTACAAAGGGCAGTTGTTTCATTCATTGAGCAGATATTCAATGGGCTTGATAGTCTCAGTTTTATTAGTTTAAAACAAAGATGCAAATTGAATGAGAAGTTTCATGTGCTTATTTTAGGATTAAACTTTTCCTGCTTCACTTTGGCAGTTGGTATCTTGTGTCTTCTCACAACATTTGATTGTAAAAATTTGCTGAAGGAAGTTTTTCTGCAGCTTTGTACTTATTTTCTTGGTGATACAGGATAAGTACCGCTGGGAAGAATTAAAAGGTTCTGCATCAGTTGTTGATTGAGCAACACACATGCTTTAAAGAATTAGATTGGATGACGTATCTACTGCCATTATATACATTTTGATGAAAAATTGGTTTGATGAATGTAGTTTGACAGATCAAGTTCGGTTTATATAGACTGGACTTAAAATTGAGCTATTGCTAGTGATAATAGATACCTGAAACATGTATATTTTTGTCCCTTTGTCACCTCTTTCAAGGACATTGGGTGAATATATTTAGATTTTCACTTGGGATGCATTTAGATCTCAATGCATTTCTTGCATTCTATGTGTTGAACATTTAACATGTTTTTTTGAAAATTCTTTTTGCTAGTAAATATAATATTTTTCCTGTTCCTAAATTAGTTTCTGTTTTTAAACCGTGATATGATTGTGACAATGCAAATGATTGGTTACTCTGCTATGAGTACAAAATGTTTCATTGCTGACATGCAGTGTGGGTGAACGAGCCAAATCTTATGAAGCTTGTGATCTCACTAGTTCTAATAGTTTTTTTGAACTTTAATATGTTTTCTAAAATGCCTTTTTGCTAGTTTTATACAATTGTTTTTTGTTGGAAGTGTAGGAATTGAAAGCATCACATAGTTACAATAATGTAAATGGTTGGATTCTGTAATTGAGCATGACTTTTTATTGCTGACCTGCCTTGCAGTTTGCGGGAGAGAGCTCAAGTTGAAAAGCTTGTTCGATACATTGTGGAAGAAGCTCCTGAGGATGCTGAGAAAACACGAACTTTTAAGTACGTGTTAGGATATTATTCTAGTTTCTCATAAAATCTTCTTGTAGCATCAGTAACTATATTTCCTTTTCAACCTGAATTTATCTAATGAAATTTGTTTTGTCTGTTTCTCTTGTAGATTTCCTTTTATTGCTTGTGAAATCTTTACATGTGAGGTTGATATAATACTTAAGGCTTTAGTGGAGGATGAGGAGGTATGGAATTCTATGAGCTTTTCTATTGTTAACTTTTAACGGTTGATTTGATTTACAACTTGGATCTTTAATTTTGTGGGCAGTTAATGAGTATTCTTTTCTCCTTCCTGGAACCTGGTCGCTCTCATAGTACTCTGCTGGCTGGCTATTTCAGTAAGGTATTGTGATACTCTGCTTTTGATGTTAAAGCTTTTGGAAAACATTACATGATATTTGAACTTAGTGCGCAATGGGAATCTTGGTTCTTTACCAATGGAATCAGCATAAGACCAATTTTTGAGCCTGGGAAGAATCGGCAGACTGCTAAGCATAGGTAATAGGGAAAGAACATAAAATGTGGATGGAGAGGATATTGGTAGGTGTTCCTATGATGAATTTTTGTTGAATTGGAGCAACATTATTTCTTTTCTCTGGAACCAGCCGTCATAATGCCTGGGAAGGCAAACTACCCTACCAGTTTTCCTTTTTTTTTATTTTTTTAATTTTTCCTGCATTTATGTTTGTTTTGCTTTTTGGGTAGATTTTTTTGTTCTGGACCCATTTCCAGATTAGCCTGCAATAATTACATTTTATCTTTTTTATGTGCTGTATATCAGGATCTATTATATTTCCCATCTTTTTTCACAATGTGAATCTGCAGTACTAATACCAAAATCTTGTCTCTACAATCGCTACTGAGTTCAACCTTGTTGCTCTGCATTGTCACATGCATCTGTTTTGAGAAGCTAGCTTCTGTCGTTTCTTGTCTCAGTTTCAGTGTTCTCATCATACCTTCATCAAATTCATTTCAACGTTCAAATTGTTACATGCCCATGATAGTGTGTAACCTAATGTAGTGTCTGGAAAACAAGAAAACAGGAAAAAAAATGAGAATGACATAGTTATACTTCATTTCGTCTAGTTTCTATGTTGGATTAACTATTCTGTTTGAAAGTTTCCAGCAACTGTCTTGCCAGATTTGAGGGATATTGCTTATGTTTTTGTTTTATATGTGTTCCCTGATAATTAATTCTCAACTGATTTATTTTATTTATATATTTATTTATTTTTGCGAATTAACATGAAGGGAAAATCTGTTCGAAGTTCTTGTCACTGGAACTGAAAACTTTCTAATACCTCTAGTCCAATCAGCCATTGCATTGCATACATGTTTACGCATGATTTTTGTACTTGTGCAGTAAAAGAGTTACACGATCCATATGGAGGCCGGTCCTTCTGAAATGTTGGTCACTGGAGTTTTGAAACATGCTGCTTTGTATGAATTTTGAAACCATCTGCCTCATAATAAAGCAGCAGGAGGAAGAAAATACAGAAATATGCTTGTCCTGAGCTGTTAATTTGTACTAGTCTGTTGGCTAAATTATTTATAAAATTTGTATAGTGAAAGTTGTCTAGATGTCCATAAGCACTAATGTAGAGTTTTGCCAATTCTTATCCCAACTGTTATCTTTGCCGTGGAGTTTTTGAGTTATAACCAGGAAAGTAAGGCGTTATTTACTATTTTGCTGTTCGCTTCTATTATTACCAACTCGACATATGTGACCTTGAGATTTCCTGTCTAGATAGAGTGTTATCTAGTTTTCATAAATAACTTAATTTTTCATACTAAATCATTCTTAGGTTTGGGGTATTTTTTTTAAGACTTCCCTTAAGAGTTATAGCTCAAGACATGAAGCTTGGTGCAATACCACCTTCTTATGCATCAGCATCAGTATATGTAATCTTGTACTTAACATTTGGTTGTTTATCTTTATGGATTACGTGGATGTGATGACAGCAATGGATTTATTTTGGGGTACTTGAATTTGTTTACTAAGATATGCTGTTTTGTCAAATTTTATGGTTGATTCTTTCTTCCCCTTTTGGGGTGGGTTGGCTGAGAAAGAATGGTTATTGGAGCTCGAAAAGGTTGAGTTCTATGTTTGTCTTGTCTGTTTCTCTGTTCGTCATGAGTATGAGCTTTCTTCTGAATGGCATGTGTAGAGGTTTACTATTTATTCTGGTCAAGCAGATGAAGCTTTAAGCATTATTCATCCTTCAGTACTTTACAAATTATCTTTGTATTATATGTTGGCATTTGATGCTCTGTTTCTGTATGCTAGGTTGTTATATGTCTGTTATTGCGGAAGACAGTTCCTTTAATGAACCATATACAGGTTGGTCAAATGCTTTTGCCTCTTTTATTTTCCCATGCTTTGTAGGAGTATTTTTATATTATGCTGTCTCTTCTGTTAGTAGTAACAGATATATATGCTCACAAACATGTATTAATTCTTTTTTGTATCTTGATATAGTAGAATTGTATGATCTCCTGATTTTTCTTTGGACGCTGTCAGGCTTCTGGGACAAGTTGATAGCATGCTTTTGTTTTTTTATTACTTTAGGTTGTGCTTGTGTTCTACTAATTTTTAATTTAAATAAAGGAAAGGAACGAACTTGTTGCACATCTATATAAGCAAGCTGCATGCTATTGCTTTTTATTCTCTCCTCCCCTTCTCCCTAGGGCTATGTTGACATCCTTTTGATTTGGCTTCTCACCTTGTAGTAAGTTTTGGGTTTTACCATGGAGGGGCCTTGATTGTACAGTTACAACTTGAGTTGCGACATTTATGTTTATGTGAAGCTTGATTAGAGTTGAGCATTGAAATCAGCTAGTTTGATACTGAAAATTCACTTATAGTTTTTTCTTTATAAATTAATTCACATTGCGCTTCATTCAGGCATAACTATTCCTGCATACATGAATGTTTTTGGCCTAGGGTTTTCTACAATTTTACTACTAATGGCCTATGATAATTTTTTCTCACTAACAAAATGCGTTCAATTTTTTACTGGAATTTTTCACCCATCTCCTCCCATTACTGCTCCATAATCCTCTTGTTTGCATCGCAAAGGTTGTTCAGATTCTCATACCTTTTATAAAAAAGCCTATCCTTAAGTAGCCAGAGCAAGGAGGTGAGAAGTATAGCTATTACAGTGCCAGGATGGCAATGGCCTTTCTCTTTTGGCTCCATCTTCTTTATCCATTATTTGTTAAGTGTTCTTTTTCATTTCTCTATTTTCTAATACTTCCTCTGATATAAATTACATAATGGAATGCTGTGATATGGTGTCTGGTTAGTTGGTTTGTCTATAATTTTGATGATTATTTGGAAAATTTCTTGGATTAAGCTGATGTATAGTTTAGATCTTAAACGAGTTTAAGTAAAGCTATCTCTGAGCACCCTTATTTCTCCAGTTTTAATCGCTAACTGAGAGGTTGAATCGAGCTTGAGTATCCTAATTAGAAAGAATTGCCAAGTCATGGTCAATGGTGCAGCAGCTATTTGACCATGACAGATTTGATAGAAGTTTTTAGCTACTAGAATTGTTTGTATCTGACCTGGGTAAAATTGGTTGCATTTTACTTAAAAAAGAGACTGAAAGCCAAAAATTGTGGTGAAAAGTGTTGCATAGTGATTAAAAAGAGCTCTTTATAAATGTAGCTCCAGAAACCTAAATACTAATGTGGAAGGTGGTAAAGTTTGCTAGCATTCTTAGTAGCCGTCATTGTTTCCTTTTGTTTATTAATGGGGGTAGTTATGAGCCATGTTTTTTTGATCTGGAAAAGGTTCTTCACATGAGATGACATTTCCTTGTCCACCTAATACGGATGGGGCGAACTATCTGATTTTTTATCAGCTTTTCTGGTGATATCACCTTAGCCAAAGTTCTTAGTAATGATATACCTAGGTGAATATAAGATTGGTGACTTTGCTTTTTAGAAGCTGTTTTAGACCTGAAGATTGAGTAAATGAGAAGTGCACTAATTTCAGTTGGTGAGTTTGGCTACATTAAGGTCTAGCAAATATATTGGCTTTATACGATTTGGATGCTACTTATAATCTGTTAGACTTTACCACTATCGGTTAAATATTTTTCAGAAGATGGCTATAGATGTTGAAGAAAATGGAAGATGAGCTAGCTAACTGGAGATGTAGTGTCAATCAAAACATGGGAGAGAACTCTAATCATGGTCTTTTCTCTTAAATTTGTCAGATATTGATTTGTCATTTTAAAATCCTGAAAAGCTGCTACAAATGGAAGTCAAAATTAGAGATACCTTTTTCAGATGAGCTCATCATGCTTTGGTAAACTTTGGTTGAACAACTAGAGCAAAGTGTGTGTTTTGGAGAGGCATAGGGAATGAGATCTATGGTTCTTCTAATGCCTTGCATATAATTGGTTTTTGGAGATATGGAGGTGAAGCTCAGGCTTCAAGGGGGAAGCTTACTGGTTTTGTTATGGGATGAATGATGGACGCAGATCAGGAGCAATCTATTGTTTCTTTTCTGTTGTATTGTGAAGAAGCACATGATAAGAAATATATATTTTTACTCTTTAGATGTCTTCATATTGGGTTGTTACTTTTCTGTGGCATTGGGAAAAAGCACATGAATAGAATTGTATAATTTTACTCTTAGATAACTTTTGATATTGGAAAGGAGATATAACAGAATTATTTATTCCTTGAGAAAGGAAAGACTGCAATCAACTGCATTGTTGATAAACAAAAAAAGCAAAGGTTACAGATGATTTGATCATTAAACTCCTCGAGCCTCCTGTGAAAGTTGCAGTCATCATTATAACAGGATTCCAGCCAGTTTGGACTTAAGTCTTACAGGTTTGTTATTAAGTTGCATAAATGCCCTCCAGTTGTTGACATCACCAAAATGCATACTCTCAAAGTTACAATGCCAATAAAATAGCAACATCTATCAAAATCTAACCTTTTCTTAGTTTTTCTTCCCTTTCGGAAGGATGGTCAGTGTATTTTGATAAACTGGATAATGATTGCCTGTAACATGATCAAGAACAGAGGTCATGTAATTTATTTTTGGCATTTCACAGCCCGAACCAGTCTAGAATATAAAATTTAAACTGTTTATGTCACAGCTTTATGAAATGAGCAAGTGAATCAATTGGAGAAGGGCAAGATCTCAGCCAAAATCTAATACTGCATCATTAGATTACCAGTACTTCAGAACTTTCCATTGAAATTAGCTATGTAAAGCTTGTGCTGTACTGAAGGTTACTCTCTTTTACTGGAAACCACTGTGAAAGCATCTTACTATGTTACACTGGTAGTAAATTGGAAATCCACTAGTAGAGTTTTTAATGGGATTGTATGCATGGGACATGTATCCCAGTATGGAAGGCTACTTGCTAAAAGTCTTGGTGAGAAAGTAATAATTGAAAATTGGATATATCACTTGGGAAGACATAATTGAGTGTTGGATGTTGTTGAGAAGAGAGCAAAGAAGGAAGTATGGATTGCGAGTTTCTTTGTGGTTTCATAATAGATACACTTGCAATACAGGAAGCTTTTGGATTGGAATTTTGATTCTATAGATAGAAATCCTTTTAGTTCTTTCTATGGAAAAGGAAAGAACTCTATGTGAAGGGGCTCCAAGGGGACAAAACCAAAAAATGAAGATGCTTGCTATCTTCTTTGCATATGTCTCTAAATGAGATAACATTGCATTGATCTTTCGAAAAAACCAAAAAAGGGGAATAGGAAGAATCTGGGATTGTTAATGTAGTTTCTACCACTTGTGTCTTTATTGAAGTTTTTTTCCCTCTCAATTATTTGTGGACTTTGCGCATTTCTTCAATACAAAAGTTTGGTTGAGTTTTCAGATTTGCAACTTCCCATAATACCTTTGGCATTTGTGATTGAGTATTTAGAAGTCAGTCAGCTGATATGTTTGGCTTTGTGCATGGTGCAGGCTCGTCAGGACATTATAAGGAAGCTGGTTGATCTAATTGGAATTACATCCATCATGGAGGTTGGATACTTTTTTTTTTTTTTTTTTTGGTTGTTTCTCATTAGCTCTTCTCTGTTAGTCTTGAATCCTAATTTTTTCCCCTACAGGTCTTAATTCGACTAATTGGTGCTGATGAACACCTGTACACGAATTACACTGATGTCATGCAGTGGTTAGAAGGAACAGATGTGCTAGAGATGATTGTTGACAAGTTCAGCTCATCTGTAAGTAATTTAAGGAACCTGGACTTTTTTACTGTCCTTGCCAAGCCCTTATTATCTTTTTGTGGATCTGTGAAGGACTAAAAAGAGTGTGTTAGCTTGGTGGAATGCACCATGTTGCAATTCTTAATGGTGCTTCTTTTATGGGATGATCTATGAAAGAACTTCTCCTTTGAAAAGCTAGAGTGAGTTTCTATTCATTTATTCCAATTGACAACTAGAGAGAGACTATTGCAGGATTGCCCAGAAGTGCATGCTAATGCAGCGGAAGCTCTTTGTGCTATAACTCGATATGCCCCACCAGGGATAACCTCTAAAATTTCCAGTCCTAGGTGGAACTTTACTTCTTACTGTATCATTCTTGGTTCTGCCATACCTTTGCTTGACTTGAAACTGGCTTGATCACATTGATGACAAGAATGTCTTCATTCTTTCTGTTACAGTTTTGTGGCAAGATTGTTTCGTCATGCTTTGGAGGACTCTCGACCAAAATCTGTGTTGGTTAACTCATTGTCTGTATGCATTTCTTTGTTGGACCCCAAGAGGCTAACATCGGGAGCATATTATATGTACAGCCGCCAAATGATTCAAGGATCTGGAACAACTCCTAATCCTGAGACCGTGGATGGAATGCTTGAAAGCCTAGGTCTGCAATGATACACAACCAATTTCTCCTTTAGTTTTTACCTTGTTAATAGACTGCTGCTGTGGACCTTTATTTATTTTTATTTATTTACTTTAATGGTATTACTGATGTAAATTTTTATATAGCTTATAGGCTTCTACATTGCTTTCATGGGGAAATTTGGCGTACCAGAAATTTTTGTTTGAGATTCTTGCTCCATTTAATATATGCTGTTAATATTCTTGAATATAATCAAGGGTATGTATATTTAGGGTAGGATATGCAATGACGACAAAGATGTAGAACTATTTCAGTAACTGATTACTTAATTTGATGAACATGAGTTGCTATATGTGTTGCTTCATATATGAGGATTACAAAATCGATTTGAATATGGGATGATTGCCTGGAGCAGACAAAGTTTGCGTGGGAAAGGATTCTTTTTTCCCCCTAAAAGTGCTATATGTGTTTGTTGATCTGTGCGTGTGCAGCCATTGTATCTACTGAACAGGATGTCATAGTTTCTTTAGCAGCACTTTCACCCTTTTAGGTTTATTTGTTTAAGTAATTAGTTTCCATTTGTTCCAGTAATACTTTAGGATGCATCTGGATGCAAATAGAAGGATTTGTACATTTTTAATATTCATCATTTTCTTGCTTCTATTAGGTAATTTATTGTAGGAAAATTTGAGCCCAATTATTCAGGAGTTTGGTATCTTTTGCAGCTTCTTCTGGAGTAATTCAGGAAAGGTTTATAGATGCATGATGATATTGAAGGTGATTTATATATGCACTTCTAAGGGCTGTTGATTTGTAAAAAATTGGATTTAGGAAGCCTTAAAGCATCTTGGAAAAGGGGGAAAAAACACATGCTGTGATAAATTCTTTTTAGTTAGATATGCAGTACATTGTTTGACTGTGAATGCAAAAATAGATATCCAGATGGCTATATGACCCAGTTTGCTTGCATATAGTATTAGAAGGCTGAGGCAATTCGTGCAAACTGAAATCGAGTTGGCTTATATGAACTTTGGATATTATATCTTGATTTTGCAGGTAATTTGCTGAAGCTTTTGGATGTTTCCTCTGAGGACTATGTCTTGCTGACTACATACGGAAAGCTACAGCCACCTCTTGGAAAACATCGTTTGAAGGTTTCCATTCTGCTTTTACTTGTAAAAACCACTGAATGTTAAAAGAGGAACTTGTGGATTAGATTTTCATTTTTGTTCGTTCATAGTAAAATTAGAAGTCTGCTAATGTTCTATTGCTTTTAGATGTACAACCTACAATTTTAATCCTAGTTCGCATAATATTGTCCCTAAGATTTGTACACTTTAGCAATGCACAAACTTGATTGTGTGGTTAAAAATTATTTTTCAGATTATAGAGTTCATCTCAGTCTTGGTGACTGTTAGTAGTGAAGCTGCAGAAAAGGAATTGATTCGCCTTGGTGCAGTGAAGAGAATTATAGAATTATTTTTTGAGTAAGTGTGCTAGTTCCTTGTTCCTTATCTAAGTAAGTCTGCTTTGTACCAAGAGAACTTGGTTTGCTGGAGAATAAAATGAGCTACTGAGACTTGGCATTACCTGGAATTCAGGTACCCTTACAATAATTTTTTGCATCATCATGTGGAGCAAATAATCCTGTCTTGCCTGGAGAGCAAAAACTCTTCATTTGTTGAACATCTTCTTCATGACTGTAATCTTGTTGGAAAAATGCTTGAAGCTGAGAGGGATTTCATCTTGGCCACTGATCCAACCAAGGTGATGTTCCAGTTCATGATTTACTTGTATATTGAGCGTGAACAATTTGTGTTCAGCAGCTAATCCTTTTTCTGTGTCTGCTTTTTATATACTTTTCCTGTTACCATTTTTTTCCCCTTAGTAAAAAATTGTCTTCATATGTTTTGTAGCCAACTGTTCCTGCTGAGGAGAAATCACCTCCAAGGATTGGGAATATTGGACACATAACACGTATTGCAAATAAACTTGTTCAACTAGGAAATAACAACAGCGATATACAATCACATCTTCAGGTTCTTTCTAAAGCTCTTCTTTCTGTTGAGCGTGATTGCCCTTTGCTTTATCAGATTTTGGTGTAATACCTTCCTTTGCCTAAGTTTGTCTTTGCATAAATATGGGGCTGCAGTTTCTTGCTGTTTCTTGAGTAACATGGAACTATTTCCCTCAATAAAGAAGGGGAAGTAAACTGCTAAAGTAATACAGCAGAAAGGGGAAGTAATCATCCCGCCTGTGGTTTCTAAAGACAGTCACAGATTCTGGGCAATCTAGGTGGAATGGAAGGCCTTTTGATCACTTTTAATGCCACTTTAAGTGGTGGCTAAATATAGCTTTAGTATTATATTCTATCAGTTGTGCATTGGGATGTGAAATTCTGTAATTAGAAGTTTAAGGAGTGACTGAACATGAGAAGAAAGTGAGACAAATCTTTGGTCCTCGAGATTAGCATAAAAAACGGAATCATATGTGGCAACGGAGTGGATACACTTTCCGTACATTATGTTTTTGTTTTTTGATGGACATTTTTTTAAAGTAATTCAATAAAAAGATAGTTAATAAATATTAGCTTCCTGTAGAAGTCATTGGTAAAACTTGTATAAAAATTTATATGGCCCTCACTGTGTCAAGTACCGAACATTGGTTACCTCTGTTATTTGCCCTTTGAGAAGGTTAGATGCTCCTTGGATACTTGAGTTGACTTTATGATCTGTATCAGTTGCCAACCTTTAGTCTGAAGCCTTTTGAGATCATATAAATATCTGAATTAGCAACTTTCCATTGGCCACAAATTTTGCGATTGTCTTCCTGGCAATAACCAGGCATGCAATCGACTATTAGTTGAATCTTATTCGAATAAATGCATTTCCTTGGAATAACTTGAAGCTTTACAACTCTGCCTATTCGTTTTTTGTTTGTTTTCTCTTTCCTGTCCATTAGTCGTCTGATAGTGGGCCTGCACCTCATTAAGCTAATAATCTGTTCTCTTGGTCGTCTTGTTAATTTTTATTTTTTGGGTTCCCATTAGATCTTTCTTAGCCCAAGGCTTGACAGGAAGTAAAGTATTGTGATAAGAAATTATATTGTATGCTTAGTTGTGGAAATCATGATATGATGGTTATGCTAATGAATAAGGTTTTGTCGCTTACTTTGAGGTTTACTTTGTGGTATTTCTTAGGAATTTCTATTGATAAATATGTAGAACGAATGGCAGGGATGTTTGAGAATTATTGTCTTCCTCTATAAAGCAAGGATTTGATCTGCCATTGTTGGGCAGTTATTACTTGTCTGTTTATCAAATGGCTAAGACAACCTAGTGTTTACTAGTTATCAGCATGCTCCATTTTTTTAACTGTTAGCTGACTGGTCAACCATGAATAGGTGATAGAACCACTATAAGCTTCATTATATGGATAAATATTGTCCCAAGGACAGGTATACCTACAAGAAGGCCATTTTTCATTATTGAGATCTGAATGAAATTGTTCTTTCCATGGCATACCCTCTATTAAAAGGGTATCTATTAACAGGTGGTGTTACCTCTATTAGCTTCACTTGATGGATAATGTGTTTCCTTGGAGTAATTCAAGGCCTTACAGCTCCTTTCCCTAGTTTTTCTCTTTCTTTTCCATTACTCTTGTGAGAGTGGGCCTGCATTTCAATAAGCTATGATTTGTTAATGGTCCTTGATTCTTTTTCTAATGCATCATTTCTTTGTTAGCCCAAGGCCTGACTTGAAGTAAGATATTGTGATCAGGAATCATTATTGTACTCTTAGTTTGATGTTTATGCTAAGGTTTTATTGCTTATTTTGAGGCTTTACCTTGTGGTACTAAGGATATTTTATTGCTTAGTGAAACTGTTGTTTTCCATGGCTTGTTAATGTTTTATTGCATTAAAGGTGGAAGGATCGCCTCTTGTGTAGAAGTATCTTTTAATGCTAAAGAAAAAGGGTTTTTAGGCAACAATTAGTTGGCAGTTGAAAGTTAGGGAGTAGGAGCTGTGGTTTTCGTTTGTACAAATGCTTTGGAATAGCAAGTAGTGATGCTTATGTTATTTGTAGGTCTCTGTCTTATGAGATGACAGGCTTTGGCTGGCCTGATTTAAGTGCATCATAATTTAAGTCAGTATGCATGATGACAGGCTTTGGTTGGCCTGATTTAAGTGCATCATAATTTAAGTCAGTATGCATGGTTGCACAGTGGAATGTGCAACCACAAAACAATGAAGTGTTAATGGCGTATACTGAGATGTGGTACATGATTTGGATGTTTGATCGAGCATCTTTGAGCAAGTGAAGAAATGATTAAAAAGGGGTTGAGTTCTTAGCTTTTCCTAGGTTTTTTTTATTGACTTGCAGAATAGCTTTTACTTTTTATTTGGCACAGATTCTTCTAATAGGGTCTTTTTCTTGATTTGGAAAGGATTTTACTGCTAGCAATTAAGGAATATGCTTAGTGCTATGTCTGAAGTGAGAAGGTTTTCTAGTGACATAAAGTTTTGGTTCTTATTAGCACTTAGGATGATTGAGTTTTTTATTGTTTCCAAAGAAGAACAGTTGCAGCAAGTTTTGTTAACATTTTGAGTGATTTGATTTTCTTTAATCACTTGAGGGGAGATAACCATTTTGTGCTAGTCCTTGCTTTTTAGTAATGCGTTGTCTTCATTGTCATTATTGCTAAAATTACCACCCAGTAACATCTCCATCCTTTACTTATTTTTTGTGGGTGGTTCTGTTGTTCCAAATTAAATTTGCCAGTCATTGCCTGATTATAGGGCTCAGTTTCTGAATCCTGATAAGTGATCTCTATTTTTTAGTGCCTGAAACTGTTAAGATCCTCTTTTTCCAGGAGAATAGTGAATGGGTTGATTATCATACGAATGTCTTACCAAAGCGCAATGCAGTGGAAAATGTCTTCCAGTGGGCTTGTGGGTAAGAGTTTATACTCAATTTGCTTTATACAATTGGTTGGTTGCCCCTCATTTATGTCTTGCATTAGTGAGAAATTTAGGATAAATTTATTTGGATACACTACTATTTGGGGAAAAATTTTTGTTATTAGACATAAACACATTTCCCAACCACCTTTCTGTGTCACATGTATCACATCATAAAAAGTGCTCCCCTAAATTATGCTCAAAAATTTTCCCAAATAACTTTCAATCCAAACAACCCTAATTTTTATCTTCTGATGATGGATTGATCCCTTTTTGCTTTTCTTTCTTTCTTTCTTTCTAAGTTGGTGTTGGTGGCTTAAAATTTGGAAGTAGAGGTAGAATTTTTGAAATGATAGCACGTATTTGATTTCCAATTGTTTGTCTACAAGTTGCAAGCCTTCTCACTTTCATTTCCTGTGGAAATGAGATGTGATTAATTCAAACTCAAAGCTTATTTTCCTTGAGTCTATCTGTGTCGTTTTTAGTGCATTTTAAAGCATTATACTCATAATTCTGCATGAATCTTGATACTCTTTTCTTTTTAAATTTTTAATGAAGTCCTGCTTTTGGTACCTAGCCAAGCCTAAGGCAGGTGGTTAGATTTGAAGGATATAAATTGCTTCTTTACTGTTTTACCGATAGTCATCACTTTTACATAACTCTTCTGGACTAAATTCTGGTGGCTTCCCAGCATCATCTTTTAGTTGCTGTTTCCTTCCCCCAGTTCTTTTTGGCATTAAAATTTTACACTCTTTTCTGGATGTGTAGTGCTGCTTAATTTTTTTTGTCTTTGTTTTCTTTTTTACTTTTTCTTGTTCCTTGCCAAGCTCCCTAATTCAAAATCAGTTGCTATATTTTCTGACTTTTGTCTGTTCAGTTTATCTTCATATGCTGTGTTTCTTAGGTGTTCGCCCCCCGGGGGGGGGGACACTGTTTACATATGATAGTTCTAGAGTTTTTTGGCTGTCTTTGTGGGACTTGGCATTTTTAGTTTTATGTCTGTTTTCATTAGGTTTATAATCTCTGTTCAAACTTTTGCAGTTTGCTAACTCTCATTTTATCCACTCTTACAGGAGACCCACAGCACTGCAGGATCGGGCAAGGGATAGTGATGATGATGATTACCAAGATAGAGATTATGATGTTGCTGCTTTAGCTAATAACTTGAGCCAGGCCTTCCGTTATGGGATCTATAGCAACGACGATATTGAGGAGGTGCTCTTTATAAATTGCAAACTATTTCTTCTACGTGTTTGTGTTTCATGTTAGTATTATCTGTTTGCTTTTGGTTGTGGAATGACTATGCACCTCAAGAATTCAGGGACTGCAGAAGGATACTATCTGTTGCATCTTTTAAGGCATCACATAGTGTTTGCATCAATTGTGAAATAAAGCATTGACGTCTTGTTCCCCAGTATACAGTATGATATTCAATTTCGAAGAGTTTTCGTGTTCTGTTTAAGTACCGTTCACTGGATTGGAAGTATCAATGCTGTGATTGATCTGCATGAATTTTCTGCAAGCTCTGCACATGCAGTCAATTATGTCTGGTCCTGTATTTTACTATCAGTAGTGTATTGTATCAAAAAATTGAAGAGGGAGAAGACTGTAGAAGGAATGGTGGGAAAGGATGGGGTAGAGAGAGATTTTAAAAATTAAGCATCAGACTTGTGTGCTTTTATTTGTTATTCCTTGGAGGCGTGTTAAACTATCCTGCATGGAAGGTGGAAAAATGGTCACACCTCCCATGAATGGGAGTAAAAATAATTGTCTTATTTTCAACTTGAGCTGTAGAAATTTGATATGGTTTCAATGTAGTATCACATCTTTTCCTTGCTACAAAAACAGTTAATCCTGTCCTGTATATTTATTTATTCATTTGTTTTCATATGATTTCCTATGTATTAGGTTGTTGAGTATTATTATCTGCTATCTTATTTTTTTTCAAAATATCCTGAGTGCATATGCATTGTTCACGCATACAAAGATGTCTTTTTTAACTCTATCAATTTACTTTTCAAATGGTTGGAGGCACTCATTGTTAATGGAGTGTTCGGATAAAATTCTGTTTAGCACTTGGTTTTTAATTAGTATTTTCCCATTAGTTACATGAATACGTTGTTTGTTGCTGTGTGCAGACTCATGGCTCACTGGAACGAGATGATGAGGTTTGTTTTTGTTGACTTTTGTCATGAACTTGCCTTCTCTATTTTCCAGTTGTACCAGGAGTTAGATAATTGAGGATGAGTGAGAATGGCTAATATCTTGGGAAGTGGGTGGGGCATTTTAGTCAATTAAATATGAAACTCTTAAGTGTAAGTTGCAGAAAATAAAATTGGAAGAGGATAATGTGCCATTTTTTACATATTTGATGTACTGTTGCAGAATGATGATTTTTTTTATTTTTTGGGAAATTATTTTTCAGTTTGCTTTAAGGCACTTAATGCTGCTTTTGTCCGCATGCTTAAATAGACTACTAATTTCACTTGTATCAGGGCTGCCTGTCCTGCACTGTGTCTTGACTAGGCTTTTGGTTGGATGTAAATAAACACCTCAGAGCATATTTGATCTGTTGTCTATATAGGCATTCTAACATTAATGAGGATAAGGAGGACCTTTGCTTCATGTGTTTGTCAATAAAATTTATTGTCAGCACAGCAGAGAAAGCTGCCTAAGGAAGAAAAATCTCTGTGGTTTAGAAAATATCATTATTTAGATTACTGCAATTCTCTTGGAAACTTTCCATGAAACATATTGAAACTTTTGTGCATTGTTGACTTCAGAAGTTTTGGATAATTATCTCGCAGGATGTCTACTTTGATGACGAGTCTGCTGAAGTTGTCATATCTTCTCTTCGTCTTGGAGATGACCAGGAAAGGTGGGTTGAGTTTCCAGCTTGTTTTGTGGAGACTTTTCCTACACACATTTTTTCTCATTTTTACAAGAGCAGATGGCTGTGCTCGGTAAAATCTGTAAATACATGAAGCAGTTCTGATTTTATGATATTTATCAGGATATTTCTGGTTTTGGGGTTTGCATATTCTGCTTTACAGCTTTTTTTGCTCCTTATTTCTCCATGGAGTGTTTTTGTGTGACATTTTGTGACCACATGGATCCTATAGTACTTCAGATTCCTTAAATTTTGGGCTTCTTCCTGTTTTTGCTTATTCAGCTTTAGTTTATTGGTGTAATGATGGTTTTATCTCTAATGTGCGCATGCTTGCAGTAGCTCTCTTTTTACAAATTCCAACTGGTTCGCTTTCGAAGATGACAATGCTGTCAATGAGCGATCAACTGGCCCAGTTGCTTCACCATCACCTAAAATCGAGGGGACTGGGGCTGATGAGAAGAATATTCTTGATGCAGATGATGATTTGGTAGATACGGCAACTTCTGAACTCCCTGAATCAAAGCCAAACTTAAATGATCCTGCAACAGATGTTACATCAAAGGACTTGAGAGAAACAGAAACGGAGAGTGATAAGCCACCTGAATGGGTAGAATGGAGAGAAAGCTCCGAAGTGGGTGAAACCTCTGACCCAACTTCTGATTTGGATGATGCAGCTCGACCGCTGAGCTTACCAAATGGTGAGCTTCAAGTGGAATCTAAGGTTCAGGTGGATGAAGTGAGCCCAACTTCAACAGATGCTTCCCCATCTGTTGCTGCTGTACCTTTAGATGCACTTGAAACTGAGGTTGGAAATTCACAGGAATCATCAGATGGCACCTCTGGTTCGCGATCTTCAGAATCAGGAGATGTTAAACCAGACTCCCAGAATGATGCCTCGCTCCATGCGGAGAAGCCACCTATTATAACTGAAGGATCCTCTGGAGGCTCGGAAAGCAAGGAGTAGAATTGATGTGGGAACTTCTGTAAATTACAACTTAAAATCATGTGGAGCTAACCAAACAACACTGCAACTACAGACTTGGGAGAATATCCGTGACAGTGGCAGTCAAATGGTTACTTGCTATACCAGAGCCTTCTGTACATTAATGGGGCTCTTCTGTCAAATAGGGCTGATGATTTTTTCCCACACCTTTAAATGACCAAGTTCACTATGTCTCTCACATGAAGCTCTTTTGGCAAGTAATTTTTTGGGTCTGTCATCTTCTTCTCTAGCATCAAGCTGTCGGCAGAGTTAAGGTGGCTGATCACTGGTGAAGATGCATGCTGTAAGCCGAGAAGACATTTGTTTATAGCTTACAGTTATCCTTGACCCGTGGAAGTGTTCATTTCAGATGAAACAGTGTTAAAAACTATTTGGGCCTTTATGTAATCACCTGATTCAATCAAATGTCCTGGTTCCATTCCAAGACTAATAATTGCTTTCTTACAAATTTTGTGCACCATTCTGCTGTTTACAGGTTTTAGTATCTGGCAAGGAACCCACTTGGCTATTTAACAGCTGCTGTTCAGCTGGTTAAACCATGCGGTGTGAACTTACAAACAATTGTTCTATTAACTTAGTTTGGAAAGGTGGTTCTGGATGATCCTCGGCCGAAAAATTGCTGGCCTTATCAGTTGTTTGACTAAGCGAGGCAACTATTACCCGATAGAAGTGGTTAATCATATTTGAGGTAATTTTTCTAGATATTTGGGTCTGATGGCACAATCATATATGCAAATACTATCCTGAACAGATTCCATGAATTTGAACGAGGGCAGCTGGAGAATTTTCCAATCCACAAGTCTCAAGGACTCAATTATGCCTCTGGAGGTTATGCAGACGCTTGAACAAATTCAATCCAGATCTAACATATCTGCATAACAAATGAAAAAAGAACTGCTTCAGGAACTAGAAAAACAAATTGAGGATGCGTTTGACAATGCTAAAGGGAAAAAGCAAAGGATCTTCGTGAAAGCTTGCTACTTTAAAATCAAAAAGTCCAATTTTGTAAATTTCTTCTATATTTCTTTCTGGAATAGTCTAGTTTGAATTATCTATATTATACTTAATTTCATTACTAAGCACTGTGTCTAAATTCTTTGAATCAGAACTAGTCAACCATCGCCTTAATCTAGTTGCCATTATTCTCATGCATTAAAATTCTCTATCCAATGGGAACACCAGAGTTTCTGCCGAGAACACCCTACTCTAGAATAATAAAGCAAGATAATAATGAAAACTTTTAATTAAAACAGTAATAGACTTGGCTCTGATACTAGAACCATCCCAAGCATTTATAATGAAATTTAAAGTAAAAGAGAGTGATCTTACTTGAAGTATAAGACAGAGAACTTGAATTGAATTCTTCGAAACTTGAATTGACAAAACTTGCTTACAGAAATGAAGACTTATAATGATCTAAGAGGGAAGAAGATTTAGAAGAGTAGGCTTAGAGTTCAAAACTCGATGCCTCCTTCTGAAGTCCTATCTACTTATTTATACTAGTTCTTGCATTTGAATTTCATTTCATTTGAATACAATTTGGTATTTTTAACAAATTTAAGATGTCCAACTTTAACAGATTTCAGATGGTATAAAGATATGTTTTTAACAAATGTTTTAAGAAGACCTGATTGTAATGCTTCATTTTGGAAAGAAAAAAAATGGGTACAGAAGTAATATCATTTGAAGGAATTACATTTGGACAATTATGTGCATTTATTAAAAAAGAAGGATTAGCATTATGTACGGAATTAAGAATGCAAAAGAAATATGGTTCTCAAAAACAAGAAGCAGGATCATTTTGTGAAACTTTTGGAATTCAAGGTATTAAATCACCTTCTGTATTAAAAAGAAAATTTTTTAGAAAAGGCAGATTGCACAAAAAACCTTTTCAAAGAATAAATAATGAACCCTATTATAAGAAAAGATTTAGAAAATACCAAAAACAACAATCTCCAATAACATGTTGGAAATGTGGTAGAATAGGTCATAAGGCAAATCAATGCAAAGTTAAAGAAAAAATAAATTGATGATATAGAAACAAAAAGAAATAACCTTTAGTACATTTGGGAGTAGATGCTCCGATATTTTTGGCATTAAGAGATAAAAGACTTAAGAAATATAAAACCTCATTGTTATCAGTAATTCAAACAAATATTTGCAATGGCCCTATCTATTTTAATTGCGCCCCTAATTATTCATTAGATATGACAGACCCATTAATAATGGATTCATTAATATTAAATATACATTTAAAAGGAGATGAATTTCATAAAAATTGTAAAAATTTTGCAGTAATCTATAAAGTATATTTTAAATTATAATCTTCCCAAATAGATCCTAAATGTTTATTATTACGAAGTAAAAAAGAAGAAACAGTTCTATTACAAGTTCAAGCTGAAAAATCAAATATTTTTACACCTAAAAGACTCAAATGGCATGATATAACAATTCCACAAGAATTCCAAATAAATAATCCCCAGATTCCTAGAAATATAGAGCAAAAAGAAATAGAACAAATAATAGAAGAACCAGACGGAACGATATTAATTAAGTTTCCTTCATTCAGAGAAAACCCTTCTTCTTCAAAATCATATTCCAATGTAAATATGTCTAGAAGATATTCCACAAGTGATATTCTAGAAACTAGTTTTCATAGTTTTAAAGACTCTGAATCTATTCCAACTTATAAATTTAAAAGCCCTATTCTATTAACCTAGTTCATCAGGTATTCACACAATAGAACAAGGAAAAATTTTAAGTGATTCCCAACAGACAACAAGTAATTCAGAAAATGAAACAACAGAGAAAGAAAGTTCTGAAGAAGAAAATATAATTAATATAGTAGAAGAACAATTTCAGACAGATAATAATTTAAACAAAATAAAAATAGGATTTAGAAAAACAAAATTTCATAAAAATTGGAAAGTAGCAGACACTAGAAATTATTATCCTAAACCTACTCCACCTGACATTCAATATGAAGAAAGATCAAAATTTCACACTACAAAATATGATGGAAAATCATTATATGAATGGAACATAGATGGAAGAGCAGAATATGAAATATTAAATACATTACAAGAAATGGGAATGGCTAGATTAGCTTATAAAATAAGAAATGCAGATGAAAAAACTATTGCCACGTTACTAGTCTCAGGATTCACAGGACAATTAAAAAATTGGTGGGATAATGCACTCACATTAGAAAGTAAAACTTCTATATTAGAACATATTATTGAAATTGAAGATGAACAAGGAGATATTACAACTAAATCAGATGCAGCAGAATTTTTAATTGTTACAATTGCAATGTATTTTGTAGGAAATCCGAAAGAAGAATTAAATTCAACAAAAGTATTTTTAACAAATCTTGTTATCTGTTCGGAATCACTTAAAATTTTTCCTTGTTCTATTGTGTGAATACCTGATGAACTAGGTTTATCTAATATTGTTAAATTCTTTGTTATTCTTCCTAATATTCCTGATTGAACTAATTCTGTTTCTTGTTTATCTTGCAGATTTCTTGGTTTAAAATGTGGAACAGACACATCGTTTGGAAATTTAGTTACTCTTGGAATGGTTTCTACTTTCTTTTCTATTTCCTAAAGTCTGAATTTTAGTCTCTATACTTTCTATATTTTGAGAAATCGTATGTAATATCTGATTTGAATAATTATTTTGATGATAAATTTTTACAATATCTTCTAAAGCTACTGATGCACTATCAGATGCTTTTCTTCCTGATTTAAAGGGAGAAGCCGGCAAATCATCTTTTATTTTAATTTCTTGTAATGGTGGATGTATTGAAGTAATTATTTGATCATTAGCTAGTTTCCATTTTTTATATAAATTAGTTTGAACATTAATACTAGGAATAGAATAAGGAACATCAGTTATTTTATTAATCTTTTGGGGTTCGAGCCATACCTGCAAAACAAAAGTCAACATATAATTTCATTGATTTCTCTGTGTAACCTTTTGATTTGTTGTTTAAGATATTGAACCTCTGGGGTTGTTCTCCCCATTTGAATAAGGGTATGGTAATTGATAAGACATTGGTTGAGCTCTCTTCTTTTGAGCCAAATTTTCTCTTTGAGTGTGACAATGGCTGTACGGGTAGGTTTGAGACAGATGGAGTCAAATTTGAAGACATTGTAGGGTTGGATTCTACCAATTTGCTCATGGTAATGAATAATTTTTCTATTAGCAAGTACAATCTGTTTATTGACTTGAGAGGAGGAGTAGTGATGATGTCTGAGAGATTTGAGTTCCTGTGGAGTCATTTCCTTGTAGAAATTCTCTAGTTAGAAAATCGGGTAAGGAATTGTTTTCACCTTTGATATATTCAATAGTAAAATAAAAAACTGACAAGATAGCTTGCCACCTTGCAAATATTTGTTTTGAAACAATATTTTTAACATCCTTTTGTAAAACTTCATTGGCTGCTTGACAATCAATTCGAAGTAAAAAGGTTTTATTAATCAAATCATCTTGAAATTTTGAAATACAAAGAACAATTGATAAAATTTCTTTCTTAATAGTAGAATATTTTTGCTGTGTAGTATTCCATACTCCTGAGTGGTGTCTAACTAATTGCTCATCTTGACCATGTAATCTTTGCTTAAGAATTCCTCCATATCCTTTTTCCGAAGCATCTGTTTGTACTATTAGAAAGGCATCAGGATGTGGTAATCCTAAGTAAGGAAGTTCTTTTATTTTAGACTTTAGGTTTCTTACTATTTGAGTATGTTGTTCAGTCCATGGCTGAGGATTCTTTCTTAGTCTTTGAAATAACATTGCACATTCGGTTCTAAGGTTGGGGAAAAAGTCCGCTACATAATTCAAACATCCTAAAAATCTTTGCGAGTGAGTCTTTTCTTTTAATTTATTTGGAAACTTACTAGAGAATTCTAGGGCTCTAGTAATTGGTCTAATAGTTCCTTTTGTAATTTTATGTCCTAAAAATCTTATTTCTGTTTGAAATAACTTCATTTTTGGTGCTGATAGGACTAAGCCATTTCTTTTTACTATATCTAAAAATATATTAAGATGTTTAAAATGTTGATCAATATTATCTGAATAAATTAAAACATCATCAATATAAACTATAATGAAATTACTACATGGATTAAAAATATCATTCATAATATTTTGAAATTCTGATGGAGCATTTTTTAATCCGAAAGGCATTACAGTCCATTCATAATGTCCAAAAGGGGTAGTGAATGCTGTTTTGTATCTATCTTTTTCTGCTATAATTATTTGCCAATATCCTGATTTTAAATCAAATTTAGAAAATATCTTTGCATTGAATAATCTGTTAAGTAAATCTCTTTTATTTGGAATAGGATACCTTATCCATTGTAACATTTTATTTAATGGTTTATAATTTATAACCAGTCTTGGAACACCTCTTTCCTTTTCAGCTAGATTCATTACATAAAAGGCTGCACAACTCCAAGGGGATTTCAAAGGAGTTATTAATTTCTTTTCTAAAAGGGTTTGAATTTCTTTTTTACAAAACTCTAAATATTCCTTATTCATTTGAATTGGTCTTGCTTTAGTAGGAATATCTTTATCTGAATATACTTTTTCATAAGGTTGTGAGGGCCTCAAAATTCAAATTTTATTTTAAAATGCATAATAATATTTATATTGTGTTTATTCACCAAAATATGAGTGAATTTATGATTTAAGTGATTATTTTCTAATTTAGAGAATTTTTCTAGAATTATTTGCCGGTGTGTGGTTTCGGCCAAATTAAGCGCTAAATTTTGTTCCGAAGTGTGAATAGTGACTTTAAGATGAAACCGAGCATATGTAAAGATATTACAGAGATATATTTAAGGTTGGACAGTGTCGGAATGTGACAAACCAGTAAAAGTTAGAGTGTCGCGCGTCGACGCGACAAAAAGTGGTCGTTTGACCACTTTTCCCTAATTTAAGGGGAACCACACTTTATGTCTCCTTAAAGCCTTGTTTCTTGCTTCCTTTGCCCTTCATTTTTCAGCAGCCATTGGAGCTTTAGAGAGAGGGAGGAGAACCGGGTAGAGAGAGAGAGAAAAGAGAGAAAATCCCAAACTTTCTTCTTCTTCTTCCTCCTCAATTTTCCTTGCATCTTGAACACCATTGGAGAGCTTCATCTCATTCCTTGTTGCTCCTCATTACAGCTGGCCAAGAGAGAGAGCGAGAGAGAGAGAGGAAAGCTTCATCTTGTCTATTTTCTTGCTTCTTGAAGAATTCAAGAGATCAACCCATCAACACCTCATCTCCTTCTTTGATTTCTTGGAGTTTGAAGGCACCATTGGAAAGCTTCCATCTTGTTTCTTCTCCTCCTTGTGCAGCCATGTGTGGGAGAGAGAGAGAGAGAGAGAGAGAGGAGAAATCCGAGAGTAAGAGGGAGAGAGAAAGTGAGAAAAAGGAAAAAAGAAGCTACCTTTTTGCTCTTTATCTTCTTGATTTTGTGTTTTGAGGAGGAAATCACCATCAAACGAGCAGATCTGTGGAAAAACTTGAAGGATCTCGAGGTGTTGAAGTCGAGGACATCATCCGTGGGTGGAACTACGGTAGATCTTCCCTGATCTTGATGGATCTGAAAAGATCTTGAGGTAAAACACCTAAAACTCTTAGCTTTAACCTTATTAGAGTTAGATCTGTCAGATCTACGGTTTATTTTGCTAAAAATGCTTATGATTGAAATATTTGAGTTGGGCTCTTGAATCTCCAACTTAGGTAGCGGACTTGAGGTGACTTGTAGGTAGCGGACTTGAGGATCTGAATGTGGTTGTGTTTGTTGTTTATGAGATGAGTACATTTTATGGTTGGAAAGTAGCTTTGTTGTCAAAAATTTTGAAGAAAAGTGCTATGTGTTGGCCGAACCATGCCTTGGAAATTTTGATGTGTGATTTCAAAATTTTATGATATTTCTTGATGAGGTTTTGCTTTAGTAAATATGTATTATGTTCGATTATGAGTATATGTTTTGAAAGAGTTAAAATCTTGAACTTTTATGGTGAGAAATTGAATTTCACTAAGTTTTGAGGGAAAAGTACCATTTTGGACAAATTTGTGGATTTGAAAGACCTTAACTAATTTTCATGAAATTTGTGCATTGAAATCTTGTGAAAATCGTTTGAAAAATGTGTTAGAATTTTGGTTAAAAGAGTGGTGTTGAATTTGAACTCAAATAAGTGATTTGCAGGTGAAATACCTCACTTTATTTCAATGTGTTTAAAAATTAAAAGTCGCTTGGATGGAGTACGTCGATAGAGTGGTTTGGTTATTTGATGTCTCAGTTTGAAAATGGAAACTTTTATTATGATTTTCAACTCGAATGACTACTTTTCATTCGAGCAAAGTTAGAGGAATTTTGTGAAGAATTTCGATAAAACAAATGAATAAGTTATTTGAGTTAGTTTCGCTAATTGTGAGGCGAAACTTATTTCTCCCTTTTATTTGATTATAGGAAGTGTGGAAGGCTTTGAAACCAAGCAAAATTTGGGATCCGCACCTTGATATTTTGGTGAGTTTCCATGCTTGTTATGTGATTATGTGAAATGGATTAGATTTGTATTCAATTATGTGATTTGATATGAAACTTTGTTTAGCAAACTATCAAATGAGGTAGTGTGTACTTTATCGCACTTACCTATATTTGAATGGAAATTTTGTAAGAACGTTTTGATGTGAATTCTGTTTTGAGTATATGATGTGATGTGATGTGTTTTGTAATTATTATTCTCGAGAATACTTAATCCCCTTGGTAAGTATCGACTCGAGCCGTTGGGAAGACCCAGGTTGAGGAGATTTAACAATCTTGGGCTACGTGATGTGTTGTGTGCTCTGGACTTGGCAAAAGGCCTTGTCCCTGTTGAAGAGCAATACACAAACATATAAATTATGTGAGGTGGGCGCGCCTGTACGGGGGTTTTTGGTGGAGAAAGGAGTAAGTGGTGGTCTACTTGGTTTGTGTATGAAAGTTGACGGAATGTCAACTATGAGATTTGTGCACCAGTCCAGGAACGTGCTCCAACTTCGAGGACCTTAGCCCCTGAGGGCTACTCGTATCCTATCTTTGTGATGTTAATTGCTTTCCTTATTTGTTTATTTCTAAATATGAATTTGGAGTGAGAATCTCATATGTGTTATGTGCTTTGCATGCCTTTTTGGAACTCACTGGGTTTTTAACTCATTCTTTCCAATTTGTTTTCCTTAACAGGGACTGAGAACCCCAGTGGAAGCACCAACCATTAGAGTTAGGGCTCGCTTTTGTATCTGACTTGTGAAACTTGAATTTATGGATTTGAGGGCTTTTGGATTTTAAGACTCTGAATGTATAATAAAGTACGTTGTGTATTTTGGGATCGTAAGGTTTGAGTAATGTATTTGTGAGATATTGCACGGTTTGGATTTATGATGGTATTATAGTTTGATAAGTTAGTGACCTTTGTGTGAGTGAGTCTTGGCAAGAGTTAGGCAGGCGGTCCACGGATACCTTAGGATACGCCCTAAGGAGAAGTGGGGCTGTCACAAAGGTAATTCTACAATATGTGTTTTTCTATCCCAAAATGCATTAGGAATATCAGCACATACTTCCTTTTTAATTAATTCCTCTATTTGTTGTACTTTATTTTTTATTTTAGGTTCTTGTAATTGTTCTTCAATTTTAACATACTGTTTAATTTCTTTTAGTTCTTGAATGTGTTTTTTAGTACATGTAATAGTATTAATAGTTTTGTATATACTAGAAGATTGCAATACTTTTAAATCTCTTTGTTTTATAGGGCTTAAAAATCTAAATGATATCATTTGTCCCATAATATTAATATGAATTCCATCTGTGTCTACAGAGAAAGGATAAATTTGAGTAAAAAATGGAGTTCCTAATATAATATCATTATTCATATTATCTACTATTGTGAATGTATGTTTTAAACAATATTTATTATTACATTTTATTCCCTGAGTTAATTTATATTTTACTTTCATTGGTTCTCCAGTTGCAGCTATTAATTCTTCATTTGTTTTTTCTAAATATTTTAATGGGATTATTCCATTTTTAATACAGCTTTGATCTGCACCACTATCAAATAATGTAATTAAAGTTTCTTGGAAATCATCAACTTTTATTGTTACTAATCCATACCATTTTTGATAAGTTATTTGATTTATAACATTATTATAGTTTTCTTTCTGTTCTCCTATTTGTATTATCTCTAAATTTTCTTTTAGCTTTTCATCATTAATATTTATTTTAGAAGTGGAGGCCATTTGACTATTTAATAATGTTAACTTAGTTTCTAAGCTCAAATCTTTAGTTTGTAATTCTAATACTTCATTTTGTAATATTTTAACTTGAGTTTTTAAATCATTTATTTCTTTTCGAAGTGATTGAGTAGTATCCCTTTTAATTATTCCTTGTGAAGGATATCTATCTAGTAGTTTAGAGATACTAAAAGGTTCAGTTAGAAGGTTTGTTTTGGGCTACTTGGGAATAGGAGAGAGCTGGAAAATCTTGTTGAAGTATTTGATATCGGTTTGCAGTAGAAGTAGGTTTGGATGGGCTTTGAATGGATTTGGACATTTCAACTGATATCAAATACTTCAACAAGATTTTCCAGCTCTCTCCTATTCGCAAGTAGCCCAAAACAAACCTTCTGATGTCAAACCTCCGAGTCCTCCAACTACTTCAAAGGATAAAGCAGTTTATTTCACAAAGCCCAACACTCAACATATTACCCTTACCAAATTCAAAGAAACACCACCATACACTTCACTCCTCAATCTTACTCAATGAATATTTCCAGAAGGATGCTACTGGTGTCCAGATGATCCCTTGTATTATGAATTAATTTTGGTAGAAACTGAGTCAGTTGAAATCACTCCAAGACCTAATCCAGTAAAACCAGAAATTATAGCTCATTGCAAATGTGTCATCAAAAACGTCTGTTCACCCAATGAATGGACTTCTATGTATTCAAAAAAGAAATTTTCTGTTCGTCATATCCCAGATGGTTACACATATCAAGATTACAAACAAGCTTGGTATAGAGCTTTCTTTTTCAGACCCTTTGACCATTCATGGTTTTTTATGTTCCATGACAACTGCTTAAAAGAATTTCCAATCTGGTTTTATCATTGGTGGACCTGGTTTGGACCTCAAAAAGAAATCTATCTAATAACCGTTCAGATAGGATTACAAACATTCACCAAAAGAATTCAAGGAGAAGATTATATCAAACCAATTCTATTTCATGCTGAGTTCAATGTTCCATGGATTTTCTGCTGGAGTTTCAAGGTTACTCAAGTGATGGAAACACCATTGCCAATGTCACTAGTTAGAGAATTCAAAGTAAAATGGTGGGATGAATTCAGACAAGAAATATGCTCACCAGATGCTGTTCTCAGATACATTCAAATGGGAGAAAAACTCAAATGGTCAATGAATAAATTGATCACTGTTCAGGCTACTTTTCCAAAATCATCAGCTCAAAAGACTGTTTGTACGAGCACTCAAAGACAACCTACACCTGTTAAAGAAAAGGAAGATTCAAATCCAGCTCATGAATTCTTACTTTCAAAGTTGATGTCAAATCCGGAAATGGTACAAGAATATGTCAAATTCTTACAAACACAGCAAAACAAAGAACCTGAAGTGGTGGGCTTGCTGGCCTTATCAATTGTTTGACTAAGCGAGGCAACTATTACCCGATAGAAGCGATTAACCATATTTGAGGTAATTTTTCTAGATATTTGGGTCTGATGGCACAATCATATATGCAAATACTATCCTGAACAGATTCCATGAATTTGAACGAGGGCAGCTGGAGAATTTTCCAATCCACAAGTCTCAAGGACTCAATTATGCCTCTGGAGGTTATGCAGATGCTTGAACAAATTCAATCTAGATCTAACATATCTGCATAACAAATGAAAAAAGAACTGCTTCAGGAACTAGAAAAACAAATTGAGGATGCGTTTGACAATGCTAAAGGGAAAAAGCAAAGGATCTTCGTGAAAGCTCAACGATGCAAATTAAAGTCAGAACCTCTACTCTGGAAAATGATGATAGAAATGCAAATATGTCAATGGAGAAATTTTTTTAGGATCTAGCCAAGGCCACTAGCATAACATAATTATAACAAATAATAGAGAATATAAAAAAGAAAAATCCTCCAGACACGCAAAGGAGAAAAGATAAATTATTTTCTTCCAAAGAAATGTTGACCAAATCTGATTATGTCACAATAGACTCTAATTGTGCAAAATTTAGTCAAAAGACAAAATCTAAGGTGGGACCAACAAAAATATAACTTCGACAATTCATATGAGAGGAATGACAGAAAGTTGAGTCATGCCAAAAAAAAAAAAAAAAAAGGATGTAAACAATGATACTATTGAATTTGTCTTTTATTAGAGTAGATAGAAATTCTATAAATTGACTGTATGATCTTAAGATACTAACTTACATTCTTATGACTTTCTTGCTAAAAATTCTCTCTTAGATACACTCTCTCTTTAGAAAATTTCTCCCTTGTAAACTAATCTCGTGTCAATAATGAAGTTTAAGTTTGACGAGCTAGCTTGAAGTTTTGAAGTTCATATACAAATAAGCTTTCTTTTTTAGTCGTTTATATGCTTTTTATTATCCTGAGTATCAGCTTTCTTCACCATCCACTACTCAAAGAGGTTACACTCATGAAACATGTAGGTCCACGTACATTGTTATGTGATTAAGAATTCTTTTGCATGTATAATTTTGTGAACATACATTTTCACACAATCAATGACGACAGAGCATTCAATTTAGAGAGGTAGACTGTGAAATTTTAATTTAGTAAATATTACAATGAAAAATATATAGTTTCTATCCCTTATGTTTATCTCATTTCTTCTTGTTTATTGTGGCATTGCTCTTCTATTGTTGATACAACCATTAGGAGATACTATTGAAGTTTTAGACTGGCATACCAAATGCACCACTTGTTTACTACATTGGAAATACATAACGTTCAACCAATATATAGGGGAGTTGGGGGTGTGAGGGCTCGGAAATTTTATTTTTATCAGAAAATGATTGATAATGATAATAATAATATTATTATGTATTTTCACTCAAATATTAGTGAATTTATGCTTTGAATTATTATTTTCTAATTTAGATGATTTTTCAAGAATTATTTGCCGGTGTGTGGTTTTGGCCATTATAAGTGTTTAATCGTGTACCGAAGTGTAAATAGTGACTTTAAGTTGAAACCGAGTATATGTGAAAATAATATAGAGATATAATTAAGGTTGATCAGTGTCGAAATGAATCAATACAGTAAAAATTGGACTGTCGCGCTTCGACGCGACAAAAAGTGGCCTTTTGACCACTTTTCCTTAAAATAAGGAAAAGGGTCACTTTTTGCCTCCTATAAAAGCCTTTCTTTTGCTTCTTGAACCTTCATTTGCAGCTGCATTTTGGAGCACAAGAGAGAGAGAGGGCCGAGAGCTAGAGTGAGAGAGAGAGAGAGAAAAATTCAACCTTGCTTCTTCCATTTTTCCTTCCTTCACTTTCTTCAAGTTTCAAAGCTTCCTTGAAGATTTCATCCTTGGCTCATCCTCCTCCATAGCAGCCGAGAGAGAGAGAGTGAGGGAAGAGGGAGAGCCGAAGAGAGAGAGAGAGAGAGAAAAGAGAAGAAAAAGCCTTGGTGAGTTGAGTTGGTCTTGATCTAGAGCAAACTGTGGAAGATCATCTTCAAGGCAAGGAGAACTAGGGCAAAGATCGAAGCTTTCGTGGTTGTTGAGCTTGGAAGGGGTCAATTTTGAGAAGATATCACAAAGCCTCGGTGGATCTTGTCGGATCTTATCAGATCTGAAGGTATAAAACTTGAATCTTGCAAATCTAACTTTAATTAGTGTTGAAAGGGGTAGATCTTTGTTTTATTTTGCTAAGAATGCTTTCGTATGAAGCATTTGAGTTGGGCTCTTGAAATCCCAACCTAGGTAGTGGACTTGAGGTGGATTTTAGGTAATTGACTTGAGGACCTGATTGTGGATTCGTATGATATTCGTGAAAATAGTCTTGATCTGGCTTGAAAGTAGGGTTTTGTTATTGGAAATTTTGATAGAAAAATGTATGAGATGGCCGAACCCATGCTTGGTGATTTTAATGTTTGATTTCGAAATTTTGTAATTTTTCTTGAAGAGATTTTGCCTAAATAAATGTGTATTACGTTTAATTATGAGTACATGTTTGAATGGAGTGAAGTTATGAATTTTTAATGGTGAAAAGTTGTGTTTTCACTAATTTTGGGTAAACATGTAATTTTGGAAAAGCAGGGAGCAATTTTAATCGTCTAGAACTTTGACTTCTCGTATGAATTTTTGACTGAATTTTGGTATAAACCTAGCATATATATATAGAAGAATAAGTGTACAAAATTTGGCATTTTTTCCGTAAGATTTCGTTGGCTTGTTTTTGAAACTGGTAACACTGTGCTTTAACTACTACTGAATCTTACGACTTGATTTGACCTATATTACAAAATGAAGTTGAAAGTGAAGTTTCTAGTGAATTGTAGTTCTCCGAGTCTAGCTTCCATACCTATAAGCCTTGCCTAGTTTCAACGAGAGTAATCTTAGCTATGGTTCGAACAAGAAACCGTAGTAGTGAGGGTTTGGTGATTCTGAGTAGTTGAGTTAAGATTTTGAGTTTTAGATATTTTGGCTAGTATCTGATAGCTGAACTTTGGCTCAGGTGGCCAAGACTTTGTCGAGGGTGAACCAACTAACGAAGTTTAGCCTTCTTCTTTGCTCACTCGTTTAAGTGGATCGAGGTGAGTGTCCTAACTCTCTTTTAAATGAAAATCTTGCCGTGGTTTGTAAATGAATGATTTGTGAAATGATTTGCTAGTATTTACCAAGAAATGATTTACCACTATTTCCAAGTAAAATGCTTTTACCAGTGAAATAACTTATGAAGGATTTGTGAGTGTTTCAACTCCTTTTCAAATGAAATCTGGCTATGGTTTCCAAAGGAACGACTTATTGAAATAATTTACTATCATTTCCAAATGAAATGCTTTACAAGTGAAATTATGAAGAGTTTGTGAGTGTTTCCTGTATGTTATGTGAATTACATGCTTATGTGATTAACACTTGATGTTACTTGATCTCATAAGTGTTAAATACTTGTTTCTAAGTGAATGTGTACTTAACTGCACTCGACCTAACTGTCAATATACTGTTCAACTGTCTACTATTCCATTGTTTGTATATTACTTGTGCATGACTGTAGGCCATGTGTACTTTATCACATTGGCTGAACAAGGCCTTTCCCCCTTCGTTATCGGCCTATTCGAGCCAGAAGCGGACTCGGTCGGGTAGGTTGGTAACTTAGGGCACTGTACGGTATACTCGAGTATTACCACTGGGTGTTATAAGGAGGAGTAGGAGGGTGATTGACCGACAAGACGGACTGCAACTACTCTCGGAGAATACTGTATCCTTCCAATACTGGATTTAAATGTGTAATGAATTACTGTTTACTGTATGTTGTTTGTTGAATTGAGTATTGATGGAATAATAGCTTGACAACTCAAATGTTTTACAAAGTGACATTTAACTCAAAGGTTCTTGAATTTCTTGTTTTTACTGGACATTCACTGAGCTTCTAACTCACCCCAAAAAGTTTTATTTTTTCCTCCCATAGGGCTCGAGACGATGGATAGCGTGCGCCGTGATCCTTCTTAGTGTATTTGGCTGGGTTAATTCTTGTACCATTTGTAATCATGGATGGATGGACTTTTGTTGTATTTGGGCCCTGTGAGATGGTATTGTGGTTGTACCCTAAGTACTTTGAACTATAATTTGGGAATGAGAGTTGTAAGTTGAATATAGTAATGTTATTATTTGTGGTTTGGTTTGGAATGGTTATTTGCGTTCACTTTCTAAATGTTTTAGTTACTCGAGTGATTGAGTCCTGGCGAGAGCTAGGCTGACGGCTCGCTAAACCCTTTGGTACGCCTTAGGGTGAGGTGGGGCTGTCACAGGGGGAAGGGGAAGGGAGGATTGGGTTAGATGGTAAGATGGAAGGGATTGTAAATAAGAGGTTTTGAATTCAAGACCTTTCATTTACAAAAAAAGGTGGAGACGGGCGAATAGGCACCCCTTGGGGGTGGGGGGCCGGGGGGGGGGAGGGAGAGGGGGTGCCTGGGGGCTTCTAAATAATAAAGTTAAGAATTTGTTGATAATTGTAAATAGCATAAGCACTGAAATTGGGTTTTAAATAACAAAGTCAACAATTTTGTGAAAACTGCAAATAAAGTAAGTGTTGAAATTTAATGACGTTTTATTTAAATTTATTTATATGACATGAGTTACAAAGGGAAAAAAATAAGCATACGTGCTACACATGAAAAGAATTTTAATTTGGATGTCAAATCTATTGCCAAAAGAAAAGTTGTAAAGATGCCTCCACTTAAATTTTAATGGTGTGCTAGAAGTAAGTGAAATGAAAAGAACACCAACCCCTGTGTATGGAATTTATGCATACATACAGCCATACGAAGTTGGTAATACAAGACACCAATGTTCAATCTAAATTTATCTCCTTTATTTCAACATGCTATTACATTTAGGAAAGGATGTCAATATAAAGCATATAAGCTTAAGTGGCAGAGTATTCTATGTTCTGGTGGGTATTGAGGTTGAGGTTGTTAGGAATCCTAGAGCTAAATACACAGCAGAAATTTAAAAATTTTTGATTTCTTTTAGTAGATCTTCCTTTGGTTAAATCCATGTAACATACAGTTAGTTGAAGAAAATTACCTTAATCTATGAAGACCTCCTTGAACTTGGTGAACATTTGACGTAGAGGATGGCGAAGAGATCCATGAAGCCGCACACGCATCTGACTTCTAACAGTGATCCACACGAACCTCTATAGTTAGAAGCTCTAAGGTCGAATTAGTTTAAACTAAATTAATGCTAAATATTGCCAAGACAGTCTCACACAAATAGATTGAGAAAGACCCTGGTTTTTCACTATGAAAGTCCCCATGTGACAAATAAGAAATGTGATTTTTTTTCTTAGTTTCTTGGACAAATTTTGGATGTTTTTCTCTCAAGATTTTTCTCAAAAATCTCACAAGACAATTTGTCTAACGATTAGTCTTGCTCATGAAAGTTTAGTGAGTATTTATAGACAAATAGATTATCAAATCCTTATGGAAACCTAAAACCAGTTTCCAATAGAATTTAGCTTCTATATTCCAATACAACTCTTGTATTTGGAAGACTTAAACTTATTTGCACTATAGGTCCCTCTTACAAATTAAACTATAAATATAAAAACTTATCCATCAAGTCCCCACTTAAAATTTATTTAATCCAGGTAAAGAAGTTCTTAATGTGTATGACTCATTAGGTTCTTATACGTTGTACAACAATAAGTATGAGTTATAATTCTTAATAAATAAGAATTAGACAAATTAAAACTCTTTTAATTTACCATTGATTCTATCAATCAATCAATTCATACTTATAGATTAAGATTGGTATCTAGTAATGCATCATGACCATCCAAGTAATGAGAAAAGTCAAATGGATGACTTCACCTTTCAATGAACGTTTATCATGTAATTAATATCCTTTACCATACTTATCTCAAATTAATCTTAGAATAAGTTATTCTTATTCCAATATATGATTAATGCTCTTTTCTTGTACCAAAATATAATTCCAATGAAGAAGGACTTAAAAACTCTTTCTAAAATTCGCCCACGCAGCGTTAAGATTTCTGAGTTATACTTCTACACGTGATCAGATATTAGATAACTCCTCTTGCATAAGAGGTGTAAATTCTTATAGGTTTTTCACTATCTTTCCATATTTCAAGTATACACCCACTTGCTAATGATGCGAGCATTCCCTATTACGGGAGCAATTATATAGCAAATAAAGTATAACTATCCATGTTCAAGATACTATGATAACCTTATGTCTAAGAATCACTTACACAAATGTCATTTAAAAATTAATCTTTTGGCACTTAAAAGATATCTTTATGTGGATCAATCTGGTGAACTTGATCATACCATTAAACACCTATATATTTATTTAGGTGTCTTACACATCATAGTAGATGGGTTCTACTATTTCTTTTACAAAAGAGACATAGTATATGCTAGTTTAACTGTATTAACAATGTTCTTTCTTATTAATACTTTGACTAGAGATATATAAGAATAAATCTTATTTATAATCGAATGAATATCACCATCATAACTCTTATGATATCATCGATTAGGTTTATTCTAACATCTTTATCATACTTATATAAATATATAAGCAATCAATAAGATAAAGATGTCATTTATTATTATATAAATAGTTAAAGTATATATTAAATCATAAAAGTTGATTGACTTTGGAGCACAAACACTGATAGAGGTTGACTCTCAGATCTTCGTTACTTTATTATCTTACCCAGGAACGATTTTAAGTGGTCACTTTGCAATGTCCTCTTAATAGTTCATTTTATGCTTCAGCAGTGTTAGCCATCTATTATTAAGGGAAGGCTTTCAGAGTTTTCCCTGCTATTAGATTCTTCCCTTTATTAGGTTCAAGATTTGAATCCTGCCTAACAGTTGGGTGTAGGGAGCAGTACACACACACACACATAACGGCATATCTTTCGAGAAACAAATGCAGCAACATGAGTTTATAGATCTTTCTACACACACACACACACACACACATACATACACACACATACACACATACATACAATGACACATCTTCTGAGAAGCAAATGTAGCAACAAGAGTTTATAGATCTTTCTGCTTTAATTCATGGCATTTTGAATTAGATACATCTTTTTGCAGTTTCAATTCATGGTATTTTTGAATTAGGTACAATTAGTTATCCAACTATTAGGACTTCATTTATAAGGGAGTAGTACCCATTTATTTATTTTTTCTGTCATTAATTCTTGCATTGGAGGTTAGTTTGAAGTCCCACTACTCATTATTTTTTCAAAAAAATTTAAGAAAGCATAAGCAGTTATGTCCTTACCCTATGTACTAAATTGGTAATGCTACCTAGGAAAGTGAAAAGCTTGACAATGCAAGATTCAAAAGTAGAGGAAATATGCAACTCAAACTCCAATATCTCTTCTAGGGAGAAGGATTGAAAATGATTGATTATCAACGAAACACACAAATTGGTCATGCTATATTGCTACCTAGGAGAGTGAAAAGTTTGACAAAGAATGAAAGACTCAAAGTAGTGGAAAGATGGAACTCAAACTCCTATATCTCTTATAGGGAGAATGATTGAAAATGATTGATTGATTGCTGATTTTGATTCAAGTAAAGGCACTTTTAAGAGATCACATCAGTAGACACAAGACCAACTAATGTAACAGTTATCTTGCAGCCTTAATCTTTTATACAAGTTATATTTAATTAAAAGTAAAAGGTTCCTAGAATTGAAATACTCTGCATTGGTTCCTAGAATTGAAATGCTCTGCATTTGGACTTTCTATTCATTAAATAATCTTATAAAATCTTCTCCCATTCTTCATATTGATGATATTTCAAAATTCCCACATGCCATGATATTTTTCCTTTTCTGTTACGAATTTTCTGCTTTTGAATGATTGAGGCAATTTTCCCTCGTTTTGGAAATAAATGACTAAAGAAATTAAATGCCTACAAAGAAATAGAAAAAAAATCAAATACTTAAAGAGACAGAAAAATATGAGTTGAGCTGTTTACTGGAAAACAGTTTCGTTTGACCCTTTTTTCCTTTCCCGTACTAGAAATTCAAAAATAAGCCCAATTTCTTAGTATTTCAGTTATTAGAATACTTGTGGCAATAAGTGTCCATTTTGTGATTTGGGTTGCTTCATGTTGCTTTAGGGTCAAGTTGTGAAGTTTCATGGCCTAAATTGCTCACTTTGTCTTGAATTTGTGCATGTTGTGGGTAAAAATGAAATACTTATGATTGTGCCATTTTACTCACAAAATCATTATGATTTTGTGGGGGTGGATGATTAAGCCTCAACTCGGAGCTAAATTAAAATTGTAATGTGCTAGAAGAAAATGTGAAGTGCTCGAGAGATCACAAGTGTTATTGGACGAAATTGCATGACACAGGGAACAATGTCAAAATTTGGCAGTTGAAACAAGGAGAATCCAGCCATGGATAGCTAGGTCGGAATCCATCCACAGATTGGAAAGAAGCAAGGCTGCAGGTAGAGAGCTGATCAAATTGAGCAAAAAACAGGGAAGCCTAATTTGGAAATGGATGGTAGCTATTTTCGTTGGATTGCTTAGCCAGATTTAAATTCAACCAAAACAACTTCAAAGCAATCTGGCTGCGAATTGAAGTGAGCATGACCGGATTACTTGACAGATTGGTGACAGAGAGTTTAATAAAAAATAGAGAACACAATCCTATTAAGTTGAAGTAGAATCCGTCTGCAGATTGTCAGCTGTATTGGTTTATGGTTGAACAAATGCAACTTGCAGAACTTGTGCTTTTGACCTTTTCTCTTGACATGACAAGGAGGGACTTTTGTAGCTGCATTTTAAGCACTACAAGAAAAAAGCCCTATAAAGACGCGTTAAAGTGTCAGTATAAATATGGTATGTCGACACTTTTTTTTTCCTGACAGTCAAGACAAATGTTGTCCATTCTCGTGTGGGGATAGGTATATGGCAAGTGAACGTGTCAGGAATAATAGTGAAACCAGACAACTGGGACGTTAGAAAAATGAACTTAGCCTGTCAAATAAAAGTGTCAGCGTAAAGTATATTTTATATTAAAAGTTTATGGCGTAAACAGATATTTTCGGTTGCTAGATAATATAGCGTATTATGATAGTTATGAGTGTCATCATACATTTTTACTCACACTTCAAAGTATGATGATTGCTATGTATTTATGCCTTGCACACCCTATTTTGACACGTTGAACTGTCAGGATTGAACAATTTTTTTTTAAACGTAGCAGTATTGTTATAGAAAGCACATTTGCAATTGAGAACACATTTGCATTATTGCTCAATTCACCTAACAATCAGTATTGTTACCAGAATTCAACATTGACAATAAGAAAGACCCATTGGAAACAACAACAACAAACCAAAACAACAACAACAAACCATAGCCAAATGGATACCATTCATAAACATATAAACACAATACCAGTTGTGTTCAAGTATTCCAATAGCAATCCAAAAAGAAAGGAGATAACAAAGTTGTCCAACATGAAGATAGCATTTCCAGTAGCCTATCCATAAAACAAAAGTAAGCAAAAGGGATGTTTAGTCAACCTAAATGGATTTAGCATTGCTAGCAGCCTATCTATCAAACAAAAGTCACCAAAAGAGATGTTCAGCCAAGTTAGCCAACCTAAATGAACTTAGTATTGCTAGCAGCCTATCTATCAAACAAAAGTCACCAAAAGAGATGTTCAGCCAACTTAAATGAACTTCTAGTGAATCCAATAAAAAAAGATGATAGCTGACACCCATCCATATCATTACTGCTCAAAATTTGCTGCTACCTGTATGAAGGGACATATGCATACATTAGATGCAATTTAAGATGTTAGAGAATTGACTGTAAGTCAATAATAAATATGCATTTAAAGAAGATTATAATATCAAAATTAAGATTCCATACCAAATGACAAGGCCAAGCTATCGGAGCTCCAAGTGCATCTTGAATTGTTTGCGTAAGTCATATGGTCTAATCAGCTGTTCATTAGGATCCACCGCAACTTGAACATTTATCTGATACCAATTTGATCCTAACACTTGTCCCCCAACCTCATCAGATGGATTCATACTATGAAGATATCCTTTTGTGACGTCTTTTTGAGGATTAAACAAACTCTTGAACTAAACCATATTTCCTACCTAATAAAAGAGAAAACCATAATATCATAACATTACTCTTTTTTCTTAAATATACTTATAAACTTAACTTTAGATTACCAATCACATGTACATACTCGAAGTGCCTGATTTGGAGTACGGCGGCCTGAAATATTGGTGGATGATGATGAAGGATATCTTGGACTTTCCGTTGAATTGTGATTAAGTTCATGCACTTGTTTCTTCAAATAAGCAATGTCTGCATCTTGTTGCTTCATTTTATCCTCCATTCTTGATAATGCTGTGTGCTGCTCAAGATTTATATGATGACACATGCTGCGACTAGGGATATATCCCAATAAATTAGTTGGATTGACACCTTCACTAAACAATCGCACGTGACCATGTTTGTCTTGCCCAATTACTTGAGCAAAAATATCATTTCGGCTAATTGGATCCTCTGCACCAGATGGAAGTTGACTGCTTTTCTCTTTCATTTTACTCTAAAAGAGAAACAAAACATATTTATTATCACATTCAGCATAATTATGATAATAAAACTTAAGCATTTGTGGCCTTACCAAATTTTCAGCCACCACACTACTTGATGGAGTCCCATCAGCATGACTATAAAACTTATCAAACATTTCAACTCTGGTAGGAGCACGTCCTATCTCCTTTGTCTAGAAAGAGTTATTTCTTAAGTTAGTATATATAATTTATAGTTTAACATTGAAATAAGAAAATCATAGCATGGATACATCACCATTTTATTTCGAAGTACAGCAAAGGATTTCTTTCCAGTTGTGTGGTTCATGTTTTTCTTCGTTCTAGCCTCCTTGTTTCGCTTGCTTACTTTCTGAAAATGGAAACAAAATCTAAGGATTACAAGAAGACATAAGTTGTATCTTGTTTAAAAATTGGTAATACTGCACCTTTGCTTCTTCACTACCCCAATAGGCCCATAACTTTATCCACTGTTCTTCTTGAACTCTTACATCTTTGTGAAATTTTGCTTCCTGAAGTGGGAGACTAGGATCATAATAAGTAGCCTTTAACTCTGATTTCTAACTTTGCCATTTTTGCCCGATAGATCTCAAAGTCCATGTTTCTAGACCTAGTGGCAAACTAAATCTTTCTTGCAACATATTCAAGAGTAATAGTTTAAATATTGCTATTGGACTTTGACAGGAAGTACACAAATGGAGATTACCTGAATGACATCTAACATAATCCATTTTATGCTTCCTTGATACCACGGGCCACTTTTCAACATCAATGGGACAATATTTGCCATTTCTAGCCAAGCTGTCTAAGAACTCAGAAAATTGGGTTTTTTCATTCACAGGCAGTCCCCAGCCATCAAGTTCAACATTAATACGTGAGAGGTTGCTAGGTCTACCCCAAATCTCTTTCACGTGCGTAGGACCTCGAGTTCGCTTTTCCGAATTAGTTGAGTCAGCTATATTACCTATAAGAATCAAAATAGTAACCATTACTTCAAATGAGTTTGGGGAAAGAAAAGATTCAGCATAAGTATGTAATGAAGAAAAAGATTTCCTACTGATCACATCATAGAAAAGCTAAAAAATAAAATTCTAATCAACTATGCATTGCTACATATGACCTGTGTTTCCAGAGGATTCAATTGATTCATGCCCTATCAAAACTTCTTGTTCTGCATACCTTGAAGAATGCTGGTTTGGTGCTTGCGACGTACCAATCAAAAGCTCATTGACTGGACTTTGATGGCCAGATTTGTGCCATGGTAGAAGCTGCTTAATTGGCTTATCTCTTAAGCCATTAGAAGGTCGCTTGTCTTTCCGAGTTCTACGAGCCACACCTATACATAATTAACATGAGCAACAACTAGATCATAATAAAATATTGTACACTTAAAATGCTAAATAATTAATTTGCTATGCAGATTATACAGTTTACTAAAATGCTAATTACTATAGATAAAATCAGAAAAATAGAATTTCAGACAATAAACTTTGCCTATAAATACAAAGTCTATGTCCCACAGTTACAGCCAACAAAAAAAGACAGAAAATATTAGAAACAAGCACTTCAATAGAAACCAAAAACTAATTATTGTGGCCTATCAATTTCCACCCCTGGAGCATCCTCATGAACCCAGCCAACTTCTTCATTCTCAACATCAAATTCTGGATTTCCTATGTTGCTTTGTAAGTACATCTCAACATCAGGAAGCGCTTCCATGTTATATCTAGCTCTTGCTGTAGTAGGAACAACTACTTTCCACGAACTATCAATTGGATCATCCACATAGAATACCTGTGCTGCTTGGGATGCAAGAATGAAAGGCTCATTATAAGGTCATAGATTGGTAAAATTAGCTAATGTAAACCCATCACCATCATGTTTCAGTCTTTTCCCATTAGATACCCAATCACACTTGAACAACATCACCCTATAGCCTCCATAAGCTAATTCAAAAATATTTCTCAAAACACCATAGTACTCTAGCTCACTTGTAATAGGATTTTGGTCTCTTATACTTGAAAAACTAGATGTCGTTGCACTGACAGTGACACCACTATTTTGAGTTTTCCTTTTCTGCTCAACATCTATAGTGTGAAACCGAAAATCATTTACTATGTACTTCTCATATTGAATCCCAACAACATCTGGACTCTTCGTGAGATGTTTTAACTCTTTTAAAATTGGATCATTCTCAAGTGATGGTAGACTTTGAACCTATAAAACAAGAAGTTTTAATGATGTTAGAATGAAAAAAATTAAAGTATGATTTAGCTACGTAATATATACAGTTATTAACTTACATGTTCTGCAAACCATGAAGTGAAAAGCTTGCTATGTAACTGCTCAATTAGATGTTGTGGCTCGCGAGGATGATTTTTTCTAACCAACTGAAGGTGTTGCCTAGTTCAATCATAATAATGTTATTGTAACAAGAATATGGCAAATATCAAAAAATGTTATGCAACTAGATTCAATCAGTAACTTACTCTAAATAAGGTGCGATAGCTTCACAATTGAAGAGGACATATTGATGTGCTTTTTTCAAGGTACATGCATCTAAGAGGACTGGCTTGCCTTTACCTAAAGCATGTCCTGACTCACAAAACACATTTAATTGAGCTTTACTTGTCCTATTCTGATCTGACACTTCATTTCTGCTTGTTCGATTGAACTTTTTCTCAACATAATCACTTAGATAAAGAGAGCAAAAATTCAAGCACTCTTCTGCCACATAGCCTTCAGCAATAGACCCTTCAGGTCTACTTCTATTTCACACATAGGATTTCAAAGTGCCCAAGTACCTAAGAAATGACAGCAACAAATTTTATTTATGATTAGTGGGTTGTGCATAAGATAGCATAGTAAATACTCATAAAGTATGAAAGTAGAACTATTGCCTCTCAATGGGATACATCCAATGATAATACACTGGTTCACCTAACTTGAACTCAGTTACCAAATGGATTGTCAAATGTACCATTATAACAAAAAAGGATGGTGGAAATTACTTCTTCAACAAACAAAGTATAACAGCAATGTCATTTTCTAAACGGATCACCTCTTGAGGATAGATAACTTTAGAGCAAAGTTGCCTAAAGTATCTAGACAGCCTAATTAAAGGATACCGAACAGATTTTGTCAAAGTCTTGCTGATAGCTATAGGCAGCAATTGTTGCATCAGAATGTGATTATCATGGCTTTTAAGACCAGAAAACTTTGGTGGCTTTGTTTGGACACACCGAGAGATATTAGATGCATAACCATCGGGAACTTTCACATTTTTTAAAACTTTATAGAATATGCTCTTCTCTTTCTTATCCATTGTGAATGAACATGCAGGCAAGTAAATTTTTCTAGAATCTTTCTCAATGTCCCAAAGTTCTTTTCTTATCCCCATTGCTCTCAAATCTTTACGTGACTGATAATTATCCTTTGTTTTGTCTTTAATATCCAACAAAGTCCCCTAAATTGCTTCACAAACATTTTTTTTTTCAATATGCATCAAGTCTGGATTATGTCTTAAGACGTTATCTTTCCAATATGGTAAGTCGAAGAAAATGCTTCTTTTTTCCCAGTTGAATGGCAGTTTGGGATTATTAGTTACTAATTTTCCAAACTTAATTTGCTGGTCCCCCATCTCACTCAAAACCATATCCCCAGTTAGGAAAGGAGGTCGCTTACCATTTTCAACTGTGCCATCAAAGGATTTGCCATCCTTCCTAAACTTATGTTTACTATCTAAAAATCTACGATGTCCCATGTAGCAATATTTGATACCATGCTTTAGCCGCCGTGCATGAGTAAACTTATGACAAACAGGACAAGCATATTCACCTTTAGTACTCCACCCAGACAATATTGCATATCCTGGAAAATCACTAATTGTCCACATTAAGGTTGCATGCAATTGAAAATTCTGTTTTTTTGATGCATCATAGGTCTGAATGCCTACATCCCACAATTCAATCAATTCTTTTATCAGAGGCTGTAGATAAATATCAATATTATTTCTAGGGGAGTATGGTCCAGGTATCAATAAGGGTAACATGAAATATGGTTGTTTCATGCACATCCATGGAGGTAAGTTATAAGGTATCAAGACCACGGGCCAAGTACTGTGAGGAGGATTCATATTTCTGAATGGATTCCATCTGATGCAAACCCTAATTTGACATTTTGACAATCTCTAGCAAATTCTGGATGAAGATGCTCAAATGTTCTCCAAGCAGGAGAATCAACTGGATGTCTCATATGACCATCTTTTATACGTTCTTCTTCATGGCATCTCATATGAGATGCAGTTTTGGAGGACATAAACAATCTTTGTAGCCTAGCTTTATGGGGAAAATGCCACAGCACTTTACGAGAAATTTTTCTTTGTTTATCGGTTGGATCATTTTCCGACACAACTCATCTAGGTCTTTACATGTTTCACAACAAGTTCTTTCTTTATTGCAACCCCAATAAGGAGTGCAATCATTTGGACAAGCATCATACTTATCATACCCAAGACCTAACTGATTCATCAACTTTTTAGCCTCATAATAAGAAGACGGTAAATTAGTCATAGCTTCGGGAAATGCTTCTTTTAACAAATCCAACAGCATATCAAAAATCTTATTCTTGAATTTACCAAGACATTTCAAATGAAGTAGACGAATGATAAAGGCCAATTTTGAAAATTTTTTGCATCCACTGTACAATTCTTTTTAAGAATCATCAATCAATTTATAAAATATTACAGCTTTTGAAATAGGAATCTCCCTATCCCTTTGTAGTTGTCCAGTTTCATTTAGATCTGCATATGAGCACCTGTGTAGACCATGCCATTGCCAGCCAATGTACTTGTACGTTTTGTATAAATAAATGACCATTTTTTTCCTTGTTTTGATCGTGCTAAACTCTTACTTGAAAATGTGGATTTTGCCAAGATTTCAAGCCTTGTTACACCTATTTGTAATGCTAAAAAGATGATCAAACATCTTACAAAAAGTGTTAGAAAATACGTGTGGAGCAAAGCAAAATCGCACTCGGAATTCAGGGACCTGAAATTAAATTAGGGTTTGCAACCAAGGCATTTACTAAAAATAGCATATAAAATTCTTGTCTTGTTCCTTCCCTTTTGGACAAAATTCCAGCAATAAAACAGCCATATATCTTCAAGAATTTCCAATGAAAAACCATGACTAAGCTACTTAAGATACTTGTCAAGAAACTAGCTTAGCGAGTTGGCACCTACTTGGCCTTGTCATGCTTGTTTCCTTGGCTTATAAATACATCTCAGCACTTCACTCCATTTTTCTTCCTCTTAGTTTGGATGAAATCAGCAAGGAAAAACAGCCCACAAAACCCCAAAAACCTAGTACAAAAATAGCCACAAACCAAGGCTTGAAGGCTAGAAGATTGGCTTGATTCTTGCTTGGGTTCTTGCTTGAGTTCCACTTGCTTTTTGCCTGCTCAATCCACCAGATTTTTCATCCATCTACTTGAGGTAATTCAAGCTGATGATATACTATATTCAAGGCTCAATTTTATGCTTAACAAGTCCAGCAAAATCCGCAAGTTACATGCTGAAAATTTGATGCTATAGCTAGTTGAGCTTGCTTGAGAATTTTCAGTTTTATGGCATGATTTGTGTAGTTAATTTTGCTTGTTGGTTGCTGAAATTTTGATGATAAAACATGCCCTACATGCTAAATGATATGTGTGGAGTGTTAGCTATAAATTTCAAGTAAAATCGATGGCCCTAGAACAAGTAAAAGACATGTTCTTGCCAAAAACCCTAATTCTAGTAATCATAATCCAGCAAAACTAGTCTTGGGAAATTGGCCATATCTCACTATAGAAGAGTCAGATTTGAGCACTGTTGGTGGCGTTAGAAACTAGAATCGTAGGATTTCTATTGGTATAAGATACAACCCCATATTCTATTCCTACAAGCCACAGTAGCCCTGTGAACTTGACTATTTTTCTGAACCTGTCAAAACTGAAACTTGCTCTTATAGTACGTTTGAGGCAAAATTTGACCCTGTTATAACCTGAATTTGGGAATGATGTCTTCTGAGAAAATGTAGTGCTCTGAGTTCCGTTTCCAACGGTATAAAATGAACTAAAAATACACTTGTAAATCCTCAGTTATGGCCTATTAAAGAACCTGTGATGGATAAGCAAGTCGGGGTGTGATCCGTTAACAATAGTGCTGCACCGGCACGCCTCCGTTGCTGACCGTGTGTGCGTGTCCATTAGCGGAATGACTGCTGTGGGGTGTGATTCATTAGCAGATAAGCCTATCCCATGCACCGTTTGTTAGCGGAAGCGTTAGGCCGACGTGCCCAACTGTTAGCGGAATTGGGTGTCCGTTAGCGGAAATGTCGGACCGACGCGCCTAACCGTTAGTGGATGTCGTGCGATCTGCTAACGGGACTACCAAGTCCTTGTGAAATCTATTAATGGGACTATCGAGCCGTCGTGCTGACTCGTTAGTGGAATGCCTAACCCTAACCTGCCGGACAGTTAGTTGAAGACCTAACACTAGGGCACCAACCCTTAGCCGACTGACCGTTAACGAAAACTAACCCTGAGCTGCCAACCCCTCGACAAGTAAAACAACCCTGTCCGATAACCAACTATCCGACTACTATCTGGATCTGTAGACATACCTTGACATTGACCTAAAACGGCAACTAGAACGGAGAAAAGGAATTCGACGTGCCGACGATCTCGGCACCTGACCTGTGTGTGACAACGGAACCTGCCGTTTTAGTGCCTAACCTGCGGAACGGTCACCCAACGGGTGCTGATAAGGTCCGGCACCGACGCTTGACAAAAACATCCGTTACAACGGTGCGTCCCCCGTAACCGGTAACCTCAGCCTTGACTTGTGCCTAGCCACCCGCTAGCTGACCACCGTACCTTACCCAATACTGTTGCTAGTCATTCGTTAACCTTGACGTGCGCTTGGGCCACGACCACTACCTAACCTCTTAGCACCGATTGTACCCAACACCTGACCGGTTCTGTTACCCGTCCGTGACCTTCACCGGTCGACCTCGTTTTCATCCAACACTACCGTTGGTCATCTGTCAGCCATAAACATCAACCTCGGAACAACTTTCACCCGCAGACAACTGACCTTACCCGTTAAACGTAAGGCACGACTTTCTCAAACCCTAAACGGCCAAATCACGGACGAACTGGGTCTTGGCTATGTACGGTCGCAGGAATTCGACCGTTCCCGTTTTCACACTATCCATTGCCTAATTGCACCTAGGACATCCCGAATTATGCAACCATCGTCAATCACACCCAAGACATACAAGACAGGGCCGACAGTTACCGGACGTGCACGACCGGTGCCGACCCACACTAAACGGTGCTAACTAGTGCCGATACGCATCGACTAGATCCGACTGTTACCGATCGTTGCCGGTCACGTCCAAACTTGCCAACCAGTGTTGATCATTGCCGATCGCACATGAAACGTACCAACCTGTACCAACAACTACCGGTCATGTACCAAACGTGCCGATTTGGGCCGAAAGTATAATAACTCTATATCTCCATGACCTGTACAGCCCCGATACCAACCCAAACCCTAAACCATGTTCCGACCTAGAATCCCGACCTAATTTGCACCATTCGCTTATTAGTAGAAGAAAATTAATCAAAATTAGTCTTAAATGGAGAAGTTAGCTAAAATTGATAACTAATGCCTAATTGCTCATAGGACCCAATCAGGAGGTAGAAGACTCGTCCGCACCGACAGACGGGACATAGACGACAAAAGGTGAGGGAGCCGTCTTGTTAATTGTTTACTTGTTTATTAACTGCCAACGTACTACTTGCCTACTTGTTTACGTGTAAATTGCCAATTACGTGAATGGGGTAAGTGTGTACTTTATCGCACTCGCCCTAAACATGAAAGTACTTGTGCATGACTGATTGTTGCCATTGTGTACTTTACCATAACCGACTTTATTGTTAGGGGATCTCCCATTCCAATGGTAAGTGATTTGACTCGAGTCGGTATCGGGTTAGGTCGGGCAAGTTAACGAACCTTGGGTAGTGTTGAGATTTACTCATGAGTATTATTGCCCACTGTATTATTTGGTGTTTAGGCCCACAAGTCAGAGAAAAGGGATCGGTGATCGGAAGACTGAAAGCTGCATCAGTAATTGTATCGGACTGTATCCTTTTACTGAAAGTGTTATTTTTTACTTGTCCACAAACAGTGGAATACGTGATTTATGATACTGATACATGATCCCGTTCAACAGACCTACATATTGATTTCTTATGTGCCCTTTTGGAAAATACTACATGTTTATTTATTGTTTATTGGGATACTCACTAAGTATTAGGTTTACCCCTTTAATTGTTTTCCTTCCCAAGTTGAAACTTGGCTCAGTGGGTGAGATTTTACAGGCAAACCTCTACGGACGGAGTTTTGGGGATATTAGGTACTTGTAAATTATTGTTACAGATTCTAAGGTTTGAACTTAGTTTTGGTTTGTAAAATAGATAGGTATAAGTTTGAAATTTTCTTAAGCACGGATTACCAGTTATTTTGTGGCATTTATTCAAGTAATTTATCAAGTGACTGAGTGAGTTTCGGCGAGAGTTGGGCAGGCAGTCTGCTGACCCCTCTGGTTTGCCTTGGGGGAAGGTGGGGCCGCCGCAGTTGGTATTAGAGCCTAGGTTTAAGATATCTGGACTGTGAAGACTTGTAAATGTTAAATTATGATATTAGATTTAGTTTGATTTGAGACGTCTCTAAATTTATTTATTTTTAAATGTAGAAAATGCACGGAAGCGGAGCAAATGAAGGAACTAGCCAGCCCAGGAAGCCCTTATCTATGATCAAGTATAAGATTAGGCCAGGAGGAGCCCCATTGTACTGGAGTCCAGCCAGCAAGACTAAGAGGTGTGAATGCTCGGAGACTTTTACTTATCCCAATGAGGTTGTACTGGCTATGGTTAGTGAGAGAAAGAGCCTGTTTAACCACGTCCAAAGGGCTGAGACCGAGATAGCAGGCTTAAGGAAACTTGTGGAGGTCCAACGAACTAGGATAGCCGAACTGGAGGATATCTCTCGTCGCTACTCTGGTATATTAGGTTTCGTGCGAGACTGCACCTAGAGTATCCTCGCTGATTGCGAGATGTTAATGGAGGAAGTGGTAGGGATCCAACTAGACAGACAGGGTAAGGAAGGCCCATACATCGGGCAACCTTCGGAATCCGTGAACAATAAGGACCCAGAACAGGAGTACTCTAATCCTGAGACAGATCCTTCGGAGGATCCAAACTATCATAGTTTCGAGTAGGGTAGGCAGTAATGCTTAGTGATGTCCCGATTTTTGTTGTAAATTGTACATATAATTGTTTTGTGCTGCTCTGCTTGCCTAAGGGCAGTAGTTATGTGTAAAGTATGTTTTGTTGGCCAATGTAAATAAAGTTTGTGTTTTAAAGTGTGTTTATTGTTTATAATAACTGTTCAAAGTTGTCAACTTTCTAATTTACATTTTATACTTATAAACATAGAACGGCATGGAAGAAGAAGATAGGTAACGGGTAAAAAGGTATAGACATTCCCAGACTTAAAGGAAGGGCGAAACTTCCGCCGCCCAACAAGAACAAGAACAAAGTGACTCGAAAATAGACTCTATAGCAGAAGCCTTACATAAGGTAATCGACTTGCTAGCAATTGTGACAAACCAACAAGAGAGAGTAGGTCAGGAAAGAACGGAATTCGAGGAGGATCGAGCCCTAGAAAGATTCCAAAAATTTTCACCCCCTAAATTTTTCAGAGAACCCAACCCTGAAGTGGCAGAATGGTGGTTGGAAAATATAGTAAATATTTTTGAGACCTTGAACTACTCCGAAAAGAGGCAAGTTACTTAAGTTGTATTCCATTTTGAGGGTGCAGTTAAGAATTGGTGGAATGTAGTTAAGGAAAAGTGGAATAGGAATGGAACCCCGTGGACTTGGGCCAATTTTACTAAGGAGTTCAATAAGAAATACCTTCCGCCCCTAGTCCAGGAAAGAAGGGAAGATGAATTCATCAAGTTACGGCAGGGGACTATGACGTAGCCGAATATGAGACTCAATTTACACGACTCTCCAGATTTGTCTCAGAATTAGTAATGATGGAGTAGAGAAAAGTGAGACGCTTTGTCCAAGGTTTGAACCTGGAGATATAGGAGGCGCTAGTTACGGCATAGTTGACCACATTCTCAGATGTGTTACAGAAGGCCCAGAGAGAGGAAAATACCAAAACCCAGATAAAGGCTTTTCAAGCCAGAAAAACGGGTCACACCGAGTGGCAACTTTGATAGAGTAAGGACAAATCCAGCATCTCAGAGGACCGGAAGAGAAATCAACAGATCAGGAAGCAGTTCTGGAAGGGGGCAACCAGGGAAAGGCCAGAGGAGTGGAGCATCCCAATCTAGGCAGAACATGAATCCTCGACTGGTATGTGGATATTGTAACAAACCAAACCATATGATGGGGGATTGCTGGCTAAAGGCTGGAAAATGTTTGGTTTGTGGGAGTACGGAGCACAATATTAGCAATTGTCCAAATAAACGGGATCGTGAGACTACAACCCGACCCACCAACCAGACTAACTCTAGACCAGCCATAAATAAGGAAATAGACCTAGAGTACCTGGTCGAGTTTATGCAATCGACCAACAGGAGGTGCCAAGACCCTCAGAAGTAATTGAATGTACCATCCATTTCCTTCATAAATCAGCTAAAGTTTGATTGATTCTGGTGCCAGTCATTCTTTTGTAGCTTTTGAATTTGTGCATGGTTTTGCAATTCAACCTGAGTATATGCCTTATGATATGGAAATACAAACCCTACCAAAAATCATGCCTTGATAACCAACACGATATATAGGATTTGTGAGATGGAGGTAGGGGGAGGAAGTTATTAGTTGACCTAATTGCCTTGCCAATCAAAGGCTATGATATCATAATTAGAATGGACAGCTTGGCATGGCCCAATGCCCAGGTAAATTGTAGGACAAAGGCTGTTGAGTTTCACATTCCCAAAGAGACTATCTTAAGGTTGGATACAAAGAAGAAGGCAACCCCTTCAGTCTTTATTTCAGGGCTTAAAGTCAGGAAGTTATTATACAAGGGAGCTCAAGAATATTTGGCCTTTCTGATAAATCCTCAAGAGGATAAGATGAAATTGGAGAATATACCAGTTGTAAGAGAGTATCCTGAGGTATTTTCGAAAAAGCTGGACTCTTTACCTGTAGAAAGGGAAATAGAATTTAAGATTAAACTCATGCCGGGAGAAACACCAATCTCTAAGACTCCCTACAGAATGGCCCCTGCTAAACTTAAAGAATTAAAGACACAGATATAGGATTTGCTTGACCAGAAATTTTTGTAACTGAGTGAATCAACCTGAGCAGCCCCGGTACTATTTGTTAAGAAGAAAGATGGAAGCTTGAGGCTTTGCATAGATTATCGGGGATTGAACAATTTTACTGTCAAGAACAAGTACCTATTGCCCCATATCGAGGAATTATTTGATCAATTACAGGGGGCGATAGTATTCTCCAAGATCGACCTTAGGCAGGGATACTATCAATTGAGGATTAGAGAAGAGGATATCCTGAAAACTGCTTTTCACACCAGATATGGGCATTACGAGTTCCTAATTATATCGTTCGGGCTAACCAACGCCCCAGCCGCATTTATAGATTTAATGCATAGAGTTTTCAAACCCTATCTGGATAAGTTCGTGGTGATATTCATAGACGATATATTGATCTACTCCAAGTCACAAGAGGAACATGTTCAACATTTGACGATAGTGCTTCAGATCTTAAAGGATCACAAGTTATATGCAAAACTCAGTAAGAGTGAATTTTTGCTAGAGGAAGTGTCTTTCTTAGGTCATGTAATCTCTTCGAAAGGTATTATGGTGGACCCCGCAAAAGTGAAATCCGTGGTAGACTGGAAGCAGTCGGAAAACCCGACCAAGGTGCGTAGTTTTCTTGGATTGGCTGGATACTATCGAAGGTTTATTAAGGATTTCTCAAGAATTGCCGGTCCTTTGACCAAGCTGACGAAGAAAAGTGGTCATTTTATTTGGGATACAAAGTGTGAACGCAGCTTCCAAGAATTAAAGAGACACTTAACCATGGTTCCAGTTTTAGTCCTGGCAAATGATAATGATGGATTCATCGTATATACTGATGCCTCGAAAGAAGGACTAGGATGCGTGCTGATACAAAATGGGAGTGTGGTAGCTTATGCATCAAGAAAGTTAAAAATCCATGAGCAAAACTACCCGACCGACGATTTAGAGTTAGCAGCCATAGTATTTGCTTTGAAGAAGTGGAGACACTACTTATACGCAGTAACTTTTGAGGTATACACGGACTATAAGAGTCTTAAATATCTATTCACCCAGAAGGACCTGAATCTAAGACAGCGAAGGTGGATGGAGTTTTTGGAAGACTACGAGTGCACTATCAAGTATCATTCCGATAAGACTAATGTAGTAGCCGATGCTCTCAGCCGAAAAATACAGATTGCCGGACTTATGGTTAAGGAGTGGGACATGTTAGAGAAAGTAAGTAGTTGGAATCCACTACCAGGACCATAAGGAGTACTTTTAGGAAGTATGGTTGTCAAACCTGCCTTAATGGAGCAAATTAAGGATGCCCAAGGAAGAGATTTTAGGATATAGAAGTGGGTAAACAAAGTGAAAGAAGGAAAGTTCCCTGAGTTTAGTCTTAGCAATGATGGGATTCTAAGATACTGGGATCGAATAGTAGTGCATAGGGAAACTGAACTGAGGAAAGAAATTTTGGAAGAGGTACACAAATCCAAGTATACTATTCATCCTGGTAGGAATAAAATGTATCAAGACGTGAAGAAAGCATATTGGTGGGAAGACATGAAAAAGGATGTAGCTCAGTTTGTACAAACTTGTCTCACCTGCCAACAAGTCAAGGCAGAGCATCAAAGGCCATCAGGATTACTGCAACCGCTGGAAGTGCCAGAATGGAAGTGAGATTAGATTACAATGGACTTTGTGTCAGGATTACCCCACACGCAAAAAAGGCCATGATGCTATTTGGGTTATAGTGGATCGGTTAACCAAATCAACTCATTTCATACTAGTTAATATGAAATACAAGTTGGAATCGTTGGCCAAGACGTATATAGATGAAATTGTGAGATTGCACGAGGTACCTGTTAGTATTGTATCGGATAGAGATCCTTGTTTCATTTCACGGTTATGGCAGCAGATCCAGAAAACATTAGGCATCAAGTTAAACTTGAGCACTGCCTATTACCCCCAAACGGACGGATAGTCAGAACGAACCATACAGACCTTAGAGGATATGCTACGAGCCTGTGTGATGGACTTTGGAGGGAATTGGGATCAGCATGTAACTCTAATCGAATTTGCACACAATAACAGCTATCACTCCTCAATACAGATTGCCCCATATGAAGCCCTGTATGGTAGAAAATGTAGATCGCCCATTTATTGGGATGAAATTGGGGAAAGATAGTTATTAGGTGCTGAAAGAGTTCTATGGATTGAGACAACATATGACAAAGTGAAATTGATTCGGCAAAGAATCTAGGTGGCTCAGAGTCGACAGAAGAGCTATGCTGATCGAAGACGAAAGGATTTAGAATTTGAACTTAGAGATGAAGTCTTTCTTAGGGTTACTCCACTAAGAGGTCATCTTAAGGCCAGAAAAGGGAGAAAGCTTAAGCCGAGGTATATAGGCCCCTTTAAGATTATCCAAAGGAAAGGAAATGTGGCTTATCGACTGGAGTTACCAGACAGCTTATGCCAAATCCATGACGTCTTCCATGTCTCATTGCTAAGGAAGTGCTATAGAGATCCATCCTACGTGGTATCACCGGTGGATGTTGAGTTGGATGGATCTTTGACCTATGAAGAATACCCTTTTTAGGATTCTAGACAGGAAGGTGAAGGTTTTAAGGAAGAAACAGATTCCTCTAGTGAAAGTATTACGGAGACATCATAATGTAGAGGAAGCTACTTGGGAATTAGAGGAAGAAATCAAACAGAAACACCCTGAATTGCAATTGTAAAGTAGGAAAAATTTCAAGGATGAAATTTCTTTAAGGAGGGGAGAATGTGAGCACCCGTGTAGACCATGCCATTGCTGGCCAATGTACTTGTACGTTTTGTATAAATAAATGACCGTTTTTTGCCTTGTTTTAATTGTGCTAAACTTTTACTTGAAAATGTGGATTTTACCAAGATTTCAAGCCCTTGTTACACCTATTTATAATGCTAAAAAGATGATCAAACATCTTGCAAAAAGTGTTAGAAAATACGTGTGGAGCAAAGTAAAATCGCACTTGGAATTCGGGGACCCAAAAATAAATTAGAGTTTGCAACCAAGGTGATATGAATCTAGATTCCTCAAGTCAAAGATCAATCTAGCCGTTTAGCACTTTGGAAGAGCAATCACTACTATGTATTGCAATGCGAAGTGTTGAGGGGGGTTCAAGCAATGTTACATCTTAATTGATTGTCATTTGCTTTGAAATCTCGGCTTTGGTTTAGGGTTTGGCCCATTCAGCCCATTACCTTGGCCAAATGTGTCACCAAATGTGTTAGTTAGTTAAAGCATTTAATTCAGGTCAATAAAGCATTCGGTTAAGTAGTTTCCAAATGTGATACACCTTGGCCAAATACCTATTTAAGTTGTTTCCTAATTGCTTAGTAGTTGGGTTAATAGTAGTTGCGTAAAATGCTGATTTTCTAATTGATTGTTCTTAGGTTTCCTAAGTCTACTAGGTCTGGCCGAATTTATGCTTCCAATTAGGTTAGGGATTTGAGTCATGTAAGGCTATAAATAGCCAAGTCTTTTCATTATTTAGTAGATAATTCTGGTGAAATAAAATTGAGAGTTTTCTCTTTTCTTGTTCCTTAGGAACGACCCTTTATACAAAGCGAATGAGTTTCTTTGTTCAAGTTTCTACTTATCAATTCAAGATTGCGTTGAGTTGTGGCGCCATCTTACCAATTCCTTGGTTTGCTAATTCGCTAGATTGTGGATTGGGATTATAGCAAAATTGTTCACAATCTCGAGGGTTAGAAGGGTCGTAGGATTTTCATCAATTTGTATCCATAACCTGATCAAGATAAATCCTTTCGCTGCGTCACAAATTCGTGTCTTTAAGAAGCGGGAGATTGGAGATTTGGATTTGCATCAGCTGGTATCAGAGCCAGGTTCTTGATATAGGTTGTTTAGATTAATATCCTTTTTCTTTTTGTTATCCAGCCTTAAAAAAAAGTTTATTACTGTTCATCATTACTGTAGTAATCACTGTTCATCATTATTGTAGCGATTACTGTTCACCGCTATTGTAGCATAATTACTGTTCATCCGAAGCACTGTTCATCTGAAAAAAGAACTGAACCCGAAGAAAGTGCAGGTTCTAAGATACTTTCTACGAAGCACTGTTCATCGTTGCAGATTCTGGAATCTGCAAAATTGAGAAAACCCTGCCTCCTGAAGCCTTGCTGTTTTCTATTTAAAAAAAAAATGAAAGCAGCCACCAAATTGCATTCTTAACAGCTTGGGCCATTTGTGTTGGGTGGGAAAACAAAATCTAGAAACAACAACCGACTTGAAACCAAACCCAGCCGCCTTGTTGTTTATCCTAGTCTCGTGTGGTTATTAGTTTAAACCGCAACTGTTCCTGGTTTCCTAAACCTGATGTGGGACAATAATTGTGAGCAGAAGTCTATTTTCATTTCTCGTTATAAAAAGAGAAGGATAAGTCCAAGACAAAGCTGAATCCACTTCACAACAAAAAGCAACCTAGCCAATCCTAACTCATTAGGAAAATTTGGGAAGGAAATCGAAAGCTGACCAGCAACCTTTAAACAGCCTTTTCTTCATATTTTTTCGTGTATTTTACGTCTGTTCTTTTGTCAAGCTCATTCCTTAGTTCGGCTAAGATCATTGCTAGTGTTTATCTTGATTGATTTATCCATATTTCATCCACAACACTACTTGACAGAAATTTCAGCAAGCAAGCTGCTTTGTACTTCATTCTTCCGTATCTCCTTGTCTAATTTTTTTTCATTTCTGCTCGTTTGACTTTGTCATCCCCTATTCTCGCGTCTTTTCTTTTTATTTCGTCTAAGTATTTTCTTTGAGTTTCATCACCTCAAAATTCTCTTGGAGGAATTGATCACAATCTCGTGAACCAAAAGTTGGTAAGTTGATCGTTTACTTGAAAGAGTTCTAATTTCTTCAAGATAAGCTATTAAGAGCTTTGAGGGAATTGTTAGATTATTAGAGTGTCAATTTGAGTGTCAAACATGAGTGTTGAGTGTAAACACGTAAGGGAGTGAGTGAGGAAATATATATATTTATTTCTTTGCTAACTTTTTACAGGTTTACCTAAACATGTCAGAAGAAGCTACGACATCTCAATCGAACAATGAAGCACTAATAGTGGCATTCCAAAAAATGTTAAAGCAATCCATGGACGCCTTAGAGCAAAGGATGGCTCGACTTGAGCTTTCACAAGCTAAATCAAGTGCTGGACAAAAGCAAACTCCACATCATGAGGAGTTTGCATCCAACAGTGAAGAAGAAGATTTCATTCGCCACCCTAAGAAGGAAAATAAGAAGAATGATGAAGGGTCTCAAAGGCCTGAAAATCAAGATTCCCTCATTCCAAGAGAAGTCGGATCCTGAAGCCTACCTAGAATGGGAGCAACGCATAGAAATGATATTTGAGTGCCACAACCACACTAACGAGCAAAAGGTCAAGTTGGCAACACTTGAATTCACCGACTATGCCATAGTTTGGTGGGAACAAGAGCGTACAAGCAGGAGGCGCAACCGGGAGAGAGCAATCAGCACATGGGAAGAACTACGAACTGTCATGAGAAGAAGGTTCGTTCCTAGCCACTACTACCGGGAATTGCATCAACGGCTTTCCAAATTTACTCCCAAGTCCGGACCATCCAAGCAAGTAGCCAAACCAACTCCGAAGTCCTCAGTTGAATCTACAAAGCCTAAAAGGTGCTTCAAATGCCAAGGATTTGGGCATATAGCTTCCCAGTGTCCCAATAGGCGTGCAATGCTTGTCTTACCCAGTAGAGACGTCATCTTAGACGATGAAGAAGAATATGTTGACATGCCACCATTAATTGAGGAAGGTTACGAATCTGGGGAAGAAGTAGCTGCAACTGATGAACAAGTGGGTGTTGCATTGGTGGCACAACGAGCCCTTGCAACACAAGTCAAGAAAGTAGATGAGACCCAGAGTGACAATATTTTCTACACTAGGTGTCACGTCAAAGGGAAGGTGTGCAGCCTTATCATTGATGCCGGAAGCTATACTAAAGTGGTAAGTACTCTCATGGTAGATCACCTATTATTGCTAACGTTACATCATCCTAATCCATACCGTTTGCAATGGCTCAATGAGAGTGAAGACGTCAAGGTTACCAAGCAAGTGGTAGTACCTTTCAGATTGGGAAGTATGAGGATGGAGTACTTTGTGACGTCGTCCCCATGCAAGTTTCTCATATTCTATTGGGAAGGCCATGGCAATATGATAAGAAGACCAACCATTATGGCTTCACCAATAAATACTCGTTCATGCACAATGCTAAGAAGATCATCCTTGTGCCCTTAACACCACAGCAAGTGCACGAGGATCAACTAAGATTGCAACAAAAGCCTGAACAAGAAACGGCCAAGAAGAAAAGTGATTCTAAAGCCTTGGTCCGAGTAGAACCTGGGAAGAATTTGGCCAAGTAAGAATCGGCCAAAAGAATCAAGAAGCCTAGCCCACTTGCTAAAAACAGGGAAGTTAGAAATTTATTCTTATCTGAGCAAGTGATCTATGTTTTGTATTGCAAAGAAGTACTACTAGTGTCTAATGAATCCTTAAGTAACTTACCTACTAATATTGCTTCTTTGTTGCAGGGATATGAGGATGTATTCCCAGATGAGATCCCTAGTGGGCTTCCACCAATTAGAAGGATCGAACACCAGATAGATTTCATCCCTGGTGCATCGTTGCCAAACAAACTGGCCTACAAGATGGGCCCTAAAGAGACAAAAGAGATCCAACGGCAAGTGGATGAATTGATAGAGAAAGGGTGGGCTCATGAGAGCATGAGGCCCTGTGCAGTCCCGATCATCCTAGTACCAAAGAAGGAAGGCACTTGGAGGATGTGCATGGATTGCCGAGCTGTCAATGCTATAACAGTTAAGTACCATCATCCTATACCTCGTTTAGATGATATGCTAGATGAATTGTATGGTTCTGTTATTTTCACAAAAATAGATCTTAAGAGTGGCTCTCATCAAATTTGCATGAAAGAGGGTGATGAGTGGAAGACAGCTTTTAAAACTAAATATGGTCTATATGAGTGGCTGTTTATGCCTTTTGACTTAACTAATGGCCCTAGTACTTTTATGCATCTTATGAACCTTGTGCTTAGACCATTTTTAGGCAAATTTGTTATAGTGTGTTTTGATGACATCTTAATTTACAGCAAGAATCTTGATGAGCATGTGCAGCATTTGCAAGCTGTGTTAGATGTCTTGAGAAAAGAACGGTTATTTGCCAATCTTAAGAAATGTACTCTCTGCATTAATGAGCTTGTTTTCTTAGGATATAAAGTTAGTGCACAAGGTATTAAAGTTGATGAAAGCAAGGTACAAGCTATCAATGATTGGCCTGTTCCAGGAACATGAGTGAAGTCAGGAGTTTCCACGAACTTGCAAGTTTCTACAGCCGGTTCGTTAAGGACTTCAGTACTATTGCCGCCCCTCTAACAGCCATTATCAAGAAAGATGTGAAGTTTGAGTGGGGCAAAGCTCAAGATAAGGTGTTCCAACTCCTTAAACACAAGCTCACACACGCACCCTTATTGTCCTTACCAAGTCTTGACTAGTTGGTTAGTAGAATTCCTAGTCCAATTGGAAAGGTAGAGTCAGCCAGCATTGGAAATTGATTCCTAGTTGGCTAAGACATAGTGTTATTAGTAATTATCTCATCAATTATAGTCCTAGTCCAATAGGGTTTTTTAAGCATAGGTTAGCCTATTTAAAGGCTCATAGGCTGCATGTAAACACACAACTTCAGATTTTCATCTCTTGGTATTAGCAAAACTTGAGAGTTCTCTCAATGCTTCTTTGAAGCTTTCTTGAATATTTTAGATATTTCTTTGGTATTCATTTGACTTATCAATCTAGGAACGCGCTAGATTGAGCAAAACTAAAGGCTACAACTCGACTCAAAATCATGCCACAGATTAGTTTCTCAAAATCATGAACAGAATTTGTAGCAAGGCTCCGAGATTGCTGTTTCGTGAGTCTTGTGTATCAAATCTACTGTGATTGATTCATTAATTCTATCTTGTTGAGTCATTTAATTGTCTCAATTCTGTCCGTGGTCTTATTGTTCTAGTCAAGCTGGTCGTTGTTATTTTTCTTGTTTCGTTGTAGTTATCGTTTCTATCCGCATCAGTTTCTATTGCTTCTGTTCCTTCTTATTTCCGGTTTGCTTAAATTCTGTCTGTGTGTTTCTTGATTGAGTCATAATCCCTTTGAAGGCAAATTCCAGCATAGCATGTTGTCTTGAGTTCCTTTGTGTCGTGGTTTCAAAAAAAAGAAAAACCTAAGAACAATTAATTAGGAAATCAGCATTTTAGGCGACTACTAGTAACCTAACTACTAAACAATTAGGAAACAACTTAAATAGGTATTCGGCCAAGGTGTATCATATTTGGAAACTACTTGACCGAATGCTTTATTGACCTAAATTAAATGCTTTAACTAACTAACACATTTGGTAACACATTTGGCCAAGGTAATGGGCCGAATGGGCCAAACCCTAAGCCAAAGCCGAGACTTCAAAGCAAATGACAATCAATTAGGAAGTAACGTTGCTTGAATCCTCCTCAACACTTCACATTGTGACACACGGTAGTGATTGCTCTTCCAAAGTGCTAAGCGGCTAGATTGATCTTTGACTTGGGGAATCTAGATTCATATCACAAGGCCTTTACTAAAAATAGCATATAAAATTCTTGTCTTGTTCCTTCCCTTTTGGATGAAATTCCAGCAATAAAACAGCCATATATCTTCAAGAATTTCCAATGAAAAACCATGACTAAACTACTTAAGATACTTGTCATGAAACTAGCTTAGTGAGTTGGCACCGACTTGGCCTTGTCATGCTTGTTTCCATGGCTTATAAATACATGGAACTTCAGCACTTCATACCATTTTGCTTCCTCTTAGTTTGGACGAAATTAGCAAGGAAAAACTGTGAGGCCTCGTACCATCAATTTAAATTATAAATTGCCAAAATTTCATATTTTCATAAAATTATTTTATTATTTTAGTTTGAATTATTCGATTCTCGTATATCAATTGTATCGTTATGAAAAGTTTCAAAATGCATTGTGCACGTTTAAATTATGTCCTTGATTAAATTGTTAGGATGTTTAAATTTCGCACTCGAGTTTAGGATCGACCACTCGACATAAATTTTGAATGTTAGAATATGTGTTCGAGATATATAAATGAGGGAAACCGGAGTCGTAGTATCGCGTCACGTGAATTTATCCCGACGCAACAAAAAGAGGCTTTATGTCAAATCTGTAGTTTTCTTTCATTTCTTCCATTTTCCCTATAAAAGCCCCAAAAGTCAAACACTATTCATTCTCTTCATTTTTCCTCCAAGCTTGGCCGACCTCTTCATCTACTTTTTCCTTTCATTTTGTCTTCAAAAATTCCATCCTCAAACTCCATTAAATCCACCATTGAAACAACCAAGAAGCTTGAGGAATTTGTTAGTTTTCTTGGTGAAACTTTGGACCACCTTGGAGAGAGAGGGCAGCCGGTTGTGGAGCTTGGAGATTGAGGGTTTTGTGAGCTATTTCATCCACTAGTATCTAAGCTTCTTGCTTGAGTTGAGGTAAGTTTGCTAAACATCAAAACCCTTGCTCTTTTGTTTCATTTTCTTGGTTGAGAGAGCTTGTAGCTCTTTGTGATGGATTGTGTTGTTGATTTATGGAAGTGGGCTCTATGAAATCCCACCATGTATGAACTTGGGATTTTTGATGATTTAATGTGTGTGTGTGAGGTGTTATATGTAGAGATTGTTGGAAAAATGAAAGAGGGGAGAGAAAGAGAAGAGCTAAGAGAGGGTTGTGTGTGCCGGTTTCTTGGCAGCTTTATTTCTTCAATTTTTAGCTCAATAATTCCATGTCTCACTTGCTGAATTTGATGTTCACATGATGGTCTAAGTGTGTGAGAAATTTCATGTAAAAATAGATTTGTTTGATGTTGCAAAATGGATGAGAAATAAAGCTTAAAAATCTGGAATTTTCGTGTAACAGGGTTGATAAAATAGCCTTCTTAAAACTATTGTAACTTGGTGTAGAAAGGTCTGAATTGAGTTCTGTTTATTGTGTTTGAAACTAGAATTCAAGTTCTTTTAGTGGTATAAATTTTAAGGGCTAGTTCGATTTCTGTGAATTTTGGTGAATTTTCAAAATTGACTAAAAATCAAGATTGTTATGTCCTGTTTTTACTGTAGTAGCAGGTTTAAACTGAAATTTGACTAGTTTTAAATTTGAATCTTGTATAAGTGTCTTTTCAAGAGTTTTAGTTCATTGAGTCAATTTTCCAACGGTATAAGATTCCTAATTTTTGGACTTACAGAACTCAAGTTATGATTTTTCAAAGAATACTGAACAAAACTGGAAATTCTACCTCTATACAATTGCCGAACTGTTGCCCTGTTTTTGAAGCATTTTAATTCAAAGTTTTGCTACCATTTTGCATCCATTTGATAAAGGAATGCTGCTAGATCTTTTGTGTCAAAGTTTGAGTGATTTGGGGCTGATTTAGTTGAACAAAATGTTTGCAAATCAAAGAAGGAAAATCTGGTAGCTTAGTTCCAGGATTTTTCACAAACTTTGGCCACCTATAAAGTTACCTTACCGTGTGAATTTTTGGCTCAATTTTGGTACACACTCAGTTCACATAGTGAGGTTGAGTGTACAAAATTTGGTGATTTTCCAGTGGCACTTCGATGCCCGAATGTTGTCTCAAAATTAGCTTCTCAAATCTTAAAATCTTCCCGTCAGTCATTGTAAACCCCTGTAATTCTAATGGCTGTAATTCTTTGGTCAGGAGTCAAAATTGAGCGCCGTCAGTGGCGTTTGAAACTAGACTTCACAAGCTTTCTAATGGTATAAGGCTCGCATACTAGTTCTTCCCCAATCAATACCAGGAAAGCCACAAAGATGGCTGATTTCACAGCCTGATTTCCTTTTTTTATCCTCTGCTGGATCTTCCAGCTCACTTTAGTCCATCTTGCTCAATGAATCTTTGAGCGATGTCTTCTAGTGATTTTTAATATGTTGAATCTAGTTTCTGTAGCTTTAAGCCTTGTCCAATTCTGATGTATATTGAGTGAGTTATGACCTGAGAAAGAAACTGTAGTTGAGGGACTTTGGTGAAATTGGATAGTTAGGCTAAATTTGGAGTTTTAGCTGCTTGGATTGAAAGTGATAGTTCCGTTTTGGCTTAGGTGACCAAGAGGTGGCTGAAGTTGATCTGACTGCTGAAGTTTAACCTTCTTGCTTACTCGCTTGTTTAATTGAATCACTGGTGAGCGTCACGTGCATGTTTCATGTTAAAATGATACTTGAACAAATGCTGTGAGATTTTGTGATCTGTAAACTTATCGAGGCGAGGGTGTACTTTATCGCCCTCGTTCTCTCTCTTTCTCTTACTTGGTTATTGGATACTCGTGATATGAATTGATATGACTTGCACTTGTACATGAATGATGATTGAGCATTGTCTCATCATCCCACTTTATACATGATCATGTTGGGGACGCCCAAAACTCATCGGTAACCCTTTCACGTCGGGCCGATATGGACTTGGCTGAGGGATTGGTAAGCCATGAGTTTTTACATATTTTCATCGGTTGGAGTGCGCTCGCCGACCAAGGTATAGTCGAGTATTACCAACTTTACATGTTTTGACGAGCGGGCCCGGTTGGGAGGTTGAAACGGTGGATGGAGATGGTTGACAAGTGGAGTTCTACATGGTAATTATGAAAGTTGACGGAGTGTCAACTACTTGGAATGTGATCAAGATTCATGGAACTTAGTTCTTGAGAGTTCCTGTATCCTTTCTACTTGTGTTTTATTTTCCTCTTGCTCGTCTATGTGACATTCTTATTAAGTGTCATATTTACTTTATTAATTGCTTTATGTTTGCTTGCTTGTTTTTCTTGGCCTCACTGAGTTTTACTCACCCCATAAGATTTGTTTTCCTTAACAGGTTTTGAAGCGGAGTTCGCTAATCGAGGAACTTAATTTCTTTTGTAGGATTTTCACACTTTTGTATAAGACATATTTTGATTTGTGAACTTGAAGAACTATTGTACTTGGGGTTAAGACTCTTGTAATTTTATGAAATTGTTGGGGTTGTACTATAATAAGTTTAACTAGAAATTTTATTAGACTTCGATTAGGGTTTTAAGAATGAATGTTTGTATTTATATTTGGATTCTTTAATGAATTCTGGTGAGAGCTGGGTAGGCATCTTGCCGATACTTTAGGATTCACTCTAGAAAGAGGTGGGGGAGTCACAAAAACAGCCCACAAAAACCCCAAGAACCTAGTACAAAAATAGCCACAAACCAAGGCTTGAAGGCTAGAAGATTGGCTTGATTCTTGCTTGGGTTCTTGCTTGAGTTCCATTTGCTTTTTGCTTGCTCAATCCACCAGATTTTTCGTGCATCTACTTGAGGTAATTCAAGCTGATGATATACTATATTCAAGGCTCAATTTTATGCTTAACAAGTCCAGCAAAATCCACAAGTTACATGTTGAGAAATTGATGCTGTAGCTAGTTGAGCTTGCTTGAGAATTTTCAGTTTTATGGCATGATTTGTGTAGTTAATTTTGCTAGTTGGTTGCTGAAGTTTTCATGATAAAACATGACTTACATGCTGAATGATATGTGTGGAGTGTTAGCTATAAATTTCAAGTAAAATTGATGGCCCTAGAACAAGTAAAAGACATGTTCTTGCCAAAAACCCTAATTCAGGTAATCACAGTCCAGCAAAATTAGTCTTGGAAAATTGGCCATTTCTCACTGTAGAAGAGTCAGATTTGAGCACTGTTGGTGGCGTTAGAAACTAGACTTATTGGTATAAGATATACCCCCAGATTCTGTCAGCCCTTTGAACTTGACTGTTTTTCTATACCTGTCAAAACTGAAACTTGCTCCTGCAGTACGTTTGAAGCAAAATTTGACCCTATTATAACCTGGATTTGGGAATAATGTCTTCTGAGAAAATGTAGTGCTCTGAGTTCCGTTTCCAATGATATAAAATGGACCAAAAACACACTTGTAAATCCTGAGTTATGGCCTGTTTAAGTACCTGTAACGGATAAGCAAGTCGGGGTGCGATCCGTTAATGATAGTGCTGCCCTGGCACGCCTCCATTGTTGACCATGTGTGTGTGTCCCTTAGCGGAATGGCTGCCGTGGAGCACAATTCATTAGCGGATATGCCTATCCTGCACACCGTCCAATAGCAGAAGTGCTGGGCCGATGTGCTCAACCGTTAGCGGAACTGTGTGTCCGTTAGCTGAAGTGTCGGGCCGACGGCCACAACCTTTAGCGAACGTCGTGCGATCCACTAACAGGACTGCCAAGTCCTTGTGCGATCCGTTAACGGGACTGTTGAACCATCGTACCGACCCGTTAGTAGAATGCCTAATCCTAACCTGTCGGACCAGTAGCGGAAGACCTAACACTAGGGCACCGACCCTCAGCCGACCGACTGTTAACGAAACCTAACCCTGGCCTGCAAATTACTCGACAACTGAAATGACCCTATCTGCTAACCAACTATCCAAGTACTATCTGGGTCTGTAGACATACCTTTTGCCTGAGGAGGTTTCTGGTAGCCCATACCTTGACATTGATCTAAAACGGCAACCAGAACGGAGGAACGGAACTCGACGTGCCGACGATCTCGGCACCTGACCTGTGTGTGACAAAGAAACTGGCCTTTTTCATGCCTAACCTGCTGAAGGTCACCCAACGAGTGCCGGTAAGGTCTGGCACCAACACTTGACGAAGAATCTGTTACAATGGTGCGTCCCCTGTAACTGGTAGCCTCAGCCTTGAACTGTACCTAGCCACCTGCTAGCCGACCACCGTACATTATCCAGTACTGTTGCTAGTCATCCGTTAACCTTGACGTGCGCCTGGGCCATGACCACTACCTAACCTCGTAGCACCGATTGTACCCAATACCTGACCGGTTCTGTTACCCGTCCGTGACCTTTCCCGGTCGATCCTGTTTTCATCCAGCACTACCGTTGGTCATCCGTCAGCCATAAATATCAACCTCGGAACAACCTTCATCCACAGACAACTGACCTTACCCGTTAAACATAAGACAGGCCTATGTCAAACCTAAACGGCCAAGTCACGGACAAACTGGGCCTTGGCTGTGCACGGTCTCAGGAAGTCGACTGCTCCCATTTTCACACTATCCCTTGCCCGATCGCACCTAGGTGACATCCCGACTTATGCCAACCATCATCAATCACACCCAAGACACACAATAGGGGATCCCGCAGTCCAATGATAAGTGACTTGATTCGAGCCGGCATCAGGTTAGGTCAGGCAAGTTAACGAATCTTGGATAGTGTTGAGATTTACTCATGCGTATTACTGCCTACTGTATTGTTTAGTGTTTGGGCTCAAAAGTCAGAGAAAGGGGATCGGTAATCGGAAGACTGAAAGCTACATCAGCAGTTGTACCGGATTGTATCCTTTTACTGAAAGTGTTATTATTTACTTGTCCACAAATAGTCGAATATGTGATTCATGATACTGATACATGATCCTGCTCAACGGGCCTACATATTGATTGTTTACGTGCCCTTTTGGGAAATACTACATGTTTATTTATTGTTTACCGAGACACTCACTAAACATTAGGCTTACCTCTTTAATTGTTTCCCTTCTCAGGTTGAAGCTTGGTTCAATGGGTGAGATTTTGCAGGCAAACCTCTACAGACGGACTTTTGGGAATATTAGGTACTTGTAAATTATTGATACAGATTCTAGGGTTTGAACTTAGTTTTGGTTTGTAAAATAGATAGGTATAAATTTGAAATTTTCTTAAGCATGGATTACCAGTTATTTTATGGCATTTATTCAAGTAACTTATCAAGTGACTGAGTGAATTCCGGTGAGAACCGGGCAGGCAGTCCGCTGACCTCTCTAGTTCACCTTAGGGGAAGGTGGGGCCACCATACTGCATCTTGTGGATCCCCAAGTAAATCATGCACCAAGTCTTGCGAGTCACAATATCCATTTGAAATCCTATTAGAAGCATTTTCAGAATTATATGTGGATGCATTGTTATGTGAAAGTTCTCCATGTGCTATCCCGTTTATATATCCTTTGATAAATCCATCAACTTTCAGATGAGTATAAGCTTCCATTTCATTCACAGAAATACCCATGCAACATTTTACACAAGTACATAATATCTTTCCATCACGACTTGATTTTGAAATTGCAGATTCTAGGAACATTCTAAGTCCTGTCTCATATTTCTCACTTTTTCGTGGAAAATTCATCCAACTCTTATCCATACTTGCAACAATCAGACCAATATGCTCCAATAAGCTTCATAAAAAAATGTTGTAATATATTAGAAAAATCCAGCATGCATGAACCACAAACACTTTGGCATATCATGTAATAAGACATAAACATCAAGTTGATAGATGACGGATGACTTTTATAGAGTAGAAAAAAATCTGAGTTCGTATAGAGTACTAACCAATATTACCAAGAAGCCTTGAGAAGAAATGCATTCAGGTACTAACTGATATTATCCACAAATAAATTAAAGTTCCAATTTGAAGCAATAAGCAGGCAAAGCAAAGGATTTTCGAAAACCCATGAAAGTTACCTTTTAACCATTTATGCCATCCTTCTCTTCCTCTGTTTTAATCTTCAAAATCTGAATTTCTTCGAACCAGAGTGCAGTCCAAGATAGAAAAACAGAAGGCCACGATTAGAGATTTTCCTAGCGCGCTTTCTTTTCTTAATTCCCCCGCTCTTTCTTACACTTTTTTATGTACTAGAGAAAAAGCTACGTCATTTTTATATTGGTTTTCCACTTGTTTTGCTGACATTTGTTTCTAATGCTCTAATAGCTATTCTAATTTGACATATTAATTTTCTTCAATTTAAAAATCATAAAACAAAAACCACTCCTACTTGGTTCATATTGTTTTATTATGACATTCACTTATTTATGTCTTTATAAAAAATGTATAATGACACTTGCAGTAAAGTGTCCTTAGAGGTGTGTCATAATAGGGCTTTTTTCTTGTAGTGAGGGCTCAATGAGCTTCTCTTTTTGGCCTTTTGGTTTCAAGAAACAAGACTTAGACTATATATAGTATCTAGTTCTTCTTGTTCTTAAGATAGCTTAGTTTTAGTTAGTTTTTAGAGAGGTGCAGAGAGAGCTTTGAAGAAGAAAAGGAAGACCAAAGGGTTGTGTTTTGCCTTTTGAGCTAAGACACAAACTCTTAACAAATGTAGCTTTCCTTGCTTTTAGTTAGATTATATAGTTTGTTGTTTATCCATGCTTTTGTTGGCTCAATAAGGAGGACAAGGGAGATGAATAAAGAGAGAATCAAAAGATTCTAGTGATAGGGGTTTTCTCCTCTCCACCTCTTGATCTTTGTATTGGATTCTAAGTTTTGTTAATGCAAGTTTTGGATATTATGTTTATGATGTTGTTTTAAAGTTTATGCCTCGAGTATTTGGTTGAACTATCTATGAATGCTATTTGTTGATTTCTTGGTTATTTTGAGGCTATTATCTTGATTGAATTATTTAGCACTCTTATTCTAAAAATCATGATTAATTGGTCATTGATTATGATAATATCAAGGCGTTGACTTTGCAATGATAATTAGGATTTGACATTAGTTCAAGAAAGTGCTAAACCTAGGAAGTAGAGTTGCATCTTTTTGGCTTTTTTGGTTTTGTCCCATGTAATTTTATAGAAATAAATGAGCTTGTAGTTGATTTCATAACAATGACAGTAAGTATGGATTAGTTACAGATATAATTAGTACATCGGCAAATGCGAGTATTATGAACATTAGAAAATTACACCATAACTTAGTCGAGATTTTGGTACTTATTTAGTCAGGAAGTTGTATTAGTACGAGTAGATAGGTGTAGACACCAAATTTTTGACTTTTTCAATTATTATCTCATGTTTTTTATCTATTAGTATTTATTTATTTATTATAACATATTTTCTTATTTTTGTAGGGTTTAAAAAAAAAAGGGCTTAGAACTGAAACGCGGACCTGTTACGTGGAGTGGTCCGCGTAACAGTCCGCGTAACCTGATCAGAGGCTAAAAAAAAAATACGCGCGCGATTTTTCCAGCCATTTTTCTCCTCATTTCCAGCTGTATTTTCTGCGCCTTGAGCATCAAGGAACCTATTTAGTTAATCCCTAACTCACCCTTAATCCATAACACCCCATCTAATGATCAAAAATCAACCAACAAACCCTAAATGCATCCAAGCCTTTGGTTCTAGGGTAAATGAGTTATAAATAGCTCTTTAGGTTTTCTGAGAAAGGGGAGAGGAGGGGAAAAAAGGCTAAGGAAGGTGAATTGGAGTGAAAAAAAGTGAAGAAAAAGAGAGAGAAACAGTTGAATCAAAAGAAGAGTAAAAGGGAAAGGAGAGAAAAGAAAACTAGGGCTTTTCTTTTTTTGGAAGTGAGTGAAGATAATTTTGTTTGGAATTTTGATCCGTTTTTTGTAAAGCTTCTGACTCAGATAGCAATTCCCCTCATTTGGGCATTCAGTTGAGACATCACATCAAGGGATGGTAACTTCTCTCCCCTTATTATGTGCCCTTATGTGCTCCTATGGGTTTTTGCATGATTTTGCATGTTTAAATTAAGTTTTCCTTTGTTTTTATTCATTTTTAGTCTTTATTTATTTTATTTAAATTTTGGGTAAATTATTTGGAGGCCTTGAATGCCAAGTTGTAATAGATAGGTTATTATTTTGATTTCCCCCTCTAGAATTGTATATAGGTTTCCCCAATGTAATAAATAGGTTTTATATGCTTTTATTTGTGTGTTTGCATGCTTATGTGTCTATCACTTTCCTAGGTTTTTGCATTTAGATATTATGCCTATGTGTTATGTGTTTATGTGTTTTATGTGTTTATTTGCTTTATTATCATGTCTACATGTTTAATTATGTAAATGTGTTGATGCCACCACACTAGTCCAACGCTAGTTGTGGCCTTTCCTTTCGATTTCTCACTAATCCAATAATGTTAGTGAGAACTTTTAGACGAGGGCTAGTCCAATGCTAGATCCTTAAGGCCGTTCATGCATTAGATACAAATTTCACACACTTTTCACTTTTAGAGTTTTTTTTTCCATTTTGCATGTTATTTTTCTCCCATCCCGTATGCGAAACATCTCATTTAGTTTTCTTTTTCGTCAAAAAATAGATTAGCGCATTTTAGAGCATTACCCTTTGAATTAGGGAAAAGAGCGAGTATGGCTTCCTAGCCTTAGCACGCTTTTATTTCCTTCTATAAAAAGGAAGATTCGAAGTCACGAATTTAGTCCCCTGCACCCATTATGTTGCATTATCCCTCTTTAGGACATACATGTGCATTATTTTAAATTCTATCAAAATCATTCTTTAAAAATCAAGTTTCTTCTTCATGTTTAGCAATTCAAAGTCAAAATCCATTTTTCTTAAAATTGCATCTTTTGAAAATTCAAGTTCCTCTTTGCACTTAAAATTGATCTTTTCAAAAATCCAATTTCTTTTCCCTTGAGATTTTATAAAAATTGCATTTCTTTTGAAAACCCTAGTTTTCCCGTTTTTTCGAGTCTCATCATTTGCATTTTTCGTGACCTCCTCGAGGGATCAAATTTGGATGACACAACTAATGTGATCAATTCCAATCAAACCTCAAGGAGACATTTTGCCCCTCCCAACCCAACATTAGGTTCAGGTTTTGCATCCATATAGATAACATCCAAAGGTGATAAATTTTAAAGTTAGAATTAGGAAATTTTAACTAAATCACACAACTAGTTTTGGCTAGGTTAGAAGGGTGCCTTAGAGACGAGTAACATCGAATCTTTGCCTTCCCTTCTTTCAACCGAGACCTCCGAACCTTTTTCTCTAGTTTTTCAAAGACCTGGAGTCGTCTAAAAAAGGGTTTTCTTAGTTTATTTTCATTAATTAAAATTTTTGGGTGACTTGGTACACCTAAACTCCATACCATGTGGTGACTCCAAACTTTTCTAAAAACCCTTTTCTAGACTTTTGTTTTTGGGTCCAAATCGTCGCATTTTTGTAGTCCCATGACCCATTTCTTTTTATTTTTCAAAAATCAATTTTTAACTAAAAAAAAAACCCTTTTTCAACTAAAAAACCCGAAACGACGAGGTTTTCATTCCTTTCTTTTTTCAAAAAATGGGGCGATACAATAGGGATTCTATTATTCGGGGAGCTTTCATTTGCATTTTTCTATCCATTAGTAGCTTAGCTTTAGTGGTTCTAATTTGTTGATAGTCTAAATAATGAAGAAACTTTAGCAGTATTGATAGTTGACCGTCTTCCCTGTAGATTCAACCCTTAATACTCTATATTTACCCACGACCCATATACTTGTAGAAAATGGTATGTGGGATATTTACGAAATTATAAATGTAAAAAAATTGACTATGTATTGAGTTTTATTGTTACATGCACACCCTGCACTCGTCAGTAGTTTCTTAAACTTTTGAGTTGGAAATAAATTTCAGAGCTCAAGATGGAGTTTGTCAAACTTCTCTTAGCTTTTGCTAGTGAGCATAAATAAATGGAATTACGTTTCTCTTGGAATCTCATTTCATCAAATCTTTGTTTCTCATTTGAATGTGGTAAATCAGTTTTAGTAAAAGCCACCAAATTGTTAAACAATTGGGCAAGAGTAGAACTAAGAAGGCAGAGGAATAACAAGAAAACATTGCATAAACTAGTTCCAAATTTGATGAAGCTTCTAATTATTTCTCTTGTATATGGTATATCGGGTATACAAATTCCAATGACTTGACCGAAGCATTTTCTGATTTGTGATAGTTTTTCAAAATTGTTTAAAGTACTTAGAATTTTGAACTACTTTGCCTTAGCTTACCGAGTGACTCTTCACCTCCCTCAGGCATCGAAGGAATAGGAATCGGTCAGCCCTTGACTCTAATTTTACTAGTAGGGGTAAGGGCGTATATCGTATTCTTCTGGTGCCGATGGGGGAGGACGACGTTGGTATCCTTTGCAGTTCACTCCGGCCTTTCACAAGTTTATCAACTTCTTTTTGATTGATCACTTCGTTCCATTCAGGGGCAAATGTCTACTTCTTCTGTTTGATCGGTTTCATCCGAGAATCCATGTTTAGCTTATAAGTAATAAGTTCGGAAGCGGGTTGGGGTCCCTGCATCTCACCCAGCCGACTAGGAGAAGATATCACTATACTGGTATCCTTGTTTAAAGAAAAGGGTTTGGGTTCCTGCCTATACTCACAAACTCTGGCCAAGAAACGAACCATGCTTACAAACTCTGACCAAAAAAATGTACTGATGAAGTTTAGGGGTTAAAGGTCATGGATTCGACTTGTCAGAGGTTTAAAAATGGGTGATGTCAACTTGATGTCATAAATATATTAATAATAACTTAATTAGTTAGCATTCCAATTTGATACTTTTAAAACTTCAAACCTAAGTTGGTGCTTTTAGAACTAAATTACAAAGAATTAATAAGGCAGTAAATTTAAATAAGAAAAAGTTTATGAAGAAGGAGTATACAATCATTTAAAGTCCCTTAAAGATTAGGAATAAATAATGGAGTTCTCATACTTACGCCCTTATCTCTTCTAAACGCTCGTCATTAGCTTTTTCCGCTTGCTGCTATTCCTTCAAGCGAGTGGGCTCCTCCTTCAAACATCATCTTCTCCAATTCTTCATCATCTTATTCTTACATTTTTTATTCTTCTAATTTTTTCCTTTTGTCTCAAAACACACGTGAACAGATCCTTTTTTTTTTTTTTTTTCATTTTTCTCTTTAACCCTTTGAAACCTTTAGATCTCTCTTGTCCCCCCCCCCCCCGCCCCTTCCAATCTATTCTTCAACTTCCTTTCTTGGCTTTTTTCTTTTTTTTTTTTTCCTCTTTCTGAACTGAAATCTGCCACTGGAGTTGTTAGGGAGGTGAATCTAGTTTAGGATACGTACAGAGATTTGGGAGTTTTAAAAAAATTCAAAAAATGAAAAAAAGATTAGTTAAAATGAAAAATTCAAACTGATCAAAGATTGGGTTTGTCCGAGTTTTTGTTTGACGGGTTTTAGGTGCATTTGGACTGGATTTTGACTTGGCTCTGGATTCAACTGATCAAATCAGCCAGTTTAGTTTGAATTTGAAACCATAGTCCCCACATCTCACCTGCCGACTAGGGGAAGATATCACTGTACTTGTATACTTGTTTCAAAAAAAAAAAAAAAGACAACAAGGACCTTTTTTTTTTTTTTTTTAAATATAAGTGGGAGGTTTTGAACTAAGAACCTCTTATTTACACTCTTCTCTGTCCCCAACAGTGAGGACCTTATTAAGGCCCAAGTGCCAATCATTGATTTAATTAGAAAATACCCCAAAGAGAAGCCTTATATGCACTGTTTGTTTTGAGGGAATAGGTGGAAAAGGAAAAGAAAGGAAATAGAGGGATAAACTTTTTGATGTTCGGAATTATTTTGAGAAGGGAAATGAAAGGATTGGAAAGAGGGAAGGAAAAAATCTATTTTTTTTTTGTTAACTTTTCTTCCATCTTAAAGTGGGTGGAAATGGAGGGAAAGGAAAAAATGATTAATGAAATTTAAAATTTCCTATAAAACTTATATGTTTATAAAGTGGATGGTTGCATTATGGATAAAACTATAACAAAACGCGTGATAGCTTCCTTTCTTTTCATTTTCTTCCCTAATCCAAACAAATATGGTCATGCGCAATAGTTTCCTTTCTTTTCATTTTCTTCCCTTACCCAAACAAATATGGTCAATATTTCCTTTCTTTTCCTTTCATATTTAATCTAAACAAAATGGATGGAATCTGTTTTCCTCTACTCTCATGTTTTCTTTTTCACTAGAGTCCTCTCACTACTTTTCCTTTCCTTTTCTTTTCAATCCAAATGGTGGGTAAAAGACCAAGAAATAAGTAATTCTACTCAATCACGTCCAAATTATGAATATTTGTAATTCATATCATGCATTGAATTATTTGGTCCTTGGTTGCACCAGTTTTGGAGGAAGTCAAAGTTAGTAGTTTATATCAGAAATTAAGCGCATAAACGCAAACAATTGTGGAGTGATCAATAGGTAGATGTTAGGAAAATTGACGATAAACATCAATTCACTAGTATATATTTGTCTATCTAACTGGAAACAAAGAGTGGGTGGGAATCAAAATTGAAGGATTGGGTTTCTTTCCATCTTGAAAGCCTTAGTCACGGCTTCAGAATATAGTTGGAGCTTATTGTATCCTAGTGATACATCCATTGTTTGACAAGATGTTGAGACTTCTAGCATAATGGAGAGCAACGTGAGGTTGTTGAGCATTTAAGTCATGACATTTATGAGACTGATCTATGGTTCCGTTGCTCAAGTTTTGTAATTTCTTGCACAATTTTATAATAGAGATGCAAAAAGCTAAATTTTTTGTGAAGAGAGGCCAAAATAGTTGTCACTAGTCACTATAAGCGTTCTTGAACACAGTAATATTGTTTAAACAAATTGTAATTCATTGTTACACAGATTCAATGTGTATTAATTGCGCAAGTTGTAGAAATCATTTCCAACGGATGGCAACTTATTCAAAAGGTATTACTTTTCATGCCTTTTTCACATTTTTTTATTGAAGAAGTATATTGCTTCAGATACTCAATATTTGGCATAGCCCCAAACATTTATTTTTTCCTTTTTCTCTTTGTTGTTAAAAGTTAGATCTTTAACATATAGCTAGGAATGGTTGTTAGATTGTCTCTTACACTCATCCGTGCCCTTATTCTCTAGAAAGTGAACTTAATTTCTTATGATGTAAACTACTTGATGGGAGTGTTGGAAGCTGGATTGACATGCCCAGCTCAGCTACCTCACGTAGTTGGCCATGTGCTAATAAATGAGAAAACAACCATTGCTTTGATGCCATACCTTTAGGTCCATCTAGGGTATGTTGCCTAACCATACAGAAGGGAAACTGTGAAACGTTTTCTTTATGAAGAAAGAATTTTTTGAGAAAATCAACACATGCAGAGTCAAGATAACAGCATAACTGTATCAATTTACGTTGGCTATTCTTTTTCTTGAAGTCCTAAGTTTGGCTGCCAATTGATTAGTCCATTCCAAGTAAGGGCCTTCGGATTCCATCTGTTAGAAGCCTTGGAGGCACCACCGGATGGTGTGTGGAACATACTTTGGTAGCTTAATTTAGAAGCCTCGAAGGCACACCGGATGGTGCACAGAACATACTTTGGTAGCTTAATTTGGAATAGGATCGGTGCGATTGAATTGTATGCTGTTCAGTTTAATTACGATATTGTACTGAATATATATGAAGTATTATATTTCACGTACATCACTTTTTATGTAATACAGTAATACAGTATGAGTATACGAAGAATAACGTGATAAGAACAACAACTGGATCAAACTATATGGAATCACAATCGCACCTATGCTTAATTCATTACTTCTTGACATCTCGTACACCAATTTTGGTTTATCATAGTTGCTGTAAACCTTAGCTAGGATTCAAATAAAAAGCTGCTAAATAAACTTGGCACTATTGAGATTCTGCAATATTCAAATTTAGTCACAAACGGGGCAACATGTCAGACAATTCATGAGGCCAAAATTGGCATCATCTTAAAATTATTCGCCAGAGTCCACAGCTGCTTGAAATAATTACAAGTGCTATTTTTTATTTCTGATTGAAGGTACGACCTCACAAATTTCACAATTTGACACTTTCCATCAAAACAAAGACTTCATCTCTGATTTGAAGACTTAGAGAAAGTCCAAATCAGAGTGGCTAACGGTATAGATCATGCAAGCCATATGTGGAAGAGTCGGCTGTACGCGAGGCAACATATGCTTTTTTATTGACTATTTGAATTTAATTCCAAAATTTTGAAGTATTGGGGTTCAAATCCCCATTCTTCCCTCCTCTTTTATAAATTACACTCATCCCCTGTAAAAAATTAAAAAGAATTAAAAAAGACTACTTGTGTTTAATTAGTTACCCAAAAGTGAATAACGGGAGATATTTTTAATAATAATAAAAAATATTATCATCATCATTGTTATTATTATTATTATTAATGTGTAATAACCCCTCCTCCCATCTTTTGTCCAGAGAGGAAGTAGGTTTCTAAGGATGGTAAAAAGTGGTTATAAATCAAGGTAAATGCCCTCTGTTATGTTCAAGATAGCCATATCAATTAACCTGTTGAATGGATAGGAATCGGGTAATATGTTTCGGTTTAATTCTAATAAATTTTATTGGGTTATTATGTCAACTTATGTTTTACACAAATGGCTGTACTTAAGTTTGTGTTGCTCATGGGAATAGGGATGAGTTTATTGGTACGGAAGGAGAGAATATAAATAAAGGTCTCCAATTTGAGACCTCCTACGGTACTGTTCATAGATTGTTACATTTTCACAAGCACTGATAAATGTTACTTACATGTCGTGCAAGAAATCTTCGCCCAAAACAAAGGAAAGTTGCCAAACCCCACCTTCCCAACTTTCCAACTTTCCATGCTCTGCTGGTCCTTGTCAATTAGTTTACGTAAAGCATCAATATTCATCTTTTGCATTAATGTAGGATGATCCTTTTCAATCTGACGAAATATTCCATTATGGGTTTTTGGGACACCGCTAATATATCTTAATTACATCCAACCTACCATATAAATACACACATTAATAATTATTACACTCCATTCATTTATACATTTTTTTAAAATTAAGATTATCTTTTAAAAATTTAATACTTGAACTACATATTAATGAATGCCCACTGGACACTCCTTAGATAGACTCTTCCATTATATAGGAACCACATGTTCTATTAATTTAAATCTTCAGAACCAATCCTGAGATTACCTACTGCTCAAATCCATCCTTTTAGTATACAAAAGGTTCATGAAGGATCAGGTTGGAAAGGTTGAGATGCAAGCCAAGAAGGAAAGACACCGTTTGGTCCTCTTTCCATTACCCCTGCAAGGCCACATAAACCCTATGATTCAATTAGCAAGTATTCTTCACTTGAAAGGCTTTAGCATTTCTATCATTCATACCAAATTCAACTCTCCAGACCATTCCAGGTATCCTAATTTTGAATTGCACTCGATCCCAGATGGCTTGTTGGAACATCAATTTTCTACCTCAGATGTTACAGCTCTTGTCGTACAGCTCAACCTTAACTGCATAAGGCCCTTTCGTGAATGCTTGGCTAGTTTATTATCGGATAAAGAGGAGCATGTTGCATGCCTGGTCACTGACAGCATTTGGCATTTCACTCAGGATATAGCTGACAGCTTCAAGCTTCCCAGGATTGTCTTCAGGACTACAAGTGTTTGTTCCTTTTTAGCTTTTCATTCCCTTCCTCACTTTCGAGAAAAGGGATATCTCCCAAAACAAGGTTTGTTAAGTCTCTATTGTTGTAGCCCCTCCATCATTGCATGCAGACAGAAGTACATCAGCATCTTTTGTTAGGAGGGGCTGAATCTACACCCTCTCATTCGAAATTCAGCCTTCGTGCATTAATAATTTGTACCATTAGTATTGGTGGTTTGTACTAAAACAAGTACAAAGTGTGAATTTAAAATGAAGGGCTGCCGTTTAGCATATTCCTTCGTTGTTTGACAAACATATAAGAATAAATAATTCATTTTTTATTTTATTTTTTACAGAATCATATAACCAACATTTAATATTTTTACTTGCAATATCAGATTCTCAACTAGAAGTAAGACTGAGAGAATTCCCACCCCTAAAAGTGAAAGACATTCCAGTGATAAAGTCACGATGCCCAGAATCTGTAGACAGCACAATAAGTCTTATGATGGAAAGGACTAAAGCCGCTGCCGGGCTGCTCTTCAACACCTTAAAAGAGCTCGAGGACAACGAACTGACGAAAATCAGCGAAGAATTTTGTATCCCAACTTTTGCAGTAGGTCCACTACACAAATACTTCCCTGCCTCCTCAAGCAGTTTACTAAGACAAGATCAAAGTGCAATCATTTGGTTGGATAAACAAGCTCCCAAGTCTGTAATCTATGTCAGCTTTGGAAGCATTGCAGCAATGGATGAAACTCAATTATCTGAAGTTGCCTGGGGCTTAGCCAACAGTAGACAGCCTTTCCTCTGGGTGATCAGGCCTGGATTAGTACAAAATTCTGAAAACCTTGCAAGATTGCCTAATGGTTTCATGGAGGCTGTGGAGGGAAGGGGGTATATAGTCAAATGGGCTCCTCAACAAGAAGTACTGGCTCATCCTGCCACTGGAGGGTTCTGGACACATTCAGGATGGAATTCTACGCTGGAAAGTATATGTGAAGGAGTTCCAATGATTTGTTCACCTTTTTTCGGTGATCAAATGGTAAATTCTCGATTTGTTAACGATGTTTGGAAACTTGGATTGCAATTGGAGAAAGGAATTGATAGACGGGAGATAGAGATGTCGATTAGAAGATTAATGACAGAAAAAGAAGGGCAAGAAATAAGGCATAGAGTAATGTCCCTCAAGGAGATAATTAATTCTTGCTTAGAGCATGGTGGTTCTTCAAATCAGTCTCTAGAGAGCTTCATTGATTACATCTTGTCATTCTGATCTTTTTAATTTCCACGTCTAAAGACAGTGTAATGGTAATCATCCGAAACTATTTTTTTAATACATGTGTGGCTTGAGTTTTGGTCTGAATTATCTAGAGTTATTCTTGTTTTTGTGGTACAATTTCCACTCTAAAAGGATTTTGTATTAACGTGACACGATGTTTTGACTCAGTAGTGATGCCTGGAACTTTAAAAGCTAGAGATGCTCATTTGAATCCCCTCCTCTTTTCTTAAATTTTATCCTCCCTTGCTAAAAATGAAAAAAAAAAGTGGTGGGGAGAAAATTATCCACCTAACTACATTCGGTATGGATAGATTTATTAAGATTGTAATAAATTCAGTGAAGGCGAAATGTTTCTCAAACATACCTGTGCTGGACCAAAAGATACTAAAAAATTTCTAGATAGACCTAATCGACGAGCATACTTGCACGTTTTTTACTATAAGGTACAGAAAATAATGCAAGTTGTACAATTAGTTGAAACATGTCTAAGTATTTAACAAAGGACGTCACTATGTCTACGTATTTAACAAAGGACATCACTATCGCATTGAATGCCTGGGTTGGCTTCTCCAAACCACTTGTCCACCCATTCTTTGGATTCAATATTGAGAACAAAGATTCTGCTGATAAGTTTCAAGTGGATTCTATTGATTCTTGGCGGATTGTGTATTTATCAGGTAGGTGAGGGCAATATCCCATTCTCATAAGGACTTGGTACATTTCATTTACTGCTGTTAGGTGAATATTGCTTTAAGAGATACTACACAACAAATAAGTAATGTAATTGAATTTGAGCCACCTGAACTATAAATGAGCATGTAATTTAAATCTACATAACTATACAAGTGACTTGTGCTCTGTGGATGACTAAATATTCATTAGATTTGCGTAATTTCCTAATTCCTTGCAATCCTGCTCCAAATTGGCCTTATTTATCTTAGGTGCCTTAATGTTGATTTGGATTACCAAATTGTAATTGTTGTTCCTGTTCTTACTAATCTTACTTGAGCCGAATGTTGATGCAATATTAGTTTGTAATTTCTTCATAAACGAGCTAGAGAAAAGAACATTAATTTGGTACCTTTAATCTTAAATAGGTAGACCAGGTGTAGTTGGTTCGAGAAATGGTCTAACTTTTGCAGATCAATACTGAGTACCTCTGTCCTTAGTGTTACTCCAATTGTTTATCCTGCCAGTGTGCAAGCGTCATAATTTTTTTACAAGAAATTTTAAAAACTCATTGTTATCAAACATTGTCTTTGTTCTGCAAGGTTGAGACCATTATGCTGTTCAAACACAACCTTTTTGAATCTCTACCTCTCGTGCATAAATCCTGGCCAAGCACCGCCTTACTTAGTGCAATCAAAACATAGTCGGTGATGACTGGACAAATAAGCTCCTAAGTCAGTAATGTTTGTTAGTTATGGAATGAGAGGTATCAATCACAACCTAATTATATTGATTCAGCTAAACCCATCCATTAATAATCTACCCAAATCTGCCCATTAACTTTGAATGGATATAAATGGGTACCTAATCATTCGTATTGAATTGATGGGCAGTTGGCTGACTTAACTCATCCATTTAACCCATTTTAGAAATAAATATATATTTAAACTCAAATTTCAGTGAGTGTTAAGGAGATAAATTTGAATTTCTTACCAATTTAATAACAAAAACTATCATTATTTCTTGTCAAACACCATGTGAAATTTTTTTAAAAAAATAAGTAGTATTTCAAACGAGTCATAAATGTGTAGTTAAGCATATCTATATCCATTTATTAAATGGGTATAAATGGATAATGGGTATAAATGAATTGACTCAATTATATCCATTACCTAAGTATGACCTGCCCCCCGGGGTTTGGTCTGGTGACATGGGGCTGTTGAAAATGGGGCGTTGCCCCTGGTTCGAATCTCACTGCCAGGAAGTTATGGGGGGCGGGAGATTAGTCTGCGGGGCCCACTCCTTACGGGAAGCCCTTAAAAAAAAAAAAAAAAAAAACCCAAGTGTGACCTACTTAAATTCACTCTCAAGTCACCCATTTTGAGACATATATATGGAAGTAATCGAGAAATGAAGGAACACCAATTGTCAGAAGGCCAATTTGTCTTAGTTGAACTGTCACACATCTTTTCCTTAAGGAATGGTTGTCACACATCTTTTCCTTAAGGAATGGTTTGTGGGATGGGGACGTTCTGCACCAACAGAGGCATTCTTGTTCTCCTTATGCATAATATGGCAGATACGGATAGCGGATAGCGAGGAATAAATTCATTTTGGAGGATAAGTCCTTTTGTTCTCTAACTATCTTGCATCTGGCGTCTGGCATGCTGCAATCACTTCATAATGCAACGAGGAATGGACAAGGAGGGCTTGTTGCATACAGAGCATGGACACGGAATGGCAAAATCACTCAAATCTTTCATGACAATTTTATGCCACAATTACCCAATTTAGTCTTTGATGGATCCTTCCATGTTGCCACTAATACGGCAGGCTTTGCATGGGTGATTTATGATCTGGGTGGAGTCATCATGCATCAGCATTCCCAAAGGACCCATGCAATATCAGCGTTGCAATCTGAAGGTCTGGCATGTTTGGATGCTGTTAAGTGGCTGCAAAAGGCTGGGACATATTTCAGTTATCATTAAGACAGACAGTCTTCTTTTGTTGCATTACTTGGATAAATATCTTAATGCTCCACCCATTATCAAACCTATTATTCAAGATATCCTCAATTTATCCAGTTTCTTTGAAGTTGTTCATGTAGTTAAGGAAGCTAGAAGTCAGGTTGTCATTGCTCACCATTCTGCTGTACTTATTCGAGCTTTGTATCCTTCTTGTTAACTAATGCAAATGTATTATTTTCTCCCAAAAAAAAAAAATTGTCAGAAGGGGGCGTAGCAAATAGTATACAGCCTTTCCTATGGTGAAAGGGCCTGAATAAGTAGAAATTTCTCAAGAACATGAGAGATCGCCCTGGCAGTTTTTTCATTTGATTAAAGGATGGCTAAGTCAATTTTGATTTGCTTCTGGACTGTTGTTTGTTAGAATTATGTACTCTACATTTTCAATTCAATTTATTTTCTCCCTACCCTTTCATGGCTTTGTCTCGAACCCTAAAATTTTATCTACTTCATATAACATGTTGCATTCATATTGCATATAACACTAAATACATTAATCATTGAAGCATAAGTACAAAGTAAAAAATGCACTTTTAATACTGAAAGTATTGAGGTTGGACAAAAATGGTCCTTAATACTTTAGCCAAAATAAAACATAGTCCAAAATATTACATTTCAACCAATTAGTCCCAAATATTTTGATCTAAACAAATTTAGTCAGTAAAATATATTAATTGACAAAAATGGTCCTCAATATCCTATGAAGACTAAGAAAAATTATTAATATGATATGAAAATGCACAAAAATTCCTCTAAGAAGATCTAAACATCCTGAAGTATCACAGTAGTTGATAGGGATTTTCGTTACTCCTCAAATTTTAAATAACCTTTATAACCCTATAATACAGCAAGTATACGGATCGTTTATCGAGCATAGGGTAGTATAGCTGTCGATCCCACAGGGAAGAGTGTCAAGTACCGGTGATTTTCAAGCTTCTCTATTATTTAGACTGTCACATGCAAATAAATTAATCTAAACTACAAACATAAAATTAAATAAGTAAAATAACAATTAAAAGCTCCTTAAGCTATGGAATTCCTTACTACTCTTGCAAATGAAGTTACCGGTTGAATTAATGTTATTACCTTGGCTAAGCATGGCGTAATTTCCTAATGCACGTGAAACATACTTTCGTAGTGTATCATCTATACTCATAGCTAAACCATACCTACTAGCGTGGTTATGGAATTAACTACAAGCTCATTTGCTCAATGAAATTACATGAAATAAATCACTAAAGCCACAAAGGCGTCTCCCTACACTTGTGAGAGAACTTCTAGGTTTAGAACTTCATGAACTAGTGTCTTTAACACCTTTAAATGATCACAATTAATGGCCGGTTAATCATGATTAGAAAAGCCAAAGTACTAAATACTTGCTCAAAATAATAGCATCAAACAACCATGTAAACATCACAAACAAGATATAGAAAGTTCATCCATAACTCAAGACAATAACTTAGCTAAACATTCTTGAATTACACTATAACTACACTACTAACTATACTAAACTAAGGAACTAGTGAAGACTACATTTTGTAGTGAATCTAGCCTTCTCCTCTCTCTAATTCTTATTTTCTTTGTCTACAAGAGGCCCTATTTATAGATGATTGAATTCATAAACCTCCAAAATTCTATCATGTAAACACATGACAAATTTGGCCTTCAAAAGTCAAGAAAAATGTCTTCATGAATCTTCATCTTCTTGAATTCTTCAAAGTGTGTCTTCATGCATTGAATCCATTGAATTTCAATCTCAAATGAGTTGTAAAGTTGAAGAAAATTGTGTTTTGAATTTGCTATGAGTTGTTTCTTCAACTTCACAAGATTCTTCACGTAGCTTTCATTGAAATTCAACTGAAAATTGAGCTGGAAGTGAGCTGGAAAAACTGGATTTCGGCTGCAACTTGCAGCAGTCATTGTCAGGGATCCGCGAGCCAGATCCGCGAGTCATAGGATCGCGGATTCCATCGCGGATCGTCTCCCCTGCTTCCACCGAGAGGGATTCGCGAACTAGTCTTTTTCTTCATTGGTTGCATCGCGTTTGGCTCGCGAATCTGCTCCAAAATTGTAAAATCCGAACTTTTCGTCAAGAGTTCTTGGCAAATTATTTTCTCATTTTCACCTCATTTGATAGTTGAACATTTAATCCTACAAAAACATGAAGTTTTCACTACATTCATCCATAAAAATGCATTTTATCTATTTAAACCATAAAATGTAGAATTTCACTAGAAACCCTAGTTAAATAGCCATAAAAATAACTAAAACACACAAAAAGTAAGTATTTAAACATACTAAAAGCATGTAAAATAAACACTTAACAAATTCCCCCACACTTGAATCATTGCTTGTCCTCAAGCAATTAGAAATACAAACCAACAATGATTTAAGTGTTTTGAAATAACCAATGTGAATTTTAAAAGTCAATCTCCACAACTTAGTAATCAATTTTTATGCAAAAATTCCAATTGCCTCAAGTACTTATAATAATTAAGTAAAAGAAAGATAATTATACCCTAAATTTAAACAAGTTAAATTTCAACCTTTTACTTCGACCTAATTACACAAAAAGGTAATTCATATAGTCAATGACTTGGCTTTCCTTTTTCCACAATTATTTTTTTTCTTTTTATTTAGAGAGATTATACTTTATTTAAATAATAGAAAAGTCTTTTGACGCGAAAATCGACACTTTTAGATGAAGATCTCTTGTTACTCAACTTCTCTTTATTCAATTTCTCCTTACTCAAGCGCCTTTTTATGCGAAAATCGACATTTTTAGATGAAGACTCCCGGTTACTCAACACAAGAATAATTAGAGTTTTTTTTTCTTTTTTTTCCTTCTTTTTTTTTAAATAGAAAACAATCCCTCTAATTGCATGGAAAAGGAGCCTTATTTACTTAACTATATCAATCACATCTTTGTATAAGTAAGTAAAAGAAAAGATCTCATTTAACAAGTAAAATTATAGGCATAATTGTCCTCATTTTACAAAATATACTTTCTTAAAGACAATTGGTCAAATCACATAATCACTAATTCCAAGTCAAATGTAAATTGAATTTACCAATTCACATAAAGTTATTTCAAAAAGATGAGAAAATTTGAAAGAGTAATACTTAAAACTTCCTCCCTTGTGGATCAAATTGAAAAATTTTCAAAAATTTTTGGGGTAATTTCACAATTTTGAACAAATGTTTGGAAAAATTTTGGCAGAGTCTCCCCTTATCACTGGACTAAACTCCCTGCCAACAACCCAAATTTTCAACACAAACAAATCACATAAACATTTCCAAACATATATCAAAGTCATTTAAGCACATAAAGCATATAAAACAATTAAACCTCTCCCCCACACCTAAAATACACATTGTCCTCAATGTGTAGGGGAAATAGAAAACTTAAAACAGTAAAACTCCCCAAATTAATATGGCAGAGGTCCAGAAAAGTCCAGAATATCACGAACATCCTCTACAAGTCCACGAATTGCTGCATAAGAAAGGAAGGAAAATGCATAAGTTCAAAAGGACATAAAAAACAATAAAACTAAGGAAATTAAACATGGTCTTCATTGTTGTCCATCTCCCCCTCCTTGGTTGTCACCATGGCCTCCTTGACCCTGCTCCCCACCTCCTGGAATGTGCAAGTGGTCTTCAATCCGATGAATTCTAGTATCCATGGAGTCGAGGCGGGTGTTTACTTGATTGAAACCTTCATTGACACGAGTCTCCAAACACCCAATGGCAGCCAAAACTCGTTCCCAATCGTCCTTTGCCTAGGAGGAGCCGAAGTAGAAGGACCGGTGTGGGGAATAACAGTCGAGGTGCCGACTCCTCCTTTTTCCTCGTGAGCTGTTCCTGAAGTTCCTCCAACTTCAAATTGTGAAGTGGGCTGAGATTGCCGAGCTCAAGGATGAGGAATATTTGCCATTGAAATACTCAAGTCATTTAGAACAAAATAGTTCAATTCATAAGTTGACTTGACAGGCCATTGCTCAACTCCATCCAAGTTCACCTCCATCCGCTCAAAAAGAAATGAGAGAAGCCGTGGGAAGCCAAACCGATATGCAGTAGTGGCATGCCTTGCCGCGGTCCTCATATAGCAGATAATAATATTTGGAAGAGGGATGTTGGCAAAAGAAGATGTCCGGTCATGGAACATCTTGTCCAAGAAGTACAGGTCACTCTTCCTTACTTCATTGAGGCTACTCTTCTTGGGAATGACGTTGTGGGCGAACAAGTATGTAATTAATCTCAATCGATCATCCAACTTGTTGGCCTTCACTGTCGCCTTTTGTTGGGAGCGAGTAAATTCTTGCTCAATTTGAAATCGAGCCATTGCATGTCCCATCTCCCAATGTCGATCCGGAGCATGAAATTCCTTCTTTTAAGTCCACAGCCGGACCGGTATTCCGTACTCCAAGAAGTTGAGCCAATGTGGCTCGCTCAATCTCAATTCGTCTCCCTCGAACATAGGATCTGATATTTTCTCCACTATGCCCAGATTTGTTCACCACGTTGGCATAGAACTCCTTGACTAGTTGGGGGTAATAGTGATCCGGCAATGAGAGAATTGGACCCCAACCAAGAATATCTAATGCCTCCGTGAGTTTGAATTCGGCATTGACATTAGGAGCCACGTGCATTTCAAAAATAAATCCCTTATGCTCCCTTGCCTCGTACCATTCTTGGTTCTCTTTTGAAGTGAACTGAATGGCATCATACTCTGGTGGTGGTTGTGAGGGCCTCGAAATTCCAAATTATTTTTAAAATGCATAATATTATTTATATTACGTTTATTTATTTATTTATGAGTACAATTGTGTTTAAATTGAATATTTTACAATTTATAGCATTTTATACGATTTGTTTGCCGGTGTGCGATTTTGGCCGTATTAGGTCTCTAATTTTCTACCGGAGCGTGATTAGTGACTTTAAGTTGAAATTAAGCATAAGTGGCAATATTTTGAGAATATTAATAAGTTTGGACAGTGTCGGAATGGACTAGAGCAGTGTAAGTTAGACTGTCGCGAGCGACGCGACATAAAGTGCCAAAAAGCACTTTTTCCCCTGAATCAGGGAAAAGCACTTTTTGCCATTAAAAAGACTTGACTTCTTGCAATTTTCCCACTTCATTTTCAGCTGCACATTTGGGAGATAGAGAGAGAAAGAGCCGAGAGCTCTAAGGGAAAAAAAGAGAGAGAAATAAGTTCAAGTTTCTTCCATTTCTTTCTTCTACCTTTCTTCCACTTTCAAGCACTCTTGAAGCCACCATCATCCTCACATTTCCAGCCGAGGAAGAGAGCAAGGAAAGAGAGGGCTGGTCCGATTTTGGAGGGAGGAAGAAAGGTGAGTTTTGTGGTTAAAAATCTTTCATTTTTCTTCAACTAGAATCTTGAGCTTATGAAACTTGATGGATGGATTATGGGCTTGATTTCTTCTTCCCTATTTCAGCCGAACCAAGGAGAGAGGAAAGAGAGAGAGGGTCGAAGTTCTTGAGGGGAAAAAGGAAGAGAAAAGTGAAGAAACAAGGCTTGATCGAGTGATGGGTTGCTTGATCGTGGGCTTGGAGTCGTAGATCACCGTCAAAATCCGTAGATCTTGGGTGAAGATCGAGGCTTGAGAGGTTTATTGAGCTTGGAAGCGACCTTCTTGAAGAAAAGCTTGACGGATTTCGTGGGATCTTGATAGATCCGAAGGTACAAGTCTCGAATCTTGTAGATCTAGCCTTATTAATGTTGATTAGTGTAGATCTGTGGTTAATATTGAAGGAATGATCTCATCTGAAAAGATGAAGTTGGGCTCTTGAAATCCCAACCTAGGTAGTGGACTTGAGGTGACCTCTAGGTAGCGGACTTGAGGACCTGATTGGGAATTTGATTGTTATATGTGAACTTGCTTTGATATGGCTAGAAATTAGGGTTTTTAGTTGTTGAAAAGTTTGAAGGAAAAATGATTAAAATGGCCAAAACCACACTTGAAAACTTCTATGTTTGATTTTGAAATTTTGTATTCAGTCGTGATGAATTTCTGTTTAAGAAAATATTTGATATGTACATTTATCGGTGTATGACTTTCGAAAAGATAACGAATAGAATTTCTCATGAAAATTGGGTGAAAAATGTCATTTGAGGGTTTTGTAGGGTTATGGTTTCCTTTAATGAATTTTGTAAGAAAGGTTATAGTTTAAAGTGTTTTAAAGTTACATTAAAGCATTTTCAAGAAGGAAATGTTGAGTTTGTGTTAAAAGTGATTTTGGGTTGATAATTCTCACCTGAGTGGTTTACTAAAGAAAATGTGGAAAAGTGCTTAGAGAGTACATCGGTAACGTGCGGTTTTTGAAATGAGATAGTGATTTTTCAAAGATTCGTTTGAAATGTCGTATTGGAAATGAAAGTATTTCCTTGAGAGAATTTTTGGGGAAAACATTGATTGAAAACTAAAAAGGTGTAAATGAGTTGTTTTGATTAATGAGTGAAAGAACAGAATTCTCAACTACTGTTTTTACTTGTTTAGGGTTTGAAGAGGAAAGTGAATTCGACCCTTACGTAGAGGCTGAGCCTTATTACTTTGGTGAGTTTCCATGCCTGTTACGCGTTTATGTGAAATAACTGTAATGGTGTTTCTTGCTGTGATGGTACTGTGAAACTTAGTTTTGAACTCTCAGATAGGGTAGTGTGTACTTTATCGCACTTACTCTTATCTGAGTGAAACGACTATGAAAATGCTTTGAAACGAATGCAAACTGAAATGAATGACTGTTACAGTTCCACTTAGTGACTGCATGTGTTTGTAAAGGTCAGGAAATGCCTGAGACCTATCGGTGAACCCTTCGACTCGAGCCGGAGGCTAGGCCTAGGTCGAGAAGAAAGGGAAGAGCCATAGGGTTATTTCAATGTCACAAAGCCCAGTGACTTATACCACTGTACTGTGCTCGAGATTGAGTTCTGGAACCGAACCTATCTCCTAAAAGAGCAACCAACCACTGTTACTGACTGCCCTGAACTGAAAAGTACTCTGGACTTGGCATACGGACTTGTCCCTCATGGAGAGTGCTTAAATCTACTGAACTGTTATTACTGAACTGACTACCGAATCGTTACTACTGCATCAGTAAACCTACCAAAACCACTGCATCGTTTGAGAACGGGCCCGTTGGGGTTTTGGAGGAGTAAAAGGGAAGTGGAGTTCTACATGGTAATAGTGACAAGTTGACGGAGTGTCAACTACTGGTTCGTGGACAAGCGACGTGGACTTTGGCTCCTGAGAGCCCCGTATCCATACTTGTATTGTTAAATGCTTTCTTATCTGATTTAAATTCAAGTGAAATCTTGTTGAGTGAATATTCTTATTTGTTATGTGAATTGCATGTTTTTGGGAACTCACGAGCTTTCTAGCTCACCCTTTCTCCCATTTGTTTTCCTTAGCAGGAGATGAGATCCTCGATGAAGATGCCTACCCTTAAGATTAGGGTTCCTCTTGTTTTGATGTTTTTGAAGAACTTGGATGTTATCTTTTGAGAACTTTTATATAATGTCTTTTGAGAACTCCTGTATGATGAAACAAGGTTGTAGGGATGAATAGTCTATATATTATGGATTGTAATTCGAATGTTATGTATTGTAAAGCATTGCCCTCTGTTATTTTGGGTTTAAGAGTGTTATCTTGTCAAGTTGAATTTGATAAGTGAAGTGATTATAGAGTGAGTGAGTCCTGGCGAGAGTTAGGCAGGCGGCCGCTGATACCCTGGGGTGCGCCCTAGGGAGAGGTGGGTCGTCACAGTGGTGGCTCTCTAGCAGTAGACCTCCTAGGTCGTCGTCTTTGTGGTAGAGGTGATGGTGTACGTTGTTCTTCTTCACCACTTGAAGATGAGGAAGGTGAACGGTGACGAAGACCTCTAGTACGTGCCATAATATCTAACAAATTGCCAAAATTACAATTTTTAAGCACATTACTAATCAAGTAAATTTCAACAATTTGTCAAATAACCAATTAAAGCATAAAAATCATCAAATTCAATCCAAATGTCAACAAAGCATCATCCCCTTAAAATAAATTTGAAATTACCAACTTTCATCAAATTTCCCAAAATTTCCTCTAAATCTCAATACAAATATATATAACATACTCCATATCAAGATTTAAAGTCTATGAATATGCTCAAATTCACCAATAATTGCCATTTTCTACAGATAAAATTAAATTCCAAAATTAGGCAAAAATTTGCAAAAATTATCTAAATGATCCCAAAATTCCTCACATTTGGAACAAATAGCATCCAAGGATAATTATAAGCTCCATAATATCAACCAAATACATTTTCAAACATGCCAAGCGTTAATCCCACAATAAGCATTTTATAGGAAATTTAAGAATTTAATTTTCACTAAAAATTAGCACATTCCCATAATTTCTTCACAAAACATGCTTAAACATCATTAATAAGTATAATGGAATCAAGAACTAACAACAATTAATCACGAAAATCAAAGCCCAAAATTTTACAAAAATTGCTCCAGAACATGAAATTGGGAAATTGAAATTCGTGAATGTAAATTAAGGAATGTTACCTGGAATCAGTAGAAGGATGAATGGGGCGATGATTGATGCAAAAAGCCCCTTCAATTTAGCCCAAAATAGCCACTAATTTGAAGATTTAAAAATCGGAAACCCTAGGCTTAATTTCTCCAAAAATCCGATTTTTTTTTTGTTTGATTTCAATCGGATAAAACTGCTCCTTGATGCTCACTAAGGGTTGGGTTGATGATTTTCTTGAAGATTAGCAAGGAAAAAGGAGGATTTAGTGTAGTGTGTGTGAAAAAGGTGCGCTGGTGTGTGTTTTTGCAGGTGAGTCGCGATGAAGAAGATGAAGAAATGTTTCGCTACTTTTCATTTTTTAGTTTCTGGTTCAGGATCCACGGAAACGATCCGCGATGTATACATCGCGGATCCAATACGCGGATCTGGATCCGCGAAGCTTACTTCGCGTTTCAATCCTTGCGTTTTTAATTTGGACTTCTCAGAAGTTGAGCCGCGAGGTTAAGGATCCGCGAGACGTATCTCGCGGATCTAGTTCGCGGTTCGTCAGAAATTTTCTCTGATTCTGATCCACGTGGCTCATGATCCGCGATACGTAGGTCGCGGATTGGATCGCGGATCTTGCTGGAAATTTGATATTAGGGTCAATTGGCATTTCACTACATGAAATAACTTCACACAAATTATGCAATTGGTCTTGTATTCCTTCAAAGTGAAAAGCTAATTCATCTAATCTTTTTCAACCCTATCAAAATTATTGGAAGTTGTATTAGCTAATTTTTCAATAGCTGCTTCCCAACATGGCTTAGAATTATTAGCTAATCTTTCTTGTTCCAAGGATAAAGGTGGATTAGCTAACTTTTCTATAGCTATTTCCCAAGATGGCTTTGAGTCAAATTGAACACCATTAGGTTGGTAATCATAAAAACATGAAGAATCATCATAAACACATGAATTATTCCAACCATTCGTATAAGAATTATCACAATTAGCACCATTTTGATTAAAACAAGAATTGTAATGCTCAAATTCATCATAAGAATCCACATGTTGTGCTTGCATACATGTATGTGTAGCATGATTACTTCCACACAAGTCACAAATCACATAATTAGAATTAAAAGCATTAGCATTCCTTTTTTGTTCAAGCAAATTTGTAATGGTCTCCATTTGCACATTTAATGTAATATAATCAAATTTAGCATTAATACTCCTTGTACGATTTTCAAATGACATACCTTCGAACATCCTTTGATTACCTCCATAATTATTGCCTTGAAAATTGTAGGGGTCCATTGCCAAGCTTCCTTCTCTCAAGCTTTGATCCACGTTGTTTCTATCCTCTTTAAACCCTAAAAATGCTTAAAAGCAAGATTTAGTGAAGAAGAATAGTTACTATATAAACACGAAAATAAAAAATGTCTAAAGTAATAAAGTTGTTCTTAGCACCAATATTGAACAAATTCTTCCCCGGCAACGGCGCCAAAAACTTGATAGGGATTTTCTTTACTCCTCAAATTTTAAATAACCTTTATAACCCTATAATACAGCAAGTATACGGATCGTTTATCGAGCATAGGGTAGTACAGGTGTCGATCCCACAGGGAAGAGTGTCAAGTACCGGTGATTTTCAAACTTCTCTATTATTTAGACTGTCACATGCAAATAAATTAATCTAAACTACAAACATAAAATGAAATAAGTAAAATAACAATTAAAAGCTCCTCAAGTTATGGAATTCCTTACTACTCTTGCAAATGAAGTTACCGGTTGAATTAATGTTATTACCTTGGCTAAGCATGGCGTAATTTCCTAATGCACGTGAAACATACTTTCGTAGTGTATCATCTATACTCATAGCTAAACCATACCTACTAGCGTGGTTATGGAATTAACTACAAGCTCATTTGCTCAATGAAATTACATGAAATAAATCATTAAAGCCACAAAGGCGCCTCCCTACACTTGTTAGAGAACTCCTAGGTTTAGAACTTCATGAACTAGTGTCTTTAACACCTTTAAATGATCACAATTAATGGCCGGTTAATCATGATTAGAAAAGCCAAAGTACTAAATACTTGCTCACAATAATAGCATCAAACAACCATGTAAACATCACAAACAAGATATAGAAAGTTCATCCATAACTCAAGACAATAACTTAGCTAAACATTCTTGAATTACACTATAACTACACTACTAACTATACTAAACTAAAGAACTAGTGAAGACTACATTTTGTAGTGAATCTAGCCTTCTCCTCTCTCTAATTCTTATTTTCTTTGTCTACAAGAGGCCCTATTTATAGATGATTGAATTCATAAACCTCCAAAATTCTATCATGTGAACACATGACAAATTTGGCCTTCAAAAGTCAAGAAAAATGTCTTCATGAATCTTCATCTTCTTGAATTCTTCAAAGTGTGTCTTCATGCATTGAATCCACTGAATTTCAATCTCAAATGAGTTGTAAAGTTGAAGCGAATTGTGTTTTGAATTTGCTATGAGTTGTTTCTTCAACTTCACAAGATTCTTCACGCAGCTTTCATTGAAATTCATCTGAAAATTGAGCTGGAAGTGAGGTGGAAAAACTGGATTTCGGCTGCAACTTGCAGCAGTCATTGTCAGGGATCCGCGACCCAGATCCGCGAGTCATAGGATCGCAGATCCCATCGCGGATCGTCTCCCCTGCTTCCACCAAGAGGGATTCGCGAGCTAGTCTTTTTCTTCATTGGTTGCATCGCGTATTGGCTCGCGAATCTGCTCCAAAATTGTGAAATCCGAACTTTTCGTCAAGAGTTCTTGGCAAATTATTTTCTCATTTTCACCTCATTTGATAGTTGAACATTTAATCCTACAAAAACATGAAGTTTTCACTACATTCATCCATAAAAATGCATTTTCTCTATTTAAACCATAAAATGTAGAATTTCACTAGAAACCCTAGTTAAATAGCCATAAAAAGAACTAAAACACACAAAAACTATGTACTTAAACATACTAAAAGCATGTAAAATAAACACTTATCAGTAGTCTCTCCCCAAGAAAGATGAAATGTGTGCATTCCCTAATGCCATCGCACAAGTAGTGCAGTGGTGAGAGTCTGATCATACCTAATGCGCTTAACTCGAACAACACCCTCGAATCTAGCTAGATCTAGATATTGCCGGATGCGGCTATCTTTAAAACTCTCGACTATGTCCCAAAAACAACCATTACATCATTTTACCTTCAATTGTTCATCAAAGCCAAGAAAGACCGCTCTAGACTGGTGCGTTTCCTGTAGCGTGAGAAGGGACTTATCCTCTAGTTTTGGATAAAGGTGTAGGCATATGGAATGAAGAAAACTCTTCCAATTACTATGTTCATGCAAAAAAAAAAAAGTGAGGCTTCTAAATTAAGACTACGCATTTAGCATTGCACCTCGAAGTTAAATAAGTCAAACAAATATAATTACGTGCAATATCAGTCAAATCAAGACAATCATTTTTAATAGTCAACATTACAAAATTAGAATAATAATATTTAATAGTCAATATTACATTAGAACTCGACACCTAAAGTCACGAGAGATTCTTACAAATTACAAGTTTGGACAACACTAATTGCCTATGGAAGAAAATGGCTAGAATACGGACATGAGGTGGCATTGTGGCTTGTTTGAGAACAATGATTGTATTAGCAAGGAGCGTTGGGATAATGATTGTCCATTTTGTTTTGAATCCTTGCAATCTTCAATAGTCCAGATCTCTTTTCCTTCAGCCTATCTGACACAAATGTAAGGTTCATATCAATAGGTGCCCAATATTGAGGATGCTTTAGGCATGAATTTGTACAAAAGGTGGCCCGATACACTATATTTGTGTGCTTGTGCCCAACAAGTTTGAAAGAATTGGTGCCCGAATTAAGTTTAGCCCACTTTCCACACGTGTATATTCGATTCCCAAAAAGCATGATTTGGCAATTTCCCCCTTGATAATTTTCACATCGAGCTATTGTTATACAATACACACCAAGTCTACTATCAAACATCTGAACATAATGGGCATGGGATTTCATCTCATTTGTCGTATAAATTTTTCGCAACTCCTTCAAAAGATGGAACTTGGGATTGGCTGCTACTTTCCTATTCTTCTCAAACAAATCCAGGTTGTAGATCATAGTGTATTGCACACACGCCTTATTTGGTAGTAGGTTGGCACCTTTAAATAGATTATTGAAACATTCAGCAATGTTTGTGGACATGAACCTACCTATAACCTCTGTCCTTACACATCGCCCATTGCTATGGATGCACTGGCCTTCCTGTCAACCACCGCTCTGCTTCCTCACTTGTCAGGACAATTTGTTTCATTCACTTCTCATACTTTCTTAGCTACTTTGTAGCTCCATCTAGCCAAATTAGATCCTTTAGTCTACAATAAAAGGAAGTTAAAGTTAGACCATGCCGGTAGTTGAGTAAATTGGGAACACGTCTATTTTTGGTGTGTATCAAGAAATAAATACTATACCTCTGGTTTCTAAATTTCTTTGTGAAGTTTGATTGGACGTGGCCAAGCAAAAACAATGAACTGCAATGGGTTCCACCTATTCTAGCAACGTTGGTATCGTATTGATAATCCCACTATGTTGATAAGAGATTATGCAAATATTTTTGACATCTCTACATATGTGTTGTCGAAGCTGCCGCGTGAACATCCCTAAATGTGATTGGTTTCCTCATCAACAAGAGCAGAGGCAAGGGGTAACCTACAATTAGCAACATCAAACCCGACAACAACAAGAAGTTTGGATCTATATGCACCCTTCATGAAAGTACCATTAACACAAATAACTGATTTTCGGTGTTGAAATGATTGGATGGTAGGGGCAAATGCCCAAAACACAAAGTCAAATATTTGACATTGTGGTATACTTTGCGAATGAAACTCCCATGCCACAACTACACCTAGATTAGTTGTTACCAACTCATTTATAAAAGCAGGTAGTTCGGATATGAAAGAGGGCCAATTACCATACACTAAATCGATTGATCTTCATCGTGCATACCACTTCTTTTTTTATGAGATATTGGTGTGAAAATACACCTTCACCTTTGCCTGAATTTCCTTGATCGGGAATGCTGGGCATTTTGGATGTGGTGGATAATGAATTGGGCTACGATGTCAGACCTCAATTGTCGATGATCATGTGAGTTTGCCATATGAGCACATGTATGGTCCTTCACAAAAGTCACAATCACCCACATTTCTTATGAATTTCAGTATGTCACTCTCAATTGTCAGTCACATAAGGCTGCCAGATTTTTTGCTTATAAATAACATACCAAGTATTGTAGATTGCTTTTAATAGAGATACGCAAGTTATCCAACCAAAGCTTAAGGCTGGTCATGATTCAAGGGCTTGGAAATGAGGATTCAACACTATATACTTTGCTCCAAGTGAATGAAGTGAAGGGAAGCTTGTCCAATTGATCAAGTTTAGATCCGATCCAATAATTGTCTAGCTTGTAGTCGATTGATTTATTAATGTTTAGCGATTAATTTAGTTGTTACTTTAGTGATTTACTAGTTTAAATGAGTTGTTTGAATTAGAAGCTTAAATGGCCAACTTTTTTGATTAATAATGCCAAATTCTTAGTCCTAGTTGACTTAGGTTTTTTAGTAATTATTTCCTTTTTCAAGTAGCTTAGGGTTTTGAGTCTTATAAAGACTATATAAAGCCTTAAACCTTCAAAGGTTTTTGGACAGCATTCAATAAGAAATTTTGAGTTTTTCCACCAACACTTGTGTGTGTGTGCAACTCTTTTGTCTAGGAGAATTCCTACTTGAATACTTGAGAAGATTTTTAAGTGTTCATTGACTTATCAACCAAGAATCACACTTGGTTGTGGCATCCTCTACCAAAAACTCTAGTTCGCTAACTTATTAAGTTATGGGTCAAGAATCTTCTCAGTTCGTAGTTTCGTGGGTTAGAGGGGTCAAAGAGTTATTCCATGACTCAACTTGATTCTTCATCTAGATCCGGGGGCGGTGCGAGATACTAGTTCAAGCCATCTTTGATGGGTTCGTATCAGCTGGCTATTAGACCTAGTTGATGGTATCAAGTATATCCCTTTTATATCCCTTTTTCTTGTGTTTTTGTCTTCGTTAGTTGTCATTTCAAATCTGTCTAAATTTGTTTTCTTGTTGTGTCATGTGAATTTTTGAGTCTTGTTCTTGTTCTATAGTTGGCAAAGTAAAAAAAAAAAAAAATGGTACTGCAGCATCACTGTAGTGTTATTGTTCATCACTATTGTAGCAGGTACTGGTCATCTGTGGAAAATTTTGTCTAGCTTGTTTTGAGTTCAGTGATCTTGTTGTTTCTTGCTTAATTCGTGTGTCTTGTGTCTTGTTTCCATCAAGTCTTGAAAGAAAAAATTCTGGTTTGTTGTTGGAGTCAATCCATGGCTGCTTTAACGAGTTCTTGAAGATTCATGAACTTACTTGGTTTGTTTTGAAGTTCTTTGACCAAAAACAAATGATCTTGGGAAGTTTCTTGCAAATCTTGAAGTTCTTGAAAGAAAATTCTGGGGTTTCTTGAAAATTTTGAACACATACTTGAATCAACTTTGAAGAATCTTGAATTCTTGACCACCAATCTTGAATTCTTGATTTCATGAAGTGTGTCCAGGTGTGCGACTATTTTCAAATTCCATAGTTGAAAACCCTAAATTCTTGAACCAAGAGAGAAGCTTACTTAAAATCCTAGCCGAGATATAAAGGAAACCCAAAATAGATTTTGTTTCCTAAAACGCAACTCTTTTCCAGCTTGGAATTTATTTGTTTGATCTTTGTTTCCTAAAACCAAAAACTAGATTTCCTAATTCCAAATTTGGAAACAACCCTCAACTGACTTTGGGAAGGGTAAAATCCAGTTTACAACTTCCAAATCTGTCCAAGAACACACCTAAACCAGCCTGGGATTTGGTCCTTATCCGCTTCTACTTCTACTCTCCTAAATAAGGTCTAGTTTTGTTTGAAATCAAACTAAATTCGCAACTTAATTTTCCAGCAATCATTCACGTGCATTCTTAGCTAAAACTCTAGCTTATATACATGAAAATTGTAGCAGAATTTGGTCAGATATTCACCTTGTTTGGTTGTCCAAATCAACCTAGGAAATGAGTCTTGTCTGAGTCAACTTTTAGTTTCCTAGTTTGATCAAATTCTTGTCAAAAGTCAAACCAGATTCTTAGGTTAAAATTTCCAGCTTTGTTCACATGTTTTTTATCTTAGAATTTCATCATATTTCATGTGAATAATTGTATCCAAATCCGGTCTTTTACTAAGCTCAAAAGCTTTCCAAAAATAGTCCAGTTTCTTAAGTCTTCGGTAGGGTCTTCCTAGAGCTTTTAGGAATCGGGCTTTTGTCTTTAAAATCTAAATTTTTCCAGTCAAATTTCAGCAAATTTAGTCGTGAAATTCAGTCCAAATCAGTGTCTAACTCAGCTCTAAGTGAACAAATCGATAACGTCACTTTCTTGTGGATTATTGGCAATAAGTTTTGAACCACTTGAGAAATTTCTGATTTCTTCAAGTCTCAATGACTTAGAGGGTTGCTTGGTAACATGTGTGAGAAAGAAGATGAAAAGAGGAAAAGTGAGCTAATTTTGAGTGTTAACACAAATGAGCATGAGGAGGTCATTGTTCTCCTAACATCCTTAACTTTGCTTTGTTTAGTGTTCATTGTCTCATGCAGGTTAAGCAAGTAATTGAAGTTGATTATGTGCAAATACTTCAACAATGGTTTGAGTTCAACCATGGAAGATCCATAGATTTTGCTAATCTTGTGTTTGGATCTAGAGAAACATCTAATATACAAAATCAATTTTCATACTTTGCAAGTCTATTTGAGCATGTCGAATCTGGTTTTCTAGAACATACTTTCCATCAATATGATGATCCTTATCTAGTGGATGCTAATGGTAAGTTTTTGAATCATACAATGTTCCAGCTTACTCATTCTTTGTTTTGTCATGTAGATTTTCATTTGTTGAGCGGAATTCATGGAATGGAAAGCACTAATCCACATTATCACAACAATTATGCTTCATGGATGAAGTCTTGGATGCTGCCCAAGCCTTTCTTCATCCTACAATTGAGTGAGCATCATGCAACATGGTTGGCATTCATGAGAATGTTCCCTATGTTGTTACTTTTCAAACAAGCTATTGATTTGAGGACAAATCGCCTATCAGAGAAGGGTAATGATAGAGATACGCAAGCCATCCAATCAAAGCTCAAGGCTGGTAGTGATTCAAGGGTGTGGAAATGAGGATTCAACACTTTATACTTTGCTCCAAGTGAATGAAGTGAGGGGAAGCTTGTCCAACTGACCAATCTTAGATCCGATCCAATAATTGTCCAAATTGAAGTCGATTATTAATGTTTAGCGATTAATTTAGTTGTTACTTTAGTGATTTACTAGTTTAGATGAGTTGTTTGAATTAGGAAGCTTAAATGCCAGCTTTGTTGATTAATAAGGCCAAATTCTTAGTCCTAGTTGAGTTAGGTTTTTTAGTCGTTATTTTCCTTTTACAAGCAGTTTAGAGTTTTGAGTCTTTTAAAGGTTATAAATAACTTTAAACCTTCAAACATTTTTGTGCAGCATTCGATAAGAAATTTTGAGTTTTTCCAGCAACACTTGTGTATGTGTGCAACTCTCTTGTCTAAGAGAATCTCTCCTTGAATACTTGAGATGAGTCTTAAGTGTTCGTTGACTTATCAACCAAGAATTGCACTTGGTTGTGGTGTCGTCTACCAAAAACTCGGGTTCGCTAATTTATTAAGTTGTGGGTCAAGAATGTTTTTGGTTCATAACTTCGTGGTTTAGAGGGGTCAAAGAGTTATTCTGTGACTCAACTTGATTATACATCTAGATCCGAGACTTATGCGGAATATAAGTTCAGGCCATCATTGGTGGATTCGTATCAGCTTTCCTTGACCTTGTACTCTCGATTGTGTTTAACTAACCACAACTTAACAGCTCCTTGCACATGCTCATTCATTTCAAATACTTGCCCAATCTCTAACTCTGTTATGCAATCATCCAGTAATTTTAGCCTCTTGTGGGCACCACGGTCAGTTGGGTCAAATTCAATCAAGGCATTAACACCTCACTGTAGCGCAGGTGGGCCATTCCGATATTACCACCGGATCTATGATAGCTAGGGCCTACAATATGGGTTAGGTCGCTCTCTATGTCATAAGCCTCCCGATCGAGATCCTCGTGACTCAAGTCCTCACCGCCTGGTTAACGCTCTACAGAGTCTTTAGAATTATCGTCATCGTCCACACCAGAATCCTCTTGTTTGACACCGTGTCTTCTAGGTCGGGGTAGGACAGGTGGCCCTAAACCATATTCACATCAACTGATTTGGATACAATGTGCCCCCGATGTCTCTGTCCATAGGGGCACATTGTACAAGGTTGTTGGGTACATTGACTCCATAGGCACGTGATAAGATGCTACAGTGTATGTTGGTTCCGAGGGCATCTCATATGAGGTTGTTGTGCACACAGGTTCTGGTGGAGCATCACACGAGGTCGTTGTGTATACTGGTTCTGGTGACACATCCAACAACGTTGTGATATTCGTTGGTTCCGGGGGAACCTCGCATGAAGTTGTAGTGTACGTTAATTCAGGAGGCACCTCGTACGAGCTCCTTCAGTACACTGGTTCGCCTACCCCTGTTGATTTCACGTAGATTTCACAAGCCATGTGTGAGCATCCCCCTTCATATAGTACAGAGTCTCCATATCATCATCGTCTACTATTGGTACGTCTGTAAAACCACCTGTTCCAACATGGTTCCTTAGCCAAAAACTAAGTCTAGCGACCTCTCGTTCTTGACGCATAGCGTTATCTATTCTTTCCAACAATCCATCAAAACGGATGTGTTGTTTTATTAGTATAACTTTGTTGCATCTCAGAGGGTCGTATGACATTGACCCTCCAAAATGTACTATTTTCCCATCCCCAAATAACTGAATTACTAGGCCGTGGTTGTTTGACATTTGTACACTACACACAACTGTCATTGGGGCATAAGCTCACACGTCAGTTCTAAAATTCAATCACTTACTACCTAGACCTTAAATTTAACTGTATTCCTTAACAACACAATAAAAGTTAATGCAATTTCCAATTATATATATATATATATTTTAATGGCACTCTCTAAAATCTACTAAAAGACAATAATAATAATATCAATTTTTCATGTGTAATCTAATAATATAATGTCTAGCTGCAATTATGTAGACAAATATTCTAACAAAATACAAAAATATATATTTGTAACTTTGCTTTGTTTTATCCAATTGAAACTAAATAGACAAGTATTGCAATAAATTATTTGCTAACAAGTAATTAAATAAATACAACACACTGAGCAAATTAGCAAGTAAAGCAACCTTACTTCAAATATTTTATTAATCTAATATCTAATTGCAATTACATAGACAGCTATTATAATAAACTATTTGTAAATTTGCTACATGCAAATTGCAATATATTGTCTAATTGCAATAAAGTAGACAAGTATTTTAGTAAGTTATTTGATTAAAGTAATCTCGTACTGTCTAAATTGCAATTATTGTAATAAATCTAGTATATAAATGTAATTAAATTGACAAACATTGTAATAAATAAAGTGCTTGAATTAATCTCATCTACTATCTAATTGCAATTAAATAGACAATTATTATAATTTATTGACTTAAAATAAAAAGGTAAAATAAATAATTAATAATTAGTTACTTGACTATCTGCAAATGAGATGTGCGGCAACTGTTCAAAGCTAAAGATGGCCTAGAGAAACACCGCTTGTCCATTTCTCCTCCCCACACTACTGGACACCCACTTTCCACAATCGAGAGCTTCTTTAGGCCAAATGCATTCCGGGGAAAGATTGAAACAATGCCGAGGAAGGAGATATGTAAAGTGGAGAGAAATGGGAAAGGAACGAATAGATGGTGCATTGTACCTTTACAAATTGAGTGGATTTTATAGAGGTTGAGACATAAGGTAACTGTTGGATGTTTTCATCCAATGGCTACTTTTAAATTTCTTACCGTTGGCTTGAAAGTATTATGTCTCTAGTGCCGCACTTAGAAAGTGCAACACCTGAGACATTTAAATTGTGTCTCAAAATGCCGCACTTTCCAAGTATGGCACTAGAAACATATTACTTTCAATATTTACAATAAGTCCTCTCTTTTTTGGTTCCCCAAAATGAAAACAAAAATTCATTTTTAGAACTGCAGCTTCGTTAGATTGAGAAAATAAAAAATTCACCAATAATTTGTTGACAAAAATGCAACATAACATTATCTGAAGAAATTCCCCAATTTACCTTGCAATGACATTAGTGGTATAGAAAAATTACAGTAAAATCCCAAAACTTTAGAAGCTCTATAAAAATATAAAATGATTGTAAGGTATTCAATTTCGACCAAATAAAGACAATTGGTAGATGTGCCAATTTATACTTTTGTACATTAAAGTATAAAAACATGTCCATACAAACTATAAAGCTTAACTGAGCACGCAAAATAAATGTAGCACATTTACATATGCTTTATTTTGGTGTTAAAATGGATTTTCTAGAGTACCTTACACAAAGATATATACAAGAAAATTCAATAAAAATTACATAAAATAAATGAAAAAAATCACAAGAATTTTAAGAATTATTTGAAGCTCCATTTTTAGGCATAAAGAAAAAGAAAAATACTTATCTTCATTTAGTCAAATGATTTTTCTATAAGTTCTCTCAAATTTTTATATAATTTCAGGTTTTTTAATATCATCTTGATAAGTATACTTAATTAGATATTAGGGAAAAATTTGGCCAATCAATATTGTTTAAGGACTACTTTTGTTTGTGTCAAAATATTAGGCACCAATTTGGTCAAAATTGTGAGGGTCTCAAAATTCTAATTTTATTTTAAAATGCACAACAATATTTATATTATAATTATTCACTAAAATATTAGTGAATTTATGTTTTGAATTATTATTTTCTAATTTATAGAATTTTTTCAGAATTATTTGCCGGTGTGTGGTTTCGGCCAGTTTAAGTGTCAATTTTTGTTCCAAAATGTGAATAGTAACTCTAAAATGAAACCAAGCATATATAGAGATATTATAGAGATATATTTAAGGTTGGACAGTGCAGGATTGAGCTAAACTAGTAGAAGTTAAAGTGTCGCGCGACGACGCGACAAAAAGTGGTCATTTCCATAAATTAAGGTGAGCCAAGCTTTTTGTCTATAAAAAGCTACCATTTATGCTTCCTTGCTCCCTTATTATTTCAGCCACTCTTGAGCTAAAAAGAGAGAGAGAGCCGAGACCATAGAGAGAGAAAAGAGAGAGAGTTTGAGAGGTTTCTTCCAACTTCATCTTCTTCCTCAAGCTTGAAGACTCCATTGAAGGCTTGTCTCTCATTTCTTCCTCTTCCCATGGCAGCCGTGAGAGAGAGAGAGAGAGAGAGAGAGAGAGAGGGAGGGAGAGGTCCAAATTAGAGAGAGAGAAAAGAAGAGGAAAGAAAGCTTCTTTGGCTTGTCACCTTCTTGTTCTTGAGCTTGGAGACGGAAATCATCATCAAAACAAGCGGATCTTGGGCTAAGGTTGGAGATCTTGGAGTTGCTAAGTTTGGGAAAATCATTCTTGAGAAGAGCTCACAAGATCTTACTTGATCTTGTTAGATCTAGATAGATCTAAAGATATAAGATTCAAACCTCTCAGATCTAACTTGATTAGTGTTAAATATAGTAGATCTACGGTTTATTTTGCTAGAAATGTTTATATTTGGAATATTGGAGTTGGGCTCTTGAATTCCCAACTTAAGTAGCAGATTTGAGGCGACTTTTAGATAGTGGACTTGAGAACCTGAATTTCGTTGTGTTTGTTGTTTATGAAATGAGATTATTTTGTGGTTAGAATGTAGAATTGATGTTGAAAATTTTGAAGGACAAGAGTGAGAACTGGCTGAACCTATGCCTGGAAATTTTGACACTTGATTTCAAAATTTTATGATATTTCTTGGCTAGATTTTGCCTAAATAAATGTGTATTATGTTCATTTACAAGTATATGTTTTAATAGAGTTAAAATCTTGAACTTTCATGGTGAAAAATTGAGTTTCACTAAATTTTGAGATAAAAGTGCCATCTTGGACAGATTTGAGGGTTTGAAATGTTTTAGCTAATTTTCATGAATTTTGTGCATCAAGACTTAGTGAGAATTGTTTTAAACATGTGTTAGAGCCTTGGTTAAATGTTTAGTGTTGAGTTTAAATTTGAACGGGTGATTTTTGAGGTGAAAAGCCTCACTTAATTTCCATATTCAAAAGAATTTGGAAGTGGTGATTAGGGAGTATATTGATGGAACATTATATTTTAAAAGATGTAGTGATCTTAAAAGAGATTCTTTTTTGACGTTTTATCATTTGAAAAGAATACTTTTAATTGAGGAAATTTTGGGAAAAACCTTGATTAAATCAAGGAATAAGTGTACTTTGATTTGATTGTCAAATGGAGGAGCGAAACTCATCCATTTTCTTTATTCATTTTAGGGAGTGTGGAAGGCTTTGAAACCAATCCAATTTTGGAATCCGAACCTTGCCATTTCAGTGAGTTGCCATGCTTGTTGTGTGATTATGTGAAGTTGATCTGAATCATATTCGGTTATGTGATTTGATGTGAAAACTAGATTTATCAAACCATCAAATGGGGTAGTGTGTACTTTATCGCACTTACCTCTATTTGAATGGAAAAATTTGTAAGAATGTTTTGATGTGATTTAAGAGTATTCAATGTGATTTGTGTGCGTATGAAATTTGGGGAATTCCTAAGACCTATCGGAGAGTCATTCGTCTTGAGCTGTAGGTTAGGCCTAGACCGAGGTGAAATGACGAGCCATAGGGTTATTTTTGTGATGTGTGCTCTAGACTTGGCGTATGGACTGGTCCCTGATGGAAGAGCACTAATTAATTTATGTGCCACTGAACGGGAGAAAGTGCTACGCTGTTAGGGCAGTAGTCACATCTTAGTCCATAATCAGTTTGTATGTGATTGATCAGGAGAAAGTACTACGCCGTTTGGGCAGTAGTCCCCTCTTAGTCCATATCAGTTACCTTTTATGTGTTTGGAGTCGAGCCTGATGGGGGTTTGGTGGAGTAAGGAGAAGTGGAGGTCTACATGGATTACATGAAAGTTGACGGAGTGTCAACTACTTGGAACGTGATCGAGATTCGTGGATTTTGGCTCCTGAGAGCCTCCGTATCCTACCTATGTGTTATTACTCGCATTCCTTATTTGTTTATTTCTAGATATGCATTTTTGAAGTGAAATACCTTATGTGCTATGTGCTTTGCATGCCTTTTGGAACTCACTGGACTTTTAACTCATTCTTTTAAATTTGTTTTCCTTAGCAAGGACTGAGAATCCAAGCGAAGGCGCCAACCATTAGAGTTAGGGTTCACTTTTGTATCTGGTTTGAAAAAGTTGAATTATGAATTTTAGGGTTTTGTAATACGTGACTTTGATTGTATGGTTAAGTACTTTGTATCTTTTGGGATTGTAAGATTGGAATTATATGTTTGTAAGTTATCCTCTAGTTTGAAGTTACAATGGTACTTTAGTTTGATATATTAGTGATTATTTTGTGAGTGAGTCCTAGCGAGAGATAGGCAAGCCGCCCGCCGAACGCTTTGGTGAGCCTTAGGGGGAGGTGGTGCTATCACAGGTGGTATTAGAGCCTAAGTTTGAATAATCTGGGTAGAATGAGAGTTATTAAGTTATTTGAGAGTTGAGTAGGTTAAGAAGGAATGTTAGGTGATGGTTATTACTTGTGATTAAGTGTTAATGATATTTAAGTTCGAATAAGTTCTAATGGAGTTCATTTTGTAGGTTATGGATTTTGGTGGTGGTGATGATGACATACCTAGAGACCGACAGCCTGTGGTGACTTATCGACCCAGGGCAACGGGCACTCATAGGGCCTATAACCCGAGGATCAGACCTAGGCGTGATCGCGATTATTGGAGGACTCATGCCTACCCTGATAAGGTAGTCTTGGCGATCTACCATGAGAGGAAGGTCCTGACTAGGGTTACTAGGGAGTTACGAGAGGAGGTGGACCAGTTGTTGACTGAGACACAGGATCAGGCTGATCAGATCCGTGAGCTTGAAGAGGAGGTCCACTTGGCTAATGAGCGAGCAGCTAGAGTGGTGAGGGTGGCTCGAGAGCAAGCAAAGGGCATGGCAGCTGAGTGTGAGGCCTTGATAGAGGGGGTGCTCGAGGCCAATAGGGTTGAGGAGGCTTCTGTTGATCAGCCATCTACTGATGCAGACATGGGAGGAGATCGTAGGAGCGAGTCTGAGGGAGAGGCCGCTATAGTTGAGGGAGATCCCCAATATCTAGAGTCTGATCCGTCGGAGAGTGCTTCCATAGAGACTTCCTCTTCTGAGCCTTAATGGACTAGTCGAGTATGAAGTTAGGATTTTGAGTAATCTTTTGTGAGAAAGACTGTTAGAGTGGGTTCTCAATCCATGTAGTTGCATGTTTACTAACTTTTCAAGTACTGTACTTTTGTTTAGATGTACTTGTGAACTTGATGTGACCTATGTGTATCTTCTGTTAAAAAGCATGCTCATCTGATGTACTCCTGGCACTTTTATTATTATGAGTTGTGTATATATAAAGTGCTTTGCCTTCTTTTCGAAGTGATTTCTCTAATAGTGTATTTATTTTGTACTTATATTAAATGTCTGCCCTCTAAAGAACTATGGAGGGTAGAAGAGGCCGAGGTCGAGGGCAAGGAACTAGACTACTTCAAAACATTGGAGGTGACCGTGAGTCAGCTGCCGATCATAATCAAGGGGCTAGGGTTGATATTAGAGAGCAAATGGCTACGGCCATCAATCGAATGACAGAGATATTAGACCGTTTGGCTAGCCAACAAGGCCCTGGTCCTGAACAACAGCGTATTAACCTTAGGGGTGGCGAGGATAGAGCCCTTGAGTAATTCCAAAGGTTTAACCCACCTAAATTTCTTGGGGGACCCGACCCTGAAACTGCTGAGGGTTGGTTGGAAAGAATTTCAGATATTTTTGCTGCCTTGGATTATACGGAGGAGAGGCAAGTAACATTCGCTGTGTTTCAATTTGAGAGAGCTGCCCGATCATGGTGGAACATGATAAGGGCTAAATGGGATAGAAAGCAAACCCCTAGGACTTGGGTGAATTTTACTAGGGAGTTTAATGCTAAGTTTCTCCCTCCGTTAGTGTAAGAGAAAAGGGAGGATGACTTCATTTGGTGCAAGCAAGGGTTGTTAAGTGTTATGGAAAACAAGGCACAATTCACTAAATTGTCGAGGTTCGCCCCTGAGCTAGTAGCAACAGAGCAAAGGAGAATAAGGAGGTTTGTGCAGGGGTTGAACGTGGAATTACAAGAAAGCTTGGCGGCTGCCCAAGTCAATAGTTTTAGTGAGGCTGTGGAAAAGGCCCAGAGAATTGAAGGGGCCAAGGTTCAAGTGAGAACTTTTAATGCAAGAAAAAGGAATGCATCTAGCTGTAGTCGCGGACCAACGGATGTGGGTGCTTCAGCTCCTAAGTTTGGAAGAGGAATGGGTAGAGCAAACACCCCTGGAGTGTCACAAGGGTTTATAGCAAGGGGAGCATACACTAGAGGTGCGATGTCAAGAGGAACTGCAAGTGGAAGGGGGCAATCGAGGAGTGTCTCTCAGGGAAGTCAAGCCTCCACTCCTAGTGTATCCTGTAGTTTTTATGGGAGACCGAATCACACCGAGGATAACGTTGGAAAAAGACAGGAACATGTTTCAAGTGTGGAAGTACTAAGCACCAGTTAGCTGCATGTTCGAGGTTTCAAGGGAGCGGGGCGGCTAGGCAAGTGAGTCATCCAAATTCCAGTTAGTCTAGTGCATCAGGAAGTCGACCAAGGGTTCCGGCTAGAATCTATGCCATTGACCATCAACAGGTCCCTGACCCAACTGAAGTGGTTGAAGGTACCATTCCCGTCTTTCATCGTTTGACTAAAGTATTTGTTGATCCTGGTGCATCCCATTCTTTTGTAAATTCCGCTTTCTTGTGTGGGGTAGATATAAAGCCTGTTAAATGACCTTATGATCTTGAGATTACAATACCCACGGGAGACCAAAGTTTAATTACGAGTTGGGTATTCAAGAATTGTGGCATTTGGGTAGGAGAGAGAAAGTTGGTAGTGGATTTGATAAGTTTGGATATTAAGGGGTATGATGTTATATTAGGGATGGGTTGTTTAGCCCAACATCATGCCAAATTGGATTGTAGGGCCTGAAGGAGTGTTGAAATTTCGAGATCGATTAGTTGTGCCTAGCGATGAGGGGTTAAGAAAAGAAATTTTGGAAGAAACACATCGATCTAGGTATATGATCGACCTTGGGAACAATAAGATGTATCAAGATTTGAGAGGGTTGTATTGGTAAGATGGTTTAAAGAAGGATGTAGCGAAATTTGTTCAAACTTGTCTTGTGTGCCAGTAAGTTAAGGCTGAGCATTAGAAACCTTCGGGACTTCTGCAACCTTTAGAGATACCTGAATGGAAATAGGATCATATCACTATGGATTTTGTGACTGGGTTACCTAGGAGCCAAAAGGGGCATGACGCAGTTTGGGTGGTAGTGGATCGACTTATTAGGATTGCGCATATTCTGCCGGTGAGTATGAAATTCCCTCTGGAAAAGTTAGCTCGGCTATACTTGGATGAGATAGTAAGATTACATGGGATTCCTGTAAGTATTGTCTCCGATAGGGATCCGAAGTTTGTCTCTCGTTTCTGGTAGAAGTTACAAGAGACTTTGGGGACTAGAGTAAATCTGAGTACCGCGTATCATCCCCAAACTAATGGACAGTCTGAGAGGATGATACAGACCTTAGAGGACATGTTGAGATCATGTATATTGGATTTTGGAGGAAGTTGGAGCCAGCACATGCCATTAATTGAATTTGTCTATAATAATAGTTATTATGCTTCAATTCAAATGGCCCTGTATGAGGCACTCTATGGAAGGAGATGTAGGTCGCCAATCCATTGGGATGAAGTAGGTGAAAAGAAAAGCTTAGATCCGACCACTATTCCTTGGGTCGAGGAGGCTTTTGAGAAAGTAAGGTTAGTCCGAGAGAGACTTCAGACTGCTCAAAGTCAGCAGAAGAGTTACGCTGATAACCGAAGAAAGGACTTGGAATTTGAAGTAGGAGACAAGGTGTTCTTGAGGGTTAAACCTGTGAAAGGAGGAGTTGTATCCAAGAAAGGGAAGAAATTGAAGCCAAGATACATTGGACCTTTTGAAATCCTCAAACGAGTTGGAAAGGTGGCTTACCATTTGGATTTACCCCCTAGCATGTCTAAGATTCACAACGTCTTCTATGTTTCTATGCTTAAGAAATATCATCCAAGCCCAAGTCATGTACTACAGTTGGGAGAGATTGAAGTGGATGAGTCGCTAACCTATGAGGAGCGACCTGTGAAGATCCTCGATCAAGGGGTGAAGGATTTGAGAAATAAGAAGATCCCTCTAGTTAAAGTTCTTTGAAAAAATCATGATATCGAGGAAGCTACTTGGGAAGTAGAGGAAGAAATGCAGAAGAAATCCCAAAGCTATTTACCTAGAAAGGTAAGGAATTTTGAGGACAAAATTCTTTTAAGGGAGGAAGGATGTGAGGGCCTCAAAACTCTAATTTTATTTTAAAATGCACAATAATATTTATATTATAATTATTCACTAAAATATTAGTGGATTTATGTTTTGAATTATTATTTTCTAATTTATAGAATTTTTTGAGAATTATTTGCCGGTATGTAGTTTCGGCCAATTTAAGTGTCAATTTTGTTCCGAAACTTGAATAGCAACTCTAAGATGAAACTGAGCATATGTAGACATATTATAGAGATATATTTAAGGTTGGACAGTACAGGATTGAGCTGAACCAGTAAAAGTTAGAGTGTCGCGCGACGACGCGACAAAAAGTGGTCATTTCCATAAATTAAGGTGAGCCAAGCTTTTTGTCTATAAAAAGCCACCTTTTATGCTTCCTTGCTCCCTTTTTATTTCAGCCACTCTTGAGCTAAAAAGAGAGAGAGAGAGCGAGACCATAGAGAGAGAAAAGAGAGAGAGTTTGAGAGGTTTCTTCCAACTTCATCTTCTTCCTCAAGCTTGAAGACTCCATTGAAGGCTTGGCTCTCATTTCTTCCTCTTCCCATGGCAGCCGTGAGAGAGAGAGAGAGACGGAGAGGTCCAAATTTGAGAGAGAGAAAAGAAGAGGAAAGAAAGCTTTTTTGGCTTGTCACATTCTTGTTCTTGAGTTTGGAGACGGAAATCATCATCAAAACAAGCGGATCTTGGGCTAAGTTTGGGAAAATCATTCTCGAGAAGAGCTCACAAGATCTTGCTTGATCTTGTTAGATCTAGATAGATCTAAAGATATAAGACTCAAACCTCTCAGATCTAACTTGATTAGTGTTAAATATAGTAGATCTACGGTTTATTTTGCTAGAAATGTTTATATTTGGAATATTGGAGTTGGGATCTTGAATTCCCAACTTAGGTAGCGGACTTGAGAACCTGAATGTCGTTGTGTTTGTTGTTTATGAAATGATATTATTTTGTGGTTAGAATGTAGAATTGATGTTGAAAATTTTGAATGAAAAGAGTGAGAGCTGGCCAAACATATGCCTGGAAATTTTGACACTTGATTTCAAAATTTTATGATATTTCTTGACTAGATTTTGCCTAAATAATGTGTATTATGTTCATTTATGAGTATATGTTTTAATAGAGTTAAAATCTTGAACTTTAATGGTGAAAAATTGAGTTCACTAAATTTTGAGATAAAAGTGCCATCTTGGACAGATTTGAGGGTTTGAAATGTTTTAGCTAATTTTCATGAATTTTGCGCATCGAGACTTAGTGAGAATTGTTTTAAACATGTGTTAGAGTCTTGGTTAAATGTTTAGTGTTGAGTTTAAATTTGAACGGGTGATTTTCGAGGTGAAAAGCCTCACTTAATTTCCGTATTCAAAAGAATTTGGAAGTGGTGATTAGGGAGTATATCGATGGAGTATTATATTTTAAAAGATGTAGTGATCTTAAAAGAGATTCTTTTGTGACATTTTATCATTTGAAAAGAATACTTTTAATTGAGGAAATTTTGGGAAAAACCTTGATTAAATCAAGGAATAAGTGCACTTTGATTTGATTGTCAAATGGAGGAGCGAAACTCATCCATTTTCTTTATTCGTTTTAGGGAGTGTGGAAGGCTTTAAAACCAATCCAATTTTGGAATCCGAACCATGCCATTTCGGTGAGTTTCCATGCTTGTTATGTGATTATGTGAAGTTGATCTGAATCATATTCGGTTATGTGATTTGATGTGAAAACTTGATTTATCAAACCATCAAATGGGGTAGTGTGTACTTTATCGCACTTACCTCTATTTGAATGGAAAAATTTGTAAGAATATTTTGATGTGATTTAAGAGTATTCGATGTGATTTGTGTGCGTATGAAATTTTGGGAATTCCTAAGACCTATCGGAGAGTCATTCGTTTTGAGCTGTAGGTTAGGCCTAGACCGAGGTGAAATGACGAGCTATAGGGTTATTTATGTGTTGTGTGCTCTGGACTTGGCGTATGGATCGGTCCCAGATGGAAGAGCACTAATTAATTTATGTGCCACTGAATGAGAAAAAGTGCTACGCCGTTGGGGCGGTAGTCACCTCTTAGTCCATAATTAGTTTGTATGTGATTGATCGGGAGAAAGTACTACGCCGTTTGGGCGGTAGTCACCTCTTAGTCCGTATCAGTTATGTGAGAACCCTAGAAAAAAAAGGAAAAAAAAAGAAGAGAGGGAGAAAAGAAGGAATTTTACTTGAGTGCATCATATAGTCATTAGTGCATTAATTTTTCTAAAGTGCTCAATTTCATGTGTATTGCATGGTTTAATTTAGAATTTTATTTTTCATGTTTTATATGGATAAATGCATGAAACTTATGTGGTTTTATGTGAGTTATATTTTAATTAGGGGTTTGATGCTAATTAGCAAGATATTATTTCATTTTTGGCCAAGAAAGTGCCACTTGTCAACTACCCATGACATCTTGACCTTAAGCCATCTTATTTAAACCTTCCATTTCAAAAATTTGAAGCAAAATTTCCCTCTCTCTCTCACCCTCTTGGCCGGCCATTCCCTCAAGCAAGAACACCGAACCCTAGGCTAAAGTTAGTCAATTTTACTGTAGAAAAAAACAGCTTTAGGTAAATTCCTCACCTAGGCTACTACTTCAACTTCAAATTTGGTGGCAAGGAGTGGAGTTTTGGTGGTTGTGCTCACACTTTTGGAAAGGTAAAACCTCTCTTAAATATGCTTTAATGAGCTTTAAACCTTTGGGGGTTGTTGGTTAGATGTGTTGAGGTGCTTATTGATGTTTGGAAGAAGAAATAATGGAAGGAAATCTTATGTTCGCTAACATGAGTTTGGGTTTCATTCGTTAGCCGCCAAGTGTTTGATAAATTGCTTGATGTTTTGTGATGCTTCAATGATGAAGTTAATTACTGTTTTAGCTGGTTAAACACCTTGGCAAATGAGGGAAATGGCTTTAAAAGATTGATAGAAGAAAAAGCCACTAAACTGAAATTTTCTCAGAAAACAGGAATGAAAAACAGCCCAATTCCCAAGGTTACTGTTGCCTGTAGAAAATGAATTAGCATCTGATCCTTATATCGTTAGAAAGCCCTATGAACCTAGTTTCAAACTCCGCTGACGGAGCTTGATTTCGATTTTTCCACATCAAGTTATGACTGTTTTGCCGAGACTGTTCGACCAGCCTGAAATTATTCTGACAGTTTTCTTGCTTCTCTGATATTTGCCATTTTGACTATGATTAAGCATGAATTGATATCTGACCTCTCATGAAAGTTGTAGATCTATGTCTTAGCTTCGAAACGCCATAAAGTACACTCCAATCCGATAAGCGTGGCCACAGTTATGATCAAGTTACTGAACCTTGACAAACCTGTCCAACGTTGATTTCAATTCCGCGATTGCTTCTTTTATTCCTTTCGATTCTCGTGTCTTCTTGCCGTGCCCCGACCCACTCATGCATGGTTCTAGGATGTTGTTAAGACTTTTATTTGCTCATCTTCATAAACTGGATTTGTCATTTCGTGATTTGTGCATCCAAATACGGCTTTTATCACATGAAAAGAAACATTGAGCATATGCATTTGATCACGTTTGGTTGGGTAGCCGGGCTTAAATATGTTTCATTTTATTTGATAATAGACTTTGAAGGAGGAAGTAAAGAGGATTTGGGTGCAAATACTTGAAGATATTTCACTCGACTGGGTGAGTGTTTCATGCTTGTTATTTGACGAACTTGATATCTGAAATACTGAAATACTTGAATTATGTGATGATTTGCATTCTTGTGATTTGTGAGCCAATTAATGTGATCGAGATGAGTTCGTACTTTATCACACTCGATCTCTTGTGTTTGGAAATTTGTACTTGGATATTTGAATTCGTGTGAAATGGCTTTTGGCCACATTTGATTTGTGAGTCGCTTGGGTGATATTCCCTCAACAAATATGACTTGTTTCGAGTTCAAAACCTAGTTGGTGAGTCAATCGACCCGAGCCGGCACGGGCTTGGTCGGGAAAGTGGACGAGCCACGGGATATGATATGTGAATCCGAAAATCTGGTATACTATAGTATTACCCATATTTGATTTGTTGGGGTGTTCGGGCCCGGTAGGGGGTGAAACGGTGGACGGTGTTTGATGAAAAGTGGGGATCTTCTGTCTAACTCTGAGCTATAAATGTTGACGGAGAGTCAACAGGATGTGATTTGATCAAGCTTCGGGGAAATTGGCTTTTGGTAGCCACCCGTATCCTTTTAAATATATCTGTTATTATATTGTCTTATGACCTTTACTAACTCGAGCAGTGTTCTCCTCGTGAATACCATCTCCTAGTCGAGAGGCTCGAGTAGTGTTCTACCACCATCTCCTAGTTGAGAGGCTCGAGCAGTGTTCTCCTCATGAACACCATCTCCTAGTCGAGAGGCTCGATGTATTTAGTATTTGGTTGTGTCATTTGTGCTTTATTTCATCTTTTAGATGCGATATTTGACTACTGGATTTGTCCTATGTATTAATGTGACTGCATGCTTTTGGAACCTCATTGAACTTTTAGCTCACCCTATTTTCCCTTTTGTTTTCCTTAGCAGGGGGATTTGCTTGAGGTCAGGGTTGGAAGTACGTGCGAGTGGTATAAGCTTTTGGTGGCAACTTTTGTTAAGGGACGATGTACTGGAAACCCTATCATGTATAAGCTTAATTTTGTTTGGTTTGTAACCTGAATACCCTCTTGAATTTAAGTTTGAATGATGGTACGAAACTTATGTATCTATGTTGGGTGACTTTTGATTTTGGAAGATTTTAGTTTTATCAGTTTCCAAGTTGTTGGTCTATATTAGCTATCGAGTCCTGGCGAGAGTTGGGCAGGCGGTCCGCTAACCCTTTTGGTTCGCCTTAGGGGAAGGTGGGCTGTCACAGTTGGTATCAGAACTTTAGGTTTCAGATCTCTGTAGTGTATCCTAGGCTTAAAGTTTAGGATGCCGGACCTTGGGATTAATTGACTATTAAGTGAAATATTGAGCGCTAGGTTTTGGATTTTTTCTGGGCAATGGGAGTGAATGCTTTCTGTTAGTTATGTGAATTTGTGTGTGTAATCTTGTTCGTACGTCAGGCGAGAACGAGGATTGAGTTTGTTGTACTGTTGGGCGGCCGACCATGGTATAAAATGGCTTAATTCTTGTTTTGGTACTTGAGTACGAGTATATTGTTTGGATTTTAGTGGTGGAATGTAGTTGATTTTGGTGGAAATATAGAATCTTTTGGACCTATTAGGGTTTACTTTCGTGACGCCCTGAGTTGGTTTGTTTAATATACTTTTGTTATCGGCTTGTTTGGCCTGTTTCAATTCTATACCATTTGGAATTGATTTATTTGAATTTCTTATCTATTGAACTTGATATGATAACTGCACTATGTGACATCCCTTGTTATAATATTATGCTTTACTAACAAGTTGCTACAATTTTCTTTTGAACGTGCATTTTAAATTTGTATGTGCATTTCGACCCTAGACTTAGTAAAACCTAATGGAGGGTAGACGTCGGGGACAAGGCCGTGGACGTGGACCTAGACAACCCCAAGATCAAGGGAGAGAACATGAATCGGCCGTAGGAGGTAGTCGTGAACAAAGGGTCGATGCTAATGAACAAGTAGTCACAGCCATCCAACGTATGATTGATCTACTAGCCCAGATAGCTGGTCAAAACCCTGGGAATCAACAAGGAAACCTTGGGAATCAACAAGGGAACCCTGGGAATCAGGTGGAAGGAGAAGATAGGGCATTAGAGAGATTTCAGAAATTTTCTCCTCCAAAGTTTCTTAGAGGACCCGACCCTGAGGTAGCTGAGAGATGGATAGAAAAAATGGTTGACCCTTTTGCCGCTTTAAACTACACAGAGGAAAGACAAGTCACCTTTGTTGTGTTTCAGCTAGAAGGGGCAGCTCGTGCCTGGTGGAATGTGATACGATTAAAGTGGGAAAGAGAGCAGACCCCGAGAAACTGGGCCAACTTTATGAGAGAGTTTAACGCTAAGTACTTTCCACCTTTGATCCAAGAAAAGAGAGAGGATAAGTTTATTAAACTTCGTCAGGGTATCCAGAGTGTGATCGAGTATGAGGCCCAATTCACTAGACTTTCTAAGTTTGCGCCTGAGCTTGTCGCGACTGAGCAAAAACGGATTAGGCGCTTCATTCAAGGGTTAAATGTTGAGATTCAAAAGGATTTGGCAGCAGCTCAAATCAATACTTTCAGTGAAGTTCTTGAGAAAGCTCAACGAGTTGAGAGTGCCCGACTTCAAGTTAAGGCATTTCAGGCAAGGAAACGAGGTGCGCCGAGTGGTACTCAAGGACAAGATGACGAAAATATGCCGCCTCCTAAATTCGGCCAAGGAGCAGGTGGAGGACGATTCCGGGGACACCAAGAGGGGCTCCGTCAGAAGGGGTTCAAGGTGGAAGAGGATCACAAAGAGGTGCCACGCAGGGAGGTCCTACATCGACTTCCGGCATAAATTGTGGGTACTGCGGAAAACCAAACCATACAGAAGATAGTTGCTGGAGGAAGGAGAGAAAGTGCTTCTACTGTGGGAGCGCCGAACACTAAATTTCAACCTGCCCTAATCTGCCCCGTGATGGGAATGCAGTCCCACATTCGGGAAGACCAAACTCAAACCCTAACCAGTCCACTGTAGGTGGGAATAGACCTCGAGTCCCCGCTAGGGTTTATGCTCTGGATCAACATCCGATTCCTGAAGGTATGATCCCCGTATTTCAAGGCGATAGAACTATTTACCAGTCAAAGTGAGAATTTTGAGGATGAAATTCTTTTAAGGGGGAGAGAGTGTGAGAACCCTAGAAAAAAAGGAAAAAAAAAAAGAAGAGAGGGAGAAAAGAAGGAATTTTTACTTGAGTGCATCATATAGTCATTAGTGCATTAATTTTTCTAAAGTGCTCAATTTCATGTGTATTGCATGGTTTAATTTAGAATTTTATTTTTCATGTTTTATATGGATAAATGCATGAAACCTTTGTGGTTTTATGTGAGTTATATTTTAATTAGGGGTTTGATGTTAATTAGCAAGATATTATTTCATTTTTGGCCAAGAAAGTGCCACTTGTCAACCACCCATGACATCTTGACCTTAAGCCATCTTATTTAAACCTTCCATTTCAAAAATTTGAAGCAAATTTCCCTCTCTCTCTCACCCTCTTGGCCGGCCATTCCCTCAAGCAAGAACACCAAACCCTAGGCTAAAGTTAGTCAATTTTAGTGTAGAAAAAAACAGCTTTAGGTAAATTCCACACCTAGGCTACTACTTCAACTTCAAATTTGGTGGCAAGGAGTGGAGTTTTGGTGGTTGTGCTCACACTTTTGGCAAGGTAAAACCTCTCTTAAATATGCTTTAATGAGCTTTAAACCTTTGGGGGTTGTTGGTTAGATGTGTTGAGGTGCTTATTGATGTTTGGAAGAAGAGATAATGGAAGGAAATCTTGTGTTTGCTAACATGAGTTTGGGTTTCATTCGTTAGCCGCCAAGTGTTTGATAAATTGCTTGATGTTTTGTGATGCTTCAATGATGAAGTTAATTACTGTTTTAGCTCGTTAAACACCTTGGCAAATGAGGGAAATGGCTTTAAAAGATTGATAGAAGAAAAAGCCACTAAACTGAAATTTTCTCAGAAAACAGGAATGAAAAACAGCCCAATTCCCAAGGTTACTGTTGCCTGTAGAAAATGAATTAGCATCTGATCCTTATACCGTTAGAAAGCCCTATGAACCTAGTTTCAAACTCCACTGACGGAGATTGATTTCGATTTTTCTACATCAAGTTATGACTGTTTTTCCGAGACTGTTCGACCAGCCTGAAATTATTCTGACAGTTTTCTTGCTTCTCTGATATTTGCCATTTTGACTATGATTAAGCATGAATTAATATCTGACCTCTCATGAAAGTTGTAGATCTATGTCTTAGCTTCGAAACGCCATAAAGTACACTCCAATCCGATAAGCGTGGCCACAGTTATGATCAAGTTACTGAACCTTGACAAACCTGTCCAACGTTGATTTCAATTCCGCGATTGCTTCTTTTATTCCTTTCGATTCTCGTGTCTTCTTGCCGTGCCCCGACCCACTCATCGTGGTTCTAGGATGTTGTTAAGACTTTTAGTTGCTCATCTTCATAAACTGGATTTGTCATTTCGTGATTTGTGCATCCAAATACGGCTTTTATCACATGAAAAGAAACATTGAGCATATGCATTTGATCACGTTTGGTTGGGTAGCCGGGCTTAAATATGTTTTATTTTATTTGATAATAGACTTTGAAGGAGGATGTAAAGAGGATTTGGGTGCAAATACTTGAAGATATTTCACTCGACTGGGTGAGTGTTTCATGCTTGTTATTTGACCAACTTGATATCTGAAATACTTAAATACTTGAATTATGTGATGATTTGCATTCTTGTGATTTGTGAGCCAATTAATGTGATCGAGACGAGTGCGTACTTTATCACACTCGATCTCTTGTGTTTGGAAATTTGTACTTGGATATTTGAATTCGTGTGAAATGGCTTTTGGCCACATTTGATTTGTGAGTCGCTTGGGTGATATTCCCTCGACAAATATGACTTGTTTCGAGCTCAAAACCTAGTTGGTGAGTCAATCGACCCGAGCCGGCACGGGCTTGGTCGGGAAAGTTGACGAGCCACGGGATATGATATGTGAATCCGGAAATCTGGTATACTCGAGTATTACCCACATTTGATTTGTTGGGGTGTTCGGGCCCGGTAGGGGGTGAAACGGTGGACGGTGTTTGATGAAAAGTGGGGATCTACGATCTGGCTCTAAGCTATCGGAGAGTCAACAGGATGTGATTTGATCAAGCTTCGGGGAAATTGGCTTTTGGAAGCCACCCTTATCCTTTTAAATATATCTGTTATTATATTGTCTTATGACCTTTGCTAACTCGAGCAGTGTTCTCCTCGTGAATACCATCTCCTAGTCGAGAGGCTCGAGTAGTGTTCTACCACCATCTCCTAGTTGAGAGGCTCGAGCAGTGTTCTCCTCATGAACACCATCTCCTAGTCGAGAGGCTCGATGTATTTAGTATTTGGTTGTGTCATTTGTCCTTTATTTCATCTTTTAAATGCAATATTTGACTACTGGATTTCTCCTATGTATTAATGTGACTGCATGCTTTTGGAACCTCATTGAGCTTTTACCTCACCCTATTTTCCCTTTTGTTTTCCTTGGCAAGGGGATTTGCTTGAGGTCAGGGTTGGAAGTACGTGCGAGTGGTATAAGCTTTTGGTGGCAACTTTTGTTAAGGGATGATGTACTGGAAACCCTATCATGTATAAGCTTAATTTTGTTTGGTTTGTAACCTGAATACCCTCTTGAATTTAAGTTTGAATGATGGTACGAAACTTATGTATCTATGTTGGGTGACTTTTGATTTTGGAAGATTTTAGTTTTATCAGTTTCCAAGTTGTTGGTCTATATTAGCTATCGAGTCCTGGCGAGAGTTGGGCAACCGATCCGCTAACCCCTTTCGTTCGCCTTAGGGGAAGGTGGGCTGTCACAAGTTACCTTTTATGTGTTTGGAATTGGGCCCGATGGGGGTTTGGTGGAGTAAGGAGAAGTAGAGGTCTACATGGATTATATGAAAGTTGACGGAGTGTCAACTACTTGGAACGTGATCGAGATTCGTGGATTTTGGCTCCTGAGAGCCTCCGTATCCTACCTATGTGTTGTTACTCGCATTCCTTATTTGTTTATTTCTAGATATGCATTTTTGAAGTGAAATACCTTATGTTCTATGTGCTTTGCATGCCTTTTGGAACTCACTGGACTTTTAACTCATTCTTTTAAATTTGTTTTCCTTAGCAGGAACTGAGAATCCAAGCGAAGGCGCCAACCGTTAGAGTTAGGGTTCACTTTTGTATCTGGTTTGAAAAAGTTGAATTATGAATTTTAGGGTTTTGTAATATGTGACTTTGATTGTATGGTTAAGTACTTTGTATCTTTTGCGATTGCAAGATTGGAATTATATGTTTGTAAGTTATCCTCTGGTTTGAAGTTACAATGGTACTTTAATTTGATATATTAGTGATCATTGTGTGAGTGAGTCCTGGCGAGAGTTAGGCAAGCAGCCCGCCGAACCCTTTGGCGAGTCTTAGAGGGAGGTGGGGCTGTCACAAAAATTAAACACTTTCAGGAGTGCATTTGTTTGGCTAAAACATTTATGATCAACTTGGTCTAACCACCAAAGTTTGAGGACTCAAAGTGTATTTTTTTTTTCCATAAGTTCAATCTATATTCTAAAGGGTTAAATGCAACTAACCTTATTGAAAATTGCCCCTTTTTGTACTTTATCTCCCAAATTTTTGGATCTCGGGACAAAAGTGCCCTTGCTACACTATATTGCTTTTTTTGGGGATAATTTCAAAAACCTCCCTTGAGGCTTCACGTAATATTATTGAAATCCCCTAAGGTTTTTAAAATCTCATTTACCTCTCTTGGATTGATATTTCTTGTAGCAGTTTAGCCCTTTCGAAAGAAATGTAAGAAAGATAAAACTTTTGTTCAAATACTACTCTTGTATTATCCTATTTATGAAGTTTACAACAACAATAAAAAATAAATTAAGGCTAAATTTTTGTAAAGTGTAAATTTCTTGAGTTAAACTATTTATTTTAGCTGTATTGAAATAAAAGCAAAATTTACACCGTAAAAAAGTTGTACATATAAAGAAATTATTTTAGTTATCAATGCAACTTAAGCAACATCATATATTAAAATATATTTTCTAAAAAAATTTCTTGATTTCCTTAATTGTAACTGTCCATGAAGTTTTTCAAGATATTAATTAGTCACTAAAATCCTCCCAAGTGGTTGATTTTGACTAGATTTAATTTATTCACATCATTTGCTATTCTAGCACAACTTCAATGTAGAGAAATATGGACCATTATTAGATTGTTATTTTTTAAATATACATTTTTTTAGTTTAAAAATTATATTTTGGTTTCGCTTTTTAGTTAAATAGTCATTAGATCAAGGGTAATGTTGTCAATTTGTGTCCTTTGATAGGAATATCTAGTCTTGTCAAGATAACAAGGTAGGTAAGTGAGATTTTAAAAATCTTAGGGAAATTGAGTGATATAATAAGAAATCTTAGGGGAGGTTTCTGAAATTATGCTTTTTTTTTTTAAGTTTTTACTAGCAGGAAGAGATGGTATTTAAGAACCAAAGAAGGAACCGGAGATTAGCACCCATGACCTCTATCCTATTTTATTTTCTCCTTACTTACCCATTCTTTTCTTTTAATTTTCTTTCTACTACTTTCTTTTCATTTTTCATTTTTTTTTCCCTTCTTTGCCTTTCTCTCATGCCATCATTTCCTTCACTTTCCTATTAGTATTACTAATTGTATGCCTAAAGTAATGTTTTAATTTTCTTCAACTCATAGGTTTATTCTTGTTGTAGTCTATTTATTTATTTATTTATTTTTATCATTAATAATTCATCAAAATGAAAAGGACATGTAACCTAAGAAATTAACTATGAAACCAATATAAACAAACTACAATTTATAATTTATTAATATCAAAAGTAAATACCAAATAAATAGTATTTTAATTATCTTTATTTTTTGCTATGTATAGAATTAGAAAATGTTAATGGCACTCCATTTTGTGCTAGTGGCACACTTTTTGATCTTTTGATTGTATAAATTAGAAAACCTTTATCCTTTTGAATGTACAAGCCAGCCATTTAATCAAATTCCAATTAAAATGAAGAGTACGTGCATTTTTTACTACTTCCCATCTTCATGAAGAGTGCTATTAATTAAAAAAATGACTGCAACTAATATTTTTCTTATTTTTATTTGATTTAAGTATTTTTACTTCTAATACAAATAATTGATCAATTATGAGCTCTCATTTCTTTAGACTCTTTTAAATAATTTAAACACTATATGAAATATACTTTGAACATAGCCAATTTATATTTTGTTATATTTTAAAGTTTATTATTATTATAACTATAGAAACTAAAAGATAAAAAATGAAAAAATAAGAATATATTCAAGTATTAAAAATGATATGCAAATATTATAGCAAAAAGGATGAAGTAACTATTTACATGAGAGAATGGAGAAAAAAAAATAAAAAAGGGACAAGTAAAAAAGGCAAAAGAAAAATGAGATAAAGAACATACAAGAGTAACAAAAAATTAATTAATATAGAAAGGGTACTCTGTCCTAAAGTATTAATCAAGATGTAAAGTGCTTAACAAAGAAGCTCAAGGGGGTAAGATATGGATAAAGTTCAGGGGGCTCACACATTTAACCCTATTTTAAAACTCTAAGTCACACTGCTGGTAATCGTCGCGGTTATTCCAACATGTAATTAGTTTGATATTCAATTTACTACATCTTAATTAGTCTGAATTTTAATTTTATTTTACTATGCTTTAAAGGTAAGAAAATAAATAGTAGGAAAAAATATTTCTTTTTCACATTACTCATTGTTTTTGTAATTATATTCTACGTATTCATGTACTTTAGCTTTTCCCTACTTATTTTTGCTTTTCGTGTAGAACTCTAAACTTTAATCCACCAAAGTCATAACTTTTAAGCAAAGAAGTCGTTGATTGTATTTGCTTAATCATTCATATGTAGGCAATATTCTGGCTCTTTGGATTATTTTTCTAATTTCCCTTCTGAGTTCCCCATCCAATGCAATACTACGTTGGTGTTCTAGACTCCTGGGTTAGCGATTGAGAATTGCAGCTTCAACAAAATTACCACTCAACTTGTGCTTTTCGCCGATTACAATATGTGCTTTTCTCCAATTGCAAAATTTAATAGATGTGTGTAACATATCTATTCATGCCATTTTTGGTAATCCAGGAATTGAAGTCAATATCATAGGTATTCGATCATTTGCTAATTTCTTTAACATGCCATTAACCTCATTACTAGAGCTGATTTAATTAAATTTTTTGAAATATAAGTGCAGCCGACTGTGTAATCTATTGGGAACTGCTGTCTGTCCCGCCTTGAACCGCTTCAAGAACTTCAAATCAGTATTCAAGGGACCGATAATGAATATAAGTAGATTCTGCACTCCTCATCTCGATCTTTGAAGCAACGGTAAAGTTTACACCAGTCATTAAGTTAAGTTTCAGAGCATATGGCACTACGATTTGGACTTGTAAGCAAACTAAATAAGGAAAAGCTTGAACGAAACAAACTTCTAATATGGAACACAAAACAGCATGTGGCAATGATGTATTCACAAAATTGACAGAATAATCAGGAGACACGAACATGGCCAACAACTTGAACACGGAATCTGGAGATCCTATATTAAAGTTTTTATCTTAGCAAATCCAATATTGAAGTTGGAAATCCTATATACAACTTGAACATGCAGATATCCTATAAAAAAATTTTAAGTTACCAAATCTAATATTAAATCTGGAGTTATAAGATATATCACATCCATGATGTTTTAAGAAATTCTGCATCTTTGTGTATCACTGGGTCATGATTAAATAAATTACGCAGATAATTATTCTAAAGCTATTATTTGAAAGTTTTAAGCCCTTTAGATTTTTTTTATTAAGCATGTCTATGCTAATTGAACTTTTAAATTTGGTGCCCGTAGGCCCTCAAAATATTTATATGTTGTAAATTTAAAAATCAACAAACAACCAACAGCGGCGGCTTTCTTTGTAATTGAACAACTGTAGAAAAAGACAAAATGAAACCCAAGGCCTAAAATGATGAGGACAGACGAGATGGAATTGAGATTTGAGAGGTTTTTCTATTATCAAACTCACTATATTTTTTCTTACAAAAAAGAACCAGAGACATGGTCTTTACATAGACCATAGTAATGGACAATTTCAAATCAATGACGGAAAATATTAAACCATTACTAATATCCATTAGTTTCCTAAACAAAAGAAACCTAATATGAGTAGAAAATAGATTTGGTTTAATAATTCTACATTGCCTCCTTTAAACCAGTATCTTCATACTGTATCATACCAAACATCTTCTTTAACTTGAGAAACATCTCCACTTTCTACGATTTTGTGAAAAAGTTTGCCACTTAATCTTCATTTTTGCAATAGTCAATGGCAATCTCTTGATGTTGAACTAGTTCATGAATAAAGTGAAACTTGATATCAATATGCTTGCTCCTCCCATGAAATACTGAATTCTTTGAAAATTCAATAGCTGACTTACTATCACAATAGATTTTGATAGGACTAACTTCTTGATGCCATAGAAAATCAAGCATTCTTCTCAACCATAATGCTTGAGTAGCACTATGTGCAGCTGTTATACATTCCGCTTCAATTGTGGATAATGCCACCACCTGTTACTTTTTAGAAGACCATGAAAACACACTACTGCCCAAATAAAAGACATAACCTGATGTATTTCTCCTTTGAATCATATCACCAGTCCAATCACTATCTATAAAGCCAACAAGACTCAAATTGTTAGCATATGGATAAAAGGTAGCATCAAATTGTGTACCTCTAATATATCTTAAAATCCTCTTGGCTACCTATCAATCTAATTGGTGTGAAAACTTTATCAACCTGCTAATCAATCAAACATCAAAAGTGATGTCAGGCGTTGTTGAAGCCAACTATCTAAACCTTCCAACCAATCTCCTGAAATTAGTGGCATCAACTGATTCACCACTGCTATCTTTTACCAACTTCAACTTTTCTTTAACTGGAGTCAATTTAAGGTTGGCAGTGTCCATCTTAAACATCTTCAATCTATGACCTGTACACTTCTTTCGCATAATAAATATGCTACCACCTTTTTGAGAAATCTCAATGCCAAGAAACTATTACATTAATCCCAAATCAATCATCTCAAAGTGACTACTCATAGCCTCCTTGAACTTAGAAATCAGATTGGAATTGTTGCTAGAAAATCTTCTACATATAAGAATATAATAAGAATATCACCACCAGAATTGGACTTGAAATACATAGTATGTTCATATGGACATCTATGAAATTCAGTTTCCACAAAATAAGAGCCAGTATGGGTACACCAAGCTCGTGGGGCTTGTTTCAAACTGTATAAGACCTTTTTTAAATTGTACACTTTATTTTCTTGCCTTTTTTTTCACATAACCTGCTAGTTGCTCAACATATACTTCTTCCTTAAGAATACCATACAAGAAAGCGGACTTTTATATTCATTTGATAAATCTTCTAAGAATTATTGGCAACAATAGATATAATTATATGAATAGTATCAAGTCTGGCAACATGAGCAGAAATTTTGAAGTAATCAATACCTAGCTTTTGCTTGCACCTTTTAACTACCTATCTCGTCTTGAAATAGTCCACCTCTCTAATGGGCTTGTCTTGGCCTTATAAACCCATTTAACACCAATTGACTTCTTTCTAGGTAGAAGAGAAGTTAGCTCCCATGTCTTATTTTTCTCAATTGCATGGATCTCCTCATCCATTGCTTGATTCAGTAATCATCTTTGATAGCCTCCTCAAATGTAACTGGATCATACTCTGCAAATAAATTAAAATTTATAATATCTTCATCAAACAAGTCATTATCATTACCAACAATATAATCCTCCAAAAGAGCTGGCATACATCATTCCCGTTATGGACAATTAGATAATTGTACAGGGCTTGAATGCACTCTAGAAGATGAATGATCACCTATAGGTTGTCTGGATTGCTCTACTAGTTGATCAGAAGAATTCCCTTGATTCAAATATAATGGTATTGATGATGCTTTGGTGTAGAATTTGACACTTTGTTAGACCAATCCCAAATTCCTTACTTATTAAACGTGACATCTCTCAATATGTAGGCCCTTGAAATATTTATATGTCGTAAAATTAAAAATCAACAAACAAACAACAATGTCAGAAGCTTTCTTTGTAATTGAACAACTGTAGAAAAAGACAAAATAGAACCGGAGGCCAGAAACTATGAAAACAGATGAGACAAAATTGAGAGGCTTTTTTATTATCAAACTCACTATATTTTTTCTTACACAAAAGAACCAGAGACAAAGTCTTTATATAGATCATGGCAATAGACAATTGCAAATGAACAACAAAAAAATTTAAAACAATACTAATTGGACTTATCTATTAGTGTACTAAACAGAACAAACCTAATATGTACAGGAAATAGACTTGGTTTAATAATTCTATAGTGCCTCTAATCCTCCATAGGGCAAGAAAAAGGTTAAATTTGTTAGCATATTATAGAATAACAAATTAAATCTATATCTCTATCTATACTCTATTAAAAGCATCATATGACTTGCCAATTTAGTGATTTAATTTTTCTTTTGTAAAATGCCCTTATTAGTAATAATAATGGCCTTAATCTCTTTTTAGTCATAAATATTGACGAGGTTTTACCATACACCAAATTTTAATATAAAACCTAAACACCCTGTTTTCTGCAAGTATACAGATCGTTTATCGAGCATAGGGTTGTATAGGTGTCGATCCCACAAAGAAGAATGTCAAGTACCGGTGATTTTCGAACTCCTCTATTATTTAGACTGTCACAGGCATATAAATTAATCTAAACTATAAACATGGAAATAAAATAGATAGAATATAACAATTAAAAGCTCCTCAAGCTATGGAATACCTTACTACTCTTGCAAATGAAGCTACCGGTTGCATTAATGATATTAATTTGGCTAAGCATGGCGTAATCTCCTAATGCACGTGAAACATACTTTCGTAGTGAATCAACTATACTCATAGTTAAACCATACCTACTAGCGTGGTTATGGAATTAACTACAAGCTCATTTGCTCAATGAAATTACATGAAATAAATCACTAAAGCCACAAAGGCACCTCCCTACACTTGTGAGAGAACTCCTAGGTTTAGCACTTCATGAACTAGTGTCTTTAACACCTTTAAATGATCACAATTAATGGCCGGTTAATCATGATTAGAAAAGCCAAAGTACTAAATACTTGCTCAAAATAATAGCATCAAACAACCATGTAAACATCACAAACAAGATATAGAAAGTTCATCCATAACTCAAGACAATAACTTAGTTAAACATAATTACTATACTACTAACTATACTAAACTAAGGAACTAGTGAAGACTACATTTTGTAGTGAATCTAGCCTTCTCCTCTCTCTTTAATTCTAATTCTTTTCAAATGTCTACAAAAGGCCCTATTTATAGAAGAATTCATCCATAAGCTTCCAAAATTCTATCATGTGAACACATGAAAAATTTGGCCTTCAAAAGTCAAGAAAAATGTCTCCATGAATCTTCATCTTCTTGAATTCTTCAAAGTGTGTCTTCATGCATTGAATCCATTGAATTTCAATCTCAAATGAGTTGTAAAGTTGAAGCAAATTGTGTTTTGAATTTGCTATAAGTTGTTTCATCAACTTCACATGATTCTTCACGCAGCTTTCATTGAAATTCGCCTGAAAATTGAGCTGGAAGTGAGCTGGAAAAACTGGATTTCGGCTGCAACTTGCAGCAGTCATTGTCAGGGATCCGCGACCCGGATCCACGAGGCAGAGGCTCGCGGATCTAATCTCGGATCAGCTACCCTGCTTCCGGTGAGAAGGACTCGCGACGTATTGATTTCCTCCAATTGTTGCTTCGCGTATCATCTCGCGAATCCGCTCCAAAATTGTGAAATCCGAACTTTTCGTCAAAACTTCTTGGCAAATTATTTCCTCATTTTCCTCATTTGATATTGAGCATTTAATCCTACAAAAACATGAAATTTTCACTATATTAATCCACAAAAATGCATTTTTCTATTTAAACCACAAAATGTAGAATTTCAATAGAAACCCTAGTTCATTAGCCATAAAAATAACTAAAACACACAAAAACTAAGTACTTAAACATACTAAAAGCATGTAAAATAAACACTTATCAAATATGATTCCAAGTATTGTCGGAGCTTTTTACGTACTACCTTTTTTTAAGCTTTGTTTTAGGAGTTGAATTCCTAATGGGATAGAAATTGATTTGGAAAAGTTACAAGTTATATGTTAATTTCCTATACTATATAAAAAACAATGATATGATTTGATGATTTAGTGATTAGTTTTTCTTTTCTAAAATGCCCTTACTAGTAATATGATAGGGCATAAATTGTAGTACATTCACATATATAAGTTGCTAGTTAACTATGTCATTTGAGCTTTAATTTGAAGAGAAACTACTAATTTTTGTTCTTATATTATTTTAATAGGTGAATAGCTCAATTGGAGAAAAAGGGATTAAAAATGTGGCACAAAGAAGCAATGGTAGAAGAAGAAATAAAGAGGAAAGGGATTGGCAAAAATGACATGTTTCATTATTTTGATAATAACTTGGGCTACAAAAATTAGATTGAGATGATTCTTCATTTATTTTGAAGGCAAGAGAATGATCTACAATTCTTATGGACACTCAAAGTCTGGTTCTCACTTTTTCATAGCCAAAAATCCAAATTACTGAAGTACATCTTCACTATGATGCTCTTACGAGCATTTCTCAGTATTTTGGACATATCTCAGCAACTAAACCTCCAAATGACATGATTTTTGCTGCATTGGGCATATCTCAGTATAAACAGGTTCCTCTTTGAAGCCAAATTACACCATAAAGAAGGCCAAGTCAGCCCGTGGATTCATCATGTCTTGCTTAGGCATGCTGCACCAGTCTTATTTTGTTTCCTTCTTGGCCCAATGATTGATGCCAGACTTTGGGCCGGTCATTAGGCTAGTTTTTATCAAAAAAAAAAGTGCAAAATTATTGTTTTTCAGCTCCAATAAGCCTAATCCTATCCTGTTTTTGATACTACTTTAAGAAACTATAAATAGGGGTACTCTAACTCATTTTTAGGGGTTAGAAAACATTAGACTAGTATTAGCTCATCCTTTTTAACATCTTCTTTTCTTGAGAAATCACGGAAGAAGTATGGAGGAATCAAAGTTAAAGCAAAGAAAATTGAGAAGTTTTCTTAGTTTTGTATTTGTATATGTGTCTTTTTAATTTTTTTTGGTTTTAATTATGAACATATTGAACTAATTTATATCTAGGGTTAGGATTTTGTGAACGATATTTGACTATTTATTTTAGTTAAATTCTTAACTTTTGCCTTGATTTATCTATTTTGCTTTAATTATAAGTTTGTGTTTGGCCACATAGACATGCTCCTAGGGTTTGTATTGAACTGAGAAGGTATAGATAATCATACACTAGATAGATAAATATACTTAGACTAATGATGAGAATAGGTTAGAATTTGTATGATGTAATTATATAACCGAAGATCTTAAAGAGTTTTATTAAATACTTATGATCTCAAGAGAGGTGTGAGATTTAATTAGGCACATTTTAGATGTATCAAGAGATAATCTAAGATACTTGCATGTAGTACATTATCAGCATGTTAAGAAATTAAGTGGATAATTAATTCAAACTTCGGGATTTGATACCCCAGTCTTTTGCCAATAATTTTCTCATGACTATTTCATTTAATTTGACTATTTATTTTTTATTTCTTAGTTAGATATTAAACCTCTTGAATTTCAATTTTATTATTCTTTATAATAATTAAAGTAGAGAAAATTAACTCGTTCTTATGGATTTGACCATTGGAATAGTCAAGGTGAATTATTACTACAATCGAATCTATGCGCTTGAAAAAAATTATCGATTGAGTTTTTGGTACCATTGCTAGGGATGACACTTGATTTTCTTGCTTTAGTTATTATTTCTATTTATTTGTATATATATTCTATTTTTTGTTTGGGTTTTATTTGTTATCTTGTAGGCATCTGTCACCTTGGAGTTTAATGAATTGGTAAATCCAAGCATGTTTGAGATGGCTGAAGATAATAGTGACAATGGTAATGATAAATGCACCTAATAACTGTGAGGACCCATATCATCATTTTAATTTATATATTGCAAATTTCCATATCAATTTATATTTATTTTATTTAGAATTATTTAACTTTATTAAGTCAATTGCATCGGCACGAAAATTTTCAAAATGCATTGCGCACGTTTAAATTATGTCGTTAATTGCATTACTTGGATGTTTAAATTTTGCACACGAGATTAGGGTCGACTATTAGACATAAGATTTGAGTGTTAGGATATGCATTTGAAGTATATAAGTGAGAGAAACTGGGGTCATCACGTGAATCGAACCCGACGCGACAAAAAGTGGCTTTATGTCAAATAGGTAGACTTTCTTTCATTTCCTTCCTTTTCCCAACAAAGCCCCAAAAGTCAACAAAGCTTCAATCACTCTTATCTTCTCCCTCAAGCTGGCCGAACTCCCTTCCCCCTTCTCTCCTTCATTTCATCTTCAAAAAAAGCTACTTCAAACCTTCATCAAATCCACCAAGAAAGGTTGAGAAAATCTTCCACCATTTCACTTGGAGCTTGAATACCATTTGGTCTTATGTGAGAGTACAGCTTGGGAGGAGTAAAAGAAGGGCATTGGTGCATTTTAGATCACATTCAACCTAGGGTTTATAGTTGAAAAGGAAGAGGTAATTTTGCTCCATCACAACCTTGCTCTCTTGATTCCATTTATGTAGCTCTAAGCATTGATAGTTTATTCTTGTTAATTTGTTGATCTTGGATGGTTGTGGGCTCTATGAACTCCCACATATTCTTGATTGTTGGCTGTTATGATGTGTGTATGTGTGATGGAATGAGTTGTGTTGAGTTCTTGGAAGTTAGAAAGTAGGAAGAAAGGAAAAGAAGAAACTGAGAGAGGAAGAAAATGCAAACTGCTGGTTCTTTTTTGTTGATTTTCTGCCTTGTTTTAGCTTTCATTTTCACGAGTCTCTTGGCTATTTTGAGAGCTGAAATGTTGAGTTTTAAGTGGACATTTTCCTAGAAAAGAAACCCTCTCATTTGGTGCTTCAAAAGTCCATGGAAAAAAATGGCCAAAATCTGGAAAACTTTTTCCCTATACTGTCTGAGATTTTTGCCCTGTTTTGGTGATGTTTGGTCAGAATTTTTGGTATCATTTTACCACTATTTGCTCAAGTAGTGTTGCTAGAGTGTTGGTTTTGAAAATGGAATGGAATGGGGGCCGTTTTGTATGAGCTAAATGTTGCAAAAGAAAAAGGATTGCTATTAGGCAGAATTGAGTTCAAAAATTTCAGTTAACTTTGGTTGATTTGATCACTGCCTTCCCGTATGAATTTTTAGCTAAATTTTGGTAAAAATGTAGCTCACATACTGAGATTTATGTGTGCAAAAATTGGTGTTTTTCCAATACCATTTCATTGCTCAAATAATGCCCCAAAGTTGCTCTTCAAACCTGGAAATTTTAGTGACAGGACAGCTTTACGGCCTTTGTTCAAATGGCTATATTTTCTTCCTCGGGAGTCAAAATTGAGTGCTGTTTGTGGCGTTTGAAATTAGACTTCAAGGGTTTTCCAACAGTATATGGCTTGCATGCTAACTCAGTTTTTATCAATCCTAGAAATTCAAGAAAGATGGCTGTTTTTCAAAACTATTTTTCCTGTTTTTGTTCCTTGTCGTATCTTGCAGCTCAGTTTAGCCTACCTTACAAAATGAATCTCAAAGCGAGCTTCTAGTGGATTTTAGTACTCCGAGTCTAGTTTCCATAGCCATAGACTTTTCCCAATTTTGATGAGTGTAACCTTAGATATAGCCCGAACAATAAACTGTGGCAGTGAGACCTTTGGTAATTTTAAGTAGTTTGAGTTAAGTTTTGAGTTTTAGTTGTTTGGCTAGTGTTTGATAGTTGAACTTTGGCTTAGGTGACCAAGACTTTACCGAGGGAGAACCGACTACCAAAGTTTAGCCTTCTTGCTTGCTTTCTCATTTAAATGATTCACGGTGAGTGTTCAATTGCATGTTACTTAATGCTTTATTTAATGTCGACAACTTGTAAAGCATGCTTGGTGAGCGTGTACTTTATCGCGCTCACCCTTATGTGAATTTGAATTTGTTAAATGCTAGTACTTGTGCATGTTCTTGAATGGTTAACGCCAACCTCTCCTCCCGTTTTGGTTAATTTTGGTCAAGTCGATTGGAGCGTTGTCTCGTCGACTCCTTTTTGCCAAGCGATAGTATGTACCACACTCTAACGAGTGGGAGGTCTTGGTTTATCGATAAACTTTATTTTGACGAGTAGGTCCGGCACAGAGGGTGTAAGTAGACGGGTGAGTGTAAAGTGATATCTATGGACAGTGAGATAGTGGCTGACGGAATGTCAACATTCCAATTGAAATTGTGACTTGTGATCAGACCAAAAGTGATGGCGGAAATTGCGAAAAGGTGGAGCGGGTCTTCTGTATCCTTTTATATTGAAATCCTTGATTGCTTTATGTGATTTCTGAGCTTCTCTATTGTCTTACTGTTTTAATAATTTTATTACCGTTTTGACCTGTTTGCGTGTGAATTCTTGACCTCACTGAGCATTGCTCACCCCTTAAACTTTGTTTTCCTTAACAGGTTTTGAAGTGGAGTTCGGTAATCGAGGAACTTAGTTTCTTTTGTGGTATTCCCGCACTTTTGTATAAGATTATTTTGATTTGTAAACTTGATGGATTATTGTATTTGGAGTTAAAGTTACTGTAGTTTTGATGAAATTATTGGGTTTGTACTCTTGTAAGTTTAACTAGTGGTTTTGATGGATTTCGATTACGGTTTTAAGAATGAATGCTTGTATTTGTATTTGGATTTTGAGTGAGTCCTGGCGAGAGTTGGGTAGGTATCCCGCCGATACTCTTGGGTTCGCCCGAGAGAGAGGTGGGGGCGTCACAATAACGATCCTCTCTCCTTCATTTGTGAATGCTACTTGGTGGTACAAACTTTCCTTTGCATGAAATCTCAATGATGATCTTCGTATGAGGTGCTTCCTATTTTGCCTTAAAGATCGTGCGAAGTCACAGTTGTTAAATTTTCCAGAGGGATCTTTGAGGACATGGGAAGATATTTATAATATCTTCATGACAAAGTAGTTTGCTCTGTCTAAGACATTTGATTTGAGGAATAAGATTTTTCCATTCTCTCAAATAGAAGGCAAGCACATTCATGAAGCCTGGGAGTGATTTACTTGCACAATGTCCTCATCATTAATATTTCTTGGCATTGCTAGTACAATTCTTTTATGATGGCTTGAAGTTTACAACTCAGAATATGGTGGATCTTGCACCTAGAGGATATATTGGAGACATGACCCTAGAAGAGTGGGTTGCTATTTATGAGTTGCTCTCTAACAATTCACAACAAAAAGTAGTTTAGGATAGAAGAGTAGTTGCTTATGAGATGAGCATGTTAGTAGAGTTGGTTTCACAAGTTGTTGAGTTGAGCCTTTAGCTGCAGATGTTGTCATATCGTATAGTTCAACCACAAGACGCATATATGGTAGTATGTATGGTTATATTGCTTCCTCCGGTTATGATAGAGCCCCACTAACTAAGAGGGAAGAGTTTAACTTTTTAGGAGCTTATGATGGACCAAAAGTGCAGTAATGGGATAACTCTAGCACATAGGATTGGGGTGGACAAATCAGCCTAATCACTCATGGAATGATCAAGAAGTTGGATCTACCAGACCATCAGAGTTTTTAGATCAACAACAAGTATCTCAATGTCAACCCCAATATGCCCAAGAAAGAAATCCCAGTGTGGAGGAAATGATGCCGCAGTACATGCAGAATATAGATCAATTGGCTCAATCTCAGCAGGCGTCAATTTCAAATCTTGAGAAGCAAGTGGGCCAATTGTCTAAGGCATTAAATGAGAAAGAAATAAGGAAGCTTATGGAATCTACTATACCAATATCTCTATGTTCAGAGAAGGCGATGGATGATCCAATTAATGAGCCAAAGATTGAATTCCAGAAGGAAAATGTAATGGTAGATGGCAAGAGTGATGGGATTCAAGAGGAGATATATAGGTTAGGCAAGGAGGTTCAATCAAAGATCAACCCATTAAAGTGCTTGAGGTTAAAGCTTATGTGCCATATTTTCCCTTTCCTCGGTGGTTGAAGAGTCGCTATTAAAGGGTTTTGAGAGGTTACAAAAGCTACACGTGAATGTTCCAATTGCTAAAACTATATGCCTTCCAATGCTAAATTTTTGAAGGAGATTGGGTCTAATAAGAAGAAGTTGGAGGCATTTGCAAGAGTTTCACTTACGGAGGAGTGTAGTGCGACACTTCAAAGTCATCTTCCTGTCAAGATAAAGGATAGAGGGAGTTTTATAATGCCTTGTTATTTTGAGAATATTTTTGTTTATAGTGCTTGTGCGTCTTGGTTTTAGTGTTAATTTAGTACATTTTCCCTTTTTCAGGAAATTAAAGTTTGCTAAACTCACGCATACAAATGTAATTCTACAACTTGTAGATCATTCAGTTCGGTATCTCATTGGCACTTTAGAGGACATCCTTGTAAAAGTCAGTAAATTTTATTTTCCTGTTGATTTTCTTGTTCTTGACATGGAGGAGGACATTTCAATGCCAATTATCCTTGGTAAAATGCTCTTAGCCACAGGAAGGGCTGTTAGTGATGAGCATGAATGGAAACCTACTTTAAGAGTGGGTAAGGATACACAAGAATTTGAGGTTTTTGAAACTTTGAAATGTCCCTCTTATAATGAGTTTTGTTTATATCTTAATGTTATTGATACTGCTTCTAATGAAATAGATATCCATGAGTTATTATTTGATCCATTAGAAGGAGTTATTACTTCGAGTATGGATAAAGATGTTGAGGTTATAAGTTCTTTGAGATTGACATAGAACCTAGTACTTGAGCCCCTACAGGATCTTTGCAAGCATGCTTATTATACAGCATGGAAGCATGATATAGTTGTAGATGAAGAAATCAAGTTGCTTCCTCAGCCATACTATGAGGCATTTCAAAAGCATAAATTGGGAGCAATGAGACAGGCCAAAGCTTTTGATCCTTCTTGAGTTTGTTAAAGCCCGGCGAATTGAAAATATTAAATTTAGAGCTTATTAGGAGGCAACCTGGTGGCTTTCTTTTCATTTATATATTTTTCCTTAATTTTCTAGTTTATGGGTTTATTAGTGGCGTTTATTCCCAAAGGATTTTATTGCTTTCTAGTTTGAATTTATTCAGTGTTGTATTTAGTTCTTATTTGTAGTGTTCTCTTGTCCTTTTGTTTTGGTAGGATTGCTATTCAAGCTTGCCTATTGGATAGTAACTAGCAACTTCCATCTTACTCCACTTGGTTCTTAGCATTGCTTTGTTATCTAGGGAATTTCACTATCATCTCTTTTCTTACTTTTTTTTTCTTATTTTTATCCCCAATATTGAGAACAATGTTGTCTCAAGTATGGAGGAGGGGTAAATGGAAGAGATAAATAGATGGTGAAGTGAAATTTTTAGGTTAAAATATTTCAACTTTTTGCTCTTATGGTTTATTCCCAGATAGACAATAGCTTATATTTCAAGTATTATTATAGTTAGGACTTTATATGTATGAATGTATTAAGTGTTGAATGGTGTTGCTTTAGATTATTTCTTTGGTAAATATTTGGTAGTTCGAAGCTTTTACAATTTTGGCTAACTTTTCTACGTATTACAAATATTTGTCTAGCATTTTCTGATTTTGGTCCGAATATTAATCTCAGTTCTCCATATTATTAGGATATAAAGCAGGGTTTTGTGTTTATTTATGCATATATTTTATTTTATTAATTGGATTATACTCCCCTAGTTGTCGTTACCTAGTAATCGGGAGTTTTCACCTTAAAGTATCGACTTTCGCATCAAAAAGTGACAATAGCTATGACTGTGAGTGTGTGGTTTCTAAGTAGTAAAAGTTGAGTAACTAAACTCCTTCATTTATTAGATGTTGTAGTTTGTTGGCCTTGTTCCTAGGTTTTGATGATAACAAAATAAAATGATGATTTGGACTAATGTTTTTATGTGAGAATTTTGTTAGAACAGGTTCTTGATTCATTGGAAAAGAAAAGAAATCAATTCAAGATGAATTGAGCAGATTTTAACTTATCGGACACTTCTATCGGACGCATATCATTATCATCGGACGTCCAATAGAATTAAAGATGAAATCAAAGCTCTCTGGTCGCTGTCGGACGCAAATCTATCGGAAGCAGAATTATGCATCGGCCGTCCGATAAAGAATGAAGCAACCTATCGGACGCTTGTGTCGGACGCACAAAACCCATCGGACGTCCGACAGACGTTGAGAAGAACCTGTCGGACACTCCTATCGGACGCATAACATTGTATCGGACGTCCGATAGGTCCAACGGCTATTTTTCAACAGCCATATTTTTGACCGTTGGAGAGGTTCTTGAGGCCATTTCTCACACTCTATAAATACCCACAAGTTCAAGAAGATAACAGACTTTTGCCTACATGAAATACAAGCTTACAAATGAATACTTGGGTAGAAATCTTCTTTGTTTGTTGTATAGGTGTGGGGAAAGTTGGGTTTGTGAGGTTGCTCAAGTGAAGGTTACTCTATAGGAGGCGTAAAACCTTGGTGAAGGTGAGCCTATCACTTGGAGTGGTAAAACCTTGGTGAAGGTTACCTCACTTGTAAAATAGTTCTTAGTTGGTTGGTGAGCTTTCAATTGTAACTAGTTGAGGGTTTATTTGGATAGTAGTAAAACTCCTTTGCTCAACCAAAGGGTGTTTGGGGTGAGGAAGGAGTGATCCTTCACTTGTACAAGTTGGTTAGTGTCACCATCAATTGAAGAAGCTATTTGGTGATTTCAACTCCAAGTTTGGAAGAAGTTTGGGAGTTTGATTGGTTTGAATTCATTTTACTTTTTTGTTACTTTATTCTTTGTAATTTAAGATTGTTTATATTTATCATTATTGTGGTTGTTTGAGTCCTTGTTTGCTTGAACAATTTTAGTTGAATTCTTGGGTTGCATTTCAGGACCAACAATTGGTATCAGAGCATGGTCTCCTTGAGATTAAGCTTAATCGGTTTAGGAGTAAAGATGGCAACCAATAATGTATTATTTTTAGAAGGGAAATCCATCATTAGACCTCCCATGTTCAATGGTTTAAATTATGTTAGTTGGAGGGATAGAATGGAAATATTTCTACAATCTATAGATATTGAGTTGTGGTTTATTGTTAGTGAAGGACCTTATGAGACTACAATTATAGATGAAACAACTGGTAGAAATAGAATTAAAACTAGAAGTGAATGAAAGTGCTCAAGATAGAATCAATCTCTCATTGAATGCCAAGGCCATGAATGTATTGTACAATGCCCTAGATGCAAATGAATCTACTAGAGTAAAAGGGTGCAAATCGGCCAAGGAAGTATGGGATAAGTTGAGAGATATGTATGAAGGGAGTGACAATGTTAGAGAACAAAGGAAATCTATGCTTGTTGCTCAATATGAATCTTTTAAAATGCATCCTCATGAGAATGTTGATAAAATGTTTTGTAGATTCAATGATATTACTAAAGATCTTGAATTTCTTGACAAGGTATACACTTTGGGTGAGAAAAATAGAAAAATTTTGAATGCCTTGCCAAAAGAATGGGAAAATAAAGTCACCGCTATAGAAGAGGCAAAAGATTTAAATTCTATGTCTATTGAATCTCTTGTGAATTCACTAACCTCTTATGAGTTGAAGTTAAAAGCACAATATGATGAAGCATGGATCAAGAGAGGCATAGCATTCAAGACTTCACAAGAAGATGATGAAGATGTAAAGCTAAATAACATGGCAAGAACATTGAAGAAGCTTCTAAATAAGAGGAGCTCTAGAGGAGGAAGAGCAAGCAATGATAGAAGAGAAAAACTCAAGAATTTCAAAATTACTTGGGACGAATGCAATTGGGATGAAGAAATGGAAGAAGAAGAAGAATCGACCCAAATGGCATTTATGGCATTTGGAGATAATAAGGTAAACTCTAATCACTCTCTTAGTGATGAAGATGATGATAATGATGATATGCAAGTTCTTATGATCAAAATGCATAAAAATTTGAAAGAATCTTATGCCAAAAACAAGGATTTGAAAATAAAAATAAATACTTTATTGGAAGAAAATTCTAGACTTTTTCAAGAAAATAAGAATCTGAAAAAAGAAAATGGTGATTTGAAAAAGTACAAAATTGATTTTGATTGCAAAAATGATTTGAAAAAGAAGTTGGAAAATAAAACAAAGTTTTATGAAAAAATGTTGGAGAAACAAAATCTTTTAAAGAAAAGAATTAATGATTTGAATACTTCTCTCCAAAAGGAGAAACAAAATGTTTTACAAAGAAAAGAAAACCATATTTTACATGGCCAAAATGATTTTATTATTTCTAGAAAAAGAAGAACTAAATTTATTAAACCTACTTTTGTGAATGATTCTAGTATTATGTGCCATTTTTGTTGCCAATTTGGACATATGCAAAATGATTGTTATGTGAAGAAAAATATAAGAAAAGGCATGAAATCTATGTGGATTATTAGACCATGTTATACTAACTCTCATTCATAATGTTCTCTTTTTAAAAAAAAAAAAACTTTGGGCTATAATTCATTAAGTACTTTGTTGGAATTGTTAAATGTTGGGTATTGGTATTTGTTCCTTTGATTTTGGTATTGTGATATTAATGATATTGGTATTGTGATATTGATGATATTGTGATATTTGAAGTTTAAATATGGTTGAAGTATTAAATGGTTTGGATGACAAAATGAGGGGGAGTTAATATGTTTTTTGATTGATACCAAAAGGGGGAGATTGTTGGATGATTTTCTAAATTGTTAGATGATTATGATTTTTTCTAAATCATTTTAACTCTTATTGAGGGGGAGTTTCCTTCTATTCCCTTGCAAAATCATCATTTGGTTTGTCATCATCAAAAAGGGGGAGATTGTTGGCCTTGTTCCTAGGTTTTGATGATAACAAAATAAAATGATGATTTGGACTAATGTTTTTATGTGAGAATTTTGTTAGAACAGGTTCTTGATTCATTGGAAAAGAAAAGAAATCAATTCAAGATGAATTGAGCAGATTTTAACTTATCGGACACTTTTATCAGACGCATATCATTATCATCGGACATCCGATAGAATTAAAGATGAAATGAAAGTTCTCTGGTCACTGTCGGACGCAAATCTATCGGACGCAGAATTATGCATCGACCGTCCGATAAAGAACGAAGCAACCTATCGGACGCTTGTGTCAGACGCACAAAACCCATCGGACGTCCGACAGACGTTGAGAAGAACCTGTCGGACACTCCTATTGGATGCATAACATTGTATCGGACGTCCGATAGGTCCAACGGCTATTTTTCAACAGCCATATTTTTGACCGTTGGAGAGGTTCTTGAGGCCATTTCTCACACTCTATAAATACCCACAAGTTCAAGAAGATCACAAACTTTTGCCTACATGAAATACAAGCTTACAAGTGAATATTTGGGTACAAATCTTCGTTGTTTGTTGTATAGGTATGGGGAAAGTTGGGTTTGTGAGGTTGCTCAAGTGAAGGTTACTCTATAGGAGGCATAAAACCTTGGTGAAGGTGAGCCTATCACTTGGAGTGGTAAAACCTTGGTGAAGGTTACCTCACTTGTAAAATAGTTCTTAGTTGGTTGGTGAGCTTTCAATTGTAACTAGTTGAGGGTTTATTTGGAGAGTAGTAAAACTCCTTTGCTCAACCAAAGGGTGTTTGGGGTGAGGAAGGAGTGATCCTTCACTTGTACAAGTTGGTTAGTGTCACCATCAATTGAAGAAGCTATTTGGTGATTTCAACTCCAAGTTTGGAAGAAGCTTGGGAGCTTGATTGGTTTGAATTCATTTTACTTTTTTGTTCCTTTATTCTTTGTAGTTTAAGATTGTTTATATTTATCATTATTGTGGTTGTTTGAGTCCTTGTTTGCTTGAACAATTTTAGATGAATTCTTGGGTTGCATTTCGGGACCAACATAGTTTGCATCAAAAGATTTGAACAGCTGAGAACTAAGTATTTCCCCTCATAAAAATTTGGAAGAAACTTAAGTATGGGGATTTAAAAGGAAAAAACAAAGGAAAAAATGGAGGGAAAAGGGTAAAAATATGTGGATTATAATATATCCTGTGCATCCATGTGATTATGTATTGAGATTTTGCTAAATGGTTGGATTGCAAGCTAATGCTTGTTAAACATTTTATATTTTTAGTTAAGTTAGTCAGAGTTGAAAGGGTTGATGGTGTTAAAAACTAACCGGAGAAGTATCTCTTAAGTTTTCACTATTGACACCTGACACTCACTATGGAATTCTTGCCTATGTAATAGTATTCTTAGAATATGGCCATTGTTTGTACTTATTTAAATTCTAGTTTTTGTGCTTGGGGACAAGCATTGACTAAGTGTGAGGGAGTTTTGATAGAGCATAAATTGTAGTGCATTTACATGTATAAGTTGTTAATTTGCTATGTTATTTGAGCTTGAATTTGAATAGAAACTACTTGTTGTTATTCTTATATTGTTTTAATAGGTGAAGAGCACAATTTGAGAGAAAAAGGATTAAAAACGTGGTGCAAAGAAGCAATCATAGAAGAAGAAATGAAGAGGAAAGGGATTGGTAGGAATGATATGTTTCAATATTTTGGTGATAACTTGAAGTGCAAAAATTGGATTGAGTTGATTCTTCACTTATTTTGAAGCTAACAGAACAGTCTACAATTCTTATGAAAGCATCAAAGTCTGGTTCTCACATTTTCATAACCAAAAATCCAAATTGCTAAAATATATCTTCATTAGAGCTGTTTTCCAAATCTGGTAGCTCGTGAGTTCGGCTCGACCCAGTTCGTTAAGGCTTGAGCTCGGCTCGTTTATTTGAGTAAACAAGTCGAGCTCGAACTCGAAGAATACCCATATCATTAATGAGTTGAGCCGAGTTTGGCTCGATAGCGGCTCGATTTTGAGAGGTAAATTTGTCATTTTAGTCTTTGATTGTAAAAAAGAGAATATTACCACGATTTTCCTAACTGTCAATATAAAGACAAGTTGGTATTAGTGAATCCCTTTTCATCTAGTGGGGTATAATTGATTCCATTTGTTTTCAAAACACATCACTAAGTTGGAATAGCTCGTATCTAATGATCAATTGCATATATTATTCATTCAAAACTGTGAATTTCATCTAACACCAGTTTCAAGTGATTAATGATTGAACATTCTTAGGTTCCATTTGTTGTCAAGTAAACAATTTTATAGTTACAAGTTATTGAACATTAAGGTGACTGAGAATTGGCTAGAGCCTTATAGACTAATGAAGAATATATGAATCATTGGCTAACTTAACGCATGGAAGATAGTGCTATAGCAACTAAATTTAACTGTAGAATTGTTAGAGAATTCATTTAACTAGAGAATTGTTATAGAGTTTAAATCGAGCTGAGCTTAATTTAGAATTCATTTTGTTAATCTAGTTGAGCTCAAGCTCGAGCTTAACAAGTTCGACTCGATTCTGTTAATCGAGTCGAGATCGAGTTCGACCTCGAACTCGAGTTCGACAGTGTTTTAACCGAGTCAAACTCGGACTCAATTTTCATCTCAATAACGTTATCGAGTGAGCTCGAACCAACTCGATAACGTTATCAAGCGAGCTCGAACTTCAGGTGCTCAGGTTAGGATCGACTCGAATAACAGCACTAATCTTCATTGTTATGCTCTCGCGACCAATACTTCAGCCTGCGGATCCAATGCCCATCTTGGGCATGTTGCACCAATCTTATTCTATTTTTTGCTTGGCCCAATGACAAGAGCTGGACTTTGGGCCAATCATTGGGCCTATCTTTGTTGGAAAAATGTGCGAAAAAATTGTTTTTCAGCTCTAACAAGTCTATTCCTATTTTGCTTTGGATACCATTTCAAAAAACCATAAATAAGAGTACTCTTGGTCATTTGTAGGGGTTAGAAAACATTAAACATTGGGTTAGGGTTTTGTGAAAGAGGTTTGATTATTTATTTTAGTTAAATTCTTAACTTTTGCCTTGATTTATCTATTTTACCTTAATTACATGTTTGTGTTTGGCATCATAGACATGCTCCTAGGGTTTGTATTGAACTAAGAAGGGATATACAATCATCCACTAGATAGATAAACATACTTAACTTAATGATAAGAGTAGATTAGGGATTGTATGACGTAATTATGTCACCTATGATCTTAAAGTGTTTAATTAAATACTTATAATTTTGAGAGAGATATGAAATTTAATTAGGCACAACTTAGATGTATCAACAGATAATCTAAGATACACACATACATGTGATATGTTCTTGGCATGTCAAAAAATTAACTGAATAATTAATTCAAACTCTGGATCAAGATTGATACCCTTGTCTTTTATCAATTATTTTCTCACCACTACTTTATTTGATTTGATTATTTATATTTTATTTCTTAGTTAGATATTAAACCATTTAAATTTGAATTTTTATTATTTTTCACAATAATTAAAGTAGAGAAAATTAACTCGTTCCTATGGGTTTGACCCCTAGAATACTGTAAGTGAATTATTACTATGATTGACCATTTACACTTGCAGGAAATTATTGATCATAATATTAATAACTTTAATCTATTTTGAAACAGAAATATAATTCTAAATATTATTGGGACCTTTAAAGTATATTTTAGAAGTAGAACCTCTTACTGAATGGAAATGGATTTGGAGAGGTTATAGGTCACATGTTAATTTACTTGAAAAAATTTTCCATTAAAATTTAATGACCAACCTTAATTAAGTTATATTTTTAAAAATCTTGACTAACTTCATATATATCAACCTTCTTAACCTTTTAAGAATTCAATACTTTTTTTCTTTTTTCCTTTTTTTGCTCTTTTTTGATCAATTATTAGTGAAACGAATTTTCTTTGGATTTGGATGCTCTAGAAGTGTACATATAGGCATTTGTATTGGGATTAGAAGCTAACAGACGCAACACCATAGACTTGCATCACCTGAGAATAGTAATTCTCTATAATAAGATTTTATAAAATTTAAAGCAATCAAGATCATAATGGGTTAGTTGTTCTATTTATATTAATCTAAACCTAGATATATGTCAGCAATGTCCGCCTTTGGACATATCTTTAGGAATAAGTAACATCACAGAAAAAAAAAAACAAAATATGATTCTCAGGGGCTTGAACTAAATTCAACTGTGTCTATATTTTTTGTATAACTATTTTATGTACTCGGATATACATCCACTGATATAGGTACATGCAACTTGCTTAATTTAATGTAATGTTACTTATTTTAAAAGAAATGTCCAAAGGTGGACATTGCTAGCGTACATCTAATTCGAGATTAATATTAATAGAACAAATAACCCATTAACGAGGATGGTCTTGTTCTTGATTGTTTTAGATTTTACAAAATCTAGTTATAAAAACTGATTATAAAGACTTGCTACTCTCAAGTGATGCAAGCCTATGGCGTTGCGTCTGTTAGTTTCCATTCCTGTTACTACACAAATGCCTATTTACGCACTTTTAGAGCATCCAAATCCAAAGAAGATTCGTTTCACTAATAATTGACACAAAAAAGAACCAAAAAGAAAAAAGAAAAAATCCGGGGACATTAATATAATGAAAATAAAGTTTATGAAGATTGATATGTACGAAGTTAGTCAAGATTTTTAAGAATATGACCTAATGCCTAGTTATTAAATTAATAGAAAATTTTTTTCAAATAAATTTTCCTATAACCTATAACTTTTTGAAATCAACCTCTATTCCATAAGGAATTCTACTTTTAAACCAAAACTTAAAATGTTGGTAGTATATAAAAAGTCTCAATAATATTTGGAATTATATTTATGTTGGGAAATAGAAGAAAGTCATTAATATTACTAATAAGGGCATTTTAGAAAAGAAAAACCAAATTACTAAATCACCAAATCATATTGATGCTTTTAATACATACATACATATATATATATATATATATATATATATATATGATATTAGTTTTTCTATTTTTCTATTTTCATGTTTCTCTGTCACTTCCATTAATGGTGAGCTTATATAACATTTTTCTTTTTTTCTATTTTGTTTTGGTCTTTTTCAGTTTTGTGGTCATGTGATTTAGGATGGACTAAATCCATTTTGCATCCAAAAACCTGTACATAATTCCCGCTTTGCTTCCTAAAAATCTATTTATATATATATATATATATATATATATTTTACATCCTAATCTCTCATATGTGTCCCACTAAAGTCCATTTGATAATATTGTTAGCAAAATTAATGGGATAGAGGATCATGCAAATCAATAGCTATGTGTCATTTTGTTCAAATTGCAATATATTTGCAATTTTTTTGACCACTTTCAAAATATTATAATTGATTTGTATGATCTTTAGTATTAATTTTGTTAATGCTATTATCAATTAGATTTAAGTGGGATAAATACAAGAAATTAGGGTGTAGTGATTTAAAAATTAAAATTTGGGCTGCAAAGTGAGAATGAGGTACAAATTGGGGATGCAAATTGGGATTAGTCCTATGATTTATAATAACAATAATAATAATCATCATAATATTATTATTATTATTTTGGATGAGTAAAGTGATTTATTAGTTCGTATATGCAGGTTTAAGATAAACAGTTGAATGCAGTAGTTCTAGCAAGAGCTGCAGCCTGCATTGACACGCTACTTTTACATAAAAAGCACGGAATCGCTGAATCGTGTGCTTCTGATACATAATTGAGCGTCCGCACTTCTAGAGGATAACACCAAGCTGTGAATTTTGGGGGTTTCTATCTTGGTTTTGTGCACAAAACTTCTGATAGTTAGTGCTGGAATTCGGAGAGAATCATGGATTTCCAATCATCTGGAATATTTGCAGCATATTATCTGAATGGCAGTGGCACAATTGACTCCAGCTGCGGGACCAGAAATGGCATTCTGGATTCTAAGTCTGTGTCTATTTATATTCCCAATAATCCCTTGGCAATGATTAGAGGTATCTTCTACACACGTCTCTTCAATTGACAAGTCAAAAGTTTCAATCATGAAGACTGTATTGACTTCTTCTACGTTCACGATGTGCTATTTGAAGAAGTTCATCAATGGAGAGACACTAGTCGAACTGATAACTGATCATAAATCTAGCAATTACGAGTCTGCTGGATTTTTTCCCCTCTTTTTCCCAAAACTAAATAAAGAAAAGAAATACTTGATTTACACTTCTTCGAAGTTTACTAACACAATTAAAGATGTCATGCACACAATTCATTAACAAAATTTCGAATACAAACAACCTTAACCTTCCCAGTTTAACTGACAAAAGCTGGCTCATGTCTTCTCTTCTAGTCCATCGTCGTATTCAGAATATAATCCTTCAACAAATTACCCAAACACTGACGAAAGCTAATCATCCCAGATTCTGAGCTTCAGATAAAGCTTCCCAAAATTGTATTCCATTGGCCATTGCTGATGCATACTGCAAAGTCGTAGCATTTGAGCTCCTCCCATTTCCCGTCCTTGTCCCTGAACATTAATCTTGTAGGTCGACTCCCCAAAATTATAGGAGAGTTTCAGAGTTCCAAATGTGCCATCAGCACCACACCTATACACCTTGTATTCAACGTTTTCACGTGCAAGTCCACTCTCAAAAATTCCCTTCAAAAATATTTTCACTTCAACATATTTATCTTCCAATAATGGTCTTTTACAGTACATTTTGATGACAAGTTTATTATTTGGACCCCTCTGCTGTACACAGCATCCTCAGGGATTGAGCAGCTCATCCTGTTGTTCCAATGATGGTTGGTCTTTCCTTCCTTGTCCACAGGAGTATACCAGTGATCAACACCTGCTGAGTTTCAAAGAATGAAAATGTTTCCATAAACTTTCATCTCCCTGAAATCTCAGACATCTATCAGGTCACTGGCGAAAATTACTCTGACTTGGAAATTCCTATGCTCCATCATGGTGGCTAATGATTTGGCCTGGTGGGATCTAAATTATCTAATGTTAAAGAAGAATAAGAAGAAGAAGAACAAGAACAAGAAGAAGAAGTGGCTTTGGAACCAAGGATGGAAACTTTTGAGTTACTATATATTAGCAATAGAGGATAATAGGTGATAAATTTCTTGCAGCAAAAATAAGTTTATATATACGAGGGAAATTCGCCAAAATGGTCCCTAAACATTTTTATTTAAACCAATTTCGTCCTCTGTTATTTATTCTAACAAATGTAGGACTCCAACAATTTTGTAACTTCCAATGTAGGACTTATGTGTCGATTTAACGCACTTCCAGTGGTTTAGCAGGGGCATAATCGTCAAATCGGGTAATTGCTACAATTAACAGTTTCGAATAACCTAGTTTCGCGATTAACTCCGGAAAGAAATTGAGGGTCCAATAATTGCAGAAAAATTGGGGGAAAAAATTCTCTCTCTACAGTTGAATCACTGTGAAACTCGACAACCACATCAGAGACCTCGGCGTTCTTCTCCACCCCCAAAATGGCAGCGCCAACAACAACAACTCGAGAGTCTGTTCTGGCCGACTTCCGCAACATCATAACTCATCTTCAGATTGGCTCCACCGAGTCGAAGAACTCTGTTCTTGACTCAATGCTGAATCTTCTGCAAGAGGATGACAAGAACGTGCTCATCAGTGGCGCAAGGGATTGTGCCGATGCTCGTGAGAACACCGGATTCCAACACCCATCATCTGGAAATGAAGGAGAAAATCATGGCGGCAATCACTAAAATCTCAACAGTTGCATTAAGCATGTTCTGATCGCAAAAGGTCTTGACTTACTGAATAATCTCCTTCGGGTTCTGGAATCCAGCAGCGTTTTCGCCAAGGAAAAGTCCTGCATAGTCCTCCAAGTACTGAGCAATTCCAAGGAGAATGCAAGGGCAATCGGGTCAAGAGGAGGGGTTTCATCTTTATTAGAGATTTGTAATGATGGCACTTCAAATTCACAAGCCATGGCTGCTGGAGTTTTATGTAACTTATCTGTTTTTCCAAAAATTAAGGAGAATTTCCAGAATCTCGAGGTTGCAATTGTTATGATTCAGATTTTAGCTTCTTGTCCATTGATAGTGGAAAATCTTGTAGCTAATGGGTTCCTGAATCGAGTTGCTGGGGTCTTGAGCTATGGAGTACTGGGGTGTCGTATCGCCGCAACTAAAGCTGTTTATGAATTGAGTTACAACACAAATACCCAGAAAGAACTGGGCGAAATCGGATGCATTTCTACATTGATGAGGATGATGGATGGAAAAGGAGTCGAGGAAAAGGAATCAGCCGCAAAGGCATTGTCGAGTTTGATGGCATTCCCGGGGAACAGGAGGATTTTCGGGAAGGAAGAAAAGGGGATTGTTAGTGCAGTCCAACTTGTGGACCCTTTGGTCCAGAATTTGGATAAAAAGTACCCTGTTTCGATACTCACCTCTCTGGTTCATTCCAAGAAATGCCGTAAACAAATGGTGGGTTCTGGCGCTTGTTTGCAATTGCAGAAACTGGTGGAGATGAGGAATGTGGATGGAGCTAAGAAGCTATCAGAAAGCTTAGGTCGTGGGTGTGAGGGCCTCAAAAATTTATTTTAAATATTGTTAATAACTATTATTTTAAATAATGTTATTATTGTTATTAATTCGTTCAATTATTTTAAAATTACATTTAAACGAGTTTTTGGAAAATTTAAATGAAAATTCAATTTATTTATTTATTTATTTGTTTAATTTATTTCATTTTGAGAAAAACTTAATTTAGCTCTATATTTATTATTCAGGTAGATTTTCAACATTCCATTCATCTTATTTTAAAATTTGCCCTTTTTGTATCAATTATACAGAAAATGAGAAAAACACGTTTTTCGAGGTAGAAATTCGGGCAACGAGTTAAGTTGTATTGGAATGTAAGGATGATCACCCGTACGTTAGAAATGTTATTTAGTGATTAGAGGTGAATTAAAAAGAGTGATTATAATTAGGGGTTTGAAATTATAGTTTAAGTTGAATTAACCTCCTTGGATTAGAATTTTAATTAGCCATTGCTTTCTCCACATAATTCACCCTAATTCACTTCCATTTTATTCCATTTCTTGGGGATCCTTGGGACCCTAGCCGGCAAGGGCTTGGTCGGGAAGCTTGGTGAACCTTAGGTACTGTTCTTTGAGTTTGGCCTATTGAAGAGGTCTTACTCGGTATTGCTCGTTGTAGCTTTGCCTTTTATACTTACCTGTTTGGTTTCGGGCCCGAGAGGGTGAACTGTTGGACGGAGGTTGTACTAAGTGGAGATTCTACGGACTTTACCTTTGCTAAGTTGACGGAGAGTCAACGTTTGGGATGGAATAGACTCAACAGTTGAACAGTGGAAATTCGCTCCTGAGAGCCCTGTATCCTTACCTTTTACGTGTATTTTCCCGCATGAACACTGTGCGCATATTCATCAGAGAGAGGCTCGAAGAGGGTTCTCCGAACCCAGCTCCAAGACTTTTGTCTAATGTGAGCCCTCGAGTAGTGATTCTTGGGAATACGGTCTCCTGGTGAAAGTTGCAATAGTACAAGTGATTGTTTGATTTACATGCTTTTATATCTGAATTTACCGGCTTTCCTACTTGCTTGATTATGTGTTTGCATGCCTTTCCTTGGCCTCACTGAGCGTTAGCTCACCCCAGTTTGTTTTCCTTAACAGGTCTCGGAGTGGGGAACGTAGATCGAGGATCTAGTTACTTGGGTAGGATTTTCATAATTTTGTATAGGCTTAATATTAAATTGTGAAGTTAATGGTTTATTGTACCTAAAATTGATGTTATCGGAATTTTAATAGACATTATTGAGGATTTATTTTTGTAAGTTAACTATCATATATTGTTGGACCTCAATTAAGGATTATAAGAATAAATGCTTGTATTATTATTTTAGAGATTTTGAGGTGTGATTATTCGAAGTCTGTAATATGATTGAGGGTTTGTAGTGAGTCCTGGCGAGAGTTGGGCAAACAGTCCGTTGATACCCTTGGGTTCGCCCTTGGGAGAGGTGGGGCTGTCACAGGTGGTATCAAAGCCTAGGTTAAAGATCTATTTGGGATATTTTAAGGATAATGATCTCGAATATAGAGTTAGATAAGCAAAAGACACAATTCGTATTCACGAGTTCATAAGAGTCCTTATATTGGATTTCAAAGAGTTGAGCTCTAAATGGTTAGAGCTCCATTGTGATTAAATATTAACCTAGCAATTTTGGTTTCCTTAGCAGGTTAAATTCGGGAGTAAAAGAATCTGTGACATGGCGAACTTGGAGGATTCACACGAAGACGTAGAGGCTCTTCGAAAGGACTTAGGATTTCAGACGGAACTTGCTAAATATTGGGAAGGACGATGGGAACAAGAATATAAGGAAAAGACTGAGCTAATAAGCAAGTATGTGGAAATGAAGAAGAAATATGAAGCCATACTAGAGGAGATGCAACATAAATTTGATGTGGTGCACTCAACTACCCAAATTGAATTTCGAGATATTCCTAACACTCAAGTTAGAAATCAGTTGGGAAGCTCTCTTAATGTTAAAGGGAAGCGTAAAGAAATTAACCAAGATGAACACGCTGCTGAAGGTAAAGGAAGGAAACTAAAAGCTAGTGGACCTCTTGCGTGGCGACTCAGAGCTGCTAAGTGTGATTTCTGTCAAAAATCTCATCCTACAGATGAGTGTTGGAGAAAGATGGGAGCATGTTTAAGGTGTGGAAGCCTCAAACACCAAATAAGGAACTGTTGTAAAACCTAGAGTTATATCTATGCTAGGAGTTTTGAACTTGGCACTTGATGTAATGATTAGTACAACCAAATGTTGATATCGTTTGGTCTTAAATCCTCCTAGATGTAGGGTGAAAATCTAGTTATGAACTAGACTATGAAGGTCTTAGTCTTTTGAATGTTTTGTAAGTGGATTAGATGGGGTGAGGCTTGTGAGGCCTATGCTTGTGACTACATGACTATTTGTATTTTGTGGCATCTACGTGTAGTATATTTTGTAACCTTTTTGTAAAGAGAAACCACCAGGGCGATTCTCGTCTCGGTAGGTGCATGCTTATTTACCGCTTTCTCTGTTGTGTTTTTGTGTGGTAATATGGCGGTACAAGTGACTTTTAGTATGTTCTTTTGCATAAAATATGCCACCATCACGTACTTGATTCTCTCGATATATATATGTATGAAAGTTGGTCGGTTCTAGAAAATTCTCTTGTTCATCCCAAAATTTAATTTGCTAAATTGCTTATTCTATTTTGTGTTAATTCATTATATTCCCTTTTATTCTATTTTACCTTGCTCTAGTGTATTTTATTTTATTTTCACATTTATTTTATGTCTATCTTCTATCAAGATTATGGACGGTAGGCGAGGCCGAAACTGAGATCGAGGTCGAGAACGAGGGCGTGGGTTAAGGCAACCCCAAAGCAAGGGAGCGAATCAAGAGCCGAAGTCTAGGGTTAGTCAATGAGGGTAAAAAGATAATTCATGGAGTGTATGTTGCCTTTTATTGGAATTAAAGGGAGTTAAGTGTGAAAAAGGCGAACTAGTGAATAAGATAGATTTCATTAGAGTCACGAGCAATGGAAGGGTGGCCATTGGCATCACCTCCGCCACTCATTCTTTACAAAACTTTAATTACTCTTCATTCTACCATTTTATTTTGATTTCGCAAGAAAACAACTAGAGAGAGAAAAGAGAGTCTTGCTTCATATTTTATCTTTATTCATGCTTTTATCTTTCGAGAAAATCACCAACACGAAACTCTATTCTCCTCCTTCCTTGTAACCAGCCTTATAGAGATGAGAGAGGCGAGATTTTTCAGCAATTTTCTTCGCTATTTACTCTTCTCTAGCCGGTTATTCAAGCTCCAAATAGAGAAGAAAGATTTCATCTATTCTTTCATAAATTTTGCTTCAAGACCATTACTTCATCCAACTTTACTTGCCACTGACCAAGTTCGAGAGAAAGGTAAATTTTGTGACGAATCTTGGAGGTTTACGACTTACCTTGGCTAGGGTTGAGACTATACAAGCGGGAAGAGTTTGAACTTTGTAGACCTATAAGTTTTACGACTTAAATCTAATGATTTAGGGCTAGATGAGTTTAGGCTATTGAAAGGATCTCTTGAAAACCCGAGTACTCGGTTAGATGACTTGAAGATTTTTCATGTTTTGTGATGTCAACATGTTGGTGAATCTTGATGATTAATAGCCTGATATATGTTGATTATTATGTATTATGGTTATTTCATGAGATTGAAGGACTATAGTTATGAGATTGATGCGAGAATCTTGGTAGAATCTCTAGAAATATCCCCCTACTGGCCGAATCCTTTCAACTACTTTTAGTCCCATTTTCTTACAAATCTTTGGTAAAATATTGCTCAATAATTTTTGTTCAATGTTGACTTTTAAATGTGAGTTTAGAAGTTAAAAGGGATAATTTCTTGAACTTTGTTTTGCTAGATATCTCCTCAGGGAGCATTGCATAATTTTAGAAAATTTTGACATTGCGGTGAAAAAAAATATATAAAATTTTAAATTTGGGTTTTGTATGTTAGATTTGAAACTTGACAAGAACTTTTCAACCTTGTAAACTTTAGATTTTGCTCAATCTCCATAAGTACCAATAGTTTTTAGAATTCACTAAAATGTCAGACTTGATTTGTTTTTCTACTCGCGAAAGTTATCACTTGAGGTCAAATTTGTCTATTTACAAATTGAGTTTTGAGAAAATGTCTTTTGAACAGTTGTAGTACTTTGAGTCTATTTTCCAGTGGTATACAACTTGTAATTTTTCGATTTATGGATATAAAAAGTTAGAATTTTCTAGTTTAAAGAAAAAGTGTTCTTTTAAAACTTTTAACTTTACTTTGAAAATGCCGATTTGATCTGAGTTTGAATTTGTAGATGAAAAATGAGGTCTCTTATAGTTTTAAGTCCTCTTTTAAATGATGGTTTTCAAAACATTAATCTCCTCTTTAGGCGTTACAGTAGTTGTTTAAGAGTGTGGATCTCCCTTTTCAATTGAGCTCTGTGATGGTTTAAGGGAATTAATTGGAGATGGTCCGTGTGTGGTGGTCATTGAGTGTAATCGCCTTAGGTGCTCAAGCTAACTTCTAAGAGAATTCCAAAACAGAAAAATAAAGGACTTGAGAACTAAGAAAATCTCTTTGGTTAAGATTCTCTGGAAAGTCATGACGTCGAGGAGGCGACTTGGGAAGTGGAAGAAGAAATGCAAGAGTATTCAGAATTATTTGTTTAGCAAGGTGAAATTTTTGAGGAACAAGCAAATTTCTTTATTGAAAATTATTGTGGATGAACCAAGGTGTCGAGGAAGTAGCTTGAGGGTTAGAGGAAGAAATTTGGAGGAAATACCAAGCATTATTTTAAGTATGAATTTCGAGGACGAAATTCTTTAAGAGGGGAAGAATGTGAGGGCCTCAAAATTTATTTTAAATATTGTTAATAACTATTATTTTAAATAATGTTATTATTGTTATTAATTCGTTCAATTATTTTAAAATTACATTTAAACGAGTTTTTGGAAAATTTAAATGAAAATTCAATTTATTTATTTATTTATTTGTTTAATTTATTTCATTTTGAGAAAAACATAATTTAGCTCTATATTTATTTTTCAGGTAGATTTTCAGCATTCCATTCATCTTATTTTAAAATTTGCCCTTTTTGTATCAATTATACAGAAAATGAGAAAAATACGTTTTTCGAGGTAGAAATTCGGGCAACGAGTTAAGTTGTACTGGAATGTAAGGATGATCACCCGTACGTTAGAAATGTTATTTAGTGATTAGAGGTGAATTAAAAAGAGTGATTATAATTAGGGGTTTGAAATTATAGTTTAAGTTGAATTAACCTCCTTGGATTAGAATTTTAATTAGCCATTGCTTTCTCCACATAATTCACCCTAATTCACTTCCATTTTATTCCATTTCTTTTCCCTCTCCTAATCGAGATTTACTCCTTAATCTCAAGCCGAAAGAGCCAATTAATTTTCCCTCCAAAAGTTAATTAAGTTTACTATTCAAAGTTTGACTTTTGGGGATTGAAAGACAAGTTGTGTCTTGTCTTTCTTGTCCCATTTCATTTCTTCAAAAATTGCCAAAAAACTCTCTCTCCTCTCTTACCCGACTTCCTCTCCTCCTCTTTCTCTAGTTTTTCCATCAAAAATTTCTTCCATTTTCTTCACTAAAAACTCAATTAATCTAGCACTAAGTTGAGCTTAATCTTGGGGCTTGGACAAGGAGCTTGAGGAAGAGGATTTTGTGGGCTCAAGCTTGCATTTTCTTGGTGTCTTGCTAACCTAAGGAGAGGTAACATTCTACTACCTTCGCCCTTGTCCATTTTTCTTCCAATTTCAAGCATGAAAAGTTAGGATTTGGGTGGTTGATAGGTTCTTAGAACCTTGATGGATGATGATTATGATGTTTGTGATGTTGAGCTTTATTATGTTGAATTCGATGATTATGGAGAACTTGTGGGCTCTTGGAATTCCCACTAAATATGTGCATTTGTTTGCTAGATGGTTAAATGGTGTTATATAAGTGCATTATATTTAATTTTGGTTGCTAAAAAGTTGGAAGAAAACCTCAAGGAAATTCGGCTAGAGAGAGAGAAAATTAGGGCTTGAAATTTTCTGATTTTTCCTTAATTTTGTGGCTGAGATTTTGGTCAACATGAAGGCTTAATATGAGGTTTATATGTTGAAGATTAAGTGGTTAAATTTTCCCCACAAAAGCCCTTTGAAAATCCTAGCACAAATGAGTGATAAGTTGAGGCAAGAATTCTGGAAAATTGGGACAGCATGCTGCCCGATTTCATGGAGTTGTTTTGTGATAGTTTTTATGAAATTTGTGATCATTTTTTATCATCATTAGGTTAAGAAAGACTAATACCAGCTTAGGTTCGAATTTGAGGCTAATCGGAAGTGATTAGATGTGTTAATGATGGTGATAAGAAGATGTAGGTGCAATTTGCAGGTTTGAACAAATGAGAACCGGTCTAGTGTGGGCGCGTAGAAAACAGCCTTACCGATCGATTTTTAAGTTGAATTTTTGTATGAATCTATTTGATATATGGAAGTATTAGTGTACCAAATTTGGTGATTTTTGAAGTAGAATTCGTCACTCAAATATAGCCTAGAAATATGCCCTGCAAAACTGGAAAATAGAAATTTCATATTTTTGAACCCCCTCTGTTTGAACTGCAATTTCTTGCTCGAGCGTCGGAATTGAGTTCCGTCGGTGGCGTTTGAAACTTATTATATAGTAATTTAAACTGTATGAATTTTAGAGGCCAATTCATTTTCTGTAATTTTTGGTGAACTTTCAAAGTGGGCTGGTCGACCAATCTGATATGCCCTGTTTTGATACTGTAGCCTCCTGTTTCTCATAAATCTGGGCTAATTCCGTCCAGAATTTTAATTGGGTGTCTTCTAAAAAGTTGTAGAACTTTTCAAGAGGTTTCCAATGGTACCAAGTGTGCAAAATTCTGACTTCTAAAGCCCGAGTTACGATTTTTCAAATATTTCAGCTCAACATGGAAGTTTATTGAACTTGACTTGAGTCTCATTGAGACATTTTTAAAGACATCTATCAAATATTATTCTAGTGACTTGAATTAAAATACTCATATTTGTCTCAGGTGATCGAGAAGATCCTGGAAAACTCAATTGATCTTGCGTGCTTTTGCCTTAGACTCTTGACTTCGGTGAGTGTCAAGTGCATGAATTGTTGAATTACGACATGTTTATTTGAATGTAAACCGCTGAGGCGAGAGTGTACTTTATCGCCCTCTTTTACTTGACTTGCATGTACATGACCGACTTGACTTGACTGAATGTCGATTGGAATAATCCATCGACTTAAAAGTTATAAATGGGGACGAAACCTCTTGGGATCCTTGGGACCCGAAAGCAAGGGCTTGGTCGGGAAGCTTGGTGAACCTTAGGTACTGTTCTTTGAGCTTGACCTATTGAAGAGGTCTTGCTCGGTATTGCTCGTTGTAGCTTTACCTTTTATACTTACCTGTTTGGTTTCGGGCCCGAGAGGGTGAACAGTTGGACGGAGGTTGTACTAAGTAGAGATTCTACGGACTTTACCTTTGCTAAGTTGACGGAGAGTCAACGTTTGGGATGGAATAGACTCAACATGAGGAGATTGGCTCCCAGAGCCCATCCCACCGTGTATTTTCCTGCATGAACACTGCTCACTGTGCTTGCGCATATTCACTATAGACAGAGAGGCTCGAAGAGGGTTCTCCGAACCCAGCTCCAAGACTTTTGTCTAATGTGAGCCCTCAAGTAGTGATTCCTTGGGAATACGGTCTCCTGGTGAAAGTTGCAATAGTACAAGTGATTGTTTGATTTACATGCTTTTATATCTGAATTTACCTGCTTTCCTACTTGCTTGATTATGTGTTTGCATGCCTTTCCTTGGCCTCACTCAGCGTTAGTGTGAGGACCCGAAAATTTTTTTTATTTGACTTACTTATTTAATATTTTTGTTTAAATTTTAACATCGACTTTAACACAACATAATGTTAATTATAATCATTATTGTTTACCAAAGTTTTTATATGGTTTGTTTTACTTCACAAAATGTTTTGTTTTAGCTATTTTGTTTTACAAGTCTAAAAAATCCTAATTTGAAATTTAAACCCTAGTTTGCTTTGAAAACCCTAAATTTCGACAAAACCCTAATTTGTTTGCACACTAAACCTTAAATGTACTAACCCTAATATATTTTCTCAAAACCCTAATTATATGTACAAATCAAACGTTTGTTATTTCATGAATTTTCAGTGTGAACTTGCATGCTCACGGGAGTTAATTACGGTAATTGGGTGATTAGTGACCTAGTTAGGTGTAATTAAGTATTAGTGGACTAAGTGGGATTTACAACTTATGGACTCAATTGCTAGGAAATGAAATCACTTGGGGCCAAGGTGGAAGGTCATTGAAATGCTAGGGTTGGCTTGATAGTTTTGACCAACCCTTTGACCCATGCCTTAAATATCTCCTAGGCTTTATCTTATAACCCAATTTGAGACCAATTAAGAGGAATAAGGGAGAGGAGAGTTGGGTGAAGGCTGAAAAGAGAAGGGAGAAAACCGTGAGCAAGGGAAGAAAGAAAGGAAAAAAAAAAGAGAGAAAAACAAGAGAAAGTCTTGTGTTCCAATCATCCAATCTTGAAGCTTGAGCTAGGAGGAAGTGATTGAAGCTTGGGAGCTTGGAGTTCTTGCCTAGAACATCAAGTTAGGAGGTAACTAGCTTTACTTTGAAAGTTGGAATTTCTTGTACATGGTGTAATTGATGGATTTGGTTGATGTTTAGCCTTGATTAGTGCTCATTCTTAACTTCTAAGATGATTCCATGGATTGCTTTTATTGTTTTGCTTGTCTTGAACCTTGGCCAAGAGCTAGGGTTAGGGTTTCATTAGTTGCAAGACTTAATGTTGGGAATTGATGATTGGAAGTTGAATTTAGTTAGCTAGGAACTGAATTGGATGGCTGGAAATTGGTTGGTATGGATGAACTCCAAGTTTTACTTTTTGTTTAGATTTTCTGTCCGAATTTGGTTTGAATATTCGAATATGTTGGAGGCTGTATTAGCTTTAGCACAAAACATGAAAGTTGTAGAGAATTGAGTGAGGATTCTACCTGTAAATTTTCAGATGAATCGGAGCACTGTATCATGTTAAATGACTAAAATACCCCTGATGCCCTGTTTCTGTCAGAAATGTTTTTTTGCTAATGTAATGGGTCATTTTGACAAGGAAGATGAATGTTTTTGCTTTTGATGTCTTCTTAAGAATTGTATCCTTGTATGTTATCTTTCCAACGCCTTTGGAATTTCTTGATTTGGATTTGTGAACGCTGAGTTATAATCGTTTGAATCAAATCTGTCGGAAATCCTGATACTGAAATTCCTGGACATGTTTCCACACTTTTGACCTAGAAATAGTGAATCTGGGTAAAAATGACCTTCATGAAATTATATCTTGTTCTCTTAGCTTTGAAACGGCATCTCGTGCACTTCAATCCGACACTCGTACCATGAGTTATGGTCAAAATGGCAAGAGGTGTCAAATCTGCATTTCACACCTTTTAGTATGTGTTTTCCATTTTCATTCCATTCTTGTCCGTTTTCCATCTAACGCCCATGCTTGTGTTCCTTTTGCTATTTTAAGTGTTTATAAGCATTTCTCGAGAGTTTAGTTCATTGAGTATATGCACGACACGTCAATTCACATTTGAAAATGAAGTTTTTCAAATCTTACGAGATTCCTTTTAATTGGAAATCGAAAGGTTAATTGTTTGAATTTGCATATCTCAGGGGATTCCGTGGATCTCAAAGAACGTGTTTGGTCCTCTAAATTTTCTCGCTTGCTCTCAACTGTTGGTGAGTGTTCAAGTGCTTGTTACTGAATACTTGGTTTGGTGAACTTCGTTTGAAAAGCATGCTTGTTTGACTTGGTGAGCATGTACTTTATCGCGCTCACCCTTGCTTGAATTTGTTTGATTTGAAGTCGTTAAGTGCTTGTACTTGTGCTTGTTCTTGACTTGATAAGACCAAACGGTTGCATGTACCACACTCGAGTAAGTGGGAGGTGCCTCTCCTCCCGTTTTGGTCGGGTTCTAGTTAAGTCGATTGGAGCGTAGTCTCGTCGACTCATTTACCAAGCGGTAGTATGTACCACGCTCTATGGAGTGGCAGGTACCGCTCATCCCGACTTGGTTTGATGTTAATACTATTTTGATGAGCGGGCCCGGTACAGGGGGTGTAAGTAGACGGGTGAGAGTAAAGTGATTTCTACGGTCTGTGAGATAGTGGTTGACGGAGTGTCAACATTCCTGCTGAAACTACGGCTTGGGACCGGACCGAAGCTAGATATGGAAAATGGCAGAAAGATGGAACGGCACTGTATCATTTTATCGTGATTACTTTATATTGTCTTATATGATTTCCAAGTTTTCTACTGATATTGGTTGTCAAGAATTGTTATCGCTTTCACCGCTTGTGCATGCATTCTTGACCTCACCGGGCTTTGCTCACCCCATAAGCTTTGTTTTCCTTAATGTGTCCGGAAGTGCAGAATCGAGGAACCTAGTATCCTTGCTGGATTTCCTCTTAGTACTTTTGTAGGATTTCCTCGTTTATATAAGATTGAAGTTAATGAATGATTTTGACGGTTTATAGTATTTTGGAGTTGTTATCAAGGTCTCCTGGATGGAATGTTGGGGGTTTGTATTTTGTGTGAATTTGTCGGCATTTTTAAATATTTTTAACGATGGTTCCATAAATGAATGTTTGAGTCCTGGCAAGAGTCAAGGGCGGTCCACCCTCCTTGGGGAAGTGGGGCACAGCTCTCACCCCAGCTTTGTTTTCCTGTGTCTCTGAGGTGGGAACGTAGATTGAGGATCTAGTTACTTGGGTAGGATTTTCATAATTTTGTATAGGCTTAATATTAAATTGTGAAGTTAATGGTTTATTGTACCTAAAATTGTTGTTATCGGAATTTTAATAGACATTATTGAGGATTTATTTTTGTAAATTAACTATCATATATTGTTGGATCTCAATTAAGGATTATAAGAATAAATGCTTGTATTATTATTTTAGAGATTTTGAGGTGTGATTATTCGAAGTCTGTAATATGATTGAGGGTTTGTAGTGAGTCCCGAGAGTGATCCGATACCCTTTCCCTTGGGAGAGGTGGGGCGCTCTAGGGGGTTTTTATATTCCAGTCCACGAAGAATCTGATTCACTTGGATCTGATGAGTTAAAAAGTGGAAACTCTTCACAGGATGAAGACAGTAGAAAGAATCGCCAATGTCCCCCAATTTTTCTGCAATTATCGGACCCTCAATTTCTTTCCGGAGTTAATCGCGAAATTAGGTTATTCGAAACTGTTAATTGCAACAATTACCTGATCTGACAATTATGCCCCTGCTAAGCCACTGGAAGTGCGTAAAATCGACGCATAAGTCCTACATTGAAAGTTACAAAATTGTTGGAGTCCTACATTGGTTAGAATAAATAACAGAGGACGAAATTGGTTTAAGTGAAAATGTTTAGGGACCATTTTGGCGAATTTCCCAATAAAGAATCCAAGGTCAAATTGTTGAACTTTTCCACATTTATTCGAGATCGTCGTTCAATTGTTAGGGGTTCTGATTATTTGTCTTGCTTGTTTGGTGGGGAAAGTGCATGCATATAAGAGGTCTAACAGTTGACCTAGAGATGAACTTCACTTTCTGAACAGTGATGACGGAATAGAATATTAAAGTTTTATTTGTGAATATGGTCCAAGCCAGCAAGTGGCAAAAGTCAACAGCGTGAACCAGGATTCTACGAGAATGAAAATTTTGGACTTATTGCTGATTCATTATTTTATTTGATTATAAATTTTGATTTTGAATAATTAATTTTTACTATTTTAATTTTTTTTTAAATATAGATAATCAAATATTTTAATAATAAAAAGCTAAAATGTATAATTTACTAGAGAATACTTTTCATTGATTCTAATTATTCTCTATAATCACTTTCCATAATTAGATTTTGCAAAATGCAATGGCCTTGTTCTCAATTGTGTTAGATTTTACAAAATTTGACTATAAAAACTGATTATGAAGAATAATTAGAATCAGTAAAAGCTACTCTTTGATTAAATATAGATTTTAGCTTTTGAGTCATTACAAAATCCATAATCATAATACAACAAGAATCAAGAACATCATAAAAACTAATTATCTACGGTCAGAATTTTTAATCAATTAAAATAGTCATTAAGAACAAGTACTATATTATGTTTCCAAAACCCTTTTCTATTTTTTTATGATTATTCATATAATATCGGCCTTTAAATTTCATCTAGAAATATAAACTTGCTGATGTAAATTTTCATAATGAATAGAGTTCTAAAAGTAGATTGCAAAATTAGTGAAGAACAACAAAAAAAAAATTAGTTGGATAATTTAGAACAAGATTCTTAGCAGGGGTTTTATTGCTCAATATTCCCATCCAGGACAATATGAAGTGGACTGTGGGATTGATAGAGTCTTTGTGGTAGGCTTGAAGAAGAGATCTTGCACATGTGGACTCTTCCAATTGACAGGAATTCCTTGTTCTCATGGAGTTGCGGCTATTCAAGCAACAAAACAAGAACCTGAACAGTTTGTTGATAAGTGCTATAGCAAGGACACCTACTTGGCTGTTTATAATTACCACATTTCCCCTATGACATCAATGCAGTATTAGGATGAAAATCCAGGAGTTGAGCAAATACTCCCACCATTTGTCAGAAAGCAAGCAGGAAGGCCTAAGAAGATGAGAAGAAGACAAGCTGATGAAACCACATCCTCTTCCATATCTACTAGGAAAGGTTAACTATTCATTGCAAGAGGTGTTTGAGGCCAGGACATAACTGTAGAAGCTACAACCAACCAATTCACCCAAATAGCAAGTTTTATAGAGCATGTACTGATTATTCCAATAATTTCTGTTATGTCTTACATTTGCTTGTTGACTTTGTGTACATATATATAGGCCCCAAAAAATTCTGTTATACCTTCAAATGGTTCTCAACAAAGATCTACAAGTGCTGACTATGGAGCTGAAGGTTCTCAACAAAGATCTACTGATGCTGACCATGGAGCTGAAAGAGGATCTGAAGTGGGGATAGACATTTCTGCTGCAGTACCAAATTCAGATGCTACTGATGTAGTTGGAGTTCAAACTAGAAAAAGGAAGACCCCTCAAGTTGGACCATTATCCCAGCCACTTCCTAGGCAGAATTCTGATACAAATACTGTTATGCCTCAATCCATGTCGCAGGTGTTCTTTTAATAAAGTTTTTGTTTTTGTTTTTGTTTTTGTATTGGAAACCATGTAAGTTCTCCAACTTGATGCTTGTGTGAATGTTTTTTGGGTTGTGCAGCCTATTGCAAAAGAGGTTAACCAAACTAGTTTTCATGCTACTACTTGCCTTGGTGAAACACAAGTTCAACCTATTGCAACATCAAGGGTGCCAAAAGCCAAACCAACTGTGTCATCAGTGTTGGCGAAGATACGAGCAAACAATGCCAAAAGGACTAAAAAAGTGTGAATTTGGATTGTCTTTTGTTAGATGGGTTGCAATAGTTAATGCTGTTTTTTTGTTTTTTGACTACTCTTTTGGATAGAATTCTCCTCTATGTTTTGTTAATAGTGTGCTACTAATTATGGCACACTAGGATGTTTTGTTGGCAGATACAATATCGTCTACTTGGCTATTCGGACCAATTAAATTCATTGTGGCTTGAAGCTATCTACTAATTTTGTTGCTTATTCGTAGTCTTCAATTTTTTTTTCACTCTATAATTATAATTTAGTCAGATATCTTATGCTGAAGAATGATGGATTATTTCTATTGGCTATGGAAGAAGTAAACTGTCTAGTGACCTATAAACAACGCTGAGAAGTGATCTTTTGTTGAATAACCATATAACTCTTCTGTGTAGATTTTGTATGGTTTTGATACTGCATGCACTAATCAGCAACAGGGTCATGTGTTGCAAAGAGAGTGATGGACACATGTTTTTGGATGCTGTGTAGAACATCGAGTCATCTTGATCATGTTGAAAATCTGTTTTTGTGTCCTAAGTTGGAGATTTCAACAAGGCCTTACGGAAATGGTTCTGGTTGAAATTAAGATATGTTTGCTGAGTTAGTATAATTTCAAAGTCAGCTAGAGTTTTGCTCAGGCAATATTATTCTTCCACACTATCTACATGTGCATGGTTAAGATGCTATTGACTTTGTGCTAGTTAAAAATCAATTTAGCACATTTTATAGATGAAATAAAAAGAGAAGAAAAGAAAAGAAAAACCTAAGGAAATGAAACCAGAATTCTACGTGGCTATTTTAGGATACTAACAGGGTAATCTATTTTGGCAACTCAAAAGTCTTCAATTTCGTTGTTTTCAAATTCAACAGGGTAACCCATTTTGGACAAATTCCATAATTACTCGTGAAGAAATATGTATCCATACAACTTTGTGCTAAAATTTCATACGATCAGACTCAGATTAAAATAGGATAAATCCCATACAACTTAAACTAAAACAACATTATGCCAAAACAACACTAACTTCTTATCCAAAACACTAACCTACTTCATCACTGCAATTAGCAATGAAACTATTGCAATAACAATAGAGATAATCATAAACATTTTCAGTGAATTCAGATTTGCTTCAAGAACTTGCATCTATGCAGAATAATGACCATCTTCCATTTTTGGCATCTCAAAAGTTGGACTGTTCATGGAGCTTTCTCTATTCATAGTTTGTCTACTTGTGCCATAGCTTCTACTACTATGCTGCATTCTTTCCCTTTCTGTATGAATTGGGTGACACCATGCAAAGAATCCACATTGGTTGTTTTCACAAATGAAATACAACAACCCTCTAGATGCTTTTTCGGAATCAACAATCTTTAGCAAAGCCCTATTGCCACAGTCACACCTTCTATACTAATACCGTAAATCCTTACCTCCATTGCCAGTGCTTGAGGAAGCCATCTCTTCACAGACTTAAGAAAATGAGAGAAGATGAAGAACGGCTGCAAAAGAAAGCCTTGAAGGATTACTGTCCAGTTTTAGGGCTCTCTTCTTCTTATACTAAGGATAGTGATGCTTGAGGGTATTTTTGTCCAAAAAAATAGAATTTATGTGGCCTATCCCTGCTTCAATTTAGTTGTTGCAAAAATGCAACTGCGTGTGTACCAATCGACGTCACGGAGAGATGTTTCCGTCCAGTTTCCACATTCCATATAACTACAGGGGGGTTATGTGGTCATATTGAAAGAATAGGGGAGTTATGTGGTCGAACTCAAAACCACAGGGGGGTATTTCGTAATTTACCCTAAAAATTATAACTCCATTCCTCAGCTCCAAACAATTTAAAACATATATTGTATTAATACACACACACACACACACACACACATTTACATACATATATGCAACATTAACTTACCATATAAAAACCAATTAACTAAAAAATATAATTCCAATTTGAATTTGAACTTTATTTTTTTAGGCCTATTAGTATTGCAGAGAAGTTACTGAAAATTAAATCTTTAAACTTTAAACATTTCATTGCAACTCTGGTCAACAAAAATAAGAATGTAAAATTAAACCATAAACAAGAATAAGCTACCCTGTGACGAACCCACATCTCCTTAGGGTAAACCCTAGGGTATCAGCGGGACGCCTGCCCAACTCTCACTAGGACTCCTTACAAAACTCAAATATAAATACAAGCATTCATTCTTAAAATCATAAACGAAGTCTATCAAAACCACTAGTTAAACTTACAGGAGTACATCCTCAATAATTTCATAAAATTACAATAGTTTAAACTCCAAGTACAATATACCATCAAGTTCACAAATCCAAAATAATCTTTTACAAAAGTATGGAAATCCTACAAAAGAAACTAAGTTTCTCGATTAACGAACTCCGTTTCAAAACCTGTTAAGGAAAACAAAGTTTAAGGGGTGAGCAAAGTTCAGTGAGGTCAAGAAATCACACGCAAGCAAGTCAAAGCGGTAATAAAACCATTAAAGCAGTTAAACAGTAGACAAGCACAGGACTCACATAACGCAATTAAAGAATTCAACATAAAAGAATACAAATGGCTCGCTCCACATTTTCAAAATTTCCGCAATCACCTTCGGTCCGCTCCCAAGCCACAATTTCAATTGGAATGTTGACACTCTGTCAACCACTATCTCACTGTCCATAGACATCACTTTACACTTACCCGTCTACTTACATCCCCTATACAGGGCCCGCTCGTCAAAATAAAATTTATCAATAAATCAAGACAGAATGAGAGGCACCTCCCACTCGTTAGAGTGTGGTACATACTAATGCTTGGCATAAAAGGGGTCGATGAGACAACTCTCCAATCGACTTGGCCAACAATTAACCAAGACGGGATGAGAGGTACATCCCACTTGCTTGAATGTGGTACGTCCTACTGTTTGGCATTAAAAATTCAAGAACAAGCGCAGTACAAGCATTTAAAAAATTCAATTCAAATAAGGGCGAGCGCGATAAAGTCCACTCTCGCCCAGTCAAACCAACATGCTTCTCAAATTATTGACATTAAATAAAGCATTATGTAACAAGCACTTGAACACTCACCATGATTCACTTAAGCAAGCAAGAAGGTTGAACTTCAGTAGTCGGATCTCCTTCGGCAAAGTCTTGGTCACCTGAGCCAAAGTTTAACTATCAAACACTAACCAAACAACTAGAACTCAAAACTTAACCCAAACTACTTAAAATCACCAAAGGCCACACTGCCACTGTTTCTTGCTCGGACAATATCTAAGGCTACACTCATCAAAATTAGGCAAGACCTATGCTTATGGAAACTTGACTCGAAGTGCTACAATGCACTAGAAGGGCTGGCTTTGAGATTCATTTTGTAAGGTAGGCTAAATTGAGCTGCAAGATGCCACAATGAACAAAAGATAGGGATAACAGTCTCGAGAAACAGCCTTTTTTCTAGATTTTCTGGGATCGATAGAATGAGTTAGCATGCCAGCCATATACCATTGGAAATCCCTTGAAGTCTAGTTTCAAACACCACAAACGGCGCTCGATTTCGACTCCCGAGCAAGAAAATATAGCCATTTGAATAGAGGGCACAAAGCTGTCCTGTCACCAAATTTTCCAGGTTTGAAGAGCAAATTTGGGGCATCATTTGAGCAACAAAATGGTACTAGAAAAATACCAATTTTTGTACACATAAACTTCAGTATATGAGCTACGTTTTTACCAAAATTTAGCTAAAAAATCGTATGGGAAGGCAGTGATCAAAATGACCAAATTTAGCTTAGATTTTTAACTCAATTCTGCCTAACAACGTCTCTTTTCTTTTGTAACATTCTGGTCATCCAAACCAGCCCCCCCATTCCATTCCATTTTCGAAACCAAGACTCTAGTAAATTTCTTGAGCAAATGATGGCAAAATGGTAGCAAAATTCGGACCAAACAACACCCAAAACAGGACAGAAAATTTCAGGCAGAATAGAGACAAAATTTTCCAGATTTTTGGCCATTTTTCATGAACTTTTGAAACACCAAATGAGAGGGTTTGTTGCTAGGAAAAATGTTCACTTAAAACTCAACATTTCAACTCTCAAAATAGCCAAGAAACTCATGAAAAATGGTAGCTAAAACAGGACAGAAAATTAGCAAAAGAAACCAGCAGCATAGCTCTCCTCCTCTCTCGGTTTTGCCTCTTCCTTTTCTTCCTAGATTTCTAACCCCAAGAACTCAACACAAACTCACTCAGCTTATATGTATACATCACAACAGCCCAACAAATCAAGAAATGTGGGAGTTCATAGAGCCCACTCAACCATCCAAATCCAACAAAAATACAAACAAGAAGCTACAAGCTCCAAAGCTATAAAATGGAAGCAAGGAAACAAAGTTTTGTTGAAGCTAATTACCTCTTCTTTCAAGATCAAAATCCTTAAGATGAAGTTGTCTAGAAGCCTCAAAACCCACCAATTTTCTCCCTCCTAAACTCAGCTTCCTCAAGAGTAGATGAACTCCAAATTGCAATTAAAGGAGTGAAGGATCAAGTAAGCTTCTTGGCTGAATTTGCAAGGGATGAATGCTGTTTTTTTTTTAGAGCTAAACAGAGAGAGGGAGTCGGCCAACTAGAGGAAGAGGAAGAGAGTGAATAGTGTTTTTTTTTTTTGACTTTTGGGGTTTGTTGGGAAAATGAAAGAAATGAAAGGAAGTTCACTGATTTGATATAAAGCCACTTTTTGTCAAGTCGGGATCGATTCACGCGACGCGACACGACTACCGCGGTTTCTCTCACTTATATATCTCAAATGCATATCCTAACACTCAAAGTTTACGTCTAATAGTAAACTCTAGACTCATATGCGAAATTTAAACATCCAAGTAATGCAATTAACGACATAATGTAAATATGCGCAATGCATTTTGAAAATTTTCGTGCCGATACAATTGACTTAATAAAGTTAAATAATTCTAAATAAAATAAATAAAAATTGATTTGGGAATTTTCAATATATAAATTAAAATGATGATATGGGTCCTCACAACCTCCCCTCCTTAAAAGAATTTCGTCATCGTAATTCATATCTGGACTAGAGAATAACTCAGGATACTTCCTCCTAACTTCCTCTTCGATCTCCCACGTAGCTTCCTCGACACCATGATTCCTCCACAAGATCTTCACTAACGGAATTTGCTTGCTCCTCAACTCCTTCACTTTCTAGTTTAGAAGCTTCACGGGTTTCTCCTCATAAGTCAGAGCCTCATCAATTTCTATATCCTCTGGTTGAAGTATGTGGGATGGGTCAGGGTGGTACTTCTTAAGAAATGACACGTGGAACACGTTGTAAATATGGGATAGGCTTGCTGGTAAGTCCAACTTATAAGCTACATTTCCAACTTGTTGAAAAATGGTGAACGGTCTCACAAACCTCGGATGTAACTTTTTCCCTTTTCCTGCCATCAAGCTTACCTTTAGAGGTGTAATCCTAAGGAACACTTGATCTCCTATCTCGAACTCCAAGTCTTTCCTCTTATCGTCTACATAACTCTTCTGACAGCTTTGGGCAGTTAGAATCCTTGCCGCATCAATTTGACCTTTTCTCGAGCCTCTTCCATCCAAGGTATTAGAGTTGAGTCTAGAACCTTTCTTTCCCCTACTTCATCCTAATAAATCGGAGATCGACACTTACAGTCATAAAGAGACTCATATGGATCCATTTGTGTAGATGAGTGAAAACTGTTATTGTAGGTAAATTCCATCAAAGTATTGACTCCAATTCACTCCAAAATCCAAGACACACGACCTCAACATGTCTTGAGGGTTTGAATTGTTCTCTCCGACTGACCATCAGTTTGAGGGTGGTAAGTAGTACTGAAATTCAATTTAGTTCCCAATGTTTCTTATATCTTATTCTTAAGAATTATAAAACCTATTCCATACTAGATATCATATAAACTGTATATCGTCAATCTTTCACATGAATTTTGTCACGTGTTTACAAATTCGAGTACCTCATTAATAAGCTAATCAAAGGTAATAAGGATCACCTTAAGAAATTGTCAATCTACTCATTCCCAATCCAAGAACAAATCATATAATCCTTACCTCAATACCTCGATGGTCCTTAAGTATTCTCAATAAACTTTAGTATCTCGTATATCAAATTCTGTAAGATCTTAACAATGCAGTAATTTTGTCCTACTGAACCTTAACCCTATTATTCTTTCAAAACGTTTAGAAAGAAACTTCAAGTAATAAGTAACTTCAAGAATCACATCCAGTTCCATACAAATGTATACAAATATCAAAATACTAAATGAAAGACCTTAAACTTAATAATATCTTATTGCAGTCCCCTTGTCGGAGTTCGTAGACCCATAAAACTTTCAAAACTTCACTACTCTACTAATCGTAACTTGCTTCTATCAATTCAAATCTTACATCAAATACAATAAGGCTCTTGGGTTCATTCCTTTCCAATAAATATAAAATATAGCCTTGTATATCAAAAATCAAAATGTTCAAACTTTTAAGAAAAAGGTGTAAAATTATCAAAATAACTCTCGCAAGAATGAATTCTTGCATTCTTGGTCGTTTGTAAAAGATCTCTTAGTTAACTTTAAATTGAAAAAGATAAGATAGTGAGGACATAAAAGGCTTGGTTAAAACCCTTTTTTTTTAAATAAAGGAAATCACTCTAATAACTCAAGTTTCATGAGAACACTGTAAACAAGAAATGTCCAAAACTTAAACAAGAAAAACAATGTTGCAAATACTAAATTGCTTCCAAAATATGTTTATATCAAATCTAAATATCAATATCTAGAAAGGCGAAGAAATAAAATATTGAATTGAAAACTTTTGAGTTCATTCTTTGACTTAAATTTCACACGTAATAGATAAAACTAGAGTATGAGGCTTTAACATGACTGAGTATTTTCCCCAAAGTCAAGTATTTCCATTATCAAAAGTAGATTAAATTTCTTCCCATAAGCTATTTAGCTTATATCGAAAACTCGACGAACCATTTTCACATTCCCTTTATTCATGAATTGTTGAACCTTAACAACTAATCATAAGACAGAATCTTTCACCATCACACGAATAAAAGTTTACAACTCTTAAACCCTGATTGTCTTTACACATACAACTATGTTCAAGCATAGATCGAATACCAAGTCATCATTACTAATATCTAGCCATCTCATGAACTAAAGCAAACCATCAATTTACTTCACAAACTAAACATGACTAACTCACATCATGACCAGACACCAATGTATTCAGCATATATTTTAAAACCATACTCCTATGCTATCTATATCCTCAACGTCATTCTCCGGTTTCCATTTCTCACACAAGTCTAAGGCAATAGAGGTATAAAAGCACGAGAATTACTTAATCATAGATGTAATGCTAGTCAATCGTAATCCAAAACACAATTATCAGATTTCACAAGATTAATGCACGTTATCACAACGAATACAAGTAATCATATAACAAGTCCAAATATATCAAAAATTAAGCAAGTCTGCAGTGCTAGCACAATACACATTCAAGACAAGTATCAAATTTCAAATCAAACCACCATCAATAGAAACCTTAACTAGGGCTTTACTAGCTTAGGCCATAACAATCCTCATAATTCAATTTCTTCAATTTGTTCAGTCTTAGATTCAGCACTCAGATCCTCCATGTCATGACTTTCACCATTACACTTTAGCCTCTCCATATTATCCCTTAGTTGTCTTTCCTTTTAGTCAATCCAATTATTAGACTCCTAGAACTATTCACAAAATCATTGGTCCACTCTTTTTCCTCGATTACTCTAACTTCAAGCTCTCGGATGCGATCACTTTACATCCTCAATGTCCTCTCAGTTCTTGTATCTAGAGATAAGTTCTCTCCTTGAAAATCAGGAATTTCATATACAAACCCCAAAATATGCTTTTGAAAATGTAAGAAGAGCGATTAGAGTAACAAAATCTCATCAAATTCAAGATTTACATTACTAAAATGCAAGTTCGTAGTTCCTCCAAAAGCTCAAGGGTTTCTTGTTCAAAATATGGGCAAATTTATGTGCAAAATATATTAGTTTACAATTGGAAAACTTCAACTTATCCATCATACAAAAAAGATCCAGCAAATCCCACCAATGGCTCACCAATTTCTAATTTAAAAATCTAGTGGAGTTCACATACATGTAAAGATTGACATGTTATAAAGCATTTGGAGCACATATATGTCATTTTCAACTATCGTTTTGAACATAGAACTAGTACGTCTCAATTTTCTTTTAAACTTTGAAGCAGGAAATTTTCCAGCAAGTAAATAGGTGGAAAAATGCATTTAGTTCCTTTGAAAACCCTTTTGTTTTAGTTCAAAGCCATCATACAAGAAGTTAATTCGCAATCCTCTGTTTCTCATCTCCTACAGTTTATTCCTTCCATTCCTACAAGTACAATGATAGTTCAAGTCTTACTCAATCTTTCACTACAAATCTTTCACATAATGCTTCACTTCAATACAATATTACATAATTCCTGAATTTTCTCTTTCCACCATCATATTGTAAGTAACTCTCAAGCAATTCAAGCGAGTCCCACAATCCGACATCCTAAACTTGAAGTCTAAGATACACTACAATGATATGAAACCTAAAGCTCCGATACCACTTGTGACAACCCCACATCTCCTTAGGGTAAACCCTAGGGTATCGGCGGAACGCCTGCCCAACTTTTGCCAGGACTCACTACAAAACCCAAATATAAATACAAGCATTCATTCTTAAAACCATAAATGAAGTCTACCAAAACCATTAGTTAAACTTACAGGAGTACATCCTCAATAATTTCATAAAATTACAATAGTTTAAACTCCAAGTACAATATACCATCAAGTTCACAAATCAAAATAATCTTTTACAAAAGTGCAGAAATCCTACAAAAGAAACTAAGTTCCTTGATTAACGAACTCCGCTTCAAAACTTGTTAAGGAAAATAAAGCTTAAGGGGTGAGCAAAGCCCAGTGCGGTCAAGAAATCACATGCAAGCAAGTAAAAGCGGTAATAAAACCATTAAAGCGGATTCACATAACGCAATTAAAGAATTCAATATAAAAGGATACAAATGGCCCACTTCACATTTTCAAACTTTCTGCAATCACCTTCGGTCTGCTCCCAAGCCACAATTTCAATTGGAATGTTGACACTCCGTCAACCACTATCTCACTGTCCATAGACATCACTTTACATTCACCCGTCTACTTACACCCCCAGTGCCGAGCCAGCTCATCAAAATAAAATTTATCAATAAACTAAGACGGGATGAGAGGCACCTCCCACTCACTAGAGTGTGATACATACTACCGCTTGGCATAAAAGGGGTCAATGAGACAACGCTCCAATCGACTTGGCCAACAATTAACCAAGACGGGATGAGAGGTACCTCCCACTCGCTTGAGTGTGGTACATTCTACCGGTTGGCGTTAACAATTCAAGAACAAGCACAATACAAGCATTTAACAAATTCAATTCAAATAAGGCCGAGAGTGATAAAGTGCACGCTCGCCAAGCCAAACTAACATGCTTCTCAAATCATTGACATTAAATAAAGTATTATGTAACAAGCACTTGAACACTCACCGTGATTCACTTAACCGAGCAAGCAAGCAAGAAGGCTAAACTTCAGTAGTCGGATCTCCTTCGGCAAAGTCTTGGTCACCTGAGCCAAAGTTTACTATCAAACACTAACCAAACAACTAGAACTCAAAACTTAACCTAAACTACTTAAAATCACCAAAGGCCACACTGCCACTGTTTCTTGCTCGGACCATATTTAAGGCTACACTCATCGAAATTAGGCAAGACCTATGTTTATGGAAACTTGACTCGAAGTGCTACAATGCACTAGAATGGCTGGCTTTGAGATTCATTTTGTAAGGTAGGCTAAATTAAGCTGCAAGATGCCACAATGAACAAAAGATAGGGATAACAGTCTCGAGATACAGCCTTTTTTCTAGATTTTCTGGGATCGATAGAATGAGTTAGCATGCCAGCCATATACCATTAGAAAGGCCTTGAAGTCTAGTTTCAAACACCACAAACAGTGCTCGATTTCAACTCCCGAGCCAGAAAATATAGCCATTTGAACAGAGGGCACAAAGCTGTCCTGTCACCAAATTTTCCAGCTTTGAAGAGCAAATTTGGGGCATCATTTGAGCAACAAAATGGTACTGGAAAAATACCAATTTTTGCACACATAAACATCAGTATATGAGCTACGTTTTTACCAAAATGTAGCTAAAAACTTGTACGGGAAGGCAGTGATCAAAACGACCAAAATTAGCTCAGATTTTTAACTCAATTCTGCCTAACAACATCTCTTTTCTTTTGTAACATTCAGGTCATCCAAACCAACCCTCCCATTCCATTCCATTTTTGAAACCAAGAATCTATTAAATTTCTTGAGTAAATGATGGTAAAATAGTAGCAAAATTCGGACCAAACAACACCAAAACAGGACAAAAAATTTCAGGCAAAATAGAGACAAAATTTTCCAGATTTTTGGCCATCTTTTCATGAACTTTTGAAACACCAAATGAGAGGGTTTGTTGCTAGGAAAAATGTTCACTTAAAACTCAACATTTCAACTCTCAAAAGAGCCAAGAAACTCATGAAAAATGGTAGCTAAAACAGGACAGAAAATTAGCAAAAGAAACCAGCAGCATAGCTCTCCTCCTCTCTCGGTTTTGCCTCTTCCTTTTCTTCCTAGCTTTCTAACCCCAAGAACTCAACACAAACTCACTCATCTCATATGTATACATCACAACAGCCCAACAAATCAAGAAATGTGGGAGTTCATAGAGCCCACTCAACCACCCAAATCCAACAAAAATACAAACAAGAAGTTACAAGCTCCAAAGCCATAAAATGGAAGCAAGGAAACAAAGTTTTGTTGAAGCTAATTACCTCTTCTTTCAAGATCAAAATCCTTAAGATGAAGTTGTCTAGAAGCCTCAAAACCCACCAATTTTCCCCCTCCTAAGCTTAGCTTCCTCAAGAGTAGATGAACTCCAAATTGCAAGTGAAAGAGTGGAGGATCATGTAAGCTTCTTGGCTGAATTTGCAAGGGATAAATGCTGTTTTTTTTTTAGAGCTAAAGAGAGAGAGGGAGTCGGCCAACTAGAGGAAGAGGAAGAGAGTGAATAGTGTTTTTTTTTTTTTTTGACTTTTGGGGTTTGTTGGGAAAATGAAAGAAATGAAAGGAAGTCCATTGATTTGACATAAAGCCACTTTTTATCACGTCGGAGTCGATTCGCGTGACGCGACACGACGACCCCGATTTTTCTCACTTATATATCTCAAATGCATATCCTAACACTCAAAACTTACATCTAATCGCTGACCCTAGGCTCATATGCGAAATTTAAACATCCAAGTAATGCAATTAACGACATAATGTAAACGTGCGCAGTGCATTTTGAAAATTTTCATGCCAATACAATTGACTTAATAGAGTTATTAATAAAGTTAAATAATTCTAAATAAAATAAATAAAAATTGATTTGGAAATTTGCAATATATAAATTAAAATGATCATATGGGTCCTTACATACCCTTACCCCAAATGTATCAAACTTTATATTTATTCATGTTTTTCTTGTACACAGATATGTATAAGCCCATAATGATTGAGCTTTTGAGTTCTAAGTTTTGAGCTTAAGAGGTATATTAAAATTCAAGAGCTTGTACCCTCATTGTAAAATAATTGAGTGGGTGGTCATTCAATTAATTTAGATATCAAATTTATGTCTTTCCAAGTGCTAATTGTAGTGGTGATGAAATGTTAAATGTTATATTTTTTTTTTGGAGACCTTTGCAAGCAATAATTAAGATGCCTTACATTCATATAGAGCAAGATCTCGTAGCTATGACACGGTATATAGTGAACGCAAAATCTCACGGAGAGATATAGTAATGAATCAAAAGATCAAAAGAAGCAGAAGTTTTGAAGATAATGTTAGGGCCCACTTTATTGATAAAAAAAGACACGCAGTAGGGTACGCATTCTGATTAAGTTCTAATCCATTTAGGTAATGCGTAGTTTGTACTCAAGTGCTAGCTATATTAGCGTGAAAACACAAGAGACGTACAAAAATAAGTTTGTCCCAGTAGTTGAGTACTGTCCTATCATTCTTTTGGGGATTGTTGGTTATTTGAGACGGATTAGGACTAATAACTAAAGGTGACCTGCTAAACGCAAATAATGCAAGGACCATGGTTGGTAAACATGACCATTTTTTTCCATTAAGCTTCATCTCTTTGCAAGGGCTAGATTTGTTAAAGGTCATGTCCATAACTGAATTGTCACTTCATAGATTTTTGGGAAGAATAACCTCAGAGGCTGGTAACTTTTAAAGAGAACATAATTTGAAATTTTTGCTAAAACCATTAATATCACTATTTAAAAACTAAGAAAGTATAATGATTTAAAATCAAAATGTTAGGGACTAAAAGTGCAAAATCAAAGTTGTTAACTAATGGCAATTTGATGTTGACAGTTAGTCATTATTCCATTTTTATTAGTTGTCCTAAATTTGCATCAAATCGCAAACTTTAGGGACTAGATTTGTTTTGGGCAGAATATTCGGAACCAATTCGGCGCACAAGCCAAATATTGGGGATCAAAACAGCAATTTTCCCTTTCCTATAATATCGACTTTGATATTTTAGTTAGCAATAAAATTCTATTAAATTCTATTAAAGTAAACTTTCTCCAACAGATTTTGCTTTTCTTTGAATTGCTGCTAGAATATAAAGCTAATAGGAAAGAAATATGATCTTTCAAGAAATAAGTTAACTTCCTTCAGACATACAAAGGGAGAACGTATTTGGAATGATTTTTTCAGACTTTCACACAAGGTGATACCAATGTTGAAATATATTTTGCTCAAAAAAAATACTTTGACATATATTTTAGAAATATAATTTCATTAAAGTATCTTTATACAAAAAATTTGATGTGCAATCAATTTCAAATGTCATGACTTTTGAAAACATAACAACTATGAAAAGTAATTTCTTACTACAAACTTTAAAAATTAAACAATATTATGAAAAATATTTCTTCAAGAACAAGCTAACGACTTTTGACTTTTTGAAAGAAAAATTCTCACTTTTATTAATTGACCATAGTGTATTTCATTCTATAGCAAATTCAAAAAAAATTAAGCTCCAAACCTCAAGCAAAATAAATAAATTAGTAAGAAAAATTCCTATACACATCTATTTATACTCAGAAAGTTTGGCTTGACAAATATTAGAAATTGTGTTTCAATAATTTTACAGCAACTATTGTTAAACCCATTCATATGCACTTGTCCATTATTGACCAAATACTTTTTCAAATTATAAGTATGAAATATAAAATTTATATGATCCATGACATGACCATTAGCCATTAATGTGAACCAAAAGCAATTCAGTCATGACAAAAGAATAATTCAAGAAAAAGATATTTAAAGGAAAAAAAGAGGACCACTGAGGTCAAAATAAGAAACTCTCAATTCATTAATAATCCACACTGAATTTTTTATAGTAAAACCTATCAGAAATCAATGCGTCGAATAAAAGTACAAAATAGATACATAGTACACTGGAGTTGGCAAGAACGTCAAGTGTAGATTGAATTTGGATAAAATATGTAGCTATACCTTTTAAGCAATAAAGAACACCAAAACAAAAGCTACAAGAAAGAATAATTTAAGAAGAAAGTTTATATTTTAATTTCGAGGAAAGAATGATTTACAAAGAAATTATCTTTTAATAAGTCGATTAATATGAGAATATTAATTTTGTAACGAAACATTTATTTGAGAGATTGTTAAAATCACAATAGAATCTTGACCTTAAAAAAATTATTTGTACTAAAACTCTTTATTGTTTTAATAATATGAAATCAAAGAGAGACAAGATCTAACCTAATATGTACATAAAATCTATAACATAATTATAATTTTTTTTGGTTTGAATGTTGCTATAACTCAATTCGTCCACAATACCTGCATAGATATTGTCTTTAAAAAATATAGTTAGCTAAGAAAAGACAAACCAAATTAACTAATTACACACCACATTTATTTTTGCCTTTTTTGTTATAAAATGCAATTCATAATTCAAGTATCTCTTTTTGTATCTCCTAAAAATTCATATGTACACAATAATGTTACAAATTAATATTATTAAATTATGAGCAAAGATACCAGACGACGTGCAAAGCATGTTCTTTTAGGCTAGTAAATTGAAATGTATCATCAATCAAAACTTCAGCCAACTATTTCACAAACAGTTTATGTTGTAAATGATTCTCCTGCAAGTTCTTCCAAGAGCAAAACAACAAAGATCTGCTCACAAGAATGGCGTCCGTGCGTCGGAAGGCAAACATGCATTGTCATATTTTCTGCCTTTAATCCTCCTTCACCATGTCTTAAATCAAACGCTCCTGGTTGCAATAGGTGGACCAACTTCTTCAATTCCCTTGCTTGCCAAAATCAGCCTCTGAACCTCCATCAAACCCCTAATTTTCTTCTGCATAACTTTTTTCTGCTGTCTTACATCGTAATGAAACAGACCGGCTCCAGGCTCAAGGCGGGATTCAAAATATATACTTACTCTCTCGTCTTGTTAATGTCATGCTATAGAATCCTTACCCCAGGGCTTGGTTGGAAACCCCGGTACCTCCCAAAATGGGTGTCTTAGTGATTCCAAGTTGCCCAAGGTCCTGCCTTCATAATACGTTCCTTAGGTGAATCTTCACAAGTGAAATGGAGAGCTGGGCGTCAAGGTAGAGCAGGGTGGGTAGGTCTAGGTATGAATAGAAGCGAGATGCACAAGTGAATGAATTCTTCTTAATAATCATGTTTGGAAAAATGAATTTCTTTTTTGAAAAATCGTGGACAGACGGGTAAAATCTTTCATTTCCTTAATCCTTACTGGCCAACTTAGCCCGTATAAGTTTTGCATATGTGAAAATGAAAAACCTTTTTGCAGTTTTGCCATTCGATCTGTTAGGTTTTGGGGCAGCAGACGCAGTGAAAAACAAAAATTTCAGCCCCAATAACCCACTAGGAATCACTCTAGACTATGTATGACTTGTAGAGAGGAGGAGTTGTAGGATTACCTGAATCCTAGAAGCAGCTTCTTGTTACGTTGTAGAGAGTGGTCAGTGCCTTTCAACAGTCCAAGTGTTCTGCCTCAACTGCAATCCACGCGAGAGAGAAGTCTGGATCCTCTCTTGAATCGTCTCTACGATCCTAGATGTGTGTGTATGAAAGTGTAGAAAATGTGCTAGCCTATTCTCTCTTTCTTTGGAATTTCTCTCTACGTAGGTTTTTCTCGAAAACCCTAGCCTCTCTCTATTCTGTCAACCGTTGTTGTGTTGTTGTGGTACAGACGTATCATAAAGTCTATCTATTTATAGGAGAGAGGTAGAAAAAAGATAGGGTCTTGTTTGATAGAAATCAAAACAAATATAGGATAACTATTTTATCCTATTTGCTCAAATAGCCCCGGAATCCTTTATTCCTTATAATTAGACCCCCAAAAGGTTTTATTTCCAAATCTTCATTTGGACACACAATTTTAATCCAGAATTCAATCTCTAAACGTGTGATCCAATAGGTTCCAAATACACTGGCAATAATTATGAATTATAATTCTCAATAAGAATTAGATAAAATAAATAACTTTATTTTATCATTAATTACAATAATTAATTCATTCATAATTATAGATTGTGAGCGGTGTCTAGCAACACATCACAACCACCTAGGTATTCAGAATTAGTCAAGGGAATTTTGACCAAACCTTTCCATGGAAAATTACCATGTAATTATTATCCTTTCACCATAGATATCCAATTAGTCAGGGAATGAGGAATAAGTGACAATTCCCTAATGACTAATTAATTTTCTAGTTCCCGGAATTAACCCTAGATTAGGTTAACTTGAAGACATTCTTCAATTAACCTAATGTAGTCGACTATTAAGGTTAAATTCCAACTAGTGGCCTTTCTGGATATCAACTCCCACTATCGGAGTGGTGAATCCTCTCTTGATCACTCACTATCTTTCCATGCTTTACACTACCCCCAATTTCTATTCTTTAAGTCACTCCTGGTGAGTAACAAGAAATAGAGTCAAAAGGTAGTGATTCACACTCAAGATACTGTGGTGATCTTAAGTCTAGGATCGCTTACACAATTTCCCATAAGAGATTCAACCATTGGCACTAGATAGATATTCTAATGGGATCTTTGTGTGGATCACTCCAATGAATTTGTACTTTACAATTCACCTACACATTAGCCTAGGTATCATTATACCTTGGTTGATGAGAACAACCACTACTTACATTAAGTAGAGACCAACTGTGTACTAGTCTTTCCGTATTAATAATGTCCTGTCTCATTAATACTATGACTAGGGAACTTTAAGAATATTTATTATAAATGTGATTGATATCTCATAGTCAACAACTCTTGTGACTACCATCACATCAATAAATACTTTAAGGACTTTATCAGTTATATCAAATATTCAATAGATAAAATGGAAATTCATAAAATACAAAACTTTATTAGGAATGTATTTAAACAAAATGATTGTTTTAGGGCATACATTACAACAACCTCCCACTTGCACTAAAACAATTCATTCATAACCTTTAGTCCAAATGAAAGTACATGACTATCATGTTTCTTTTGAGATAGTGCCTTAGTAAGAGGATCAGCTATATTATTCTCAGTGGGGACTCTCTCTATCTTTACATCATTTCTGGCAATGATTTCCCTAATTAGGTGAAATTTTCTAAGTACATGTTTGGACCGTTGATGAGACTTAGGTTCCTTTGCTTGGGCAATGGCCCCATTGTTATCACAGTACAGAGTTACTGGATTAACTATGCTAGGAACCATAACAAGTTTAGACACGAACTTCTTGATCCAAACGGCTTCCTTGGCTGCCTCCGCGGCTGCAATGTACCCAGCCTCTGTTGTAGAATCCGCTGTGGTGTCTTGTTTGGAACTCTTCCAGCAGACAGCACCTCCATTGAGAGTAAAGATAAAGCCTGACTGTGACTTACAGTCATCCTTATCAGACTAAAAGCTTGCATCTGTGTAGCCCTTAACCTCCAATTCACCATTTCCATATACTAAGAACAAATCTTTAGTCCTTCTCAAGTACTTAAAAATGTTCTTAACGGCTATCCAATGACCTTCACCTGGATTAGCCTGGAACCTGCTCGTGACACTCAAGGCATGGGAGACATCTAGTCTTGTACATAACAAAGCATACATAATTGATCCAATTGCCGAAACATATGGAACATTATGCATCTTATCAATCTCAGCTTGTGTCTTATGACACATGCTCTTAGAAAGGCTTATCCCATGAGTCATAGGTAAGAAACCCTTCTTAGACTGATCCATGCTAAACCTCTTTAGCACTTTATCTATGTATGTAGATTGTGAAAGACCAAGTAGTCTTTTAGGCCTATCTCTATAGATCTTAATTCCCAGTATATAGGCTGCCTCTCCTAAATCTTTCATGGGAAAATTTTTGGATAACCAACCCTTCACTGATTGTAACATTAGGATATCGTTTCCCATTATTAATATGTCATCCACATATAATATAAGAAAAATGATTGAACTCCCACTAACCTTCTTGTATACACAAGGTTCATCTGGATTTTTAAGAAAACCAAACTTTTTGATTGTCTCATCAAACCGAATGTTCCAACTCCTGGATGCTTGCTTAAGTCCATAAATGGACCTCTGTAACTTGCATATGTGATTGGGATTTGGCGACGTAAAGCCTTCGGGTTGTGTCATATACACATCCTCTTGCAAATTCCCATTAAAGAATGCAGTCTTTACATCCATCTGCCAAATCTCGTAGTCATGGTATGCTGCTATTGCAAGCAATATCTGAATGGATTTAAGCATAGCTACTGGTGAGAAAGTTTCATCGTAATCGATTCCCTCTTTCTGCTTGTAGCCTTTGGCTACCAGTCTAGGTTTATAGGTAATCACATTACCATCCATGTCTGTCTTCTTCTTGAAGATCCATTTGCACCCTACGGGTTTTACCCCTTCCGGTGGATCAACTGAGGGCCATACCTTGTTGTCATACATGGAATCCATTTCAGAATTCATGGCCTCTAACCATTTGGAAGAGTCTGGACTATTCAAAATCTCTTGGTAGGTAGTAGGTTCGTCATCTTGAATGACTAGTACATCATTGCCTTGGCTCACAAGGAACTCATATCTCTTGGGAGTTGAGCGTACTCTTACTGACCTACGGAGCTCTTGAATGTTCACAACTTCTGTTTGTGCCTCATTATTATGTGGCTGAACCCTTTCTTCAACAGGTTGTTCAATGTTTGTTTGATCATTTTAAACTTCTTCAAGTTCCATGTTAGTATCTTAAACTTCTTCAAGTTCTATTCTAGACCCACTGCCCCTTTCTAGAATAAACTCTTTTTCTAGAAAGATAGCATGTTTTGAGACAAATATTTTGTGCTCAGTTGGGTTGTAGAAATAGTATCCTATAGACTCTCTTGGATACCCTACAAACAAACACTTGTCAGATCTTGGTTCAAGCTTATCTGACTCTGCCTTCTTCACATAGGTTGGGCAACCCCAAACCTTCATGTAAGACAGTTTTGGTTTCTTTCCTTTCCATATCTCATATGATGTGGAATCAACAACCTTATTGGGTACTCTATTAAGAGTATGGGAAGCTGTGTCTAAAGCATATCCCCACAACGATTTTGAGGCATTCAAGTGGCTCATCATGGACCGTACCATATCTAATAAGGTGTGGTTTCTCCTTTCTGATACACCATTTAGTTGTGGTGTCCCTAGAGGAGTCCATTGTGGAACTATTCCATTGTCCTTTAGATAAAATCGAAACTCATCGCTTAAGTATTCTCCACCACGATCAGATCGTAGTGTCTTAATACTTTTACCGGTTTGTTTCTCTACTTCATTTCTGAATTTTTTGAACTTTTCAAAAGATTCAGACTTGTATTTCATTAAATACACATAACTATATCTAGAATGGTCATCAGTAAAGGTAATGAAGTATGAAAATCCATCTCTAGCTGTGATTGTCATTGGGCCACATACATCAGTATGTACTAGCCCAAGTAAATCATTGGCTCGTTCCCCCTTACTAGTAAAGGGTGTTTTGGTCATTTTTTCAAGTAAACAAGCTTCACATACGTCATATGATTCATAATCAAATGGGTCCAAGTACCCACCTTTGTGTAACTTGTAAATGCGTTTCTCATTTATATGACCAAACTTACAGTGCCAGAGGTAGGTTTTATTTAGTTTATCTAACTTCATTCTCTTTTCTTGTATATTGAGAATTTGGTTATTAAGATCTAGAATATATAAACCGTTATTCCATTTTCCAGAACCATAAAACACACCATTCTTTGAAAAAGAATAACATTTATTCTCTTGGGTTATCTTAAACCCATTTACATCCAAACAGGAAATAGAAATGATGTTTGTAGTAAGTGCTGGAACATAATAATAGTTTGATAATTCTAAAATCAACCCACTAGGTAAACTAATGTAGTAAGTCCCTACAGATAAAGCAGCAACTTTTGTTCCATTGCCCACACGTAGGGTTACTTCTCCTTTCCCCACCTTTCTATTGTCCCTTAGACCCTGCATAGATGTGCAAATGTGAGAACCACATCCGGTATCTAATACCCAAGAGCCAGATTTGGAAGTAGAAACATTAATCTCAATCATATATGTACCTGGTGTTAAAGCTTCCCCAAGTTTCTTTTGCTTCAAGCTCTCCAGATAGCCCTTGCAGTTTCTCTTCCAATGTCTAATTTGTCCACAATGGAAGCAGGTTGCATTGGACTGGTCTGTCTTGGCCTTCTTAGGCTTCTTGGTGGGCTTGTTCTTGGGTTTCTTAGGCCCTTTTCCTTGCCTCTTCCTTTTATTGGAGGAAGCAACAACAAACACTCCAATAGGACCCTTCAACTTTTTGATTTCTTTCTCAGCAGTTTTCAGCGCATTCAACAATTGAGGCAATGTGTGCTGCAGATTGTTCATCTGATAGTTCACAACAAACTGAGAGAAAGAATCTAGCAGAGATTGAAGAACTAACTCAACATTTAGCTCTTGGTCCATCTTAAAGCCCAATTCAGCCAATTTCTCAATTAGCCCAATCATCTTTAAGACGTGTGGAGCAACAGGTGCTCCCTCCGCCATCTTGCACCTGAACAATTCCTTGGAGGTATCATACCTCATTGTCCTAGATTGTTGTTCAAACAACTCTCTCTCAGGTGTTGCACAATTTCATATACCCCCATGTTCATATGCTGCTGTTGGAGTTGAGGAGTCATAGAGGCTATCATGATACATGAATCCACTCTATTATCATCATTATGCTTCTTGTAAGCATTCTTAACAGTAGCAGGTGCAGTTGGTTCGGCTTCATCAGGCATAGGCCCGTCAAGTACATATTCTATTTTTTCATGAGTGAGAACGAGTAGGACATTGCGATGCCAGTCGAGAAAATTTATGTCGTTCAGTTTACAATCAGTGAGAATTGTACGTAGGCTCAGATTATTACTCATTCTACAACAAAATAAAGATAGAGTTTGTCAGAAAAAGCTTTGTTTAATAAAATCATAAAAACTTCCAAAATTATGATTTTATTTCCACTATTTTTTTAAATCAATTACCCTCTATAAATTGATTCGGGATTTTCTAAAACACCCATAGTGGCTAGAACCCCATCTTAACTATTTTGACTTTGAGTGAATCCCAACAAATCAAAATAATCTTAACAGGTAGGTACTTTACCAATTACAACCCATTTGTAATTTCTAGAGCCGTTAGGTATCAACTCTTGATTTTACATCTTATGTATTAACCTAACCCTTGCCTCTAAAATTCATGGCCTTGAGTGAATCCTAACAAACCATAATTTTAGTTAAATCAAACCCATCATTCTTAAGAACACTTCTTATAGTAAAAAACATGTAGTAAGTAAGGCAGTTTTGGGTGAATCCCAACAAGCTAGCACTTAATGACCACATTTTATTTTATACTATAATGATGGAAGGCAGTCTTGATTTAACAATGAATTTGAGGGATTTGTTTGCCTTTTCCAAAATATTTTTAATTTAGTTTGAAGTTTTGAAAAAATCATTTGACGGTCTTATCAACAATCATGCATATAAATATTTCAAAAATAAATATAGCAAAAAATAAAATGTGAATGGTTGTGGATATTCCTAAATTAATTTCCCCTGCCATTAGGAAAATTAATGGTTGACTAAGATTAAATCAAATTTGCTCCTTCTGATGGCACGGCTCCTGCACATCTCCTTTCTTCATCTTCCAATTTACAATTTCTACACTAATTACAATTTTCTATCATCTATTCCTATCTATTGTACATTACAAATAGAATATAAGAAACCCCGACTTACATTCGGGGAGAATTAGATGAGGAGAGAAATTACAATTAGAAAAATAAGAAAGGCAGGACACACAGGTCCTATTTATAAAAAAACCAACTATTCAACCATTCATCCACAATCACACTGGGCTTATATCCACAACCATCCACCATGCATTCATATAAATTTAAACAACTTTAAATTAAAAGAAAGCATGTAATAACAGTTAACAACTATTCATGAATTATTTGGATTTTATATCTCAAGATCCCAAACAAGTTTGGAGATCATACATGTGCAGAAAATTTTGATAAAATAATTTTATTAGGTCACTTTTAATTCTAACTAATTTAGAAAATAAATTGGAACATTATTTGAATTAATCATATTAAAATTCAAATCAATTCCTGACCTAATAAAACATGAAATAACAAAATTTCATAACAAATTTTAACAATTAAAATTCGGATCAGGATCAGAAAATTTTAGAAATTGAAAACTCAGTTTTTCAAAATTTTATTTCGCAGAAAACAGTTTCTCAAAGGATCCACGACCTGATCCGTGAACAAGCTTCGCGGATCTCCGACTGCGCGGATCAGGTTCTGAGAGCTCCGTAAAGGATCCGCGAACTGATCCGCAAACCAATCTGTGACCTGGTCTAGCAGATCCAGCATGTTTCTGATCCACGAACTAGATCCGCAAAACGATTCGCTTCGCGAAGTACAATTCGCGGATCAGGATCCGCGAACACGATCCGTGAGGTATACCTCGCGAATCTGAATCGCGTATCCGAGTCGCTATTCCCAGTTTCAGCATCCAACGATTGGGTGCTGCAGAACTCTTTCTAAAACATAAACCTTTTGTCTTGTGAAAAATTTTCCAATTCTCAGAAACACTTTAATCAAATTAAAGTTACAACTTTTTCAACCAAAATTCAGCACGTGTATAGATATCAATCATATAATCCATGAACAATAATCAACAGAACATATGAAATCATACGTAAAGAACTAGGGATGGCTCTGATACCACTGTTAGGTTTTGGGGCAGCAGATGCCGCGGAAAACAAAAATTTCAATCCTAATAACCCACCAGGAATCACCCTAGGCTATATATGACTTGTAGAGAAGAGGAGTTGTAGGATTACCTTAATCCTAGAAGCGGCTTCTTGTTACGTTATAGAGAGTGGTCAGCGCCTTTCAGCAGTCCAAGTGTCCTGCCTCTACTGCAATCCACGCGAGAGAGAAGTCTGGATCCTCTCTTGAATCGTCTCTACGATCCTAGATGTGTGTGTATGAAAGTGTAGAAAATGTGCTAGTCAATTCTCTCTTTCTTTGGAATTTCTCTCTATGTAGGTTTTTCTCAAAAACCCTAGCCTCTTTCTATTCTGTCAACCGTTGTTGTGTTGTTATGGTACAGACATATCATATAGTCTGTCTATTTATAGGAGAGAGGTAGAGAAAAGATAGGGTCTTGTTTGATTCAAATCAAAACAAATATAGGTTAACTATTTTATTCTATTTGCTCAAATAGCCCCGGAATCCTTTATTCCTTATAATTAGACCCCCCAAAAGATTTTATTTCCAAATCTCCATTTGGACACACAATTTTAATCCAGGATTCAATCTCTAAGCGTGTGATCCAATAGGTTCCAACTACACTGGCAATAATTATGAATTATAATTCTCAAGAAGAATTAGATAAAATAAACAACTTTATTTTATCATTAATTACAATAATTAATTCATTCATAATTATAGATTGTGAGCGGTGTCTAGCAACACATCACAACCACCCAGGTATTCGGAATTAGTCAAGGGAATTTTGACCAAACATTTCCATGGAAAATTACCATGTAATTATTATCCTTTCACCATAGATATCCAATTAGTCAGGGAATGAGGAATAAGTGCCAATTCCCTAATGACTAATTAATTTTCTAGTTCCCGGAATTAACCCTAGATTAGGTTAACTTGAAGACATTCTTCAATTAACCTAATGTAATCGACTATTAAGGTTAAATTCCAACTAGTGGCCTTTTGGATATCAACTCCCACTATCGGAGTGGTGAATCCTCTCTTGATCACTCACTATCTTTCCATGCTTCACACTACCCCCAATTTCTATTCTTTAAGTCACTCCTGGTGAGTAACAAGAAATAGAATCAAAAGGTAGTGATTCACATTCAAGATATTGTGGTGATCTCAAATCTAGGATCGCTTACACAATTTTCCATAAGAGATTCAACCATTGGTACTAGATAGATATCCTAATGGGATCTTTGTGTGGATCACTCCAATGAATTTGTACTTTACAATTCATCTACACATTAGCCTAGGTATCATTATACCTTGGTTGATGAGAACAACCACTATTTACATTAAGTAGAGACCAACTGTGTACTAGTCTTTTCGTAGTAATAATGTCCTGTCTCACTAATACTATGACTAGGGAACTTTAAGAATATTTATTATAAATGTGATTGATATCTCATAGTCAACAACTCTTGTGACTATCATCACATCAATAAATATTCTAAGAACTTTGTCAGTTATATCAAATATTCAATAGATAAAATGAAAATTAATAAAATACAAAACTTTATTAGGAATGTATTTAAACAAAATGATTGTTTTAGGGCATACATTCCAACACGATTCAGTGCCTTTGGTGGGGTTATAGGGGGCACAGGTCTTTTTCACAGAGGAGGATCTTTGAACCAATCTTGCAAAGTCAAGAAAAGATAAAAACAATTGTCGTATTTTGCCATTCGAAAAAAAAAAACTATTTATAACTCCTAATGAGGTAAAGTATTTGAAACCAATGAGTCACATTGGTAAGTGCGTCTAAATCCATCTCATCTAGATTCCTACCTGAATAATGGGACAAGGAGCACGAACTACCAATTATGTCAGAAAATTTACAAAAGTTCCTAGCACCGACCGTACAAATTTTTTCACTTTTAACACTTCAATCTTAATTAAAAAAGAAAGAATTGTAGCTTTTAGCCTCCAATCTATGACTCGTGTGGAATTAATTCTCAATTTATTTCGTAAAGAAAATGTAGTCCTCAATCATCCAATTTTGTACAAAAATGGGCAATTGACTGTTTTCTTCTAATTTCTAACGGAATCCTGATACATGTAGTCGCATGCCAACACTTAAAAGCATTTTTTTTGCATTTTTAACTCAGAAAACTCTTTGAGAAGTCAATTATGGAAAACTGAGGAAAAAGTATGGGACTCATATTGCAATTCCCGAGATTTAGTCTTCTTCTCCAAACGAATCAGAGAAATGCTACTGCGCCGCTGCTTCCATTCGCCAGCATTGAAGTAGCAAGAGTGGCTTCCCTGCCTCTCACTCCCAAAACACATACTAGAAACACTAAGATCTTCAACAAAACATAGAAAAAAAATAGCAAAAATGAAAAACAGAAATAAAATCAAAGAAAAGTCGCTTAAGTTCCAACTATCCCAACTCTTTCCACCCACCAACGTCGCTCACACACTCCGGACAGCTGTGGACTGCCAGGAATTCTCCTCATCCACATACAAGTTCATCAATTTCATTTTATTCTTACTAAGATTCTTTTTTTTTGGGCATTTTATCAAACATAGAGAGTGCAACAACGAAACTAGTCGTTCTTACGACTTTCAGAGGAAATCCGTCTAAGAATTTTTGCAAAATAATCAAAACCAGCACAAACCATCAAAATTTGGCAAAACGTTAAATTGGTGGGGGATATTTTATTTTTTGTCGAAAAGAATCTAGTCAAGTACTAGTCTATTGTCAATGGAAAGTCCAAAAGCCACAAGTGGGAACCCCTTCAAGAATTGAAAACACCTCCTTTTCGGGATAATTAACGGGTAGTAGATAACATGATGATTGACCTAAGATGGATGAACCTTTTTAAAGTTAGAAGAAAGGCTTTCATCGCTGATTTCATTGATGATGCAATACATGAGTTCATTGCAGCTTCAATATACCTCTTGAAAGCATTTGTAGCTGCTTTTCCAAGGACTTCCCGATCTTCCTTGCACTTTCAGCAACATTAACTAAGCTGTCATGTTCAACCTTGCAAGCTCTGTTCATTTCCTCTTTGAACCATTGAAATCCGTCCATGGCACTCTCCATGACAGAGTCAAGATAGCCCTCAGTTTCTTCCATGTAACTCTCAGCTTCCTGCACTTCTTTTTCCTGTTCAAGCTCCATGCTGCCCACGCCTTGTAGCACTCCAGTTCAAAGAGCTTCATGAGACCTTAGTGTGTGTTTTGTGTGTGAGAGTCAGAGAGATGACTCTTGCCAGTCCAATGCCATCTAGAGTCAACGGTTCTTGGTTTCCGGTGGATCGCCAGTGACTGGAAGCAGGGCATCAGCAGCACTTCTATGGTTCGTTTGGAGAAGAAGACTAAAATTTCGAAATTGCAGCATAAGTCCCTTAGTTTTCTCCTAGTTTTCAACAATTGACTTTGTAAAGAGGCTTCTGATTTATTTTATTTTATTTTATTTTATTTTTTTTTGTTAACAACATGCTTTTGAGTGTCACGTACCATCATTCTGTTAAAATTCAAAAAAATTCGTCAATGGCCCACTTTTGCACAAAATTGGACCGATTAGGACTACATTTACTTTGCGAAATAGATTAATAACTAGTTCTGTATATGAGTGATAACTTGAGAATCAAAACTACAATGCTCCCTTAAAAATATTATAAATATTTTTAGTTTTATTAATTGAACATACATCAAACGTGCCTTGATTACTAGTGATAATTATTGGCCACAGAGACTTCAAAAGCTTTGTTCCTCAAAATTCGTAACTTGAATGTGTTTCAACCTTGGAGATAGTCATATGAGTTCATTATTCGTCCTCTGAAATTATGAATCCAATAATTCAACTAGCAACTCCACTAGAGAACGTTACTACAGTGAGGGCCTCAAAAATTTATTTTGATATTATTACAACTTATTATTTTTAAATAATGTTATTATTGTTATTAATTCGTTCAATTATTTTAAAATTATATTTAAACGAATTTTTTAGAAAAATTTAGATGAAAATTCAATTTATTCATTTATTTGTTTATTTATTAATTTAATTTATTTCGTCTTGAGGTGAATTGATTTTATTTCACCCTTAATTTCTTGTAGTTTATCAATAATTCGTTTAGTATTTAAAATTCACTTTTTTATATCAATTAGACAGAAAATGAGAAAAACACGTTTTTCGAGGTAGAATTTCGGGCAACTGGTGAAGTGGCGTTGGAATGGAAGGATGATCACCTGTAGGTTAGAAATGTACTCCAGTGATTGGAAGTGAATTAAAAAGAGTGATTAATTAGGGCTTTGAAATCTTGATTAAGAATTGGATTAACCTTTTCAAGTTTAGAATTTTATCTAGCCGCTAATTCTTCCAACTAATCTCCTCCAGTTCACCTAAAATCTTTCTTTTCTTTTCCCTCTCCTAATTGAGATTTGCTCCTTAATCTCAAGCCAAATGAGACAATTAATTTTCCCTCCAAATTGCTAATTAAGATTACTATTTAGAGTTTGACTTTTGGGTATTGAAAGACAAGCTTGTGTCTTGTCTTTCTTGTCCCATTTAATACCCTTAAAAATTGACCAAAAATTTTCTCACCTCTCTCCCTCTCACCCGACTTCTCTTCTTCTTCTTTCTCTTGTTTTTCCATCAAAATCTTCTCCATTTTTCCTCACTAAAAACCTCAACAAATCTTGCACTAAGTTGGGCATAAGCTTGGAGCTTGAACAAGGAGCTTGAGGGAGAAGTTTTGGTTGGTGCAAGCTTGCATTTTCTTGGTGTCTTGCCAACTTAAGGAGAGGTAACATCCTAACAACTTCATTCTTGTACCTTTTCTTCAAACTCCAAGCATGAAAGTAGGATTTGGGTGGTTGATAGGTTCTTAGAACCTTGATTGATGTTGATTATGTGGTTTGAGGTGCTAAGTTTCATTATTTTGTAATTTGATGATTATGATGAAAATGTGGGCTCTTGGAATTCCCACAAAATGTGTGAATTTGTCTACTAGTTGGATAAATGGTGATATATGAGTGTATATGCTTGAATTTGTTGCTAAAAAGTTGGAAAGAAGCCTCAAGGAAATTTGGCTAGAAGAGAGAGAAGTTAGGGCTGAAATTTTCTGAATTTATCTTGATTTTGGTGGCTGAGAGTTTGACCAATTTGAAGGCTTAATATGAGCTTTAAATGTTGAAAGTTAAGTGGTTAAATTTTCCCTACAAAAGCCCTTTTAAAAGTCATAGCAAGAATGAGAGTTATTTGAAGCCAAAATCTGGAAATTTGGGGAATATATGCTGGCCGAATTTTGGACTGCTTTTAATGCTAAAAATTGATAGAATCCTCTATCCTTTTTGAACACCATTAGGCTTAGGAAGGTTAATACTAGTTTAGGTCCGAATTTGAGGCCAATCGGAAGGGGTTTAGATGTGTTAAAGGTGGAGATAAGATAAGGAAGTGAAATTTGCAGGTTTGAGCAAATGTGAACCAGTCCACTTTAGGCGCGTGGAAATCTGCCTTCCCATTCGAATTTTTCATTGAATTTTGGTATGAACCTAGCCTATATATGGAAGTATTAGTGTACCAAATTTTGTGATTTTTTACCAAGAATTAGTCACTCAAATGAAGCCTTGAAATCTGCCCTGCGAAACTGGGAAACAGAATTTTCAGAATTTTAAACCCCCTCTGTGTGAACTGCTTTAATTTCTTGCTCGAGTGTCGGAATTGAGTTCCTTCGGTGGTGTTTGAAACTTTTCACATATTCATGTAAACTGTATAAAATTGAGAGGCCAATTCATTTTTTGTAATTTTTGGTGAATTTTCAAAGTGGGCTGGTCGATCAACCTGTTTTGCCCTGTTTTGTTACTGTAGCCATTTTTTTCTTGAAAATCTGGGCAAATTCCGTCCAGAATCTTTACTGGGTGTCTTCTACAAAGTTTTATAAATTTTCAAGAGGTTTCTAACGGTACTAAGTACGCAAAATTTGGACTTGTACAACTCCAGTTATGATTTTTCAAAGATTTCAGCTCAAATTAGGAAATTATCGAACTTGTTTTCCTTTGAGATAAATTTGGTCAGTGAACTAGGAAAACTTATTTCCATTCTCTTTTAACTATTTTAGGGCATAAAACTTAGTAAATTTGACATGAAAATGGTTGACCCTCTTTCTTGATTTTCGTGCCAACTTAGTGTTTCACTTGATTCTCAAATCGGAGAATCTTAAACTTGACTTGAGTCTAATTGAGACATTTTTAAAGACATTTATCAAATATTACCCTAGTGATTTGAGTTAAAGTACTTGATCATTTCCCATGACTTGAAAATGTTATCTTTTAAATAAGGGTAGTGAGAAAACTACTAAACCTTGGTTGTATAATTAAGTAATTTGTACTCGTACTTGTCTCAGGTGATCGAGAAGATCCCGGAGAACTCGATTGATCTTGCGTGCTTTTGCTTTAGACTCTTGACTTCGGTGAGTGCCAAGTGCATGTTAAGTGTTTAAATAAAATGTTTCTCGTACTTACTAGTTACTGAGGCTAGGGTGTACTTTATCGCCCTTGTCCTTTCTCTCATGTGATTGCTTGCTTGATAAATGATAAGTGTTACTTGTGCATGTAAATGAAAGTGTTTCGTGAGCATTGAGCGGTACCACCCTCCGTCCCAATGCTATGACCGAGTATGTCGATTTGAGCTTTGTCTCATCGACCATAGTGGGGGGGACGCCCCAACCCATTGGCTAGCCTTGTAACTCTAGCCGGCAAGGGCTTGGTCGAGAAGCTTGGTGAACCATGGGAAGTGTTATAGCTTGATCCAGAATTGGTGTCTTGCTAGGCATACTTGTTAAGTAATGCCATTTAAGTGCGTGTTTGGTTACGGATCCGAGAGGGTGTCATGGTGGTTGGAGGAAGTAAGTGGGGTACTACGGACATGGTTACTTGGGTTGATGGAGGGTCAACTAAAAGTGGATCAATCGGCCAAGACGTGGATTAGCTCCTCAGAGCCCCGTATCCTTACCTGTTTCTGTGTATTTTTTTTTTTGTATGAGCACTGTTCACTGTACTTGCGCATATTCACTGTAGATAGAGAGGCTCGAAGAGGATTCTCCGAACCCAGCTCCAAGACTCTTGTCTAATGTGAGCCCTCGAGTAGTGATTCCTTGGGAATACGGTCTCCTAGTGAAAATTGCAATAGTGCAAGTGATTGATTGATTTACATGCTTTTATATCTGAATTTACTGGTTTTCCTACTTGCTTGATTACGTGCTTGCATGTTTTTCCTTGGCCTCACTAAGCGTTAGCTCACCCCAGTTTGTTTTCTTTAACAGGTCTGGAAGTGGGGTTTGTAGATCGAGGAATTAGTTACTTCGGTAGGGTTCTATACTTCCATCTAGAATTGAAATGTATTGTGAAGTTGATGGACGATTTTATTTGAAGTTTATATAATTGTAATTTTGAGGATTTACTCTTGTAGGTTAATTAGTATTTGGTTAAATGTTAAATAGGGTTTTAGGAATGATTTCTTGCAATTATATTGTGGATTTTGTAGTGAGTCCTAGCGAGAGCTGGACAGGCAACCCGCTGATACCTTTGGGAGAGGTGGGCTGTCACAACTACTACTGTGGTTCATGCAAAATCGTTATTGACAAACTCAGATGGAATCAGTGTTACTATCCCTATCCCTGATACACTCTCCATAACTACTTTACCATGTTCTCTTAATTCATCCTCTTTACTTCTCCTATTATTATCTTATAGTAAAGGTTTGTACAAGAAATGGCAAGCTGGCTTCCAATTCTGGGCAGGATTCAGTTTGAATTACTAACTGCGCAATTATATCAGAAAAGTCACGAGAAAGTTAGTGCCAAATGCCAATTACTGGCCAAAGATGCTTCACAAGCCCTGTTCCTGAAAATTTTTAAAATCGAAAATCATTCAACTTTGAGGATTTTGATATGTGCTTATTGTTCATCCTTCGTACTTAATTATGATTCAACAACTAAAATAGAACTAGCAAAAATTCTTTACTGTAAGAAGTTTGCTGTCATTGTCGTTCGTACAAGATGATTTTGGACAGAACATTATTCAGGATGCAAATCAGTGAAGGAAGGCATATCTGAAGGTAAACCGGATTCTACTAACTTGTTCACATTTTTTGAGGATCAAATGGTAAATGAGTTGCTCCCTTTGTTAATCATGTTCGTAGAATTGGTCTACAATTTGGAAAAAAGTGTTGGAGAAATTTCAATTCTATAATGGGCTAGCAATTGTCTTTAAAGCAAAATTTTGCTACGCTCATGCAACTATAGCATAAAAAATTTGCTCTCTTGCAGCCGAATCAAGTTGGGATACGAAAATGCCTGCAATCATTTTCTAGAAGTATTTGTAATTCTAACTTAATTTTTTATAGGGTCACCTGAATTCTACTTCAAATTTGCTTCAGCCAATAATTGAATGTGAGGTGTCAGTTGGCCCCACATGTTTGTATCACATTTGTTTGGAGAAAGGACTCAGTACAATCAGGATTGGTACAATTTAATCTGATTATTGTACATTTTATATTACTTGGTGTACAGTTATATTATATTATTGCATTCAAAGCAAAAATAGTATAAATGAATAAAATATTTGACATATATTCGGTATAATATTATGATATATTTGTACACAAAAAATTTGAACATATACAATGACCGGACGAAATCGCACAAATCCCAGTTGTACTGAATCCTTGTCCATTTAGGACCATTAATAAATCCGGTGGTGGTCAAAGCCAAATTCTCCAATTCCGGTCATCTCAAAGTAGGTTTTTTTTTTTTAATTACTTTTTAGCGATTTTAAATAGCCAAACTTTTGAACTACTATAGAGAATTAAGTTGAATATAATCAATCAATTCGAGATTTGAAGCTTAACGGAACTTGAGTTGACTGCATGTAGAGAAAGATGTAGTTTATTAGCATAATATAACAGGTGATGAGAAACCATTAAATAGAGAATCCTTTGTCGTATAGGTTAAGTTTACTCACTCAATTAAGATGAAATCTAAAGGTGGCTAAGAATAGGTTACATTATCTCAATAACTACTCCTACATTTTTCAAGAGTTAAGAATTCAAGTGCTCATAATTGGTGCATCAGCATTGTAATAGATAGTAACTTTCTAATAGCAATTCAATCTTGATCGTTAATCACTATGGAATTTTTGTCAATTTCTTTAGATGTATCTAAAATTTAAAACTTTGAGGATGAAATTTATTTTGGTTGAAATAATAGGATGTATCTAAGCATTGGGGACTAAAACGGTAATTTTCCTTCTTTGGGACTAAAACTATAATTTTTTCTTCTTTTTAACCGTAAGAACCAATACATGAGACTAATTTACTGGTAAAAGGAGGAAATCTTTCCCTCTGTTTTTTCAGTTCTTTTATTATATGCTATTGCTATATTTGCGCTTCATGCTCTTGACTTCGATTATCTTTTTAATAATTAAAGTTTAAGGTGTACAATAAGAATTGGATAGAACTTAAGAGTACAAACTGGAATAAGTCCTTTTATTCCACCTCTTATATGTATTTAAGAGTGCTCTTTACACCTCTCCCATTGTGCGTATGCTCCTTAATTCCAGTAGCCTTTTTTTTTTTTTTTTTGCAGTGTTAATGGTTGGATTCAAATGGGACAAATTCGAAAACCTGAGGTATGATATGTCCAAAATTGAAATTTAAGGTACAAAGTGAAAATGAAGTACAAAGGATACAGCAAACGGAAAAAAGATGTGGAATTAGTCCTTTAATATAAGCATGATGCATTGATCAGGCACGTGTGAATGATTTTTCAAGGTAAAAATGAAGTACGTATCTGCAATTAAGTAAATTCTTGTGTTGTTGTGGGGGTTTGGGGGGGGGGTTCGGTTTAATACAGACCACACCTTCTCTATCTTATAAGAAATGTAAGTGATGCATTGCAACTACCCCCTATAGCACCTGAAAAAGCCTTCTTGTCTCTAGTGCTGAGTTGCTCCAACTAATAATCTAAATGAGTGAATTAGCTCAGCTCCAGCCTCATGTACTCATCTTCCCCTTCCCAGCACAGGGCCATGTGAACTCCATGCTCAAGCTAGCCGAACTTCTATGCCTTGCCCGCATCAATATCACTTACCTAGTCACCCTCAACTTCCACGATCGTCTCCTTCTTCATACCGACATCAAATCACGCTTTTCCAAGTATCCTGGATTCCATTTGAAAACCCTTCCTGATGGAATTTATCAAGGGAAAACCAACACGGTTGATGAAGTCATGATGCTGTATGATTCATTGCGGTTAGTCGCAAAGCCTTTTCTTAGAGAATTGCTTTCCTCAGATCAGGCACAGAGTGAAAAGTCTTCTCCGATTACAAGCATCATTGCAGATGGGATCTTAAGTGTCGCCCTAGACGTTGCTGAAGAGATGGATGTGCCCATAATTTATTTTCGAACAATAAGTGCTTGCGGATTTTGGGCTTACTTTTGCATCCCTCAACTCATTGACGCCGGTGAAATGCCCTTTGCAGGTGTTGATTTTTTTTTTTTAAGAAAATAAGAATATAATTTTTTAGGAAATTGGTTTAATTTCTTTTAGGCAAGTTTCTTGTTTTATATGTGAAGTAAATAGTTTCCTAGTTGGTTTTAGTTACTTGAAGTAGTAGTCAAAAAATTTCCTATTTATATGAGTTTAGGAGTTAGACATTATTTCCTATTCTATATAAAATTAGAAACTAGCAATTATTTCCTATTATTACTTGAGTATTGGCCAAATAATATGTTTATAAATAGGTGGGGTTTGACATATTACAAGAGGATACACAAGGGACACACAAGGGGCCACATTGAGGCTTATACATGGGATGAGAGAGGGTTCTTGAGAGATGAGAGAAATTATACAATAATTCAGTATGGGCTCAAATTGTATTCTTGTGGGCTCAAGTTGTATTTTTGTATGGCATTTTTCTTTCATAATAAAGACCGGATTTTCTCTTTGTGGATGTAGATTCAATGGTGGAATCGTACCACGTTAAACCTTGTGTCACTTGTATTTCATACTTGTAACTTGTTTATTATTAAATTATTGTGTATTTGATATCTTAATAGTCGTGTATTCCGCATCCAGATCCCAACATAATTGATGCACAATGGTTTAATCATTAATACCAACAGATCACGACTCATATTTCAGTGACACTTAAACTCAGAACCTTTAATTCCTTGGATCGTGATTGTTTTACCACTAGATTATTGCCTTACTGATAGGGATCGCTTATGTACGTAGATACCGCTAAGTACTAGTAAATTCCATGCTTTCCAGTAACTCAAGTATGCCATGCATTTTCGAGCTACTTATGTTGAATAACAACGCAGGAAAGGACATGGATGTAACAATAGCAAACGTGACGGGGATGGAAAGACTTCTGAGGCGTCGAGATCTTCCAAGTTTTTGCCGTGTCCAAGACTTAGGAAGCCCAGATTTCAGGATGGTTTTGAGTGAAACCCAGAAATCACCTCGAGCCTGGGGACTCATCTTCAACACATTTGAAGATCTCGAGGGCTCAACACTCTCTCATATTCGAAAAATTTGTCCCAATGTCTACACCATTGGACCACTCCACGCCCACTTGAAGACAAGAATCCAGTCACCTTGGACGTCGTCTTCAAATAGCTTGTGGGAAGAAGACAGAAGCTGCATCGGTTGGCTTGACCAGCAGCATTCACAGACAGTTCTTTACGTGAGCTTTGGAAGCTTTACTGTGGTTACAAGGGAGCAATTGTTGGAGTTCTGGCACGGTTTGGTAAACAGCCAGGTAAGATTCTTATGGGTCATACGCCCGGATTTGATCCCCACTAAAAATGATAAAGAAAGGAAGAGTACTCCTGAGGAGCTGGAGCTGGAGGAGGTTACTAAGGAAAGAGGGTACATGGTGGGATGGGCACCCCAAGAAGACGTGTTATCCCACCCAGCAGTTGGTGGATTCTTGACTCATAGCGGATGGAATTCGACTCTGGAAAGTGTAGTGGAGGGAGTGCCGATGATTTGTTGGCCGTATTTTGCTGACCAACAGGTAAATAGTAGGTTTGTGGGAGAGGTTTGGAAACTGGGGTTGGACATGAAGGACACCTGCGATAGGGCAATTGTGGAGAAGATGATCAGGGATTTGATGGTGGAAAGAAAGGATGAATTCTTGCAGAGAGCTGGTGAGATGAAGAAGTTGGCAAGAAAGAGTACTGAAAAAAATGGTTCCTCTTTTCACAATCTTGACCGTCTGATTGAGGGCATCATGACAATAAGCATTGGAGTAGACCATGCATCAAAGTCTTGTTAATGGTTTAATTTCCAGTTGATTATTTCAAGTCTTTATGTTAGAATGTAATTAAAATATTATAGGGCCAAATGACTCGACCCAAAGTACTACCAAAATTTTAAGGACTAATTCTACTTCGTATTCTTGAATTTGTACCTTTTTAAATTTTGCACTATAAATTTTAAGTTTGGATACTTTGTATCATAAACTCTTCATTTTGAATATTTTATACCCTAAACTATCAAATTTGTCCTATTTATATCCAATTAATGAAAACATTAGTAAAGTTAACGAGATAAATAATGGTGTAAATTAATGGCCTTTTGTTCTAAGTACGATTCCTAGACTCCTTTTGATCATTTTTAGTACATTGTCATTGATTTGTATGGTTCCGAGCGGTAATATTCTTAGCAAAATTAACAAGATGAAAGGCAATGCAAATTAATAATGATATGTCATTTTGTTCTAAACGCGATGTGTTGGTTCCTTTTGATCATTTTCAGCAAATTATCATTGATTTTCATAGTCTTCTATACCATTTATTTTGTTTATATTGTCACTAATTAGACTTAAATTTTACAAACTTGAGAGTTTAAAATGCAAAGTGTCCAAAATTGAGAATTTATGATGTAAAGTGTCCAAAATTGAGACTTTATGATGTAAAGTATCCAAAATTAAAGTTTATGCAAAGTAGAAAAGTGATATAAATTTAAAGGTACAAAGCGAAGTTTATCCAAATTTTAATATGGTTCCTATGTTAAATCATTTTAATCAGGCTGATGAACATCGAAGCAAGCCATCTATCAAACTCTTGCTCTTTTTTTTTTTTTTTTTTTTTTTTGGGAGCAAAATTTGTACTTTTTATTTATCATGAGAAACTCCGTTTAACAAAAGAGAGTCTTCTTCTACGACATCTCAATCAGATCTAAGTAATCATCATACACGTCTTAAGGTACTTAGCTATGCACATAAAATGTCCATACAATTGTTCAACTACACAAACAATCCAGATGTAATCCCTACTCCAACATCAGCTACCAATTTTCCTGAGTTCGTGAAGCCTATGGCCAAGAGATGATAGATAGTTGAATAACCCTGGCAATGTCTGATTGAACTTTACTAGTGGTTGCCTCAACAAGCTGAAACTCTCCTATCTCTTTCCTGCCACAAATGCCATACGGTTACTACAAGCACCAACCTTCTTAATTTTGCAACAAATATTTTCCCATAAAAATGCTTACGCCACCATTCCATTTCCTGACTCCATGATAAGGGACCTCTATACATCAAAACACAGGTGCTGCACCTTATCCCACACACATCTGGATAAGTCACAATAAAAAAACAAATGATTTAGGGATTCATCTGCTATGCCACATGAAACAAACCTGGGAGAGATATTTGTCATACCCCACTTCAGCAACCTATCCCAGGTGCTGCACCTTATCCCACACGCATCTGGAAAAGTCACAATCAAAAAACAAATGACTTAGGGACTCATCTGCTATGCCACATGAAACACTCCTGGGAGAGATATTTGTCACACACTACTTCAGCAACCTATCCTTATCAATAGCTTTTTTTACAACATTAGCCACATAATAAATGCCTATTTGCACACTCCCTTCACCCCATACCAACTGGAACCATTGCACTGTACTGCCTTGAGGATAAATTTCCTTCATGGCAGATTTTTGAGAAAACTCACCAGAAGGAGAGGCAGACCATTTAACATGATTAGGTCTATGTAATTGATTCAGCAAACTTTCAGGTGTACTTTGCTGAAATTCATGTTGGGAGGTACCGGGTTTCAAACACCACACGTAGCGAAAACCTCCCCAATTTGTTAGAACAGATTAGGAGTATTAAGCAAGATGAAAATCCAGCAACTAATGGAAGATAAGTCAACCCACAAACACAAAAGAAAACAACCACAAGAAAACACAAGAATTCTAACATGGAAAACCTCTCCAAGATGAAGAGGAAAAACCAGGAGACTCTTAAACCCACCATAAATTTCTCCACTATAACCAATTAGAAATAGAGTACAACTTCCAGCAAGTACACAATTAAGATATGGCCTTAAACAAACATCAAAGTCACCAAATTCCAAATAAAGAACAAAACTTGTGAAAAACTTCACTAGAAAACAGCAGCATTCCGAAATTTATAACTAATGATTGAACCGTTGAAATCCGTTCTTCACCATTCAGAGCATCGAACTGGATGTCCTCTACTTCAGTTAAAATTTCAGGCCGATCAAAAATTGTTTGCTATGTCTTTCGGGCAACTTACCATGACTGCTCAAACCAGAAATTTGCTGAAATTTTTCTCCAGAATTTTCTTCATTTTTCTCACTTTTTTGCTATAGGAATAAACCTAACTTGACCTATACATAGGTAGGGCAACTCCTTAATGGGTCTAGACAATTAATCATTAATTTTGGACTCTTTCACATAGGTTGGGAGCCCGAAAACCCAACAAATCTCCCCCCTCCTAACTATGTGGAGGAACTTGCCATCCTGGCAAGCGAGCAACATACTTCAAACTTCCATCTTGGTAATGACTTGGTCATCATATCAGCACCATTATCAACCATATTTACCTTTTCAAGTTCAATCAACTTCTTATCCAACACATCATGTAACCAATGATATCTCACATCAATATATTTAGATTTGGAATGAAAAGTTGGATGCTCTCCAAGATGAATTGCACTTTGACTGTCACAAAGCAACACATACCTTTCTTGAGAGCAACCAAGTTCCCTTAGAAACTTTTTCAACCACAGCAACTCCTTGCATGCTTCAGTAGCTACAATAAATTCAGCTTCAGTGGTTGATAATGCAACACATTTTTGCAACCTAGATTGCCAAGAAATTGCTCCCCCTGCAAAGGTAATCAAGTAATCTGAAGTAGACTTTCTTGTATCAACATCTCCAGCCATATCAGCATTAGTATAAGTAGTGAGGACTAACTTCCCACTTCCAAAACAAAGTTTCAAATCAGAAGTACCACAGAGATATCTTAAAATCTACTTCACGGCATTCCAATGTTCTCTCCCAAGTTTTGAGCGAAATTGGCTTACGGTACTAACTGCATGAGTTATATCAGGTCTTGTACATATCATTGCATACATGAGACTACCAATTGCAGATGAATAAGAAACCTTCCTCATATATTCCTTGTCTTCTTCAGTAGAGGGACATTGTGAGATACTCAACTTCATATGTGTTGCAAAAGGAGTGCAAACAAGTTTAGACTTTTCCATTTGAAGCCTTTGAAGCACATTTTCAATGTACTTTTCCTGTGATAGACAAACTTTCTTTACTTTCCTATCTCACAAAATTCTTACACCAAGAATTTGCTTTGCTGGTTCTAAGTCTTTTATAGCAAAAGACTTGCTCAACTCCTACTTCAACTTAGCAATTCTAGAAGCACTTTAACTAATGATGAGCATATAATCAACATAGAGCAGCAAATTAATAAAATCATCATGTGAGAACCTTTGTATAAACACAAAAATGATCAGAAGTGGTTTTCTTGTAGCCTTACTATTGCATAACAGACTCAAATTTCTTGTACCACTGTCTCAAAGTTTGTTTCAAACCATACAAGCTCCTTTTCAACTTGCACACATAATCCTCTTTTTCTTTCACCCAAAATCCCTGTGACTGCTCCATATAAATTTCTTCATTCAAATCACCATGAAGAAAAGCTGTCTTCACATCCATTTGCTCAATACTCCTAACACAGTTCGGATTGAAGATATTTTAATGACGGGCGAAAAGATTTCTTCAAAATCAACTCCCTTCTTTTGACTAAAATCTTTAACAATCAATCTTACTTTATATCTTGGTGTTGAAGAACCCTCTTCCTGTTTCAGTCTGTAAATCCACCTATTCTTTGAAGCCCTTTTACCCATTGGTAAATCCACCAACTCAAATGTTTGATTGTCATACAAGGATTTCATCTTATCCTCCATAGCATGCAACCACTACTGCTTGTCTGCATTCTTCATAACTTCTTCGAAGTATTCGGCCTCTCCCCCATCAGTGAAGAGCATGTACTCATCTGGAGAATATCTAGTAGACTAATGTTTAACTCTTGTAAACTTTCTGAGTGGAGCTTCTTATGGATCTACCATAGAATGAGTGAGTTGATCATCATCAATATCTATAGATTGTGTGTATCATCATCATGCTGGTCAGCAGCAACATCATCATGCTGCATATCAACTCCTCTATTAGCTCTTGTAGGCAATTGTGATATAGGAACTGGCTCAAAATCTGTGAGGTCATCATGGATATGAGAATCTGTCTTCTCAATATCATTGATGGTTTTGTTTTCAAGAAACACCACATCACGGCTTCTCACAAGTTTCTTCACAACTGGATCATACAATCTGTAACCAAACTCATCTTGGCCACGGCCAACAAAGATGCATGGTCTACTTTTTGCATCTAATTTTAACCTCTCATCTTTTGGAACGTGAACATAAGCTTTGTAAGTGAAAACTTTCAAATGATCATATAAGGTATTTTTACCAGTCCAAACATTTTCTGGAACATCACCCTACAAAGTAACAGTAGAATTCAGATTAATAATATAAGCAACAGTATATAAAGTCTCACCCCAAAAGGATTTTGGTAGTTTTGACTCTGCAAGTAGGCATCCAACTCTCTCCATTAATGTTCTATTCATTCTCTCAGCCAAACCATTCAACGGAGGCATTTTTGAAGGCATCTTCTGCTATCTAATTCCTTGTTGTTTACAATAATCTTCAAATGGTCCTGATACTCACCCCCATTATCTATTCGGATGCGTTTCAACTTTCTTCCAGTTTGTCTTTCGACTAAAATTTGAAACTCTTTAAACTTACGAAGCATTTGATCTTTTGTTTTCATAGTTTCCTGGAATGGTCATCAATAAATGTAACAAAATAAGATGCATCCCCAAAAGTTTGTACTTTCAAAGGACTAAAAACATCTAAATGCACCAGATCTAGCAAATTTTGCATTCGAGTAGGAAGATTAGTCTTAAAGGATACTTGATGTTATTTTCCTGTAAGACAATGACAACACTTCTCCAAACATGCAATTTTCACACCCGTAAGAGCAATATTCTTCTTCACCAAAGTTTCAAGTTTGCACTAATGTGACTCAACCTCTTGTGCCACAACTCAGGTGAATTTTACTTCTCCACCAAATTCACAGCATCTCTCAAAATTGAAGCTTGCAACAGATACAAATTTGTCTTCAATTTCGTACCTCGAGCTGTAACCAGGGACCTTTTACTGAGCTTCCATTTACCATCACCAAAATTATTTCCAAAGCTATCATCATCAAGTTTTCCTATGAAAATCAAGTTCAAGCGAATATCTAGAACATGTCTGACATCCTTGAGTAGTAGTGTAGAGCCATTGCTTGTTTTCAACTAAATATCACCCATGCCAACAACCTTGGATACATCATTATTACCCATTCTCAGTGAACCAAACTCACCTACAATGTAGGTAGCAAAAAACAGCTCTCCTAGAAATGACATGGACTGTAGCACTAGTGTCAGCCATCCAATTAGTATCAGAAGAAACTAGATTAATGGCACTGTCATCAAAAATAACAACAAAATCTCCATCTATGGCGGTGGCAATACGATCAGCACTACCATTTTCAGAATTTCCTGCACCATTACTCTTATTTTCATTTTTCCACTTGAAATAGTTCTTTTGGATGTGTCCTTTCTTGTGACGGTAATGACATTCAACATTCTTGTACTGTGACTTGAATTTGCTTCTATTCCTGCCTTTGCCATAACCTCTGTTCTTCTGCCTCCCCTTCTGTTCGGCGACCAAAATCTCGGTTTGCGAAGATGAACCTTGTGTTTTTCTTCTCACCTCTTCATTTAAAATTTCACTTTTAGCATAGTCCATGGTCATCACACCATTAGAGGTAGAATTGGTATGTGAGACCCGAAATGTCTCCCATAAATCAAGCAAAGTATTCAACAACCACAGTCCAAAAATCTCATCATCAAATTTTACTCCATCATTAGACAACTGGTCCAACAAACCTTGAAACTCATTCACATAGTCAGAGATCGGAGTGTCTTCCTTGTATCTCAACTGGATCAGCTGCTTGAGTAAAAATAATTTATTACTACAAGTCCCGGAAGCATAAAGTTGTTCAAGTTTATTCCACATTGTCCTGGCATGTGTCTCATTAGCAATATGATTGAGAACATTATCTTCCACCCATTGTCTAATATAACCACACACCTGTTTATGCTCAAAATCCCATTCCTCATCAGATTTGGATTCTGGCATTTCCGTAGCAAACACGGGCAGGTGCATACGTTTTCACAAATAAAAGGTCTTTCATCTTACCTTTCCATTTGTGATAATTTAACACATTCAACGATATCATCTTGCTTGTATTAACCTCCATAATTCTAACAAATCAGAACCTGCTCTGATACCACTCTGTTGGGAGGTACCGGTTTCAAACACCACAACATGCAGTGAAAATCTCCCTAATTTGTTAGAACAGTTAGGAGCGTTAAGCAAGATACAAATCTAGCAACTAACGGAAGATAAATCAACCCACAAACACAAAAGAAAACAACCACAAGAAGACACAATAATTTTAATGTGGAAAACCTCTCTAAGATGAAGAGGAAAAACTACGAGGCTCTTAAGCCCACGACAAATTTATCCACTATAACTAATTAAAAGTAGAGTACAACTTCCAGAAAGTACACAATTAAGATATGGCCTTCAACAATCATCAAAGTCACCAAATCCCAAATAAAGAACAAAAGTTGTGAAAAACTTCACCAAAAAATAGCAGCAGTCCGAAATTTATAACTAAAAATTGAACCATTGAAATCCGATCTCCACCATTCAGAACGTAGAACTGAATGTCCTCTACCTTCAGTTAAAATTTCAGGTATATCAGACGTTGTTTGCTATGTCTTTCAAGCAACTTACCACGACTGCTCAAACTAGAAACTTGTTGAAATTTCTCTCCAGAATTGTCTGCATTTTTGCTCACTTTTCTGATGTAGGAATAAACCTAATTTGACCTATAAATAGGTAGGGCAACTCCTTAATGGGCCTAGACAATTAATCAATAATTTTGGACTTTTCCACATAGATTGGGAATCCAAAAACCCAACAATTCATGCACCAGAGCATTCATTCTTCTACCTATTAGCCAATTCCAACTTCTGTTCTTCACAAGGTTAGCGACTTTTGAATATGAATAAAGTCCAAAATTCTTAAGCAGAGACTCGGGATATTGCAGATAGAGTGGACCCTCAATATGCCAATTATCACACTAGAAAAATGTGCCACAACCATTTCCAATAGATACATTGAAATGCATATGAGCGACCTAAACTGTAGTAGTTTTCTCCAACACCATGACGCATCTGCAGGTATCAAACTCTTGTTAATTACTTAATCATGATTATTGAGTTATGGGATGCCACAGGATTTTGTTTTTGTTGGCAAATAGTGTTGTTTGTTTCCTTATATTATATAAAAAGGAGTCCTTATATTATATAAAAAGGAGTTGATATTAGAGTGTTGCATCTTTTTCTTCTCTCTCTCTAGCGGTTCAAATGTCTTTTGTTTGGAGTTCTTGATACATTAATTGCTTTAAGTACTATTAAATGTTGCTGAGAGTAATGACCAATTTCCTTTTGTATCCTTCATTAGGCATCTAGGTTTAAAACCTTCACCAAAACAAAGTCAAGAAAGAATATGCTTGGAATTGTGAAAGGCTATTCATTGAATCATATTGACTGTCCATGACAATTATTCTATAATGCTACATAGCCAACCTTTGTGCTCCTTCTATTACTTTGGCAGCTTCTCTTAAATTCTGATCATTATTAAATTTTGCAATAATAAACTATTGCCTCCAACCTTTAGTTGCCCATATGGTCTTGCTAAGTTCATATCATGCAAGTTTAGTTCTTAAAATTTTCACTTCCAATTCTCAGATTTTCTACTTTTTTTATCATATTGAAAATTTGTTTGTTGATTATATTGCGATCTATTTAAAGTTTTCTTTACTAATTCAATGATAAGTATGTCTAATTTTAAGTTATATTGTGATTTGTTAATATTTTTGGATGTTGATTTTAAGTCTATATATTATAATATAGATTGAAGAATCAACTCCAACGGGTTTGAGACGAATCGTGTGAAAAGGTATGAACTATTATATTTGATCAATATGATGTTCGTTTTTGAATCAATATGATTTTTGTCAAGAGTCGATATTCAAAACCTTATTTCATAAAGGTCTCGAGAGAGAGACTATATCATGAAAAGCAGTTACAAAAGAGAAATGGATTAACCATATAGTATCTAGCCTTAGGAAACAATTATTAATATAGAATATGGATTCCATTTAATATTTTGTGTTGATGAAAATATTATATAATACAAATATATATGGACTCCATTCCATCCATAAAAACATTTCCAGATGTATGTTCTTTTGTTATGTACAAGTTGATACCTCAACTTTTGATGAAATGACATTGTTCACCTTTCCCATATTTGAGCATTAAAGGCTCATTAGGTTTTTGTTAATTTTTTTCCTTTATTGTATTCAATGAAACTATAAGTGTTCAACTAATCCTTGCTGCAATAATTCAGTAATATCTAAACCGTTAACTTTTCTTCTTCTTTTGCTAGGTGATGTTTAGCTATTTTGCTTGTGAAGTTTCCTATTTGTCTTAAATTTTTTTTTTTTTGGTCTTAGAAGTTTGAATTTTGAAAGTTTATAAAAACTAATTATTTAGGAGTATTTAAGAAGTTTTAATGTCCATTAATGAAATAGTAAACTATTTCATACTATTACAACTATACATCTTTAATGTCAATAATTTGGATGTGGCAAAAAAGTTTCGGGTGTGTAAAAAGACAAACTTGATCTGTTTTTAAGCCTTTAATGAAAATTTGTACTTTCAAATACTTTCACTTAATTAGCTAAATAATTCGATAGCTCATCATATCTTAACGTCTTGATAAACGATTTCAAGAGTTTCCTCCTTATTTATAGCTATCTTTCTCAATGACCAAAACTGATTCCTTGATTTTGCCTCATACTTCTCGTCCTTCCTTTTACACTCCTTTATAATCATCATTGATCTGCTTTTCTTCATTCTCTGCATCATTGGCCATCTAATGAGTTTCTTAAATTTACTGTACATATATAAAAATGAACCATATACAATATGTTTTATCATGAGCTTTTGGATTTCCTTCTAATTATGTTGTTTGATATTTTAATTCATACTCTTCTTGTGTTTAATTTTACTATTAAAAATTGTTACAGGTAGAAATAATGTTTTGGACATGAAATCTTATCTTTTTACGTGGAAAAATGTTTATTCTAATCTTATGCACTTGTCTATCTATTTAACTTTTTAGGTGATTAGTTATTAGATATTTGTAAAAGTTAATAGTCTATCGAGATGTACAATAAAATATAAACAAAAAATTTAAAAGTATTCCATTGGCTAAAATCTCTGTTACATTTCCATTTTCTCATTTACGCTAAATCTTTTTTCGATATGTCCAATGGTGTAGTTGTTAAATAGCTTTATGCTTCCATAGTTGGCGTCTAGAGTACTCATAAACAATTTAGAAGCATTCTTTCTCCCTTTTCTTGATAAAAAACATTCTTTATTTTTTAGCATTCTTTATCTCTTTTGATGCACTGATTAGTTGGGAGTTATAGATAAAACTCCATCAACTATAGTAGAGAAGCATCAATTCCAAACGATTCTATCATGTACTTTCACTACAGTTGTTTTAGAATTTGATGATATACATAACACGTATGAGTTTTTAATTAGCTAAAAATTGTGAATGAAACTTGTGTTGGCATTTTCAATAGGCATGAATATTCTAAATTTGACTTTTATTTACTACTAATAAAAATTAGTAATTCTCTACTAATATAATTTCAATTGGATTTATTAAGAAATAAATATATTATCATTATTCTATATTATAAAATTAAAAAAGTCATAACCTTAAAAAATTCAAGAAGAGCAAAAATTCAATGAAGCACATATAGGCACCCAAAAACCAGGCGCGGGCCTCCTTTCCTAGTCTTATTGAAGAAAATCTTTCCATAAAGGTGAGATAGAAAAATCTAATCGTGCAATTGCTTTGAGTAATAAACTAAAATTCGTTAGTTGTGGGCCATATTTGCATAATAGGTAGTCATTTGACAAGGATTTCAGTCAGTTCTTTTAACAGTTCAATTAAAAGATACCCAATGGACATACATTAAGAACAGAGTCAGATTTAACTTTTTTGAAAAGGTATGATTAATTCAAAAAATTATCACAATTCAGGGGATGTAATATATATAAGTGTGTGTGCTTATATAATAATTTAAATGTAATTTGAGACGAGTGTCCAATAACTAATTGAGCACCCTTTTGAAAAAATCCTTTCTTTTTATTTTAATAAAAGATTAGATGAAAGATGACGAGGTTTTACCATACACCAAATTTTAATATAAAACCTAAACAACCCCGTTTTCTGCAAGTATACAGATCGTTTATCGAGTATAGGATAGATTAGGTGTCGATCCCACAGGGAAGAATGTCAAGTACTGGTGATTTTCAAACTCCTCTATTATTTAGACTGTCACAAGCACCTAAATTAAATCTAAACTACCAACATGGAATAAAATAGTTAGAAAATAACAATTAAAAGCTCCTCAAGCTATGGAATTCCTTACTACTCTTGAAAATGAAGTTACCGGTTGCATTAATGATATTAATTTGGCTAAGCATGGCGTGATTTCCTAATGCATGTGAAACATACTTTCATAATGAATCAACTATACTCATAGCTAAACCATACCTACTAGCGTGGTTATGGAATTAACTACAAGCTCATTTGCTCAATGAAATTACATGAAATAAATCACTAAAGCCACAAAGGCACCTCCCTACACTTGTGAGAGAACTCCTAGGTTTAGCACTTCATGAACTAGTGTCAAATCTTCATTTTCATTTAAACTTAACACCTTGAGATTATCACAAATAATGGTCGGTTAATCATGATTATAAAAGCCAAAGTACTAAATACTTGCTCAAATAATAGCACCTGTAACGGCCTCGAAAAAAGAAGAAAAAATATTATTAATTTTAATTTCAAAAATTCGAAGTTTATTTATTTATTTATTTATATAATTATTTCTTTAACTATCTTGTGACATCTGATTTTTCCTCATTCACAATGCCTCATTTAATTTTAACTCTATTCTCCTGTTAATTTCGTCTCGTAGCATTTATTAGCGGTAAAATGTTAAAGGTACGTTTTTCGAGGTAAATTCGGACTGTGAGTAAACTAGTGGAGATAAGTATAGATGATCACTGATAAGTTGGAAGTGTAATTAAATGACTGGATTTGGGTCTTTGAAGATGATTAGGGTTTTGAAATTTTTAGTTAAAGATTTGGATTAACCACTTTAAGTTTAGAATTTTAGCTAACCGTTAATTCTTTCAACTAAATTCCTACCAATCACTTAAAAATCACTTCTCCATCCCCTCTCCTAATCGAGATTTGTCCCTTAATCTCAAGCCAAATGAAGTGATTAATTTTCCCTCCAAATGGCTAATTAAAGTTACTATGCCAACTTTGACTTTTGGGGTAAGACAAGACCCATGTCTTGTCTTCCTTTTTCTCATTAATTCTTCAAGAAAAATTGCACAAAATTGCTTCATTCTTCCTCTCTTCTCACCCGACTTCTCCCTCTCTTCTTCCTCTTGTTCTTCATCAAAAATTCCTTCCATTTTCCTTCCTTAAAACTCAACTAAATTTGCACTAAGAATAGCTTAGCTTGAGGCTTGGACAAAGAGCTTAAGGAAGAGGATATTGTGGGTTTCATCTTGCATTTCGTTCTTGAAGTCTTGCAAACCTAAGAGAGGTATAATTCTACCAACTTCCTTCTTGTCTAATTTCTTTAAATTCTAAGCATGATAACTAGAAATTGGGTGGTTAATGAGTTCATAGAACCTTGAATTGGTGATGATTGTGTTGTGTGAGGTGTTGAGCTTCATTATTGAGTAATTTGATGATTATGGAAAAATTGGTGGGCTCTTGAATTCCCACTAAATGTGTATAATTGATTGCTAGATGGTTAGATGATGCTATCTAAGTGCATTATGTATAATGATGGTGGTTAAAAGTTGGAGGAAACCTTAAGGAGGAAAACCGGCTAGAGGAAGAAAAATTGGGGAATGAATTTTCTGATTTTTCCTTGAATTTCGTGGCTGTATTTTTGGCTAGTTTAAGGGCTGAATTTGATGTTTAAATGTTGAATGTTAAGCTGTTATTTTTCCCCACAAAAAGCCCTTCAAGAGTTGATGTTATTAGGGTTACTAATTTGGAAGTGAAAGCTGGAAAAATGAAGTTTATGCTGCCCGAATTTTTGAGGATTATTTCGTGATATTCTTGCCAAAAGATGTGATCATTTTTTATCATCATTAGGCTTAGGAAGTTCAATACTAGCTTGGTTTCGAAAATTAGGCAAATTGGTGATGATTTGAGGCATAATCTAAGTATATGAAATGAAGGAATTGAACTTCATCGGTTTGGACAGTTTTGATGGATGAACTTGAGTCACGTAGAAAACTGCCTTCCCATTTGAATTTTAAGTTGAAATTTGGTATAAATCTAGTTGATATATGGAAGTATTAGTGTGACAAATTTGACAATTTTTGGACTTGAATTCGTCACTCAAACAATGTCTTGAAAACTGCCCTGTATCTTCGCATTCCCAGAAATTTCAGAATTGCGAACTGCCCTTGTTTGAACTGTTGTCATTTCATGCTCGGGTGTCGGAATTGAGTTCCGTCAGTGGCTGTTGAAACTACTTATGTAGTACTATATTGTTTATAAATTTCAGAGGTTAACTAATTTTCTGTAATTTTTGACGAATTTTCAAAGTGCCCTGGATGTCCAGCCTGATAAGCCCTGTCTCTTTACTGTAGCAGACTGTTTAACGAAAATCTGGGTTAATTTCGTCCATAATTTTAATTGAATGTCTTCTGCAAATTTTTATAGCTTTCAAAGAGGTTTCCAAAGGTACCAAATGAGCAAAATTCTGACTTGTATAACTTGAGTTATGATTTTTCAAAATTTTCAACTCAACTTGGGAAATTGTCGAACTTTCGACTTTTGAACTAAATTTGGCCGGTGAATTAGGAGAACTCATTTTTGTTCTCTTTTAACTATTTTAGGGCAAAGTGCTGATTTTGCAACTGATCAAAACTTGGACTCCGACCCCTACTTTGTCGGTGAGTTTTCCAATGCATGTTTACTGCTTTAATTTACGAACTTAGTGCTTGAACGTGCCATGTGACTTGTCATGTGCTCTTGTTGAAACTTGAAACTGTTAAACCACTCACTTAAAGGAGAGTATACTTTATTGCTCCCTTTTTGTAGAGTTGGAAATTTATTTGTTGCATGTATTGAACTTGGGAGATGGAAACGTGATATACCATTACTCTTGCCCGTGTGCCTCGAGTAAATTACTGTTTACTATCTACTGTTGAATTATGTGGCGTGCGGGCCCGGTAGGGGGAGTTAGGTGGATGGAGTGCGTGAAGAGTCGTCTACTTGGATTGAAAGTCGACGGAGTGTCGACGACTAAAACTGCTCGTGAAATGTGGAAATTAGCTCCTGAGAGCCCCCGTATCCTCAATGTGTGTTAATTAGATTTGTTTACGTGTTTTAATTATTTACTTTTAATTTTACCGTTTTAAGTGCATGTGCATGAATTTTGGAAACTCACGAGCTTTTATCTCACCCCCGTTCCCGTTTGTTTTTCCTTAACAGGTGACGAGAATCCCGAGGCGTAGCTAGGGCTAGCGTCTTGATCTTTTGACTTTTGTTTCGAGTACGAAGAAATATTCTGTATATTTGTTTGGTGTTGAGTACTTTAATCTTATGGAAGTGTATGAGCTTTGGCTCGAGGGTTGTGAATATTTTTAAATGGATGAATGTAATTTTAAGTTTAAATGCCCTTTTCAGTTTTAGTGTTAATGTTATGTTATTTGGGGAAATTGCACGTTTAAGTTAGAATTGATTTGAATGCTTGAGTCCTGGCGAGAGTTGGGCAGACAGCCCGCTAACCCCTCTGGTTAGCCTTAGGGGAAGGTGGGGCTGTTACAGCACCAATCAACCATGTAAATATCACAAACAAGATATAGAAAGTTCATCCATAACTCAAGGCATAAACTTAGCTAAACATAATTACTATACTACTAACTATACTAAACTAAACTAAGGAACTAGTGAAAACTACATTTTAGTAGTGAATCTAGCCTTCTCCTCTCTCTAATTAATTTTTCAAATGTCTACAAAAGGCCCTATTTATAGAGGAATGAATTCATAAGCATCCAAAATTTCTTCATGTGAATACAAGAGAAATTTTGAGATTAAAAAGTCAAGAAAAGTGTCTTCAATGAATCTTCATCCTTGACTTGTCTTCAAAGTGTCTTCATGCATTGAATCCAATTTTAATCAAGCATCAAATGAGTTGTAAAGTTGAAGCAAATTGTGTTTTGGATTTGCTATGAGTTGTTTCTTCAACTTTGCAAGATTCTTCACGTAACTATTAGCTGAAATTCATCCAAAAATTGAGCTGGAAGTGAGCTGGAAAATCTGGAATTCGATTGCAAGTTGCAGCTGTCACTTTCTGAAGATCCGCGATGAAGAGACTCGTGGATCCCATCGCGGATCGCCTTCCTTGTCTCCACCGAGAGGGAGTCGCGAGCTAAATCATTTTTCCACTTGTCACATAGCGTCTCTACCTCACGAATCTTCTGTAAAATTGCTAAATCTGAAATTTCCGTCATGAAATTGATGCGTTAATTGCTCCGACTTTTGATCCTTTGATTCTTCAATAGTTGAATTGCATTTTGTTTATTCCAATTTTGAACTTCATCAACTGTAGATATTTCAATTTTCCAACTTTCCGTCAAGACTTCTTGGCAAATATCTTCTCATTTTCACCTCATTTGATAGTTGAGCAATAATCCTACAAAAACATGAAGTTTTCACTACATTAATCCACAGAAATGCATTTTCTCTATTTAAATCATAAAATGTAGAACTTCACTAGAAACCCTAGTTAAATAACCATTAAAATAACTAAAACACACAAAAATTAAATAGAAAAACATACTTTAAACACACAAAATATACACTTATCAAAAGAAGTCATCAGGACAATAATATGGGTAACTAATTGCAAAATCTCAACAAAATATGAATATACGATAAATCATGATTTTAGTATTCTAAAGCTATTCTTGCCTTAAAAAACAAATAGTTTGACGCTTTAGTAAGTGTAACAGTGGGCTCAATTATTCCAGAGAAGTGGATTCTTGCCGAAAGCACTTGCGTGTGATGGTTTAATTCTGGGATTCATCCACTTAATTAAGTGTGTTTAATATTGTCAGTTTATAACCTTTAAAAGTACTCTCATTCACTTTTTTAATCATGAGAAAATAATAAAATATCTATGTTTCTAAGTTTAAGCAGCTTATTATCTGTTGGAGTAGTGTGAGGGAAACAACGCATAGGCGCATTTTTTTTCCTTACATAATTAAGAAAATAAAAAGAAAGTATCATTTGAAAGTGCGAGAGTCGGAGTGCAAATACATACAAAAGATTAAATTTTCTTTGCTTAAACAGATAACAAGGAGAAAATTCTAAAACTTTGATGGAAAAAAAAAATTTTCTACAAGAGAGGTATTTTGGTGAGCAGTTTCTGACATTAAGATTTTCGCATTTGGCAAATGCGAGTTTAGTGAAACTCGCATTTGTCAAATGCGAACTAAGGTAATTTCGGACGGGAAAAAAAAAAGCAAAAGGATTATATTTTCCACGTGTGACAACTCGCATTTTGTAAATGCGAGTTATTGGAGACAAAACCAGCTTCGAGCCTCTTCTTCCTCCCACGCGAAAATAGACGCAAAACCACAGAAATTTGGGGGAAATCGTCTGAGTAGAAATTGGGGCAAGTCAACCGAACGTGGGTTTCGTTGATCCATCTTGAGGTGCAGACCAAGCTGAGGCGAAGCTTCACATCGGAGACGTGCTCCTCACCGGAAATTGACGCTGAAAATTGGCTGGAAGACCGGCAAGGCTACCAGCATTACTTCTCCGCTAGCCACCCGCGAACTACCACCGGTTTGGGTGATCTTTTTTTACTAGTTTCAGTTGCTATTTTTTTTTTTGCAATTTCTGATGCAATTTATTTTTTCCCCGTTTATGTTGCTAATTATTTTCAACCATTTCTGATGCAATTGTTTTTTTTCCGTTTCAGTTGCCAATTTTTTTTTTTGCCATTTCTGAAGCAACTATTTTTTCCGTTTCTGTTGCTGTTTTTTTATTCCATTTCTGATGCAAATATTTGTTTCCGTTTCTGTTGCTTTTTCTTTTTTTTTTTCCATTTCTGATGCATTTTGTTTTCCGTTTCTGTTGCTATTTCTTTTTCCATTTTTGATGCCATTTTTTTTATTTTTGTTGGTATTTTTTTTTTGATTTCTGATGTAATATTTTTTTCCGTTTCTGTTGCATTTTTTTTTCCATTTCTATTGCATATTTTTTTTTCCATTTCTGTTGCATATTTTTTTCCATCTCTGCTACTAATTTTTTTTCCATGTCTGATGCATAATTTTTTTTTCATTTCTGTTGCATTTTTTTGTTCCGTTTATGTTGCCAATTTTTGTTTCCGTATCCGTTGGAAAATTTATTTCCCGTTTGTGTTGCCATTTCTGTTGCATTTTTTTTGCTTGTTTTGTAGGTTTTCAAAATTAGTATGAACCATTGGCGGATGTGAATTTGTTATTGATGAATTACCTCTTCTCCAATTTTGAAGGAGAAAGCTGAATATTACGACATTTGTATAGTTTTTCTTTTTTTCTTTTTTTTTTCTTTTTTTGTATCGTGTATTACGACATTTATGTATCATGTATTATAACTGCATAACAGTTGTAAATTGTAACCACTTATTAAAGGAATAAAACTATCCTATAAATTACTGAAGAATTTTCACTGTCCAAGATACTTTTACATAAACTTTATTACTTTGACTAAAATATCCACAAAATATGTTACACAAATTAACCATACAAGAAGAGATATAAGCCACAGCTATTGCGAGTGAACTCGCATTTGGCAAATGCGAGTTTACTGGAACTCGTATTTGGCCGGAACTCGTATTTGCCAAATGCGAACTTCACTGGACGGAAATCTAAACCCAAATCACCCTATTTGCAGAAAAAATTTAAAAAGCATCACATTTTGAGAAATTTCTCCAATGTAAACTGTGTTATATGTTTCCGGGTTTGTATAATCTGTTACAAATTTTAGAGCTATGCATCTTGTTAATGGTTACGCTTACATGTGCTTTCATTCAGTGTTAGTTACTCTATCATCCGCCAACTATTGGTGAATGTTAAAACGACTAGCTGTCTATCGGTTACAACTGGCAGTGAATATTTAAATTAGTGAACATGTGTCATTTCGTGATAGATAATGTGATAAGGCGTGTGGAGACAGAACTGAATTATAAGTTTTTTTTTTCCCCAACAGGGGAGATTGGATTTAAGAAGTGGGAAAAGTAAGTATTTTGTCTTCTGGTGATACTTCTGAGAATCAGATATTCTTGTCATACTTCTTATGCACGAGAAATGCAATTTTGGACTTAATTGAATCAGAATAAATTTGGTTCCTAAAGAACTTTTATACAAATTTCCTCTTGTTCTTGCTTGTTTTTCCTTTCCATTACAACTTGATGTTCCCACAATAAAATTTAAAGTAACTATGGAGATATTTGGTTTTGTTGATACGATTTATTGAATAATTGAAGTAATTTTATTTTATACCTATTTTATTTGAAATTAATATACAACCAATTCAAATGCATGCAAAAATATAAAATTTATTAGATTGTCAACTTAATTTACTACATATACTATATTGAAATCATAGCCTTTGGGGTATATTTAATAACATTTTCAATATTCAATATAAGTGAAAAGTGATAGGACCCATGAACAATTGGTTATTCATAGTAAAAAAAAACAAAACAAAATAGTAAGTACATATAGGATGTCTAATTTGAAACCAACTATACGTGCATAAGAAGGATGAAAGAAACTGGTGGTATGAATAGACAAAATCAAGAAAATAAAGAAAAGGAAGGAAAACAAGTTTAGTTATATTTGTCATAGTAAAGCAATTTCGACCTAATTCGTATCACCTTTCATTCTAAAACCTCAAAATCTAGAAACTTAAGAAACTATAATATTTCAAATGCCAAATGTTGGTGGGTCAAAAATAGCAAAGTAAAAGATGTTGACTACTGGCAAATTAGTTTTGAACATTAAAATTATTGGATTTCTGCCAATCCTCCTATATGACCAATAAATTTGAGGGTGAAATTTATTTTGACCTTAGTCAGCAGGAATTTTTTTTAAATTAATTTTTGGTACTCACATTCGCTGAATGCGAGTTTCAAGGTTCAGGATGAATTTTTTAAATTAATTTTTGGTACTTGCATTCACTGAATGCGAGTTGTAAGATTCAAGATGAATTTTTTTAATTAAATTTTCGGAACATGCATTCGGAAAATGCGAGTTCCTTGAAACTCACATTCATAGAATGCGAGTTCCAAAAATTTTAATTTTTTTTAAATTTTCTTTTTCCAGTGAACTCGCATTTGCAAAAATAGGAGTTTATTGAAACTCGCATTTTGCAAATGCGAACATCATTGGCAGGAAACCTAAACCCAAATCACCCTATTTGCAGAAAAAATTTAAAAACCATCACATTTCTAGAAACTTCTCACCTAACAAGTTGCATTATGAAATGTCTCCATCTCAGTTTGACTAAAGCAGTTCCTATGTTGAATTATCCTCAGGAAAGATGTTCTTCTAACATAAACGGAAAAATAAAAATTAAAAAAAGAAAAGAAAAGGCATCTGTCCAATATTGCTAATCCTTAAATTTTTTATTTCAAGCCCATTGCTCAACTAATCAAATTAAACAAGCACCGGTGCATAAATCACATAAATTTGATACTAATAATCTGCTCATGTTAGCCCTCAACTATGTCATTAATCAAACGATCCAAGTTGCAAAAAGAGGATCCACCTTCTTCAATACACTTTCTTGCCAATTTGGCCAATTGATCCGCTCGTCGCAAGAATTCATCCTTTCTTTCGACCATCAGATCCGTGATCATCTTCTCCACAATTACTCTATCACAGGTATCCTTCATGTCCAGCCCTATTTTCCAAACCTCTCCTACAAACCGACTATTTGGTTGTTGGTCAGCAAAATATGGCCAGCAAATCATTGGCACTCCTTCCACTATACTTTCCAAAGTTGAATTCCATCCACTATGTGTCAAAAATCCACCAATTGCAGGGTGGGCCAACACCTCTTCTTGTGGGGCCCATCCTACCATACAGCCTCTTTCCTTAGTAGCTTCCTCCAGCTCCATTTCAAGAATTGACTGTGACTTTGTACTCTCTAGTCCTTCTACGAGCCCCACCTTGACCGAGTCTGGACGGATGACCCATAAAAATCTTACGCCGCTATTCACTATACCATGCCAAAATTCCAGGAGTTTCTCTCTTGTGATTATAGTAATGCTCCCAAAACTCACATAAAGCACCGATTTTGGTGGCTGATTGTCAAGCCACTTTATGCAGCTTTTATCTTCTTCCCACAAGCTATTCGAGTTTGAGCTTGAGTTGTTTGAATTTGCTAGTTGGAATTGAAGCTTAGTTTTTAAATGTGTATGGAGTGGTCCAATGGTGTACAAGTTTGGGCAATGAGTTCGAACATGTGACAGTATAGACCCTTCTAGGTCTTCAAACGTATTGAGTATGAGCCCTTTGGCTCGGGGTGTTTGCAGGGTTTCTTTCAACAACAAATTAAAATCTGGGCTAGTCAAGTCACCAACACGGCAGAAGCTTGGTAGATCACAACACCTTAGAAATCCTTCCATGCCCTTTACATTTTTTATAGTCATATTCATGTCATCTCCTGCAAAGAATTTTCAATATTAGTTAGATTTAGAAGTGAAAGGCGAACCAAACTACTTGATTTTCGAATTTAACTCAGCTCAGTGAGCTCAATTTTCAAATTTTTGCACCACCTAACTAATTAAGTACAAAATCTAACATGTGCTTATGTGGTAAATAAGTAGACACGGCGTGTACCCAATAATTATAGATAACGTCCGAATAACTATTTATAAATACATTTTTATTTTCACAACAGTTACCAAAGTGTAAAACCATTCTCTATGAAAAACAATGTTGACATTAAATATATGATCTTGATTAGACATACCTCGATTGCTAGTTAAAGACTAATCCATTGAGTAGAGTAAGTTACATACCTGAAAAGGGTAATTCGCCTGCTTCAACCAATTGAGGGATGCAAAAGTAAGTCCAAAAGGCACCAGCACTAATTGTTCGAAAATAAATTAAGGGCAAGCCAATCTCTTCAGCAACATCAAGGGCCAAACTCATGATCCCATCCGCAATGATACTTGAGAACGGGGTCCTATTCTTGCCGGCACCACTTGCTGGATCTTTGGTCAAGAATTCTTTCAAATATGGCTTTATTACTGACTGAAGAGCTGTATACAAATCCATGATCTCCTGGGCTGTATGTATCTTGTTTTCATCATATGCATCAGGATAATGATCCAAATGAAATCCGGGATACTTGCTAAAGCGTGATAAAATGTTGGTGTGAAGAAGGAGACGGTTATGGATGTTGTAGGAGACTAGGAAGGTGATATTGATGCCAGCAAGGCACAGAAGCTCAGCCAGCTTGAGCATGGAATTCACATGTCCCTGTGCTGGGAAAGGGAAGATGAGTACATTAGGACGGAGCTGGTGCACTTGATCCATTGGTTGTTTGATGACCCTGCAGCTTTCTAGTTTCCTTCCTCCAGTATTGCCAATTGCTAATCAAGGGAAGAAGGAAATATTTATATTATTCTAGTGCTTACAAATATGAAATAGTTATTTTCAAGTCATCAATTTTGATTTGTCTACCTTATGTTAAACGAATAATTTTGGCATTGGGGTGAGTCATTCTATGACTGCGTCAGATTCTTCATCTATATTTTCTCTCAGATTGAGGTTTTGTATGAATTGCAAGTGACTTTTCAGAAAAATATGACATGTATACAATAAAAAAAAAGTGATTTGTAAATGTGATGAAAGGAATAATCTCAAAAAAGTTTTTTCCAAAAAATTAGCAATGAAATCAGCATCCATAACTTTACCCTATGCCTTCAAATCAATGTCCTTTCTATTATAACTGGCGACGTATAAATTTAGTTTAATACTTAGGCTGATGTAGCATTGTTAAGTCGTGAGTTTTTATTTTATTTGAAAAACTAATTAAGGATAAATTATGCTTTACCCCATTGGATTTCACTTATTATCATATAAGCCACTTAACCCCCATAAAATTTTATGTAATGCAAAAAATTGACGGAGATGACCTATAATAACAACATCAGCTCCAGCTGAATCATCCTATTCTTACAGATTATATCCATACATATTGTTCATTTGGTTGTACAAATCGTCATTGGGTCTTTACAATGTATATATTTGTACATCTATTATTTGTAGTTGACCTTGCAATTTGTAATTTGTTCCTTTGATTGTAGATCCTATTATTTTATGCTCACACTTGGTTCATATATATGCAACATCTTGTTATTTTGATATATACTTGCATTTTTCATTTAGTCATACAACTTGTCATTTCATTTTCACAATTTGTTCACTTGGTTGTACAAATTGTGATTTGACATTTACAATTAGTTCTTTTGATTGAACATGTAATCGTCATCCAAGGTGTGATTTACGTCCATTTTCTAATTCTTATTTTTTCAAAAGATTGCATTGCTGTTTTCAAATCATAGGGAGATCATGTAGTAATAAGTGAAAACAAAGGAGGTTATTTATAATTTACACATTAATTGAATCAGTCAAGACAATGTATTTGTCAAGCTTTTGTTTTTGTTTTTCCATATGTTCATGCCCATGGAGACATATTTATGAGAGAAAATGGCAGAAACAAATCACCAAACTATTTGAAATTCCCTATTTCGGTCATTAAACTTTTTCTTTAACTAATATAATCTTTCAACTAAAAAAATGTATACTTTAGTCACTCAACTAGTGAAAATTTCCACTCTTAATCAATCAGTCGATGAAAACAAATACTTTTCTATTACAAAATGTATGTTCCAGTTATTTGAATGACAATTTTAGTTAAACAAAAAGTTTGTTGCCAAAAGGAAAAAATCTAAATATATGTAGTTTAGTGGCAAGATGTAACATTTTGCTTTATTTATTAACATGGAGATCTCTTGATGTCACGATTGCTCGAACCTGGACAAGAAATACAACGAGCTACATTCCAAGACCCCAAAGTTTGCTCATGAATATTTGTTACAACACTAGTAGAAATGGGGCCCGACACTTGCATGTCAAATTGTCTCGGTTAATAAATTATCTGTATTAGCTTGTGTTCTTTTAGATGAATTAATTAATATTACACAAGATTGCAATGGATTGGATATAAGAAAAAACAGGTTTTTATTTATGAAATATTGTACATTTATATTATATACAACGGGGGTCCTATTTTGCTCAATCTATGATTAGAATAGTCCATGTGCAATTATTTGGTCGAACCAGTGTTTTAAGTATTGTGCTTGTGGAATGATTGGATTGTATGAGATTATAGTTGATCTTTAAGTTTTAACTGAGACTCTTATAGAGATTGAATTCATCAGTAAGTGAAATTTACAAAGTTTGTGTAGAGATTAAATTAGAAGGTGAAATTTACAAAGTTAGTGTCGAGATTAAAATTTTTGGCATTACCATGACCACTGCTGAGTTTTTGGTCAGTTTATAACAAAATTAACCGTTCACCATTTACAAAATTTGTATAGAGATTAAAATTGTTGATATTTGAATTCATTATAAGGTGAAATTTACTAAGTTTGTGTAGATTAAAATTGTTACTATTACCATGATTTTTACTGAGTTTTAATCAGTTATGATTGTTGGAGGATTGTGGTTCAACAGGGAGTTTTTATTGATAAGAAAGTGCAGAATAAGCACAAGAAAGGATGAAGAAGAAGAACAAAGTAGTTATGTATATAAGATTGCAGAAAAACAACTACTATGAATTCAAGGCGTGTAATCAATTTCCTTGAAGTTTTATTGCCCCCACTATCTTGCTAATCTGGTTAATTGGGCAAAAACTCTAGGATACAATGAATTCTAAAAGAACCAAGTAGCAAGTTCTTGGTTTCTGTTAACGAGAATAGAAAGAAGGCACTTAAAGAACAAGAACAATTTTCTGGTGTTAAAACACTTGTTTTATAGACTCCCAAACGTTCAGAAAACCATTGAAAATTATCTGAATACAACCTTTTAGAAGATTACTCCAAAAGGTGTGATTTCAGAATTTTAAAAAACAGAACGTTACAGGGATCCGCGGCTGGATCCGCGAGGTGTCTCTCGCGGATCTGGTTCGCGGATCAGAACCAGAGAACACTGCTAACGATCCGCGATATGATCCGCGAGGACGCCTCGTGGATCCATTCGCGGATCTGCTCCTTGTTCAATTTCCAAGTTTAGTTCGTACACCAACTTCGATTTTGCAAACTATATCAACAATCCCCCACTTAGTTTGCAAAATGATGTAGCAAACTAACACTATAAATTCATGCTTAAAGGAAGGTAGCTTTAGTTTTAAACCTCCCTATTAGTGATAACATCTCACTTATTTAAGTAAAATCTTTGGTGGCAAGATTGCTTAAACCAAGACTTACAAAAATAAGAAACATTACACACATGAACCCTACAGCAACTTCTATTCACAAACACTTGTAGCACTTTTACTGGCCATGTGCTCATCCTAATTCATGATCATGTACAAGATCTTACCTCAAACTTTTGTTAGAAGCGGCACCACTTCTATGACCACATAGGTAAACTATATTTCTAGTTTTGATAACCAAAACACAAGAAATATGTTTATTAAGAGATACTTCTCAACCTACTCACTTAAGAGTAACAATGTACACTATTACTAGGAATGGTATACACACAACATTGTAGTGTCCACTCTCACTTAAAGCAACTTGTTATTACCCTTTAAACCTTTCAAACTAGGAGTAGTACTAGAAGAAAGGTTGGGTTATCATTGCTAAGTGACTTTAGTTTAGAGGTTTTAATCCCATTCTAGATGTTGTCACATTTACCAACTCTCTTGACAGAGGTTTAGACAACGGATCTGCTAAGTTTTTATGTGTTCTAACAAACACAATACTGACAACATCATTTACAAGCATTTCTTTAATAAATGCATGCCTTAAGCTTATATGTCTAGACTTACCATTGTAAACTTTATTCAATGCTCTAGACATAGTAGCTTCACTATCACAATAGATAGTAATTGGAGGCATAGGTCTAGGCCAAAGATCAATATCAAGTAAGAAATCCCTTAGCCACTCAGCCTCTCTACAAGCTGAAGATAGTGCCACAAATTCAGCTTCCATGGTTGAATGAGTGATCAATGTTTGCTTCTTTGAAACCCATGAGATAGCTCCACCACCAAGCATAAAGATCCAATCACTAGTAGGTTTTTGATCACTAATGCTAGTAATCCAACTAGCATCTGAAAATCCCTCAAGAACACTAGGAAATCTATTGTAAAAGAGTTCAAGATCCTTGGTTCTCTTGAGATAACCAAGAACTCTACTAATAGCTTTCTAATGATCTAAACCAGGATTCCTAGTGTATCTAGCAAGTCTGCAAACTGAGTAAGAAATATCCGGCCTAGTGCAACCCATTGCATACATAAGACTACCAATAACACTAGCATATTCTAGTTGAGCTATTGGTTTGCCGGTATTTTTAAACAACTTAAAGTTAGGATCAAAGGGAGTACCAACCTCCTTCACATTTAAATGTTGATACTTGTTCAATATTTTCTCAACATAATGTGATTGGGACAAAGCAAAACCCCCACTATGTCTCTTAACCTTAATCCCTAAGATAGTATCTACTTCACCAAGATCCTTCATCTTGAATTTAGAAGATAAATACTTCTTAGTTTCTGCTACACCTTCACTAGTAGTACTAACAATGATCATATCATCTACATAGAGACAAATGATCACAACATACTTACTATTAGACTTAGAATAAATGCACTTATCAGCATTATTATATCTAAATCCACCAGAAAGTAATACAGAATCAAACTTCTCATGCCATTGTTTTGGGGCTTGTTTTAACCCATACAAAGACTTGACTAGTTTACACACTTTAAGTTCATTTCCAGGTAGAACAAAGCCTTCCGGCTGTTCCATATACACCTCCTCATCTAAGTCACCATTTAAGAAAGCCGTCTTAACATCCATTTGATGTACAGGAAGGCTAAAGATAGAAGCTAAAGCTAGAAATACTCTAACAGAAGTTATTCTAGCTACAGGTGCATATGTATCAAAATAGTCTATTCCTTCCTTTTGTCTATAGCCTTTAGCTACTAATCTAGCTTTGTAGGTAAGAATGGTTCCATCAGTGGCACATTTCCTACGAAACACCCACTTACAGCCTATAGGCTTTGAACCTTGAGGCAAGTCCACTAGAACCCAAGTATTGTTAGACAATATTAAGTCCATCTCATCATTTACCACCTCTTTCCAAAATGCAGCATCCCTTGATGTCATAGCTTCAGCATATGACTTGGGATCATTCTCTACACTAAGCAAAATTGGTGTTTTGTTTAGTAGAGAATCTCTAGTACCTTCTACTAAGAAAACAATCGCTTGTAATGACACAAAGTCAGGAGGCAATTGTTTTACTTTTCTTTGTCTTTGACTCCTCCTAGACTCACTAGGAATGTCAATTTCTTTCCTTTTTATACTACTAGAAGGAGCTGCACTTGAAGAAAATGGATTCACATTCACACTAACCGTTGAATCTTTAAGGAACTTGTCCTCAAAGAACTCAACATCCCTAGATTCAACAATCACATTTGAGCTTATGTCAAGTAGTCTATAGGCCTTTGAATTTTCTACATAGCCAATGAACACACTCTTAAGTGCTCTAGGTCCCAACTTGGTTCTTTTGTTATCAGGAACTCTATAATAGGTTACACAACCCCAAACTCTCAAATAAGACAAGTTTGGTTTTCTACTTTTCCATATTTCACAAGGAGATATCCTAGACTTTAAGGAAGGGACCCTATTATGCACATGAGATGCCGCTAACAGGGATTCACCCCATAAATTATTTGGCAAACCAGAACTCACAAGCATGGCATTAACCATATCTTCTAGTGTTCGATTCTTTCTTTCAGCCAAACCATTTTGTTGTGGTGTGTATGGTGCACTTGTTTGGTGTATTATTCCATTTTCTTCACAAAATTTTGAGAATTCACTAGGGAAGTACTCACCCCCTCTATCACTCCTCAAAACTTTGATTTTCTTGTTCAATTGATTTTCTACCAAGGACTTGTATGCTTTAAACATACCAAACACTTCTTCTTTGTGTTTCATTAGATACACATATACAAACCTAGAACAATCATCTATGAAAGTCACAAAGTATCTATTCCCTCCTCTAGTTAGAAAGCCATTGAATTCACACACATCCGAATGCACAATATCAAGCATTTGTGTATGTCTTTCAACTTTAGGAAAACGTAATCTTGTAATCTTGGCTTGAACACAAGTCTCACACCTCTTATTTTCAAGGTCATTATAAGTGATTAGACCATCTTTAGACATAAATTTTAGTACTTTATGATTCACATGTCCTAATCTTCCATGCCACAAAAAATAAGAACAAGTAGAAAAAGTAGAAGCCAAAGAATAAAGAGAAACATCATTCACTTTATTAATGCTCAACTTAAACATACCATTACAAAAATATCCTTTCCCTATGAATACACCATTCTTAGACAATATTACATTATTTGACTCTAGTACAGCCTTCAATCCTTTCTTGTTAAGAATATCCGCAGAAACTAAATTCTTAACAACTTCAGGAACATGAAGCACATTTGTGAGGATCAACTTCTTGCCAGATGTGAATTGAAGATGCACATCACCCTTGCCATGGACCTTGGCCTTCACACCATTTGCCATGACCACTTGATGACCCTCAAGATCTTCATAATTCTTGTATAGATTCCTATCATTGCAAACATGAATTGCAGCATCGGAATCATACCACCAATCCTTTGAAGATGTTGGTGTCGCCATATGAAGTTCAGTCACCGTACCAAGAGACAAAGTTGCTACAAATTCTGCACACTCATCAACAAGATTAGCACTAGGAGCATTTTTCTTTTGTTTCTTGTTGAGTTTGCACTCGGCCTTGTAATGGCCTTTTTTACCACAATTGTAGCAAATTCTATTCTTCTTCTTATTGTCTTTAGAAGTAGTATTCTCAGGTTTCTTTCTCTTATTACCAAAATTCTTTCTTTCTTCAACCATGTTAGCCTTAGGATCGCTTTCAAGTTCCAACTTTTGAAGGGTTCTAGCCCCTTCTTCGATCCTAAGATGCTTCAAAACACTAGACAAGGTTAAAGTTTCTGAAGTGTGTAACAACTTCTTTTGGTAATCATTCCACTTTGGTGGCAACTTAGCAATAATTGCACCAACTTGGAAAGATTCCGAAACTTCAACCCCATAGTCTTTTAGTTTTGACACAATGACTTGAAGGTTGTGAATTTGGTCCATAAGAGAAGAAGTGTCAAGTAATTTAAACTCAAAGTACTTCTTAATTAAGAACTTATCTGTGCCTTGCTTTTGAGTGGTGTACTCCCGCTCAATTGCAGCCCAAATCTCCCTCGGATTCGTCACCCCTTGGAACATGTCGTAGTAGCTATCCGAGAGGGTGTTCAGAATGTGGTCTCGGCAAATGATTTCGTCCTCTTCACGCTTTTGCCGCTGCTTCACCACTTCTTCGGACTCTCCTTCCTTTGGTGCAGGGATCTCCGGAAGGTTGGGGTTGAGTATGTAAGCCACTTTCAATGCAGTGAGGAAGAATATGAGTTTGTCCTTCCACCGGTTGAAGTTGGTTCCAGTTCCATCAAGTTTATCCAACTTGACGAAGTCTTGATTTATCACCTTGATTGCACTCTCTTGAGTAGACTCCATGACCAATAAAACTTCAAGATTGTTGGAGGATTGTGGTTCAATAGGGAGTTTTTATTGATAAGAAAGTGCAGAATAAGCACAAGAAAGGATGAAAAAGAAGAACAAAGTAGTTATGTATATAAGATTGCAGAAAAACAACTACTATGAATTCAAGGCGTGTAATCAATTTCCTTGAAGTTTTATTGCCCCCACTATCTTGCTAATCTGGTTAATTGGGCAAAAACTCTAGGATACAATGAATTCTAAAAGAACCAAGTAGCAAGTTCTTGGTTTCTCTTAACGAGAATAGAAAGAAGGCACTTAAAGAACAAGAACAATTTTCTGGTGTTAGAACACTTGTTTTATAGACTCCCAAACGTTCAGAAAACCGTTGAAAATTATCTGAATACAACCTTTCAGAAGATTACTCCAAAAGGTGTGATTTCAGAATTTTAAAAAATAGAACGTTACAGGGATCCGCGACTGGATCCGCGAGGTGTCCCTCGCAGATCTGGTTCGCGGATCACACCTGGGAATGTATCAAACGAGCCAGAGAACACTGCAAACGATTCGCGACCTGATCCGTGAACTGGTGTCCCTCGAGGAACTGGTTCGCTGATCAGAACCAGAGAACACTGCTGACGATCCGTGATGTGATCCGCGAGGACGCCTCGCGGATCCATTCGCAGATCTGCTCCTTGTTCAATTTCCAAGTTTAGTTCGTACACCAACTTCTATTTTGCAAACTATATCAACAATGAAAAAGTAACCATTTACAAAATTGTATAGAGATTAAAATTGTTAGTATATCCATGATTATTGCTAAGTTTTTGGTCGGTTTACGACAAAATAACCAATCCACCACTAAAACACCATTAGAATTCATCTAGATTCCTAAATAACTAGAACCACTCAAAATAAATGCCATGATTAAAATAATTGCACTGCTCAAGCACACCGCTAAATTCAAGAGCAATTGTAATTCCAACTAGAAAAAAAAACACAACAATTGCTATAAAATACCAAAAAACCAAATCTAGTCAAAATAAACAGTCCAATCAAAATAATTGAGCACCTCAATTCAGCACCAACTAGAATTCCAATTGAAAACCGCCGCTTTTAAGATAGTTTAGATTTGGTTATCTAGACCTCTTGCATCAACTAAATCAGGCTCTTAAATCAACAATCTATCTCCACTGCTCTCGTATCCGATGAAAGCTAACTTCATGCCTATCTATTGATATTGGTATTTTATTTGCTGTGAAAGAAAAAGCTGTGGCACCTTAGGATGAATAGTTATTCCGATCCCCCAGTAGCGCAATCATCAAGCTCATCTCACCGCATTCACATTCATAGAGGTCCTTCGCTTTAGCTTACCACCTACTCAATCCAAATTCAAAGACTGTAGCTAACCTGTGATTAATGTATAAAAGGTTTCAAATGTATATTATATATTTGAAAACAATTTTTCATTCTAAACCACTCTTTCAACTTCCAAGTCTCCATTCTTTTTTCTCAATTTTTTGATTTACTTTAATTGTTGAAAATATTATTAGTATCTTTTGTTTGGATTGAACAAAAGATATGCTTTTATTAGTTAAGTTTAGTCCCTAAAATTAGATTCTTCCAAACATAGCAAACCAAAGAAGGAAAGAATCCCTAATGTTTTGCACTCTAATTCCAATTTTTATTATCTTTGCCAAAATAAAATATAATCATATTTGAGATTTGTTAGTTTTACCAAAATTAGAATGAACAATTAAATACTTGAAACTAATAATAAGGAAACCTTCCCCAATTCCCTTAGTCTTTTATTAACTTTAACAAAAATAAATTTAGCTATTTAATACCTATAAAACAAATTTAAGGAAATATCTTTGCAATTGGCTAATTGTACAAAAAATAACTGTGAGCATACTAATGGTTTGAATGTCAAATTAAGGGAACTATACTTGATTAATGATTTGAAACAAACTTACACAAATTTCCTACTTCTCATGATATGAATACCACATATGATTTTAGAGGGGGAAAAAAGAAATCATGACAAATCCAAATATTTTTTATTTCTTTGCTATTTCTAGCAAAATCTATTATTTTAGTAAGAAACTATCTTCATTGTAATGCTGGGTATTTTTTTAATTCTCTCTTTGTCTCTCTGAATAAGATATTTATTGTATTAAATTCAAAATTTATTAGTAATTTCTCAAAATCAACCATAAACAATTGTACAACTATATGTATGTTGATATCTTTTAACTTACATAATACAAATTAAACATTTTATATGTTTGTTTGCCTATATAACAAGCCATGTACATTTTGTTTTATTATAACATTTAATCTTTTAATCTTTGAATTCTTAAGGCTACTCATAAAAAAATGTTTTATCAATTATATTTTGAACTCTTAACTAAAATAATTTTGCTTTAGAAAAATCAAGTGCTAATAATCATAAACCAATCACAAATTTTAGACTTAAAGTATTATCATTCAAAAAATGAATTTATCAATAGACTTAAACTAATTGATGATTTTACGCATGTTCATCAATTAGTTTTCTTTTTACTCTACCATCCTTGGTTGAAATAGAGAAGTTATTTCCATGTTTTTTGTTAGAAATTTTTAAAGCAACTATACAATCCTAATTATTCTTATGATAGTATCTTCTTTTCATAAATATATCTTTTTGATATTTTTTACTTTTTGTTTCACTTTTGTATTTCACATCATTATAGTTATATTAGATGCTCATAATAATAGTTTTTTGAATAATTTTAATACAATGCTCTTATAATAAGGGAAAGTTTTAAGGTGAATAAATTTTATTGATATGAATTTATTTCTTAAATGCAAAATGATGCATTTGGATGGTCAGTTTGAGATACATGGCTAATTATGAGAAAACTCCAAAGATGAAAAAATCTTATGTAATTTACACCCGAATTCTGATTTTTCCCATAGATCATAATTTTCACCTTGGATTTGATTGAAACTATTTAAAAGGTGATTTAAATAGATGGTGAATAAGAAAATGTGGGATTAGGAGAAAGAAGGAGGGCAAATTGTAATATGGGAGAAAGGTGCCAATAGAATGATAGAAAAAATTACAAGAGTAGATAAGAGATACGATTATTGAGCAGGAAATAGAGGAAGTGTGACTTCCAAAATAAGACTATTGAGTGGAACAGGAAGAATGAACACTTGCAAGGTAAAGGAATGGAAAATATTACGGGCATAGAGAAAGATAGGTCTATTGGTAAGAAGAGGGTAGCAAATTAAAGGGGATAGTATTAGAAAGGAAGAATGAAAGAGATGAAACTATTGGATAAGGGATATGTGGCAAAAAGAAGGGAAAAAAATAGCAATAAGAATGCAGTTATAGAGTAAAAGAGGTAATTGAGAGGGAAATGAGGAGAATGACAGCATTTTGTACGCATTTGCTAATATCTTTTGGACCTTATTTGGTGTTTTTCTATTTAATTTTGGTAATCTTTATCTTTTAATTGAAGATGTAGTCATTTAAAAGCAATTGTTATCTAATAATGGAACTGGATTTAGATTTTTTTTTTAAATTATTCATGGAATAATATGTAGTTTAAAATATACAAAATTTTTCAGGGTATTATATAATTAGTGAAAGGAATTTTTCTAAAATGGGACAAATTTTTATATGATATTGTAAGAATATATGACACTTAAACACAGTTTTTAGACAATTTCATAGTCTTTTTTTTTGAAATTCATGAGTGGGGATTTTTTTTTCCTTTACTTTTATTAAAAATAACATCTTTAGATAGAAATTGACACTTAAACTTTTAGCTTTTCCATTTTAGATAATTTTTTTAAAAAAAAATTTACTATTTTGATTTGAAATATTAACCAGTGCATAACGCGGGTCAGAAATCTAGTGATAATATATATACACGACTCATTTGTGGAAAGGCATTAGGAGGAATCAGGACTGTCTATTTTGGCATATTCGCTATAGATAATAGTAATAGTATAGTTCTAGGGTTGCGACAATTATGCCTATTCAGATTTCTTTTCTTTTCTCAGTTGAATTAGGGAAATTCGCTAAAATGGTCCCTGAATATTTTCACTTAAACCAATTTCGTCCTCCGTTATTTATTCTAACCAATGTAAGCCTCCAACAATTTTGTCACTTCCAATGTAGGACTTATGCGTCGGTTTTACACACTTCCAATGGTTTAGCAGGGGCATAATCGTCAAATCAAGTAAATTGCTGCAATTAACAGTTTCGAATAACCTAATTTCACGATTATCACTGGAAAGAAATTGAGGGTACAATAATTGCAGAATTATAGGTGGACGTCTCAGCCACTGCACTATATTACTCCCATTTACAAGTGCAAAGCCCAAGCCAAACACCACTCTTTTTCGAGGACAATCGATGACTGTGAGCTCCCTCAAGGTAGAAACCCTTGCCGAGTCATCTTCCGAGTTGACTCCGAGTCTCTGGGGTTAGTTGATGATCCAGTCCCATCCCTAATGGACGTCGAAACTCACGCACTCCCTTCCTTTGATCTCAACTCCTCCCCTAACAATTTTCCTTTTGCTACTACCTCTGCCCGTGAGCCTCCGGAGCTTTGAAGAAACTCCCAGCCCTTCCGGAGCTCCAAACTTCTTGGTTACTCCGAATCGAATCATGCTCCCGTGCGCAAGGATTTAGGATCTCCGGTTGCCGCAGGTGGTAAATGCCAAGACATTGGTGGCGGTGACCTTATGGCTTCCATTTTTCAGACTCTAGAATCTGCTTCTCCGGTGGCCAATGCATTCGCCAGAGGAGAGCCTCTCCCTGAGAAACTGGAAAGATGTCCTTCGCATGCAGCGATGAAGCTGCAGCAGGTTTATGGGAGCTATCGTACCCGACGCATGTTTGCTAACTCTGTCGTGGTTGCTGAAGAGCTCTGGTAGATATCACAGTGATTTTTTTTCATTTTATTTATGACAAATATATTTGCTGGAAAAGTGGGATTTTCGTACGTATTTATGGTCCCCACTATTTCTCGGTTTTTTTCCCTCCCCTCCTGAGCTTTGAGTTTCCAAAGTAAAAGAATGCGTTATTTGCATTTGAATTTATAGGTGGCAGGCGTTAGATTTATAGGTGGATTGTTGACTGCTACTCATACTTGATGCCCCGTACGTATAGCTCTTCCATTGATGCATTTTATTGAAGTTGTTTTGCACATAAACTTGAGAAACTAAGGAGCCCTAATTGCATAAGAGAGGCGATATTTGGCCTCTTTAGTTTTGAGCCTAATCAATTTAACGGTGATTTTAATCTATGAAAACTGTTAATTACCGTAATTTACCTGATCTAATGATTATGCCCCTGCTAAACAACTAGAAGTGCGTAAAATCGAATCATATGTCCTACATTGGAAGTTACAAAATTGTTGGAGGCCTACATTGATTAGAATAAATAACGGAGGACGAAATTGGTTTAAGTGAAAATATTCAGGAACCATTAAGGCGAATTTCCCGTTGAATTATTGGGGTTGTCCCCTTTGCTATACCTGTGAGCCGCAATCTTTCTCGTCAATAGGAATCTAATTTCTAGCCTAAAAGCAATACAATCAGACACGTAAGTACAATAATTAAACAAGATTGCCAAAAAAAAAACCTAGGATTGTAATATATATAATATATATATATATATATATATATATATATATATATATATATTTTACAACAATAGACTAAGATTGTAAAAACAAGATTAGCAACATGCATATATTTTTTCTAGAGAGAAGACACCGTCACAGAGAGAACAGCTGCTTCAAAGGAAGTAGCAACATTTGGTTTGCCTACCTTCTTCAAAATGAAGTATTTCTGAACGTGGGAATATGAGATTTGAGTTGTGGCCTGAAAATTCTATTGTGCCGGCTTAAGAAAACAGGTTGAAAGATTCTTTATGAATTCTTTCGAAGTCAATGAATGCTATGTAATTGTGGAGCTTAAAAAAAAAGAAAATTGAAATTGAAATAATTTCATAATTTGGTTTGTATAACCAAATATCAAGGGGTCTTCCAAAAGACCTATTCCTCGTTTGGTTGTATCATGGTTAATTCTGGTTTTACACACCAGGTATTGTCCAGTATCGAAGTGTCAATGTTGACATCTTAACTCATTTGGAGATTATATATTACAAACTATTCGTGTACACTTCCGAACGTGACCTCATTAGCTTAAAGAAAGAAGAAAATAAATGGTAACATATTGTTGTACTCCATTTAACTTGTTCAAAAATTCCATAATGAAAGGAAACTATGTCCCTAATTTTATTGCTTTCTAAGTTTTAATTATTAGGGATAATTTCAGAAACCTCCCCTGTGGTTTCTGACAGTCTCACTCTTCTCCCCTGTGGTTTTCAAAATATCAGATACCTCCACTGGCAGCATATTGGGTCTCATTTCTTACATCATCATGGTAAAATTACTGAAAAACCTGCACAACTTATCAGATATTACAAAGTTATCTGGACAAATTTTACTTAAATTAGACATAAATATGGTTAACTAAATTAACAATAATTAACGTCCAGTTTAATATGTAGTATAACATGAGCAAAAGGGCACCAAATTTAGGCGCCCTCTTTTGATTGATGGATGGCAGAATTGACGTATGGCAGAGAGATCATTTCAGCAAAGTGTAAGCTGATATTTTGAACAAGAGAACCAGAGGTAGTTACATGAGGATTCTCTCCTTCTGTTGGAGAAAAAATTAAACTTCGAGTAGAGCAAGAGAACCAGGGCTCTATGTGTGAGGATTCGCAGCTTTGTTGAAGAGGAATCAAGAGCTCATTCATCCACATCTCCAGCTGAGGTACGAAGAAATTTGTACTAAAAATTTTCCCTTTTGTAGGCTGCTTATGTTGATATAATTGGTATCTGTGAAAATAGAAAACATGCCTTTATGAGATAAACAATGCTCGTAAGCATTGTGTCACAAAACAGAATCTGCGTACCAGAAATTGCATATAATAGTTATACTTTTAGATAAACAAGGGTAAACCGTAGATTACGACTGCACAAGACAGGCAAGAACAGGCCAGAGGGATCAAGAATGAAGAAGTCAGGCATGATTTTATCCACCATTTTGAACCCAAGGCTGAACTCTACTATCATCTTAATATCTAGTACCACTTTCATGTTCCTGGACCAGGCTCGGAGATGATTATAATTTTGAGATTGTAGTTTATTCCCGTAGATCACAAGGGCTATTTTGCTTGAGCTCAGAAAATTATAAATTGTCTGAGGTGACTTCAAGGCTCAAGCTCGTCAATGACGCTCTGCGACTGACTGACTGACTTCATTCTCGGCCCATTTCGGGAATAGCCTTCACGACGTGCTAACCCCAACTCCCAAGCCAGTTTCCATGATGGCCCATTTCATATTTCCCAAGAATTCTCCAGTCTGCAGCTTCATTGTGTGTTCCTCCTCACCCAGATTAACGAAAGTCAGGTCACTCTTACGATTGTGCATTGTGCTTCTCTTGGCAAAGGACCCCCCCCAAAAGAAAAAAAAAAAAAAAGAACAAACAAAAGCTATAAAAATCCCATAACCTCCCACACATATCTGCATCTCATATATGTATGCTAGGAGACTTGTTGTCCCGAGCCTTTATGCAAGTAACTTAGCTTAGCCCTCCTGCAATATCCATCAACACCAGAAGCCTCCTGCAAATATGATACTACATTTTAGAGACTATTGTCTAATCACTTGACAGGATTAAGACACCAAAACTTATCTCATAAAGTCATGAAGCCTTGATTTCCAAAAGCCAAAGCCGCTCACCGTTGCAACTGCATGCCCGCTCTTGTCATAGTTCCAGAATTCACCTCTGCTACTTGAACTGGCCATTTGTGTGTGTTTATTGCTACTGCAGTTGCTTAGTAGTAGTCTTGCTTGAGTGCGGTATATGCTGTTCTTCATTGCTACTTCCTTGTGCTTTTATATGAGGTTTCTGATGTAATGCCATTGCAACTGGACGTTAGAAATGCAGAACAGAAAGAGCCGTTGGTTGCCAGGTGCCAAGAAGCTCTATTCGACCTTGCTTCAGAGTTTCAGCCATTGCTTCCACTTACACCCCTGAATTTTTTTCTTATTAAATTCCCTACATACTTTTCATATGCAATTATTCACTAATGCAGGACTTGAGGGCATTTGCGGTACAAATTTGTTCTCTCTCTGCAGCTTCCAATTTTTTATTATTGTCTTTTTGAATTGGGTTAGATTTGACAATGCCTACTCACCTTTAGGGGAGGTATTAGATATTTTGAAAACCACAAGGGAGGGGAGTGAGACCGTTAGAAACCACAGGGGATGTTTCTGAAATTATCCCTAATTATTATGGATTCATTATAGAAACTTCAAAAACTAAGATCTCCGATTGAATATACACTCTAACTCAACCTTCTTTAAGTTTTTTTTTTTTTCACCCAATTCTACAGATCTTTGTATTTACGTTTACTATTTGTTTCACCTATTTGGAAGCCCTCGAGCTTGGCATCTACGCGCAAAGGATAAGAGTGGTGCACTTCGTATGTTCTTTGGACCTATGTTTTCAGACTCGGATCGGACCGGCCGATCGGACCGGTCTAACTGGGAACCAGTTAGGCATACGATCCGAGTTAATTTAATTAACCGGAAGTTCAAAAACCGGTCAAACCTGGGTTTGACCGGTGAACCGGATTAAATCGGGTTTTTTTAATTTTTTTTTTAATTTTTTGGCTTTTTTTTTTCCTTTTTTTCCTTTGATCTTTAATTCTTGACCGATTAAAACAAAAAAGAAAAGAGAAGAAAAATACCAGAAAATAGACAAATCCTCTATAATATTCCATTTTGTTGGTGTTTGGATGTTTAATTGAATTCTATAATATTCTTTTTATTGATTTTGTTCTAAATTACTAGAATTAAGTAAGAGTCATTTGTTAAAAACTTGACAAATTTTTAAGAAAACAATTGATTCTTGGATATAAATAAATTACATTTGAGAATTACTGACCATGTTTAGGTATTTCGAGAACTCCTTTCTCTTTTTTTTTTTGTGTTTTTTGACATTCAAGAATATTACAATATTGACTGCTGCTAACCTTTAGAACTGGACATTTTTCCCTCTTTAATTTGTAATAGCTAATTATTTTTTTTTTGAAAATTGTCTTCTTTTGAGCGGTAGTTGTGTATTACTATTTTTACTTTTTTTATTCGTTAGTTGCTTATTGACTTTTTGGCCTTCTTTAAACTTAAAAGATATAGGAACAATGAATAGATATGTGTGCGTGTGTCTCTCTCTTTCTACATACATACATACATATACATATACATATACATATAGATATACACACACACACGCACATATGACGTATTTATGACGTCATCCGGTTCAACTCCGATCGAACCCAATTGGAACCATTGACCCTTGACCCCTGATTTCGGCCGAGTCGATTTCCGATCCGGATCTAAAAACACTGCTTTGGACCAGAGCAATAATGATTTCAAAGGAAAGTGTACCGCTTCTACATGCTTTGGACTTGATTGTCAAGGATAACAAGTCACAACTTTGTTACGTACATAACTTTAGAAATCAAAGCAAATAAGCCATTAAGGAATCTATCAATACGGCATTCTAAAAAGCAATAAATGATATTTGGAATAACTGTACATATAGCTATCTTTATGTTATCAGATATTTTTTTAATTTCCAAAATTATTTTATGCAGGTTCCTTCTCTGCTGATTGGAAGGTTTCTAACAGCCTGATATCAACATATAGTAGTGGTGGCTGTAGTAATAACAGTAACAACAATAGTAGTAACTATAATAACAATTATATTTTGTGTGCAAGTTACGTGAATAATTTTTCCCAAGAACACAAATTTCCAAGTAATGTGGAGTTGTGATGGAGACTGTTGAGCATCTATTCTTTGAATGTCCCTGTTCATCATATAAAGCCCGAGGTAAGTTCAAGCCTTGTGCTTCTAATTATATGGATTATCTTATGTTTAGAGTGACGAATTAGTGTCGTCATATTTGTTAGGAATCAGAGAGATAAATGAAGCAGAAATTTAAAAATTTTGATTCCTTCTAATAGATCGTCCTTTGATTAAATTCACGTAACAAAGAGTTAATTCAAGAAAATTACATCAATCCATGATGACCTATTTGAACTTGGTGGAGATTTGATACAGAGGATGGCAAAGTGATCACGTAATCATACACGCATCCGGCATCTACCGGTGATTCACACGAATCTCTTTAGAAAGAACCTCCAAGGTCGAATTAGCTTAACTTAGATTAGTGCTACCTATTGCCAAGACAACCATACGCAAATCTACAGACAGTGGTGGATTTCCGTCACTGTTTTCGTCAAGCGAACATGGTAGCAGATGTAACGGCCTCGAATTTTGAAAAAAAAAAATATTTTTCATTAATTTTAATTTCAAAAATTCAAAAATTTATTTATTTATATAATTAAATCTTTAATTATCTTGTGATATTTGATTTTATCCTCGTTTATAATGCTTCATTTGATTTTAACTCTATTTTCCTGTTAATTACGTTTCGTAGCATTTATTAGTGGAAAAATGCCAATGGCACGTTTTTCGAGGCAAATTCGGACTGAGAGTAAACTAGTGGAGATAAGTAGGGATGATCACGGATAAGTTGGAAGTGTGATTAAATGACGGGATTTGGGACATTGAAGGTGATTAATTAGGGTTTTAAAATTTTTAATTAGGGTTTGGATTAACCTCGCTAAGTTTAGAATTTCAACTAATTATTTCTTTCAACCGACTCTTCCTAGCTCCTACGAAAATTTTCCTATTTTTCCTTACCCCTCCTAGCCGAAATTAGCCTTAATTTCAAGCACAATTAAGCCCTTAATTTTCCCTCCAAATAGATAAGAATGGCTTAATAAGTCAACCCTCATTAAGGCAAGACAAGACTTGTGTCTTGTCTTCCTTTCTTACTTATTTTAAAAAAAAAAAAAAAATAGCTCAAACCGGTGCATTTTCTTCCTATTTCACCCGACTCTCTCGTCTTCCTTCTCTTCATTTTCCATCGATTTTTCTCCTTCATTTCTTGCTAAAATCACCAACAAAAAACACCAACACTCTTGGATTGAGCTTGAGCTTGGTGGAAAGGCTTGGACTAGGAGCTTTTGGAAGCTTTTATTTGGCATTTCCTTGAAGAACTTCCACTCACTTCTTGCAAGAGGTAAAACTAGAAAACTTGAATTTTCCTCCATCCATTTCAATTGAAAAGCATGTTGTTAGGTTGGGTTGTTGAAGGGTTTTAGAAACCTTGACTCATGTGTTTAAAGCTTTGATTATGAAGTTGATTTGTGGAATTTGATAATCATGAGCAAGAAACGGTGGGCTCTTGAATTCCCACCAAATGTGTGAAATTGATTGTTAGATGGTTAAATGATGTTGTGTAGGTGCATTATGCATGTTGATGATGGTTAAAAGTTTGATGAAAAGCAAAAGGGGAAAATCGGCTAAGGAAGGGAAAAATTTGGGGGGGGCTGAATTTCTGATTTTTCTATGATTTTCGTGGCTATGTTCTTGGCTAGTTAAGAGGCTGAAATTGATGTTTAAGTGATGAATGTTAAGCTGCTAATTTGTCCCACAAAAAGCTCTTCAAGAGTTGATGTTATGTGGTTGAATAAGTTGCAAAGTGAAAGCTGGAAATTTGAGGGTAATGCTGTCCGAATTTTGAGGATTTATTTGTGATATTCTTGCCAAAAGATGTGACCATTTTTGATCATAAATAGGCTTAGGAAGTTCAATACTAGCTTGGTTTCGAAAATTAGGCAAATTGGTAGTGATTTGAGGCATGAACTAGGTGATACAAGTTAGGGAGCAAATTTTCCAGTTTTGAATGCATGAGTTGGACGAAATTGAGGCACATAGAAAACTGCCTTCCCGGTGGTATTTTAAGTTGAAATTTGGTGTGAATCTAGATGGTATATTGAAGTGTTAGTGTGCCAAATTTGACAATTTTTGGACTTGAATTCGTCACTCAAATAGCAACTTGAAAGCTGCCCTGTATTTTCGAAATTCCAGAACTGCAGAAATTCGAGTGACCTCTGTTTGCACTGTTGTCATTTCATGCTCGGATGTCGGAATTGAGTTCCGTCAGTGGCTGTTGAAACTTATTATGTAGGAATATATTGTGTATAAATTTCAAAGGTTAAATAATTTTCTGTAATTTTTGACGAATTTTTAAAATGTGCTGGATAACCAGCCTGACGAACACTGTCATCTTACTGTAGCTGAATGTTCAACGGAAATCTGGGTTAATTTCGTCCATAATTTTAATTTGATGTATTCTGAAAAGTTTTAGAGCTTTTAAAGAGATTTACAACGGTATCAAATGAGCAGAATTCCGACTTATAGAACTTGAGTTATGATTTTTCAAAGTTTTCAGCTCAACTAGGAAAATTGTCGAACTTTCGACTTTTTGCATTAAATTTCACCATTGATTAGGAAAACTCATTTTTGTTCTCTTTTAATTATTTTTAGGTCAAAGTGCTGATTTTGCGACTGATCAAAACTTGGACTCCGACCCCTATTTCGTCGGTGAGTTTTCAATGCATGTTAAAACGCTGTCATTGAACTGCTTGATGTATATACGTGCTTCTTGACTTGTTAATTGATTGGAATGTGAAACTGAGAATTTAATGACCGCTCACTCAAAGGAGAGTATACTTTATTGCTCCCTTTTTGTATAGTCGGAAACTTGACTTTTGCATGTATTGACCTCGGGGAAATGAAAAACGTGAAATGTACTTACTCTTGGCCGTGTGCCTTGAGTAATTCCTGTTTACTGTATATTATTGAGTTATGTGGCGTGCGGGCCCGGTAGGGGGAGTAAGGTGGTTGGAGTTGGCGTGAAGAGTCGTCTACTTGGTTTGAAAGTCGACGGAGTGTCGACTACGATAACTGCTCGTGAATAGTGGAAATTGGCTCCTGAGAGCCCCTGTATCCTCACTGTGTGTTAATTGTATTTATTTATGTGTTTTAATTCTTTACTTGCAATTTTACCGCTTTCAGTGCCTGTGCATGAATTTTGAAAACTCACGAGCTTTTTAGCTCACCCCCGTTCCCTTTTATTTTCCTTAACAGGTGAAGAGAATCCCGAGGCGTAGTTAAGGCTAACGTCTTGATCTTTTGGATTTTTGGTCTCGAGTGCGAAGACACTTTGTATAATTTTCTGTGATGTTTAGTACTTTAAGATTATGGAAATATATGAGCTTTGGCTCGAGGATTGTAACCGTGTGAATTGGATGATTGTAAATTTTAAGTTTAAATGTTATTCTCAGTTTTAGTATTAATGTTTTGTTAATTGGGAAAAATTTGCACGTTTAAGTTAGAAATGATTTGAATGCTTGAGTCCTGGCGAGAGTTGGGCAGACAGTCCGCTAACCCCTCTGGTTAGCCTTAGGGGGAGGTGGGGCTGTTACAGGTGGTATCAGAGTCTAGGTTAGAAGTCTATAATGGAAATTTTAAAAAGTTCTTTTAGAATGGTTTCTTGTGTTTTAAGCTTGATGTCTTAGCTACCTTGAATATTGAAAAAGTCCTAACTTTAAGTTTTGATTTTTGGTGTAGGTATGGAAGATGGTAATGGAGCTACGGGAGCTAATGGGCAGGGGGCCAATGGCCATGAGCCACCTGCTAGGCCGGTTCGGTATAGGGTGAGTGGGGACGACCACACCAGCCTGTTGTTCACCCCACGTCGAGGGGGAGGTTCGAGGTGCCCGTGTAGGAGCCGGTACTCCTACCCTAATTCTGTGGTTTTATCCATGGACGATGAGCGTCGGGAGTTACTGGATGCCACCAAAGAGCTGCAGGAGGAGAACGTGGTGGTGAGAGATATTATGGCTAATCGTCAGGAGCGGATCCGAGAGTTAGAGGATTGGGTCGAGGTACTGGAGAACCGGGTGGACACCGAGCGAGATAGGACTAGGGCCACTCGTGATCAGGTCCAGAGGTTTCGGGCCTGACTTGATAGGCTGTCTGACGAGGTTCATGAGCGAGCTGCTAGGATTAGGGCTGACCTCACCACTCTGGAGGATACTGTAGCTGATGTGATTGCAGAGTCTATGCTGGAGGGGGGCTCTGATGAGGACTCGTCTGAGGTGGAACCTTACAAGGATATTCTGATGGGGGACGACCCCTCGGAGGAGGAGGAGGACCCGTCTGAGGGTACCCCACCTGATGGTCCTGCTGAGGACTAGAGGAGTAGTCTTAGATTCTTAGGATTAGGGTTTTTATTAATCTGACGTAGGAAAGACTGTATTAGGGGGATTCTCGTCCCTGGGATGCATGTTTATCTACTGCTTTCACCATTAAATTTTGTGTGGTAAATTGACTGTGAAAGCACTTTTTGTACTCTTTTGTGATAAACATGCCACTGTAGTGTACTGAATTCCCACGGCTATATATATGAAAGTTCGGTTGACTTTAGAAAAAAAAATTCTCTTATTTGCTTCTCGGTTTAATTTGTTTAATTATTTATTTTACTTTGTATTACTTCTTTACATTTTCTTCTCCTTTATCTCATTTTACCTTGTTCCGTATTATCATGTATACAATTTTTATTTTACATTATATTTGTGTTTAATTATGTCTACCTATTTTAGAAAACATGGACGGTAGACGAGGCCGAGGTAGAGGTCGAGGTCGAGGGCGCGGGGCAGGACAACCCCAAAATGAGGGAGACGACCGAGTGTCAGCAGTTGACCAAGGTCAAGGACGAGGTTTGGGACAAGGTCAAGGGGTAGACTTTGGGGAACAAGTGGCGACTGCCATAAACCAGATGACGGGCATCTTGGCTCGTCTGGTGGACCAACAAGGTCAGGGTCCAATCAATCAGCCTGGGGGCCCCGAAGGTGGCAATGATAGGGCTTTAGAGCGATTCCAAAGGGTCGCCCCACCTAAGTTCTTTGGGGGACCTGATCCGGAGGTCGCTGAGGGATGGCTGGAGCGTATTTCTGATATCTTTGGTACCCTGAATTATACTGAGGAAATGCGGGTATCTTTTGCCGCCTTCAAATTTGAAGGAGCGGCCAGATCATGGTGGAACATGATTCGGGCCAAATGGGATAGGGACCAGACTCCTAGGACTTGGGAGAATTTTACTCGGGGAGTTTTACTCTAAATTTCTTCCTCCCATGGTACAAGAGAAGAGGGAGGATGATTTCATTAAGTGTCGACAATGGCTCCTGAGTGTTGCGGATTACGAGGTGTAATTTACCAAGTTGTCCAAGTTTGCCCCAGAATTGGTGGCTACGGAGCCAAGAAGGATTAGACGTTTTATTCAGGGCTTAAATTTGGAGATTCAAGAAGGATTGGCGGCGGCCCAGATTAACAGTTTTAGTGAGGCTATTGAGAAAGCCCAGAGGATCGAGACCGCCAAGGCTCAACTGAAGAGCTTCCATGCCAAGAAGAGGAGTACCCCTTCTAGTAGTCGGGGTCCAATGGATTTGAGTGCCCCGCCTTCCAAGTTTGGGAGGGGCTCGAGTGGGGCCAGTGCCTCGGGGACATCAAGGGGAACCTTTCTTCGAGGAGGGGCATCTAGAGGGTCTATCAGTGGTAGAGGCCCAACTAGGAGTATTCCACAAGGGAGTCAAGCCTCCAATTCAGGTCTTACGTGTGGGTTTTGTGGAAAACCAAACCACACAGCCAATGAATGTTGGAAGAAGCAAGGAAAATGCCTAAGGTGTGGAAGTTCAGATCACCAAATATCTTCCTGTCCTCAAACCCGAGATCGGAGTGGTGCCCAGAAGACGAACCCGAGCCAAGCTAGTTCGGTGAGGAGTAGGACGAGAGTACCGGCTCGAGTCTATGCATTGGATCACCAAGAGGTGCCTGCGTCGACTGAAGTGGTCGAAGGTACCATTCCCCTCTTTCATCGTTTAGCTAGAGTTTTAATTGATCCTGGTGCTACTCATTCTTTTGTTAATCCTGCATTTGTTAGTGGTATAGATATAAAACCTGTTAGGTTACCTTTTGACCTAGAGGTTAGAACACCAACAGGGGACAAAAGTTTGATTACGAGTTTGGTGTATAAAAATTGTGAATTGTGGATAGGAGAGAGAAAATTAATGGTTGATTTGGTAAGTCTGGATATTAAGGGGTATGATGTGATTATTGGGATGGATTGCTTAGCTAAACACCATGCCAAGGTAGATTGTAGGTTGAAAGTTGTGGAACTTGATATGCCGGGGGAGGCGACATTGAGATTGGATGTTAGAGGAATGTTGGCTTCATCGACCCTTATTTCGGGTATTAGGGCTAGAAAGCTTCTAAGTAAGGGAGCTCAAGGGTATTTGGCTTTTCTTATAAATCCTCCAAATGATAAGATGAAGTTGGAAGACGTGCAGATTGTTAGGGATTTCCCCGATGTGTTTCCTGAGGAATTGGAGTCTTTGCCTCCTGAGCGGGCAGTAGAGTTCAAGGTTGATCTAGTACCTGGAACGGCACCAATTTCTAAGACTCCCTATAGAATGGCTCCGGCTGAACTTAAAGAGTTGAAGGTGCAATTACAAGATCTTCTGGAGCGAGGTTTTATCAGGGAAAGTGACTCTCCGTGGGGAGCACCTGTACTGTTCGTTAAAAAGAAAGATGGTAGTTTAAGGCTGTGTATAGACTATCGGGGGTTGAATGATGTGACGATTAAGAACAAGTATCTCTTACCACTCATTGACGAGTTATTCGATCAATTGCAAGGGTCAGTGGTATTCTCCAAGCTGGATCTTAGACAGGGATATTACCAGTTGAGGATTAGGAAAGAGGATGTGCCGAAAACAGCTTTCAATTCAAGATATGGACATTATGAGTTCGTAGTGATGCCTTTTGGGTTAACAAATGCTCCGGCCGCATTCATGGTTTTGATGCAACGGGTATTCAAGCCCTATTTGGATCGGTTTGTGGTGATCTTTATTGATGATATATTGGTGTATTCTAAAACCCTAGAAGACCATGCCGAACATTTGAAGATTGTATTGCAAACCCTCCGAGAGCACAAGTTGTTTGCCAAGTTTAGTAAGTGTGAATTTTGGTTGAAAGAAGTATCTTTTCTAGGGTATAGAATTTCCAAAGATGGAATTGCAGTTGACCCATCTAAAGTGGAAGCTGTTATACATTGGAAGAGACCTGAAAATCCTACTGAGGTGAGAAGTTTCTTAGGATTGGCTGGATATTATCGTCGGTTCATTCAGGATTTTTCAAGAATTACCGGACCTTTGACCGACTTGACTAAGAAACATGGAAAATTCCTTTGGAGTCCTAAGTGTGAAGAGAGGTTTCAAGAATTGAAGAAACGGTTAACTGAGGCACCGATCTTAACCCTACCTGATGGTAAAGAAGGATTTGTGGTCTATTCAGATGCCTCTAAGGATGGATTGGGTTGTGTTTTGATGCAAAATGGAAAAGTCATAGCATATGCTTCTAGGAAGTTGAAACCCCATGAACAGAACTACCCAACACATGACCTAGAGTTAGCGGCGGTTGTTTTTGCCTTGAAGAAGTGGAGACATTATTTATATGGGGTTACTTTTGAGGTGTTCACGGACCATAAGAGTTTGAAATATTTATTTTCTCAAAAGGAGTTGAATTTAAGGCAAAGGAGATGGGTAGAGTTTCTTGAGGATTATGATTGCTCCATCAAATATCATCCTGGAAAGGCGAATGTGGTAGCTGATGCGTTAAGTCGCAAGGCTCAAGTGGCGAGTTTGATGGTGAAAGAATGGGAAATGTTGGAGCAAGTAAGTGAATGGAAACCTTGTCTTGGGGTGCAGAAGGTTATTTTTGGAAATGTGGAATTAAGATCTCCATTATTGGAACAGATTAAGGAAGCACAGCCAAATGATCCAGTAGTACTGAAATTACTGAAAAAAGTCCAGAAAGGAGAGACTCAGGATTTTAAGACTGGACCAGAAGGGATGTTAAGGTTCCGGGAGAGGATAGTAGTGCCGAATGATGAGGTATTAAAGAGAGAGATTCTAGAAGAAGCACATCGGTCCAAGTATACTATTCACCCTGGGAGTAATAAGATGTACCAAGATTTGAAAGGACTGTATTGGTGGGATGGATTAAAGAGAGATGTGGCTAAATATGTGCAGACGTGTCTTACTTGCCAACAGGTGAAAGCTGAACACCAAAAGCCTTCAGGACTTCTACAACCCTTAGAAATCCCTGAATGGAAATGGGAACATATTACTATGGATTTCGTCACTGGACTGCCAAGGAGTCAAAAGGGACATGATGCCGTGTGGGTGGTCGTAGACCGACTAACTAAGTCCGCGCATTTTCTACCGGTAAATATGAAGTATCCTTTGGAGAAATTGGCCAGACTTTATTTGGATGAGATAGTGAGATTGCATGGAATTCCAGTAAGTATTGTTTCCGACCGAGACCCTAGGTTTGTTTCGAGGTTTTGGCAGAAGTTGCAAGAGACCTTGGGGACCAAATTAAGCTTGAGTACAGCTTATCATCCCCAGACAGATGGTCAGTCTGAGAGGACCATCCAGACCTTGGAAGATATGTTAAGGTCGTGTATAATGGATTTTGGTGAAGGATGGAGTCGGTACATGACGTTGGTCGAGTTTGCATATAATAACAGTTACCATGCCACGATTCAAATGCCACCTTATGAGGCACTTTATGGAAGAAGATGCCGATCACCGATTCATTGGGATGAAGTAGGGGAAAAGAAAGTTCTAAATCCGACTGCTATCCCTTGGATTGAGGAGGCTTATGAAAAGGTGAAGGTAGTTCGAGAAAGGCTTCAAACAGCCCAGAGTCGGCAAAAGAGTTACTCGGATAATAGAAGAAAAGATTTGGAGTTTGAAGTAGGTGATAAGGTCTTCTTGCGGGTGAATCCCGTGAAAGGTGGTGTAGTGTCTAAAAAGGGGAAGAAATTGAAGCCGAGGTATGTGGGACCGTTTGAGATACTTAAGCGGGTTGGAAAAGTGGCTTATCAACTGGATTTACCAGCTAGTATGTCCAAGATTCACAATGTCTTCCATATCTCAATGCTCAAGAAGTATCACCCAGATCCGAGCCACGTTTTGCAATTAGACGAGATTGAGATGGATGAGACACTCTCGTATGAGGAAAGACCTGTAAAGATTCTCGATCGAGAAGTGAAGGATTTAAGGACAAAGAAAATTCCTCTGGTTAAAGTCTTGTGGAAAAACCATGATGTGGAGGAAGCAACTTGAGAGGTGGAAGAGGAAATGCAGAAGAAATATCCAGAATTATTTGTTTAACAAGGTGAGAATTTTGAGGACAAAATTCTTTTAAGGAGGGGAGAATGTAACGGCCTCGAATTTTGAAAAAAAAAATAAAAAAATAAAAAAATATTTTTCATTAATTTTAATTTCAAAAATTCAAAAATTTATTTATTTATATAATTAAATCTTTAATTATCTTGTGATATTTGATTTTATCCTTGTTTATAATGCTTCATTTGATTTTAACTCTATTTTCCTGTTAATTACGTTTCGTAGCATTTATTAGGGGAAAAATGTCAATGGCACGTTTTTTCGAGGCAAATTCGGACTGAGAGTAAACTAGTGGAGATAAGTAGAGATGATCACGGATAAGTTGGAAGTGTGATTAAATGACTGGATTTGGGACATTGAAGGTGATTAATTAGGGTTTTGAAATTTTTAATTAGGGTTTGGATTAACCTCGCTAAGTTTAGAATTTCAACTAATTATTTCTTTCAACCGACTCTTCCTAGCTCCTACGAAAATTTTCCTATTTTTCCTTCCCCCTCCTAGCCGAAATTAGCCTTAATTTCAAGCACAATTAAGCCCTTAATTTTCCCTCCAAATAGATAAGAATGGCTTAATAAGTCAACCCTCATTAAGGCAAGACAAGACTTGTGTCTTGTCTTCCTTTCTTACTTATTTTTTAAAAAAAAAAAATAGTTCAAACCGGTGCATTTTCTTCCTATTTCACCCGACTCTCTCTTCTTCCTTCTCTTCATTTTCCATCGATTTTTCTCCTTCATTTCTTGCTAAAATCACCAACAAAAAACACCAACACTCTTGGATTGAGCTTGAGCTTGGTGGAAAGGCTTGGACTAGGAGCTTTTGGAAGCTTTTATTTGGCATTTCCTTGAAGAACTTCCACTCACTTCTTGCAAGAGGTAAAACTAGAAAACTTGAATTTTCCTCCATCCATTTCAATTGAAAAGCATGTTGTTAGGTTGGGTTGTTGAAGGGTTTTAGAAACCTTGACTCATGTGTTTAAAGCTTTGATTATGAAGTTGATTTGTGGAATTTGATGACCATGAGCAAGGAACGGTGGGCTCTTGAATTCCAACCAAATGTGTGAAATTGATTGTTAGATGGTTAAATGATGTTGTGTAGGTGCATTATGCATGTTGATGATGGTTAAAAGTTTGATGAAAAGCAAAAGGGGAAAATCGGCTAAGGAAGGGAAAAATTTGGGGGGGGCTGAATTTCTGATCTTTCTATGATTTTCGTGGCTGTGTTCTTGGCTAGTTAAGAGGCTGAAATTGATGTTTAAGTGATGAATGTTAAGCTGCTAATTTGTCCCACAAAAAGCTCTTCAAGAGTTGATGTTATGTGGTTGAATAAGTTGCAAAGTGAAAGCTGGAAATTTGAGGGTAATGCTGTCCGAATTTTGAGGATTTATTTGTGATATTCTTGCCAAAAGATGTGACCATTTTTGATCATCAATAGGCTTATGAAGTTCAATACTAGCTTGGTTTCGAAAATTAGGCAAATTGGTAGTGATTTGAGGCATGAACTAGGTGATACAAGTTAGGGAGCAAATTTTCCAGTTTTGAATGCATGAGTTGGACGAAATTGAGGCACATAGAAAACTGCCTTCCCGGTGGTATTTTAAGTTTAAATTTGGTGTGAATCTAGTTGGTATATGGAAGTGTTAGTGTGCCAAATTTGACAATTTTTGGACTTGAATTCGTCACTCAAATAGCAACTTGAAAGCTGCCCTGTATTTTCGAAATTCCAGAACTGCAGAAATTCGAGTGACCTCTGTTTGCACTGTTGTCATTTCATGCTCGGATGTCGGAATTGAGTTCCGTCAGTGGCTGTTGAAACTTATTATGTAGGAATATATTTTTTATAAATTTCAGAGATTAATTAATTTTCTGTAATTTTTGACGAATTTTCAAAATGTGCTGGATAACCAGCCTGACGAACACTGTCATCTTACTGTAGCTGAATGTTCAACGGAAATCTGGGTTAATTTCGTCCATAATTTTAATTTGATGTCTTCTGAAAAGTTTTAGAGCTTTTAAATAGGTTTCCAACGGTACCAAATGAGCAGAATTCTGACTTATAGAACTTGAGTTATGATTTTTCAAAGTTTTCAGCTCAACTAGGAAAATTGTCGAACTTTCGACTTTTTGCATTAAACTTCACCATTGATTAGGAAAACTCATTTTTGTTCTCTTTTAATTATTTTTAGGTCAAAGTGCTGATTTTGCGACTGATCAAAACCCCTATTTCGTCGGTGAGTTTTCAATGCATGTTAAAACGCTGTCATTGAACTGCTTGATGTATATACGTGCTTCTTGACTTGTTAATTGATTGGAATGTGAAACTGGGAATTTAATGACCGCTCACTCAAAGGAGAGTATACTTTATTGCTCCCTTTTTGTAGAGTCGGAAACTTGACTTGTGCATGTATTGACCTCGGGGAAATGAAAAACGTGAAATGTGCTTACTCTTGGCCGTGTGCCTTGAGTAATTCCTGTTTACTGTATATTATTGAGTTATGTGGCGTGCGGGCCCGGTAGGGGGAGTAAGGTGGTTGGAGTTGGCGTGAAGAGTCGTCTACTTGGTTTGAAAGTCGACGGAGTGTCGACTACGATAACTGCTCGTGAATAGTGGAAATTGGCTCTTGAGAGCCCCTGTATCTTCACTGTGTGTTAATTGTATTTATTTATGTGTTTTAATTATTTACTTGCAATTTTACCGCTTTCAGTGCCTGTGCATGAATTTTGAAAACTCACGAGCTTTTTAGCTCACCCCCGTTCCCTTTTATTTTCCTTAACAGGTGAAGAGAATCCCGAGGCGTAGTTAAGGCTAACGTCTTGATCTTTTGGATTTTTGGTCTCGAGTGCGAAGACACTTTGTATAATTTTCTGTGATGTTTAGTACTTTAAGATTATGGAAATGTATGAGCTTTGGCTCGAGGATTGTAACCATGTGAATTGGATGATTGTAAATTTTAAGTTTAAATGTTATTCTCAGTTTTAGTATTAATGTTTTGTTAATTGGGGGAAATTTGCACGTTTAAGTTAGAAATGATTTGAATGCTTGAGTCCTGGCGAGAGTTGGGCAGACAGTCCGCTAACCCCTCTGGTTAGCCTTAGGGGGAGGTGGGGCTGTTACAGCAGATGCCTTAGCAAACATAGGGGTGACCCAGTCACAGACTTTTTTATCTCTATCCAGTTGCCCTCCTCGTGTACAGAGTTTAATAACATTGGATCAAGCTGAAATGTGTGATTTTCGATTTTTCCCTACAGGGGTGAGAGGGGGTTTTCCTCATAGTTTGTAATATTCAAATTTTGATTTATTAATAAAATGGGTAGCCAAACCCACCCGCTAGATATGAGTGGCGGTTAAATAAAAAAAAACCCTAATTTTTCACCATAAAAAACTCATCCCAAGATGAGAAATAAGAGATGCATTTTTTTCCTTAATTTCTTGGATGAATTTTGGGTATTTTTCTCTCAAGATTTTTCTCAAAAATATCACAAAACAATTTGTGTGATAATTTTTTCTTGCTAGCAAAAGTTTAGTGAGTATTTACAGACAAATAAGTTGTCAAATTCTTATAAAAACCTGAAATCAATTTCCAATAGAATTTAGTTTCCTTATTCAAATACAACTCTTGTATTTGGAAGACTTCACAAATTAAACTATAAGTTATAAAAACTTATCTATTAAGTTCCACTTGAAATTCATTTAATCTAAAGAAATTCTTAATGTGTGTGACCCATTAGATTCTCATATATATTGGCAATGAGTATGAGCTATAAATTCTTAATAAATAAGAACTAAATAAATTAAAAGTCCTTTTAATTTGTCATTGATTTCACTAATCGATCAACTCATACTTATGGATCAAGATTGGCATCTAGCAATGCATCATGACCACTCAAATAATGAGAAAAGTCAAGTGGATGACTTCACCTTTTAGTGAATGTTTTCCATGTAACTAATATCTTTTTACCATACTTATCTAATATTAATCTTGGAATAAGTTGTTCCTATCCCAATATATGATTAATGCTATTTTCTTGTACCAAAATATAAATCCAATGAAGAAGTTCTTAGAAACACTTTTTAATACTCTCCTACTTAGCGCTAAGATTTCCAAATTATACTTCTACATGTGGCTAGACATGAGATAACTCATCTTCCATAAGAGGTGGTAAATTCTTATAGGTTATTCACCATTTTTCCATACTTCAATTATACACCCATTCGCTAATGATGTGAGCATTCCCTATTACGGAAGCAATCATATAACAAAGAAAGTACAACTATCCATATACAGGATACCATGATAACCTTAAATCTAAGGATCACTTACATAAACGTCACTTAGAAATTAATCCTTTGACACTTATAGAATATCTCTATGCGGATCAATCTAGTGAATTTGTTCATACCATCAAGCACCCATATACTAGCTTAGGTGTCCAACACACCATAATAGATGAGGTCTACTACTTCTCATATAAAAATGGCGTAGTATATGTTAGTTTAACCATATTAACAATGCTCTTTCTTCTTAATACTATGACTAGAGATATTTAAGAATAAACCTTATTTATGATCAAACGAACCTCACTATTATAACTTTTATGATTTCATCAATTATGTTTATTCTAAGAGCTTTATCATATTTATAAATATATAAACAATCAATATGATAAAGATGTCATTTATTATTACATAAATAATTAAAGTGTATATTAAACAGTAGAAGTTGATTGACTTTAGGGTGCACACTCTAACAATCTCCCACTTGCACTAAAGCCAATCACTCATAAGTCAAAGACCAAATAAACCAACATGACTATCATGTTTTCTTTAAGATAAACTTTAGTGAATGGATCAACTATGTTGTAATCCGCGAGTACTCCTTTTAATTTTCACTTTTATTTCCTATCAAGGATTTCACAAAATCATATGGTACCACCTTAACATGTCTTTAGATCTATGACGCGATCTTGGTTCTTTTGTTAGGACAAATTTCCATTGTAATCATAACACAAATTGAAGGACTTCTAATGGAGGGAGCTAGTCCAAGATCATATCTGAACTTTTAGGTCCAAATGCTTCCTTTTGCCACTTCTCAAGTAGAAATTGTTAAGGTTTAATTGTAGAAACTTTAGTTGTATTTCGTTTGGAACTCTTTCAACACACAATACAAATATTATGAATATATACATAATTACTTGCAAATCATTTTCGTAAAAATGTTTACAATCAAACTTCCATTTTTAAACTCTTGAGGACCAAAGGAGACATTGAGTTATTCAATGAAAGGATTATTTTGTACAACAGAGGTAAAACCCCTTATTAGATTACTCCATACTAAATATCTTTAGCATCTTATCCAAGTACTTAAAAAACTCAAGCAATCATACCTATCAACATTAGACCTTTATTCTAAAGGAAGATTGCCACTCCTTCATATCATGAAAGAAGTTTTGGATAGCTATACTTATGATTTTGGAGCATAGCTATACCCATCTCATGCATCATATGTCAACTATATATGATGCATGAAAGCAACAATAGCTCCCACTAAATCGTGTATAAGTAAAAGGCCATCCATATTTTTGATAAAATCAAACTCTTTGATTATCTTATCAAAGTGGATAATATAACATTTAGAGATTTGCTTTATTGGCATAGAAGATGTAAAAACCTTTAAATTGTGTCATATACACAATCATTTCTTGTTTCCATTTAAAGAAAATGGTTTTAACATCTATTTGTCAAACAATAACTGACAATTAAAACAAGAAAGTAAATCTAAATGGATTTAATCGTATTGACAAGTAATAATATGTTTCTTTAAAGATAATTGTTTATCTTTAATGGTGACCTCTACTAACCAAGCTCTTATAGGTAACATTTTGCCTTCCATATTAGTCTTTACTCTAAAGACTCTTTTGCACCTAATAGGTTTTTATACCTTTAGGGGGATTGACTAAGTTCATTACCTTTTGTCAAATATGGAATCCATTTTCGATTTATGATTCTCAACCATCTCTATAAGTTATAAAATTATTTATAAGTCATTAAAAGATCCATGATCAATTATTATGATTTCTAAATCATAATTTCTAATACTTATGAAACCCTTGTTTTAGGAGCTTTCGTTGTGTCTCATCATCATGAAATGCAAGCCCCAATTCCATGCATTTTGTCCAATTTCCTTTTGTGATACTTAAAACTCTTTCAAGTTTTAAGTTCCATTTTTCTCCCACTATTTTATCTAGAATAAATCATATATCTAGAAAATAGTAGTTTTAGAGTTAAAACACTTTTACTCTTGGAGATGATAGAATTATAAAATTCTTGGAAAAAAAAGGAAATTCTCGCATATGTGATAAGGAAAATTTTAAACCAAATGAAATAAGAAAAAAAGATTTGTTTTTCTTCTTTTTGGCCCTCTATTTCTTTTCCTTTAATTCTCAAGAATATTTCACAAAAGATTTTAACTGGATCTTAACTCCATTTTATCCGATTATGGATGTGCACTTCATAAATAGCACAATCCAAACTTGTACAGAATCTGGATTCCTCAACATTCCATATCTCATATAGCACACTTTGAACAAATATATTCATGGAACAAGATTTAGTGTATAGGAGATATTTTTTTTAGGAGAAACCCCAAAACCATTTTGGTAAACTTGCATCGGACATCTCATCTCATGAGATATAATTCTTTATCTAGATTATTCAACAATAATTGAGATAATTAGAAAAATTTACTTTATGTGATGCCCCCACCTCTCCCTAGGGCGAACCCTAAGATCTCAGCGGGGCGCCTGCCCAACTTTTGTCAGGACTCACGTACTCATTCTAACTTAATAAACACTCACAAGTGAAACTTAAATAGCAGATTCAAGAAATACTTCAAATATGCAAGCCATTATCCTTTGAGGCTATCATTGCTATTACAATCCAAATTCCATATATAAATAATAAAGTTTACACTCCATTTATCACCAAGACCATAGAAGGGATAAATTCTAGCACCACACAAAACCACTAGTCTATAGCCTCCAGATTCTACTTTCCAAAACCTGTTAAGGAAAAGCAACTCGGGATGAGCCAACGCTTAGTGAGGCCAAGAAAACAAGCAAGCAAGCAAGAAGCAATTAACAAAGTAAATAGCACACTTGATAAAATTATCACATAGGCGAGCAAGTTAATAATAAAACACAAGTAGAAAGGATACGGGATCTCTCAAGAGCTATTTTCACATCACGACCGGTTCAACTCATTTTGGTTGACCCTCCATCAACTCAAGTAGTAACATGTCCGTAGATCTCCACCTACTTCCTCCAACCGCCATATCACCCTCTCGGATCTGGAACCAAATAAGCACGAGGTGGTAATACTATTCAAGTATACCAAACAAGATCTCAAAAGATCAAACTGTAATATTTTCCCATGGCTCTCCAATTTCCTCGACCAAGCCCTTGCTGGCTCGAGTTACAAGGTTCGCCAATGGGTTGGGGCGTCCCCACAAGCATGGTTGGTCGATGAGGCAACGCTCTAATCAACTCAGATTCGATCATAGCATTGAGTCGGGATGAGAGGCACTTCCCACCAATTAAGGTGTGGTACATACTGCCGCCCACTGCTCCCGAATTTCAAGCATATTCAAGTACAAGAACAAGTCATTACAATTCATATCACAAGTATCAAATAACCAAGTAAGAGGAAAAGAGAGAACGATGGTGATAAAGTACACCCTCGCCTCAGCAAGTTTACAAATCATGAAACCACATAGCATTTATTCAAGTATCATTTCAACATTTTAACGTGAAACATGCACTTGACACTCACCAAAAGTCAATAGCAAGTGAGAATAAATCAGGAAGTCAATCAAGCTCCTCGATGTCCACGTTTTTACGTGAGACATGCATAATCAAAGTTACCTAAGTATTCAACCAAGGTCAACTTCCAAAAATCAAGTTTTCCACATTTCACGTCAAAAGAAAGCTCATATGGTTCGAAAATCCATTTCTCAAGTATGGAATGGTGTACAAATAATCAAAAAGGTTAGGTCTAAGAACCAGGAAATGTTTTCAAGACATTTCTAAGCTTTCGTCACTTCCTTAGAAGGATTTTCAGTTTTGTGCAGTATTCTTTGAAAAATCGTAACTTGAGTTCTATAAGTCCAAAATTTGTGAATCTTACACCATTAAAAGATAGACTCAATGAACTAAAACTTTTCAGAAGACACTTGTACCAGATTCAAATTAGAAATCTGTTAAATTTCAGTTTAAAGTTGCTGCTACAGTATAAACAGGACATATCAGTCTTGAATTTCAGTCAAGTTTGAAAATTCACTAAAATTCACAGAAATCGAACTAGCCCTTGAAATTTATACCACTGAAAGAACCTTGAGTCTAGTTTCAAACACAATAAACAGAACTCAATTTAGATCTTTCTACACTAAGATACAATAGTTTTTCTAAAACTATTTTTCAAAACCTGTCATACAAAATTTTCAACAATATACATTATGAAAGCTCACTCTTTTTCATTCTTTTAAAACCAGTTTTGTTGCTCCGATCAAGGTGCATCCATGGGCCATTGTTTTGGCAAAATTTTGACTCAATAAAAGGCTCAAAAAATGGAAAATTTTTGGCTCCAATTTTCATCCAACTTGGGGGGGTTTTAAAACTGAAATTTTCACCAAGATGCAAACATTACAACACACACTTAATACTTCCAAAATCAACCAACCATTTTAAGCACATATTATCTCAAGGCCTCTACCTAATAGAAAATCAAGAAAGCAAATAAAATACCCTCAAGGCCTCTACCTAAGTTGGGAAGTCAAGAGCCCAACTCCAATGTCAAGATATCAAACTTTCTAGCAAAAGAAACCATAGATCTTTTTAGACCTAAAGTTAATGGTGCAAGAATGGCTAGATGTACAAGTTAACTTCCTTCCTAGCAAGTTTTGGAAAGAAAAATTGAAGCTTTAGGCCTTCTTCTCCTTCACCTCCTATTTGGCCAAGAGAAACAAGAGAGAGAAAGAAAATGGCTCAAGATATTCCATCAAGTGTCATGATCCATAAAACTCATCAACAATCCAAACTTCTATAGTTAAGCTCTAGCCAAAAAATGGAAGAAATGTTGGAGTTTTTAGAGTGTTTTACCTTTCTTCAAGATGACAAGCAAGAACTCAAGATTCAAGCACTAAAACCTCCAAGATCTTCCTTCAAGCCTCCTACCAAGTTTGAGAATGTTTCAAGGTTGGATCAAAGTTGAGACAAGATTTGAGCAAGCTTCTGGAGGATGAAATGAAGTTCAAGACAAGGGAAAGGGGGAGGGGGAAATTCAGCAGCCACAAGAGACGAGAGAGAAGGCTTTTGGTTGCTTTTGGATGATAAGAAGACATAAGACCATGTTTTAAGGCTTTCAAGGTCAACTTTGAATAGTGACCATTAAAACTCCTAATTAACATTAATTCTAATCATTCACTTATAATCCCTCAAGTAGCTTTTCTTAATCTACTAATGATCATTCTTACTCTCCAAGATTACATCACTTTCGGATCAAATGTTTGCCTCGAAAAGCATGCCTTTCTCATTTCTCACAATTGTGCAATAGAAAAATTAATTTGAAGAGTAGACATGCTTTTAAAATAAAATGAGGTAATGTATAGTGAAAATGCAATTAAAATGATTTAAATCAATTATTCAAAGAAAATAAATAAATAATTAAATAAATAGGTTAGATAAAATAAATTTCAGGTCCTTACATCCTTCCCCCCTTAAAAGAATTTCTCGAAATTCATACCTTGATTTACAAAGAAATCTGGATATTTCTTGTGGATCTTTTCTTTGACTTCCCAAATTGCTTCCTCAATTCCATGATTTCTCCATAAAACCTTAACTAGAGGAATCTGCTTATGTCTTAACTCCTTCACTTTTTGATCTAAGAGTTTCACCAGCTTTTCCTCATATGACTGATTTTCATCAATTTCCACTTCTTCTGGCCGTGGCACAAGGGACGGATCGGGATGATATTTCTTTAACATAGAGACATGGAAAATATTATGAATTCTAGACAAGTTCAAAGGCAATTCTAACTTGTAAGCCACGTCCCCCACATGCTGGATAACCTTATAGGGCCCTACAAATCTTGGTTGTAATTTCTTTCCTTTTCCCGCCATCAAACTTGCTTTCAAAGGTGTAATCTTAAGGAATACTTAATCTCCGATCTCAAACTCTAAATCTTTGCTCCGATTATCCACATAACTCTTTTGTCAGTTTTGAGCTGTTTGGATTCTTTGACGTATCAACTTCACCTTCTTATAGGCTTCCTCAATCCAAGGTACGGTAGTCGGGTCTAAAATCCTCTTTTCTCCAACTTCATCCCAATGAATCGGAGACCGACATTTTCAACCATAAAGGGCTTCGTAAGGGGCCATTTGTATCGAGGAATGAAAACTATTGTTATAAGCAAATTCCACCATAGTGAGGTATTGACTCCAATTTTCTCTGAAATCCAAGATAGATGACCTCAACATATCCTCTAGGGTTTGTATTATCCTCTCCGACTGTCCATCTGTCTGCGGGTGATAGGTAGTACTAAAGTTCAACTTAGTCCCTAAACTTTCTTGCATCTTTTGCCAAAATCGAGATACAAACCGAGGGTCCCGATCTGATACTATGCTTACCGGTATCCCATGCAATCTCATAATTTCGTCCAAGTAAACTTAGCCAACTTTTCCAATGAGTACTTCATACTAATCGGCAAAAAGTGAGCAGACTTGGTCAATCAATCCACTATTACCCAAATAGCGTCGTGACCTCTTTGAGTCCTTGGAAGCCCTAATACGAAATCCATAATGATATTTTCCCACTTCCATTCAGGTATCTCTAAAGGTTGTAATAATCCAGACGGCTTCTGATGTTCAGCCTTAACTTATTGACAGGGAAGACAGGCCTGAACAAATTGGGCAATTTCTCTTTTCATATTTCCCCACCAATAGAGGCTCTTCAAGTCCTGATACATCTTATTTCCTGTAGGGTGCATCATATACTTGGACCGATGAGTTTCATTCAAAATTTCCTTCTTCAGCCCTTCATCCTTTGGCACCACCAAATGATTTCTAAATTTTAACACACTATTAGTCCCTAAATTAAAGTCGAACTTTTCCCCTTTTGAACTTTCTCAATCATTTCTACACCTCAGGGTCTCATTTTTGAGCTTCTTTGATCCATTCCACTAAAGCAGATTTCACGGTGATTTTCTCAAAAATCTCCTTTTGTGGCTCAAGATGCGGATTCCATATACTAACCTCCTCTAACATACGTCATTCTTTCACCATTAAGCTAGCCACTTGCACCTTACGACTTAGAGTATCCGCCACCACATTCGCCTTTCCAGGGTGGTAGCTAATCTTACAATCATAATATTCCAAAAATTCCACCCATCTACGTTGCCTCAAATTCAACTCTTTTTGGGAGAACAAATATTTAAGACTCTTATGATCGGTGAAAACCTCGAAAGTTACCCCATACAAGTAGTGTCTCCATTTCTTCAAGGCAAATACCACTGCAGCTAACTCCAAGTCATGGGTCGGGTAATTTTGCTCATGAGGTTTCAACTTATGGGAGGCATACGCAATTATTTTTCCATTTTGCATTAATACACATCCCAGACCATCTCTCAAAACATCGGTATAAACCATGAAACCATTTCCTCCATCTGGTAATTCTAACACAGGTGCCTTGGTCAACCTCTTCTTCAATTCTTGGAAACTTTTCTCACATCTAAGATCCCATATGAACTTGCCATACTTCTTAGTCAACTCAATTAAGGGTTTCGAAATCTTAGAAAAGTCCTTGATAAATCGACGATAATACCCTGCTAACCCTAAGAAACTCCGAACTTCGATATGGTTTTCTGGTTGCTTCCACTTAAAAACGGGTTCTACCTTTGCTGGATCCACAGTGATTCCTTCCTTAGAGATTACATGACCTAGAAAGGCTACCTTCTCTAACCAAAATTCACACTTATTGAACTTAGCAAAAAGTTGGTATTCTCTCAAGGTTTGCAAGACAATCTTCAGGTGCCGATCATGATCTTCTCGAGAGTTAGAGTACATCAGGATGTCATCTATGAAGACCACCACAAACTGTCCCAAATACGGCTCAAAGACCCGATGCATCAAGTACATAAAGGCTGCTGCTGCATTAGTTAACCCAAAAGCCATAACTGCAAATTCAAAGTGCCATATCTCGAATTAAAGGCAGTTTTAGGTATATCCGTTTCTAGAATCCTCAACTGGTAATAGCCTTGCCTCAAATCTAACTTGGAGAATACCACAACTCCTTGCAATTGATCAAACAACTCATCTATGTGCGGCAATAGGTATTTGTTCTTAATAGTCACATCGTTTAAGCCTCGATAGTCTATGCATAGCCTTAAACTCCCATCTTTCTTCTTAACAAAGAGCACCGAAGCTCCCCATGGTAAGTCACTTTCTCGAATAAAGCCTCTTTCCAACAAATCTTTCAACTGCAGCTTTAACTCTTTTAACTCAACTGGAGCCATTCTATAAGGTGTCTTAGAGATAGGCGCCGTTCCCGGAGTTACATTAATCTTAAACACTACTTCTCTCTCCGGATGTAATGTCTCTAATTCCTCGGGAAAGACATCGGAGAACTCTTTTACTACTGGCACGTTTTCCAATTTCACCTTATCCCCAAGTGTGTTTATAAGAAAGGCTAGGTACCCCTTAACCCCACTACTCAACAATTTCCTAACTCAAATCCCCGAAATTAGAGCAAACGAAACTAGTCTACCCCTCACATCTAATTTCAAAGTTGCTTCACCTGGAATACGCAACTCCACTATTTTCATCTTAAAATCACTACAGGGAAATTGGTCATTAGTGACGACTTTTATCTGTGATGATAGCAAAGTCATCACAAAAGAGGGTTCTTTACCCACGACTTTATATCTTGTCACAAGCGTCTACTGGGAGTGAATTACATAGTGACGAATTCACTATGTTGTCACTAGTATATTCGCGCCAACGTATCTCGGATGCGCGGGAGTGTTTGAAGGATATAATAGTGACAACATTCTGAAAGTCATCACTGTTGCTTTCCCTATTTACTGACGACATTTTATTTCCATCACTGATACCTAATTAGTGACGACTTTATATTGTCATTATAATCTTGGATAGATTAGTGATAAATAATGTCATCACTAAATTGTCTTCAATTTTTACAATTTCTTGCAATGTGTTATTAATAGCATTGGATTATTTTTAATGAAATTGTTTGACTACCATATAATTTGAGCTTCATTATTTTCAATTATAAAATATACTCAAGTTTTGCAATTATAAGAATTTTATTAGCTGTAAGCACTCTTAGAAATGTAATAAAAGTACGCTTCCACTTTTATGAAAGTAATAAAGTTTTCTACCTATGATGGAAATTATTTTTTGTTAAAAAATAAGGGATAATATTGTAGCATAAAAAATCCAATGGAACAAACCAAAAAAAAAATGGTTTGATGTTTTGGCTCAATTAAATGGGGGGAAAATTAGTGAGATCAAAATTTTGATCACATCAAACTATATTGCAGCAGAAAAAATCCAATGGAACAAACCAAAAAAAAAATGGTTTGATGTTTTGGCTCGAATGGGGGGAAAATGAGTGAGATCAAAATTTTGATCACATCAAACTAATATCCTACTGGAAAAAATGGCTGTCCGATGTTAAAGAAAAACACGTACTGAAGCTTAGGAATAGCTCTCTCACCTCTCTCATGAATCTCACTCTCACCATCTCAGTTTCACTCTCAGCACAAAACACCTCTCTCACAAATCTCACTCTCACCCTCTCGGTTTCACTCTCAGCACAATCAGAAAAACACTTCTCACAAGAGCCTCTCACTCTCACCTTCTCAGTCTCACATTCACAAAAAATGGCTGTCCGATGTTGAAGAATTTTGTCCAAGTCTCTGCAAAAGGTTGGTTTTTCTCACTCCTATTTTCCCTAATTTTTTCCAAATGTCTATGTCGTAATCTTCATTTTTTTATATTCTAAAAATTTCTGCCCAAATTCTTGTTGGATCTCTTCCCCAAATTTCTGCCCACATTTCCTCCCGATCAATTAGTCATCTTTTCTCCCAAAATAGAATACAATATATGTCATCTTCTTCTGGAATTTTTGGGGCATTTACGATTCATTTCATTGGGGAATTTTTCTGTGCAGTTCGTGGCTTTGAAGTGAAGTGGATATAAAGGGATTTGATTGATGGGTTGTTTTTGGAAGAGGCATGTATTTGTTGGATCTCTTCCCCAAATTTCTGCCCACATTTCCTCCCGATCAATTGGTCATCTTTTCTCCCAAAATATAATAAAATATATGTCATCTTCTTCTGGAATTTTTGGGGCATTTACGATTCATTTCATTGGGGAATTTTTCTGTGTAGTCCGTGGCTTTGAACTGAAGTGGATATAAAGAGCTTTGATTGGTGGGTTGTTTTTGGAAGAGGTATGTACAGATATGTTGTTTCTAAGGATTATTTGTCTAATGTTAAGTAAATGGTACTTGGTTTTGGGAAATTCTATGAGAATCTATGTTGTATTCAGTAGATGATCATGTCAATTATCAATTGGAGCTTTCTTTTATATCTTGTTTGTTAAGCACTTGACTGCCGAATGTGATGCTTCTTGTGAAGGATGATATTAAATGTCTGTCACTGAATCCAGCAGAGTAAACCCATGATGCTGGTTGAGAACCTGTCTTGTTCTTTTTCTTTATTCTCACTCAACCATTGAGATGTCCATGACTCATCTGATGAATTGACTTGTGATGAATTGCCAGCATAAGTTTTTTCCAGAATATATTATGTTGTTGCAACTACAAACCATATCGGTATGCTAGGAAGCAGAGGATGTTAAACAAATATGCATTTGCCCTATGAAGTACTTAGGAATATAACAATTAATGCAAAGGATATGCATCGTTGCTAAATTGAGAAAGCAAAAACTTGGACTTGTCTGCTTCAAGGTATTTTGCATAATTTTCATAAGCTTCCTTTTACAAATTATATAACTATTAATGCAAAGGATACATATCATTGCTAAATTGAGAAAGCAAAAACTTGGGGAAATTTTGCACTTGTCCGCTTCAAGGTATTTTGCATAATTTTCATAAGCTTTCCTTTAGCAAATTATGCCAATTAAAGAGCTGAAAAGCTTTTTCATCTTAAAGAGCTGAAAAACTTTTTCATCTTCTTCATAATATGCCAATTAAGGAAACTGTTGCTAATAGTTTACTCTTCACTTAGCCACTAGATGTCTTTCTTATTTGCAATAACTATTCATTAAAGGAGTTGATGTAATTCACAAAACTTCCTGAAAGAGTACAATTAAATCTTATTATCAAAATGCACTACTTCCTACGTCATAATGTTGTACCCAATGCAACCTGAACTGCTAAACCGCAAGTGACACTAGGAGACCAGGAAAAGCATGAAAAGAATGGGAACAAGAGCAACACAACTCAAAATTTTCAAAGAGAGGAAAGATCAGATCCAACAAAGAGTTTCCCTGCTCGGTTTAGTCTGCCTTCCATATATCATGATGCCTAGTATATGCAGATCGACTTGAAACTTGAATAGGAACTTTGGTAATAATTGATATAAACCCCCACATTATAATTCCAAAGAATAATTTTAAGATTTTCAAATGTAACTTTAAACTTTACTAAATTACAATCAACCCAAGAATTTCCCATGTCTACGGATGGCTATAAACAGAGACATGCTGGTACTCATTTTCTTGGTGATTGAACAAACACTATCAGAAAAGGCTTTTAGATGTTAAAATAAAAAAAAACTGAACTGGACTTAGACATCTTGGGCTGCTTGCTTCGTTCTTCACCTTAATAGACTTGACAGTTGTCTTGCTCAATTGGCCAAATCTTGGGGAGCTCCTGTTTTGCTGATTCAATTGCCCAAGACCCCAACCCATCTCTGCTTCAAGCTGTCTTTGGTTTGAGACAAGCTCAATGAAGGCAGTCTTGTGTTTTGAAATATCATTACAGTGCAACTGATTTTCTTGCTTTGCTGCTTCTCTAAACTCTGCTATAGTATTCTCAGCATTCTTCAGTTTTTCTTCAAGATCCTGCCTTTTCTGCTCTTCTCCCTTGAGAATCTTATCCTTAGACTTCAATAGCAGTTCATTTGTTATTATTTACAGCAATTCCAACTACTTCATATAAGTTTGGCATTCCTACTAGGACCTTGGTAGTCTTCCAAGTTTAAGTTGCTATTTTTCTTTCTGGTAACCTTATATGCTGCTTGTGTACTTTTTCCATTCACATAGTACTTCACTAGGAAATATGTCGTAATAAGTTTATGTGCTTGTAACTTTATGTGCTATTATATGTGAGCATTTGTATTATACATGCTTTATTTTTTGGGAAAAAGTTATATATATTTTTAAATTGAATTCCATTGCTGGTTTTTGAGGAATTTAATTTCAGGAATATATATTACTTTTGTCTGCTATATAATACTGTGGTCCTATTCTTTATGTTAGGATAAAGGGCAGCAAAAGTATGGATAGGAGCTGGATGTCTATTACGAACTACCTAGACCCCAAATATTTAGATGGAGTTCATGAATTTATTAAGTTTGCATTTCTAGGCAAGGATCCTCATTGTAAACTCCCATGTCCTTGCAAAGTGTGAAATAACTTTGATGATCAAACTAAGGAAGTAATGGCTGATCACTTATGTCGAGGAATTGTTAATAGTTATACTAGGTGGATATATCATGGTGAAGGTTTTGAATCTGATGATGAGAATGATGACATAGATATAAATGAAAAAGATAGTGACTTTGACGATATGGAAGATCTATTAAATGATGTAGGAGTTGCTAACTTTGGTGAGAGTTGGAGAAATTCACCTGAACCTGATAGGAGTGCTTGGACAGGCCAAGAAGGAGATGCTAGTAGGTTTCTTAGATTGTTATCAGAAGCTGAAAAATCTCTATACCCTGGTTGTGATAAGTATTCGAAACTCTCTTTTGTTGTCCATATCCACCACTTGAAAACCATGAATCGGTGGACTTGTAAATCCACTGATATGTTGCTGAAATTCTTGAATCAAGTATTTCCTATGGCTTTGATTCCTAGTTCATATTATGAGGCAAAAAATTTCATTCGTGAGTTGGGGCTGAAGTGTGAAAAGATCCACGCCTGTGAAAATGATTGTGCCCTTTTCTAGAAAGAAAATGAAGGCCTTAATCATTGTCCAAATGAAAAATGTAAATCACCGCGATATAAATCTCCAAATTCTAAAATTCCTAGAAAGGTGTTGCGTTATTTTCCCTTAAAACTGAGGCTGCAAAGACTCTTTGTGAACAAAGAGATTGCTTGTGACATGAGATGGCATAGGGATAGACGCGTAGATAGTGAGAACATGATGCGACACCCTGATTCATTAGCTTGGAAGGAATTTGATAGAAATCACAAGTCCTTTGCTGGAGATCCTAGAAATGTGAGGCTAGGACTTGCTAGTGATGGCTTTAACCCCTTCGAAAACATGAGTAATTCATACAGCATATGGCCTGTTATCCTTGTTCCTTACAATCTACCACCTTGGAAATGCTTAAAAGATCCATTTTTTTTTCCTATCAATGATTATTCTTGGTCCAAAAGCCCCCGGAAATGATATTGATATATTCTTTAGACCACTAGTTGATGAATTAAAAGATTTGTTTGCCACTGATGTGGAGACGTATGATGCCTTCAAAGGGGAGAAGTTCATACTGCGTGCTGCACTTTTGTGGACAATAAATGATTTTCCAGCGTATGGCTATTTGTCCGGTTGGAGTACAAAAGGGTACAAAGCATGTCCTGTGTGTTTAGAAGAGACTACGAGTCTATATCTTAAAAATGGTCACAAATGTTGTTACATGGGCCATCGGCGTTTTTTGCCTATTGATCATAAATGGCGTCGAGAGAAAAAATCATTTAATGGAGAAAGAGAGCTTAGACAGCCCCCTAGGACCTTATCAGGTGACGAAGTCCTCCAAGAACTTCATGGTATTGACCAATCTGAATTTGGCAAGGCACCTGATTTGCTTCAACAGAAGAAAAGAAAACGAATGCAAAACAGGTCAAATTGGATGAAGATGAGCATCTTCTTTGAGCTTCCATATTGGAGTACCAATACAATTAGACATAACTTAGATATTATGCACATTGTCAAGAATGTGTGTGAGGCTTTGGTAGGTACAATAATGAATATCCCCTCGAGAACTAGGGACACTTGGCAGGCTAGGGAGGATTTGAAAGAAATGGGATTAAGGGAAGAGTTGCATCTACAAACAGAAGGTGGCACATCAAGAGTTATGCCACCTGCATGTTACACTTTATCACGCATAGAGAAAAAGAATTTCTGCCTGTTTTTGAGCACTATCAAGTTACCAGATGGCTTTGCTTCAAACATTCCCCGATGTGTGAAGACAAAAGAGTGTCAGCTTTTAGGGATGAAGAGTCATGACTACCATGTGTTCTTGCAACGGCTTCTTCCATTAGCAACTAGAGGAATGCTGTCAAAAGATGTATCTCAAATTTTAGTAGAGATCAGTAATTTTTTTAGAAAAATTTGTTCTAGAACTCTCTATCTAGATGAGCTACAAATGCTGGAAAAAAATATTGTTCTAATACTATGCAAGCTTGAGAAAATATTTCCTCCAAATTTCTTTGATGTAATGGTCCATTTAATGGTTCATTTACCGGCTGAAGCCCTTGTTGCTGGACCAGCACAATACCGGTGGATGTTTCCATTCGAGAGGTACATTACTCTTACTTTTAACATTATCTAATTCATTAACCTCAAGTTTTGTTAGATTTTAAAAGCCTGTACTGGTTTTGTTGCACAGAAAAATGGGTCAATACAAAGGCTATGTGAATAACAGGGCTCGACCTGAAGGTTGTATTGCAGAGCGCTACTTGGATGATGAATGTCTTACCTTCATTTCTAGGTATTTGCATAATGTTTCGACCAGATTTAATCAAATGGAACGGAATTTTGAGAGGTCTGAAGCAGCTGGAAAATTATCTGTATTTTCTAGCATTGCTCGGCCTTTTGGGGCAGCAATGTTTGGTTATCTAAGTGAGGCTGAATTGCAAAGAATACACCTGTTCATCTTGAAAAATTGTGAAGAAGTAGATGAATACATGAGGTACTAGTGTAATTTGATGCTAAATCTATTAAGAGTTGCATATTTTTAACATTAAATGTTTGTAATTAACGTGGTTTGATAGAATATGTAACTAGTTGTATATTTCATAGGGAGCATAGACAACTTCTTGAAAAGCAAAATCTATCTAGTGTGCAGCAAAGGCAAGACTTGGAGTTTCCTAAGTGGTTTGAAAAACGTGTGAGTATAGCTATACATCATGAAATCTTGTCATTTTCATGTAATTCGTTCTTCACTCAACTATTAAACAATCTATTGTTGATAATGTAGGTCACATATCTGCATGCACATGGGGAATATAGTGACGAGTTACTGTCATTGGCTAGAGGGCCTGATTTTGAGTCAATAAGTATCTTTGGTTGTAATGTCAATGGGTTTAGGTTCCACACCAAAGCTTCGAGAAGAGAAAGAAAGAGCAGAATAGTGGAGTTATGGTAAAGGGGGAGGATGCTAATAGAGAAATATACTTCTACGGTGTAATTACAGATATAGTTGAGGTTGAATACTCGTTTACTCAAAATCGAGTAGTTGTGTTTAAATGTGATTGGTGGGACTTGAAAAACAGTTCGGGAATCAAAGTAGACAAACAGAGCAATATCACTAGTATCAACATGTCAAAAACTTGGTATTCAGATCAGCCATTTGTATTAGCATCCAGTGAGCAAGTTTTTATCTCGGGACATGAAGCTTGGAGGTAATTGGCATGTTGTAGAGTCTGTTAGTCCACGCTCATCTTATGATGTTCCTGCGAAGCATGAAGATGATTTGGTTGATCATGAAGAGGCATACCAAGAAGAGTATCATGCAGAATTGACTGGTGTATAAGAAAATCTTGAGTTGGTCAGTTTGAAAAGAGGAGATGTGCAAGCTGAAGAAAGAATTGAATCTGGTGCCATGTTTTTTGGATTGTTAGCTGGTCGTCCAAGGGAGATGGATGACAATTTTATTGATAATGATGAGGAAATTGAGCAATTTATTAGTTCTGATGATGAAAATGAACAATTTGTACAAAGCGATAACTACGAATCAGATTAAACAATGTTGTTTACTTTTAACTTCTGAATCATTTTTATCATAGTATTGCCATTGTTTCCCTTAGTTTCATGAATTTGATTAAACTGCGTGGGCTGTTTTTATAAATTCTATATAATTTTTATAATATTTTCCTTGTTTTGTGCATATAATCTACCTATGACACAATATTGACTTAGTTTATCATGCCTGTTATCTTGTTTGTTTATGTAGATAGATGGCAGGACTAGGAAAAAAGGGAAAATTTGCTTTACGACAAAGTCGAGCTGTTGGGCCAGCAATTGAGCAGGAAATTGAAGATAATGCAAGCTGCCAAGTAAGGAAAAATCAGCACTACAGTATTTTCTTTTACCTAAAATGTCTACTCTCATACCGAACAAGTTACTTTTGATAAACATACTCTTATGTCATTATAGCAAGTTGGTGAACCAAGAGATCGTGTGCCTCCCACGACAAGCAATGTCAATGAACCTATCTTATCAAAAAGGTTGTCTAGACATCGTCTATTTGATGAACTTGAGGTGAGCATTCATTTCATGCAATCTGGAAATTGGTTAAACTGATTTATGATGACTTATTTTACTATATGTTTAGATGTCATTGAATAATAGCTGTACAAATTGGTGGTTTATAGGTTCCTAGTGCATCTACTTATGGAGACAATGCTACAAGAAGTTCGGGTACACAAGCCGAGAGTAGACAAAATGCTGAAAAATCTTCAGGAAATGGAATGGCATCACAAGAATTTGCTGGGATGCAAACTCATGGTACTCCTACTTCACAGCATGTTGGTTCTAATCCATCCGGTGATTGCGGAAGTAACGAAACTGAAACTACCAAAGACCTTGAATCGAATGGAAATGGTACATCATCTTAACTTGTAATTGCAGTTAATTAACCATTTAATGTGTGGCTCATATTGTTAGAACTTATGGTCTTGTTTACTTTCTGTTTGCTAGACCAAGGGACATTAAAAAGGAAAAGAGGATATAGTCGCAATATTGCACTAGCAAATGAAAAGAAAGCTGGGAAAAAGGTGCACGTTCATGTTTCAGAATTAAGTGGAAGGCTAATTGGAGAAGGTGCTCAGCGATATATTTCAAAGGCAAGCTGCGTTATTCCAAAGTACGGAAAGTGGAAAGCACCTAAATGGGGCAAGCTCCCTAAAGATGACAGAGATCAAATGGTGAAAATTACTAATGTAAGTCAATCTGTTCTTATAGTTATTTTTTCTGGTTTTGTAATCAACAAGTTCGATTATTTTTCTAATTCTTTCCTGCGTATGAAATGTCTTCCTTTTTTTAATTCAGAATAGTTTCAGTCATGATGAAGACAAGCATGTGAAACCAGCTGTGATTAAGCAATTAAATGCACAATATCGAAGTCGGCGTTATAACTTTCACATGCTCTTCAAGAAATTCAGCACAAAGGAGGAAGCTATCTCAAATCGTCCGGAATATGTGGAAGAATTTGACTGGATTTACCTATGCGACTACTTTTGTAGTCCAGAATTTAAGGTATGTATAGTACATACTTGGTAATTTGCTATATACTTCGTTAATGTGTCTTTGTTATCCTAATCTAAGATGGAATTCACAACTGTAGGTCTTAAGCGAGCGAAATAAGATGAATAGATCAAAACAGAAAACTGCCCATACAGCTAGAACAAAGTCATTCTTACATCATAAAGCTGAACGTGTAAGTAAACATCTAAAATATTAAATTTTTTCATAGTGTGGTTAGGTTCTTTAACCTGTTTTTCTAATAGGAAGCAAAGGAGGCAAGGACAGTTGGACCAATTGAACTTTATGGGATCACACATTTCAGTCACAAGAAGAATGCTATGGTCGACGAAACATCAGCTGAAAACATGGTAAGAAATGTACAACTTTCAACTTCAATATCGATTGTCTTCTCTTGTGCATATATCAACAATAACAAACCTATGATTGTAGAATAAAATAAAGGAGCTGCAACTAGAATCTCAATCTAGTGGTGCAAACCGAACTGAAGAAGACATCTATATTGAGGTGACTGGGCGTATAACTGGATATGTACGTGGTCGTGGTCCCTCCAAAGCTAGCTTAATTGCATAGAAACTTGCAGAGATAGAAGAATTCAAGAAAAGAGCAGAACAAGCTGAGAAACGCTCAGCTGAGCTGGAAATTCAAGTCCAATCTCAACAGCAACTGATGCAATTGCTTGACCTCCAACAAGCTGAAATGCAGAACCAACAGAATGAAATGCAAGAACTCCTTAAGGCTCTAAGGGCAGAATTGCAGTCTAAGAACCAAGGCAGTGGAAATACAACTAGTTGTAATAATCGGTAATGCATCTTCCCAAAGCTATATAATTTAATTGCAATGCTATGGAGACAAATTGTTGTTCTAGAATAAAACCGGTGGCTGATTGGAGAACTATTGTTGTTATGGGTTAAAATGCAGTGGCTGACTGTGGATTAGTTTAGTTTAGTTTTATCAGCCCACAGATTTTTTTTGCTTAAGTTTAATATCGGTTCTTATTTCTAGAGCTGATATTGTGCATTGTTTTGGATTATTTTTGTTTAGTTCAGTTTAGTTTATTTCAATATTTTAGCTAAGCAAGTGAATCAAAGTTGGTTCTGTTGTAGTGTTGTGGTCGTCTTCTTGTCAACTTGGAGGTATTAAGTTCATAGCAGTACTTATAGCAGCACTTGTTATATTCATAACAGTAGTGTTTGGTTTCTTATCAACTGTGAAATTGAGCAATTTAGAGCTGAAGTATAATCACAGCACTTATTGCTTTAGCTAATTTTATGTATTAGTTTGAGGCTATTTTTGATCTTTTGGGTCTGATTTCTCCTTTTGAGGCACTACTTGTACTTTGAGATTGTATGTATAGCTTTAATAAATGAGGTTCGTATTTCTAGAGCTGATTTTGTGCATTGTTTTGGAATTTTTTTTGTTTAGTTTAGTTTAGTTCAGTTTAGTTTGTTTCAATATTTTAGATAAGCAAGTGAATCAAAGTTGGTTTTCCTGTAGTATTGTGGTCGTAGTCTTGTCAACTTGGAGGTGATAAATTCATAGCAGTACTTATAGCAGCACTTGTTATATATATATATTCATAGCAATAGTGCTTGATTTCTTATCAACTGTTATATTGCTCATTTCAAGCTAAAGTTTAAAAGCAGCACTCATTGCTTGAGCTAATTTTATGTATTAGTTTGAGGCTATTTTTGATTTTCTCGGACTGATTTCTCCTTTTTAGGTGGTACTTGTACTTTAAGATTGTATGTATAGCTTTAATAAATGAGGTTCTTATTGTATTGCAATTTTTGTCTAAGCAAAATATGCATAGTTATTTCTCCTTTACTATTGTATGCCTTCCCTTATATACTTCTTTTACCACTTTATGGCAAATAAAAGCGGTTCAAACTTTTGGGAGATGTCTATGGCTATGACTGAAGGAAGTTGAAGACAAAGTTGCCGTTTGCTCATGTAGTGGTTTCCTTATCTATTTTTATGTTTCTTGAATTGACATTGTTTTTGTAAAAGTACCTTATGTAAATGTGATATTTGGATACAAGGATACTTTTGTAGTCATTTTCAAGTGTACACTTGAATGTGATATTTGGGTACGCAATGTAGACATTTTTAGTACTCAATGCACTATAGTGGTACGTAGTCTAATGCAACGACTTTTGCTTATCGATTGTCCGGGTTTACCTATTTCGATTTATTTTAGATAAATAATTTACCAGGTTAGTTAATGAATATTAAAATTCTGACAAAATTGAATATATCTATTGACAACGAAAGGTTGTCACAAAATAAGAAACAGAAACTCCTCGTGACAACAGAGCTTGTCACTAGCTCCAAACTCTATTTGTGACAACAAATGTTGTCAATAAACTGCTCATTTAAGTGACTACTTTCGATACCTTTTAATGACGATCTTAACCAGGCCATCTCTGACAACAAGCAAATTCGTCAATAAAATGCTTCCAGATTGTCGTCACTAATGATAGCCATTCACTGACGACATTTTTGGTTGTCCTTTGTATACTTTACCGGCGGGGATATAGTGACGACTCAGTGACGACTCGAAAGTCGTCAATAAATGTCATTTGTGACGACATTACCGCATTCTGTGATAACCTTCTGCTGTCACTGATGACCAATTTTCTTGTAGTGAATCCAATTGAGCATGGTATCGAGCTATCCAATCCATCCCAAGTATCACATCATATCCCTTAATTGCCAAGCTCACTAAGTCTGCCAACAATTTCCTCTCACCAACCCAAATCTCGCAATTTTTATAAATCTCACTAGCAATTAAGCATTGATTCCCCGTAGGAGTCTTAACTTCCAAGTCAAAAGGTAAGAAATCTGTGACAGCCCCACCTCTCCCTAGGGCGAACCCCTAAGGTATCGTGAGTGCCTTGCCGGGACTCACTCTGATCCTTAGTTCAAATGCAAATAACAAAATAACATCAATGTCCTCAAATCAACTGTAACATTTAAACCCCAAAGTTTCCTTAACGAACCACAAACGTCCCGAACTATAATTACAGATATAAAAGTTTATCCATCCAAATTCCACTAGTACAATTCAAAGTACAAGGGCTACATCGAAATACAAGATTAGGTCTCCAAACCAATCGACCTAGTGTAACCCCTGGAAGCTCTCGATCTCAAATCCTGCTAAGGAAAAACAAAGTTGAAAGGGATGAGCTAAAACCCGGTGAAGCGATCCTAATATCATACAAATCACGATGTTGGAGCAAAAATATATCGGTTAAGCACTTTCGGTAGGTTAATATAATTCAGTTTAGAAGCATAAAATGTATAAACACATAAGCTGGGAAAATACCGGTGAAAGGATACAAGTTCCAGGCGGTTGCGGTCTGTCTTGTTCAATACTCAACCCCCTACTCCACCTTATAACTCCTAGTGGTAATACTCGAGTATACCGTGTAGTGCCCTGGGTTGTCAACCTACCGAGTCCGAATAGGTCGATAACGAAGGGGGAAAGGCCTTGTTCAGCCTATGTGTTAGTACACATGGCCTACATTCATGCACAAATAATATACAAACAATGGAAAAGCACGCAGTTGAACAGTAGAATAAAAAGTAGGCCGAGTGCGATAAAGTACACACTCGCCCTTCACATAATTATTAAAAGCATTTAAACACGTCAATAGAGCAATTTGTTCACAAACATGCAAGGAACACTCACCAACAGTTGAGCGCAAACAAGAAAATGTAGGCGGTTAAACACGATCTCCAACGTCCACAGAATCTCCTGAGATGTGAAAGTGCAAGCAAATTAGTTTTCCGATTCCAAACTAAAAGGTTTGGCAAAATCCATTTTCAAAGGTGAAATGACGTGACATGCAAATACTCAATGAATTAAACTCTCGAAAACTGCTTATAAAAACTTCATATAGTTAAAAGGAGCACACGCATGAGCGTTAGACGGAAAACGAATGAAATGGAACGAAAACGGAAAACACACACCAAAAGGTGTAGAAGACAGTTTTGACACCCTGTACGCTAATACTCATAACTCAGGTTACAAGTATCGGATTAGAATGCACGAGGTGCCGTTTCGAAGCTAAGAGAACAAGCTACAACTTTCGTGAAGACAACTTCTGCCCAGATTTTCTCTTTCTAGGTGAAAAATGTCGAAATAGTTTCAGAAATTTTCCCCGTCAGAATTGCCGACAGGCTACATTCAAACGATCATAACTTGGCGCTCACAAATCCGAATCCAGAAATTCCAAAGCCGTTAGAAAGCTAACATACAGGGCTAAAATTATTAAGAGACATCAAAAGCAAAAACATTCATCTTCCTGGTCAAAATGACCCATTACAGTAGCAAAAAACCATTTCTGCCAGAAACAGGGCATCAGGGGTATTTTAGTCATTTCACATGCTACAGTGCTCCGATTCACCTGAAAATTTACAGGTAGAATCCTCACTCAACTCTCTACAACTTTCATGAAGGCCATGTTTACCCAGATTCACTCCATCTAGGTCAAAATTTACGAAAACAGTCCCAGATTTCTGTCGACAGGTTGTCCGTCAGGCCTGATTCAAACGGCCATAACTCAGTGTACCAAAGTCCGATTCAGGAAATTATGGATGCGTTGGAAAGCTGAAAGACAGGGCTAAAATGTTTGTGTTTCGACCAAAAGCTGGTTTGACATGGATCATGAGGGAAAATGCAGCTAAATGGACTACTCGACCAACCCTGATTTTCTGGTTTGAGCTGGGCAATGCATGGTTCAAAATCCATTTCTATCCCATGCAATTTATACCATTTACAAGCCAACATAAACACACATGTACATATATAAGTTAACTATCAAATTCAGTCCAAACTGGCACAAGCCAATCACATTTACTAAACAAACAACAAGACCATACTATCGGCCAACCAACCAGTCCAATTTTCCAGATTTTGCGAGCTACTAGAAACCAAAGCTTAAACCTTCTTAAATGTAATCGAAGTGGCCTAAACTTAGCACATATCCATAGGAGAATATTATTAACATGATATTGAACCAAAATCACCACCAAACAAGTCATTTAAATGCCCCAAAACAAAGCTCCATCACTGATCAAGCATCCTGTCCAGAAATTTCAGCAAAACATACCTCACTTGTTTATCACTTTTGTCTAACTAAAACACCACAACTTTGGCTCAAATTTAACATACATATAGAGGGAAGGATGAAGATTCAATCCATGTTAAAATCCTGCATCAAAGTCTCACGAAATCAAGTTCAAACAGCCTGCCCTGTTCTGCCATTCAAACTGCCACAAATTTCCAGCCATGTTCATGCCAGTTCTAGTCCATCAAATGCATGTTTAACATGCTCAAAATGCTACTCAATGATTTAAACAACATCCAACACACATAAGCAAGGATATGGGAGCAAGAAATAAAAGAAAAGGTAGCTTCTTGAAGTATTTACCTCAAACCCTATGAAGATGAGCCACCCTAGAGTTTCTTTCTTCCAAATCACTACACCAACCCTTAATCTTCCTTAGATGACACCTTCTATGGAGTAGCTTGCAAACTTATGATAGAAATCAAGGATTCAAGCAAGTAATCAAGGTTGAAGTTGAAGTTTTCTCTCTTTTTTTTCCTTCATTTCTTTTCCTTTTTCCCCACGGTTTTTCCTTCATGTTTCAGCTTTCACACCCGACTTCCCTTCCCCTTGTTTCCTCTTAATTGGTCTCAAATTGGATTATAAGATAAAGTCTAAAAGATATTTAAGAAGTTGGCCAAAGTTTCAATCCAAGCCTAGCAACTTCAATGATTTTTCACCTTGGCCCCAAGTGATTTCATTTCCTAGCAATTAAGTCCATAAGTTGTAAATCCAACTTAGTCCACTAATACTTAATCACACCTAGCTAGGTCACTAATCACCCATTTAACGCAATTAACTCCCGTGAGCATGCAAATTCACACCGAAAATTCTTGAAATAGCAAACGTTTGATTTGTACATATAATTAGGGTTTCGAAAAAAATATTAGGGTTAGTACATTTAGAGTTTAGTGTGTAAACAAATTAGTGTTTTGTCGAAATTTAGGGTTTAAATTCAAATTAGGGTTTTAAGACTTATAAAACAAAAGGTTAAAACAAAACACTTTAAGAAGTAAAACAAATCATATAAACACCTTGGCAAACAATAATCACTATAATTAACATTATTTCATTTTTTCCAAAACTTGGCAAAAATCGGGGCCTCACAAAATCATACTTTACATCTACACCATTCATGAGGTAAGGATCTACAAAAGAATGGGTTGCCCTGGGATCAATTAAAACCCTAGCTAGACGATGAAAAACGGGAATCATACCTTCCACCACCTCAGACGGGTCAGGGATTTGTTGATTGTCTAAGGCATAAACCCTAGCTGGCACTTTTGGTTGGCTTCCTCCTGCACTAGACTGCTTTGAAGCGGACCTAGTAGGCTATTGAGAATTTCCTCCTTCCTTAGAGGCACTAGGGCAGCTTGCAATTTGATACTCGGTACTACCACAGAGTAGATACTTTCCTTGATTTCTCCAACATTCAGCCTCAGTGTGGTTCGGCTTTCCACAATATCCACAAGTCACACGAGGGGTCACGGCTTGACTAGCTTGAGAATTCCCTCTTGGCTAACCTCGCCCTCTCTGGCTTTCTCTTGGCGAGGCTCCCCTTGACGGAGCACCTCTAGATCTTCCTGGTATACCCACTCCTCCAACCCCTCTTCCCATCTTAAGGGTTGGGTAGATCTCTTAGACTGCCTAGGGGCATTGCTTGGGTTGCCCCTCTTTCTAGCATGAAAAGCTTTAGTTTGGGACTTAGCAGCCTCTGTTCTTTGGGCCTTTTTCAAGGCATCAGTAAAAGTGGCAATCTGGGCTGCTACTAAAGATTTCTGGATTTTCACATTTAACCCTGGAATAAATCTTCTTATTCTTTTATGCTCTGTGATCACTAGCTCAGGGGCAAATTTAGAAAGTTTGGTGAACTGCTCCTCATACTCGGCCACACTTAGTAATCCTCACTTTAGCCTAATGAAATCGTCCACCCTTTTTTCCTGTATCACGGGAGGAAGGAACTTAGCATTAAACTTCCTCTCAAAATTTGCCCAAATCTAGGGGGTTTGTTCTCTTTCCCATTTTTCCCTAATAACATTCTACCATGAATGCGCCGCACTCTCAAACTGGAAGATGGCGAAATGCACCTGTCTCTCCTCGGCATAATCTAAGGTGGCAAAGATCTCAACCATACATTCAAACCAATTCTCTGCCCTTTCAGGGTCAGATCCTCCATAAAATCTAGGGGGCGAATTTCAAGAAACGTTCCAGGGCTCTATCTTCACCCCTTTCTTGGTTTCCAGGTTGGTTGACTGGCTCAAGGTCCTGGCGTTCAGCTAAATGCTCAAGGACATCAGTTATACGATTAAGGGCCATAGCCACTTGATCCTCTTCATTCCTAAGGTTTTGGTTTGGGCCGGTAGCTGATTCCCCATCACTCCCAAGAGTGCAAGGTTGCCAAGTGTGAGGACCCGAAATTTCATGAATTATACACCCGAAATTTCTTGAATTATTTGCTTATATTTCTTGCAAGAACCCTAAATTATTCATGAATTATTTCTTATTGTATTTATTTAAGTGCAAATCATTTTCTTTAAACATTGGTAGTATAAAATTTTCATTAAGAGCATTATTTTCCTTTAAGTAAAAGTACTCTATTTTGTATGCATTATATGACATTAATTTGGAATTTCATTTTTACATGTTTCATGTAGCCAAATGCATAAACTTATATGGCATTAAATGGGTTATATTTTAAATTGAGGGATTAGAAGACAATTGCATAGATTTTATCCAATTCTTGGCCAAAATTTGACCACTTGTCAATCATCCACTAATGTCTTGACTTAAGCCTTTCTATTTAATCTCTTGTTTTCAAATATTCAAACCAAAATTCCCTCCATTTTGCTCTCTCTTGGCTGAACTTCAAGGGCAAAAAAACACCAAAACCCTAACTCAAAATCTTCTTGCTTTTAGTTGAGAAAATCACTTGAGAAGAAAATGTAGGTTAGGCAATCACTTGGCTACCAAGTTTAATAGGAAGAGGTGAAGCTTTTGGTGGATTTCTCTTGCTTGGCATAAGGTAAAACTACCTCTTGACTTCTCTTTGATGGAGTTAAACTTATGGATTCTTGATGCTAGATGAATTCTATGATGTATTAGAGTGTTTTTGATGCTTGATTATGGAAAGTGTTAAGAGTTTTGATGGTTTTTCCTTGATGTATTGCCCCGTTTTTGTGTCAAACTGACTTGCAAATTCGTCCTTGATAAAGGCCAAACTAGCTTTTGCACAAAACATGAAAGTTGTAGGGATTTGAGTTATCTTTCCACCCAAAATATTTCAGAACAATTGGAGCACTGTAGCATGTGAAATGACCAAAATACCCCTGACTACCCCATTACCCTGTTTCAGCTAACAGTTTTCATATTCAGTCAACTTCCTAAACTTTTTGGTGATTATAGGAATTGAACTAGAGTCCAAGATTTATACCCTTGGAAAGGTCTATGAATATAGTTTTAAACACCGCTGACAGAGCTCGATTTCGATTTTTCTACATCGAGTTATAGCCATTCTTGGGGGACTATTCAGTCAACCTGTTCTTGATCCGACAGGTTTCTTGAGCCTCTAATTTTGCCAATTTCGACCCTGATTAAGTCTAATTTGAGGGTCAACCTCTCACGAAAGTTGTAGCTCTATGTATTAGATTCGAAACGGTATAAGATTCATCTCAATCTGATAAGTATAGCTCTAGTTATGATCAAAACACCAAGAGATGATAGAAACTTGATAGTTTGCCTACCAAGTGTTCGATAAAATGTTTGTGTGAAACTAGTGGTTATGCACATCAAGTGTTTGATGAAATGTTTGGTATGAAACTTGTGATTCTAGGACTTGGCTTGAAATGGAGATATATGTTAAGGACAAGTGAAGCAAGCTGTGGTTGGTGAGTGTTCCAACTCCTTTTCAAATGAAAATCTTGCTATTGTTTGCAAAGAAATGATTTGTTGAAATGAATTTGGATTATTTGAAAGACTTGAATTTTATGAGAAATATGCTTGATCTGTTCTATGATTTGAACTACCATGTGAGTGTTCATAAAACTGTTTCAAATCGAAAGTTTCTACTGTTAATTGCATCACTTCATGATGACATATGTGCGCATGTGTGTACATGATTTGGCTCGATGAGAGTGGTGGTCTTGTACTTGATGCCAACTGCTCCACTTGAATTCCAGTACAATGATTTGTTTGAGCCAACGGCTCTACTGTTAATGATTAGTGTTCTACTATTTAGTGACTTGTTTGAGCATTGGGTGTTTGAGTGCAATGACTCCACTGGCTCACCAGAGCAAATAAAATCTGTTCATTTGATACCTAATCACTGTTCAATAAACTGAATTACTGAGTTACTTATTTGCCAACTTATTTTCACTGGATACTCACTGAGTTTCTAGCTTACCCCAAAAATATTTTATTTTCCCCCCACAGGGCTCGAGACGAAGGAAAGCATATGTAGTGATCTCTCTTAGCGTGACTGGTTGGATTATCTCTTGCACTAATTGTAATCTTGGATTATTGGACTTTTGGTGTATTTGGACTAGTTGGAAATGTATTTATTATTTGAAGATCTTGCATTGTCATTATTTGAGCTCTGTAATATGATTAGGGGTGTGCAAATGCGAAAATTTCCGATTTACCGACCGATTTCGAAATGAATTCGGAAATTCGAAATCGGTGAAATCGGAATTCGGAAGTTAATTCGATTTTTCGATTTCGGTTTGGGCGAATTCGATTCGAATTCGGTTATGAACCTTTTAAAATCGAAAATTCTAATTTTGATTTCATAATTCGAAATCGAATTTCGAAATCGGAAATTCCGATTTCAATTTCAAATTTGTTTATATAATAATAAATAATATATATATTAGTATAAAAATAATACATGTGACTAATAATATATAATAAGATTAAGCCTAATTAAGTTGGTTATATATAATTAATATATATTTAATTATTTAATTATTTAAATTAGGCTATTTAGCATATTAGAAATTTTTTTAAAAAAAATTAGAAATATAAAAAGGTACCGAATTCGGTGAATTCGGTTAATTACCGAATTCCGAATTCAATTCGGAGTGAATTCGAAATCGGAATTGATGAATTCGAAATCGAAATCGGTCAGAATTTCCAGAATCCAAATTTCGAAAAATTCCGAATTCATAGTTCCGAATTATCAATTTCGTATTTGATGCACACCCCTAAATATGATTGAGGATCTGTAGTGAGTCCCGGCGAGAGTTGGGCAGGCGGTCCGCCGATTCCTTTGGTTTGCCTTAGGGGGAGGTAGGGTCGTCACACCGAGACCCATGCCCATGACCCCTTCCACATCCTCGTCAGTCCATTTTTAAAGCAGGAGACTAAATACATAAATAAAGAGGGCAAATGAGTATAAAAATTTAAAAGCATAAGTAAATTGCAAGAACACTTGAAATTAAAGTATAATTCATTACATCGCTAAAGGTCACATTACAAGTCATAGGATCATAAGTAAGTTAATAATGTCAAGTACAGGACATAGGCAACCAAGTACTTTAAAATATAGGGTTACATCAAGTTCACAAGTACAATCAAACAAAAGGCAGTACTTAAGGCAGTTAGCAAGCATGCATTTACAAGGATAGAGAACCACTCTAATGGTTTTTCTCACAAAAGGGATACATAAAGTCCTAACTTCACACTCAGCTAGCCTATCCAACCTTAGTAGCAGAAGTCTCAGAGGTAGCACTCTCTGACGAGTTAAACTCCAAATACTCGGGATCTGCCTCGGTCATAGTAGCATCCCCCACAGACTTGCTCCTAGAATCTCCTTCCATGTCTGCATCGCTAGGGGGCTGATTGACTGAATCCTCCTCAGCTCGATTAGCCTCGAGCACTCCCTCTACCAAAGCCTCGCACTCGGCCACTATACCGTCAGCTCGCTCTTGAGCAACTCTCACAACTTTATCCAATCGCTCGTTAGTCGAGCGAACCTCCTCCTCAAGCTCTCAAATCCTCACAGCCTAAGTTTGCTCTACAACCAGAGCCTTTCCACCTCCTCTTGCCATTCCCTATTAATCCTGGCCAATCTCTTCTTCTCATTATAGATCTCCAGAACCACACTGTTAGGATATGTATGCGTCTTCCAACACTCACAGTTATGCCTAGTTCTGGTTCTAGGGTTATAAGCCATGCAGGCACTCCCTGGACTCGATTAGTAAGAAACTGTAGGCTGAAGGTGTCCAGGCACATCACCACCGCCACCAAAATCCATAACCTATAAGAACGAATTCGATTAGAACTTAATCGAACTTAAATATCATTAACACTTAAACGTAAGTAACAACCATCACCTAACATTTCTCTCTAACCCACAAAACTCTCAAATAACTTAATAACTTTGACTCTAACCAGATCATTCAAACCTAGACTCTGATACCAATTGTGGCGCTCCCACCTCTCCCTAGGGCGAACCCTAAGGTCTCAGCGGGGCGCCTGCCCAACTCTCGTTAGGACTTACGTACTCATTCTAACTTAATAGACACTCACAAGCGAAACTTAAATAGCGGATTCAAAAAATACTTCAAATATACAAGCCATTATCCTTTGAGGCCATCATTTCTATTACAATCCAAATCCCATATATAAATAATAAAGTTTACACTCCATTTATCACCAAAACCATACAAGGGATAAATGCTAGCACCACACAAAACCACTAGTCTATAGCCTCTAGATTCTACTTTCCAAAACCTGTTAAGGAAAAACAACTCAGGGTGAGCCAACGCTTAGTGAGGCCAAGAAAACAAGCAAGCAAGCAAGAAGCAATTAACAAAGTAAATAGCACACTTGATAAAATTATCACATAGGTGAGCAAGTTAATAATAAAACACAAGTAGAAAGGATACTAGATCTCTCATGAGTTATTTCCACATCACGACCGGTTCAATTCATTTTGGTTGACCCTCCGTCAACTCAAGTAGTAACATGTCCATAGATCTCCACTTACTTCCTCCAACCACCATATCACCCTCTCGGATCTGAAACCAAACAAGTACGAGGTGGTAATACTATTCGAGTATACCAAGCAAGACCTCAAAAGATCAAGCTGTAATATTTTCCCATGGCTCTCCAAGTCCCTCGACCAAACTCTTGCCGGCTTGAGTTACAAGATACGCCAATGGGTTGGGGCGTCCCCACAAGTATGGTTGGTTGATGAGGCAATGCTCCAATCGACTCAAATTCGATCATAGCACTGAATCGGGATGAGAGGCACCTCCCATCAATTAAGGTGTGGTACATAGTGCCGCCTAGTGCTCCCAAATTTCAAACATATTCAAGCACAAGAACAAGTCATACTAATTCATATCACAAGTATCAAATAACCAAGCAAGAGGAAGAGAGAGAACGAGGGCGATGAAGTACACCCTCGCCTCAGCAAGTTTACAAATCACAAAACCACATAGCATTTATTCAAGTATCATTTCAACATTTTAACATAAAACATGCACTTGACACTCACCAAAAGTCAAGAGCAAGTGAGAACAAATCAGGAAGTCAATCAAGCTCCTCGATGTCCACGTTTCCACCTGAGACATGCATAATCAAAGTTACTTAGGTATTCAACCAAGGTCAACTTCCAAAAATCAAGTTTTCCCCATTTCACGTCAAAAGAAAGCTCATGTGGTTGGAAAATCCATTTCTCAAGTATGGAATGGTGTACAAATAATCAAAAAGGTTAAGTCAAAGAACCAGGAAATGTTTCCAAGGCATTTCTAAGCTTTTGTCACTTCCTTAGAAGGATTATCAATTTTTTACAGTATTCTTTAAAAAATCATAACTTGAGTTCTATAAGTCCAAAATTTGTGAATCTTACAATGTTGGAAAATAGACTTGATGAACTAATACTTTTCAGAAGATATTGTATTAGATTCAAATCAGAAATCCATCAAATTTCAGTTTAAAGTCGCTGCTACAGTATAAACAGGGCATATTAGTCTTGAATTTCAGTCAAGTTTGAAAATTCACCAAAATTCATAGAAACCGAAATAGCCCTTGAAATTTATACCACTGAAAAAAAAAATTGAGTCTAGTTTCAAACACAAGAAACAGAACTCAATTTGGTTTTTTTTTACACCAAGATATAACAGTTTTTCTAAAGCTATTTTTTAAAACCTATCATACAAAATTTTCAACAATATACATTATGAAAGCTCTCTCTTTTTCATTCTTTTAAAACTAGTTTTGTTGCTCCGATCAAGGTGCATCCATGGGCCATTGTTTTGGCAAAATTTTGACTCAATAAAAGGCTCAAAAAATGGAAAATTTTCAGCTCCAATTTTCGTCCAACTTGGGGGGGTTTAAAACTGAAATTTTCACCAAGATGCAAACATTACAACACACATTTAATACTTCCAAAATCAACCAACCATTTTAAGCACATAAAACCTAAAGACCTCTACCTAAGAGCAAATCAAGAAAGCAAATAAAATACCCTCAAGGCTTCTACCTAGGTTGGGAATTCAAGAGCCCAACTCCAATGTCAATGTTGGACTTGTGGGGTTGCAGCACCACCCTTTGACCCGGATCAGGGATTTAGACCTGATCATGTGACTAACTGCCCGACCCGTGGCACCCATGGGGGGTGCAGACCCTTAGGTTGACAGAGCCTTGTACGGTGCTTTGCGCTGCCATTGGGTTAAGGAAATAAAGTAGCGCCCTTACTAACAGCAATTGCTTTTGGTGTAGCGGTCAGCGCTTGATCCTGACAAGTGGTATCAGAGCGAGGTCGCGGGTTCGATTCTCCCAGGCTGGTGCTCGAGGGGTGATTGTTGGACTTGTGGGGTTGCAACACCACCCTTTGACTCGGATCAGGGGATTTAGACATGATCGTGTGACTAACTGCCCGACCCGCGGTACCCATGGGGGGTGCAGACCCTTAGGCTGACCGAGCCTTGTACGGTGCTTTGCGCTGCCATTGGGTTAAGGAAATAAAGTAGCGCCCTCACTAACAGCAATTGCTTTTGGTGTAGCGGTCAGCGCTTGATCCTGACAGTCAAGATATCAAACTTTCTAGCAAAAGAAACCATATATCTTCTTAGATCTAAAGTTAATGGTGCAAGAATGGTTAGATGTACAAGTTACCTTCCTTCCTTGCAAGTTTTGGCAAGAAAAATTGAAGCTTTAGGCCTTCTTCTCCTTCACCTCCTATTCGGCCAAGAGAAACAAGAGAGAGAAAGAAAATGGCTCAAGATCTTCCATCAAGTGTCATGATCCATACAACTCATCAACAATCCAAGCTTCTATAATTAAGTTCTAGCCAAGAAATGGAAGAAAGGTTGGAGTTTTTAGAGTGTTTTACCTTTCTTCAAGATGACAAGCAAGAACTCAAGATTCGAGCACTAAAACCTCCAAGATCTTCCTTCCTTCAAGCCTCCTTACCAAATTTGAGGATGATTCAAGGTTGGATCAAAGTTGAGACAAGATTTGAGCAAGCTTTTGGAGGATGAAATGAAGTTCAAGACAAGGGAAAGAGGGAGGGGAAATTCGGCAGCCACAAGAGGAGAGAGAGAGGGTTTTTGGTTGCTTTTGGATGATGTGAAATAGTGAAAGATAGAGAAGACATAAAGCCATGTTTTAAAGCTTTCAAGGTCAACTTTGAATAGTGGCCATTAAAGCTCCTAATTAAGCTTAATTCTAATCATTCACTTATAATCCCTCAAGTAGCTTTTCTTAATCTACTAATGATCATTCTTACTCTCCAAAATTACGTCACTTTAAGATCAAATGTTTGCCTCAAAAAGCGTGCCTCTCTCATTTCTCACAATTGTGCAATAGAAAAATTAAATTGAAGAGTAGACATGCTTTTAAAATAAAATGAGGTAATGTATAGTGCAAATGCAATTAAAATGATTTAAATTAATTAGTCAGAGAAACTAAATATATATTAAATAAATAGGTTAGATAAAATAAATTTGCGGGGCCTCACACTTTACTTGAGAATCTCATTCTTCTTTAGTTATTTTGAAACCCTTAGATTAAGTATTCTTCACCTTGATCAAATCATGGTGTTCCAATAATTCACCATGACTCAAGTATTCTTCACCTTGATCATATTTAGGTGTCCTAATAGTTGACCAAATTATTTCTCTACTTTATATTTAAACCTCTTAACTTCTCTAAGTTTTGGATTTGTACCTTAAAGATGCATATATCCATTTTGAGTTGTCAATAGTAAAAGTAATAAAGTATGAGAAATAATCATCTCTAGCATTAATTGTTAATCTTCCACATACATCATAATGTATGAATCTTAATAATTCCTTAAACCTTTTCATAAATGATCAAATTAGTTTTTTTTATTAGTGAATAAGATTCATATGTCTCAAATGATTCATAATCAATTGAATCATATCATCATATGATTTGTAAAATATGTTTCTCATTCAAAAGTCTAATTCACAAATGCTAAAGATGATTTCAAATCGTCTAACATTATATTGAGAAATGGACCTTCTTTTATTTTAGAAAATAATAATACTTATTAAGTTCCAAAATAAGTCCACTAGTTAATCTCAATTATAATATTAAAAATGAAACTTTCATAAAGTTGCATTTTAAAACCATCCCTTGAAAGTTTGTACCATAAGGCTAGTTCTTTAAAATCTCATAACTTATCAACTCTTGATAATTAATTCTCCTTGTCAACTCTGGATAAGTAATTCCTTTTAGTCAATGCTTGACTAATTGTGTATGATAAAACTTTGATTGATCTAAATTTCTCAATATAGTCAATCACTCTCTAATAAATTAATATTTAATTAGAGAAATTTTTGTCATCTTGTAATAGAATTATTACTCAAGGATTTCATATATTTTATACCTTGATTATTGATCATTCAAATCTTAAGATGTATAATCATGGTAAAAGAAATTGAAATCTTATGTAGTAAAAGAGATTTAGGAAGCATGTATGACATACTATCATCATCTCCTTTTACTTACTGTAAGCAATTTTTATTCATTCCAATACATCTTTTATGATTGTAAGTGTTAAGGTTTTAAAGAATATAGCCAAATTTTCTTGAGAACTTTTCTCAAATGAATTTGCCAATCCAAGAAATTGGAAATATCAATTATATCGAGAATAATATGCAATTACTCATAATTTTTATAATGGATAGTAAAGATAAAAGAGAATTGCTATTTATGCAAAACAAAACCAAGTAAAAAATGACAAAAAAAAATTAAATTTGGTTTTACTCCCACTATTTTATTCAAATCTATAACCCTCTTATATAGATTCCGGAATGTCAAAAATTCCTAGTAGGCTAGAATCCCATCTAGTTATTTTGATCTTGAGTGTGATCAACAAATCAAAATAATTTCAACGGGTAGATACCTATTACCAATTACAACTTTTGTAACCTCTGGATAGTTGAGTTATCAACTCTTAATAAATCACATCATATGTGTTACCCAATATTTGCTCCAAAACTTTATGACGTTGAATATACTGAACAATCTGCAAGTTTTAGTTGAGTCAAACCCATATTCTGAGATCTCATCTCATAGTTAACACTTCTCATAGTAGAGCAATCTTAAGTGTATTCAACAAGTTAATTCGAACATGATTTCATTTTAACTATAATAATAGAAAGCAACTTAAATCTTGACTTAATATTTGAGTAGAGGGATTTTAGACATGATATTCCAAGTTGGTCTTATTAAATATATAGCATGCATGCATATCCATTCATCAATATAAATAAATAAGCATACTATAACTAAACATGGATGATTGTGGACTTTATTTCTAGACTAGTTTTCTTGAGCCAAAAAGAATCTAGATTGTCAAACTAAGGGACAAGCGACATCTCCATGCCCAATACGCCTTTTGTATGTCCGCTATGGTAGAACTGGTGCCATCTCTATCTCCTTTGTACATTACAAATGTAAATCTATTCTAAACATTTTAGATTCTCACCCTTTCGCTATCCCTAATATAGTACATTATATAACATTAGGAGAAACCTTGAGTTATATTCAAGGGGAGTGAAATGAGAAGAGAATTTATATTGAGAGTATATAGAGAAGGTAGGACACGTAGACCCTATTTCAAAAGTAGCAAAACCAAAACCATACATACATTCAACCATTCACAATCACATTAGTCTTAGTCCGTAATCATCCATCATGCATTCAAATGATACAATATTAAATGAAAGCGTAATAAAGTATTTGTTTAATTCTAATCATGAACCATTATATGTTCAAACGTTAAACCATTTAAAGTTTCGATTCTTGGAGTTTAAGTTTAAGAAAAAAAAAATTTTAAAAGTGTTTTAAAACTTATGAAAATACTTTCTAATCTCATTAGAAGCAATTTTCAATATTTTAAAACCATGAACTAAAGTTTTTCGTAATCCAATTATGAGCCCCCATCAAAAATTAAAATTTTCTAGTCCGAATAGAATTTTTTAATCCACTTAGTTTTGGAATTTTTCTTTTAAACTATTTTAGAAATTCAAATACTAATTTTAGAACACTTTCATAATTTAATCTCATTAAATTAGAAAGTTTCTAAAAGTATTTAAAAACCTTGGAAATCTCATAAAAAATTGGAAAGTTTTGAAAGTTGTTTAACTTTCTTAATTTTAGTCTCACTAAAATTTAGGTAAGTTTCCAAAACTTATTTGAACAATTTCTTGTCCAATTTGGATTTTCAAAATTTTGAGCAAAAATTTCCTCAATTCTAATCATATTAGAATAATAGCAGATTTCCATTTTATTTTAGAAATCCATAGAAAAAGGGAAATCAATGACAAAATCCTATTTGTCAATGGAAACTACTTTTTCCCTTGATTTTCCCCCTTTTTTTAAGAAAAAAAAAATTCCAGCAATAGCTATTGACCAACCAAAACCTCATTTTCTTGATCAACTCATGATTAAGACGAAGGGTGGGGGATGAAAAATAACATCAACATGACCGCCAAAAATCTGCTCAAAAATGTTGTAAGGCAACGTTTGAGCGACATTTCCAATAGCGGCTTCATTGTTATTTTGTTAGCTGTTCTCAAGTAGCTAACTATGCATCCTCCCAATATTTTAATTGCTCAACAGAAAATATTAATCAATCAAAAACTTTTCATTATCTTGATCATCTCATGAGCAAGAAACAAAACAAGAAGGACAAGAAATTTCAGCAATTGTTAACCAAGCAAAACTAATGTCCATTGCCATCCCATGACAGGAACTTGAACCAAGGAGATCTGAAAATTCCAGTAAAATAACTGCTGTAAAAACCCGTACTAATATCTACTGGGCACAAGTTATAACAGCAAGTTTTGATGCTAGTTTCCTTCAGTTTAAATCTGACCAGATTAATAATTCAGTGCATGTGGACGCCGTGTGATTAATCAACCAAACATTGACTCCTCAAGCCATGTTCGTCAGGTGTAATCAACTTAACACTTCGTCAAGATTCGCAGGCAATATTAGACCAATGAACAAGTCATGGTTCATATTATATTGTTTCCAAATCAAAACCAATCATGATCATATCATGACTTATTATTAAATCGATTTACAGCAATCATTGACGCATGTAAGAGTATTCATATATCATAATCTGGTCTTGATCAAAATTCTCCTTTCCGTTTTTAGTATTTTTCTTCCTTTTAGTGATCGGATCACATGAAAAGAAAAACAGCCATGGAAGTTTTGATTGAAACTGTCAGATTATAAACATTGAAACGATTTTCAAGAACAATTCTAAGAAAAATTTTTCAATCAACTTTGCTCATAAAAACATAAACCAACTTCAAGAATAGCATATAATTGTGATCTAATCACCATCCTTGACAATTAAATAAATTGTTCACATGGGTTAATCAAAGGTGACTTTGATACCACTGTTAATAATCATAAAGATAAACGCAGTGAAAAATTAAAAATTTTGATTATTTTCAATAGATTGTCCTTTGATTAAATCCACGTAACAAAGAGTTAGTTCAAGAAAATTACCTCAATTCATGAAGACCTCCTTAAACTTGGTGGAGATTTGATATAGAGGATGGCGAAGTGATCCATGTAACTATACACGTGTCCGATCTCTAATAGTGATTCACACGAATCTCCTTAGATAGAACCTCTAAGGTCGAATTAGTTTAAGGTAGATTAATGCTAGCTATTGCCAAGACAAGCACATGCAAATCTATTGAAATAATCCTAATTTTTTACCATGAAAAACTCGTCCCAAGATGAGAAATAAGAGATGCAATTTTTTCCTTATTTTCTTGGACGAATTTTGGGTATTTTTCTCTCAAGATTTTTCTCAAAATTCTCACAAAACAATTTGTGTGATGATTTTTTCTTGTTAGCAAAAGGTTACTGAGTATTTGTAGACAAATAAGTTGTTAAATTCTTATAGAAACCTGAAATCAGTTTCCAATAAAATTTAGCTTCCTTATTCAAATATAACTCTTGTATTTGGAAGATTAAAACTTACTTGTACTATAAGTCCCTCAAGTTTAATTTGTCCCACAAATTAAACTATAAGTTATAAAAAATTATCTATCAAATCCCACTTGAAATTCAGGTAATCTAACTAAGAAGTTCTTAATGTGTATGACCCATTAGGTTCTCATATATGTTGGTAATAAGTATGAGCTATAAATTCTTAATAAATAAGAATTAGATAAATTAAAACTTGTAGGTCCCGAAATGCAACCCAAGAAATCAACTAAAATTGTTCAAGCAAACAAGTACTCAAACAACCACAATAATGATAAATGTAAACAATCTTAAACCACAAAGAATAAAGTAACAAAAAGGTAAAAGGAATTCAAACCAATCAAACTTCCAAGCTTCTTCCAAACTTGGAGTTGAATTCACCAAATAGCTTCTTCAATTGATGGTGACACTAACCAACTTGTACAAGTGAAGGATCACTCCTTCCTTACCCCAAACACCCTTTGGTTGAGCAAAGGAGTTTTCCTACTCTCCAAGTAAACCCTCAACTAGCTACAATTGAAAGCTCACCAACCAACTAAGAACTATTTTACAAGTGAGGCAACCTTCACCAAGGTTATACCACTCCAAGTGATAGGCTTACATTCACCAAGGTTTTATGCCTCCTATAGAGTAACTTTCACTTGAGCAACCTCACAAACCCAACTTTCCCCACACTTATACAACAAACAAAGAAGATTTCTACCCAAATATTCACTTGTAAGCTTGTATTGCATGTAGGCAAAAGTCTCCTATCATCTTGAACTTGTGAGTATTTATAGAGTGTGAGAAATGGCTTAAAGAAGCTCTTTAACGATAAAAAATATAGCTATTAGAAAAATGACCGTTGGAGCTGTCGGACGTCCGAACCCACCGTTCGACAGAACCAGTCAACCTGTCGGACGTTCGACCCCTGTTCTGCGTCCGAAGCCACCGTCCAACAGTTTGCTGAATTCCTGAGTTGTAAACTGTCGGACGTCCGAACCAAGGACTCCACCGTCCGACAGAACCAGTAGCTCATGTGTCCATCCTCTCAACCTGTCGGACGTCCGAAACTTGAGTGACCGTCCGAAAGCATCGTCCGAAGCTTGTCGTAAACTGTGGGACGTCCGAACCTCTGTTCACCGTCCGATCCTTGCGTCCGACAAGTGAAAACCTTCTCAATTCTTCTTGAATTGATTCCTTTCCTTCTTCAATGAGTCAAGGACCTGTCTTAACATAATTCTCACATAAAAACATTAGTCCAATCATCATTTTGTTTTGTTATCATCAAAACCTAGGAACAAGGCCAACAAAACTCCTTTTAATTTATTATTGATTTCATTAATCAATCAACTCATACTTATAAATTAAGATTGGCATCTAACAATGCATCATGACCATCCAAGTAATGAGAAAAGTCAAGTGGATGACTTCACCTTTTAGTGAACGTTTCTCGTTTAACTAATATCATTTTACTACACTTATCTTGCATTAATTTTGGAATAAGTTGTGCCTATTCCAATATATGATTAATGCTATTTTCTTGTACCAAAATATAAATCCAATGAAGAAGTTCTTAGAAACACTTTCTAAAAGTCTCCCACTTAGCGTTAAAATTTTCAAGTTATACTTATACAAGTAGCTAGACATAAGATAACTCCTCTTCCATAAGAGGTGGTAAATCCTTATAAGTTATTCACCATCTTTTCATACTTCAAGCATACACCCATTCGCTAATGATGTGAGCATTCCCTATTACAGAAGCAATCATATAACAAAGAAAGCATAACTATCCATATTCAAGATACCATGATAACCTTAAGTCTAAGAATCACTTACATAAACGTTACTTAGAGATTAATCATTTGACACTTAAAAGATATCTTTATGCAGATCAATCTAGTGAACTTGATCCTACCATCAAACACCCATATACTAGTTTAGATGTCCAACACACCATATTAGATGAGGTCTATTACTTCTCATATAGAAGTAGCATAGTATATACTAGTCTAACCGTATTAACAATGCCCTTTCTTGTTAATACTATGATTAGAGATATTTAAAAAATAAACCTTGTTTATAAGCGAATGAACCTCACTATTATAACTTTTATGATTTCATGGATTAGCTTTATTCTAAGGGCTTTATCGTACTTATAAATATGTAAGCAATTAATATGATAAAGATGTCATTTATTATAACATAAATAAATAAAGTGTATATAAAACCCTAGAAGTTAACTGACTTTAGGGCAAACACACGAACAGTATTATGACTATAATTCTAGCATTTTTTTTATTACAAGTTGTGTTAATTAGCATTATCCACTACCATATATTATGTGTTGAAGGCTATAAATCATTTTTATACTTTCAGCGGCGCTTATGGCTAGGGAAGGCGGGTTCTTCAGACATCATAAATGATACCAGGTTGCAATTTTGCCATGGCACAAAGTAGAGAGGACGAAAATGAACTAGGAATTGGACATTCGTTGGAACTTGGACAGAATTCATTTAGTCAGCTTTGTAGTTAAATGCTTGATGCATTTTCTTGCTCCTTTGGATGGCAGTTGTTGGTTGATTACGTTGTAAAGTGTTGTGGGGTTTTAACCTCTAGACTATGCTTTGATTGATCAATCAAGCTTTACTTTAAAAAAAATAAAAGATTAGAAATTTCCTTAAGTTGTATTTTCCTCCTTGAAAATTTGGTAGCCAGTTACGTGTTTGCCAAAATATATTTATTTTGTTGTAAATCTAAAAAAAAAATTACTTCTATTATTCCTAGGGAAATTTACCATTTTAGTCCCTGAACATTTTTACTAAAACCGATTTCATCCCTAATGAATTATTTTAACCAATTTTGTTCTTGAACAAGTTTTTTACTTCCAATGCAGGACTTTTGGTTGAATTTTACTCAATTTGCATAAATCTGCAGGGGCATAATCGTCGCACTAGTCTAACCTTCTATAATTAACAGATGAAATAGATTTGAAAATCATTAAAATTGCTTAATGTCTAAAACTGCTTAATGTTCAATATAGCCCTCATCCTTTTATTTTAGATGTTAAGCAATTTTAATTATCTTTTTAATCTACTTTGTCTGTTAATTGTAGAAAATTAGGCCTAAATACCAATTATGCCCCTATAGGTCCATGCAAATTGAACAAAATTTGTCAAAAGTCCTACATTGTAAGTAAAAAACTTGTTTGAGGACTAAATTAGTTAAAATAATTTATCAGGGACGAAATCAGTTTTAGTGAAAATGTTCAGGGACCAAAATGGCAAAATTTTTGGAGTTTAACTTCATGCACTCAAGTTTATCTTCATGCAACTAAAGAATTTCCATACAATGTTATTATATTATGTTGAAAAAAAAACTTAAGACCTTTATAAGGTTGAGACTCCAGAAATTAGAGGTTCTAGGTTCAAATTCTCCTTTTTCTACCTTTTTTATATCTCACATTTCTTTTGCTAGAAAAGTAATTTTTTTTAAAAAGAAGGTCATCTCAAGCCATTGACAATAATGGTGCGAGATTTGAAATAAATTGCTTTTTTGTAATATTCGGACGGTGTATTATTATTAAAAAAAACATTAATTGGGAATTTAGTTTCTCAGTAACCTCACGTGAGTACATGTACGTAATATTTGCAATATGCTTTCTTTGAAAGAGTTAGATTCTCTTGATAGTATTAAAATTAGGGATAATATCAGAAACCTCTCCTGAGGTTTCTCTTAATATCACCTTGTACCCCTAAACTTTTGAAAATATCACCTACCTCCCTTACTTTTGTTATTTGTGTAACAAAATTTATAAAAATCCCAAACTACCCTTTTGCTCATTTTGCTAAATAAAAATACTCCTAACCACTTTGTTTCTTAAAAAAAAATCACCACCTAAAAAATAATTTCTACTCGTACCACTAGATCACAAATCTATAATTCATAAAAGTAAAAATTTTAAAAATAAAAAAAAGATATTTGTAAAGAAATTTACTAGTACCAATTTAATTTATATATTTAAAACTGATTCATTATGAGCCTTTTTTTTTTTTGCCTAACATCTTCACAATTCGTGACCCAAGTCTTTAAATTGTACTAATTCATTATAAAAGTCAACTCAAAACAAAGGAAAAAATCTTACATTCATATTCCATATTATCACAATTAAAAAAATAAAATTTAATTTATTACAATTTATAAGTAAAAAATTGTAGAGCCATACAAAAAAAAAAAGAATAAAAAAGAATGTTGGATAAACAGAAAAAAGAAGAAAGTGACTTTTGATTCTTTTTCTTTCATTTTTTGACATCCATTTATTTGATATGTAAATCATGTACCAAATGAAGGTTAATATAGTCAATTTACAATTACCAAGGGAGGTGAGTGATATTTTTAAAACCATAGGGGTGCCAGGTGATATTACGAGAAACCTCAGGGGAGGTTTCTGATATTATCCCTTAAAATTATTGTGACATATGACACACGATTATTTCAAGCATTTGCAACACGCTTTCTCTGAAAGAGTTAGATTCTCTTGATAGTATTAAAATTATTGTGACATATGACACACGATTATTTCAAGCTACAGAGGTATCTTCAAGTGCTTATGAAATAGAAAGTCAAGGACACAAAAATAATTAAAAATGTCCATAGAAATGTCACATTTAAGACCTAAAATGTAAAACCCATTTATTATTCATGGCATAATTCACGTGAGTTGCTCGTGTTGTAAACTTGTAATGCTATCATATAGAGCATTTAACAACGTCAACTTATCACAAAACATACGAATTACTAAATAGAATAAAGTGGTTGCTGAAAACAATTTGTAATCAATTTATTCAAGATAGTTTTAGTGGGTACTGTGGCCTCTCAGTTGTTGGGCCTCCTTTGTAATACTTCGAGCGATGTTTTGTTTTATCATAACAAGGCTTTGTAGGTTTAGAAGTACAATCCTAAAACTTTGCAATCCTTTTCATGTTGTAATAATCTGCTCCACTTGCTCGTTGAAAGAGCAAGTTCCTCCACAGTCCAAATTGGATGTACAAGCTGACAGGGAGGTTGACCTGAGAACACTGAGCAACGGTCAAAGAACCGGGGCGTTATCTCTCGAGTCTACCGCAGTGCTCAAGTTAGTTATTAGCTGTTCATGATTCTTAAAGGGAGAAAGTCAGGAGTGTTCAACTACCGCTAATTGTTAGACATTATAAGATATTTATAGAGTTGGAGGGTGGATAGTGGTCCTAGCACTGTTCTGTTCATGCACGGCGAAGTGATAACCATCCAGAAACGTTCACGAATCGGACTTCACCAATAATACAAAAATTTTAAATATACGATTCAGAAAACACCACACGAATTTTACTCTATTAACTGTTACAATAATGTACAGGCAGCTAGTAATGAGTTACAAATTATTGAAAAACTCGTACACTGTTTAAGAACTATTACACTGCCCTCTCTCATTCATGGATGGACTCTATTTATCATGAGCAGCTAAGACATACGTGACACACAGTGAGCTTGGCTTAGCGTAGCTCATGGTAACATCTGTGTTACAATGATTTTGCTAATGTTAGCCCTTGACTATGTCATCAATCAAACGAACCAAGTTGCAAAAAGAGGAGCCCCCTTCTTCGATACTCTTTCTCGCCAATTTGGCCATTTGATCAGCTCTTTGCAAGAAATCATCCTTTCTTTCCACCATCAGATCCCTGATCATCTTCTCCACAATTACCCTATCACAAGTATCCTTCATGTCCAACCCTAGTTTCCAAACCTCTCCCACAAACCTACTATTTGGTTGTTGGTCAGAAAAATATGGCCAACAAATCATTGGCACTCCTTCCGCTATACTTTCCAAAGTTGAATTCCATCCGCAATGAGTCAAAAATCCACCAATTGCAGGGTGGGCCAACACCTCTTCTTGTGGGGCCCATCCTACCACACAGCCTCTTTTCTTAGTAGCTTCCTCCAGCTCCATTTCAAGAGTTGACTTTGACTTTGTAGTAGCTAGTACATCATCTCCAGACCCCACCTTTACTGAGTCCGTGCGGATGGCCCATAAGAATCTTATCCCGCTATTGACTATACCATGCCAAAGCTCTAGGAGTTTTTCTCTTGTGACTATAGTAATGCTCCCAAAACTCACATAAAGCACTGATTTTGGTGGCTGATTGTCAAGCCAATTTATGCAGCTTTTATCTTCTTCCCACAAGCTATTCGAGTTCGAGTTATTTGAATCTGCTTCCTGGAGTTGGAGCCTAATCTTTAAATGTGCATGGAGCGGTCCAATGGAGTATAAGTTGGGGCAGTAAGTTTGAAGATGAGAAAGTATGGGCCCTTCCAGTTTTTCAAACGTATTGAGTATAAGCCCTTTGGCTCGGGGTGTTTGTAGGGTTTCTTTCAGCAATAAATTAAAATTTGGGTTAGTCAGGTCGCCAACACGGAAGAAACTAGGTAGATCACAACGCCTTAGAAATCTTTCCATGCCCTCTACATTTTCTACAGGCATATTCATGTCATCTCCTGCAAAAATAAAAATAAAAATAAATAAATTAAATATTAGCTGGAGTGGAAATAAAAGAAAAGGTAGTACAATTAAGAAGGAAGTCTAAAAATTTTCAAATTTTGCACCATCCAATTACTTGAGTACAAAATCTAACATGTGCTTATGTGTTAAATATGTAGATACCGTTTGCACCCAATAATTTATATGCAACGTCCAAATTATTATTAATATATACATTTTTATTTTCATAACATTTATCAAAGTGTAAAACCATTGATTCTATATGAAAAACAATACTGAGAATAAATCTGATCTTAATTATCTACACGCACACAGAGAGTGTACCTTGATTACTAGTAAAGACTAATCCATTGAGTACAGTAAGTTACATACCTGAAAAGGGTAATTCGCCGGCTTCAACCAATTGAGGGATGCAAAAGTAAGTCCAAAAGGCACCAGCACTAATTGCTCGAAAACAAATTAAGGGCAAGCCAATCTCTTCAGCAACATCAAGGGCCAAACTCAACATCCCATCTGTAATGATACATGAGAATGGGGGCTTATTCCCAGTACCATGTGCCCGATCCTTGGACAATAATTCTTTCAAAAATGGCTTTACTACTGACTGAAGAGCAGTATACAAATCCATGATCTCCTGGGCTATATGTACCTTGCTTTCATCATATGCATCAGGATAGTGATCCAAATGAAATCCGGGATACTTGCTAAAGCGTGATACAACATTGGTGTGACGAAGGAGGCGGTTGTGAACGTTGCAGGAGACTAAGAAGGTGATATTGATGCCGGCAAGGCATAGAAGCTCGGCTAACTTAAGCATGGAATTCACATGTCCCTGTGCTGGGAAAGGGAAGATGAGTACATGAGAACGGAGCTGCTGCACTTGATCCATAAGTTGTTTGATGAATCTGCAGCTTTCTAGTTTCCTTCCGCTTGTAGTTGCAATAACTCATTAACTGAAGAAGGAATTATTTATTGTAATCTTGTGCTTTTGCCATAAGTATATAACAATTATAAAATAGTTACTTTCAAAGTATCAATTTTGATTTGTTTACCTTATCTTAAACGTAGAATTTTGGCTTTGAGGTGACTCGTTCTTTGACTGCATTAGATCCTTCCTCTGTTTTTGTCAAAGATTGCAAATATTAAGAATTGAACTATAGATTTCATTTATTGACTTCAAAAAACTTTTCTTTTTGGAGAAATTTTATATATGTTCAAAGTAATTTGAGGGGTTTCAACTATGAACAGGTTTTTTTTTTTTATTTTAATTCTTATAGTTGTCAGCTTTAAAGAAATTCTATCAATCTTTTAAGTTTTTTTTAATTATATACAAAAATGATTTTTTAGTCTATGCAGTTTTTGATGCCACAAGTTCAAGTGGAAGCCAAATAGTGACGAAAATGAATTTTTATTGATCAACCACTAGAATTTTGTTTTTTACACATTTCTATTTGTCCAAATTTTTAAAAGTTGTTTATTTAGCCTTTAGTTCTAAACTAAAGGTGGACTATTTCCTTTGGAGACCTTTTAGTTAATTGATATTTATAAGTACGGACAGTTTTTTTACTTACGTATTGTGCATGAAGTACTTCGAAAATTCCAAAGAGGTATATCTTGATTTTGGTGTTAATTCAATTGATTCATATAAGCTAACGAAACTTTTAGAATTTTCAGTTGTTACAATTTTGATAAGTTGCCTTATTTGAATTTTGAGGTCTCTTTGACTTATCGATTGAAGAGTCCCTTTTATTTGGATAAGCAAAAGAAATTGATTTGATCCCTTGATTTTAACGAGGAACAGATGTCTTCCAAATTATTTCTTTCTTTCTTTTTTTCAATGAGACTCTCAGGCAAATATTGATCTAGAATAGGTTAAGACTCACGAGTTACAATAGAAAATTATGCAATGAACGTTTGCTTAGAGCTTTATGCAAACGTTTACAATTAGAAATTGCTTTTTGACAGTTGTTGATTCCTTTTTATCTTTGATTTACAAGTGTATCATTCAAACTAGATGTCATGGTCAGTGAGAAGCATTCAAAAGCTAGTTATTTTCTACAAGAGAATCTATTGTTTGTCATGAAAATCTTGATTTTGATGATATAGTTGAAGATGTTGAAATATTAACTTATTTATTTTGTGTCGGTAGATGACTAATAATTTAAACTATTTTGTTTATTATGTTTTAGTTTTCTTTTTTCCTTTTAACTTTAGATCAAAATTTTACAACATTATTAGTGTTAATTTAACTTTAGGTAGAAACCATTTGTCAAGCACATCTTTTTCATAATATGGACTTATTTCATATTTTAGATATAGCATCTATCATTTTTCCATTTTTCCAATATTTTTTTGTACTTATTCATTAAAAATGTTTTTTGAGTTTCGTACAAATTTGATGGTAGTATATGTAGTTTAATAGTACTAGGTGGTGCTGTGCAATACAAAATGACCCGTGCAATTGCACAGGCAAGAAACTAGTTATTTATCGTGTTCTCGTATTTTTGCCATGTGTATATAACAAATATAAAATAGTCCTTTTTAGAGTATCAATTTCGATTTGTCTACCTTATCTTAAATGAAGAATTTTGGCATGAGGGTAGGTCTTTCTTTGACTGCATCCAATCCTATGTTCATTTTTGCCAAGGATTGCAAATTTTAAGAATTGAATTATAGGTTTCATTTATGGACTTTTTCAACTTATTCAATGTTGATAAATTTTATACAAGTTCTTAACAATTTAAGGGGTTTCAACTGTCAACGTGTTTATCTTTTTCTAATTCTTACGATTGTAGGTTTTAGAGAATTTCTATCAATATTTTAAGGTTTTTTTTTATAGCTACAATAATGTTTTTTTGGGTCTATGCAGTTTTTGATGCCACATGTTCAAGTGGAAGCTAAAGGTGATGAATGTGAATTTTTATTGATTAAAAACTAGAATCTTTTTCTTACAATTTCTTGATAGTGAGATAATTGTGCACTTTATTTGTTGGTATTTGGTCTTAATTTTGGTCATTTATTGTGCAAAGTATTGGGTTTCCGCTCATAATTGATTTAAGTGTCAATTACAGGCAATTGGTGTTAAAAGTAGTAATTAAGGGCAAAAATTCCAGAAGACTATTCATGCCAGGCGTGCCCATGCCAGAAAGCTCGAAGTGAGGCGTGAAGACACGGACCCCTGAAGCTTAAACCTGGAACTTGGCCGAGATTTTTGGGAGGTGCTGGAAGTTGATTGAGAGGAGGAAACATCTTTAGAAGTTATATGGGCAACAAATTAGGAAGGGAATAAGTGAAAAGATTCCTTAGCAACATGGAAGGCACAAAAGGCAGTGGATATTTTGAGAAGGAATCCAATTTGCTTACAAGTTTCAGGAGTCCAAAAAGGAAGTAGATTAGTATCTTTTGTCTCCTTGAAAGCCGGCAACGAGGGACTAATATATAGGATCTTTTATTCTTTCTAGGTCGTCATATCTTTCGTTAGGCAATGTAGTAGTAGTCTCATTTTTTATCTTCCGTCGTCAGTAGCCTAGAGCATAGACTAGTACTTGCTTGGTTTTTCTCTTCCAGTAGTTACGTTTTGCAATAGACGATTTTCAATTAAACAATAAATGCTACTCCTTTATCCGAATTGCTTGAACTCCTGGGATCGCTTGTCGAGATGAGAAGTGGCTAAGTTCTTTTCCTAGTTTAGGAGTAATCAAGACTCGGTTGCACAACAATTGTGAGATCTTTTTAATTGTCTATTCTCAATTCTACGTTTATGGGTATTTAATTATTCTCTATTTTTCATGGGTTAATATTTTTTGGATTTATTGGATGAATAAGGCCTGTTGTTCAATTGTCTAAATAATATATAGTCAATTAAGGTGTTGGTGCGTCACCTTTAAGCAACTTAATTAGTGGCAAACGAGACAATTTCACCGTTTCGCAAGCGGTCTAATCTGTGTCTTGGGAATAGTTAATCTAGCTCGAATGAACCCGCATGTGTGTTTGTTAACTAGAATTGGGTCTCTCTAATTTTTAATGCTGTGACTACATTAAATCTTATGAGCGTCTCTAGGGTTGTCTAGTTTACAAGAGAGTAGTCTATGAGTATCTCTGGACTACTATAAAATTAAGGAGAGATTGGTGGTTCGGCGCATCGCCAGACTGCTATAACTAATTTATTTGTGAACGTATGAATTATTCCAGATATCTATGATCAGTTGTGTGCACTGGTGCTGAGATAAATTCCTTGACTAGGTTGTGTTAATTCATTGTTTGTTACATTCTTTAATTACTGCATTCTTTCTGCATTAGAAATTCAGTCCCTTTACATCTTTAATAATTTGTTTCTTTCTCCAAAACCCCCCAAATTCTCTGTAGGAAATAAATCACCCAGTCCCTGAGGATATGACCCTACTCGCCATTGTACTTGAATTCATATTTTTAGAGTAGATATTTTATTTTTGGCGGTTTGACACCCACCAAATTTTGGCGCCGTTGTCGGGGACTAGTGCTCGAATTATTTTCTCAAATTTTTTCCCTTTATTTCTCCTTTATTTTTCTTACTAGTTGATGGCTACTAATTTTCAATGTTTTGGTGATAGACTAGACTTCGTTCCTAATTGGGTTAATGAGGATTCTTCTATTAGTGATCCTTGTTTAGATGATTTGGCTTCTCTCATGCAAAAATTGAGTGATGGACAGAAACTACAAGTCAACATGTGTGGAATATGTCAGTTGGATCATCTAACTGACAGGTGCCCGCTACTTTAAGATGACATGGATGGCCAAATTTGTAATGTTAGAGTATTCCAAAATCCAACCCCACCGATGTGTGATAGTTATTCAAATGTGTATGGTCAAGGATGGTGGGATTACCCCAACTATAGCTATGCAGTGAGGCCAACATCTCAATCCTCATCCTCTAGTGGAGGGAGTTACTTGAAAGTTCTTGTTAAGACTTTGGCCACAAGCACTGCTGAACTCCAACAAAGTACTGCTGAATTCCAACAAAGCACTACTCAATTTCAACTAAAGACAATGACAAGCATTCGTAATTTGTAGAATCAAATATATCTACTGGCATCTACTGTGAGCCAATTGACGTCTTAGAAGTCTGAAACATTGTACTTAGAGATCATTGTCAATTCTGAACTAGATATGAGTGCGATTACCTTGAGAAGTGGTGACGAATGGCAAGAGATTTAAAGGGAAGAATCCAACTCTGTGGTTGAAGAGAAAGTTGAGAAAGAAACAAGGGGACCCCAACCTATAGCCTCTCTAGTGAAAAAGTCCAATGAAGAAATCCCAACTGTGGTGACATCTCCTTCATCCCTAACTCTTATCTCTCATTTTATATTTTCTGTTAGTGAGATTGACTTTGTTATACCAGAAATTTATGATTTTCATGATAGAGATAAGGTAGGACTTGCACAGATTATTAGGTTATTAATTGCTCGTGATGAAGGAGTAAATAAAGAATTGAAATCATTACTTGCATTTTTTAAGCCATCCGCTAGTCAAAAGAAGAAAGTAGCTCACGTGCTTAAAGATTTCTCTATTCATGATGAATATCATGAGTATGAGAACGATGTAATGAAAAGAGCTATACGATTTTATCCTCCATGAACAAACACAGAAATGTCTACCCAAAGACATTAAAGAAAGGTGTTACTTGGGAGGCAACCCAAGAGCTTTAATTTTTAGTAAATTTGTGTTTTTATTTCATGTTTTATTGTGAAAGTTAAGCTTATTTCGTTTTGTTTGGCAGAAGACTTTTTGTTGTAGGCCTCGGGCGCGTTCTGTTAAATTTTCATTTAGAATGAGTTGCAATATCTTGGATAGAAGACTTCTCCTTATAAAGCGTGACCACGCTTTACTGGGATGTGCCGAAAAGGCTGTCCACCAACTGGTAGGCAGAAGACTCTAGCCTGTAAGGCGTGCCCACGCTTTACATGGAGGTTCCGGGCAAGCAGTTAAAACCTGGTGAATAGAAGATTTCAAGTTGCAAGGCGTGCCCACGCTTTACAGTTTTTTAAGATACTGTCGAAAAGAGTTGGGCAGAAGGCTTTTACTTCCACAGCGTGCCCACGCCTTACAATGGATAGGGTATATACAAAAAAAAAAGAAAATCAAAAATATTGTTTTCTCTTTTATTCTAATTTTTTTTATCTTATTCCTTGCAGCATCCAGTGTCCGTATTCATTACTTACTGTGACTCTCGGGTCTCTTGTGCTCCACATTTCACTCATGATTGAACATCAACTCAAGTATTTTCATCCTTCAACCTCCTCCGGTGCTTAATTCTCTAATCAGGGGAGTCCTCTTATTTTCCTTTTACTCTTTATTTTCATCCATTGAGGACAATGTCTGATTTAGGTGTGGGGGAGAGGATATTTTCTCAGATGTATTTTTTTCAAAAATTTTTAGTCTTCCACAACTTTTTGCAAACTCTTTGGATTTGTTTTGTTATGAAAAGTAATAAAGATGTAAGTATGATTAGTGAAATTTTTGCTAGCATGAGTATTATATTTTTCTTGCAATTGATTCAATTGATGGATGTGCAAGATTTGACATAGTTTTAGCCAATTTGTAAGCTTTTGAGCTTAAGGAGCACACTACTCATAAATTGCTCTAATTTCTTTCATTGAGTGATATCGCACATGGTTAGATTATTCTAGAACTTGCTTTGTTATGCATGTCAAAACCACATTGTTGAATTTGATGCATGAAAATGATAAGGGCAATTAGGTTTAACCCTTTTGACTTTCTAAAGATCTATCCTAATTATATTTTCCAGTAGTTGACCAAGTTTGAGCCTTAAACCTTTTCTTTGTTCAATAGCCATACTCGTTACCTTAAACCTTTTTGTTTGTACCTTCTTGTTTGAACCCTGTGTCAAAGGAATGCTTTAATTTCATTGTATGATGATTTCAATTAGTGGTGCAAGGGTATGGTTGAAGCTAGCAAGTGTATTTATGTTTCAATATTAGTTATGTCTTATTGAAAAAAAAAAGGAAAGAAAAAAATAAAAAATAAAGGAAAAAAGATGAAAAGAAAAAAATGAAAAAAAAAGAGTTGTGAAGTGTTATTGTAGATATGTGTTGTATTGTGATGGTTGGATCATGTCTTGGTTGTGTTTGCACTTGCTAATTTTTGAAAAAATTTATAGGTATGCCTTGGAAAGATCATCTGGATGAAAAAACGTATGTGAATTCGTGCAATTGATTTTTGGTATTTCCTTCGATGTGTTTAGTCTAAATTCTCCTTTTTATCCAACCCTTTACCTAAGTCTCGTTACATCCCTTGTTAAAAACCTTTTGATTTTTGTATTGAATTCATTTTGAGTCATGGAAATATGATATATTAGCAAGCCTATGGTAATATCTTTCTATGTTGTTGATATGAGCATATATGTCCCTTTAAACACTTTTGAGTGCTGAGTGATACACTAATAACCGTGTAAGAGTTGAATCTTCTGCATCCTGATTTTGATGAAATTGTTGAGAAGATCTGATACTTGTATTAGTTTATTGTACTATGAAGTAGAAAGGAAATGGGTGGTTGGGATTGTTTGTTGACTTTTGGGGCTTTTGTGGAAAATGGAAAAAATGAGAGAAATTGGATAATTTGACGTAAAGCTACTTTTGTCGTATCAGATCAATTCACGTGACACGACACTACGATCACGGTTTCTCTCATTTATATATCCTGAATACATATTCTAACATTCGAAACTTATATCTAGTAATCGATCCTAGGCCCAAGTGCGAAATTTGACCATTCAAACAGTTTAAATTGAGAACATAATTTAAACGCACAAAAATGCATTTTAAATCTTTTCGCGTCGTTACAATTGATAAATGACATCCAAATAATTCAAACTAATTTAATAAAGTAATTTTATGAAAATATGGAATTTTGCAATTTTATAAATTAAATTGATAGTTAAACAAGATTTTAAAATAAAAGGAAGTAACGTATGGTGTAATTGAAATTAAAAGGATCCAAATCAATTATTCAGAGGAAGTAAATAATTAATTAAATAAATAAGTCAAACAATATGAATTTTTCGGGTCCTCACAGAATTAATTTTAACTGTTTCTTTTATTTATTGGTATTTGTATATTTTCTACTTTTCTTGTCTATGATTATTGTGTGTGATTAAATAGGTGGCCAATAATTGATTATTCACAATAATATATTGCTAATTAAAACAGATAAATCATTAATTATTTTGGCTATTTTAATCCTGGTGGTAACTAGCATGATTGGTTTTGTGTCAAGAAGACATACAATATAATCTAAATAAACCCTCCTAACGTGTTTTTGTTGGTTAGAATTGGGTTTTTCTAGTTTTTATTACAATTAGGAGATTGATTCTTATGATCGCACCTAGGGTTATCTCTTAATTAGGAAAAGAGTTAACGATCGTACCTTGACTATCAACATAGTAAGAAAAACTTGGTTGTCAAAACTTGTTGGCAGCTATAACTAATTTATCAATGAATAATTAAATTCATCTTTGCATCAAGGATTTGTTGTGTGAACCATCTCTAAAAGTTACTCCTTTGGCTAGAGTTTTATGTATTATTGATTTAGTTCTAGATTATTTTTGTTAAATTGCTTTCATTTAAATTAGTTAATTATTTTAATTTTTCAAAATCCCCCAATTAACCCTTGCTCTAAAAGAAACAAAATTTTCCTAATCCCTGTGGAAATGATCCTACTCACTACTGTATACAAATATATATTTTTTCTTGAATAGATATTATTATTGAACAAATTCAACACCTATCATATGTCGGCAAATGACTAAGAACTTAAACTATTGTATTTATTATGTTTTAGTTTTCTTTTTTCCTTTTAACTTTAGATAAAATTTTACAGCACTATTAGTGTTGATTTAACTTTATGTAGAACCATTTTTCAAGCACATCTTTTTCATAATATGGACTTAATTCATATTTTCGATACAGCATCTATCATTTTTCCATTTTCAAAATATTTTTTAATACTTATTCATTAAAAATGTTGTTTGAGTTTCCTACAAATTTAATGGTAGTATATGAATTTTGATTTGTACTAAGTGGTGCTAATACTAAACGACCCGTGCAACTGCACAAGCAAGAAACTAGTTGTTTGTTGTATTCTCGTACTTTTGCTGTGTGTATATAACAAATATAAAATAGTTCTTTTTAAAGTATCAATTTTGATTTGTCTATCTTATCCTCAACGAAGAATTTTGGCATTGGGATGACTCATTCTTTAACTACATCCGGTCCTATGTTCATTTTGGTCAAGGATTACAACTATTAAGATTTGAATTATAGGTTTCATTTATTGAATTTTTCAATTTTTCTTTTTTGAGAAATTTTATACAAGCTCCTAACAATTTAAGGGATTTCAACTCTCAACGTGTTTCTCTTTTTTTGAATTCTTATGGTTGTAAGCTTTATAGAATTTCTATCAATCTTTTAAGATTGTTTTAATTATATACAATGATTTTTTTTTTTGAATCTATTTAGTTTTCTATGCCACAATTACAAATGGAAGCCAAAGGATGATGAATGTGAAATTTGATTGATTAGCCACTAAGAAATTTTTTTTCTTACATATTTCTTGTCAAAAATTTAAAAAGTTCTTTATTTAGCCCTTAGGTTCTAAACCAAAGGTAGTCCATTGCCTTTTTAGTTTTTATCCTTCCTTTTTTGATGTTAATAATTCCTAACAGTTATTTTTTTTCTTATGTATTGTGCATGAAGCACACTAAAAATTCTAGAGAGGTTATCTTGATTTTGATGTCAATTCAATTGATTTGTATAAGCTAACAAAACTTATAAATTTTCCCTTGTTACAATTTTGATAAGTTGCCATATTTTAATTTTTGAGATCTCTCTTTCACTTATTGATCAATGAATCCATTTGTTTAAATTGAAGAAACTAATTGATCCCTCAAATTTAATTAGGAACAAATGTCTTCCAAATCATTTATTTTTCTTTTCTAATGGAAATCTCAGGCAAAAATTGATCTAGAATAGGCTAGATTCATAAGTTACAACACAAAATTGTGCAATGAGCTCTTGCCCAGGGCTTTATGCAAATACTTATTATTGAATGTTTGTTTTTGACAATAGTTGATTCCTTCTTATCTTTTTCCTTTTGACAATAGTTGATTCCCTCTTATCTTTTCCATTCAAGTGTATCATTTACATTAGATGTCATGGTTGGTTAGAAGCATTCAAAAGTTAGTTATTTTCTACAAGAAATTTTACTGTTGTCATGAAAATCTTGATTTTGATAAATTGTTGAAGATGCTGAAATATTAACTTACTTATTTTGTGTTAGCAGATGACTAATAGCTTAAACTATTGTATTTATTATGCTTTAGTTTTCTTTTTTTTTCCTTTTAACTTTAGATCAAAATTTTATATCACTATTAGTGTTGATTTAACTTTAGGTAGAAACCATCTGTCAAGCATATCCTTTTCATAATATGGACTTATTTCATATTTTGGATATAGCATCTATCATTTTTCCAATTTCAAAATATTTTTTATTACTTATTGATTAAAAATGTTTTTTGAGTTTCCTACAAATTTAATGGTGTGACATCCCACATCGTCCCACATCGGAAGAATGATGAAGAAATGAGAGGTTTATAAGTTTGGAACCAAAGCCTACCAAGTAACTTGGGCTAGCCATTTTGGGCCAAGTGATTCCAGGCCCCAAAGTTGCTTGGGCCAGGCCTTGGGTCCGGGTCGTTACAGTTGGTATCAGAGCGAATCTCGCGTGGTCTCTGCGCGAGGTGAGCTTGGGTCAATGTGTTATGGTTCCGACTACGCAAGGAAGTGCAAGGAGCTAAGTGCCACGCCGGACGAGGGTCACCTCTAGAGTCCAAGCACGACCAAGTGGACAGTTTGGATTGTGACTGTATCTGTGACGGGCTTTGCGAGGACACAAAGTCCTAAAGGAAGGGAGAATGTGACATCTCACATCGTCCCACATCGGAAGAATGATGAAGAAATGAGAGGTTTATAAGTTTGGAACCAAAGCCTACCAAGTAACTTGGGTTAGCCATTTTGGGTCAAGTGATTTCAGGCCCAAACATTGCTTGGGCCAGGCCTTGGGTCCGGGTCGTTACAAATGGTAGTGTGTTATGAAATAATTATCTGTATTGATGTGGATGTCCATTTATATTCCCAAGAAGATTGATACATAATATTCATTGGTACATTGATGTATCCTCTCGTACTTCGTTAGTTTATCTATAGAACTACTAAATACATGTACTTGAAATACTAAATTCATGTATAGATATTTAATAGGATTTATGTACCTGTGATCTTAGTTTGCCTATAAATAGAGGTATTCTAACCTCATTTGTAACTACAACAAGAACTTCTGAGCAATACAGTTAATAATAGAAATTCTCTACTTCTCTCTCTACTTGATATTAGCATTAGTTTTATAACACGTTATCAGCACGAGTCTCTACCATTGGGCATATATGACTCACAAATCTTTGTCACTGGAGCCATGACATACAGCTTCATCCAAGCTGCATAGAAGGAACCCGGATTGACTTATAGTCACCTGTTGAATTTTATGCGCCAGATGATTCGGAATGCCAAAGTTGGAACACATTGAAATGGACACATTTCAACTCTTTTAAGAAAAGTATTGGGCACAGACTTGTCACAGGTTAGCACCAACACGCCCACAAATCATTACTATATGATGTCTGCACATCTAATTTGCTTTCTATATGATTGAGTTGTTACAAGAAAATATTTTACTATTCATTGCAAAAGCACTAAACTTGAGATGTAGAAATCAGAAAAGGTTTTGGGGAAGCATGTCATCAATAGCAGAGGATTAAAAAATATATCCATTTCAAAACCAGTCGTATGCCGTCCTACATGTATGCAAATTATTTGATTGGCTTAACTGAAAAGAAACTTCTTGGATGACACAAATGAGAAAGAAAAAGCCATGAAATTCTAGGCTTTTGTTTCTACTATTTTAAATTTGAAAGTTAACCTTTTATATTGCAAATGATCCTTAACTAGCACGGTGCAACAAATGGCACTCTTTTCCTAAATGGTCATTTGAGCATCACATGAGCTTCTAGTTGTATGTACTGCTGTTTGCATGTGCCCGTAATTGTGAACTCATTTGGAGTTGATTGGATGCTTCTCTTGTTGTTTTTACTTTCCCGCACCTAATTGTTGAATTCAATTGTGTTTATTTATCTTTATTCTCAATGAATTATTTATTATAAATATTAGATGGTGAAATGTATCTTGATAAAAATAAATTTTGAAGGCACCATTAATAGAAAAAATGATGCATAAGGATTCGTTTATCCTTTAAAAGAAAAGGATCTGACTGCCTGAAGATGGTTGAGATTTGACCGCCTGAAGATGGTCGTTCTTATAAAATTCGATATGATAAAGTTATCGAATGCTGCAAGTTATTATGTGGAGAAAATATCACTGATATAGATATGTGAAAAATGTATTTTCCATATTTTACTGCTCGAATATGCTCCTGAAGTAGCAATATCGAGAGAATGAATTTGAGAAGTATTTTGAATTTATTACATGCCTTTGTTTAAAATCCGATCTAATGGATCTAGTCCATTCCCTGAAGTGAATATGACTAAATTTTGACTATAATTGTACTTATGGATGCAGCGAAGGCAAATATATACCACTTGAAGTGGAATAATGATAAGAAAGAATGCGAAAAGAAAGATCCCAAAATAAATACTATTTATATAGTATTAAAGGTCATTAGTCACGTATATATCATATGACTAAATATTTTATTGACCTTCATCAGTCATCATAAACACACACCCTGAAGGTGTAAATTGATGGTGCATTTGATGATAGTAATAATCATATTCTCTTCCTGTAGAAGAAATTGATGCCAAACGCTCGATATTTATTTAGAATTTGGTTAATTTTTATTTTCGCATATTTTATGTCATCAGTTATGTTATTTATGAATTTTTATTAATGTTTACATTTATCTGTAAGTTTCGTTATTAATTCTTCCTGAAGAAGAACATTTCTTTATTATTTCTTCCTGAAGAAGAAATATTTCTTTGTTATTTCTTCCTGAAGAAGAAATGAATATCAAATATTTGGGATTAAAAATTATGGTGATGATAATGTATGTCTCATTGATAGTGCTTCTATGCACACTATATTCCTGTCTGAGAATAGGAGAGATAAATACAATCAGTGATGGTGGTAAAATAATTAAAAACTCCAGAAGAACTACCACTATATTTCTCCCTGAAGGAGTAAAGTTTATTATAAATGATGTACTATACTCTCCCAAAATCTCGAAGGAATATATTGAATTTAAAAATATCCGCTGAAATGGATATTATTTTGAGATACAAAATGAGACAAACAAATATCATCAAGTGAGATAAAGATTGATTATACTACAAAACCATTCAAAGGTGAAATGGTTATTGTTATACTTGTCTTTATTCTCATTTGATTTGATTAAATCAAAATCATCACCTACTGTGAATCAGAAGTTTACTGATCCCAACATATTTATGATTTGTCAAAAATAAGAGCCGACAATTATTCATACATACCCCCTTTTATTATCTGTGGCTCCAACAGAAATTTATGTCGGAAGTGAAATCACCATTTACAATTAGAAATGATGAAATATTGATGGATGATCTATTTATAAATTGAAATTGTACACTTCCCGACATTAGGGGGAGGAATGATCAACCGAAAGGAAATCATTTGAAAAATATTATTGGATTTTCTTGATTCTCATGTGAACTGAAAGTTCAATAGATTACTTATTTGCAGCAAATTGCAAATCAATTATCAAATATATTTATCGACTCCAGAAGAGTCAATGAATTGACTATTCCTGCAGGAAATATTATAGCTAAAATTGATGTCCCTAAAGGACACATACAAGTGCTACAAATAAACTTAAGGCCGGCCTACTAAAATAACACATTTTGATTTTAAATATCTCTGGAGATGAAATAGATGTCATGATAAAGTTTAACCTCCTGAAGAGGTCGCTCCTGAAGAGCTAACTCCTAAAGAGAATGAAATTATAAAAATTTGAAATTGGAGCCTAAATGAAAAGAAGTTGCATATTGTGTAGCACTTGACATTATGAAAGAAAATGAGAATCATGACAATATATCGGTTGATGAATGTCGGTGAAGAAATGATTGGCCAAAATGGAAAGATGCGATCCAATCTGAATTGGATTCACTGGTTAAAAGAAAAATTTTTGGACCTGTAGTCCAAACACCTGAAGGTGTAAAGCCAGTGGGATATAAATTGGTATTTGTGGAAAAAATAAAATTATAAGATATAAAGTAAGACTTGTAGCCCAAGAATTTTCACAAAGACCTGGATTTGATTATGATGAAACGTATTCACCTGTAGTGGATACGATTACATTTAGATATCTTGTGGGTTTAGCAGTGCATGAAAAGTTAGAAATGCGTCTAATGGACGTAGTCACTGCTTATTTATATGGAAGTCTTGATAATGATATTTACATGAGAATCCCTGAAGGATTCAACATGCCTGAAGCATGTAAATCAAACCCTAAATATATTTATTCTATTAAATTACAAAGGTCTTTGTATGGGTTTAAACAGTCTGGACGTATGTGGTATAACCGACTTAGTGAATGTTTGATTAAAGAAGGTTATACCAATGACCCAATATGTCCATGTGTTTTTATAAAGAAATATGGGTCAAATTTTGTGATAATTGCGGTATATGTTGATAATCTTAATTTGATTAGAACTCCTGAAGAGATCCAGAAAACTGTTGAATATTTGAAGAAAGAATTTGAGATCAAAGATTTTGGTCAGACAAAATTTTGTCTTGGTTTACAAATTGAGCATTTAGAAGATGAAATTTTTATCCATTAAACTGCTTATACCTAGAAGGTATTAAAGCAGTTTTATATGGATAAAGCACATACATTAAATACCCCAATGGTCGTCAGATCACTTGATCCTAATAAAGATCCTTTTAGACCACGAGAGGAAGTTGAAGAGATACTTGGTCCTGAAGTACCATATCTCAGTGCAATTGGGGCACTAATGTATCTTGCTAATTGCACACGGCCAGATATATCATTTGTTGTGAATTTATTAGCAAGATTTAGTTCCTCTCCAACTAGACGACATTGGAATGGTATTAAACATGTTTTTCGCTATCTCCAAGGAACAATTGATCTTGGCTTATTTTATTCAAATAAATTTAGACCTGAATTGATTGGTTATGCTGATGCTGGGAATCTATCTGACCCATATAAAGTAAGGTCTCAGACTGGTTATCTATTTACATGTGGTGGTACAGCTGTTTCATGGCGATTTACAAAACAATCAATGGCTGCCACTTCTTCTAATCATGCTGAAATAATAGCAATTCACGAGGCCAGTCGGGAATGTATTTGGTTAAGATCAATGACCCACTATATCCGAAAGAGTTGTGGGTTATCCTCTGAAAAAGAAAATCCTCCGACTGTATTATATGAGGATAATGCAACTTGCATAACTCAATTAAAGGGAGGATATATTAAAGAAGATAGGACGAAACATATTTCACCAAAATTTTTCTTTACTCATGATTTACAGAAGAATGGTGAAATTGATGTGCATCAGATCCACTCAAGTGATAATTTGGCAGATTTGTTTACCAAGGCATTACCGACTGCAACATTTGAAAAATTGGTGAAAAATATTGGAATGCGTCGGTTAAAAGATCTCAAGTGATGTTTGAATCAGGGGGAGAAAATACACAAGAATAGTGTACTCTTTTTCCTTCACTAGGGTTTTTGTCCCACTGGGTTTTTCCCTAGTAAGGTTTTAACGAGGCATATTCTTTGTGTAATGGACATCCAAAGGGGAGTGTTATGAAATAATTATCTGTATTGATGTGGATGTCCATTTATATTCCCAAGAAGATTGATACATAAGATTCATTGGTACATTGATGTATCCTCTCGTACTTCGTTAGTTCATCTATAGAACTACTAAATACATGTACTTGAAATACTAAATTCATGTATAGATATTTAATAGGATTTATGTACCTGTGATCTTAGTTTGCCTATAAATAGAGGTATTCTAACCTCATTTGTAACTACAACAAGAACTTCTGAGCAATACAGTTAATAATAGAAATTCTCTACTTCTCTCTCTACTCTACTTCTCTCTCTACTTGATATTAGCATTAGTTTTATAACATAGTGTACATTTGTTGATATCATTTTGTGGTACTATGCAATGCAAAATGACCCGTGCAATTGCATGAGAAAGAAACTCGTTATTTTTTGTATTCTCGTGCTTTTTCTGTTTGTATATAGCAAATATAAAATAGTTCTCTTCACATTATCAATTTTGATATGCCTATGTTATCTTAAACGAAAAATTTTTGCATTAGGATGAGTCATTCTTTGACTACATCAGATCCTATGTTTGTCAAGGATAGCAATTATTAAGAATTGAATTATAGTCTTCATTTATTGACTTTATCAACTTTTTCTTTTTTCGAGAAGTTTATAGATGTTCAAAACAATTTATGGGACTTCAAGTTTTAACTGTTTATTTTTTAATTCTTGTAATTGTAGGCTTTGGAGAATTTCTATCAATTTTTTAAGGGTTTTTTATTATATACAATTTTTTTTTCCGGTCTATGCATTTTTTGTGCCACAAGTTCAAATGGAAGCCAAATGTTGATGAATGTGAGTTTTTAGTGATTAGCTGCTAGAATCTTTTTCTTACACATTTCTATTTGTCAAAAATTTATAAAGTTGTTTATTTAGCCTTTAAGTTCTAAACTAAAGGTAGACTAATGCCTTTTGAGTTCTTCTTCTTTCTTTTAAAGTTAATTTATGCTCATAAGTCCCGATAGTTCTTTTTTTTATTCCTTATGTATTATGCATGAAGTACTTTGAAATTTTGAAACAGGTCCATCTTGATTTTGGTGTTAATTCAACTTATTAATATAAGCTCACAAAACTTTAAATTTTTTGGTTGTTTCAATTTTGATAAGTTGTCCTATTTGTCTTTTGAAATATCTTTGACTTATCTATCGAGAAGACCCTTTAATGTGGATAAATAGGAGCATTTATCAATCCCTTGATTTTAACTAGGAACTCATGTTTTCAAACTTTTTTTTGTTGGGAGTCTTAGGCAAATATTAATCTAGAACGAGTTAATATTCATATGCTACAATACAAAATTCTACAATGAGCTCTTGCCTGGTGCTTTATGCAAAAGTTTACAATTGGAAATTGCTTTTTGACAATTTTTTATTCTTTTTTGTGTTAATTTAGATGTCATGGTTAGAGAGAAGCATTCAAAAGTTAGTTATTTCTATAAGAGAATATATTAATTATCATGAAATCTTGATTTTAATAGCATAATTGAAGATGCTAAATATTAACTTATTAATTTTTTGTGAGCAAATAACTAATAAATTAAACTATTGTGTTTATTATGTTTAGTTTTTATTATTTAACTTTAGATCAAATTTTACAACACTATTAGTATTAACTTAACTTTAGGTGGAAACCATTTTTCAAGCATATTCTTTCAAAATAAATGCATATCTTTTTCACAATATGGACTTATTTCATATTTTGGATACAACATCTATGATTTTTCTAATTTCAAAATATTTTTGAGCACTTATTCATTGAAAATGTTGACAAAAAGATCTTTTTTGAGTTTCCTACAAATTGCTAGTAATGTATATATGTTGATAGTATTTATTAATGCTGTTGTGACAGCCCCACTTTCCCCTAAGGCGAACCAGAGGGGTTAGCGGACCGCCTGCCCAACTCTCGCCGAGACTCACTACAGTCCTCAATTAATTACAAATTAAAACTCTAATAAATAATAATTACAATTCTAAAACTCCAAAAGTACAAAAATGCTAAAATCCACAAGTACGTCCCAGTAGTAAATACAACCAAGTTCTCCAAAATATAAATTACAACTCAACCAAAATTACAATTGTACAAGAAATACTCCAAAATTACTAATAAGGCCACTACACATGCTTCCGATCACCTCGATTCTTGTGGAGGGAAAATAAATATTTTTGGGGTGAGCTAAAGCTCAGTGAGGTTTCGAGAAAACAAGTATTTTAGAATTTAACTGTTTTATCAGAGCACGAAAACATTAGAATATTCAAATCTTTGAAATCACGTGAGAAAGTACTTTTCACGAGAAATTTGCAAGATGAAAACAATTCACGAAATAATTTAATTCATCACACGAGCACTTTGACAAATAATCAAGCACACTCATAGGACACTTTTCAACTAGGAGAGAACAATACTCGGGCCGTTTCGACTCGGAGATCAGTGCTCACGAGGAGACTTGCTCGGATTGTCTCAACTAGGAGAACAGTGCTTAATAAACATTAAATCAGTTATAAAAGGATACAGTGCTCACTTGGAGCTATTTCACTAGTCCACTTCACCTTATAACTCCTAAACAATCCCCTCACTTCAACTGGCCATCACCTTATCCCTCCAATGGTAATACTCGAGTATACCAAATCAGTGCCCAGGGTTCCAACCTACCCGACCGAGTCCGCTTCTGACTTGAATAGGCTAGCAACCAAGGGTAGGGCCTAGTTCCGCCAAAGGCGTACAACACGCGCAAATAATGATTAATCAAGACCAAGGAGTTTTTTGTTTTAAGATAAAGCTTTCCAACCTAGCCGACCTCACTAATGGCGTATTCAAGTAGGCTTTTGACCCACTGATCGCTCAAGAAAGAGGTCTTAGATAGGCTTTCTAGCAAAGGGTCTTGAGACCCAGTTCAGTCGATGCGATAAAATACACATCGGACTATAAGTGATAAAATGCTCCTTGGTACACCATTATCAAACAATCAAGGAGACAAGTAATTATTTCAACTAATAAATGATAATACTTAAACAAATAACACTTAACACCCGAACATGCAATTAATATTCCAAGATACTCACATGTAATAGAAAATTAAATGGAAGTTAATTCCACAGTAATTATTTCACTTGTGCATATTAATAAATCAATATGTAAAACAAGCACATCACAAATAAGTTTATAAACAAGTGAATCGGTTTATAAGTATTTTGAAATACGGTTTAAAATACTCACAATTAATTGAAAACATTTACATTTATAAAGAGTAGTAGCAAAATAGTACATATGAAAATAAGTTGGAAAACAAGATTAAAATATGTAGGAAAAAGTTCAAAGAACCCTCACAAGTCATTTTACGTGTAAATGGTAAAGCATCTTTGAAATTTAGAATTCATATATAAATTGTAGTAGATCATTTGATACTCATTTAATAAATCATTTAATTTGAAAACAGTAGTAAATCATAGCATTTGTAAATAGCTTAAAACACTTTTAATTTAGTAGAAAATCATATTATTTGTAAAGAGTAATAGTCAAATATTTCATTTGAAGATTAATTGGAACCAGTTTGAAAATAAGTTAAACAAATTCAGAACAAGACGAAACAAATTAGAACCATCACCTCAATATTAGCAATTTAAGAAATTAAATTGTTTCTCGCATAATCCATAATAAACCACAATATAGGATATCAATGATAAAACAGTTCAATACCTTTAGAAATCATTTTAATGATAAACATTTCTTTTGTAAACAATAATAAATCCAAAATAGTATAGAAGTTAAAACATTTCACAATTTATTTCCTTAAACCAACGGTAAACATTTAGTTAAAACAAGTTGGAACGCTCACCAAGTTTCACACTCGTCCACATAAATCACCATTCACCATTTAATCTTCATGGCATATTCAAGTCCTGGGATCAAGTAAAATAACAAGACTTTCACAAATTCCAATCCATAAGAAACGAGAAACTTTAGTTTAAAATCCTCAATTAACATGTCCAACTTTAACCTCTAAACCATAGTTCCAAATCCACAAGACCTTGGCTCAAATTAAGGGAAACGACCACAAGCATACTAGGGCATGGTTCAGGTGTCATGTGGAGTAAAAATGTTATCTTGAACCAAGAAAAGTATTTGAACCAAACCAAAATGAAGGAATGAGTATAAAAGAGAAACATTAACTTTGGCAGCTTTGACGCCTCTCGATATTTTGATCAAAACTAGAGCTACGCTTATCGGATTGAGTTGAATTTTACATTGTTTTGAAGCTAAGACATAGCTCTACAATTTTTATGAAGCTATCGAAATTCACTTCATGCATTTTCGTAGTCAAAAATGGCAATTACAGAGACTTAAGAAAACTATCGGGTTACGTCAGGAAAGCAGGAGCAGTTTCGGGAGAAAATCCATAACTCAATGTAGAAATATCAAAATCGAGTACCATCAGTGGCGCTTAAAACTAGATTCATAGGGATTTCAATGGTATAAAAATCAGACTCTATTTCATTGCCAATTGATACCAGAAAATCTGACAAGTTGGATGAAACTGGAGACTGTCGGGTAAAACAGGGGAGCAGAGCAGTTAGGGGTATTTTGGATATTTATCAGGATACAGTGCTCTGATTGATCTGAAATTTTATCAGTAGATAGTTAACTCAATTCCATACAATGTTTATGTTTTTAGAAAGAGCTGGTTTGGACTCTAACATGGTCAAATTCGCAGAGGAACTGGACACAAAAATCTGGAGTTTAAGTTCAAACAGTTGGTGTGCACTTCAAGTCCTCTTCCTAAACAAATTTGCCAAGTAATTCTAACCATCCAAAATCTGTCCTCAGCTATCCTAACCCATTCTAAACATCAACCACAACCTATACTACAAGATTCAAGGGTTGTGCAAGCTAGGTTACCTCTAAAACCTTCAAGAAACAAAGCTGAAAATGGAAGTAGAAGAGCAGCCAGCAGTCATCTTGTCCTTCCTCCCTCTCTTGGCTGCCTTTTCATCCCAAGATGGAACAAAGCCCTTCAATGATTCCTCAAACTTTCCTTAGGTCACCATGGAAGAACACCCCTAAAGTTCTTCTCACTCCCCCCCCCCCAAAACTAGAGTTGGAATTGACACAAGAAAGTAACCAAGAATTCCTTGGCAAGATTGAAGATGAAGTAGTTGCCCCAATTGTTTTTCTTTCACTCTCTTCCTCTCTCTCAAAACCGGCCAAGGGAATTCAAAGAAGAAGAAAATTGTGCTAAAATGGAAGTTTAGTTGGTTTTAAAGAGAATTAGTGTGAGGACCCGAAAATTTTATTTTTATTTGACCTATTTATTTAATTAATTATGTAATTTCTCTGAATACTTGTTTTACTTGTTTTAAATCATTTTAATTGCATTTACATCATACATTACCTCATTTTATTTTAAAAACTATTTTTAAACATCAATTTGATTTTTCTGTCACTTAATTGTGAAAAATGAATATGGGCACGTTTTTTGAGACAAATATTCGGACTGAGAGTGACGTACGTTTGGAGAATAAGAATGATCGTTAGTAGATTAAGAAAAGCTAATTGAGGGATTAGAAATGATTGATTAGGATTAAACTCCAATTGGAGCATTTTGGGCCACAAATTCAAAGTTGACTTTTGGCACCATAAAACCAAGCTTTATATTTCTTCTTCCCCTCACTTTTTCCCACTTTACCAAACAACCAAAAACCCTCTTCTTCTCCCTCTCACCAGCCGACTCTCCCCCTCCCTCTTCCCCTTTGATTTCATCTCCAAAAACTACCAAAATTCCACCCAAATCCACCAAGAAATCTTGAGTAATTCTCCACCATTCCACTTGGAGCTTGAAGACCCTCTTGTCTTCAGTGAGAGCCGAGCTTTGGAGGAGAGAAAGAAGGGTTCTTGGTGCATTCTAAATCATCTCCACCTTAGGGTTTCACTTGAGAAGTAGGAGGTAGTTCCTTCTTCACCATCTTGTTCTTTTGATTCCATTTATGTAGCTTTAGGACTTTGATAAGTTCATTATTGTTCTTGTGTTGAATTTGGGTTGTCGAAGTGGGCTCTATGAACTCCCACCTTTCTTGTTATTGGACTGCCATGATGTGTGTATGTGTGTGATGGAATGAATTTGTGATGAATTCATGGAAGTTAGAAAGCTAGGAAGAAAGGAGGAAGGAAATGTTATTTTGCCGGTTTATTTTCTGATTTTTATGCCCTGTTTTGGTCTCATTGAACACTGCCTTCCCATGCGAATTTTTAGCTAAATTTTGGTAAAAATGTAACTCATATACTGAGGTTGTTGCCTGCAAAATTTGGTATTTTTCCAGTACCATTTCGTTACTCAAATGATGTTTCAAAACTGCCTCTTTAATCTGGAAAATTTTTCCCAGCTTTGAGCACTGTTTGAATTCATTTCGGTTTGACATTCAATTGTTTGAATTTATGGCTGAAACTTGATGTGAAACTACCTATATATGGTAGTTTTGGTGTACCAAATTTGGTAATTTTTGGACAAGAAACCGTCACTCAAACAAGGCCTAGAAGTCTGCCCTGCGAATCTGGAAAACAGAAATTTCAGAATTTCAAAACCGCCCTGTTTGAACTGCTATAATTTCTTACTCGAGTGTCGGAATTGAGTGCTGTCTATGGATTTTGAAACTCCTTGTGTAGAAATATATCATGTATGAATTTTCGAGGCTGATTGTTTTTCTACAATTTTTGGTGAATTTTCAAAGTGGGCTGGTCGACCAACCTGACGTGCCCTGTTTTGGTACTGTAGCAGTTTCTTTCTCGAAAATCTGGGCAATTTCTACCCAGAATTTTAACTGGGTGTCTTCTGCAAAGTTTTAGAAATTTAAAAGAGGTTTCCTACGGTACAAAGTGTGTGAAACTTGGACTTATATAACTCAAGTTGTGATTTTTCAAAAATTTCTGCCCAAGTAGGAAGTTGAACAAATTTCCAGATTTGAACTTGAAAACTTGGACACTTTATACACTTGGAAACTGACCTTCCTATGGGATTCTATGGCTAAAACTTGACAGGATTATAGTCTATATATAGAAGAGTATGTGTACCAAATTTGGTGTCAATCCAATGTGTATTCGACCTCCAAATGGTTTACCAAAGTCGGCCCTGTGAATCTGGAAACCTGCTTTGTCAGGCAGCCTGTCCTGTTCTGTTCTAACGACTGTCATTTCACGCTCGAGAGTCGAAATTAAGTGTCATTAGTGGAATTTGAAAATAGACTCGAAGATCTTTCTAACGGTATAACCCTTGCACACTAAATCCATTCCTACGAGCTACAGTGATTCTTGAAAGATGACTGAAAATTCTGCCTGTTTTCCTGGATTTTGTCTCAGTAGCCATTTAATCTCCAAAATTTACTTCCTTGCTTTGGTAATATGTGTTTGATGCTTTCTCATGACTTTTAGAGGGTTGAATCTAGTTTCGAACGGCTCAAGCCTCGCCTAATTCTGATGTGTAAAACTCTAGTTATGAATTTTCTTTGAAAGTGCCAATTAGTGGAACTAGTTATCTAAACTTCAAAAGCACTGCTTGGCATACCGACTCGCTTGGCCTGGTTAGTGATTAAAATTTGTCCTCAGGTGATCAAAGTTTCCTCGAGGAAGGACCTGCGGAAGTGTAGTCCGCTCGTGTGAACAATTACTTGCTCTTTTGACTTGCTGAGTGTTCAAGTGCATGTTTAATTGCTTTAAATGATGTAAATAAATTGAAAGCATGCTTGTGTTCCTCGGTGAGCGTGTACTTTATCGCGCTTACATTCTCAAAATGAGCTTAACTGTTTAAATGGTTACTTGTTTGACTACTTGAATTGATTGAACTGTTTAAACTGTTTATAACTGTGGGGACGCCCAAACCCCATTGGGGATCCCTTCACCTTGTCCGGCAACAGGGGCTAGGGCAAGGGATGGGTGAACCATGGGTTTTTATTGTTTAAAGTACGTCGGTTGGAATGAGTCCACCGACTTGGCATACTCATAGTGGGTTGCCAAACACTATTCAAATTTAGGAGTTCGGCCCCGGTCAAGGGGGTGTAAGTAGACAGGAGAGGGAGAAAAGTGATGAATATGGACTGTGAGAGTGAGTGGTTGACGGAGTGTCAACCTGTGGCTTGAATTGATGCTGGTGAAGAAAATAATTGCAGAGAATTGCGGAAACGTGGAGCCGGCAACTGTATCCTTCAAAATTGTATTGTTTAAATGTTTTATTTACTATTTTGCTCTTTTACGGTTTCATTAATTTTATTTAACTGCTTTGATTTGCGTTTGCATGTTTTCTTGGCCTTACTGAGCGTTAGCTCACCCCAATTTGTTTTCCTTAACAGGTTTCGAGGTGAGGCACGTGAATCGAGGAAGTTAGTACTTTTATAGGATTTCCTCTTTTCGTGTAAGATTGAAATTAATGGATGAATTTGATGGTTTACGATATTTTGGAGTTATTATCAATGTAATTTTGATGAAATTTTTGGGTTTGTATTTTGTGAGAGTTTATTAGTAATTTTAATATCTTATATTGATGACTTTACGAATGAATGTTTGGATTAATATTTGAGAATTTGTAGTGAGTTCCGGCGAGAGTTGGGCAGGCGGTCCGCCGAATCCTTTGGTTCGCCCTAGGGGGAGGTGGGGCTGTCACAATTAGTCTTGGTCTTTGTCAAACTTGGTCAAATGTTGTCTTGGTCAAATTTGTGGTGCAAATTGTGACTAGTAATTAAGTTCCAAACCAAGTATTTCTAGAATAATCTCATGCAAATTGTCTTCCAATCCTTTTAATGAAATCTTTACCAAAATTACTCTTCCATAATTTAAATATTTCAAGAAATACACTTGACCATTTTCTTGCAAACATGAGAAAAAGTAATAAAACTTATAAACTTGTGATAAAACTTGTAAATGATTTCCAAATTATTAAAACTTAAATAAAATCCAAAGTAGAAAAATGTGAATAAATATTTTGAATTTTTTTTTTTGGGCTCTCACAGCTGTGCAATGCAAAATGATTCGTGCAATTGCATAGGAAAGAAACTAGTTATTTATTGTATTCTCACGCTTTTGCCATATGTATATAACAAATATGAAATAGTTGTTTTCAAAGTGTCAATTTTGATTTGTCAGCTTTATCTAAAATGAAGAATTTTGGCATTGGAGTAGGTCATTCTTTGACAACTTTAGATCCTATGTCTGTTTTTTCCTCTCAAATTGAGGTTTTGTGTGAATTGCATTTGACTTCTTAGAAAAATATGACGTGTGTGCCAATAAAAAAAAAAGTGGTTAGTAAATGTTCTAAAAGGAATATTTTTAGAGAAGTTTTATCAAAAAATTAGCAATGAAATTAGAATTTATTATCTTAGGCATATCAAATCACTATCCTTTTCTACTTTAACTTGTCGCATATCTTTTTAATTTAATACTTAGGCTGATGAAACATTATTATGTCACTAGTTTTTATTTTCTTTCAAAAACTAATTAAGGGTAAATATTCACAGCGTTGGATTTCACTTTTCATCACACAATCCCCTTATGGTTTGAAAATAGCCATTTAACTAGTTTTATGTAATGTTAAAAATTGATAGAAATCACCTATAATAACAGCTCCAACTCCAACTGCTGCTAAATCACCTTATGCTTACATATTAGATTCATACATTTTGTTCACTGGGTTGTACATATCATTCTTGGGTATTTACACTCTTTTTATATGTTTTCATATTTTCTCTTTTGTATTGTCAACCTTGCAATTTGTTTCTTTGATTGTAGATCAAGTTATTTATTGGTCATATATATACAGCATCTTATTGTTTTGATACACTATTCATATGTTTGCATAGTTTGTCTTTTTTGTTGTGGACCTTGCAATTTCTTCCTCTAGGTTTCAACTTCACTCATTTCTTCCTTTTTTTATAACTAGTATGGAAATACGCCCGTTGCACGTATGATTGTTTCTCGTTTCGATAATTAGTTCTATACATAATTTTTTCATGATTGATAAGAAAAGAGAAAAATTTTGATAACTTAATGTATTGTTGGGCATTTTTAGATATTGGTAATTGTTTCAAGTCATGTATGACTATTTGGCTATATAGACCAAGGATACAAGCATTGTCATAGCAAATCACAATAAAACTATATTGGATTGCACAACAAATTTGCTAAATTGTATGAGTATTTAATTAATAGATAACTACTGACCGGCATTACTCTGATAGTCAACAATTTACACCTATCAAAATTTAACCCATATCTATCTAATTATATTACATAAGCCATATTACCACTATGCAATACTGAAAAGCTATAAATGATATTTGGAATAACTATAAATATAGTCATCTCTGTGATGTGGATATATTTTAATTCCAAAGTCATTTTATGCAGGTTCTTTCTCTATTCATTAGAAAGTTGCTAATAGTCTGATGTCAAAATATAGTAGGGGTGGTAGTAGTAGCAATAATAGCAATAGCAATAATTATACTAACAATAATATCTTACATGCAAGTTATGTTAATTTTATTTCAAGAATATGAATTTTCCTAATTGTATTTTCCTCCTTGAAAATTTGGTTCCACTTATATGTCAACCACTGTATATTTATTTTTGTGTAAATCTAAAAAAAAAATTTTCTATTATTCTTATTTTGGAGTTTAACCTCATGCACTCAAACTTGTCTTGATGCAACTAACGAATTTCTGTGCAATTTATGTTACTATATTATGTTGAAGAAAGTTTTTTAGACCATTGTCGCGCCCCATTTTTTGATTAATGGAAAAAAGGGAAAGATTTCGTTTTATTGGTTTTTGAAAAAAGAAAGGGAAAGGGGTCATGGGACTACAAAAATGCGACGGTTTGGACCCAAAAAACAAAAGTCTAAAAAAGGGTTTTTAGAAAAAGTTTGGAGTCGCCACTTGGTATGGAGTTTAGGTGTACCAAGTCGCCCAAGAGATTTAATTAATGAAAATAAACAAAGAAAAACCCTTTTTAGACGACTCCAGGTCTTTGAAAACTAGAGAAAAAGGTTCGGGGGTCACGGTTGAAAGAAGGGAAGGCAAAGATTCGATGTTACTCGTCTCTAAGGCACCCTTCTAACCTAGCCAAAGCTAGTTGCAAGATTTAGTTGAAAATTTCCTAATTTCTAACTTTAAAATTTATCACATTTGGATGTCGTCTATATGGATGCAAAATCTAGACCTAATGTTGGATCGAGAGGGGCAAAATGTCTCCTTGAGGTGTGATTGGAATTGATCACATTAGTTGTGTCATCCAGTTTTGATCCCTCGAGGAGGTCACGAAAAATGCAAATGATGAGACTTCGAACGAACGGAAAGTAGGGTTTTCAAAAATGCAATTTTCATAAAGTATCAAGAGAAAAGAAATTGGATTTTTGAAAAGATCAATTTGAAGTGCAAAGAAGAACTTGAATTTTCAAAATATACAATTTTAAGAAAAATGGTTTTTCGACTTTGAATTGCTAAAACATGAAGAAGAAACTTGACTTTTAAAATAATGATTTTTATAGAACCAATGCACATGTATGTCCTAAAGAGGGATAATGCAACATAATGGGTGCGGGGGACTAAGTTCGTGACTTTAAATCTTCCTTTTCATAGAAGGAAATAAAAGCGTGCTAAAGCTAGGAAGCCACACTCGCTCTTTTCCCTAATTCGAAGGGTAATGCCCTAAATGCACTAATCTAAAAAAAAAGAAAACTAAATGAGATGTCTCGCATACGGGATGGGGGAATAGTGACATGCAAAATGGGAAAGAAACTCTAAAAGTGGAAAGTGTGTGAAATTTGTATCTAATGCATGAACGGCGTTTAAGGGTCTAGCATTGGACTAGCCCTCGTCAAAAGGTTCTCACTAACATTGGATTAGTGAGAAATCGAAGGGGAAAGCCACAACTAGCGTTGGACTAGTGTGGTGACGTCAATATATTTACACAATAAATGTGTAGACATGATAATAAAGCAAGTAAACACATAAAACACATAAACACATAACACATAGGCATAATATCTAGATGCAAGACCCTAGGAAAGCAAGTAAACACATAATCATGCAAGCATGCAAAATAAGCATATAAAAACCTAATTATTACATTGGGGGGAACCCAAATACATTCTAAAGGGAAAAATTCGGAATAATAATCTAACTATTACATTTTCTAGAATAAATACACTTTTGCCAAAATTAAACCTATCTATTACAACTTGGCATCCAAGGCCTCCGAATGATTTACTCAAAAATTAAATAACATAAATAAAGGCTAGACATGAATAAAAACAAAGGAAAACTTAATTTAAAACATGCAAAATCATGCAAAAACACATAATAAGCACATAATAGGGGAAAGAAGTTACCATCCCTTGATGTGAGGCTTTAATTGAATCCTTAAATGATGGGAATGGTTATCTAAGACTCAATATCAACAAAAGGGATCAAGGTACCAATTTAAAGGAAAACTAATCAAAATTCCAAGAGAGGGTATCTAAACAGATTCGCAAGCAACACGATAATACTAGGAAATAGAGTAAGATTCGGAACAAAAGAGCGAAATATCAACGAATACAAAAAGAGAGGTTACGCGAGTAGAACGCTGGACGGAGCAGCAACCAGTCCAGCGTTACAGGCAAGAATCAAAGTTCGAGGGGAAACGCTGGAAGCGCGACTTAGCCGCAACCATCCGCTCTCTTCCCATCTTCAAAACATCGGAAGATTGCTTCCAGTTTTGAACAACAACACAAACGAAACATTCGAGGCAAGGGATCCATTCAAAGCATCAAACATCATCATTCGGATCATGTCAAAACAAACTAAACCCACAAAGATCAAATCATAAGCATTAGCATCATCAAATGGACAACAAGGGGGAAGGAAAAGAACTATCAGGTTAGAAACGAGGATTGTTACGCGGATTGGCTGCGTAACAAGCGTTTCTTCACATCTTCAAGTATTCAAAGCGAAACGCGAGCGTTCAAGTAGTCCACGCAAGAGGTCGCGTTTCTTCACAACTTCAAGCGTTCAAGAGGAAACGCGGACCGTTCTAATCAGCGCAAGTATTCAGCGTTTCTTCACATCTTCAAAGCGTGAAGAACATTTTTCCAGAAATTTCTCGGGAATCACAACATCATCACGAAGCATCAAACGCGTCGATTTTAAGCGTAAAACAAATCTACTAGCCTTACCAAGGCTTTATAAACCAACATGCTCATATAACAACTGATAATCATCATCAAATATCACAAACTAAAACAAAAACTATTCAAGACCTTGGTTCCACCAAAAGGTCCAAATTTCCAGATAATTTTACGATCAAAAGCGGTAAATAAAGTAGAAGGATGTTACACGAAGCTTGAATCTAAAGCGAAGGAGGCCAGAAATTCCAAGAATAATCTTCCCAAGTATGAAACCCTAGCTTTTCCCTTCCTTCTTTCTTTTCTTTTCCTCTCCAATTCCCAGTAGTTTTCTTACGCTTTTTTCTCTCTCAAAGCTCTCCCAATTGCCTCTTTTCTCTCAGATTTCCAACCTCTTTGTTAAACCCTAATCTAGGCTATTTATAGCCACCAAACCTAGAACTAAGGGTTTTGATGTTCTTGGGATGAGGTGAGCTAATTTTGAACGTTAGATGAGTTGTTAGGGGCTAGGGGCGAGTTGGGGGATGTTTAAATAGGTTTCTTATCATTCAAGCATCGGAAATTACAGCTGGAAAAGGATGATCCGATTTCTGGAAGAATCCGCGCGTCACTTGTCCGCGTTTTTGACTTTTCTCATTTTTTTTTTTTTTTTTTACCTACAAAAAAGAGAAAAATGTGTTAGAAAATTCAACAATAAATAACTAAACATTAATAGATAAAAAACATAAGAAAACAAAAGAAATAGTCAAAATTTGGTGTCTACAACTTGCCCCTCTTTGTCTGAGTTTCGAAGAAACTCTAGACAAAGACGTAGACACCAAATGCTTACTTGGTTTCGCTGGTTGTATCTGAACCATTGTAAACAGCAGGAATGGTAGATTGCCAAATTTTCAAACTAAAAAAAACATAATGTGACCGAACTCGTGTAGAGTTGCCTACGTATCTCGACATGAGAATCAGGTCAAACGTAGTTCCAATGCAAATGAACTATAATAAAATGAATACTGAATCTTGTAAAATTCAAGAACGGGAGGTAGAAGGGTGCCCGGCGGAGGCTGAGACTCACCAACAGAAATTTAAATTTGAAGAAGTGGGATAGAAGGGTACCCGGCGGAGGTTGAGACTCACCAACAGAAATTTAATTTTGAAGAAGTGGGATAGAAGGGTGCCCGGCGGAGGCTGAGACTCACCAACAGAAATTTAAATTTGAAGAAGTGGGATAGAAGGAGGTTGAGACTCACCAACGTAAATTTAAATTGAAGAAGTGGGATAGAAGGAGTAGGTGAGAGACTCATGAAATTTGAAATTTTGAAGAAAGGGGATAAGGGTGAGAATGAGAGACAATGATAGAAGGGTGTGAGAAATTAAATTGAATTTCCAAATTTAGACTATTCAGTGGGATTGGACCCAAGCCTGAATGACTAGATGGGAAAATGCAAATATGCTATTCAGTGGGATTGGACCCAAGCCTGAATGACTAAACATACTATTCAGTGGGATTGGACCCAAGCCTGAATGACTAAATGGGAAAATGCAAATATGCTATTCAGTGGGATTGGACCCAAGCCTGAATGACTAAACATACTATTCAGTGGGATTGGACCCGAGCCTGAATGACTAAACACACTATTCAGTGGGATTGGACCCAAGCCCGAATGACCAAACATACTATTCAGTGGGATTGGACCCAAACCTGAATGACTAGATGAAAAAATGTAAAATATGCTATTCAGTGGGATTGGACCCAAGCCTGAATGACTAGATGGGAGAGATGAAAATATAAATGTTGGATTGCCAGACTTTGAAAAATAAAACACAAGTTGTTCAAACATGATAAATGTAAAATGCCAGTAATGATGCACTCGATGAAATGGTGCAATTCTGATTTTTGATTTTCTTGACTTGAAAAGCAAGTGATTGATAGGAACAATGACTTTTTCTTCTCTTTTCTTTTCTCTTTTTTTTCTCATTCTCTTTTTTTTTTTTTTTCTTTCTTTTCTTCCTCTTTTTTTTTTTTTTTTTTCTTTCTTTTCTTCCTCTTTTTTTTTTTTATTTTCGAGAATTGATGGATTTTGAAAAATTGAAGAGTGTAACCCAAACTTTTCCTCTACAGGGTTGGAACAAATCCACATATGTTGCCATCGTCTTGATCTGCAAACCTTTTCCGGCAAAAATTAATCTTGAATGCATTATCCAAAATTTGAGAGCACTTCTCTCAAAACAAAATTGCCCCAGTGTCAACTGAATCGTTAACCCTGCAGAAGTCATGAAATATTAACCAATTAGTCCATGGCAATTCAAATTTTTTTTTCTTCTTTCTTTTTTTTTTCATAAAGTGTAAAAAACTCTTGTGATCATAGCTGTTGGCCATTAAATGACTAAAACGTACGAAAATCATGCCATAAAACACATTCATCAAATATTCGTGCTTGTGAAACATTGCTTGTTTTCAAGTGATAGGAAATATGCATCAAAAACGAGTTATGGGATTGAAATAAACCATGTGATTTTGGAAATCCAAATCCTCACAAATTAGGCAAAAGATTATTATGCAATTATTCAATTTGCATCAAATACTCATAATATCAAGTAAAAGAGAGATAATTATACCTCAATTTTAACAATTCAAGCTTGATTTCTCACTTTCACCAAATTTTGCAATCAAACGACTCATATAGTCAATTCAAGCTTGCCTTTTCCATATTTTTCTCAAATTTTACTGCTAAAAAGGATTTACTGAAACACATCCTCTTATTCAAATTGCAATAATGTCTTTTGACGCGAAAATCAACACTTTTAGGTGAAGACTCCCGGTTACTCGACATATGCCTTCTTGCTCAAATAGTAAAGATGTCTTTTGACGCGAAAATCAACACTTTTAGGTGAAGATTCCCGGTTACTCAACATTTTACTTGTTCAAACTGCTTTGCATACTCATAATTCAAGCACCGTTTTACGCGAAAGTTAACATTTGTAGATGCTAAACCTCCGGTTACTTAGTACTAGAATCATTGGAGTAGAATTTAAATTCTCACTTTGCTACTTTTTCTTGCTTTTTCTTTCTTTCTTTCTTTCTTTTTTTTTTTTCTTTTTTTTCCTTCCTTTTTTTTTCACATCAATTGAAAAAGGATCATTTGCCAATAATATCAATCATTTTCTTGTAAAATCCAATAAAAGAAGAAATCTCATTTAATAGGAAAAAAAATTGAGGCATAATTTTCCCTATTTTACAAAACATACTTTCTAAAATGCCAATGTCTTAATCACATAACAATTATTTCAGTAAGATGGAAAAGGATCTTTTCATCACACGGCTTTTATTTCAGAAGGATGAAAGCAATTGTAACCAAAATTGGACATTTGCACCCTTTTTGAATCAAATTTCGAAAAACAAATCAATTTGTGAGGCAAATGTGCAATTTAAAATTTTTTTTTTTGTTTTTTGTTTTTTGTTTTTTTTTTTTTTTTTTTTTTTGTTTTTTTTGAAAAAATTTTGGCAGTTTCCTATAGCGGATGAAAACTCCCACCCAATTTTCAAATCACAATCAACACATATAAGCATATAAAAGCTAAATTTAAACAAATATACACATCCTCAAGCAATTTAACCAAAAGTATGTCTAACAGTTAAACCTAATCAGAATACAAGATCAAATATAAAAAGAGAAATAAAAGCAGTAGAATAAACAACAAATCATGGGGATCCATCGTCCCAGCTGCTCCACTATCGCCTCCGGTGGTCTCGGGATAGAGGCGGTGAATGCGAGATGTGCCTCTATCGGCCTAGTCGAGTGCTCAAAGCCCGATCTGCTCCTCCATACGCCGAACTGCGTCTCCATGCGATCCCATCTCTCGATCATCAGGGTCGAAATCCGCCCGAGTGTCCATGACCGCCACCCAGTGTGGTGGTGGTGGTGGTGCGGCGATGAGCCGCCTCTCCTCCCTCTGTCTAGTAGCTCTACGGGTGGCTCGTCCGAGGCGGCGATGTCCGATACATCTATATGTAAGTCCTTCAATCCAATCTTGAACTCAACCGGCCTCGGGAGTAGGTGGGATACCGGGGGAATCACCCTCACAGAGGAGAAGTGAAATAAGTTGGGAAACCAGTGGAATGATGTGGGCGTCCTCCCGCCGTCGATATGACCGATAATAATGTTGGCGGGGAATGGGCAAATGGTGAGTCGACCGTGGAACATACGATCTAAAAGTATAGATCATTTCCTCCCCCAGCCGCTCTTCTTTGGGATGACATTGTGGGCCAGGGTGTATAAAATAGCACGGTGGCGTGCTGGAAAAGATCGAGCGGTTTGCGGCTCGGGACCCTCGAACTTGGCGCCATAGCATGTGAGGGATCCCACTCCGGTCGTGACGAAGTCCTTCTTCAAATCGATAGATGGACCCTCGTCCCGAGTCGAGCTATAGTGCTCGGGTGATCTCCAATCGAACCCCTCAGAGGACTCGATCCTCTCTCACTGTGCCCTTCTTGTCCTCGATGTTCGCATAGAACTTCGAACCAAGTCGGGGAAGATCCGTAGGCGATTGCAGTCGGGGCCCACCCCAGTGCTGCGAAGGCTGCAGTAATCTGGTGGGTAGCGTCCACCTCCGGAGCTATGTGCAGCTCATGTACAAAGTCTATGCTCTCTGAGCGATACCACTCACGGTTCTCCCAGAGGAGAACCGGGTGATGTCAAATCTGGCGGTGGAGGCTGTCTCTGTCGCCGTCTCTTCCTCACCAATGGCGTCTCTGGCTCACTCTCCTCACTCTACGGAGGTGGCTCGACCACTGCTTTGCCACGTGCTCGTGACATAGTACCTGGAAAATTTTTTTTAGACGACTAATTGCAAACAATTTTGACAAAGCGACGGGTAAATACATAAACAAATTAGAAATTCTTGGAAAATACCCTAAAACAAAACTCCTAAAAACCTGAAATTCAAACAATTTCTACAAAGTCTTAAAAAATTCAAAATTCTAAAAGATTTCAATTAAATTCACAAAAATGTAGGAATTTCAAAATTCCTTTGAAATTCAACAAAAGTGCACAGAACAAAGAGTGCAATACTTCAACAAACTTTCCAAAATTTCAGGAATTTTAACAAGACCTATGAAAAAATCTCAAGAATTTTACAACAAAAGAATACTAACCCAAAAAACCCAAAGTTTCAAAAAAAAATCAATAAATTTCACAAAATCATTTAAATTCCTAAAATCTAAGAACTCAACGAAATTCCACACAAAAACCTAAAATTCAACAATTCCTATAAATTACAAAAACTCCAACAATTCAATTAATTGTGACAAAATTCACAACTCCCAACCTTTCCATAAATTTCCACAAAAAATCAACAATTCACTAATTTTATCCAAACTTCTATAAAAAATACAAAAATCAAAGAATTCAGTGATTTCTAATTTTCACATTAATTCTACAACAGTGCAAAAATCCCACAAAATTCCAAACAGGACTAGAAATTTCAACAAGTTCCAAATTAAACAAAAATTCTATAATTTCTACATTTGACCATCCAAACGTGTTCAATTTTAATCTAACAATCCTATCAAACCTATTAATTAACAATACAAAAATTAAATTCACAAATTGACAAAAATTACACAATTTAAATAAATAATAATTAAACAAATAAAATAGATAAATGGCTCACCAACATCTTTTAATCACATAAACAAGTCTAATAAACATTAGAAACAACAACAATGAACATTATAATTAAAAACAGAAAAATCGCGAAAAAAAGGAAAAAAGAACGAATTTTCGGAAATTCAAAAGATGTAATTTCGTTAGGATTTCTTACCGCAATCACGTAGTGGAGTGTTTGAGGAGTGAAATCATGCAAGAAGCCCCAAAAAACAAGCACGAATTGACCCCCAATTGACCGGTTTTAGTTTCGAAAAAAACAACCTCAATCCCGAGATTTTGATGCGTTTTCGTGATGTTTTGTTCGGATGAAAAGGTTCTAAGAAGCCTAGGGAATGTTCTGGTGAAGAAATATGGAAGAAAGAACGGATTTCTGAGGATTTGGGTGAGTTGCGTGGAGTGGGAAAAGGAAAAGCCGGTGAAGAAGACTCCGCGCTTCTGCGCTTTTGAGTTTCTGGGAAATGGAAACGTGGACTGAGACGCGGACGGCTCCGCGTTACTAGTCCGCGTTACCATATGAACACGAAACTTTGTCAAATAGGAAACGCGGGTTGAAGCGCGGAGTGACTCGCGTAACAGTACGCGTTTGGTTCAGAAAAATGAAATAAAGCAAAAAGCCGCGAGGAAAACGCGGAACAATCCACGTAAGGATCCGCGTTACACTCAGAAGATATGAATTTCAATGAAACGCGGGATGAAACGCGGACTACCCCACGCAACAACCCGCGTCACTTCAAATTTTTTTTTTTTTTTTTTAAAATTTTTTTTTTCAATTTTCCTTTAAGCATTTGCCCTATTTTGATCAACCAAAAATTTGCCTCAATTTAATAAAATAGAATGCTCCAATTTAGTTGATGGGGAATTTGCTCAAGTTTTATCCAATAAAAATTGACTCTAATGTAGCCAACCAAAAAATTTGCCCCCAGTTTAATCAAATAAAACATTGCTTCAGCGGGCCATTAAAAAAAAAAAAAATTTTTTCTTCTTCTAAATCCAAAACTAGCTGTTGGCGCTCCTTCGAAATTGATAGGCTATGCCATCATCTTGAAATGTAGTGTTATTCATTTTTATTCATGCTTGATCTTTGGATCTGCAAAATTTGGCTTATGCTTCTTGTGGATCTCAGCCATGAATACCTGCACAAAAATAGGGGACTTGCAAAACATGATGTGCACTTGAATTCTCAAACAGATTACCTTTTTTATTATCATGCAATGATGACTGCTCAAAAAATATGCTAACTTATCAAAAAGCTAAATTTTAAGTAGCAAATTTAAAGACGTGTTATTTGACCCTTGGGTATGCCCAAAAAATACATCATAGAAATGTTTCAAAAAAAGTTTTTTTTTTTCTTTTTTTTTTTTCTAAAATATTGACCCATTTTTCTCGTAGATGCTCTGAGCTTGTGTTTCCCAAAATGAATTCTCTATAGTTTGCATTGCAGGATTTACCCAAGAATCAAATAACACTTCTAATCTTCAAAACTTTATTAGATCAATAAAATGTTTCTTTCTTATCAACGCCTACATTTAATGAATGCAAGGGAGGGGGGAAAGGAAAAGAAAAAAACTCGGAGTTAGTAAGCAGAACTGCAAAACCGGTATGCATGTCCTATGGGGGAGCCCCTTTTATGCCAAGGGTCGGCCTAGCATGAAAATGCAATCCTCTGGGGTATGCACCATACAATACCTGATGGGTCCGATCACTTCACTGATATGTGATTAGTAAAACAATCTAGAGGACCGACCAAAAGAATATGTGATACTTGATGCATCACGAGGACAAAGTCCGAATGGATTTATTACTTTAATTGATATGTGAAGAGAGGTTAAAGGTTAATTTGGCATGAAAAGGATTATTCTCGAAGGAATTGTAGTGCCTTGGCTAGTCTTGAGTGAAACATGGATCTAAATGGATTGGACGGGATCGATAGTTTACCCAAAAGTCGACTGGGTTTATTGCTTACTTGTAACTCCACATCTCCATTTTATTTGCAACACACTAGCTCATAAGCCTTCTAAAATCAAGATTTGGCCTTGGTAAAATCATTATCTCAACAATGAGAAATTATTTGTGAATTTTTTCGATTTAGTGTCCTTATGCATGGGATTTTACCAACTTTGATAAAATGGCCAAAAAGTGATTATTAGGGGCTTATATTCTAGCATACGAAGGTCACTCCATATCTTTGGGTGCTATCGTAGAAGGGCTCGGACCCTACCTTACCTTGTGCACCACCCCTTTGGATGTTACTGAAAACATAAACATGCAAATCTCATTGGATTATATATCCGAGACACAAGGGTAGTTTTATTCTTAACATGGGATTCCCTATGCGGCATTCCCTCTATGGTTTATGCATGATGCCAATTTATTAAAGCAAGTAAAGGTGCAAAATGAAACATGGCCTATAGGAGCCCCATTTGAATGCCGGGGTAAACCTAAAAGTGATATGCCATTACAACTTAAATGCAATAAATTCAAACGTGCAATAGCCTATCTAGAAGGATGGCTTGTCTTAAAAGAGTGCCAAAACTCTTATCTTCTAGAGTTTGTGAAATGCAAGAAAAGGGAAGACAACGAAAGGTTAGTTTAATCAACAAATATCACATAACACGTTGGAGCAACAAATTGCACAAAAATAAAGAGGGGTGGAATCCCTCCTCTAGTGTCTAGTGATCCTTAATAGGGTAAGGTAGACTCTCCCCTAGGCAATTCTAACATGGATGCATGAGGTTGGGCTCACTAATGCATCTAGACTCGATAAAGGTTACAGGCTCCCAAACCTTCAGACCAAAAGGCAAAAGGTCATCAATCCAAATGCCTCAAGTCGGTGGTTCGAGTGATCCCCTAGACATTGCTACTACGTGCGCGGCCACATGTCCAAGTGGATCGATCCTAATCCTAATAGGGAAGAGTGGCGTGACAAGCCACTAAAAGTAAAAAAGTAGGGTCAAAGTAAAATACATATGCACGTGAAAGTGATTCCCTTTGAGAGGAAGGATTCAAACATCAAACATTTTGAGGCTCTAGGGTAGATGCACACCCAAAATGCAAGGTACAAGTAAATAAATAAACAATAATTCATTCATCATATACTGATGTGTGGGAGTGATTGCGGAAAACCCTAAAGAGAAAAGAAAAGGAATGCAACCTAAACATCAAATGTGATATATAAGAAAGTTAGAACAATGAAATAATCAACTAAATCAAGTGCTCGGACCCTCTTAGAAAAATCCCGATTAAGTATGCAGCCCATTTTTTTTCAAATGTTGTGGAAAAGGGAAAGATTTGATTTTATTGGTTTTGAAAAAGAAAGGAAAGGGGTCATGGGACTACAAAATGCGACGGTTTGGACCCAAAAACAAAAGTCTAAAAAGGGTTTTAGAAAAAGTTTGGAGTCGCCACTTGGTATGGAGTTTAGGTGTACCAAGTCACCCAAGAGATTTAATTAATGAAAATAAACAAAGAAAAACCCTTTTTAGACGACTCCAGGTATTTGAAAAACTAGAGAAAAAGGTTCGGGGGTCACGGTTGAAAGAAGGGAAAGCAAAGATTCGATGTTACTCGTCTCTAAGGCACCCTTCTAACCTAGCCAAAGCTAGTTGCAAGATTTAGTTGAAAATTTCCTAATTTCTAACTTTAAAATTTATCACATTTGGATGTCGTCTATATGGATGCAAAATCTAGACCTAATGTTGGATCGAGAGGGGCAAAATGTCTCCTTGAGGTGTGATTGGAATTGATCACATTAGTTGTGTCATCCAGTTTTGATCCCTCGAGGAGGTCACGAAAAATGCAAATGATGAGACTTCGAACGAACGGAAAGTAGGGTTTTCAAAAATGCAATTTTCATAAAGTATCAAGAGAAAAGAAATTGGATTTTTGAAAAGGTCAATTTTAAGTGCAAAGAAGAACTTGAATTTTCAAAATATACAATTTTAAGAAAAATGGTTTTTCGACTTTGAATTGCTAAAACATGAAGAAGAAACTTGACTTTTAAAATAATGATTTTTATAGAACCAATGCACATGTATGTCCTAAAGAGGGATAATGCAACATAATGGGTGCGGGGGACTAAGTTCGTGACTTTAAATCTTCCTTTTCATAGAAGGAAATAAAAGCGTGCTAAAGCTAGGAAGCCACACTCGCTCTTTTCCCTAATTCAAAGGGTAATGCCCTAAATGCACTAATCTAAAAAAAAGAAAACTAAATGAGATGTCTATAATGGGGATGGGGAATAGTGACATGCAAAATGGGAAAGAAACTCTAAAAGTGGAAAGTGTGTGAAATTTGTATCTAATGCATGAACGGCGTTTAAGGGTCTAGCATTGGACTAGCCCTCGTCAAAAGGTTCTCACTAACATTGGATTAGTGAGAAATCGAAGGGGAAAGCCACAACTAGCGTTGGACTAGTGTGGTGACGTCAATATATTTACACAATAAATGTGTAGACATGATAATAAAGCAAGTAAACACATAAAACACATAAACACATAACACATAGGCATAATATCTAGATGCAAGACCCTAGGAAAGCAAGTAAACACATAATCATGCAAGCATGCAAAATAAGCATATAAAAACCTAATTATTACATTGGGGGGAACCCAAATACATTCTAAAGGGAAAAATTCGGAATAATAATCTAACTATTACATTTTCTAGAATAAATACACTTTTGCCAAAATTAAACCTATCTATTACAACTTGGCATCCAAGGCCTCAAATGATTTACTCAAAATTAAATAACATAAATAAAGGCTAGACATGAATAAAAACAAAGGAAAACTTAATTTAAAACGTGCAAAATCATGCAAAAACACATAATAAGCACATAATAGGGGAAAGAAGTTACCATCCCTTGATGTGAGGCTTTAATTGAATCCTTAAATGATGGGAATGGTTATCTAAGACTCAATATCAACAAAAGGGATCAAGGTACCAATTTAAAGGAAAAACTAATCAAAAATTCCAAGAGAGGGTATCTAAACAGATTCAAAGCAACAGATAATACTAGGAAATAGAGTAAGATTCGGAACAAAAGCGGAAATATCAACGAATACAAAAGCAGAGAGGTTACGCTGAGTAGAAAGCTGACGGAGCAGCGCAACCAGTCAGCGTTCTGAGCAAGAATCAAAGTTCAGAGGGGAAACGCGGACTGGAAACGCGGACTTAGCCGCGTAACCATCCGCGTCTCTTCCCATCTTCAAAACATCAGGAAGATTGCTTCCGTTTTGAACAACAACACAAACGAAAACATTGAGGCAAGGGGATCCATTCAAAGCATCAAACATCATCATTCGGATCATGTCAAAACAAACTAAACCCACAAAGATCAAATCATAAGCATTAGCATCATCAAATGGACAACAAGGGGGAAGGAAAAGAACTATCAGGTTAGAAACGAGGATTGTTACGCGGATTGGCCTGCGTAACAAGCCAGCGTTTCTTCACATCTTCAAGTATTCAAACAGAAACGCGGAGCGTTACGCGAAGTAGTCCACGCAAGAGGTCCGCGTTTCTTCACAACTTCAAACGTTCAAGAGGAAACGCGGACCGTTACGCGAAGTAATCCGCGCAAGTATTCCGCGTTTCTTCACATCTTCAAAACGTGAAGAACATTTTTCCAGAAATTTCTCAGGAATCACAACAGCATCATCACAGAAGCATCAAACGTCTGATTTTAAACGTAAAAACAAATCTACTAGCCTTACCAAGGCTTTATAAACACAACATGCTCATATAACAACTGATAATCATCATCAAATATCACAAACTAAAACAAAAACTATTCAAGACCTTGGTTCCACCAAAAGGTCCAAATTTCCAGTAATTTTACGATCAAAAAACGGTAAATAAAGTAGAAGGATGTTACCTGAATCGGAAGCTTGAATCTAAACGAAGGAGGAGGCCAGAAATTCCAAGAATAATCTTCCCAAGTATGAAACCCTAGCTTTTCCCTTTCTTCTTTCTTTTCTTTTTCCTCTCCAATTCCCAGCCGTTTTCTTCTGCTTTTTTCTCTCTCAAAACTCTCCTAATTGCCTCTTTTTCTCTCAGATTTCCAACCTCTTTGTTAAACCCTAATCTAGGCTATTTATAGCCACCAAACCTAGAACTAAGGGTTTTGATGTTCTTGGGATGAGGTGAGCTAATTTTGAACGTTAGATGAGTTGTTAGGGGTTAGGGGCGAGTTGGGGGATGTTTAAATAGGTTTCTTATCGTTCAAGCATCGGAAATTACAGCTGGAAAAGGATGATCCGATTTCTGGAAGAATCCGCGCGTCATTTTTTTTCGCTTCTGATCAAGTTACGCGGACTAGTTACGCGGACTTATCCGCGTAACTGGTCCGCGTTTTTGACTTTTCTCTTTTTTTTTTTTTTTTAAAGAAAAACCTACAAAAAAGAGAAAAATGTGTTAGAAAATTCAACAATAAATAACTAAATATTAATAGATAAAAAACATAAGAAAACAAAAGAAATAGTCAAAATTTGGTGTCTACAACCATGATATATCATCATTAAAATTCATAAGAAATCCATCTCAAGCCATTGACAATAATGATAGGAGATTTGAAATAAATTACTTTTTTATAATATTTGGATGGTTTTTTTTTAATATTTGAATGGTGTATATTATCAAAAAAATATTAATTGGGAATTTAGTTTCTCAAAAATCTCACGTGAGAGCATTTATGTAATGTTTGTCAATACGCTTTCTTTGAAAGAGTTTTTTTTTTAAGCGGCAAACCCCAATCGATGAAGGGCGCCACCCCTGTTTTATTAGCAGGAATAAAAACATACAAGTTTGTGATCTTGGGTCAGAGAACCTGAAGTATGCGTTACAACCGCCTAGTTCCCAGTACGGACATAACTAGTACCCGGACAGTCTAGGCGAATTAGTGATCGTATGGTAGTAGGGACTTCTTCAACGTGATAGTAAATGTGATCCTGTCGCAATTGGAGGTTGGCTATCCGATCCGCCACCACATTAACTTCTCGAAAAGCATGCGACACAGTTGCTTGCAATGACGACAATCTAACTCGAATTCTGCTTACAGACACACATAGGGGCCAATGCGAGAGTCTCCCTGAGGTTATTAGCTACACCAACACCTTGGCGTCCACCTCTACCACAATATGCTGCATCCCCCATTGCATACACCAATCCAACCCGTGCAATAGGGAGAGCGCTTCAGCAGCCAACATATCTACTTCCCCAAACTCCTTGTAGAAGGCAAAGATCATACTCCCCTTATGGTAACGGAGTATACCCCCACCAAACCCCTATCCTCCTATAACACTAGTATCCATATTAAGCTTAACTTGCCCTCCCATAGGCTTCTCCCAGCGAATGATCCAAACCTTTCATCACAAGTCTAGCATGGGCATACCTCCAGCTACATTGCAATCCAAATCGCCAACAAAATGCTCTTTTCATAGAACATTGGTGCTTCATGAGAGTTCCAAGAGGCGCTCCACCTACCATATCACATGGTGTGACCTCATATGCAAACCCTTGAAGTGAGCAGCATTCCTCTCTTTCCGTAAAAACCAGCATATAGCTAAGGGCACTAGGACCCGAATGTGATCCCTATGCACCCTAGAATGGGAAGTAAACCATCCCATCAGAGCCATGGAGACAGAGCTTGACTCGAAGGGCACTATCCCAAATTGGCGTGTGAAAAAGTTCCACGTGTGCCGAGCCAGGGGACCCGTCACAAAGAGGTACGTAGGTGATTCCTTACCTTGCAAACAACACTGGCACCGTGAGACACACTGAAGACCCCAACGGTGCACCTGTGAGTCCAGCTTAAGGAACCCTCTGAGTAATCACCAAAGTAGGAAAGACATCTTTAGAGGAGCTAGGGAACACCATGTAAATTGGTCAACAAGCGAGCGGTAGTGAACTGATCTCGACGCTTCCCAGGCCAAGAATACCGAGAATTATCCTGACGAGGACAGCTGCCAGATCAGTCTTTCTGGTCAGGCTCAACCAGAGTGGTCAGCACCACAGGGACACAGTCAGCAAGTAGCCAGTGACGCAGCTTAGGAATGTCCTACCCACCATCCGGCTTCAAGAACTCCGCCACCAACATATGAGGGGGGTCCACCATTTCGATCTTAAGGGAGACTCCCCACACCATGTGTCATGCCAAAAGTCCATAAACCCTGCTCTAATACACCACCTGATCCTGGACTCTACAAAGTCTCTTACCTTCACCAGATGTCGCCACGATGCCGGCGGCCGATGAACCTCAACTACGGAGGGATGTCTCCCATGCACGTACTTGGTATGCATAAAGTTTGCCCATATCGAATCATTTTTTCGCCGTCGCCACCAAAGTTTGCATGAAAAAACCTGCAGCATGTCTGTAAATGATCGAAAGCCCAGGCCACCCTCCTCTTGGGGAAAGCACAGCTTTGTCCAGGATGACCAATGGATACGCCTCTCTGCGACGTTTCGGTCTCGCAGAAACCTATTGCAAAGACAACCCAAGGCAACAAGCATCGTCTTAGAAGGACTCACGGACTGAAAGAAGTACAACGGAATGGTCATAAGGACATGTCGAATCAGCATGATTTTTCCCCCGTGAGAGAGCAGTTTAGAACTCCAATGACGGAGTTGCTTCCACATTTTTGCCAAGACAGGATCAAAAGCCACACAATTGAGCCGTCCACGTACCAAAGGGATGCCCAGGTAAGTGATCGGGAATTCCTATCGTATAAACCCCATGGAAGAATCCACCAACTGGACTCACTCCGGACATTCTTCTTGGGGCCATGAATAAACTCTTAGACACATTAATCTTCTGGCCCGAGATGGTCTGATAATAGTCCAAGAAGCCCTTAAGGGAGATCAAATAGTTCTTTGAACAATGGGAGAAAATAATGGTATCATCTGCAAATGCCAAATAAGGGATACGTGACCCTGCGGAGACAAAGTAGTGCCTAGGATCCTGTTCACAAAAATATGTCAACCCTCTACCCAAAAACTCTACTGCGAACAAGAACAAGACTGGTGAAAGGGGACCCCGCGGTCGTACCCCCCCTAGAAGACTTGAAGTAGCCTGTCGACTCTCCATTTATCAAGACCGAGAACCAGGCATTGGAAAAGGATAGAAAAAAATGTCTACCACAACCTCTGAAAATCCAAAGCCGGAGCATCCGAAGGAGGAAGGGCCATTCAACCCGATCATATGCCTTTTCCATATCCAATTTAAAGATGATGTTAGGGTGTGTAAGCCGGCGATCCAGGTCATAAACTAGCTCCTGAGCAAGTATAATATTATCAGATATATTCCGTCCCAGAACGAAGCCGATTTGCCAAGGAGAGATAAAAGCCGGTAGCAGCCTATTGAGGCGGTTGGCCAGGACCTTAGAGATAATCTTGGAGCTAACATTGCATAAACTAATAGGTCAAAATTTCCTCCAGTGTGACGCACCATTGACCTGAGGGATAAGTATAAGTTGATTGCTAGAGAAACCTCGGGATTGCTGCATACCCTGAAAGTAGTCCCACACTGCCTCAAGTAGATCTTCTTTGATTATATCCCAAGCCAGCTAAAAGAATCCTGCTCCAAAACCATCCAGTCTAGGGGCACTTTCTAGTGAAATGGAGAATGCCGCTGTACGAACCTCTTCCAATGACGGCTCGGATTGCAACATCTCTTTGTCCTCCACCATCACTTGGGGGAAGTGGAGGTCCAGATGAGCCATGGGTGCTACCTGCTCTAACGAAAAAAGGGCCGAGAAGAAATCCACTGCCGATTGCTTGATGAGATTCGCCGATTCCATCCAAGAGCCTAGGTCATCCTTAATTCGCGCTATGTAGTTGGAGTACCGACACTATCTCACCAAAGCATGAAAAAACTTTGTACCGGCACTACCGCCTTCTACCTCCAATAATCACATTCCACCCTAAGTTCCTGGTTGTACCGAGCTCGAGCCTCGCTGGTGGCTATGCGATCCGATGGAAGTGCCGACATATCAGCCACTACCTCCTTAGCCACAAGCTCATTATAGGCCTATTGTACCCGATCAAAGATGTTCCCAAACACATCTTTGTTCTATTGACGGAGGTGGCGGTGCAGTCTTATCAACTTCTAAAAAAATTTGTGCATCCCTGCCCTAGGCATGTCTGAATTTCAGCATGTCAAAACAGTTTCCAAGAATTGCAGATGCTACTCCCAGACATTTAGGAATCGGAATGTCGATGGCCCCTTTGTCAAAGGGTTGTTCTAAACCAGGAGAGGGGTATGATCTGATCCACCCCAAGCTAAACGAGAGACCTTCGTGATAGGGTAGGCAGCAGACCACTCTTCATTCGTCAAGGCCCGATCCAGTCGTTGCCTCGCCATTTGACCACATGAAGGGCGAGCCGCTAAACTCTGTAGACGCTAACCCTCAGTTGAAAGCCGCCGTATTGAACTCTTCCATATTGCGAATGTTCACCGGGGCTCTTCCCAACCTTTCTTCAGCCGCAACCACCACGTTAAAATCGCCAACCACTAATCATGGGCCCTGAACGGAGCTGCTGGTAGACTCCATGGTCTCCCACCCTAGACGTAAAAGAAACATGCATATGGACAAGCTGTTCAGCATGCTCCTAGAATCTCAGGGTAAGACTACTAGACCACAATATCCAAATCTTATTACTAACAAAAGACGAAGCAAAATCAAATGTCAAACATTGGCGAATAGCTTCAAGCTGCTCAAGTTGTGCCATGGGCTCAAGGAGAACTAAATCGGAAAGGAATAAAGAGAACAAAGTTTCCCTAAGTAAAGGAGGGAATCCCTACAGGACGCCCCCCCGAATGTTCCAAGTGAGCATCTTAAAGGGATTTAACATGAGATCGGAGGGGGTACTTAGCTGATATCAATGGAATCGCCTACTTTGTTGGAGGAGCAGAGTCCTTGCGGCGACGTCCAACACGATAGGCCGTAGACTGAGGTTGCACTGTGTGATACTCGTCCAGTTCTGGTGTAGATGCCATTCCACTGATAACCTCCATAGCTCTTGGATCTTGTGGAGACGACATGTGTTGGAACCTTGCATGGAATGAAGATTGAAATTGACGCAACTCCTGCACTGATGCATTTACCATCTTTAAGCTCTGAAGGGACCAGCGACAGGGAATTGATGCTCTCTGAGCTTGTGGGGATGACTACGGGGAGGAGGTGAGGGACACCACATCAACTGAATCCACTTGTAGCTTCTCCAATATCGCGAATCTGCTCCCCCCACACAAGGGGGGCTCTGGCTCTGAACCAGGAGGGTCCACACTTGCTTCCATTGGGGGTTGCTCTGGATCTGGGGTCACAATGCCAGTCAGTGCGGTGGAGGCTGTAACTAGTGATGGCCCGCTAATAGCCAGTCTACGATCATCCGAGGGAGCATTGTCCAACTCTTTCTCCTTACTAGTCTCCTGAGCTGCCTTCAGGACATAGACCTTACGGACAACTGGCGGGGACGGTGGCACTGGCCATGGAGGAGGATTCCAATATTGAAGCAAACTTACGCAAGTGTGTGTCAGTGAAGAAGGGAATGGGCAGTTCGGGGAAGCCTACTCAAACCGGTGCTATGGAGGATTCCTGCGAGGCTCTGAAATCCAAGGACCATTTAGAGATCAGCATGGGCGTGTTCCTGACATACCAAGTGCACCTAATAAAAAGGCGTGTGTGATCTTCCTGTAGGGTAGGGCAAATAAGCACGTGCCTATCATCCAGTAGCCCTATCAGGCTGTTATCCTTCAATCCCAGAGATGTAAGAATTTGCGAATAATCTCCATCGAGGGCCGACTGAAAGGAAATCTGCCAACCAGTGAGTTCTTAAATGGCTCTGCAATCATCTCCATCTCTTGTCATGAGAGTTTCAAAGCCGGTTCACCCCTGTACTGTGCAATGACCCCTACCTCCGGAGGCGGTGGAGATGCACTCCCAGACACAACTACAGCAGCGAATGAGGGAGGGCCGCTCCCACTAGGCCAGGGTGGCCCCCAGCCCGCCATGCAATCAAGCCACTGCTTCTAACCACTCACGTCCTCAATGGGAGTGGTGTTGTGTGTTGCTGCCCAAGCGACAATGCTACACCTCCATACCAGGAACTGATAGAGCTCTGTTCTCGTTCGAGGTCACCGACCAGCGATCAGGAACTGATGGTGAAACCGGAAGAGCTGCATCCACCGTCCCTGCACACTGGTGCGACGTCGCGAGCCTTGCTACAGTAGCCCGATGACACACCAAGGGAGGCCAACGACAAAGCCAATAAGGAACCGGCGTGGAGATCCCATCAATGGCAGTAGTTTGCTCCTGAAGTTTCAGAGCAGCCTTGGTTTCTCCACAGGTTTTCCCACTGGTCTCCCGTGACGTTGCTTCCCTGTACGCTGATCTAGAGCGGCTAGCGTGGCGAATCGCTAGAGCCAAGAGCCAAGCTCAACTACCAACGACGTCCCTACACCTGCGGCGTCTCTACCAAGAGACCTGGAGCACCGCTGGGCTGATGGTGAAACCGGACCGGAGCAAAATTGTTGCAACCAACGTCCCTGCACGCTGGTGTAGCGCCGTCAACCAGTATGGAACGTTGCTGTCTCTGCTGCTGCACCATCAACCAGTGGCTGTTGCTACAACCTGATGACGCACCAAGGGATGCCGATGATGAAGCCATCGAGGGCGCTGGACCGTCGACGTGGAGATCTCGTCAAAGGCAGTGGGGTTTGCTCCTGAAGTTTCGAAGCAGCAGTAGGGTGTCCAATTCAGTCATTAGTTTCTCTTTGAAAGAGTTAGATTCTCTTGAAATAACACACAATTATTTGGAGCTATAGAGGTATCTTCGAGTGCTTATGAAATAGAAAGTCAAGAACTCAAAAAGGATTAATGATATCCATGGAAATGTTACATATAATACTAGTTAAAATGCAAAACTCATTTATTATTCATGATATAATTCACGTGAGTCGCTTGTGTTGTAATGCTATCATATAGAATATTAAACCACTTTAACTTACGACACTAGTCATTAGTGACAACATTTCTTAATGACGAAAAAAAATCATCACAAAATGGGATCCATTACCCACAATACTAAACGTTGTCACAATTGAGTGGAAGGAGCAAAGGCAACAGTGACGACCTTGAATTGTCATCACAAATGGACTCCCACAAGAGCGCATGAAACGACATCTACGACGTCCTTCTTAATGTTGTCAGTAATAATTCCCCCTTCTTTGACAAGTTGTCCATTGTTGTCACTGATAATAATGGAAGTAGTTAGTGATAACCTACTCTTGTCACTATCTCTTCTAAAATATTTATATACGTTTTGCAGCTGTTACTCTGTATTTACACTAATGAATTTTTTAACTCTTGGGAATTCAAGTTTTGTCTTGCAAATCAGTACTAGTGCAATAATTTAAAACAAAATTAACCATTAAAATAAACTTTTTGAAGCAGAATAAAAGTACATTTATCACTTGCAATAATGTAACAAAATTTTCTCAATTATTATGAATATTTTCACAAGAATATTAAAAAGTAGCAATTAATAATATATTGATAAAATTATACTACTTCAATTAAAAAGTAAAACTAAAAAATTTTGTTTGAAATTTTGCTACCAAACAAGCAAGAAGGAAAACTAAGGAATTGAAATTCATTGAAAAAATGAAAAAACAAAAAATTTGGGACAGATATGTAAAACACTTGGAAAAAAAAAGAGACAAAGAGTAACATCAGCTCCCAAGTGTTCGCAACTCTTTCACCGGTCACTTTCAACACTTAGCACCAATGAAATACAACTCTTCCTCTCTGCCAGACGAAATAGAAAAAAACTCTTCTCATCTCTGTTGATTAATGACGGCTTCGCAACGTTGAATGGAAGATCACATCCACCACCAAATCTCTACAACAAAAGGTATGTCCTTTATCTTTTTCCACCCTAATTTTCCCCTAAAATTTTTTGCCCTAATTTCCTTTGCCAAAAATTTTTGTCAAGCTTTTTTGGATTTTGTTTGATTTATGGATGGAGTCATCTCCTCCTTGTGGAATTTGCTTATTCGTGGGTCTTTGCCCTAATTAATTTTTGCCATGAGCAAGACAAGTTTGGTGAAATGGGAAATAGTGATTGGGGATTAAATTAAGTGGATGAGTAGCCAAAGATATAGGTACAAGGTTTCGTGAAATTTTTCTCTAGTGAAAGATGTAATTTTTTTGGGTTGAAATTTTCATGCAACAAGCAAATGGGATCTCACTAACTCTCTTCTCCTTAGTGCTTATGTAGTCCTGAATTTTAAAAGAATAGGAAAATGATGATGGAAGAAAAAAAGATACGAAATCTCATACCCAGTTTCTAGAATTAATGTGAATAAGAGTATATTAGTAGTATGAAATATCTGAATTTAGTTCCTGGCTAACTGATTCATGATTCGCACAAAGACGTATAACTTTTATCTTTATCATCTAGGAATAGCATAAAGAAAGGATTTCTCCAATGTAACTTGAGGTATCAAAAAGAATGGTCCAAACTCTATTTTCAAAAAAATGCCATCTCACACCCAAGGAAGTTTGCTGTAAAGCTTTAATGGTTGATGGATATACTATAATTAAAATTTATAGGCAAGTCTGGTGTAGTTTTTCTTCAAGGTCCCGTATTGACTCTTTCACATAAGATGACTAGCTCAACAAGCACAGTCAACTCCTTATTCTTCTCATTTTGCTTCCTTGTGAAAATGTGTTTGAAAGCCTCATAGACATCATGGTTAACTTCATGATGGATATGCTATATATCTTGCGCTCAAATTGTTTACCCATTTGGAGTGTGCTTTCTCCTTATTTTTCTCTAGTGAAAGATGTAATTTTTCTTTGTATGGATCTGTTTCTTATTTGTTTGGCTTCGATTGGTAACCTTTGCCTATTTCCCCAAAAAGGGATCTCCTCAATTCCCTGAAATATATCAACCTATAGTTATCATTAAAAAGTAGCATCTATTCATTAATTTCAAGGAATGATTTTATCAACCAGTAAATATTTTGATGTTGTTGTATTTGATTTTCCTACCAATTAATGAATATGATAGAAGTAGTTTTCTTTTTCATCCTTTTGGAGGTTTTTGCATGGTTTAGTTGAGTTGTTTGTGTGAGATTAATTGATTCAGCTTCCTTTTTTTTTCATCATCTTTTGCTGACTTATTGAGTTGTTTGCTCCAGTCTCTTAGTTCCAATTAGAAGATTCTGTACTTAAGTAATTGCCTGGATTAAAAAATAGAGATCAGCTCTTCTTATCATATAGATTTTCTAAATGATTTTACAAGAATTACTTAGGCCATGTTTGGTTCTAGGAAACCAATGAGAAAAGGAAAGTAAGCGAGTGGAAAGTGAATTCCTTGCAAAAACCTAACTCTTTCTCATGTTGGGTTAACAAAGGAAAGTACTAGAGAAATGGAAAAGAATTCCTGAGAATGTATTTCATTTGTTTGGATTAAAGATTTTTTGAAGGAAAGGGAAATGAACAATTACAAAACTAAAAAAATAAAATTTATCTCAAATTAACAATAACAAAAATATTCAAAATTCTGCCTGCATTTGTCATGACATTTCATTTTCTTGTACTAAAAAATAAAAAAAATTATTGCTTCAAAAATTGCAATAGATTGACATTCTCTATGTATAATTTTTTTAGCCATATGACGTGTAAAAGCAATTAATTGTGTATAAACATTTTAAACTGCACCTTTTCTTCTTGTTTGCTTGAAATTTAGATTATTGAGCTGAGAAAAGAAGAAAAAGGATTTGCATGTCGTAACTAGCATTATGCTGGTTTTTTTTCTTTTTTTGGGAAATTAAGCTAGTTGAGTGAAAACAATAGCATTGCACACTAATTCATATCTATTCACACACTTAGGAGTTGCCATCAATGTGAACTCATTCTAACCTTATTTTACTTTTTCTCCCAGCAGTGTGTGACGACCCCACCTCTCCCTAGGGCGTATGTGACAGCCCCACGTCTCCCTAGGGCGTATGTGACAGCCCCACGTCTCCCTAGGGCGAACCCTAGGGTATCGGCGGGCTGCCTGCCCAGCTCTCGCCGGGACTCATTACAGTTCCTCAATTGTCACAAATCTCAAATAATTACACCGTAAGACCTCCAAATAATAATTACATATCCAACTAATCCAAATACACCAAGAGTCCAACTGTCCAAGATTACAAATAGTATAAGAGATATTCCTGCCAGTCATACTAAGAAAGACCACTTCCTGCTTTCCTTCATCTCGAGCCCTGTGGGGGGGGAAAATAAAATATTTTGGGGTGAGCTAGAAGCTCAGTGAGTATCCAGTGAAAATAAGTTGGCAAATAAGTAACTCAGTAATTTCAGTTTATCGAACACTGATTAGGTATCAAATGAACAGATTTTATTTGCTCTGGCGAGCCAGTGAAGTCATTGCACTCAAACACCCAACGCTCAGACAAATCACTGAACAGTAGAACACTAATCATTAACAGTAGAGCCGTTGGCTCAAGCGAGTCATTGCATTGGAAATCAAATGGAGCCGTTGGTGTCAAGTACAAGACCACCACATACTCACCGAGCCAAATCATGTGCAAATCATGTACACACAAGCACACACATGTCATCATGAAGTGATGCAATTAACAGTAGAAACTTTCAAATTGAAACAGTTTTATGAATACTCACCAAGTTTCACACTCGTCCACATAAATCACCAATCACCATTCAACCTTCATCGCACATTCAAGTCCTGGGATCAAGTAAAATAACAAGACTTTCACAAACTCCAATCCAATCTATAAGGGTGAGCAAATAAGAGTCTTAACAACATCTTAGAACCATGCATGAGTGGGTCAGAACACGGCAAGAAGGCACGAGAGTCAAAAGGAATGAGAATAGCACTTAAGGAAGTGAAACTAACAATTGACAGGTTTGCCGTGCCTCCGTAATTTAATCATAACTGTGGCTGTGGTTATCGGATTGGGACAAATTTTATGGTGTTTCAAAGCTAAGACATAGGCCTATAACTTTCATGTAGAGGTCGAATACCAAATCATGCTTAATCATAGTCAAAATGGCAAATCTCAAAGAAGCAAGAAAACTGTCAGAATAATTTCAGGCTGGTCGAACAGTCTCGGGAAAACAGTCATAACTCGACGTAGAAAAATCGAAATCAAGCTCCGTCAGCGGCGTTTAAAACTAGGTTCATAGGGTTTTCTAACGGTATAAGGTTCGGATGCTAATTTATTTTCTACAGTGAACAGTAACCTTGGGAAGTGGACTGATTTCCATTTCTGATTTCCTGCAAAAATTTCCAGCTTTGACACAATCCTTCAATTAATCCTTTAAAGTCATTTCCATCATTTGCCAAGGTGTTTAACATGCTAAAACAGCAATTAACTCCATCATCAAAGCATCACATATTAACAAACAATTCATCAAACACTTGGTGGCCAACAAATAACACCCAAACTCTATTTATCAAACACAAGATTTCCTTCCATCATCAATCCTTCTAAGCAACCATAAACACCTTAATATCATCTAACTACCATCCCCTTTGAATTTTAAAGATCAATAAAGTATGGATAATTGGTGAGTTACCTTGGGAGATGAGAGAGAAAATCCACCCACAAGCTTCAACTCTTCCAACCAATCTTGATAACCAAGTAGTAATCAAACTAGGGTTTCACTTGGAGTAATTTTTCCACCACTAAAATGGCTAAATCAAGCTTAGGGTTTTATGGTTTCTTGCTCCTTGAGGTTCGGCCAAAGAGAGAGAAAAGGAGAGGGAATTTGTTTGAATTTTTTGAAGACAAGAGTTTAAATAGAAAAGCTTAAGTCAAGGGTTGTGTTGGTTAGTTGACAAGTGTCAACTTCTTGGCCAAAAATAGGATAATATCTTTGCAAATTACCATCAAATCCCTTAATGTAAAATGTGATCCATTTAATACCATATAAGTTTATGTATTTGGCTACATGAAATATGAAAAATACAATTCCAAATTAATTTCATACAATACATACAAAATAGAGTACTTAAAGGAAAATAATGCACTTAAGGAAAATTTTATGCTACCAATGTTTAAAGAAAATGATATGCACTTGAATAAATACAATGACAAATAATTCATGAAAAATTTAGGGTTCTCAGAAGAAATATGAGCAAGTAATTCAAGAAAATTTGGGTGTATAATTCATGAAATTTCGGGTCCTCACAGCGTACCCTAGGGTATCAGTGGACCGCCTGCCCATCTCTCGTCAGGACTCAGTACAATTCTCAATTCAATAGCGAGCAAATACTTCGAATAACAAGATAAATTTAATATCCATTAATTCAACAAAACGTTTAAACCTTAAATTTCTTTAAATACTCGTAACCGTCCAAACTAAAGTTACAAATACAAAAGATTATCCCTTCAGAATCTCATAAGTACAATCCAAAATACAATGATTACATCAAAATATAGCTTAAAGTCTCCAAACCAAACATCCTAGAGCAACTCTTGGAAGCTCTTGTTCTCAAACCCTGCTAAGGAAAAACAAAATTGGAAGGAATAAGTTAAAAGCCCAATGAGCGATTCTAGTAACATGCAATCTCATAGTAACAGTGGAACAATATATATCAGTTAAGCACTCAATAGATCAATATAATTTAGTTTGGAAGTATAAAATTTATAAAACACATAAACTGAGAAACCACTCAGTGAAAGGATACAGTTTTCACTGGAAGCAGTCGCAGTCCGTCTTGTCCATCACTCAACTCCCTACTCCTCCTTCTAACTCCCAATGGTAATACTCGAATATACCGTACAGTGTCCTAAGTTACCAACCTACCCGATCGAGTCCGCTTCTGGCTCGAATAGGTCGATAACGAAGGGGGAAAGGCCTTGTTCAACCAATGTGTTAAAGTACACGTGGCCTACAGTCATGCACAAATAATATACAAATAGTGGAACTGTGACAGCCCCACTTCTCCCTAGGGCGAACCCTAGGGTATCAGCGGGCCGCCTGCCCAGGTCTCGCCGGGACTCACTACTGTTACTCCATCATATTACATACCTCAAATAATTACAATGCAAGATCTCCAAATAATAATTACATTTCTGACTAGTCCAAATACACCAAAAGTCTAACTGTCCAAGATTACAAATAGTATAAGAGAAATTCCTGCCAGTCACACTAAGAAAGATCACTTCCTGCTTTCCTTCATCCCGAGCCCTGTTGGGGGGGGGAAATAAAATATTTTGGGGTGAGTTATAAGCTCAGTAAGGTTCCAAAAGAACAAGTATTTTAGAATTTAACTGTTTTGTCAGAGCACAAAAACATTGAAATATTCACATTTTTGAAATCACGTGAAAAGTGCCTTTCACTAAAATTTGCAAGACGAAAACAGTTCACGAAATAAGTTAATTCATCACACTCAAACAAATAACACTTAACACTCGAACACTTAACAACCGCACATGCAATGCAATTAATATTCAAGAATACTCACATGTAATAGCAAGTTAAATGGAAGTTACTTTCACAGCAATTATTTCACTTGTACATATTAATAAATCAATACGTAAAACAAGCACATCACAAATAAGTTGACAAACAAATGAGTAATAGTAACATTGAGATCCCAAAGGCATTAGGATCAGACCATCTATTTGGTCAGGGAATAACATTCACCATTGAGACCCCAAGGCAACTCTTGAGGTTAGACCATCCAAGTAGTCAAAGAGCCACACTAACATTGACATCTCAAAGGCATCCCTTGAGATCAAACCATTCAAGTGGTCAGAGTGCAACATTGACATTGAGACCCCAAAGGCATTTCTTGGGATCAAACCATCCAAGTGGTCAGAGAGTAACATTGACATTGAGACCCCAAAGGCATCCCTTGGGATCAAACCATCCAAGTGGTCATTTATCACTAACAATATCACATTTCACAGATCATATATCACACAACACATGCATTCAAGAACCATATATGGAGTTTAGACCGAATGCAATAAGGTACACCCTTATCCAAGCGCCCACTTATCACATTCAATTAGAGAGCACCCAAACCACAATTTTCACTTCAATAAATCAGCTTAAAAGTACTTATAAATCACTTCAAAGGTAAATCAAATCGTTACACTCGTAAACCAATGCAAGTGATAGTAAATTCGTGGTAAAGTATTCCACAAAGGATTCCTTCAAACAATATTAACACAAAAATAATTTTAGTGGAACATTTCTTTTAAAACAAGTTGGAATAAACTAGTAGTCAAATTGTCAATTGAAAAGGGTTTGGAATACTCACCAATGTGCCTCGGTCACCCTCGATATCACCTTCGAGCCCTACGTACAACCAACGTATATAACCATCAACTCAAACCAAAACAATACTTAAAATCACTCAAAACAGCAAAGAGAGCACATGCATGGGTGCTCGAACCAAAACGGATGACATTAGATTCACAATGGAAAGCACACACTACAAGGTATGAAAGGCAGATTTGACACCTTTTTCCATTTTGATCATAAATCATGGTACGAGTGTCGGATTGAAGTGTACGAGATGCTGTTTCGAAGCTAAGAGAACAAACTACAACTTTCATGAAGACCATTTTACCCAGACTCACTCTTTCTAGGTCAAAAGTGCGGAAACAGGTTCAGGAATTTCAGTATCAGGATTTCCAACAAGTTTGATTCAAACGATCATAACTCAACGCTCACAAATCCAAATCAAGAAATTCCAAAGCCGTTAGAAAGCTAACATACAAGGCTACAATTCTTAAGAGACATCAAAAGAAAAAACATTCATTTTCCTGGTCAAAATGACCCACTACAGTAGCAAAATAAGATTCCTGATAGAAACAGGGCATTAGGGGTAATTTAGTCATTTCACATACTACGGTGCTCCGATTCATCTGAAAATTTACAGATAGAATCCTCACTCAATTCTCTACAACTTTCATGCTTTGTGCTAAAGCTAATTAAACCTCCATCATACTCAAATAATCAGACCAAATTCGGACAGAAAAATTGAACAGCAATTAACCCTATTGATTTCTTCTTGGCTGAAGCTTTACACATGAAAATCCAACAATCTATACCATAAATTCATCTAAGAAACTAAACATGATCCTCAATCAAGTCAGAACAATAACCAAAATCCAACAACTCCATCAACTCAATCAAAATTCCAGCTTTCAAAGTGAAGCTAGTTACCTCCTAACTTGATGTTCTAGGCAAGAATTCCAAGCTCCCAAGCTTCAATCACCTCCTCCTAGCTTCCAATTCAAAGTTGGATGGTTGAAATTGGATGAACTCTCAAGTTTTCTCTTTTTTTTCCTCTCTTTTCTTTCCTTCTTTTCCTTCTCTTTACTCACGGTTTTTCCTCTCTTCTTTTCTTTCTTGCTTGGCCGATTGGCTTGTTGTAGAAATAGCTACAAGATGACACTCCATAGATATTTTAGGTCTTAGTCAAAATTGAGTCAAAGTTTTCATGCTCAATTACCCCTACTAACTTAGGTTAATTCCATCCTTGCCCAAGTGAGTTCTTTTCCTATCAATTAAGTCCATAAGTTGTAAATCCAACTTAGTCCAATAATACTTAGTCACACCTAGTTAGGTCACTAATCATCCATTTACCGTAATTAACTCCCGTGAGCATGCAAGTTCACACCGAAAATTCATGAAATAACAAACGTTTGATTTGTACATATAATTAGGGTTTCGAGAAAATATATTAGGGTTAGTACATTTAGGGTTTAGTGTGCAAACAAATTAGGGTTTTGTCAAAATTTAGGGTTTTCAAAACAAACTGGGGTTTAATTTCAAATTAGGGTTTTTAAACTTGTAAAACAAAATAGTTAAAACAAAACACTTTAAGAAGTAAAACAACCATATAAACACCTTGGAAAACAATAATTACTATAATTAGCATTATTTAATATTTTCCAAAAACTTAGAAAAATCGGGGCCTCACAGGAACAATAACAGTTGAACAGTATAATGAAAGTTAGGTCGAATGCGATAAAGTACACACTCGCCTTTAACATAATCATTGAAAAGCATTGAAGGGCATCTAAGATGTCAAATGAGCAATTCATCATAAAGCATTTCACACTTAAGCAATTTATTCACAGACATGCAAGGAACACTCACCGTGATTCAATTTATCGAGCGAGCAAGCAAAAAGGTTAAACTTCGGTAGTTGGTCCGCCCTCGGCAAAGCCTTGGTCACTTGAACCAAATTTCAACTATCAAACACTAGCTAAAATAACTAAAACTTAAAACCTTAACTCAACTACATAGAATCACAAAAACCCTCACTACCATAGTTCTTGTTCCGATCATATCTAAGGTTACACTCATAGAAATTAAGCAAGGCTTATGGCTATGGAAACTAGATTCAGAGTACTACAATTCACTAGAAGACTTCGCTTCCAAATTCATTTTGCAAGATAAGTCAAATCAAGCCGCAAGATTCAGCAGTGGTCAAAGCACAGTGTTATCAGTTTGGAAAATTAGTCAACTTCCCAGAATTTCTATGACTTGTAGAAAATGAACTAGCACACAAATTTTATACCGTTGAAAATCCCTTGAAGTCTAGTTTCAAATGCCACTGACAGCGCTCGATTTCAACTCCCGAACAAGGAATTACAGCCATTTGAACAGAAGGCAGAAAGCTGGCCTGACAGCAGAATTTCCAGGTTTGAAGAGTAAATTTAGAGCATCATTTGAACAATGAAATGATACTGTAAAAACACCAAATTTTGCACACATAAACCCTAGTATGTGAGCTACATTTTTACCAAAATTTAGCCAAAAATTCATACGGGAAGGTAACTTTATAGATGGAAAAAATTTGTGAAAAATCTTGAAACTAAGCTGCCAGATTTTCTTTCTTTGATCTGCAAACATTTTATTCAACTAAATCAGTCTCAAATCACTCAAATTTTGACACAAAAGCTCTAGCAGCATTCCTTTATCAAATGGAAGTAAAATGGTAGCAAAACTTTGAATCAAAAGGCTTCAAAAATAGGGCAGCAGTTCGCAAGTGCAAAGAGGTAAAATTTTCTAGTTTTGCACAGCATTCTTTGAAAAACCATAACTTGAGTTCTATAAGTCCAAAATTTATGAATCTTATACCGTTGGAAAATAGACTCAGTGGAATAAAAATCTTGATAAGGATTTATACAAGATTCAAATCAAAATCCAGTCAAATTTCAGTTTAAAACCGCTGCTACAGTAAAAACTGGACATAACAGTCTTGATTTTCAGTCAAATTTGAAAATTCACCAAAATTCACAAAAATTGAACTAGCCCTTGAAATTTATTCCACTAGAAGAACTTGGATTCTAGTTTCAAACACAATAAATAGAACTCAATTTGGATCTTCTTACACCAAGTTACAACAGTTTCAAGAAAGCTGTTTCACCAACCCTGTCACACGAAAAATTCCAGATTGTTGGTCCTCATTTTATGAACTTTTAAAGCACCAATTGAGAAGGTTTCTTTGCTAGGAAAATGTCCACCTAAAACTCTACATTTCAGCTCTTAAAACAGCCCCAAAACTCATGAAATTATGCAGCTAAGATAGGGCATAAAAATCAAAAAATAAACCGGCAGCATAACTTCCATTTTCTCTCGATTTTGCCTCTTTCTCTTCTTCCTTACTTCATAACTCCAAAACTCATCACACTCACTCCATCACATACATACATATCATAACCACCAACCATGAAGAATTGTGGGAGTTCATAGAGCCCACTCAACCAACCAAATTCAACAAAATTACCAACAAGAGCTACAAGCTTCACCACTATACAATGGAAGCAAAGAAATTAGGGTTTTGTGAAGCCCTTTTACCTCAAGTAGCTCAAGGAAAGTTCAAGCTTGTGGTGTCTAAGTTCCTCCCTTTCCAAGCTCCTAGCCGGCTTTAACTCCCTCCTTGATGATCCTCAAGCTCCAAGTGAAAGAGGTGGAAGGTTACACAAGTTTTCTTGGTGAAATTTGATGGAGTTTGAAGTGGATTTTGAAGACAAAAATGAAGGGGAAAGGGGAGATGGGAGTTCGGCCATGGAAGGGAGAAGAAGAGAGAATGAGTGGTTCTTGGACTTTTGGGGTTTTTGTTTGGAAAATGGAAGAAATGAGAAAAGTCAATAGATTTGACATAAAGCTATATTTTGTCACGTCGGGTCGATTCGCGCAACGCGACACTACGATCCCAGTTTCTCTCACTTATATATCTCAAATACATATTCTAACATTCAAAACTTATGTCTAGTAGCCGTCCCTAGCCCCGAGTACGAAATTTAAACATTTAAATAATTAAATCGAGAATATAATTTAAACATGCACAAGGTATTTTAAAACTTTTCATGCCATTACAATTGATACACAAAAATCAAATAATTCAAATAAAATAATAAAATAATTTTATGAAAATATGAAATTTTGAAAATTTATAAATGAAATTGACAGTACGGGGTCTCACACAGTGTATATCAATAACCATACATGATATATTGCCTTTTGATAATAAGAACTTTTGCTGAATTCAAGCTGTGCAATACATGCACGATATAAACTATAATATCCCCATCCCATCACCACCTTCTCCCCACCCAAAAAAAGAAAAAAGAAAAAAGAAAAAACACTTTCCATCAACTGCTTTGCAAAAGCAAGGCTTCATCACTGATACATTTCACTTGCAAACTTGTCCAAACACAAAACCTGCTCTTGTGTAAATGTTCTACCTATGAAAGATAATGCAAGTAATACAGAAACTATAAGCCCAGAATGGGCTTCAAAAATTAAGGGACATTAACAATTACTTAGCAAGCAAAAATTTGATTCTCTTGCTAAGGGACTAAGAATAATTTAGCTTTCACCATGAATCACCAAGCTATTGTCTAAAATGTTACTGTTATTGCACATTGATGCTGCTGTAAGTTGGCAAGGGCATTACCATGATAACTTGCTAGTAGTGACTCTTAATCATCAAAGATGGAGAAAACCCTTCTCATCAATAAGGTGGAAAGAATCTTGTACTCTACTATCTTATCATCAACATATTTAGGCCCATGCCAAATCTGCAAACGAAGTACACTACATAAATTTCATCCAGGCAAGGACTTAGTTAAAAAAGAAACAAAAATGCTTCAAGCATTGACAGCAAAACTAGCAATCATCCATGTTAAAGTGCCTATTGCCCAAGCTCTAAAGGCAAATACTACTGTAATTACTCATCCTTCACATTCGTAACTTTATTTAACTGAACAAAAAACTGTGATGTGTCTTAAACTAAAGAAATAATTAGCTGAAGGCCTTAAAAGATAGCACCTTGATTCATAGGAGGCAGTGCAAACCCACAGACCAACTACCAATTATCAAGTGCTCGTCATACAAAATATTGGCTCAATGTTTTAGCAAAATTTCGTATGTGTTGGAGATAGGAAGTTAGGACTTCACAAAGTACATGCAGGGCTATCCAGTTTCTTTCTCTTCAGGTGTGAATCAAGAGATGAGGAGGAAATTAAAACTTATATCTGAGACTGTGAAGTGGGATTTTAGCCATGAAATAGCCATGTTTTGGATATTTTTCCACCTATCCAATTCGAGACTAAAGCCCAATGGCTTATTAATTATTAGAACCATGATCATGTAATTTTCTTTTCTTTTTTGACATGATTAAACATGTAAAATAATCTATGCTTGATAAAAAGAATGACGAATGTAGAGAATATGAAACCAAATTTCTCAATGAAATTGTATACAAATGGCCAAGTGGCATTTTATGATACTATACTAAATTCAGAACGGAATTCATCACGGCATCCCAGACGTCAACTTGATTCATTATTGTCTCAAGTTGTAACCATTGTAGCATACAAAAACACACATTACATGTATACCAAGAAATGTAATATATAGATTTTCAACAATTTGAGCATTAAATCAGACTTTTAATGAGAATTACTGGTGCAAGAAATTAGACTACTTCAGAACATGCCGCCAAAAGTCCAACCCAGAGAAGAGTCATTGAGCAGGCCATTAACATGCTTAATTATCATAGAAGAATCAGTGGTTCAACATCACATTCCTAGATATTAAAATGAAAGTGTATTACTAGGCCCTAGCTCCCCAGTGTCTGGAGTACTTCCTCATTACTAAGACATATAAACTGACAACAAGAACCAATGAAATTACATCCCAAGCTCAAGGGAACACGGTTGGTATAGTTACAACAAGTACTTCCCAAGCTCAAGGGAACTTGGTTGGTGTATATCACTTATAATTTTTGGATAGTAAACCTTTGCATTATGAAATGACAGAGCATTTGGTGATTCAAATTTGTAAACATGATGTAGCGACTAGAATAGAAGCTTATAGACAAAAATGAAAAATGCGATTATATCAATATTCATTATTCTGAATTTCATCAAAAGTTAAATTTCAAAAGTTCTGTCTAGAGAATTTCGACTACTCAGCTTTTTCATGGTTTTACACATTTCTCCTTGGAAAACCCTCAACACTACAAGCCCACATGACTAGACTACTATTAAATCAGGAATTTATGCAATAAACTCAATGAGTTACATGCATGATTTGATGTCCATAATTGCAAAAGCATGAACCTTACCTACAAAATTCATAATCCTAAAGATGCAGAGGCACTCAGTTAATAACATCTTATTGCTAAATTAAGAAGTTCTATATTATTGTAGGACCCGACAAATATTAGATCAAAAGCATCAAAACCATCAAGAAAAGACTAAGGAAAAAACAAATAAAAAAAATAAAAGGAATGTATCTATAGCCTTCCCTTCTGTGGATAAAATTCAGACCAGCAACTTCCACCAGGATTTGACTAAGATTTTTCTTCAGAACTTTTGAGGGCCACTTATTTGACAGAGAAGAATCCAGCCACCACCGTATAGCTGAAATCGCCCCTTGCCGAGATTGCAATAGGGAGATCTGCTGGGAAACTGTCATGGGAGAAGATGAAAGAAGTGGGAGACAAGAAAGTGGCGCTCTATTATTTTTCATTTATTTGACCCGAATCCTAATTTTATCCGCTTTAAAACCCGCGTGTGTATCCATTTGTGTTTCCTTCCCTTGGTTTCCTCACGTTTTGGTGAGGAAACGGGAGGAAAGCATTTTTAGGCAAAAGTTGCTTTCAGTTTCCTCACTATTTTCTGAGATTTCCTTTCCCTCGTATTTTCTTTTGTTACCAAATAGAGGAAATTAGTTGCTACAGAATTACTTTCCATTTCCTCGCCCCTTTCCTCGAACCAAACAAGGCCTTAGTCTCTTTTGCAGTTGACTAATTTTGTTATTATTTGTAGTAATTGAACCTATCAAGCGAGGCTTCAGATTCTGATCTAGTATATTACAATCTGCCAATCAAGCTACCTTTTTCACTTTTGGTACCTTTATGCTCTCTATCTCCTCTTTTCTTCCTTTTTCTGTTATTAATAGCTAGTTCAATTTAATAGAATTTTATACTTTCTAAATCATGACAAAAATTGTAATGGTTCTATATAGCTACTAAATGCACTATGTATATGATGCATATATAAGTGCACAATGGTTAAAGTGATTTAATAGCTAAGACTAAGTACTATAATTTGTTTGTACTGTTTTGTATGCTTGCACCTAGTCGTGACAGTTTTGAATTTAGTAGTAGTTGTGTTCCATTGTGTTTACTTTTCATTGCTGCTGCTTGGGAAGATTAATTTCCGGTATTGAGCTACTGTTTTTCACTATAATATCACAATTGCATATTTTTTTGTGTTATGATAAAGGGAAGAAAAACCATTAATAGGAGTTGGATGTCAATTAAAGGTTACCTAAATCTTAGATATTTGGCATGAGTGAAAAAATTTGTTGAGGCAAGGATCCTACATATAAGCTCTCTTTTCTATGTAAAGTGTGCAACAACTTTGAAGATCAAATTGTGGACGTCATGAAAAGTCATTTGTGTTGATAGGGTGCATAAGTGGTGTAATATTTGTGAATATTTTCGGTTTACTTTGATTAAATATTGCACTAATTAGTGGATTATGTTTCAATTTGGCATTAGGTGGCGATTGCGAGACTTGGGAGTAAAAAGGAGTTAAAAAGGTGATTTCCAGAAGACTTTTGCCAAAGAGAGTGTGGCCGCGCTAAGAATCTACTATTAAGACCGAGAGGATTGGGAATTTTCTGCAATCATGAAGTTTCCTAGTTTATGTCAAACTTGCTGGGATTAGGATAGAGTTATTAGAAGATAATTAGGAAGTTATGTATTTATTTTTTTGTTGACATTTGAAAAGGATTCTCTTTCTTAATTGGTTGGGGAGATAGAGTTTTGGTAAGAAGAAAAAACTAGGTAAGAGAGGAGAGGAGAATCAATATTTTTTGCGCTCTCTCTCTCTCTCTCTCTCTCTTAGACAAACATTTTCAATCTTCACCTTGTTGGCTAGTTAATTCTTTCGACGAGGAGCGGCTAATTAATTTCTTCTAATCCGAGGATAGCTTGAAGACTTTGTTCCACAAACTATGAGATTGAATTGATTATATTTACTTCTATTATTTGTTGGCATTTGTTCGTTTCTTAATTGCAATGCTTATGATTATTTTGTTATTCGCAATGCTTATGATTATTTTGTTATTCGAACATCAATGGACCCGGTATTTGAATTAACCTGATAATCAACTGTTAATTAAATTAGTTTAATCCATAATTGTTAGACTATTTTGATCTCGGTAGCAATTGGCATAATTAGATTTGTGTCAGGAGAACGAATGATCTAACTTAAAGAGACCCTCATAGCGTGTTGATTGGTTATAATTAGGCTCTTCTAATTATTAATACAATTGGGGATTTAAACTTCTATAGTCGTACCTAGGGTTGTTTACTAATTAGAGAAATAGTCAATAGTCGTACCTTGACTATCAATAAACTAAGAAAGAGTTGGCTATTAAGCTAGAACTAATTTATCGGCAAATAATTGAATTCATCTTTGCATCTAGGATCATTTTATGACCCTGGTCTGAAATTTGCTCATCTGGCTAGAGCATTGTTATTCTTGATTCAATTTTATTTTATTTACGTTATCATGATTTTATTGAAATTAATTAGTTAGTTTTAATTATCACAAAAAATCCCCCTTGATCCCTGCTTAAAAAGGAATAAATTTCTCCAATCCCTGTGGAGATGATCCTGCTCGTCATTATACTCTATTTTGTATTTTCCTTGAGTAGGTAGTTATTATTGCATAGATTCGACACCTATCATGTGTGGTGGATTTGTTGAGAGCTATACTAGGTGGGTATATCATGGGGAAGGTTTTGAAGATTCAAATGATGATGAAGAAACTTATAACATAAATATAGATGAAGAAATTGTGAGTCAGATGATATTCAGGAAATGTTAAATGACATTGGAACTGCTAACTTTGGTGAGAATTGGAGAAATTCGGGTGAACATAATAGGGACGTTCTAAATGAGCAAGAAGGGGAAGTAAGTAATCCGAAGCTAAAAAAATTCTTTACTAGGGTTGTGATAAGTACTCCAAACTCTTCTTTGTTGTCCAGTCCTTCATTTGAAAACTATGAATCGATGGACCTTGCAAATTTGTCGATGTGTTGTTGAAATTTCTCGCTCAAGTGTTTCATGGCATCAATTCCTAGATCATACTATGATGTGAAAAATTTAATTTGTGAGTTGGGGCTCAAGTGTGAGAAAATACATGCATGTGAAAATGACTGTGCACTATATTGGAAAGAAAATAAAAGCCTAGATTACTACCCAAATGATAAATGTAAAGCTCCTTAGTAGTTCTAAAATTCCTAGAAAAGTGTTTCACTATGTCCCATTAAAACTGAGGCTACAAAGACTATTCATAAACAAGTAGATAGCTCGCGACATGATGTGGTATAAGGAGAGGCGTGTTGACAATGAAAACACAATGGGACATCCTGCTAATTCAATAGCTTGGAAGGAGTTTAACAAAACTCATCCATCTTTTCCCAAAGATCCTCGCAATGTTAGGCTAGGGCTTTCAACTTATGGTTTCAATCCCTATGGAAATATGAATAACACATGTAGTATATGGCCTGTAATTCTTGTTCCTTACAATTTGCCACCTTGGAAATGCCTAAAGGATCCATTTTTCCTATTATCGATGATTATTCCAATTCCTAAATGCATAGGAAACAATATGGATATATTTTTTAGGCCTCTAGTTGTTGAGCTAAAAGAGTTTTTTGACACTGGTTTTGAGATTTATGATGCATCCACAAGAGAAAAATTTATGTTATGTGCTATCCTTCTATGGACCATAAGTGATTTTCCAACAAACTATTTGTCAGGCTGGAGTACTAAAGGCTATACAGCATGTCTCATTTGTTTAGATGAGACTACTAGTGTATATCTGAGAAACAAATTGAAATGTTGTTATATGAGCACCAGTGATTTTTGCTGACTGACCATAAATGGTGTCAAGAAAGGAAGTCATTTGATGGTAAGAGAGACCTTAGGTAGCCTATTAGAACTTTATCTCATGAAGAAATCTTGCAACAACTTCAGGGTATTGACCAAGTGGAGTTTGAGAATGCACCTGAGTTGCTTAAGGAGAAAAAAAAAAAAGAAAAAGGATGCAAAATCAGTCAAATTGGTTAAAGATGAGCAAATTGTTTGAGCTGGCATGGTGGAGTACTAACAAAATTAGATACAACTTGGATATAACACATATTATGAAGAATGTGTGTGAAATTTTGTTGTGTGCACTAATGAGTATGGGTCAAAAAAAGGGACACTTGGCAGGCTAGAAAGGATTTGAAGGAAATAGGTTTGAAGATAGAATTGCATCTCCAAACTCCAGGAGATTCAAAGATGATGCCCGCTGCATGCTACATTCTTTCACATTGTGAGAATTTTTTAGCACAATCAAGTTCCCTGATGGATTTGACTCAAACATATCTTGTTGTATTAAGCCAAAAGATTGCCAAATTTCAAGGATGAAGAGTCATGATTATCATGTGCTCTTGCAACGTCTACTCCCCCTAGCAATCAGAGGAATGCTACTTCGAGATATTTCCCCAACTTTAGAAGAACTATGCAATTTCTTTAGAAAAATTTATTCCAAAACTCTCGATGTGAATGAGTTAGATACACAGGAGAAAAAAATTGCTCTAATACTTTGTAAACTTGAAAAAATTTTCGCTGCAAATTTCTTTGATGTAATGGTCCATTTACCTGCTAAAGCAAAGAATGCTGGCCTGCATAGTACCGAGGAATATTCCCATTCAAGAGATACTGTAAAGGCTACTTTACAGTTGAGTTTTCTTTTGTTTCATAGGGTCCTTAAGTTGTGACATTGCTGGCTGTATTTTTTTGATGCAGAAAAATGGGTCAATACAAAGGTTATGTACACAACAAGGCTCAACCAAAAGGATGCATTGCTGAGTGATACTTGGACGATGAATTTCTAACATTCATTTCCAAGTATTTACACAAAGTTCCCACAAGATTTAACGAACTGGAATGAAACATGGAGCGCTTACAAGCTTTAGAAAAGTTGTCTGTATTTTCTGGAATGGCTCGGCCTTTTGGGGCAACTTCATTTTGTTGCTTAAGTGATTTAGAGTTGATGAAAATACATCTATTTATCCTGAAAAATTGTGAAGAAATTGATGATTACATGAGGTAATAAATTAATTTCACCCTATATATCTAAAAGTGTGATATACTTAGTCTACTATGACACTAAGGACAATAGACATATAACTAATAGTTCTATTGCACAGGATGTATCAAGAATTGCTTTAAAAGTAAAGTATATTGAATGTACAGTAGATGCAAGATTTGAAGTTTCCAGAGTGGTTTTAAGAACGTGTAAGCATAGAAAAACTACTTGGAAACTTGTGATATATTGTATAGTTCTTAATTTGCTAAACGATTGTACTTCCTATTTGGGTTATATAGGTCACTTACATGCATGCACATGATGGATGCTGCAATGAATTATTGTCATTAGCCAAAGGACCTAATTTTAGAGTGATCAGTATCCTGGTTGTAATGTCAATGGATTTAGATTCCACACCAAAACACATGAGGCGAACAAGAAAACCCAAAATAGTGGCATTATGGTGAAGGGAGAGCATTCTGATATTGAAATAAACTTTTATGGTGTTATTACTGATACATTAGAGCTTGAGTACTCCTTCACTCTTTTCAAGTGTGATTCGTAGGACTTGAAAAATAGTTCAGGAGTAAAAATAGATAAACAGTGTAACCTGACTAGCATTAATATGTCAAAAAAATGGTATATCGCCCAATCATTTGCATTAGCTTTCCAAGTTAAGCAGGTTTTTGAGCTAAGAGATATGAAGCTTGGAGGTGATTGGCATGTCGTAGAGAAGGTTAGCCTACGTTCATCATATGCTATTCCTGAAAAGGATGAAGATGATTCATTTGAAGAGAACAAGGCATACCAAGAAGATTAGCTTGAAGACCTGATTGGCATGCAAAGGAATGTCGATTTGCCTACCTTGAAAAGAGGCAACATGTTGGCTGATGAATTGATTGAAGCTAGCATCTTAAATTTTGAATCTTTAGCTACACGTGCCAGAAGAATGGATGAATTATTTATTGATGATGATGAAATTGAGCAACTAAGCTCAACTGAAGATGAAAATGAAAATTTTGTAGAAAGTGATGACTATGAATCTGACTAGATGATCTTCTAAAATAACACTCTATTGTAATGTTTTGTCTAAATGCATCTTAAATTCTAGTTTATGTTTTGTTTAGTATCTTGAATTATTCTCAGTCAGTCCTATTTTTTTTATTTGCAATGTTATGTCTATTGTAAAGTAATTGGCATATTGTCCAAGTTCCTTGTAAATGCAGCTAGTTATTCTAACATCTCAAATATCCTGTCATATTTAGTCTAAATGCATCCAATTTGACTGCAACATATGTATCAAAACAAAGTTGACATGGCTAATTGAAATCTTTCTATCTTGTAGCTACATGGCTGGACTAGGGAAGAAAGGAAAATACCCTTTGTGACCAACTTGAGGTTCTGAAACACCTATTGCAGCACACATTGGTGACAATATAAGTGTCCAGGTAATGAAAATTTACTTAAATATGACTTGTACATTTACCTATTTATACTATTCATCCTAAACAATTATACTACTATCAAAACTCTATATTTCTTATTTCACTATAGCAAGGTGGTGCATCAAAAGTTAATCTAACTAGCAATACAAATAATACTGCTAATTTTAGCTTAGTTAGATAGTCAATCCAGATTCACCTATTTGATTAAACTGAGATTAGTGCTTGCTTTTATGCTTTGGGATCTGGTTAAAAAGGGATTTAGACTCACTTTCATAATGTTTCTATTTCCCAAAACCATGTATCTAATATGTAATTGGCTAGATTTTAGGGTCCTGCTACCTCTAGTGGTTGTGAAACTTCTACAAGATCATCAAGACATGAGATGCCACAACTTGTTTATTTGGTGAGAAGCAAGAAACCACTCCTACTTCAATACAAGTCTGATTTTTCCAATCTATTGGTAATGGAAGTAACCAAAATAATGAGAGTGTAGATGTTCAGCAGAATGATATGGTATGTTAAATTTCCTTTCACTTGCTATTATATTTAACTAATTTCATTTCTAATTTTTCCACTTATATTAACAATATTGTGTTGTGTTTTGGGTAGATCATATCAATGTAACTAAGAAAAGAGGATATACTTGCAATATTACATTGTCTAAGGAACAGAATGCTAGCAAAAAGGTAAAAGTTCATGTCTCTGAAGTTAGTGGAAGACTAATTGGAGAAGGGCGCAACAATATATCTTAGAAGCAAGTTGTGTCATTCGAAAATATGGCAAGTGGGAAGTAGAAAAATGGTCCAAGCTCCAAGAATCTGAAAGAGAAGGAATGCTAAAACTTGTCAATGTAAGTTAGCTTGTTTGGAAGGATTATTTTACTTCTTGACTCAGCAATTAGTTGTGTATATTTTTTGGAATGTTTAAAGAAAAATTTTCACTTATATTTTATAATAGTTTCACTCATGGTGAAGGAGAAAATGCAAGACAGCAATTCTTTAGCAGTTAAATACACAATACCGAAGTCGATGCTACAACTTTCACATGATTTTCAAGAAATTTGGGTCAAAAGATGAAGCCCTTGGAAATTGTCCACCATATGTTGACAAATCATATTGGATTTACATTTGTGACTGCTTCTGTAGTCCAAATTTTTTGGTACATAGGCTGATTTTCTATCCTCTACTATTCTAATTACTCATATTTTTATTAATTTTGATCATGGCCAAAACTTCATAAGTGCAAAAGATGAGTGAGAGGAATAAGATCAATAGATCAAAGAAAAAAAATGCTCATATAGGTGGAACAAAATCCTTTCTCCATCATAAAGCTAACCGGGTAATTGATTATTCTAAACATGTATTTTAGACTGTCTAGTCAAGTATTTTAACTTCTTAAACTAACAAGAAGCACAAGAATGAAGGAAAATTGGACCAATAGAACTTTATGACCTCATGCACTTCAGCAGGAAGAAAAATGCAATGGCTAATGAGACATCTGCAATTAACTTAGTAAGAAAATAGGAACTTTACTCGAATACCATTTGTACAACTCTTATGCACATCTAACTTGTAGAGCAAGATGAAGCAAAAAATGTTGGACTCAGAATCTAGTGGTACACATAAGAGTGAAGACTGGACATGTAACTAGATATGTATATAGTCATGGTCCCAAAACTTGTATAGTTGCACAAAAACTTACAGAGATAGAAGAATTCAAGAAAAGAGCAGAACAAACTGAGAAGCGCTCAACTGAATTGAAAATAATAGTCTAATCCCAGTAGCAACTTATGGAGAGGCTTGTAAACCAGCAAAGTGGAGACACAGTTGTGAGCCAACAAGCAAGCGATGAAGACACATCTGCACGTACTGAATACTAAGCAATTTCAATTATATATACTTGTCTAAATTGAGATATTTTTGTAAATGAGATACTGTCATATTTTTCTACCATATATAAGACTTTGAATTGTGATTAAGACATACATTTATTATAGACTAGGTTGTGTGAATGTGCGTTGCACGTTGGTGGATATTTTATGTGAGGGTTGAGATTGATGATTGTAAAGAGTAACAGTAATACTGTAATATTGACATTTTAAAGCACTTGGTAAGGAAGAACACTTAAAAGCCCTTAATGCGATAAGGAGTAAATTTAATGGTGAAAAGCACCAATTACAAGCAAAATGATAATGCAAAGATTGTAGAGTATCTCTATTGTTGCTTTTATTCCTTTTCTATCTTGACTTTCTTCAGTCTCTTTATTTTGTGAACGACGTCACCATTTCTTTATGGATTCTTTTTCTTGTAATTGATAAGGGGCATGTTCTCATCTTCAATGGTAATTGGACTTGTTTATTTATTAGACTGAGGAACATTCTTATTGTTAGGATCTTTTACTGGTTTTATTGTCTTAATGTGTACAAATTTTTGCAATGCATTTGTGGTCAGTTGAATCTTTCCTCCTGCAATGTTTGTTATCCTTTGTAATTTGATCAAGAAGTTGTACTTTTCAAAGATGCAATCTACCATGGCCTTGTAGTGAGTAGAATTTTCTCTTTCCTACATTGAGTTTTATGCAAAATTCTTAGTTGCACCATTTGAGACCTAGATTGTACATAATGTACACTTAATTTTATTGACTTGTACCTGGTTGCTTACTGATTGTATGTATTGAGACACTTTCCATTTGATCAGCATTTTTGCTTGGTCTTCAAAGAAGGTAATAATTGCTTTTTCAGTATCGTCCAGAATCTCCAATCTTACATGGAACCTGTATGTAGTGTTTTGCACATAGATTATCATGCATGATTATGGTTGAGTTACTAATTTTTTGGATATGCTGACCTGGGGATGTAATTGTTGACCAGTTTGTTACATTTTTCATATGTTGCTCCATCTTCAAGGTTCTTAACGCTTTTTGAGCAATGTCTGCATGCATTATACCATGGCTCATTCTTATTTTGAATATCAACTATTGTAGCAACGAATTTATAGAAGGCATTCTACAGTGGTGCTTTTCATTTGTAAGAGACGAACATTGTTTTGTAATTGTCAATAAAAAATAAAGCATTAGAAATTTGATGAAGTAATAAGATAGTTACAGTATCTCTTTTAATCTAGATCAGTTTTTTTTATGTCTTTAAGAGCTATTTCGTCTGCCTCTTTAAATCTTTTCTGAAGGAAGAGAGTCTCGATTTTCGGTGCATTTTTTGACATCTTTAACCTGCCATAATTTTTCTTAAGTGATCACTAAATAAGGGTGTCAGATGAATAATATAACTTAATGTAGGTATTATGTTCCACTTTCATAGTTCTTTAGCTTCTTGACATTTTGGATCTATTTGAATTGTTGATTTGCTTGTTAGACCTAATTCTAATTCACCTATGTCATAAACATATCTATATAAGTAGATATAGCATTCGAATTTTGTGTGTTTAATTGAGTATTATATTGGTGACAAATACATTGTTGCTGTGATGTATACACATTTGTTATTACTATTATTGATTTTTCACTAGCTATGTCATACAACTTTTAGCCTTCATTAGTTGCCAAATAAGCCCACAGTGTAACCATATAGGATCTTTTCTGCATATATAAAAGCAAAATAATGTTAGCTGAATTTATTTAGAAGGCAATGGAGAAGTAGATTGTGACGCCCCCACCTCTCCCAAGGGTATCAGTGGGACGCCTGCCCAACTCTCGCCAGGACTCACTATAAAATTCAAATAATAATATAAGTATTCATTCTTAAAACCTTAATTGAGGTCCAATAAAACTACTAGCTAACTTACAAGAGTAAATTTTCAATAATTTTTATCAAAATTACAATTATATAAGCTTCAAATAAAATAGACCATCAACTTCACAATAAATATCAATTCTATACAAAAGTGTAGAAACCCTACAGAAGAAACTAAATCCTCGATCTACGATCCCCACTTCAAGACTTGTTAAGGAAAACAAATATATTGGGGTGAACTAATGCTCAGTGAGGCCAAGAAAGCATGCACGCAAGCAAGATAGAGCAATACTTCAACAATTAAAACAATTTAAAGTAAAACAAGCAATATTTCACGTAAAGTAATTTGATAAAACCATATAAAGGATACAAGTGAACACGGGTGGTAGAGGTGTCTACCGTCCTCAAAGACGTAGCACGTACCCCGATCCAAATTTCTGCATTTTCCACAATCATATCCGGTCCATTTCATGAGCTCCGAATTTTAAATTAAAAATGTTGACACTCCATCAACCACACTCTCACATCCTGTAGACACCACTTGAAACCCTCACCCGTCTACTTACACCCCCTGTATCAAGCCCACTCGTCAAAATATGAAAATTGGTAATACTCGAGTATACCTTGGTCGGCGAGCACACTCCAACAGACATAAATACTTTTAAGACCCATGGTTCACCAATCCCTCGACCAAGCCCCTGTTGCCAGTCGAAATGAAAGGTTCCCCGATGAGGTTTGGGCGTCCCCACAATTTTCAATAACAATAACAATCATTCAAGCAATTGTAAGTCAAGTAGCAATCGTTCAAGTGGTCAAACAATTGACAATTCAAGCAATCGAACTCATTTAGAGGCAAATCAAATAAGGTGAGCACGGTAAAGTACATGCTTAGGCATACGAACATGCTTTTCAAATCATTTACATTAATTAAAGCATTAATAACATGCACTTGGACACTCACCGAAGTTCAGTAAAACAAGCGAACGAGCAAGAAGGTTAAACTTCGGTAGCCGGGCCAATATCCGCAATCTATTGGTTACCTGAGTCAAAATGGAACTATCATACTCAATCCAAACGGTTAACACTCAAGATTTAATCTAACTCTCCAAGTTCAACAAAATCACTCAACTAAAGATTCTTTCTCAGGCCATAACTCACTCTATATACGTCAGAATTGGACAAGGCTTAATGCTATGGAAACTAGACTCAACATACTAAAAATCACTAGAAGGCTTCGCTTGAAGATTCATGAAGTAGGATAAGCTAAAACGAACCAGAAAATCCAGCAACAACAGCAAAACAGAAAAATCAGGCTGGAGAATCAGTCATTTTTGTGACTTTGCTGGTATGGATAGGAAAAGAACTATCATGCGAGCCTTATACCGTTCGAAATCTTGTGAAGTCTAGTTTCAAACGCCACTGACAGCGCTCAATTTTGACTCCCGAGCAAAGAGTTATAGCCGATAGAAGTACAAGGGGTTGTCAAAACTAACGACCAATTTTTCCAGATTTGAAAAGCTATATTTGGAACAATATTTGGGCATCACAATGCCATTGAAAAATCACCAAATCTTGTACACTCAAACCTCACTAGGTGAACTATGTGTATACCAAATTTGGGCCAAAAAATTGCATGGGAAGATAACTTTTTAGGTGGCCAAAGTTTGTGAAAAATCTAAACTCTAAGCTGCCAGATTTTCCTCCTTTTGATTTTCAAACATTTTGCTCAACTAAAATAGCCTCAAATCACTCAAGCATTGACACAAAAACTCTAGCAGCATTCCCTTATCAAATGGAAGCAAAATGGTAACAAAACATTGAATCAAAAAGCTTTAAAACAGGGCAGTAGTTCGGCAAAGTGTGAAGAGCCAAAAATTTCCAGATTTTAAACTATCATTCATGAGTTTTTGCCTAACTTTTGATGTACCAAAAATGCTCATTTTAGCAAGGGGTCTAGCCCTCATCTAGACCATCATCTTAGTAGTGAATAACCATGAGAAAACCAAGAAATAATGGGGTTAAAACAGGGCAAAATGACCTCAACAACAACCGGCAATTTTGAGCATTCAAATTTCCAGATTTTAAGCTTTCTTAGAAAAGTTTCGGTTTTGTGTAGTATTCTTTGAAAAATCATAACTTGAGTTCTGTAAGTCCAAAATTTACGAATCTTATACCGTTGGAAAATAGACTCAATGAACTAAAACTCTCGAGAGACACTTATACAAGATTCAAAACAAAAACCAATCAAATTTCAGTTTAAAGCTGCTGTTACAGTGAAAACAAAACATAACAGTCTTGATTTCCAGTCAACTTTGAAAATTCACCAAAATTCACAGAAATCGAACTAGCCTTGAAATTTATACTACTAAAATAAATAAGATTAAATTTTCAAATGCAACAAGCAGAACTCAATTCGGACCTTCCTACTCTAAGTTACAACAGTTGTAAGTAGGCTGATTTATCAAGCCTGATTTCCGAAAATTCCAGATTTTCAAACTTTCTTTCTCAACCATTTTTCAACATCAAACAAAACTATTTTTACATGAAATTTCTCCCAAACTTAGGCCATCATAAGCATCAAGAATCAACAAGAAAAACATGGAATCATTGAGATAAAATTGGAGGAAATAAGCTGCAACAAAACCGGCTCAAGCCTCCTCTCTCACGGTTTCTCTCTTCTTCTTTCCTCTTCCCTTTTTAGCAACAAAAGTCTATACAAAACACCTCTCACACACACAAAATAGATCATCAACAGCCCCAAGTTCATAGATAGTGGGATTTTATAGAGCCCACATTCAACTAATCAACAATAAAATCTAATACAAAGAGCTACAAGCTCTCTTACTCTAGGAAATGAAACAAATGAGCCAAGTTCTTGGTAGTTAGCAAGTTTTAACTCAACTCAATCAAGAAACTTAGTGAATGGAAGATGGAATAGCTCACACAGGACCCCAATCCTCAAGCTCAACAACCAGATTCCTCTTCCTAGCTGGACCGAAGCTACTAGCACAATCCTCAAGCTTTTTTGTTGGCTTCAATGGTGGGTTTTGTATTGATTATTGAAGAGGAAATGGAGGGGAAAAGGGAAGGGAAGTGGCCGGCCAAGGAAAGAGAGAGGAAGAAGAGAATGAATAGTTTTGCTTGACTTTTGAGGCTTTATGGAAAAATGAAAGAAAATTGTGTGATTTGATATAAAGCCACCTTTTGTCGCGTCGAGGTGGAAACACACGACATGACACGACACTACGATCCCGGTTGTAACGGCCTCGAATTTTGAAAAAAAAAATAAATAAAAAAAAATATTTTTCATTAATTTTAATTTCAAAAATTCGAAAATTTATTTATTTATATAATTTAATCTTTAATTATCTTGTGATATTTGATTTTATCCTCGTTTATAATGCTTCATTTGATTTTAACTCTATTTTCCTGTTAATTACGTTTCGTAGCATTTATTAGTGGAAAAATGTCAATGGCACGTTTTTCGAGGTAAATTCGAACTGAGAGTAAACTAGTGGAGATAAGTAGGGATGATCACGGATAAGTTGGAAGTGTGATTAAATGACTGGATTTGGGACATTGAAGGTGATTAATTAGGGTTTTGAAATTTTTAATTAGGGTTTGGATTAACCTCGCTAAGTTTAGAATTTCAACTAATTATTTCTTTCAACCGACTCTTCCTAGCTCCTACGAAAATTTTCCTATTTTTCCTTCCCCCTCCTAGCCGAAATTAGCCTTAATTTCAAGCACAATTAAGCCCTTAATTTTCCCTCCAAATAGATAAGAATGGCTTAATAAGTCAACCCTCATTAAAGCAAGACAAGACTTGTGTCTTGTCTTCCTTTCTTACTTATTTTTAAAAAAAAAAAATTGCTCAAACCGGTGCATTTTCTTCCTATTTCACCCGACTCTCTCTTCTTCCTTCTCTTCATTTTCCATCGATTTTTCTCCTTCATTTCTTGCTAAAATCACCAACAAAAAACACCAACACTCTTGGATTGAGCTTGAGCTTGGTGGAAAGTCTTGGACTAGGAGCTTTTGGAAGCTTTTATTTGGCATTTCCTTGAAGAACTTCCACTCACTTCTTGCAAGAGGTAAAACTAGAAAACTTGAATTTTCCTCCATCCATTTCAATTGAAAAGCATGTTGTTAGGTTGGGTTGTTGAAGGGTTTTAGAAACCTTGACTCATGTGTTTAAAGCTTTGATTATGAAGTTGATTTGTGGAATTTGATGATCATGAGCAAGAAACGGTGGGCTCTTGAATTCCCACCAAATGTGTGAAATTGATTGTTAGATGGTTAAATGATGTTGTGTAGGTGCATTATGCATGTTGATGATGGTTAAAAGTTTGATGAAAAGCAAAAGGGGAAAATCGGCTAAGGAAGGGAAAAATTTGGGGGGGGGGCTGAATTTCTGATTTTTCTATGATTTTCGTGGCTGTGTTCTTGGCTAGTTAAGAGGCTGAAATTGATGTTTAAGTGATGAATGTTAAGCTGCTAATTTTTCCCACAAAAAGCTCTTCAAGAGTTGATGTTATGTGGTTGAATAAGTTGCAAAGTGAAAGCTGGAAATTTGAGGGTAATGCTGTCCGAATTTTGAGGATTTATTTGTGATATTCTTGCCAAAAGATGTGACCATTTTTGATCATCAATAGGCTTAGGAAGTTCAATACTAGCTTGGTTTCGAAAATTAGGCAAATTGGTAGTGATTTGAGGCATGAACTAGGTGATACAAGTTAGGGAGCAAATTTTCCAGTTTTGAATGCATGAGTTGGACGAAATTGAGGCACATAGAAAACTGCCTTCCCGGTGGTATTTTAAGTTAAAATTTGGTGTGAATCTAGTTGGTATATGGAAGTGTTTTTGTACCAAATTTGACAATTTTTGGACTTGAATTCGTCACTCAAATAGCAACTTGAAAGCTGCCCTGTATTTTCGAAATTCCAGAACTGCAGAATTTCGAGTGACCTCTGTTTGCACTGTTGTCATTTCATGCTCGGATGTCAGAATTGAGTTCCGTTAGTGGCTGTTGAAACTTATTATGTAGGAATATATTGTGTATAAATTTCAGAGGTTAATTAATTTTCTGTAATTTTTGGCAAATTTTCAAAATGTGCTGGATAACCAGCCTGACGAACACTGTCATCTTACTGTAGCTGAATGTTCAACGGAAATCTGGGTTAATTTCGTCCATAATTTTTATTTGATGTCTTCTGAAAAGTTTTAGAGCTTTTAAACAGGTTTCCAACGGTACCAAATGAGCAGAATTCCGACTTATAGAACTTGAGTTATGATTTTTCAAAGTTTTCAGCTCAACTAGGAAAATTGTCGAACTTTCGACTTTTTGCATTAAACTTCACCATTGATTAGGAAAACTCATTTTTGTTCTCTTTTAATTATTTTTAGGTCAAAGTGCTGATTTTGCGACTGATCAAAACTTGGACTCCGACCCCTATTTCGTCGGTGAGTTTTCAATGCATGTTAAAACGCTGTCATTGAACTGCTTGATGTATATACGTGCTTCTTGACTTGTTAATTGATTGGAATGTGAACTGAGAATTTAATGACCGCCACTCAAAGGAGAGTATACTTTATTGCTCCCTTTTGTAGAGTCGGAAACTTGACTTTGCATGTATTGACCTCGGGAAATGAAAAACGTGAAATGTACTTACTCTTGGCCGTGTGCCTTGAGTAATTCCTTGTATATATTATTGAGTTATGTGGCGTCTGGCCCGGTAGGGGAGTAAGGTGGTTGAGTTGGCGGAAGAGTCGCTACTTGGTTTGAAAGTCGACGGAGTGTCGACTACGATAACTGCTCGTGAATAGTGGAAATTGGCTCCTGAGAGCCCCTGTATCCTCACTGCGTGTTAATTGTATTTATTTATGTGTTTTAATTATTTACTTGCAATTTTACCGCCAGTGCATGAATTTTGAAAACTCACGAGCTTTTTAACTCACCCGCTCCCTTTTATTTTCCTTAACAGGTGAAGAGAATCCAGTAGTTAAGGCTAACGTCTTGATCTTTTGGATTTTTGGTCTCGAGTGCGAAGACACTTTGTATAATTTTCTGTGATGTTTAGTACTTTAAGATTATGGAAATGTATGAGCTTTGGCTCGAGGATTGTAACCATGTGAATTGGATGATTGTAAATTTTAAGTTTAAATGTTATTCTCAGTTTTAGTATTAATGTTTTGTTAATTGGGGGAAATTTGCACGTTTAAGTTAGAAATGATTTGAATGCTTGAGTCCCTGGCAGACAACTAACCCTCTGGTTAGCCTTAGGGGGAGGTGGGGCTGTTACACCGGTTTCCTTCACTTGTATATCCCAAATACATATTCTAACATTTGAAACTTATGTCTAGTGGTTGACCCTAGACCCGAGTATGAAATTTAAACATTCAAATAGTTTAATTCAGGACGTAATTTAAACGTGTACAATGCATTTTGAAACTTTTGGTACCGTTACAATTGATATATGACAATCGAATACTTCAAACTAAATTAATAAAATAATTTTATTTAAATGTGAAATTTTGCAAATTGATGGTTAAACAAGATTTTTAAAATAAAAGGAAGTAACGTATGGTGTAATTGCAATTAAAATGATCTAAATCAATTATTTAGAAAAAATAATTAATTAATTAATTAAGTCGAATAAAATAAATTTTCGGGTCCTCACATAGATGGTATTACTCGCTCTTTTCTTAGGATTGTAATTTCGCATTTGTATATATTTCCTCCATTGCTTCTTGAAATGAGTAAGCTTTGGCTGACTTTTAACAAAGTTCCCAAGACATCTGCATATACAAAGAATAACATGTAATTGGAGCGATTTTTGTGAGGGCCTCAAATTTTATTTTTAATATTGTTAATATTTATTATTTTAAGTATGGAATAATAATTCGTTTGATTATTTTACTGTCGTTCTCAAACATATTTTTCAAAAAATTTAAATGAAAATTTATTTTAATTTGGGAAACCTAATTTAACTTTACGCTTAATTTCCTTGTAGATTTTTAATATTCCATTTTTTTGCATTTTAAAAAATAAATAAATAAATAATTCACCTTTTTGTATCGATTAGACAGAAATGAGAAAAACACATTTTACGAGGTAAAAATTCGGGCAGTGAGTGAAGTAGCGATGGAGTGTAAGAATGATCTCTCGTACATTAAGAACGTAATCAAGTGACTAGAAGTGAATTAATAAGAGTGAATATAACTAGGATTTTGAAACCTTAGTTTAAATTGGATTGACCTCCTTGAAACTAGAATTTTAATTAGCCATTGTTTCTTCCTCTTAATTCACCCCAATTCACTTCAATTTTATTCCTTTTCCTTTCTTCCTCCTAACCGAGTTTAACCCTTTAATCTTTAGCTGAGAGAGATAATTATTTTCCCTCCAAAAATTGCTAGCAAAATATTTTCTATTCCCAAGTTGACTTTTCAGCCATCAAATGAGCTTTATGTCTTGTCTTTCTTTCCTTGAATTAATTCACTCAATTACCACAAAAACACACCTCTCTCTTCTCCTCTCATGGCCAACTCTCTCTTCCCTCTCTTCCCTTGAAATTTCATCAATTTCATCTTCCATTTCCTCTTTTAAATCACCCACAATCTTGCATTAATCTTGGCTCAAGCTTGGAACTTTGGTGAAGAACAATTAGGAGGAACCTTTTGGGAGATTAAGGCTAGCATTCTTGGGTGTATTTGCTACCTTCTTAGAAGAGGTAAATTCCTAAAGCTCTCATCTTTGTCCATTTATTACATTTCCAAGCATGACATTAAGATTGGGATGTTGATAGGTTACTGGAACCTTGATGTTTGGTAATTAAATGGAGTTTTGTGATGGTTTTGCAATTTTATGATGCTAAGTTTCTTTAACTTGCATTTCTTGATTATGGTTGTTGAGTGGGTTCTTGGACTCCCACAAGTATGTGAATTTAATTCCTAGCATGACAAATGACGTAATCTGTGTAGTTCTATGGAAAATGGTTGGCTTGAATGTTGGTAGGAAACCTCAAGGAAAAACCGAGAAGGAAGAGGAAAATTGAGGAAAATTGATGTTTTTCCCTTAATCTTGTGACTGTATTTTTGGCAAGCTTGAAGGCTAAATGTGAGGCTTAAATGTTGAGAGTTAGGTTGTTAATTTGTCCTACACAAATCCCTTCAAAAGTTATGTAAAATTGGTGGCTTAGTTGGAACCAAAAATCTGGAATGATGAGAGGGCATGCTGCCGAATTCTTGGACTGATTTAATGCTAGGATTTGATCTAAACTTATATCAATTTTGACCATTATTAGGTTTATGAAGGTTAAAACTATCTTGGTTTCGAAAATGGAGTCATTTGGTGGTGATTTGAATATCTTAGAAGCTCATAGGAGAAGAAGGCAGAATTTCGCAGGATTGAATTGAGTTTGCCGAGCCCACTTTGAGCATTAAAAACACTGACTTCCCGTTAGATTTTTTGGCTAAATTTTGGTGTGGACATAATCTATATATGGTGGAGTTAGTGTACCAAATTTGGTGATTTTTGAGTAAGAATTCATCACTCATTTGAGGCTCCAAATACTGCCCTGTAAATCTGGATTTCAGAAAATGCAGGATTTCGAACCAGCCATGTTTGGACAGTTGTAATTTCTTACTCGAGAGGAATCGAGTGCTGTCAGTGGAATTTGAACTTGATACATAGAAATTTAAACTATGTAAATTTCATAGGCGAATTCGTTTCCTACAATTTTTGGTGAATTTCCAAAGTGAGCTGGAAAACTAGCCTGAGCTGTTCTGTTTTGTACTGTAGCTGATTCTTAACACGAAAATTTGGGCAGTTTTTGTCTAGAATTTTATCATGGTGCCTTCTAAAAATTTTTATAACATTAAATGAGATTTCCAACGGTACCAAGCTTGTGAAATTTGGACTTATACAACTCAAGTTACGATTTTTCAAAGATTTCTGTTTAAATTGGAAGTTATCGAACTTGATTTTTCTTGAACGAGATTTAATCGGTGAACTAGAAAAATTATTTCCGTTGTTATTTAATTGTTTTAGGAAGTGGTGATGAATTGAAAAGTGATCAAAACTTGAACTCCGAGACCTACTTTGTTGGTGAGTTTCCAATGCATGTTAATCGCTTTAATTGAATGTCTTTGCATGAATGTGTTAAATACGTGAACTTTGGAAGTGTTAAACCACTCACTTAAGGAGGGTATACTTTATTGCCCTCTTTTAAGTAGAGTAGGTGACCTAAATGTTTTGCATGAATATATACACACTAGTGGAGAAAGTGTGTATAAAGTGTTTATAAAACTACTCTTGGCCGCGTCCCTTGAGTAGTAAGTGTTAAGTGTTAGGATTGCGGGCCCGGTAAAGGGGGATGTTCGGTGGAAGGAAAAGGTTGTAAAGAGTCGTCTACATGGTTTGGAAAGTCGACGGAGTGTCGACTACGTGAATTGAACGTGCGAAGTGGACCTGAGCTCCTGAGAGCTCCCGTATCCTACTTGTGTGTTTTTGTGTTTCCTTTACTTGTTTTAAATATGTTATTTATCCCGCTTCATGCCTGTGCATGTTCTTTTCAAAATTCACGAGTTTTTAACTCACCCCCATTCCCGTTTTGTTTTTCCTTAACAGGTGACGAAAATCCAGAGACCTAGATAGGTCTAGTAACTAGTTTTGGTTTTGTCCCGAGTGTGGAAGAATGGATTGTATATTCTTATGGTTTTGTATATTTTGACTCATGGGAATGTAATAGATTATGGATTGAGGCTTTAAGAGCTTTTGAGTTAACGATTGTATTTCAAGCTTAAATGTCAAATTTTAGAGTTTCTTATCTCTCTCATAATGTAGGCTTTAGAATTATCCTTTACAGTTAGTATTTTCGAATGCTTAAGTCCTGGCGAGAGCCAGGCAGGCAGCCCGCCAACCCTTTGGTTAGCCTTAGGGGGAAGTGGGGCTGTCACAATTTTGACTTTGGCAATGAAAAGTTTCATATCTAAGGAATTATTCTACATACCTATACTTTCTTAGCAGTCTTTTGGTTATCTGCAGTCTAGAATTCAGTGAAGTTGTAGCCAATATTTTCCATTGTAACTATTTCCTTGGACACCATTATTTCAGTATTATATTGTAGTATGAGCTCAATTTCTTTGTTGCTATTTTCAAATGAAGCACTTGGCTTTTGAATTTTCACCTTAGAGATAATATATGTCTTGTTCGGCTGCAACATGTTGTCAAATTTACAAATGACATTATTGAACATAATTGCTTGGACCTTTGTTCCTTGGAGTCGTTTTGGGAAAAACATAAACCATTTTTTGTTAGATATATATATTTAAGTACTTATGAGCTATTTTATATATATAAAATTTATAATTAATTATTGACCTTTTGATCCATAAGTATCATTTGTTGAACTTGACCCAATCTACCATTCCTTTCATAAGTGTTGACATTTGTTTTTCGGAGAACTGCAACTTTTATTTTCCAACTTTCATTATCTATGTTTTCCTAGAAAGAGTCCAACACCAAAATATCCATGTAGTTCATGCTTGTTTCTTGAATTATTTAGAAATTGTATATAAGGACATGAATTATTAAATGAGTATAATATATGTGTTATGACTTTTAAATTGAATACACACCATGGAATAGATATAACTTGATACATAATTATTGTTGAAAATTGCAAGTAAATATTTTATAAATAGTAGTTAGATTTTTGTTTATTCAAGCATAGAATAGTAAAAACAAATTATATAATTAAAACTTTAGAAAACTTCAAACAGAATTAAAGATTTCCTTCCAACAGAATAAGAATAAGTAAAAGAATGAATGTCGTGGAGTTATATACAAAGATGAAGCCCGTTTTGGTCTAAAAGCCAACCTACTGTTTTAATTTGTTTCCCCTTTCATATTTACCATTGTTTTAGTACTTATCAAACCAATTAAGAGAAACTAATTGTCAAAGCCTCTCAAAACTAGAGTCACTATCCTCTAACTTTAATCTCAACCCAATTCATCGAAATCAATATATTGAATATAATTTTAATCTTTTTGCGGCATAGAATAGTAGGGCAATTACATGGTATTGAAAGAAAGTACAAAATATAAATGGTATTGCTTGTAAATTAGTGAAAGATTGTTACCTGAAAAATTGATGCAGATCTTGACTGTTATGGATTTGGAGTCACAAATTATTATGCCTTGCATGGAGATTTGAGTAAGTATTTATAGATTTGAGCTATGTTTTATTTTTTGAATGAAATTTCTAGTCTTTTGGGTTGTCTTAATTTTTGTCTCTGAATGTTAGATGGATTTGGAATGTGAAATTTTTGTGATACACGGCCATTCTTAAATTGAAATGGGAAACTTTCTTAAGGTGTGCAAGACCATTAAAATGTGTGTTTGATTGGCTACCTTAGATGACCACGGCATGGCCTCCAATTGTTTGTTTAAATTTCAAAGAAGAAATCAGCACTTGAGGTCTTAAATTTTTTAAGTTTCTTACCTTACATAATATACTTGAGTGCATTGTTTGAGATGTTGATTATTTCAAACTCATAGCGGTTTATAGACTACGAAGTTTGAAAATTTACTACGTACATAGAATGTATCGAGCTCATTGTCCAGTTAATCTCTCTTTATGAGTATAATAAGCTGATATACCTGTCTCAAAATGAAGCCTAAATTTGATGAAAAAACAAGCATATTGGTAATGAGCACAACACAAATGGTTGAATGCTTATGGAACTTTGCTTGGGGCCCCACATCTTTGCTTTTCTATTGCTCACAAGAGAAGAGCCTAAATTGTCTATATGAATCTCTTGTCATCGTTACTAGTCGAGAAATCCAAAAACTCTTTATATGGCTCTACATTTCATTGAGAAATCTTATAGGACATGGAGTTGTAGTTTGTGCTGAAATTTAGGCTCTACAGTTCAAAGTTTCTCCATTGATTTAAAGTGTTTGCATTGTATCCTAAGATTTGTATTCATCAGATATATTAACATTTGAGTGAATTTTGTATTTTTAATTTACTCATCTAAATGTACTGGAGTATTGTTTTTGTTGCAATTTATCACTATGATGATGGTAGTGAATCAGGAATTTAAACAATAAAAGGCTTGAATGAATTATCTATTTTATAATTTCGCTCTTAAAATTACAATCAATTTTTCCATGTCCTAACTCCTAACCAACGAAGAACAACCTTTAAGTTTCAAAAACTCATAGCTCTGCAGCACAATTGTCTATTCCGGGCACCAAAACAACATAGTTAATGATACCAATATCATTGGGCATTATTATTATGGCAACGGTTGAAATGTTGCTTGAGTAAGATTTGTATTATTTGTACTGATATTCAGGTCTTTGTTTAGGAATTTCAGGTAGAGCTTTGTCATTTTGTAGTTCTTTTTGTAACCTTTTTTGGTCTTTTTATCTTTGCTTAAGTACTACCTCTTTGTAAATTAAGATGCATGAAATCATAGAGCAACTTTTAGCTATAAAATTCTGTTTGGGTTTTTTCTCTGTGGCATTTGAGACTAAGACAAACAATGGGCTTGTGAATTGCAAAATATAATTTGTTATCTTTTCTTAAGGGGAAAAAAAGAAACTTTTGTCTGATTTTATGTGAAAAGAATTTATAGCAAGTTGATTTTTCATTGTTGGGTTGTGTATACATGCAACTCGTGGTACATGAATTATATGATGTAAGAAGGAAAGTTTTAAGTAGAATCTATTTATACGTAAGTGAATCCATCCTAAGTAAAACAATCTTTTGTTAGAAAATAATAAAAAAACTATACTTAAAAACTTCATGTCCGAGTTGTCATTATGGATTTACTAGTTTTGAGTCAAATAAATATGGTGCAAATGAAATATATTAGTGAAAATTGTAGGGCCATGCTGACAACTATTTAAACACATTGGTTTTGGGCTAACAATGAGAAAATTGTCTACTAAAAGATAGCGATGATATTAGTGAATGAGACACAAAAGTTTGCCCATAATATACTTTTAATCATCCACAAGTACCTCTTGACAACTTGAAGATTCTAATTCATGATTTTTTTATTTTTAGATTTTAAAATTGACTAAGTTTCAATTGTTTGGATTGAGTTTACCATGTGTGCACAACTTGTATGTAGTCAATTGGCCAAGAATTGGAAATTACTGTGTGAATGGAGCTAAATATTTTATTACTTCATAGTGCAATTAGCAAATCCAGAGTTAAGTGAAAAACCTGGATTCAAAGCCTACATCATCATATCACACAGGGCATGGAGATGAAGTATATCAGCATTTGTAAATTTGGCCATGCATGACGCATTTTGGTGTAAGTGAACTTTGAGCTATAAATATCAAAGTAGTGTCCTAAGAAAACTTAGTAATATAATCGAAGTTTATCCATCTATTTATGAAAAGTGCACTACAGTTTCCCTTTCACATTTACGTAGATGCCTTAGTTGATGGTGGTATGCCGACTCTGCAAGAATAATTAAGCAGGTAGATTTTATTATGAATGAAGAATCAAGTGTCTAATCAATTTATTAAAACCACATTGGTTATTAAAAATAAAGAATAGTTACCTTTGTATTTGAAGAACTTCCTTGTACACAATGTTCTTGGTGTATGCAGCTGCCATTTCTTGGTTTTCATCTTCTTTTATAAGTACTTTCATAGTTGGCATGGATGTCCCTCTAGATAATGCCACATATAACTGTCCATGAGAAAAAATGGGTTGTGGCAAGTAAACTCCTACATGTTGAATTATTTGTCCTTGTGCCTTATTAATCGTCATTGCAAAACATAATTAGATTAGGTATTGCTTTCTCTTGAATTGAAATGGATAACCTTAACTTTCTGCTAGAGATAGAGGAATTCGTGGCAGCAATACCTATTTCATGATTGATACTTTTTTGTTTGTTGACTAAAAATATATGACTGTCAATTCAAGAACAGTATATAAACGACATTGTAATGAATTGGTGATAAGGCATACATGTTTGCCTTTGGGGTCACCTATCACAATTTCTGCATGATTCACATTGTCTTTTAATCCTTTGCAAATCATTTTTGTACCAATGCACTGTTAGGAACTGGGGCATCAGGCGCAGCGGAAATAAAAAAAAATTTAGCCCCAGATTTCTGCCAAAAATCACCCTAGGTTCTACGTATGACTTATAGAAGGGGGTTCTAGAGGATTACCTTAATCCACAGATGGTGCTTCTGAATTGTTAAGCAGGCAGAAATCCCCCGAAACAGTCCAGATGTTCTGCCTCTACTGTAATCCACGTGAGAGTGCTTCTGGATTTTCACCTGATCGTCTCTACGATCTCTGTGTGTGTATGTGTGAGTGAAGAACAGGTGCTAGCCTTTTCTTTCTCACTCAAGCTCTCAGACTATCTGAGGTTTCTCTCTACGTAAGTTTTTTCTGGAGAAGTTTTCTCTCTCTGTATTCTGACTATCAGAAGTTCAACTAACTCACCTATCGTAACATCCGATGATATTAATAGGAGAGAGAGAGAGATAAGAGAGAAGGAAAGAGGATAGAGTCAGGTGGTTTGATTCAAAATCAAACCACCGTAACATCTGATCTCTTATCTCTCTCTGTTATCTGACAGATAAGAGATAACCACTTTATCCTATCTGTCAGATGACCCCAGGATTTATTTATCTTTATAATTAAACCCCAGAAGTGTTTATTTTCAAGTCCCTACTTTGACACACAATTTAAACCAGAACCCAATCTCTATGCGTGTGATCCAATAGGTCCCAAATACACTGGTAATAATTATGAATTATAATTCTTAAAAGAATTAGATAAAATAAACAATTTTATTTTATCATTAATTACAATAATTAATTATTCATAATTATAAATTGTGAGCGGTGTCTAGCAACACATCACAACCACCCAGGTATTCGGAATTGGTCAAGGGGAATTCCGACCTAACCTTTCCATGGAAAATTACCGTGTAATTATTATCCTTTCACCATTGACATCCTATTAGTCAGGGAATAAGGAACAAGTGCCAATTCCCTAATGACTAATTAATTTTCTAGTTCCCGAAATTAACCTTAGACTAGGTTAACTTGAAGACACTCTTCAATTAACCTAATGTAGTCGACTACTAAGGTTACATTCCAACTAGTGACCTTACTGGATATCAGCTCCCACTATCGGAGTGGTGAATCCTCTCTTGATCACTCACTATCTTCCCATGCTTCACACTACCCCCAATTTCTATTCTTTAAGTTACTCCTGGTGAGTAACAAGAAACAGAATCAAAAGGTAATGATTCACACTCAAGATACTATGGTGATATCAAATCTAGGATCACTTACACAATTTTTCATAAGAGATTCAACCATTGGCACTAGATAGATATCCTAATGGGATCTCTGTGTGGATCACTCCAATGAATTAGTACTCTACAATTCATCTACACATTAGCCTAGGTATCCCTATATCATGGTTGATAAGAGCAACCACTACTTACATTAAGTAGGGGCTAACTGTGTACTAGTTTGTCCTTATTAATGATGTCCTGTCTCATTAATACTATGACTAGGAATATTTAAGAATATTTATTATAAATGTGATTGATATCTCATAGTCAGCAACTCTTGTGACTATCATCATATTAATAAATATTCTAAGGACTTTTACCAGTTATATCATATATTAAACAGATAAAATTGGAAGTTCATAAAATACAAAACTTTAATTAGGAATGTATTTAAACAATATAATTGTTTTAGGGCATACATTCCAACAACCTTCCACTTGCACTAAAACAATTCATTCATAATTCTCAATCCAAATGAAAGTACATGACTATCATGTTTCTTTTGAGATAGTGCCTTAGTAAGAGGATCAGCTATGCTATCCTAAGTGGGGACTCTCTCTATCTTTACATCATTCCTGGCAATGATTTCCCTAATAAGGTGAAATCTTCTAAGTACATGTTTGGACCGTTGATGAGACCTAGGTACCTTTGCTTGGGCTATAGCCCCATTGTTATCACAGTACAAAGTTACTGGATTAACAATGTTCGGAACCACACCAAGTTTAGACACAAACTTCTTGATCCAAACGGCTTCCTTAACTGCCTCCGCGGCTGCAATGTACTTAGCCTCAGTTGAAGAATCCGCTGTGGTGTCCTGTTTGGAACTTTTCCAGCAGACGGCACCTCCGTTGAGAGTAAAGATGAAACCCGACTGTGACTTACAGTCATCTTTGTCAGATTGAAAGCTTGCATCTATGTAGCCCTTAACCTCCAATTCACCATTTCCATATACTAAGAATAGATCTTTAGTTCTTCTCAAGTGCTTAAGAATGTTCTTAACGGCTATCCAGTGACCTTCACCTGGATTAGCCTGGAATTTGCTCGTGACACTCAGAACATGGGAAACATCTGGTCTTGTACACAGCATAGCATACATAATTAATCCAATTGCCGAGGCATATGGAACATTATGCATCTTATCAATCTCAACTTGTGTCTTAGGACACATGCTCTTAGAAAGGCTTATCCCATGAGACATAGGTAAGAAACCCTTTTTAGACTGATCCATGCTAAACCTCTTTAGTACTTTATCTATGTATGTAGATTGTGAAAGACCAAGCAGCCTTTTAGATCTATCTCTATAGATCTTAATACCTAGTATATAGGCTGCATCTCCCAAATCTTTCATGGAAAAGTTCTTGGATAACCAACCCTTCACTGATTATAACATTGGAATATCGTTTCCCATTATTAATATGTCATTCACATATAATATAAGGAAAACGATTGAACTCCCACTAACCTTCTTGTATGCACAAGGCTCATCCGGATTTTTGAGAAAATCAAACTCTTTGATTGTCTCATCAAAGCGGATGTTCCAGCTCCTGGATGCTTGCTTAAATCCATAAATGGACCTCTGTAACTTGCATACCTGACTGGAATTTGGCGATGTAAAGCCTTCAGGTTGTGTCATGTACACATCCTCTTGCAGATTCCCATTAAGGAATGCAATCTTTACATCCATCTGCCAAATTTCGTAATCAAGATATGCTGCTATTGCAAGCAATATCCGAATGGATTTAAGCATAGCCACTGGTGAGAAAGTTTCATCGTAATCGATTCCCTCTTTCTGCTTGTAGCCTTTGGCTACCAGTCTAACCTTATAGGTAATCACATTACCATCCATGTCGGTCTTCTTCTTGAAAACCCATTTGCACCCTACAGGTTTTACCCCTTCAGGTGGATCAACCAAGGTCCATACCTTGTTGTCATACATGGAATCCATATCGGCGTTCATAGCCTCTAACCATTTGGAGGAGTCTGGACTGTTCAAAACCTCTTAGTAGGTAGTAGGTTCGTCATCTTGAATGACTAGTACATCATTCCCCTGACTCACAAGAAACTCATATCTCTTGGGAGCAGAGCGTACTCTCACTAACCTACGGGGTTCTTGAACGTCCACAGCTTCCGTTTGCACCTCATCACTATGGGGCTGAACCTTTTCTTCAACAGGCTGTTCTGTGTTTGTTTGAACATTTTGAACTTCTTCAAGTTCCATGTCAGTTTGAGTGTCTTGAACTTCTTCAAGTTCTATTCTACTCCCACTGCCCCTTTCTAGAATAAACTCTTTTTCTAGAAAGATGGCATGCTTTGAGACGAACACTTTGTTCTTAGTTGGGTTGTAGAAATAGTATCCAATAGACTCTCTTGGATACCCCATAAACAAACACTTGTCAAATCTAGTTTCAAGCTTATCTGACTCTGTCTTCTTCACATAGGTGGGGCAACCCCAAACCTTCATATAAGACAGTTTTGGTTTCTTTCCTTTCCATATCTCATATGGTGTGGAAGCAACAGCCTTACTGGGTACTCTATTAAGAGTATAGGAGGTTGTGTCTAGAGCATATCCCCATAACGATTTTGGAACACTCGAATGGCTCATCATGGACCGTACCATATCTAATAGGGTGCGGTTTTTCCTTTCAGATACACCATTTAGTTGTGGTGTCCCTGGAGTCCATTGTGGAACTATTCCATTGTCCTTTAGATAAAATCGAAATTTATCGCTTAAGTATTCACCACCACGATCAGATCGTAGTGTTTTAATACTTTTAACAGTTTGTTTCTCTACTTCCTTTCTGAATTCTTTGAACTTTTTAAAAGATTCAGACTTGTATTTCATTAAATACACATAACCATATCTTGAATGGTCAACTGTGAAAATAATGAAGTATGAGACTCCGCCTCTAGCTGTGATTGTCATTGGGCCACATACATCAGTATATACCAGCCCAAGTAAATCACTGGTCCATTCCCCTTTACCAGTAAATGGTGTTTTGGTCATTTTTTCAAGTAAACAAGCCTCGCATACATCATATGATTCATAATCAAATGAGTCCAAATACCCACCTTTGTGTAATTTGGAAATGCGTTTCTCATTTACATGACCAAACCTACAGTGCCAGAGGTAAGTTTTATTCAGTTTATCTAACTTCATTCTCCTTTCTTGTATATTGAGAATTTGGTTGTCAAGATCTAGAATGTATAAACCGTTATTCCAATTTCCAGAGCCATAAAACACACCATTCTTTGAGAAAGAACAATATTTATTCTCTTGGGTTATCTTAAACCCATTTAAATCCAAACAGGAAATAGAAATGATGTTCATTGTAAGTGCTGGAATATAATAACAGTTTGACAATTCTAGAATTAACCCACTGGGTAAACTAATATAATAAGTCCCTACAGCTAAAGCAGCAACATTTGCTCCATTGCCCACACGTAGGGTTACTTCTGAGACAGCCCCACTTGCCCCTAAGGCGAACCAGAGGGGTTAGCGGGCCGCCTGCCCAACTCTCGCCGGGACTCACTACAGTTCCTCAATCATATCACAAATCTCAAATAATTACACTGCAAGATCTCCAAAATAATAATTACATTTCCAACTAATCCAAATATCCCAAAAGTACAACAGTCCAAGATTACAAATAGTACAAGAGATAATCCTGCCAGTCAAACTAAGAAAGATCACTTCCTGCTTTCCTTCATCTCAAGCCTTGTGGGGGGGAAATAAAAATATTTTTGGGGTGAGCTAGAAGTTCAGTGAGATTCCGAGAAAACAAGTATTTTAGAATTTAAGTGTTTTATCAGAACATGAAAATATTGGAATATTCAAATCTTTAAAATCACGTGAGAAAGTACTTTTCACTAGAAATTTGCAAGATGAAAACAATTCACGAAATAATTTAATTCATCACACGAGCACTTTGACATATAATCAAGCACACTCACAGGACACTTTTCAACTAGGAGAGAACAATACTCGGTCCGCTTCGACTCGGAGATCAGTGCTCCCGAGGAGACTTGCTCGGATTGTCTCAACTAGGAGAACAGTGCTTAATAAACATTAAATCAGTTATAAAAGGATACAGTGCTCACTTGGAGCTATTTCACTAGTCCACTTCACCTTATAACTCCTGAACAATCCCCTCAGTTCATCTGGCCATCACCTTATCCCTCCAGTGGTAATACTCGAATATACAGTACAGTGCCCTAAGTACCAACCTACCCGACCGAGTCCGCTTTTGACTCGAATAGGCCGATAACGAAGGGGGAAAGGCCTTGTTCAGCCAATGTGGTAAAGTACACATGGCCTACAGTCATGCGCAAATAATATACAAACAGTAGAGAAGTAAACAGTTGAACAGTTATAGGCAATTAGGTCGAGTGCGATAAAGTACACACTCGCCTAAAAACAAGTACTTAACACTTATGAAATCAAGTAACATCAAGTATTAATCACATACGCATGTAATTCACATAACATATAAGGAATACTCACACGTAATAGCATGTTAAATGGAAGTTAATATCACAGTAATTATTTCACTTGTGCATATTAATAAATCAATATGTATAACAAGCACATCACAAATAGGTTTATAAACAAGTGAATCGGTTTATAAGTATTTTGAAATACGGTTTAAAATACTCATAATTAATTGAAAACGTTTACATTTATAAAGAGTAGTAGCAAAATACTTACAAATAAGTTAACATATAGTTTGAACACTCGAAATACTAGAAAAATATTTCATTTGGAAAAGTAGTAACGGAATATTTCATGTGAAAACAAGTGAAAAGCTAGTCTAAAAATCAAGTAGAACAAGTTTGACAAGCAAGTGGAATAAATTCGAAAACAAGTTGGAAAACAAGTGTGAAAACAATTTCGGAAATAAGATCGAACAATCATCTAGATATTAACAACTTAACGGATCAAGTTATTTCACACGACAAACTACATTAAGCATCAAAAGGAGTTTGTAAAGAGTTTAAACACATTTTGAAATACTTAAAAATAATTGGAAAATGTGTCATTTAAAAGAATAGTAGTAAAATGCTTCATGTGTAAATAAGTGGGGAAAACAAATTTGGACATGTTTGAAAAACTAGTTAAAACAAGTTTAGAAACAAGATGAGAGCAAATTTGAAAACAAGTGAAGTAGTAGGTTAGTAAACCATTTCACAAGCAATAAAATGAGTAGCAAGTTTGAGATGGCAAGATCAAAGTAAGGTAGCAAGTCATTTCACAATTGAATTCTAGTAAAACATTTTAGTTGAAACGAGTTGGAACACTCACCAAGTTTCACACTCGTCCACATAAATCACCAATCACCATGTAATCTTCATGGCACATTCAAGTCCTGGGATCAAGTAAAATAACAAGACTTTCACAAATTCCAATTCAATTTATAAGAGTAAGCAAATAAGAGTTTTAACAACATCTTAGAACCATGCATGAGTGGGTCGGAACACGGCAAGAAGGCACGAGAGTCAAAGGGAATGAGAATAGCACTTGAGGAAGTGAAACTAACAATTGACAGGTTTGCCGCACCTCAGTAATTTAATCATAACTGTGGCTGTGGTTATCGGATTGGGACAAATTTTATGGCGTTTCGAATATAAGACATAGGTCTATAACTTTCATGAAGAGGTTGAATACTAAATCATGCTTAATCATAGTCAAAATGGCAAATATCAGAGAAGCAAGAAAACTGTTGGAATGGCTGCAGGCTGGTCGAACAGTTTCGGAAAAATAGTCATAACTCAACGTAGAAAAATCGAAATCAAGATCTGTCAGTGGCATTTAAAACTAGGTTCATAGAGATTTCTAATGGTATAAGGCTCAGGCCCTAATTCATTTTCTACAGTCAACAGTAACCTCCGGAATATCACTGTTTCTCATTCCTGATTTCCTACGAAATTTCCAGCTTTGGTGCAACTTCATCTATTAACTCTTTAAAGTTATTCCATCATTTAACATGGTGTTTAACATGCTAAAACAGCAATTAATTCCATCATCAAAGCATCACAAGTCATTAAGCATTTCATCAAACACATGGTAACCAAAAATGAAAACCTAAGTTCTAGTTTTCAAATACAAGATTTCCTTCCATAATCTTTCCTTCCAAACAACCATAAATACCTTAATCCTGCCTAACTAACATCCCCTTTGAATTGAAAGTTCATTAAAGCTTAGATAAGTGAGGGGTTACCTTGCAAGTAGAGAGAGAAATTTCACCCAAGAGCTTCACTCCTTGCAACCAAGTTTGAGGTTTAAGAAGTAATCTAACCTAGGGTTTCACTCAAAGTAGTTTTTCCTTCACTAAAATAACTAATCCAAGCTCAAGGTTTTGTGGTTTTCTTGTCCATGGAGTTCGGCCAAGAGAGAGGAAAAAGAGAGGGAATTTTGTTTGAATTTTTGAAGACAAGAGTTTAAATAGAAAGCTTAAGTCAAGGATTTGTTGGATGGTTGACAAGTGTTATCTTCTTGGCCAAAAATGAGATAATATCTTTGCAAATTGCCATCAAATCCCTTAATGTAAAATGTGATCCACTTAATATTATATAAGTTTATGTATTTGGCTACATGAAATATGTAAAATACAATTCCAAATTAATTTCGTACAATACATACAAAATAGAGTACGTAAGGAAAATAATGCACTTAAATGAAAATTTTATGTTACCAATGTTTAAAGAAAATGATTTGCACTTAAATGAATACAATGAAAGATAATTCATAAAAAATTTAGGGTTTCTGGCAAGAAATATAAGCAAATAATTCAAGAAATTTCGGGTGTATAATTCAAGAAATTCTGGGTCCTCACAACTTCTCATTTACCCAACTTTCTACTGTCTTTTAGACCCTGCATAGATGTGCAAATGTGAGAGCCACATCCGGTATCTAATACCCAAGAGTTAGATTTGCAAGTAGAAACATTAATCTCAATCATGTATGTACCTGCTGATGAAGCTTCCCCAAGCTTCTTCTGCTTCAGACTCTCCAGATAGGCCTTACAGTTCCTCTTTCAATGTCCAGTTTGTCCATAATGGAAGTAGGTTGCCTTGGACTGGTCTGCCTTAGCCTTTCTGGGCTTCTTGGCAGGCTTGTTATTGGGTTTTTTGGGCCCTTTTCCTTGCCTCTTCCTTTTACTAGATGAAGCAACAACAAGCACTCCAGTAGAGCTCTTCACCTTCTTGATTTCTTTCTCAGCAGTTTTTAGCACATTCAACAATTGAGGTAGTATGTGCTGCAGATTGTTCATCTGATAGTTCATAACAAACTGAGAGAAAGAATCTGGTAGAGATTGAAGAACTAAATCAACATTTAGCTCCTGGTCCATCTTGAAGCCCAATTCAGCTAATTTCTCAATTGGCCCAATCATCTTCAAGACGTGTGGAGCAACCGGTGCTCCCTCCGCCATTTTACACCTGAACAATTCCTTGGATGTGTCATATCTCACCGTCCTAGATTGTTGTCCAAACAACTCTCTCAGGTGTTGAACTATTTCATATGCCCCCATGTTCATGTGCTGCTGTTGAAGTTGGGGAGTTATAGAGTCTATCATGATACATGAAGCCGTTCTATTATCATCCCTATGTTTCTTGTAAGCATTCTTAAAAGTAGCAGGTGCATTAGGTTCAGGTTCATTAGGCATGGGCCCATCAAGTACATACTCAATTTTCTCGTGGGTGAGAACGAGTAGGACATTGCGATGCCAGTCGAGAAAATTTGTGGCGTTTAGTTTACAATCAGTAAGGATGGTGCGTAGACTCAAATTGTTACTCATTCTACAACAAAAATGAAGATAGATTTTATTAGAAAAAAGTTTGTTTGATAAAATCATAAAACTTCCAAAATTATGATTTTATTTCCACTATTTTTCAAATCAATTATCAATTGATCCGAGATTTTCTAAAAATCCATAGTGGCTAGAATCCCGTCTTAATTTATTTTTGACCTTGAGTGAATCCCAACAAATCAAAAATAATTTTAACAGGTAGGTACTTTACCAATTACAATCCTTTGTAACTTCTAGATCCGTTAGGTATCAACTCTTGATTTTACATCTTATGTATTAACCTAACCCTTGCCTCTAAAATTCATGGTCTTAAGTGAATCCCAACAAACCATAATTTTAGTTAAATCAAACCCATCATTCTTAAGAACATTTCTTATAGTATAAAACATGTAGTAAGTAAGGCAGTTTTGGGTGAATCCCAACAAACTAGCACTTAATAACCATAGTTTGTTTAATACTATAATGATAGAAGGCATTCTTGATTTAATATTTAAATTTGAGGGATTTGTTTCTTTTTCCAAAACATTTTAATTTAGTTTGAGGTTTTGGAAAAATATTTGACGGTCTCATCAACATTCATGCATATAAATATTTCAAAAATAAATATAGTATAAAATAAACGTGGATGGTTGTGGATATTCCTAAGTTAATTTCCCCAACCATTAGGAAAATTAACGGTTGACTAAGGTAAAATCAAATTTCCTCCTTTTGGTTGCACTGCTCTTTTCTTCATCTCCCAATTTACAATTTCTATACTAGAAACACAATTTCCTATCATTTATTCCTATCTATTGTGCATTACAAATAGATATAAGAAACCCCGAGTTACATTCGGGGAGAGTTTAGATGAGAAGAGAAATTGCAATTAGAAAAATGAGAAAGGCAGGACACGCAAGCCCTATTTATAAAAAAATACAACCATTCAACCAATCCACAATCATATTGGGCTTATATCCACAACTACCCACCATGCATCCATACGAATTTAAACAACTTTAAATTAAATGAAAGTATGGAAAAACAATCATTCATAGATTATTTGGATTTTATATATATCAAGATCCAAACAAATTTTGAGACCATACATGTGCAGGAAATTTTGGTAAAAAATAATTTTATTAGCTCATTTTAATTCCTAACAAAATTAGGAAATAATTGGAATATTATTTGAATTAATCAAATTCAAATTCAAATCAATTCCTGACCTAATAAAACATGAAATATAAAATTTCACAAAAAATTTTAACAATTAAAATTCGGATCAGTATCAGAAAATTTTCAGAAATTGAAAACTCAATTTTTCAAAAATTTTATTTCACAAAATTTCGCCTCCAAAAGGATGCGCAAGCTGATCCGCGAAGCCAGTTCAGGGATCCATGCTGCGCGTATCAGTTTCTGAAGCTTCTGTAAAGGATCCGCGAGACACAGCTCGCGGATCCCTGTTGCGCGCGGATCCCTGTTGTGCGCGGATCAAAAACTGAGGGCTGCTAATAGGATCCGCGAATTAGATCCGCGGATCGATCCGCGAAGCTAGTTCGCAGATCTCACCGTGTTTCTGAAACGCGAGCAGCATCCGCTAGGAGAATCTCAGGGATCAGCCACGCGGATCCGAGTCGCGAACCTGATCCGCGAGGCACACGTCGCGGATCCATGTCGTGACCCGCTGTTCCAGTAGCCAACGATTGGCTACTACAGAATCTGCAAAAAAAAAACATCTGACAACAATTGCACAGACCATTCAAGTGGAAAAACATACCATTGAAACAACAAATTTGCAACATAAGTTTTTCCAGATATCAAAATTACTTTAATCACATTAAAGCTACAATTTTCAACCAAAATCTACACACGTATACATAAATATATCATCCAATCATCAATTAATCCATGAATGACAACATTAAATCATACGTGAATACTAGAGATGGCTCTGATACTACTGTTAGGAACTGGGGCATCAGGCGCAGCGGAAATAAAAAAAAATTTAGCTCCAAATTCCTGCCAAAAATCACCCTAGGTTCTACGTATGACTTATAGAAGGGGGTTCTAGAAGATTACCTTAATCCACAGATGGTGCTTCTGACTTGTTAAGCAGGCAGAAATCCCCCGAAACAGTCCAGATGTTCTGCCTCTACTGTAATCCACGTGAGAGTGCTTCTGGATTTTCACCTGATCGTCTCTACGATCTCTGTGTGTGTATGTGTGAGTGAAGAACAGGTGCTAGCCTTTTCTTTCTCACTCAAGCTCTCAGACTATCTGAAGTTTCTCTCTACGTAAGTTTTTTCTGGAGAACTTTTCTCTCTCTGTATTCTGACTATCAGAAGTTCAACTAACTCACCTATCGTAACATCCGATGATATTAATAGGAGAGAGAGAGAGAGATAAGAGAGAAGGAAAAAGGATAGAGTCAGGTGGTTTGATTCAAAATCAAACCACCGTAACATCTGATCTCTTATCTCTTTCTGTTATCTGACAGATAAGAGATAACCACTTTATCCTATCTGTCAGATGACCCCAGGATTTATTTATCTTTATAATTAAACCCCAGAAGTATTTATTTCCAAGTCCCTACTTTGACACACAATTTAAACCAGAACCCAATCTCTATGCGTGTGATCCAATAGGTCCCAAATACACTGGTAATAATTATGAATTATAATTCTTAAAAGAATTAAATAAAATAAACAATTTTATTTTATCATTAATCACAATAATTAATTATTCATAATTATAAATTGTGAGCGGTGTCTAGCAACACATCACAACCACCCAGGTATTCGGAATTGATCAAGGGGAATTCCGACCTAACCTTTCCATGGAAAATTACCGTGTAATTATTATCCTTTCACCATTGACATCCTATTAGTCAGGGAATAAGGAACAAGTGCCAATTCCCTAATGACTAATTAATTTTCTAGTTCCCGAAATTAACCTTAGATTAGGTTAACTTGAAGACACTCTTCAATTAACCTAATGTAGTCGACTACTAAGGTTACATTCCAACTAGTGACCTTACTGGATATCAGCTCCCACTATCGGAGTGGTGAATCCTCTCTTGATCACTCACTATATTCCCATGCTTCACACTACCCCCAATTTCTATTCTTTAAGTTACTCCTGGTGAGTAACAAGAAACAGAATCAAAAGGTAGTGATTCATACTCAAGATACTATGGTGATCTCAAGTCTAGGACCACTTACACAATTTTTCATAAGAGATTCAACCATTGGCACTAGATAGATATCCTAATAGGATCTCTGTGTGGATCACTCCAATGAATTAGTACTCTACAATTCATCTACACATTAGCCTAGGTATCCCTATACCATGGTTGATGAGAACAACCACTACTTACATTAAGTAGGGGCTAACTGTGTACTAGTCTGTCCGTATTAATGATGTCCTGTCTCATTAATACTATGACTAGGGACATTTAAGAATATTTATTATAAATGTGATTGATATCTCATAGTCAGCAACTCTTGTGACTATCATCACATTAATAAATATTCTAAGGACTTTTACCAGTTATATCGTATATTAAACAGATAAAATTGGAAGTTCATAAAATACAAAACTTTAATTAGGAATGTATTTAAACAATATAATTGTTTTAGGGCATACATTCCAACATGCACAACCTATTTGTTGGGTCTAAATTTCTAAACAACCTGATTGGACAATTTTTTTAAGCACTAACTTGTGTGGTGGTAATCCGTTTGGAGTGAGAGGGTTCAAAAATTATTCTTGGTAATTGTTGTTGGTGTCATCGATTGCCTCATCAAAACTCTTGAATGTTTTTTCTTCTCCAAGAAATTCTCTAATCATTGTTTCATTTAGAATGTTGACTGTCTCATTCTTCACAACAAGTATTACATGATTTGTGATATATTTACCAGAGTATGCATTTTATTTCGGGGATGGGTATATGCTGTCAATCAGTTTCTCTTCTGGAACTTCAATTTTTTATATTTGATCAACATTCCCCTTGGTATTTCAATCATGTCATCATTTTTAGTTGGTTCTTCTCCATTTCCAACCCATAGTAGAATCACTAAAATTTGGGTCGCCTATTGCTGGCATAGTTCTACTTAGTTTCACCTTTTCCATCTTTTTCCATAATGCTGACATGACAAGACTTGGGTTGATAGTCTGTTCCCTTTAGCTCGAGGAACAACTGGTAAAACTTGCTAGAAATCACCTCTAAAGACAACAACTTTTCCTCTGAAATCATCTCCATTGTTCATTATGTCTTTTAGTGACCTATTAAGTGTCTCCATTGCAAATCTTTTAGTCATTGGAGTTTCATCCCAAATTATCAATTTTGCTTGTCTTCTAGTACCGCATTACCACTTTGCTTTGACATGGAGCAAAGACTACTCTCAGTTGGGTTGAGTGGTATTTTAAAAGCGTGAGTGTGTAGTCCTTCGACCAGGCATTAGAGCTGCTGCCACTCCAGATGTTGTTGTGGCAAATGCAATCATCTTTCTTGACCTCAAATGGGCTAATAATGCATGGTACAAGAATACTTTTCCGGTTCCTCCAGGTCCATCAATGAAGAACACACCATCTTTTCCAAAATTTACCTTTTGAATTATTTCATGAAATGCTTCTTCTTGTTCCGGATTTAGCTTAGCTTCAGCTTCATCGTTAGCTTGGGTGTCTCAATAGACATTTCTTCTTCGATTTCTCTTGGACATCTATTTGTGTGATGGGGTTCATCTGTAGGCGGAATAGGCAAGTCAAATTGATTAATATATTTGCCCATACTTTCTAGATAATAGTTTATGCTTTCAAGAGTGCTAGATATGAGTGTGCTCTCTGTGCTTTCTCCATTCATTTTAAAATATTCACACATAGGCTCTAAGTATGTGTGCCAAAGAGCTCTTGTATCTTCAAGTTGGCAATAGACTAAGATAGTTGCAAATAGTCTGTGAAGAGCATATGGCATTTGGAAAACTATAGTCTCATCCAAACATTCAGAAATAGAATTATCAGACTCTAGTAATCCTCTCTTCTGTGTAGCTTGTTTAAATGTGGAAAATCTTGTTCCATTTACTGTTAACAAATCTTCATAAGAAGATGGACCTGGAACATAATTTAGTAGAAGCCTTAAATAGTACCTTTCACCTTCTGCAGGATTTGCACCATTTACTCTTCCACTAATTTCCTTTTTTAACCTTTCAAACCAATATCTATCCTTTGGTTTCCAGAAATAGTGTTCTGGAAATTCTCTGTAGAGATACTTTTTGGCAGTGGGATTTTTGCAATAGAAGTAAAGAATTCTATTAGCATCATCTTGGAGACATTGTCTGATTCATAACATCTTTTAGATCTTGATGCTCCCAGTACCAAACAAATTGCTTTCCAGGAAGATGCAATTGCAAATTTATTACTGTTGGATTTATTCCATTCAAGTGAAATTCATAAATGATCCACATCGCTTCTTATGCAGAGACCCTCCTGGCATCTTGAAAATGCTGAATTTCATCAACCAAGTTGCTGCCATCATTATAAGATATGTAAACGGCCACTTTATCATGACCCTTATAAATATATTTATATAAATATTTGACAGCTTTCAGTCCAGAACATATCTCCACATTTATATGGCAATTGTATCTTGTTAGGAGATATGGATTATAAGGGACAACCCATCTATTAACAAGCAATGAATTTTTGACTGAAACTTCCTTATGGTCATTCTTTCTTTTGTAGATAGGGCATCCATCCTTTTTGCACATGCTGTTATCACAGTAAGGTTGAGGGTAATGAAACCTACACTCACCGTTCACCATGGGTGGACTTTTATCATTTTGGTGACCACAAGAACCATGCATCATACGCTTAATTACAAGGTCATATAAATGAGGGTACTTATCTTTATTAGGTAGCTCGACAGAAATGAATTTGTCATACTGATCAGGGTTAGTAACCTTGTCCTCTTTCTTTAGGATAATTAGCATATGAGCATGTGGAAGCCCTTTGTTTTGGAATTCAATTACATGGATATCTGCTGCAACTTTTCCAAAGATATTTTTGTTGAATAATTGGTCTTTAAGGTGTTGCATCTTGGCACAAAATACTCTAGACACTAAGTCCAGCCAATCTTGTGTAGTCTGTCCCTCTTCTCAATTTTATTGAATTTCCGACCATTCTGGATTGCATGTCATTGTGATAAATAGATTTGGTTTCCCAAAGTGATTGACTAAAGCAAATGCATCTAAATATCTTCTCCTCATGTCTCGTGGCCCACCAATAAATGTTGCTGCCAAAACTATTCTTTGGCCCACTTGATTTGATCTCATTTCTTCTGCCATTACTAAATCTACTATCCCTTGGTAAAGTTCACCTCTGACCTCCAATTGTTTCATCCTATAGAAATCTAATCTAGTTGTTTCCAATTTGATATACATATCAACAACAACGCAGATCTTTTGCTTCATTTAACAAAGCATATCTACATGAAATCTTTTCACTTTTATCTTTTTTTAATAATTGAAAATTATGAAAATATAATTTCAATTTTTATTAGTACAAATATGCCACAAGAATTCCACCTATAACTACCTGTAGTAGGAATATAAAAAATGAGCATAGAGACGAAATGTACTTTTTTCCTATTGTTTGCTGGGCTAATTTGAGTGTAGTAGCTGAAATGCTTTCTTTAACCTAACGTGCATTGGTACCTACAGAATAATTATAGAAAAATTCCATAACATTTTATTATCAAATAAAAAATGTTTTGTGTGGTGCACGTAAAGCAATTCATTTATATTTTTAGTGATAAAATGAATTTGTAAGACTTTGAATATCATAAGTACCTAGTGTAAGAGAACTTTCAAGACTTGAGCTTGCTGTATTGTTCTTGTTTTCCTTGTTTATATTTTGATGCCAACCATTTTCGCCTTTATGTAAGAGAATAGGGGACCATAGCATCCATAGTAGTGCTTGATTCTATGCCAATTACCCGAATGTGCATGCAAAACAACATCCCTTTGGAGATTTTCAATTGGATTTTTTCCTTCCACCCATATTGGCACTACTTTATCAGCACTTGGTTCATTATAGATGACAGGGTTTTTCTTTACTCCTCAAATCTTAAAAAACCTTTATTACCCTATAATACCACAAGTATACAGATCGTTTATTGAGTACAGGGAAATAAGGTGTCGATCTCACAAGGAACTGTGGTTTTGCAAACACTAAAGTTTAATCACTTGCTTTATTATCTAGAAAACAACTAAAGGAAGAAAATTAAAGTAAAGGAATAAAAGGGAGAAGGCGGTGAACCGACCTAAGGAAGAAGGATTAAGCAATTTAAAACCAACCGTTAGGTGTCGAGAACATCCAATTGGTGGTAGATAAGCAATAATAAGAAAGCTAGTAAAGAAATTAGAGAGTTAAGTTAGAGAGTTTAAAGATCAAGTTGGAAGAATCCTAGAGCTTTAGAATCCCTTGTTATGTTTAGATTAGAAGTTAGTCAAGTTTATTATGTCCTTTCTCCAATGATTCGCTAAGGTATAACTTCCTTTTGTATGCCATCACTTTCGTTAATAGTCATGTGTAGTGCAATCTCTCATTTAAGATGAGCTAGTCACTCGGAATCACTTTCGCCAATTCCTTAACTCCTTAGAATCTTCCTTGACCTATTTTCATAGAGAAAAGAGAGAAACAAGTTAAATAAGCTCAATGAATTTATAGTATGAAACCACAATCAACCAACTATATTCCCTACTTTCGTGAGAATATAAATTAGTGTTTAAGAACTTAGATCTTATTGAAGGTAAGTTTTTCATTGCTCATCAATATCAACCATAAAGCATAAGCACAAGTCTTAAACTAGCAAAATCATGGAGGACATAAATAACTTAACTACTTCATAATCACAACTAAAACAAGTTCATCCTAACTCTAGGATTTAAAAGGCTTAGCTAGACATCATGTTAAGAACATCTAAGTATAAAACAAACTTGCACAAAGCCATGAGAGTAAAGGACAAGAGACAAAGTAAAGGAAGAAGGAATCTTATTCAATTTCTTGAAGTTTGAATCCTTGAACTTCTTCACAAGTTGATCTCTCAAATACAAAGTGTAAGAGTCCTCACAACTATCACTTTTAGCTCTCTTTAGAAACTACACACTAAGAAATATAAGAACTAGAGCTAAACTAATAAACTAAAGCTATTCTCTAGTCTTTCTACTACTTCATCTCCTTTTTCCAATCCTTTTTCCCATCTTTTCAATTTGTCTACAAGAAGCCCTATTTATAGAAGATTGAATTCATAAGCATCCAAAACTCTATCATGTGAACACAGGAGAAATTTGACTTCAAAACTCAAGGAAAATGGCTTCATAAATCTTCATCCTTTGAAATGCCTTCAAAAGTGTCTTCATGCATTGAATCCATTGAATTTCAACCTCAAATGAGTTGTAAAGTTGATACAATTTTGTTTTGGATTAGCCATGAGTTGTTTTTTCAACTTCACAAGATTCTTGCAGCTGAAATTCGTTCAAAAACTGAGCTGGAAGTGAGCTAAAAATTCTGGAATTCGGCTGCAACATGCAGCTGTCATTTTCTGAAGATCCGTGAGGTGGATCCGCGAGGCAGAGGCTCGCAGATCCAATCGCGGATCCAGTCCCCTGGCTCCATTGAGAGGGATTCGCGAGCTGTGTGATTTTCTCCAATTATTGCATTGCGTATTGGGTCACGAATCTGCTCCATTTTTGCAAAATTTGAATTTTTGTCATGAAATTGTCGCGTTAATTGCTCCAACTTTGGATATTTCAATTTTCCAACTGTCCTCCAAGCTTCTTTGCAATTATCTTCTCATTTTCACCGCATTTGATGATTGAACAATTAACCCTACAAAAATATGAAGTTTTCACTACATTAATCCACAGAAATGCATTTTTCTATTTAAACCATAAAAGGCAAAACTTCACTAGAAACCCTAGTTAATTAGCCATTAAAAATAACTAAAACACACAAAAACTACATAATTAAACCTATTAAAAGCATGCAAAATATTGACTTATCAAATTCTCCCACACTTGAATCATTGCTTGTCGTCAAGCAATTAGAAATACAAACCAAGAATGATTTAAGTGTATGTGCACCTTTGAATTCAATTTCTCAAAACAAGGTAGATAACCATTTTGCAATCATCCATTAAACCACAAGTACTCATAATATCAAGTAAAAGAGAGTAATTATACCATAATTTCAACTAGCTCAATTCAATTCCCTAGTCCTCACCCAATTTCACACGCAAAGTGAATCATATAGTCAATAAAATGCTTCCTAAACCCATGATCACTTTCAAGAGAGGGATTTATTCATATAACATATCAAACCTCTATTCAAATTGTGAAAGTGTCTTTTGACGAGAAGATCGACATTTTTAGATGAAGATCCCCTGTTACTCAACACTTCACTTATTTGCCTACTCTTTATTCAAGTACCGTTTTACGCGAAAGTCGACATTTTTAGATGAAGACTCCTAGTTACTAAGCACATTGGAGTAGAGCTATAACTCTTTTTTTTTCTTTTTTCTTTTTTTTTCTTTTTTTTTAAGGAAGAAGAAATATTCCCTCAAAAGAATAATCATAGGAAAAGTACTACATTTCTCAACCACATTTATCACTCTACTATGTAAAATCAAATAAAGAGAAGAAATCTCATTAAACATACAAAATTAGGCATAATTTCCTCCATTTTACAAGATATACTTTCCTTAAATTGCAAAAATTCTAATCACAGAATAGTTATCTCCAAGTTAACTGAGAAATCGAAAGAATTTGGACAGGATTTTTCAAAAAAATTTTACAAAATTTCCCATATAACAACTCAATCACATAATTAAACATATAAGCACAATTTCTCCCCCCCCCCCACACTTAAAATGCACATTGTCCTTAATGTGTAAGAAGGAATAGAAAGAAAAGAAAGAAATATTCCCCTATTAATGTGATTGAATTCATGTGAACTTCAAGATTCATTGAATTTGATCCGCTTTGCTCCAAATCTTGATAAGGTCCATCTGATAACCTTTAATACCTTAAAATTTTGACAATAAATTGCAGGAAAAGGTTAAATTCATTGATCCGCGATGCACAGTGCGTGGATTAATGCAAGGATTTGGCTGGGAAACTCTCTGAATTGGATCCACGACCCATGGATCCACGAGGCTTAGCTCGCGTATCGGTCCGCGGATGTTCAGAAAATTTCTCTGATCTTGATTCGCGATGCACAGAGATCCGCGAGGTATACCTCACGTATCAGCTCGCGGATCCTTCTGGAAATCTGCTTCTGCAATTTTTCTGCAACTGTTTCATTGGTTTATCAATTTCTACTATTTCCAGAATGAAAACCCTGCGTGATAATTATGCAATGCACCTTCTCTAATACATGTAATATGATCAAAACAACATAACTAATCTCTTTTCTTGGATCATCAACAACTAAAACACAAATTGAGGTATCAAGGTGTTTGCATTTTCACTATTCATCATGCACCAAAAAGGTTAATTTTGCAATGCTTGATTTTCAAACAAAACAAACACACTTAAAAACATAAAGCACACATACTAAACACAAAATCACACCAAACTAACACAAATTTAAACAAAATTGGATTGCCTCCCAATAAGCGCTTTTGTTTAAAATTGTTGGCTCGACTCAAAAGTGTTTCTCTTTAAAATTACTTTGGAGGTGAAAAGGAACTTTTTCCTTCCTAAGGGTGAAAGCTTTTGGTTTCATTTATCTCAAATAAAGCTTCCCCTTTCTCCAAATCATCCTCATCATCAAACAAAGAATGATTAGTATTATCACATATAATATGAGGAGTTTTTGAGAAACATTTAAAATAATCCCAAAGTTTACTTGGTTTTTTCCTTCTTTTTCCTCATTAACTTTAGGGATTTCATGCTCTATAAAGATCTCTTTTCCTTTGTTCTTCACATGAAACATGTCATTAACAAATAAGCCATCATTATGCAATTCTCTAATAATATCTACCTCTTTTGGTTTAAATGCTTTTCCATGCCATAATTCAAGATCTTTATTTTCATTTAGGTTAAACACCAATTCTTCTTCATTCACTCTAAACTTAATTATGCCCCTCTTGAACATCAATTAGAGTGCCGACGGTGGCTAGAAATGGTCTACCTAAAATAATAGGTAAATGAATATCTTCTTTCATATCAAGCACAATAAAGTCGACCGGAATAAAGAAATCCTTAACTTTTATAAGGACATTTTCAACCATACCAACGGGGCGCTTTAATGACCTATCCGCCAATTGAAGAGTGATGTTTATGCCCTTCATCTCCCTTAAATCAAGCCTCCGAGCTATGGAAAGTGGCATCAATGATACACTTGCACCTAAATCACACAAAGTATTAGAAAATTGGAGATGACCAATGGTACAAGATATAGTAAAACTTCTCGGATCCTTGAGCTTTTGTGGGAGTTTATTTTGAATTCGAGCTGAACATTCCTCCGCTAATACTATGGTCTCAAAATCTTCAATTTTTCTCTTTTTGGACATGATATCCTTCAAAAATCTAGCATAAGAGGGAATTTGTGAGATAGCATCAATAAAAGGAATGTTAATTCTTATTTACTTAAACATTTGAGCAATTTTCTCAAATTCCTTCTCCTTATTGTTCTTCTTCAACCTATTGGGAAAAGGAATAGAGTTAGTAGCATTCTTAATAGGAATATGAGAAGAAGGCATATCAATATCAATAGCAACATGGTTATTTACTTCTTCTTTTTCCTTATTCTTCTCATTGTCATTGGATTTACCACTTTTACCAAGTTTATTATTCTCTAATGTTCTACCATTCCTAAGAGTGATTGCATTAACATGTTCTCTTGGATTAACCTCGATTTTACTTGAAAGCTCCCCTGGTTTTCTTCCATTAAATGCATTAGCTAATTGACCTATTTGGAATTCTAAACTTCTATGCACATGATCAATTTTCTTGTCCATTTGTTCAAACCTTTCATTCGTACTTTAAGCATGCTTTTCTAGAGTTTTTTCCCAAGTTGGTTAAGACTCAAGTGGTTTAGATGGAAATCTGGGTGGATTAGAAGATCTTTGGTTATGAGGTTGGTCCTTCCACCCAAAGTTGGGATGATTCTTTCATCCAGGGTTGTAAGTACTTGAATATGGATTGTTTTGAGGTGGTCGGTTGAAGTTGTTGGCAAAGTTAACTTGCTAAACATTCTTACACATACAAGCATCATGATTACCACCACAAATTGAACAATAAGCTCCATTTACACAAGAACTTGAACCATTTCCTCCTTGTTTACTAAACATACTAGTAAGATTTTGCATTTGAGCACATAACATGTTAAGAGTGTCAAGTTCATACATACCGGCCGATCTTCTTTGGTTACCTCTTCCATTAGCCCATTGGTAATTGTTAGAGGCCATTTCTTCAATCAAGCTTTGAGCTTCTTCGGTAGATTTTGCCATTAACGATCCATCGGCCGCGGCATCTATGATATTTTTGGTTGGTATAGTAAGATCTCGATAGAAAGTTTGTACGACCAACCATTCCAGAAGACCATGATGAGGGCATCTTCTTTGAAGATCTTTGAACCGCTTGAGTTTCATATAAAGATTCACCATCTTGTTGGTGAAAACCTATGATATCCATACGAAACTTATTAGTTTTAGTGGGAGAAAAATACTTATTTAAGAATGCTTTTACTAAATCACTCTATGAAATAAAAGTATTGGGTGGATGAGAGTTAAGCCATACCTTTGCTTTATCACAAAGTGAAAAAGAAAACAACCTTAATTTAATAGCATCATCACTTACTCCATTATACTTAACAGTACCACACAAATCTGTGAAGTTAGCAAGATGAGTATTGGGGTCCTCGGTTGCATTTCCTCCAAATTGGCTTCTTTGGATCATTTGAATAAGTGCCAATGAAATTTCAAAGTTATTAGCATTAATAGCCGGCCTTAACACACTTGTTTGAGCACCGGATTCATCTGGCAGGGCATAATCTCTTAATACTCTTGGCCTTGACTCCTCCATCTCTACGGATGTTTCACCTTCACTTTCCACCACAATATTTTCTTCTTGTTGGACACATCTCCTTCCTCTTCTCGCCGTCTTTGGATATGAGGGCAAGATGATCTCTTAGATGAAGAGATTGGTGTACCTACAAGGAACAAAGAAAAGAAAAAGAACTACAAAAATAAATCTAGATTAATAAAAACTTGTTTTAACTTTAATGTTGCACCTAATCCTAGTTTGAGAAGCTAGTCTAGGAACACCATTAGTTCCCTGGCAACTGCGCCAAAAACTTGACAGGACTTTTCTTTACTCCTCAAATCTTAAAAAACCTTATTACCCTATGATACCACAAGTATACGGATCGTTTATTGAGTATAGGGAAATAAGGTGTCGATCCCACAAGGAACTGTGGTTTTACAAACACTAAAGTTTAATCACTTGCTTTATTATCTAGAAAACAACTAAAGGAAGGCAATTAAAGTAAAGGAAAGCTAGGTAAAAGGGAGAAGCCGATGAACCGACCTAAGGAAGAAGGATTAACCAATTTAAAACCAACCGTTAGGTGTCGAGGACATCCAATTGGTGGTAGATAAGCAATAATAAGAAAGCTTGTAAAGAAATTAGAGAGTTAAGTTAGAGAGTTTTAAGATCAAGTTGGAGGAATTCTAGAGCTTTAGAATCCCTTATTATGTTTAGATTAGAAGTTAGTCAAGTTTATTATATCATTTCTCCAATGATTCGCTAAGGTATAACTTACTTTTGTATGCCACCACTTTCGTTAATGGTCATGTGTAGTGCAAGCTCTCATTTAAGATGAGCTAGTCACTCGAAATCGCTTTCGCCAATTCCTTAACTCCTTAGAATCTTTCTTGACCTATTTTCATAGAGAAAAGAGAGAAACAAGTTAAATAATCTCAATGAAGTTATAGTATGAAACCACAACCAACCAACTATATTCACTACTTTCGTGAGAATATAAGTTAGTGTTTAAGAACTTAGATCTTATTGAAGGCAAGTTTTTCATTGCTCATCAACATCAAATCATTTATAGTTGATAGCTAATCAACCATAAAGCATAAGCACAAGTCTTAAACTAGAAAAATCATGGAGGACATAAATAACTTAACTACTTCATAATCACAACTAAAACAAGTTCATCCTAACTCTAAGATTTAAGAGGCTTAGTTAGACATCTTGTTAAGAACATCTAAGCATAAAACAAACTTGCACAAAGCCATGAAAGTAAAGCACAAGAGACAAAGTAAAGGAAGAAGGAATCTTATTCAATTTCTTGAAGTTTGAATCCTTGAACTTCTTCACAAGTTGATCTCTCAAATATAAAGTGCAAGAGTCCTCACAACTATCACTTTTAGCTCTCTTTAGAAACTACACACTAAGAAATATATGAACTAGAGCTAAACTAATAAATTAGAGCTATTCTCTAGTCTTTCTACTACTTCATCTCCTTTTTCCAATCCTTTTTCCCATCTTTTCAATTTGTCTACAAGAAACCCTATTTATAAAAGATTGAATTCATAAGCATCCAAAACTCTATCATGCGAACACAAGACAAATTTGACTTCAAAAGTCAAGGAAAATGGCTTCATAAATCTTCATCCTTTGAAATGCCTTCAAAAGTGTCTTCATGCATTGAATCCATTGAATTTCAACCTCAAATGAGTTGTAAAGTTGATACAAATTGTGTTTTGGATTAGCCATGAGTTGTTTTCTCAACTTCACAAGATTCGTGCAGCTGAAATTCGTTCAAAAACTGAGCTGGAAATGAGCTAAAAATTCTGGAATTCGGCTGCAACTTGCAGCTGTAATTTTCTGAAGATCTGTGAGGTGGATCTGCGAGGCAAAGGCTCGCGGATCCGGTCCCCTGGCTCCATTGAGAGGGATTCGCGAGCTGCTTGATTTTCGCCAATTATTGCATTGCGTATTGGGTCACGAATCTGCTCCATTTTTGTAAAATTTGAATTTTTGTCATGAAATTGTCGCGTTAATTGCTCCAACTTTGGATATTTCAATTTTCCAACTGTCCTCCAAGCTTCTTTGCAATTATCTTCTCATTTTCACCTCATTTGATGATTGAACAATTAATCCTACAAAAACATGAAGTTTTCACTACATTAATCCACAGAAATGCATTTTTCTATTTAAACCATAAAAGGCAAAACTTCACTAGAAACCCTAGTTAATTAGCCATTAAAAATAACTAAAACACACAAAAACTACATAATTAAATCTATTAAAAGCATGCAAAATATTGACTTATCAATAGACACATTAGTCTAATTTTGCATCCTTTCCTATATGTATTTGAAAATCATCTAATGAAGGAGTATTCTTTATCTTGCTAAGAACCTGTGCATATGGGTTTCCTTCCATTATATGCATGAGTTTTTGAATAATAGACTTGTTGAATTTCAAATCTTTTAAGATTCTCAATCTATTTTTTAACTCATTTACTGTATCAAAGAAATAAAGTTGAAAGTAACATAGGCAATTTTGATCTGGAATCATAGGTGAAAGGTCATGGTGAATTTGTCCTTTGGCTCTAAATGTGTAAACTTCATTTCTTGATTATGCTAGTTCCTTGTTTAGATTGACACCAAAGGACGTGAATGAGAAAATACTATTGTAAGCACATATATTGCAACGAAATTCTTTTGCTTCTTCTGTGTTTGATGTGAATAAGATGTCTAATTCTTCTAGAATGTCTAGTTCAGCTAGTTTAACATGTCTATTTTGATAGCAAAAACTTGGTACACTCTGGTTCATAATATTTACAAGGAGGTTCATCAGCAAGAATGTCTAACTTTGAACACTCTGGTTGTCAAGATCAAGCGCTGACTGCTACTCCAAAAGCAATTGTTGATAGTAAGGGCGCTATTTTATTTCCTTAACCCAATGGCAGCGCAAAGCACCGTACAATGCTCGATTAGCCTAAGGGTCTACAACCCCCATGGGTGCTGCGGGCCGAGCGGTTAGTCACACGATCAGATCAATGAAGCCTTGATCCGAGTCAAAGGGTGGTGCTGTAACTCCACAAGTCCAACGATCACCCTCCCAGCACCAACCTGGGAGACACGAACTCGCGACCTCGCTCTGATACCACTTGTCAAGATCAAGCGCTGACCACTACGCCAAAAGCAATTGCTGATAATGAGGGCGCTACTTTATTTCTGTGATGACCCCACTTCACCTTAGGGCGAACCCTAAGGTATCGGCAGGCCTCCTGCCCAACTTTCACCAGGACTCACTACAAAATCCAAATAATAATACAAGCATTCATTCCTAAAACCCTAATTGAGGTCCAATAAAATTATTAGCTAACTTACAAGAGTACAACCTCAAAAACTTTATCAAAATTACAATAATATTAACTTCAAGTACAATAAACCATCAACTTCACAATTAATATCAATCCTATACAAAAGTGTAGAAATCATACAAAAGAAACTAATTTTCTCAATTCTCGAACTCCACTTCAAGACCTGTTAAGGAAAACAAACTTAATGGGGTGAGCAAAGTTTAGTGAGGTCAAGAAAGTATGCACGCAAGCATGTCAAAACGATATTTTAACAAGTAAACAATCAAGAAAGTAAAACCAACAATGTTCCATGTAGAGTAAGTAGACTACATAACATAAAAGGATACAGGTGGACATGGGAGGTAAAGGTGACTACCGTCCTCAGGGACGTAACCCGTTCCCCCGCTCCAAATTTCTGCCTTTGCCACAATTATAACTGATCCGCTTCATGAACTCCAACCTCCAATCAAAAATGTTGACACTCTGTCAACAACACTCTCACAACCTGTAGACTCCACTTGAACCCTCACCCGTCTACTTACACCCCCTGTAGCGGACTCGCTCGTCAAAAATTGATAGTCGATAATACTCGAGTATACCTTGGTCAGCGAGCGTACTCCAACCGACATAAACATTATCAAGACCCATGGTTCCACCAATTCCTCGACCGAGTCCCTATTGCCAGGTCGAAATGAAAGGTTCCCGATGGGGTTTGGGCGTCTCCACAATTTCAATAGCAATAATAATCATTCAAGTAACTATCGTTCAAGTGCATTAGAGCAAAAATTTCAAATTCAATGAGGCCAAGCACGATAAAGTACATGTTTGCCAAATCAATTCATATCATGCTTCACATATCATTTACATCAAATTAGACATATTAACAAGCACTTGAACACTAACCTATACAATCAGTCAAGCACGTAAGCAAGATGATTAAGCCTCAGCAGTCGGGTCAACTTCAGCAACCTCTTGGTCACCTAAGCCAAAATGGAACTATCACACTCAATCCAAACGACTAAAACTTAAAATTTAACCTAACTATCCAAGTTCACGAAAGTCACTCAACCACAGTCTCTTTCTCAGGCCATAACTCACTTAATATATGTCAGAATTGGACAAGGTTTAAAACTATGAAAACTAGATTCAATACTGTAAAAATCACTAGAAGACTTCGCTTGGAAATTCTTTGAGCAAGATGGGCTAAGATAAGCTGGAAGGTCTAGCAGAAATAGGAAAACAGGAAATCAGGCTGTGAAATCAGCCACTTTTGCTAATTTTCTGGTATTGATAGGAAAAGAACTAGTGCGCAAGCCTTATACCATTAGAAAGCTTGTGAAATCTAATTTCAAACACCACTGATGGTGCTCGATTTCGGCTCCCGAGCAAGGAATTACAACTGTTAGAAGGGCAGGGGTTAGCAATGACTGACAGCACAATTTCCAGATCTGAAGAGCTAATTTTGAGACAACATTTGGGCATCGAAATGCCACTGGAAAACTACCAAATTTTGTACACTCAAACCTCACTAAGTGAACTAAGTGTGTACCAAAATTGGGCCAAAAATTCACGCGGGAAGGTAACTTTTTAGATGGCCAAATTTCACGCAAAAATTTGAAACTAAGCTGCAAGATTTTCTTTCTTTGATTTGCAAGCATTTTGTTCAACCAAATCACTCAAATTTTGATACAAAAACTCTAGAAACATTCCTTTAACAAATGGTAGTAAAACTTTGAATCAAAATGCTTCAAAAACAGGGCAACCATTTGGCAAAGTACAAAGAGGTACAATTTCCATATTTTGAACCCAACTTTCAAGTGCTTTTGATGCACCAAATGAACTCACATTTGCAAAGCATTTTACCCACACATAGTGCAACATTTAGGCTTCCAAAACAACCAAGAAATCCATGAAATAGAAGTCCAAAACTGAGCTAGGAAAATAGCAAAGTGGACCGGCAGCATCACAGCAAAATTTCCAGGTTTTGTTCTTCACTTTTCACAAACTTTTGCCAAACTTTTACTACACCAAAATACTCATTTTTGCAAGGGGTTTTAGCCCTCATCTAGGTCATCATTTTAGCAGTAAATAACCACAAGAAAACCAAGAAACTAGTGGAGCTAAAACAGGGCAAAATAACCCAAAAAGAAACCGGCAGCCTAGGCAAGTAAAATTTCAGATTTTTAAGCTTTCTTTCTCATCCATTTTGCAACATCAAACAAAGTTACTTTTACATGAGATTTTTCCCATACTTAGGCCATCAAGTGAACATCAAAATAAACAAGTGAGACATGGAATTATTGAGTTCAAATTGAGGAAATAAAGCTGCAAGAAAACCGGCCCTAAGCTCTCTCTCTCTCTCGGCTCCTCTCTTTCTTGTCCCTCTTCCATTTTTACCATCAAATTTCCACATAAACACCTCACACACACACATTAAGATCATTAACAACCCCAAGTTCATACATGGTGGGATTTCATAGAGCCCACTTTCATCCAATAACAACAAATTCCATCACAAAGAGCTATAAGCTCTCTTAGCCAAGAAAATGAAACAAATGAACAAAAGCTTTGATGCCTAGCAAACTTACCTCAACTCAACAAGAAGCTTAGTTAATGGAGGATGAAATAGCTCACAAAAGCCCTCAATCTTCAAGTTTCACAACTGGCTGCCCTCTCTCCAAGGTGGTCCGAAGTTTCACCGAGAAAACTAGCAAAATTCTTCAAGCTTCAATGGAGGTTTGTGGTTGATTTTTTTTGAGAGAACAAGAAGAGGAAGAAGAAGGGGATGGCCGGCTGTTTGGAGGGAGAAATGGAGGAGAGAGAGTGGTGAGTTTTTTTAATTTCAAGACATGTGAGTGATGGAAATGATATAAGCCTCAAAAGTCAACTTTGTTAGCTTTATGTCGCGTCGACGTTGAATTCACGCGACGCAATACCCCAATTCCGGCTTCTCTCATTTATATACCCCGAATACATATTCTAACATTCAAAATTTATGTCTAATGGTCAACCCTAGACCCGAGTGCAAAATTTAAATATTCAAATAATTAAATCAAGGACATAATTTAAATGTGCACAATGCATTTTTAAACTCTTCGTGCCAATATAATTGATATATGAAAATCAAATAATTCAAACTAAAATAATAAGATAATTTTATGAAAATATGGAATTTTCGTAATTTATAATTAAAATTGATGGTTCAGGGCCTCACAATTTGCTTAACCCAATGGCAGCGCAAAGCACTGTACAACGCTCGATCAGCCTAAGGGTCTGCACCCCTCATGGGTGCTGCAGGCCGGGCGGTTAGTCACACGATCAGGTCAATGAAGCCTTGATCCAACTCAAAGGGTGGTGCTGCAACTCCACAAGTCCAATACTGGTTCATAACGTACTACTCCTACAAGAAATAGTATGTGTTAGTACTTTATTACTATTTTTCAAATTATTTTGAATTAATAATATACTAACCTTCAGATTCAATTGCTCTCAAATGAGCTTTAACTTATAAATGTTGCCTTCCATTGACATTGTCCTGCACTTGTTTTTCAATATGTGAATCTTTTTAATCATTTCTTCTTTTGTTTCTTATTTCATTATTCTTCTATGCATATAGCTTCTTTTCTTCTTCTGTCATTAAGGCATACCAGTTTCGTTTCTTGGGTTACGAATTTGTGGAAGTTGTTGACATTTTTTTATCATTTCTTTTTCTCTTTCTTGCTTCATTCTTCTTCTGTACATATCTCTTCTTTTCTTCTTCTGTCAATGAAGTATACTAGGATCTTTTCTTGGGTTGTGCATCTCCAAAAGTACTTGCTAACATATATATAGATATCTTTAACGATTAATCAATAAAATGTAAGTTGGAGGATGTTATTAGTATTTTAACGATCTAACTAACCTTTTGCATTCTCCATTCTTAATGAATAGATACTCATCTGCAAGAAAGTTAAATGTATTGACACGTATCAGATGATTGACGATACATTGGACCTAGTAAAATGACTAATTCCATTGTGGTTTACAAGGTGCAATCATACATATGCAATTTTGTCAAAACAGAGAAAAGCGCTTTGTTGTTATATTATGCAGCCAAACTTGAGCTGCAATAAAAATAGTTACTTAATGATGGATACATCTATCATTCTGATATCTCCACATGGTGTGCAAGATCATTAAAATGTGTGTACTTCTCTTAATACCTAATGGTAGAATGCATACTAATATAATGTCAAATTGCAACTCTTAATATATTGCCCATTTTCTTCTTATTTTTTTAGAGTTTTATATATAAGAAAAGTTAATTTGGGTGGGACCCATTTTATACAATCAATAAGGAACCCTTTTTCATATTTTCATATTCATGTCCCGATCTTTTTTTTTTCACAAGCCCAGAAAATTTTATTAATCAAACAGAATGCTTACATTAGAGGCTCTTTATACATCTAATTGGACTAAATCTATATACTCGACCAAAACTTTGAAGGAAATTGCTCAACTGATCATTATCAAGAAAAGTTATATCTAACTAACCTGAAACTACTTTAAAGCATTGATGATTAATATCCCATTCAAGGAACAAAGTTTAATTATGCATAGAAAATTAAAGTTTTGGTAATGAAACTTATCATGCGGCATGATTTGACGAATGATATTTCCACTCCGAGCATTTGGACAACTTAAAAGCAAAGCAATAGAATATAGCTATATAGGTATAACCATCAAACCATACCACATGATAAAACACATATAAAATAATATTATTATAATTTTAAAACACATAGAATAACAATCTACTATTATAATTTTAAAAAACCAGAAGTATAATATAGAAAACACCTATTCAAAAATTTAAGATTGACCTACAAACTAATATTCAATGCCTACCAAAAAAAAAGGGAAAAAATATATATAACAGTGACGCGTAGAAGATGGATCTTCAATGCCAACAAAAAAGGGGGAAAAAGGTATATAATGCATAATTAATCTTTTCATGAGTTATATATATATGCTGAATCCTATTCCCAAATATAATTCCTTTTAATTTGGGTATGTTTCAACTTTTTTTTTTGGTATATTTCACTGAATGAGATAGACTTAGTAATTCCAAATCTTTGCTTTTAGTTTAGTTTTTCTTTTGCAATATGATTTCCATTTTGTTTATTCTACTTTGTTAGGAATTCCTTTCCTTCAGTAATTATATCAGCACGAAAACCCATAAATATTCCTGTCGCGCCCCATTTTTTCATGGAAAAAGGGAAGATTGATTTTTGAAAAAAGAAAGGGAAAGGGGTCATGGGACTAAAGAAAATGCGACGGTTTGGACCCAAAATAAAAGTCTAGAAAAGGGTTTTAGAAAAGTTTGGAGTCGCCACTTGGTATGGAGTTTAGGTGTACCAAGTCACCCAAAAAGTTTTAATTAATGAAAATAAACAAAGAAAACCCTTTTTTAGACGACTCCAGGTCTTTGAAAAACTAGAGAAAAAGGTTCGGGGGTCACGGTTGAAAGAAAGGAAGGCGAAGATTCGATGTTACTCGTCTCTAAGGCACCCTTCTAACCTAGCCAAAGCTAGTTGCAAGATTTAGTTGAAAATTTCCTAATTTCTAACTTTAAAATTTATCACATTTGGATGTTATCTATATGGATGCAAAACCTAAACCTAATATTGGATCGAGAGGGGGCAAAATGTCTCCTTGAGGTGTGATTGGAATTGGTCACATTAGTTGTGTCATCCAATTTTGATCCCTCGAGGAGGTCACGAAAAATGCAAATGATGAGACTCGAACAAACGGAAAAATAGGGTTTTCAAGATGCAATTTTTATAAAATATCAAGAGAAAAGAAATTGGATTTTTGAAAAGATCGATTTTAAGTGTAGAGAGGAACTTGAATTTTCAAAAGATGCAATTTTAAGAAAAAACTGGTTTTTTGACTTTGAATTGCTAAACATGAAGAAAGAAACTTGATTTTTAAAGAATGATTTTGATAGCATTTAAAATAATGCGCATGTATGTCCTAAAGAGGGATAATGCAACATAACGGGTGCGGGGGACTAAATTCGTGACTTTAATTCTTCCTTTTCATAGAAGGAAATAAAAGCGTGCTAAGGCTAGGAAGCCATACTCGCTCTTTTCCCTAATTCAAAGGGTAATGCCATAAATGCACTAATCTATTTTTTACGAAAAGGAAAAACTAAATGAGATGTCTCGCATACGGGATGGGGGAATAGTGACATGCAAAAAATGGAAAAGAAACTCTAAAAGTGAAAAGTGTGTGAAATTTGTATCTAATGCATGAACGGCGTTTTAAGGGTCTAGCATTGGACTAGCCCTCGTCAAAAGGTTCTCACTAACATTGGATTAGTGAGAAATCGAAAGGGAAGGCCACAACTAGCGTTGGACTAGTGTGGTGACGTCAATATATTTACACAATAAACAGGTAGACATGATAATAAAGCAAGTAAACACATAACACATAGGCATAATATCTAGATGCAAGACCCTAGGAAAGCAAATAAACACATAATCATGCAAGCATGCAAAATAAGCATATAAAACCTAATTATTACATTGAGGGGAACCTAAATACATTCTAAGGGGAAAAAATTCGGAATAATAATCTAACTATTACATTTTCTAGAATAAATACACTTTTTGCCAAAGTTAAACCTATCTATTACAACTTGGCATCCAAGGCCTCCAAATGATTTACTCAAAAATTAAATAACATAAATAAAGACTAGACATGAATAAAAGTAAAGGAAAACTTAATTTAAAACATGCAAATCATGCAAAAACACATAATAAGCACATAATAGGGGAAAGAAGTTACCATCCCTTGATGTGATGCCTTAATTGAATCCTTAAATGATGGGAATGGTTATCTAAGACTCAATATCAACAAAAGGGATCAAGGTACCAATTTAAAGGAAAAACCAAACAAAAATTCAAAGAGAGGGTATCTAAACAGATTCTGCAAGCAACACAGATAAGACTAGGAAATAGAGTAAGATTCTGGAACAAAAGAGCAGGAAATATCAACAGAATACAGAAACAGAGAGGTTACGCGGAGTAGAAACGCGGGCAGAGCCGCGCAACTACGTCCGCGTTACAAGCAAAAATCAAAGTCCAGAAGGGAAACGCGGACCAAAAACGCGGACACAGCCGCGTAACTGTCCGCGTCTCTTCCCATCTTCAAAACATCAGGAAGATTGCTTCCAGTTTTTCAGACAATAACATGAAACAAAATCTTCAAAGGCAAGGGGATCTATTTGAAGCATTAAACATCAGCATTCAGATCATGTCAAAACAAACTAAAACCGAAGAAGACCAAATCTTAAGCATCGACATCATCAAATAGGCAAAAAAGGGAAAGGGAAGAACTGTCAGGCTAGAAGCGCGGGAGGTTACGCGGACTGGCCTGCGTAACAGACCCGCGTTTCTTCACATCTTCAAACATTCAAGAGGAAACGCGGAGCGTTATGCGGAGCATTCCGCGCAAGTGGTCCGCGTTTCTTCACATCTTCAAAACGTGAAGAACATTTTTCCAGAAATTTCTCAGAAATCACAACAGCATCATTACAGAAGCATCAAACGTCTGATTTTAAACGTAAAAACAAATCTACTAGCCTTACCAAGGCTATCTAAACGTAACATACTCATATAACAACAAATAAATATCATCAAATATTATAAAACATCAAAAAACATAACCAAGACCTTGGTTCCACCAAAAGGTCTGATTTCTAGCAATTTTCGACTAGGAAAAACAATAGATAGAGTATAGAAAGACTACCTGACTCAGAAGTTTGAGAAGAACGACAAGGAATCACCAAAAAATCCAGAAAAATCTTCACTAAAAAGAAACCCTAGTTCTTTCTTTTCTCTCCTTTTCTCCTTTTTTCTTTGATTTTCAATCATTTTTCTCTCCTTTTTCTCTCTCTCAACCTCCCTCTTCTCTCTTTTCTCTCTCAGATTTCCACCTCTTTCCAGAAAACCCTAACATGGGTAATTTATAGGCATTAAAACCTACAACCAAGGGCTTGGATACTTTGAGGGTTTTCTTGGGTTAATTTTGATCATTGGATGCGTTTTATTTGTGTCTTAAGGATCAAGGGTGATTTGGGCATTAACTAAAATGATTACTTGATGCCAAAGACACAAAAATACAGCTGGAAATGAGGAAGAAAAGGCTGGAAGAAACGTGCGGGTCATTTTTTTTCGCTTCTGATCAAGTTACGCGGACTGGTTACGCGGACTTATCCGCGTAACTGGTCCGCGTTTTTGACTTTTCTCTCTTTTTTTCTTTTTTTTTTTTTAAGAAAAACCTATAAAAATGAGAAAAATGTGTTAGAAAATTCAAAAATAAATAACTAAACATTAATAGATAAAAACATAGGAAAACAAAAGAAATAGTCAAAATTTGGTGTCTACAATTCCTCCATCAATTTGGATTTAGAATTTAAGGTACATGTCAATGTTTAATTATAGAAAGGTATTACTGGAAAGTGAAACTGAATCCTATTGCTAAACATAAATCTTTGGTTTCCTTTTAATTTTGTTATGTTTCAACTTTTTTTGGTATGTTTCAGTGAATGAGTTAGACTTGGTAATTCCAAATCTTTGCTTTCATTTTAGTTTTCATTTCACAATATGATTTTTGTATTTTTTTGTTCTACTTTGTTAAGAATTCCTTTCTTTTTAGAATATTTTTACCTTTTAATTAGAAGGTGGTAATCATAGCAACACGGAAACCCATGAATATCCCTCCATCAATTAGAGTTTAAGGTACATGTCAATGTTTAATTATAGAAGGATATTACTGGAAAGTGAAAACTAAACCACCAAATCATCAAATCACATTGATGCATTTAATATATATATGATATATTGGCTGTCACAATTCAAAAATAGCACAAGTTGTTGAACATTAGTCCTTGATTTGTAATAATATTAACCCGTATCTAGCCTTAAGAATTTGGTAAATGCTTGTTACTTTTGTTATTTATTTAGGAAATTTGAAGGCCATTTTACTTCTCAGCGGGTGCATTAATGTGCCTTAATAGTCTTTTCCTAGTTGTCATATTTCTTATATGTATCCTCTTTGAAGATTTATAGCTCCTTCTAGTATAAATAAAATGCTGTCTATATGTGGATGCAAGTTGTTTCAAAATTTTAAAAGTAACTAACAGAAACAAGATGGTTATTATTTTGGGATGATTTATGAATCTGTAAGAATGGTTTTGTCTGGCTCCTTGACTTTACATCCTGATATTGCTGTTACCGTCTATCACCAGTTTATCTTTGATCCAAAGATCAGGGAAAAAGAAAAAAGAAAAAGTCTTGGACTGAACTCTTAGCATGCATTAACAAAATAAATATATTTAAATTTAATTTTTTTTTTTGCTTAACTGGAGCTGTACGCATGCCTCTAGTGATCTTGGATACACCTATCAATTTGGGCTTTTATAGTGGTCCTTGTTGTGGCAGCCCGTAATTTTTTATTTTAGAATTTAAACAAATTAGTTTGAAATTTAACATGTTTCAAGGATTATTTTTATTTGGGAAGAGAATTCATTAATTGCAAATTTATGATGCATTTTGATAAGGGTGTTTTTATAGTTAGAAACTTTAAAGAATACTATTGGATAAGCTTATTAAGAAGAAATAAATGTAAAAATCGATAAATGATAAGTGTGCAACTATTAAGAAGGAGATAACTTGTCTTTATTATATAGTGGTTATAAACTCTTTGTCTGTGTTAAGTGTGCTAATGGTAATAATTTCTTTATAAATAAGATTCATTGAGTCAGAAGTAATTGAATACTAAGAGTAGGAATTGATTACTAAGAAAATCAAAGGAAAAAGAAATGTGGGGAATTTCATGTATCTAGCCATCTGGTGCGGAATTAGAGTTAGAAATAATTAGTGAAGTAATAAGTATTGGTTTATTGTAAGTTATTACTATGTGCCAATGAAGGAATAAGCCTAGAATTATTGTTTAAGAAGTTAATCTAAAATGAATGCTAATTATTAGAGAGAAGATAAAAAAATTTGAGAATTTTGTAACTGAAATAGGATTGTGAATAGAAGTCATTAAAGGAGTTAAGGGAATTAATTATTATAGGAAATAAAGATTCTAGAAGACATGAAGTTTCTTTTGTAACTAAAGTAGTAATTGTTGGGGAGTTAAAGACGGGAGGTTACAAAAACTTTTCAATAGTTTTAATTTATGATGGGGCAAATGGAGGCTGCTATAAAAAAGGACAACAATCCTTGGAAAATGGAAGAGTATGAGAGTTCAGTAAAGGAAAATAAGAGTGAATGCTCAACTAGCTCCGTTGAAGAGCAAAGTCTATAATTTAAAGGTGAATACTCCTTTTGAAAATTTATTTGTAATTCATGGGTTTTGAAAATAAGTTTTGCTACTATTTTTGTCAAACTATATTTCAAATCTGGAAATAGTTATTTGTTAAAACTTCAGGTCTTATAATATGTGATAGAGATTTTGTAATTTATTTTACTATGAATTTTACATAATTCATGGAATATTGTGCAAATAATTTTAGTTTGAATTTTCAAAGATTTATGAAAACATGAATTTTTGTGAAATTTTATATTTGTGAAGAGATTAGTAAATCCAATTTGTGAATCTAAAAGTTATTCCTGTAACTTGTGTATACTACTCTATATTGTGAATGTTCTTGTGAACTCAAAAATAAACTTTCGGGGAGGCTGTAAACCTAGTTATGTTAGGGAAGATTTTGGGCCCTTGGGGTCTGTGTGGTTCAAGGGATAACACAAGATTAGATTACTCATCCTGGGTCATCCCGTGTTTGGTTGCATTTTGTATGTGGTATGAGACATTCCAACTAACCTAATTAATCCCTATTCATGGGATAAAATTATCCCATGGGGAAGGTGGTATTAGTCATCCCGGGATGACTTCAAGATAAGATGATAAAATTTTAGACCAAATTATGATAAAATTTTGGATGTGGATTCATATTCATATTGTCTACTACTGTGAATGCATGTTTTAAACAATATTTATTATTACATATTATTCCTTGAGTTAATTTATACTTTACCTTCATTGGTTCACCATTTGCAGCTATTAATTCTTCATTTGTTCTTTCCAAATATTTTAATGGGATTATTCCATTTTTAATACAACTTTGGTCTACCCCGCTCTCAAATAATGTAATTAAAGTTTCTTGGAAATCATCAACTTTTATAGTTACTAATCCATACCATTTTTGATAAGTAATTTGGTTTATAACATTAATATAATTCTCTTTCTGTTCTCCTATTTGAATTATTTCCAAATTTTCTTTTAACTTTTCATCATTAATGTTTATTTTTGAAGTAGAGGCCATTTGACTATTTAATAATGTTAATTTTGTTTCTCAACTTAAATCTTTAGTTTGTAATTCTAATATTTCATTTTGTAATATCCTTACTTGTATTTTTAAATCATTAATTTCTTTTTGAAGTGACTGTGTAGTATCTTTTTTTATTATTCTCTGTGATGGATATCTATCTAATAATTTAGAAATACTAAATGGTTTGGTTACTTTTGGTATTTTTTCTTCTTTTATGATTATTCCTTTTAATTTTTGTAAATAATTTCTTTTAGTTTCTATATCATCAATTTTTTCTATTAAGTCTAAAAGGAATTCTTTATCTTCTCCCACCATTTAACCTTGAATTCTCGAACCAGTGACATAGGTAATGGTGTTTCCAATACTTGAATTACTTTGAAACTCCAACAAAATACCCATGGTACTTTGAATTCCACATGGAACAGTACTGGTTTAACATAATCTTCTCCTTGAATCTGTTTAATAAATGTTTGAAGTCCCATTTGAACTTTAGGTGGATATATTTCTTTTTGAGATCCAAACCATACCCACCAATGATAGAACCAAATTGGAAATTCCTTCGAACAATTATCATGGAACATAAAGAACCATGAATGATCAAATGGCCTGAAAAAGAATGCTCTATACTAGGTTTGTTTGTAATCTTGATAAGTGTAACCTTCTGGAATATGTCGAATTGAAAACTTCTTTTTTGAATAGATTGAAACCCACTCAGCAAGGGAGCAGACTTTTTTAATAACACATTTGCAATGGGCGATCATATCTATTTTAACTGGATTAGGTCTTGGAATGATTTCAACTGATTCAGTTTCAACTAAAATCAGTTCATAGTATTTTTGGATTTTCAAAGGGTCATTTGGACACCAGTAACATCCTTCAGGAAATGTCCTTTAAGTAAGGTTGAGAAGTGAAGTGTATGGTGGAGTGTCTTTAATTTGGTAAGGGTTATATGTTGAGTATTGGACTTGGTAAGGTAGACTGCTTTGTCTTTGGAGGTATTTGGTGGACTTGGAGGTTTGACATCTGAGGGTTTATTTTGGGCTGCTTGGACGTAAGAAAGAGCTGGAAAATCTTGTTGGAATAGCTCATATCTGTTGGAAGTGGATTCATATTGTCTACCACTGTGAATCTTTCAGCTAGTTACAGTTAAAGCCAATATGCTGGTTCAAAACAAAACCACCTCTTCAAGCACTCAAAGGCCAACTACCCTAACAAAAGAAAATGAGTCAAGAAATAGGATCATTTTGTGAAACTCTTGGAATTCAAGGTATTAAATCACCATCTGCATTAAAAATCCTTCCTTTTTAATATATGCACATAATTGTCCAAATGTAAAAAAAAACAATCCCCAATAACATGTTGAAAATGTGGTAGAATAGGTCATAAGGCAAACCAATGCAAAGTTAAAGAAAAGATAAATGAATTATTTAATTATGATGAAGAACTAAAAGTTAATTGTGAGAGTATAAATTTGTATTATTGACAAGGATAATTTGGTCTAAAATTTTATCATCTTATCTCATAGTCATCCCGGGATGACTAATACCACCTTCCCCATGGGATAATTTTATCCCATGAATAGGGATTAATTCGGTTAGTTGGAATGTCTTATCCCACATACAAAATACAAACAAACACGGGATGACCCAGGATGAGTAATCTAATCTTGTGTTATCCCATGAACGAAACAGACCCCAAGGGCCCAAAAAACTTCCCCAACATAACTAGGTTTACAACCTCCTCGAAAGTTTATTTCTGAGTTCACAAGAACATTCACAATATAGAGTAGTATACACAAGTTACAGGAATTACTTTTAGATTCAAACTGCACAGTGAATCACAATAGTGCTGTCAATTACTTGTAGATATTTGTAGCAGGAAAATCATCAAACTGCACAGTGACAATAGACAAGGTGTTGTTAATGAATCACATTTCTCTAATGACAAAAACCTATTGTCAGTGAATTATTGACAAAAATTGTTGTGACTAAATCAAAATATCTCTACTAGCAACAAAATGTTGTCACTGTTTATGGGGGTTTATGACAATTGATACAGTTTTTCTTTACTCCTCAAATCTTAAAAACCTTTATTACCCCCATATTACCGCAAGTATACGGATCGTTTATTGAGTATAGGGAAATAAGATGTCGATCCTGTGACGACCCCACCTTCCCCTAAGGCGGACCAAAGGGGTCGGCGGACCGCCTGCCCAGCTCTCGCCAGGACTCACTCACTCACTTGTTCAATAATACTTAATGACTAAAACCCTGGATACAATACAGAAGAGTACAATGTCTTACAAATACATAACATCCCAAATACAATTCGATAAATACATGATTCCATTATACAAGAGTCCACAAAAGGGGCAATAACCATAATTCTCCAAAATACATATGAAAACATATGAAAGCCCTAATCTCAAGGGTTGGCAACACCACTTGGTTGCTCATTTCCTGCTAAGGAAAACAAATGGAAAGGGTGAGCTAAAAAGCCCGTGAGTTCCCAAAAAACATGCAAGCCACTTAAAACATAAACAATTTCACTTTGCAAGAATACTTGAAATATAACCAGATAGAAAAGCAATTAACAATACAATGTAGGATACGGGGCCCTCAGGGGCCAAATTCCACGAAACTTGCCCGCGATCCACGAACCGGTAGTTGACACTCCGTCAACCGTCACTATTACCATGTAGAACTTCACTTTCTCCTTACTCCTCCAAACCCCCACCGGGCCCGCACGCCAAACACTTTTCACTTTACTGTAAAACACTTCACTTTAAAACACTTCACTTTATTTGAGTACTCTCCAATAGGGACAAGTCCATACGCCAAGTCCAGAGTACTTTTCATTTCACTTCACTGGGTTGTTGCTCTTATGGAGACTGGTTCAAAAACCAAGTTCCGAGCATAAATCACTGGTCTGAGTCACTGTGCTTTGTGACATTTTAAATAACCCTATGGCTCGGCCCTTTCTCCTCGGCCTAGGCCTAGCCCCCAGCTCGAGTCGAAGGGTTCACCTATAGGTCTCAGGGATTTCCTGACCTTCCAAACACATGCAATCACTATAATACACTTTACAATCAATCACTTCAAATCACTTTCACAATCACTTTTACTCAAATGGAGTAGGTGCGATAAAGTACACACCATTCCCATTGGAGGGTCCAAAAGTCAATTTTCACATAACAATCACTTCAATACATTCATTTACAAACATTTGCACGTAAACACGAAACAAGCATGGAAACTCACCGAAGTAGGGTTCGGCTTCCACGTAAGGTTCAAAGTCACTGCCTTGCACACTTCCTAAAATAATTTAAAACAAACAATAAGATTCACTTCAATCTTTTCCATTACTAATACAGTTCAATCTCACTTTTTAGTTTCAAATGATAATCTTTTCCAAAGCTTACTCGAGGAAAAGTATTCATTTCACATAGCTCAATTTCCAAATAAATTCCCTTGGAAAATCACTTTACCATTTTAAAAGAGAACATCTCATCGATATACTCATTGGCACTACAAGCACGTTCACCTTTAATCAAAACTTCCATTTTAACCCAAAACTTTTTATACCAAGTCATTGTATTCAAAAATCCCTAGATTTTAGTCAAAATATAATAAAACCTTCAAATTCAGCCAAATAGCACTTTTCACTCAGATTTCAGGAAAACTACACTTTTTACCCTTTTAAAATCCAAACACTCACTCGCACACATATACACTCACAATTTGAACAATATACACATTTTTTCTCAAAAAGCAAAACCCCTCGAGAACATTCACAACATTCCAAAATCAAACATTGAAATCACCAAGCATGGGTTTTGGCCATAGCATATATTTTTCCTCAATTTCTCAATCAACTGAAAACCCTAATTTCTAACCATATCAAAACAAATTCACAAATAACAATCAATTCCCAATCAGGTCCTCAAGTCCGCTACCTGGAGGCCACCTCAAGTCCGCTACCTAGGTTGGGATTTCAAGAGCCCAACTTCATCTTTTCAGATGATTTCATTTTTATCAATATTGACTACAGATCTACACTAATCAACACTAATAAAACTAAATCTACAAGATTCAAGATTTATACCTCCGGATCTGTCAAGATCCAACGAGATCCGGCAAAATTCAACAAGATCTCTCAAGCTTTTCTCCAAGAAAGTTACTCCCAAGCTTGATGACTTCCAAGATCCTCGAACCCAACTCAAGATCTTCAAGATCTGTCGAAGATATCAGTCATCAAGTCCAAGATCGAGCCCAAGATGATCACCCAAGCTTTTCTTCCTTCCTTTTTCCTTTCCAAAAATTCGGACCTCCCTCTCTCTCTCCTTTCCTTGGTTCGGCTAAAGTGAGGAGGTGGAAATCAAGCCACAAAATCATCATCAACTCTTCACAACTCATGTTATTTGTAGGAAGAAAAGAAAATGGAAGATCAACCCACTTACCTCTTGTTTTCTTCCAAGAATTTCAGCCCAAACCTCCTTCTCTCTCTCCTCTTCCTCGGCTGCTAGGATGATGAAGATGATGGTGGTTGTTGGTGTTTGAAGTTTCAAGAAGATTGGCTCAAGAATGGAAGGATTTTTGAAGACAAGTTTCTCTCTTTCCCTCAAGCACTCTCTCGGCTCTCCTCCCTCTCTCTACTCCAGATTTTTGCAGCTGAAAATGAAGCTTAAGGAAGCCAAGAATTCAAGGCTTTTAAATGCCAAAAAAGTGCTTTTCCCTAATTTAAGGGAAAAATGTGCTTTTTGTTACTTTATGTCGCGTCACACGCGACAGTCTAACTTACACTGGTTTCTTTCATCCCGACACTGTCTCACCATAATAATATTTCCAAAATATCCCTACATATGCTCGATTTCAAGTCCAAGTCACTATTCACGCGTCGGAACAATTTTTAACGCTAAAAATTTGGCCAAAACCACACACCGGCAAACAATTCGTATAAAATTCTCTAAATTGAGAAATAATCACTTTAAACATATTTTCACTAATATTTCAATAAATAAACTCAATATAAATATTATTAGGCATTTTTAGAAATAAATTTGAATTTTTGAGGCTCTCACAGATCCCACGAGGAACTATGGTTTTGCAAACACTAAAGTTTAATCACCTGCTTTATTATCTAGAAAACAACTAAAGGAAGGCAATTAAAGGAAAGGAAAGCTAGGTGGTACTACCAACCTTAGCAACAAGTAAAAAAAGGGGAGAAGGCGGTGAACTAACCTAAGGAAGAAGGATTAAGCAATTAAAACCAACCGCTAGGTGTCGAAGACATCCAATTGGTGGTAAATAAGAAATAATAAGAAAGCTAGTAAAGAAATTAGAGAGTTAAGTTAGAGAGTTTAAAGATCAAGTTGGAAGAATCCTAGAGCTTTAGAATCCCTTGTTATGTTTAGATTAGAAGTTAGTCAAGTTTATTATGTCCTTTCTCCAATGATTCGCTAAGGTATAACTTCCTTTTGTATGCCATCACTTTCGTTAATAGTCATGTGTAGTGCAATCTCTCATTTAAGATGAGCTAGTCACTCGGAATCACTTTCGCCAATTCCTTAACTCCTTGGAATCTTCCTTGACCTATTTTCATAGAGAAAAGAGAGAAACAAGTTAAATAAGTCCAATAAAGTTATAGTATGAAACCACAACCAACCAATTATATTCACTACTTTCGTGAGAATATAAGTTAGTGTTTAAGAACTTAGATCTTATTGAAGACAAGTTTTACATTGCTCATCAACATCAAATTATTTATAGTTGGTAGCTAATCAACCATAAAGTATAAGCACAAGTCTTAAACTAGCAAAATCATGGAGGACATAAATAACTTAACTACTTCATAATCACAACTAAAACAAGTTCATCCTAACTCTAGGATTTAAAAGGCTTAGCTAGACATCATGTTAAGAACATCTAAGCATAAAACAAACTTGCACAAAGCCATGAGAGTAAAGCACAAGAGACAAAGTAAAGGAAGAAGGAATCTTATTCAATTTCTTGAAGTTTGAATCCTTGAACTTCTTCACAAGTTGATCTCTCAAATACAAAGTGCAAGATGTGACAGCCCCACTTCTTCCTAGGGCGGACCCTAGGGTATCGACGGGTTGCCTGCCTAACTCTCGTCGGGACTCACTACAGTTCCTCAATTCAATTGCGAATAACAAAATAACTTTAATATCCTCTAGTCAAATGTAACATTTAAACCCCAAAACTTCCTTAACAAACCACAACCGTCCCAAACTATAATTACAAATACAAAAGTTTATCCATTCAGAATTCCATAAGTACAATTCAAAACACAAGGGTTACATCAAAATACAAGCTTAAGTCTCCAAACCAACCGACCTAGTGCAACCCTTGGAGGCCCTCGATCTCAAACCCTGCTAAGGAAAAACAAAGTTGGAAGGAATGAGCTAAAAGCCCAGTGAGCGATCCTAATATCATACAAATCTCATAGTAACAGTGAAGCAATATATATGTCAGTTAAGCACTCAATAGATCAATATAATTCAGTTTGGAAGCATAAAATGTGTAAAACACATAAACTGAGTAAACACTCAGTGAAAGGATACAAGTTCCACTGGAAGCAGTTGCAGTCCGTCTTGTCCAACTCTCAACCCCCTACTCCTCCTTATAACTCCCAGTGGTAATACTCGAGTACACCGTACAGTGCCCTAAGTTACCAACCTACCCGACCGAGTCCGCTTCTGGCTCGAATAGGTCGATAACGAAGGGGGAAAGGCCTTGTTCAGCCTATGTGTTAGTACACATGGCCTACAGTCATGCACAAATAATATACAAATAGTGGAAAAGTACACAGTTGAACAGTAAAATGAAAAGTAGGCCGAGTGCGATAAAGTACACACTCGTCCATCACATAATCATTGAAAAGCATTTAAAAGCAGTTAACGTGTCACATGAGTAATTTATCATGAAGTATTTCATACTTAAGCAGTTTATTCACACACATGCAAGGAACACTTACCGATTTAAGTAAAATAACTCCAAACGTTCGTGCCCAAATCTCCTTTGTGCCCACCTTCCAAGTCTAATAGCAAGTGAAATGAAAATCATTTTGTTTTAGCCATCCCAAATATGAAAGACCAAATGTATATGCTAGTTATTCTTTTACTTGATAAACTCACACTTGGATGCACAAACCACAAAATGACCAATCCAATTTATAAGAGTGATCAAATGAAAGTCTTATCAATATATTAGAATCATGAATGAGTGGGTCGGGACACGGCAAGAATGCACAAGAATCAAAAGGAATGAGAATAGCATTTGTGGAAGTGAAACTAACAATTGACAGGTTTGCCACGCCTCAATAATTTAATCATAACTGTGGCCACACTTATCGGATTGGAGCGTATTTTATGGCGTTTCGAAGCTAAGACATAGCCCTACAAATTTCATGAGAGTTTGAACATAAAATCACACTAAATCAGGGTCAAAATAGCAAATCTCAGAGACACCAAAAAATTGTCAGGCATGAAACAGGCTAGTCGAACAGTCTCGGAAGAACGGCCATAACTCAATGTAGAAAAATCGAAATCGAGCTCCGTTAGCGATGTTTAAAACTAGGTTCATAGACCTTTCTAACGGTATAAAATTCAGGCTCTAATTCAATTTCTACAATCAACAGAAAGTTCAGAAAGTTCATTGATTTCCATTTCTGATTTTATGTTAAATTCCAGCCTTGGTGCAAACTCTTCAATTAACCCCCTTAAGGCTATTTCCATCACTTAATAAGGTGTTTAACATGCTAAAACATCAATTAATTCCATCAACAAGACATCACCAATCATCAAACAATTCATCAAACACATGGAAGCCTAAAATAAAAACCTAAGCTCTAGTTCTCAAACACAAAATTTCCTTCCATAACTTTTCCTTCCAAGCAACCACAAACACTTTAAACTCACTAATCATGCATCCACATTGAATTTGAAGATCATTAAAGCATAGATAAGTGGTTAAATACCTTGAGAGTGGAGAGAGAAAATCACCCAAAAGCTCCAAAAGCTTCACTCCTTGCACCCAAGCTTAATGTTTAAGTAACACTCTAACCTAGGTTTAGCTCTTGGACAAGTTTATTCTCACTTAAAATTGCTAGAATCAAGTTTAGGATTTTGGTGTTCTTCCTTCCTTGAGGTTTGGCCAAAGAGAGAGAAAAGAGAGGGAATTTGGTTCAAATTTTTGAAGACAAGAGTTTAAATAGATAAGCTTAAGTCAAGGATTTGATGGATGGTTGACAAGTGTTGAAGTCTTGGCCATAATTTGGATATAATCTACACAAATTGTCTTCTAATCCCTTAATGAAAAATGTGACCTACTTAATACCACATAAATATTATGCATTAGGCTACATGATACATGGAAAGTGAATTTCTAAATTAATGTCATGCAATGCATACAAAATGAAGTACTTAAGGGAAAATAATGCACCTAATGATTCATAGCGCAATAAATTAATTTAATTTAAATGTTTTTTTTTCTTAGGGCTTTCACACAAGAGTCCTCACAATAATCACTTTTAGCTCTCTTTAGAAACACACACTAAGAAATATAAGAACTAGAGCTAAACTAATAAACTAGAGCTATTCTCTAGTCTTTTTCTACTTCATACTAATTCCTCTCCTCTTCTTTTTTTTTCTGCTTCTTTTTTTCTTCAAAAGGCCCTATTTATAGAAGAATTCATCCATAAGCATCCAAGACTTTCTCATGTGAACACAAGACAAGTTTGGCCTTCAAAAGTCAAGGAAAATGGCTTCATGAATCTTCTTATCCTTGAATTGTCTTCAAAGTGTCTTCATGCATTGAATCCATTGAATTCCAACCTCAAATGAGTTGTAAAGTTGATGCAAATTGTGTTTTGTTTTAACCATGAGTTGTTTCTTCAATCTCACAAGATTCTTCACGCAACTATCAGCTGAAATTCATCTAAAAACTAAGATGGAAGTGAGTTGGAAATTCTGGAATTCGGCTGCAACTTACAGCTGTCATTTTCTGAAGATCCACGAGGTGGATTCGCGAGAAAGAGGCTCGTAGATCCCATCGCGGATCGTCTCCACTGAGAGGGATTCACGAGCTGCTTGATTTTCTCCAATTGTTGCATCGTATTATTGTGAGGCCCCGATTTTTTCCCAAGTTTTTGAAAAACATTAAATAATGTTAATTATAGTAATTATTGTTTGCCAAAGTGTTTCTATGGTTTGTTTTACTTCTTAAAGTGTTTTGTTTTAACTATTTTTTTTTACAAGTCTAAAAACCCTAATTTGAATTTAAACCCTAGTTTGCTTTGAAAACCCTAAATTTTGACAAAACCCTAATTTGTTTGCACACTAAACCCTAAATGTACCAACCTTACTATATTTTCTCGAAACCCTAATTATATGTACAAATCAAACGCGTTTGTTATTTCAAGAATTTTCTGTGAACTTGCATGCTCACGGGGAGTTGATTACGATTCCTAGGTGTTTAGTAGCCTAAGTAGGTGTAATTAAGCTTTGATAAGCTAGGGTAAATTGAGTACCTATGGACTTAATTGATGGGAAAGGAAATCGCTTGGGGCAAGAGTGAAACACCACCTAAATTGCTAGGTTGCATTTAGCATGACATCTTTGACTTGGACCAAACCTTGGACCCAACTTCCTAAATATCTCTTAAACCTTATCACTTAGCCAAACTTAGTCCAAACAAGAGAGAAACCACAAGGAGTCGGGTGAAGGCTGGAAAGAGGAGAAAAAAAAAACCGTGAGCAAAGGGAAGGAAGAAAGGAAAGAAAAGAGAGGAAAAAGAAAGGAAAGTTGGAGATTCAACCTCTTGACAACCGTCAATCTTTATCCTTGGAGTTGGAAGCTTGAGTTTTCATCCTAAGTTCATCTTCTTGAAGGTATCAAAGCTGGCATTTTCTCTAAGTTGTTGGAATTTGATCTAAGTTGATGAAGTTGTTGGATTTTGTTGTTGTTTTAGCTTGCTTCATGATCATTCTTAGCTTCTAAGGTGATTCCATGGATTGGTGTTATTGTTTTGCTTGTCTTGAACTTTAACCAAGAGCTAGGGTTAGGGTTTCACTAGTTGCAATGCTTGATGTTGGGAATTGATGAATGGAAGTTGAATTTAGTTTGCTAGGAACTGAATTGGATGGTTGGAAATTGGTTGGTTTGGATGAACTCCAAGTTTTAATTTTGTTTAGATTTTCTGTCCGAATTTGGCTTGAATATTCGAATATGATGGAGGCTGAATTAGCCTTAGCTTAAAGCATGAAAGTTGTGGAAAATTGAGTGAGGATTCTACCTGTAAATTTTCAGGTGAATCGGATCACTGTATCATGTGAAATGACTAAAATACCCCTGATGCCCTGTTTCTGGCAGAAATGGTTTTTTTGCTACTGTAATGGGTCATTTTGACCAGGAAGATGAATGTTTTTGCTTTTGATGTCTTCTTAAGAATTGTAGCGCTGTATGTTAGCTTTCTAACGGCTTTGGAATTTCTTGATTTGGATTTGTGAGCGTTGAGTTATGATCGTTTGAATCAAACCTGTTGGAAATCCTGATACTGAAATTCCTGAACCTGTTTCCGCACTTTTGACCTAGAAAGAGTGAATCTGGGTAAAAATGGTCTTCATGAAAGTTATATCTTGTTCTCTTAGCTTCGAAACAGCATCTCGTGCACCTTCAATCTGACACTCTTACCATGAGTTATGATCAAAATGGCAAAAGGTGTCAAATCTGCCTTTCACACCTTGTAGTGTGTGTTTTCCATTGTGAATCTAGTGTCGTCCATTTTGGTTCAAGCGCCCCTGCATGTGCTCTCTTTACTGTTTTGAGTGATTTAAGTGTTGTTTTGGTTTGAGTTGATGGTTATACATTGGTTGTACGTAGGACTCGAAGGTGATCGAGGGTGACCAAGGCACGTGGTGAGTGTCCCAACCCCTTTTAAAATAAAGAATCTTATTATTATTGGCAAATGAACGTTTTGGAAACGATTTGCTTGTAACTATAATGAAGTGATGTATCACTATTTCCAAATAAAATGTTTTTCAAGAGAAACCATTTATGAAAAGTTTGTGAATGTTCAAACCCGTTTTAAGTTAAATATGTTATCACTATGTAAAAATGACTTGTGAAATGTTTTACTCGACTCATATTTGCAAAGAAAAGAGTTTGTGAGTGTTCCTTGTATGAAATGTGAATTACATGCTTATGTGATTAATACTTGTTGTTACTTGATTTCATAAGTGTGAAATACTTGTTTCTAGGCGAGTGTGTACCTTATCGCACTCGACCTAACTGTTATTAACTGTTCAACTGTTTACTTTTCCATTATTTGTCTATTACTTGCGCATGATTGTAGGCCATGTGTACTTTACCACATTGGCTGAACAAGGCCTTTCCCCCTTCGTTATCGGCCTATTCGAGCCAGAAGCGGACTCGGTCGGGTAGGTTGGTACTTAGGGCACGGTACGGTATACTCGAGTATTACCTCTGGAGGGATAAGGCGATGGCCAGATGAACTAAGGGGATTGCTCAGGAGTTATAAGGTGAAGTGGACCAGTGAAATAGCTCCAAGTGAGCGCTGTATCCTTTTATAATTGATTTAATGTTTATTAAGCACTGATCACCTAGTTGAGACAATCCGAGCAAGTCTCCTCGTGAGCACTGATCTCCGAGTCGAAGCGGCCCGAGTATTGTTATCTCCTAGTTGAAAAGTGTACTGTGAGTGTGCTTGATTATTTGTCAAAGAGCTTGTGTGATGAAGTGAATTATTTCGTGAATTGTTTTCGTCTTGCAAATTTCTAGTGAAAAATACTCTTCCCGTGATTTCAAAGATTTGAATGTTCCAATGTTTTTGTACTCTGATAAAATAGTGAAATTCTAAAATATTTGTTTTCTCAGAACCTCACTGAGCTTTAGCTCACCCCAAAAATATTTTATTTTTTTTCCCCCCCCCACAGGGCTCGAGATGAAGGAAAGCAGGAAGTGATCTTTCTTAGTATGACTGGCAGGAATATCTCTTGTACTATTTGTAATCTTGGACAGATGGACTTTTGGTGTATTTGGAATAGATGGAAATGTAATTATTATTTGAAGATCTTGCATTGTAATTATTTGAGAGCTGTAATATGAATGAGGATCTGTAGTGAGTCCCGGCGAGAGCTGGGCAGGCGGCCCGCCGATACCCTAGGGTTCGCCCTAGGAAGAAGTGGGGCTGTCACAATTTTGGGTCGCGAATCCGCTCCATTTTGCAAAATCCGAATTTTTGTCATAAAATTGTCACGTTAATTGCTCCGACTTTTGATCCTTTGATTCCTTGATATTCGAATTTCATTTTGCTCATCTCAATTTGGAATTTTATCAACTTCGGATATTTCAATTTTCCAACTTTCTTCCAAGCTTGTTTGCAATTATCCACTCATTTTCACCTCATTTTTCTATTTAAACCATAAAATGCAAAACTTCACTAGAAATCCTAGCTAATTAGCCATTAAAATAACAAAACACACAAAAACAACATAATTAAGCCTATTAAAAGCATGCAAGATATGGACTTATCAACAACATTGTTGTCAATAATTGGACCATATCGATAACCATGGTTGAGCTATGATTCAGTCTTAGTAACAACTTTGGTTCATGCATCATTCACAAGAAGGCTTATAGTCGCTAAACATAAAACATCTACTGATGAAATGGGTTGTCACAAAAAGTGCTATATTCACTCATGACTTTTGTGTTGTCAGTGTGTACTTTTAGCAACGAACATTCAATGAGGACCTTGTGATGACCAAAAAGTTGTCAGTAAACGACATTAGTTAAGAACTGGCCATTTTAGTTATTATTTATTAGCCTCTTTTGTAAAACTTCAGTCGATCCTGTGTTTTATTATAACAGGGCTTTTTGGTTTTAGAAATACAATTCAAAAACCTGCTTGTTGAAGAAGCAAGTTCCACTACTATCCGAGTTAGATGCACTTATGCACAAGCTACTATGTAAGATGACCTGAGAGCACTGAGCCAACAATTAGAGGCAAGGGCGTTATCTCTCGAGTTTACTCTGATGCTCAAATTAGTTATAAACTGTTCTAAGTGAACAATCAGAGAGCTAGGACGTTATCTCTACTTTGAAGCTCAAATTAGTTAAACTATTTACAATCTTTAGAGAGAAAAAGTGAGGAGTGTTCAATGGATTCGAGGCTGGAATTGTTCTCAGTAAAATTGTTCAAAACAGTTTCATACATTTGAACAAAATGTACATGCATTTGTTCAGAATGTAAATCAATTTGAATACAATGTAAATTTAGTTCATTTTTTGTGGATCCTATACAATTGTTAACATCGATATACAAGTTGTAATCTGAATTGTACAATTTTTCCTTGACTAATTAAGGTCATGAAATGTTCAGGAATAGTTGCTTTCGTGTTCAAATGTTTCGAATGGTTAGATATTGTGAATTATGAGGTATTTATAGAGTTGAAGGATGGACAGTGGTCCCAACACTATTCATGCACGGATTCTGTTCATCATGTGCACCTACAGTGCTCGTTGGCAATTAGGATGCATACGACACGTGGTGAGCTCAGATTCACCTGACTCATGGTACATCACACTTATGCGCTTTGGTCATTTAACTAAATCACGCGTAACTAATTTTCACTCTTATTGTTTTTTTTTTTTTCCTTGTTGTGGGTGATAAGAGATTTGGCAATTTTTTTGAAGCATCATTAACAGAGAAAAAGTAGTATAGCTGAATAATAAATCCTTGGCTACCCTTGACTTGCACAACTTTAATGATAGTTTTGACGGTATGATTTTTGAAAGCTGTATAGCTATAGGAAAAAGATTATATTTATTCTTGTTTTCCACATTAAAACTCACATATTTGGACAATTAAATTTTTTATCATTCCTGGACAACAAGAAACATGATACAATTGCAAATGCACGTGAAAGATAATATTCATAGGAAAGAAACAATTCCTTGTGTGTTGAGGGCATCAAAAGTTCCACATAAACTACAATAGAACACAAATACTCGCTCAAAAAGAAAAACACAAGATACTTGTACCATAAACTAATTTTTTACTAATTGACTTTACCAATGTTAACATGAAGAGGAGGCCTTTGATTCAACTGTCATAAAGAAGGTTGTTGCAGGTTTCACTAAGGCATATAATCAAAATCATTAATGATGAAATAAAGTTTCAGGTAATTGCATGCATACACCATAAGAACCATTCTTTTTATGGTTTTCACTTAATTAATATAGCTACATTCACATTTTGGGCAAGCTAAGGAAATATAAACAAGCATTTCAATTGTTCATTTAAACTAGAAATTTCTTCACTACAACCTCTATTTGCCATGTATCCATCTATATATATTAAAAGAATAAATGCGATTTAGTGATTTAATTTTCTCTTTCCAATAATATCTTTATTAATTATTTTACTTATTTCATTATACCTTTCTAACATGGATGCCTATTCAATTTTTTTGAGGTTATATATATAATGCTAATGTCGATGTTATATCTTAGCAATTCTATTAGAGAAACTTTTTGAATTCTATTTGGAACAAAATTGCACAGAGGTGGCTTTTTGAAAATTTTAATATCTTTTTTTGGATTGACCATTTTGCACAAGTTTTCCATATGCAATGCGTCAACATAACAAAAACAAGTCTGTAGAACCACACTTGTCAGCTATCTCCTTCCACCGTTTCACCCCCCAACCGGGCCTGTTCGTCAAAATAGGTAATTTGGTAATACTCGAGTATATCCAGGCAAGTAGTCAGCGAACGCATTCCAACCGACGAAACAGGTAAAGACCCATGGCTTACCAATCCCTTGGCCAAGCCCTTGCCAGCCCGAGGTGAAAGGTTTACCGATGAGTTTTGGGCGTCCCCAACATGTTTAAATATCAAGTAGGATGATGAGACAATGCTCAATCATCAATCAAATACAAGTACAGGCTCAGGCAAGTCATTACAAGTATAAGCAAGTACAAGCAAGCAGGTTCAAGTCAAGGAAGAGAGGTCGGACGAGATAAAATACACGTCCTCCTCGACAAGTTTAATAATAATATGTTCAATTTAAACATGTAATAGGTTCAAGCAATTCAACATATCATGCACTTGATACTCACTAAGAGTCAAGAGCAAGCGAGAGCAATTCAGGAGATCAAATAAACTTCTCGGTGTCCACGTGATCACCTGAGAGATGCAAAATCGAAATTACCTAAGTATGCATTCAAAGTCAACTTTCAAACAGTTAAACTTTTCAATTCCAAATTAAGAGGAATCTCATGTAATTGGAAAAATCCATTTTCCAAATTTGGAATGGTGTGCAAATACTCAAAAGGTTACGCCTGAAAACCAGGAAATGTTTCCAAGGCATTTCTAAACTTTCGTCGTTTCCTTAGAAGAATTTTCAGTTTTACGTAGTATTTTTTGAAAAATCATAACTTGAGTTCTATAAGTCCAAAAATTACGAATCTTATACCGTTGGAAAATAGACTCAACGAGCTAAAAATTTTTAGAAGACAATTGTACGAGATTCAGATCATAAGCTAGTCGAATTTCAGCTTAAAGCTACTGCAACAGTAAAAACAGGGCAAAACAGTCTTGGTTTTCAGTCAACTTTGAAAATTCACCAAAATTCACAGAAATCGAACTAGCCCTTGAAATTTATACCACTAAAAGAACTTGGATTATAGTTTCAAACGTCACAATTGGCACTTGATTTTGACTCCCGAGCAAGAAAATATAGTCATTTGAACATGAGGCATCAAGCTGGTCTGACACTAAAATTTTCTAGGTTTGAAGAGCAGTATTGAGACATCATTTGAACAACGAAATGGTACTGGAAAAACACCAAATTTTAACACACATAAACCTCAATATGTGAGCTACATTTTCACCAAAATTCAGCTAAAAAATCGTACGGGAAGGCAGTGATCAAAACAACCAAATTTAACTGAAATTTTAGCTCAATTTTGTCCAGCAGCTTTTCTTTTCATTTTGAAAGCTTACAACCAACAAAAATACTTCCATTGATTTCCATAATTGACCCCAAGTTCATATCAATGTTTCTTGTGCAATTGGTGACCAAAATGTATCAAAATTCTCAGACCTAAAAGCACTAAAACAGCAGCAACAATCGGCAGCAGAAAACAGTGAGAATTTTCCAGATTTTGGCTTCTTCTTTTCATGCGATTCTACCACACCAAATGGAATGATTTTCGCAACTAAATCTACACACATATAGACCAACATTTCAGCTCTCAAAGACAAGAAACTCACAAAAAATTGCAACCAAAACAGGGCTACGAAATTAGAAAAGAAACCGGCAGCATGCATTTCCTCCTCTTTTGATTTTGTTTCTTCCTTTCTTCCTAACTTTCTAACATCAAAATCAACTAAAATCACCACCATATCATCTCATCAACATCAAAATAGCCACACTTTCAAGTCTTGTGGGAATCCAAGAGCCCACTTCAACAACCCAAATCCAACAAGAATAACATCAAGAAGTTACAAAGCTTAAAGCTGCAAAATGAAACCAAAGGAAAAGATTTTGAAGAAACTAGAATACCTCTTTTAATCAAATGAAACCCTAGGAGGATGTGGTCTAGAAATGCTCCAAAGCCCCCTTCTTTTAACCTCTCCTAAGCTTTGCTCACTCTCTCTCCTTGTTGATCCTCAAGCTCCAAGGTAAGATAGCAAGATTTGTTCAAGTTTCTTGGTGGATTTAATGGAGGATGGAGTTGATTTTGAAGACAAAATGAAAGGGGAAAAGGGAGGGGAAGGTTCGGCTGAAACAAGAGAGGGGAGAGAGAATTTTGAGAGCTTTTGGAAGATGAAAAATAGTGAATGATAGAAAAGACAGAAAGCCACTCTTTAATATGCAAAAAGTCAACTTTGAATTAGTGGCCAATAATGCTCCATTTGGAGTTTAATTCCAAGCACTCAATTCTAATCCATCAATTAGCTTTTCTTAATCTACTAATGATCATTCTTATTCTCTAAGATTACGTCACTCTCAGTCCAAATGTTTGCCTCGAAAATCGTGTTTTCTCATTTTTCCACAATTGAGCGATAGAAAAATTAAATTGAAGGTTAAACAAGGCTTTTAAAATAAAATGAGGTAATGTATGGTGCAATTGCAATTAAAATGATTTAAATCAATTATTCAGAGAAAATAAATAATAATTAAATAAATAGGTCAGATAAAAATAAATTTTTGGATCCTCACACTTTATGGATGGCTTTAATAATTCTACATAATTCTTTAGTACGTACTATTGGTATCGTGTACACATTTTGGAACATGAGGAAAAGATGAAAGGGGAAAAAAAGAAGAAAATAACCTTTTAGAAATCAAAGTTCATGTCGGAACTAAGGTTCTCAATGGCAACTTCTTTCCCTCTTTCCTATTCTTTATTTTTATTTGAAGAAAAGAATACATCTGCAAACAGTGCAAGGGTGTTTAATTGACATACGTGTTTGCTCTAAAAATAAGAAAAGAAAAGAAGAAGAAAAAAAAAAGCCCAAGGATTGTTTTCAATACTTTTGTATGCATATATTTGTCAATATGACTATTCAATTTTTTTGAGGCTATATATTTAATGCTAACTTTGATATTATATCTTAGGAATACAATTCTAATAGAGGAAATTTTCAAATTTGATTTAGAACAAAAATTGCACAAGATAACTTTTGAAAAATTTAACATTTTGTTTATCAAAGAGCTAGGGCATTATCTGTCAAGTCTACTCTAACACTCAAATTAGTTATAAATTGTTCACAATCTTTAGAGAGAGAAAGTAAGAAGTGCTCAATGGATTCGAGGCTGGAATTTTCACCAGTGAAACTGTCCTGAATGATTTGATGCATTTGAACAAAATGTACATGCATTTGTTTAGAATATAAATCAATTTAAATACAATGTAAATTTAGTTCATTTTTTGTAGATCCCACTCACATGGTTAAAAACGATGTCCAACATGTGATCTAAACTATACAATTTTTTATTGACGAGTTAAGGTCATGAAATGTTCAGGAATAGTTGCTTTCGTGTTCAACTATTTCTAATGGTTAGACATTGTGACTTGTGAGGTATTTAAAGAGTTGAAGGGTGGATAGTGGTCCCAGCACTCTTCATGCACGGATTCTATTCATCATGTGCACCTACAATACTCGTTGCCAGCTAGGATGTAGGTGACACATGGGGAGCTCAGATTAACCTCACTCATGGTACACCACACTCCTATGCCTAGGTTGTTTAACCGAATCACACGTAACTAATTATCACTCTTTTTTTTTATTTGTTGTGGGTGACAAGACATTTGGCAATTTTTTTGAAGCATCATTAACAAAAATTAGTATAGCTGAATAATAAATCTCTAGTTACCCCTGACTTACACAACTCTAATGATAGTTTTGACTACACGATCTTTGATAACTATTGACAAAAGATTATATTTATTCTTGTTTACCACATTAAAACTGTGACAGCCCCACCTCACCCTAAGGCGAACCCAAGGGATCGATGGACGGCCTGCCCAACTCTCACCGGGACTCACTACAAATTCTCAAATATATTACAGACCTCAAATAATGACAATACAAGATCTCCAAAATAATAGTTACATTTCCAACTGGTCCAAATACTCCAAAAGTACAACAGTCCAAGATTACGAATAGTACAAGAGATAATCCTACCAGTCACACTAAGAAAGATCACGACACATGCTTTCCTTCATCTCGAGTCCTGTGGGGGGGAAAAATAAAATATTTTGGAGTGAATTAGAAGCTCAGTGAGGTTCCATAGTTCAGTAAAACAAATAAAACCTTGGAATAACTTGGTTCATCAGAGTAGCACTTTTAACAAGTAATTGTTCAAAAGACAATTATCAACACAAGAGATCTTTCAAGCATTTATTCATTCAACAATTAGCAAATCAAGTTTAAGCAGTAAAAGAATATAGTAACGCATAGAGCCAGTAAGTCAGTAGTTAGTAGTCTCCTTATATCTCCAGTGGTAATACTCGAGTAAACCAGCCAGTGTGCCAGTGTTACAGGGTCCCAACCTAGTCAGCTTCTGGCTCGAGTTGGCCAATAACAAAGGGCGTGGGTCCAGTTCATGCAAGGGCCCAGTTCAGCCGATGCTTCCAAAGCATTCACGGCTTACAACATGCGCAGTTAACATTCAACAGTAATGCATGTAACAAATAAACTAACACTTAATCAACATGACAAGGCATTTAGTGTAAACACACAAGATACATTCACAATCATTTTATTTGGAAATACTAGGGAATTCTTTGAAATACCTTTGTTAGGACACGATTAAGAGTAAAACACTTTTGAGTAAAAGATACATTTAAGCATAACTAGTAACGAGAAACTAGCCCACATGATAGAAAACCATTTCATTTACCAGAAGAAGTAACAATTCATATTACGCTAAACAAGTGAAACACGTTTGAAAAGTAATGGAAGCACTTATCAAAAGTTAAGTAAGTGGGCAAGGTAAGGCTTAGTGCAAATTCAAATAAACTATTGGAGTAGGACACACAAAACATTTTAGAAAAAGGAACACTCACAAATTCTATATAAATTATTTCACAAGTCATTTTCAAATAGTAGTACAATATTTGAGTTAAAACGGGTTGGAACACTCACCCAACAAAGCCAAGTCACTCAAATGTTCATGCCTTGATCACCCTCGGTACCACCTTCGAGTCCAAAAGAAGAAGATTACACGTCAATCTCAGGTATATTTTCTGGGTCAAAATCGATCCCTGAAGCCAAATTCATAATCAAAATAAAGTTTAACTTAAGAAAATGGACAACCAAAATATTAAAATCTAGGGTTTCCAAAATAAAAGAGATTAGAACCTAGCCAATCAAAACTTAAGTGAACTAAGATCTGCCCAAGTTAGTTTTTCAAAAGGGTCGCCAAGGTTCAAAAGTGAATTGGAAGTGGAAATCAAAGAAGAACCCAAGTACAAGCTAGGTCAATGATTCAAGTACAATATGGAGTGAAAAATATTCATTTGAACCAAATAAAAGGGATTGAACTAAGAACAGTGAAGAAAGGAAATGCAAAGTTGAAGAGCTAATGGTGACAGTTTTGTCATCCTTCGGTATTTTGATCATAAATGGGGCTACATTTATCAGATTGGGGCGTATTTTATGGCGTTTCGAAGCTAAGACATAGTCCTAAAATTTTCATGAGAGGTCGAATTCCAAATCGTGCTTAATCATGGTTGAAATAGCTAATCTCAGAGACACCAGAAAACTGTCAGGCATGAAACAGGCTGGTCAAACAGTCTCGGAAAAACGGCCATAACTTGATGTAGGAAAATCAAAATCGAGCTCCGTCAGCGGCGTTTAAAACTAGGTTCATAGATCTTTCTAACGGTATAAAGCTCAGACTCTAGTTCAATTCCTATAATCAACAGCAGGTTTGACAAGTTGGTTGAATTCCATTTCTGATTTCATGTCACATACCCAACTTCTACATGATTGCTATAGATAACCTTTCAATGTTATTTCTAACCTTTAATAGGGTGTCAAACATGTCAAAACATACAAGAAAACCATTAGTAAAACATCACAAATCCTTAGACATTTCATCAAACACTTGGAGGTTATAAACAAAGTCCTAAGTTCAAGCATCCAAACACAAGAAATTCTTCCATAACTCTTCCTACTAAACCACTTCAAATACTTTAAACTTAACTAACAAGCATCCTCTTTGAATTTGAAGATCACTAAAGCATAGATAAGTGTGTGTTACCTTGAGAGTTGAGAGAGAAAATCCACCCAAAAGATTCAATTCTTCCAACCTAGGGTTTCACTTGAAGATGTTTTTCTTCACTAAAATTGCTAGATTCTAGCTTAGGGTTTTGTGGTTTCCTCCTTCCTTGAGGTTCGGCCGTGAGAGTGAAAATGAGAGGGAAATTGATTTGAATTTTTGAAAACAAGAGGTTAAATAGAAAGTCTTAAGTCAAGGCATTAATGGATGGTTGACAAGTGGTCAAATTTGGGCCAAGAATTGGATAAAATCTATGCAATTAACTTCTAATCCCTCAATTTAGAATGTAACCCACTTAATGCCATATAAGTTGCTTTTGGTTACATGAACATGTAAAATACAATTCCAAAGTATGTCATACAATACATACAAAATAGGGTATTTAAAGGAAAATAATGCACTTAATGAAAACTTTATACTATCAATGTTTAAAGAAAATGATATGCACTTGAATAAATACATTGACAAATAATTCGTGAAAATTTAGGGTTCTCACAAGAGATATAAGCAAATAATTCAAGAAATTTCGAGTGTATAATTCAAGAAATTCTGGGTCCTCACAAAAACTCACACTTTTGGACAATCAATTTTCTTTATCACTCATGGACAACAAGAAATGTGATGCAATTGCAAAGGCACATGAAAGGTAATATTCATAGGAAAGAAACAATTCCTGGTGTGTTGAGGGCATCAGAAGTTCTGCACAAAAAACTACAGTAAAACACAATATACTTGCTCAAAAAAAAACATAATATACTTGTACCATGAACTAATTTTTTCACCAATTGACTTTACTAACGTGAACATTAACATCAAGAGGAGGCCTTGATTCAACCGTGGTGAAGAAAGTTGCTGCATGCAGTTTTCATGATGTTAACACATATAACCAAAATCATTAATGATGAAATAAAGTTTCAAGTAATTTGCACAAAAGCACTAATCTTTTTATGGTTTTCACTTAATTTGTATAGCAACATAAAATTGTTCACATTTTAGGAAAGTTGAGGAAATATAAATAAGTATTTCAATTGTTCATTTAAACTAGATTTCTTCACTAGAACCTCTATTTTCCATATAATTATTTATATCTATATATAATAAAAGTATCAATATGATTTAGTGATTTAGTTTTCTCTTCCCAATAATATCCCCATTATTTATTTTATTTATTTCATTATACCTTTCTAATATATATGCCTATTCAATTTTTTTGAGGTTATATATGTAATACAAACTTTGATGTTATATTTTAGGAATAGAACTCTATTAGAGAAATTTTTTGAATTTTATTTGGAATGAAATTGCACACGGGTGGCTTTTTGAAAATTTTAATGTCTTTTTTTGTATTGAGCATTTTTTGAAAAACTCCATATATAATGCTACACAACTAAAATAAGTAAATAAATAAAATAAAAAAACTCACACCCACTACCACCTACTTCCCTCCCTCCTCTTTCCTCTCCCTCCTTTCTCATCCTTACTCCTCTCTCCCCACTCTCTCTTTCTTCCCCTCCTCCCTCCTTCGTTCTCTCCTCTCTTTTCCTCCCCTCCCTTTCTTCATCTTCCCCTCCTATCCCTCCCTCCCCTCACTACCTCAAACCACTCCCGTTTCGGCCGCAATTGCCTGGAGATCTTGCTGGATGCCAATCTCCTTCCTTTATCATTAATACTGGTTTAGAACTTTATGAAGATTCATCGTGGATCCCAATTCCCTTCTTGATTGTTATTAATATTTAACTCTTTTTCTCACTTCAACAAAAAGGACCTAAAAGAGCAAGCAAACAAACTTTTTTTCTCCTCCTTATTAGTCACAATAGGATGTTGGAATCCTAGCTTCTAAACTAGACCATCTTCAAGAAATATGAAAAAAAAAATTTTGACCCAAAAAAGAATTAAATTTGTTTGTCTTCCATTGCTCATTATTTCGCTCTTTATTTTACTTACTTGGTGGGGAAAGCAGGCCTAGGGTGGCAAAGGGAGGGGAAGAAAGGAGAGGAGAGGGGAGAAGGGAAGAGGGAGGAGGAAGGATGGAGGAGGAATGATAGAGGAGGAGAAAAAGAGAGAGGGAAAGGAGAGGAAGAGGAAGAAGAACAAAAGTGGGGAAGAAACAGAGAGGAGGAGAAAGAAGGAAAGAGGGTTGGTGCCAGTGGTTGGTACTCGCGGTGAATGGTGGCAGGTGATATTTTTATTTTTAAAAAATGCCATAATAATATTTAAAATTTTGAAGAAACCCTAATAAATAAATATAGTAACAATATTTTATATACACCATTGCAGTAACATTTATGAAAAGCAGGTCTAAAAACACCTAACCCATACGAAGCCAGCGTTTTGTTTATCAAATAGTAAAGTAATTTGTTAGTAATAAAAGGAAAGTGCAATTAAGAAAATTAGACCTAGATATTATAAAATGCAAAATGGTCAAAGAATTTAATGGGATGTTTTGCATAAAGATAATTTAGTGAAGTAAGATCAGGTAGTGGACATTTTTTATATTCACATTTGGCTCCTCAATATTAACATGTTCTAGGTAATATAGAAATTTCTTTATGGATGGCTTCAATGATTCTACATAATTCTTTAGTACATACTATTGGTACCATGTACACATTTTTTAACATGAGAAAAAGATGAAAGGAAAAAAAGGAAGAAATATAACCTTTCAGAAATCAAAGTTCGTGTCAAAACCAAAGTTCTCAATGGCAACTTCTTTACCTCGTTCCTATTCTTTATTTTTATTTGAAGAAAACAATACATCTGTGAACAGTGCAAAGGTGTTTAATTTCCATATATATTTGCTCTAAAAAATAGGAAAAGGAAGAAGAAGAAAAAAGAAAATGCTAAGGATTGTTTTCAATGCTTTTGCATGCATATATTTGTCACCTATTCAATTTTTTTGAGGTGATATATTTAACATCAACTTTAATGTTATATCTTAGGAATAGAATTCTAATAGAGAAAATTTTTGAATTTGATTTTCAAAAAAAATTGCATGGGCATGACTTTTGAAAAATGCAACATTTTGTTTATCAAATAGTGAAGTAATTCATTAGTAGTAAAAAAATGGTGAAATTAAGAAAACTAGTATAAAATAATATAAATGCTAAATGGTTATAGAAATTAGTGGGACATTTTGCATAAAGATAATTAAGCAATGTAAGATCAGGTGGTAGATATTTTTGCCATTCACATGTTCAGCTCCTCTTTTTTTTTTTTTCTCAATCACTTTCTATAACATGTTCTAGGTAATATGGAAATTTCTTTACTGATGGCTCTTAGTAAGTAAATTAATTTTTTTGAAAGAAACTTTATGTTATAAATATATACTTCTTTTTTATAATATTTTTAGCAACATGTTGATTTATTCTATGCAGACATTGCTAGTATTTGGCAACAAATAGAGAGCAGGCCTTTTCATCTTGATCATCTTTGTAAAATTGAGTAATATATTATTTCAGCATTCTGCATAAAACTTCTACTATCTTTTCAAGTTAAAATTGTTCCTGCTTAGGCTATGTTGTTCTTTTTCAAACTTCTACTTACGAGTTCAACATGCAGATTGAAAATATCAAAAGTTCAAAATAGAATGAATCTTATGCTCAATTTTCATTGGTACTATTTAATATTGAACAAAAGTTTTCATTATTGTTACTTGGCGAATAGAGTAGAATTTGCTTTTTTTCCCTTAAATTTTTCTGGTCTAGTAAATGCTATGTTAAGATGCACATATGAATAACTTTATGGCCATCCATCAATTTAATATGAAATAATTGTTACATTTAATTGTTAAAGTAAATCTATGTTTGATTAATATTATTCAATATTCCTTGATTGGCTCCAATTAAGGTAGTTAAGTGCCATAAAATGTCTTTTCAATATAGAATTTCAATTTGATATCACATGAAAATACTCATTAATGTTAGAAAGGTCATCAAATTTGGATACATAACACAATCTTAATTATTTTATGATGAGGGGATTGCCGAGAAAAAATAAAAATATTATATATCAAAATCAAACTTTCTCTTCACTTTCTAATGTTTCAGAAGCAACAATGACCAACTTTTTTGAACCTTGCATTTCATTATCATAAATTCTCTATTTTATATCTTTTTTAGAAAGGAAAAAAGCTTTAAAAGAGGGGGAAGATTAACCCATTCAGGGCATCTCATCGATGTATGCTTTTGACTTTGATTGTGTTTTTCCAATCAACTTTAATAATTAACAAAACTTTGATATAAACTAACATAATAAGGATAGATAACCAATAGGATTATTTGTGAAATATTTTGTATACAATGAGACAATCTCAAGTATGGTTCCTGTATTGATACTATCCCATTGATATTGAAAATGAAGAGCTACTCTCACCCTAAACCAATGGCACAACATTAATAATGTTTATCTATCTCCAAAAATGAAGAACTAAAAGATCATAAGACTTTGTTTTGGATTTTGATTTTTCTTTTTCTTCTACTCAAGATACATTAATCAAGATTAGGAATACCAAGTTAAAGACAAACATCTTAGAGACATAGGAGTAAAACTCAATTTAATCAATTTTCCCTTCTCTATTTATCTCCAACGATTTGCTTATAAGGAAAACTTTCTTATATTATTCACTAGGATTATATTTCAAATAATCTAATTCATCTAGAAATATAATTACAAGCAAGGAAAATAATATACAGATGAAATTTCAAAAAAGATGCATACTTGTATGTTATTTTACTATAACCTTACATGCACCTTACTATTATTTCCTCACTAAAATTTCAAAATTTATTAAAAGAAATGAAACTTATTTTATTTGATATCAATAATAGCTTTTAAAATGTATGAACTAAAATTGGTAATAAATTTATCAAGAGATAATCTAATTACAAATTTCATGTTTTGACTTTCTCTGAATTCCCTTTTATTTCTGTAAGAGCTTCATTTTTTGTGTTGTCGATATCAATTTCTTATATTAGTGTATTAGCTTGGTTTTTATTGTTATATATTAATTACTTATTCCAGTTTATGTTCTTCTATAAAAACAACATATTGATTCGTCATATGGATTTGAATTAATAGCAAAAAATTTGCATTAAATTTGAAATGAAATTATGAAATTTCTTATAAAATGTTAGATCTGAGGTGAAGTTATGTAAATGTTAATTTCTAAAAGAAGAGGAAGGAAATTAAATAAAAATAAAAAATACTCTTTTTTCAATTACATTATCAACAAATTTGTGAAGTAAACTATAGTTGAATGCCTGACAAAATAATATACTCAACTTTGACATCTAAAAAATTAGTAGTTTATACTACCTAAAGAAACTAAACCGGGCAATGCACTAACTAGGTCAAATGATCAAAAGAATAACTTGAAAGCATTGGAAGGATACATGAATATTTAAAGGAGAAGAAATTTATGCAAACTCAAAAAATATGGTAGAAACTGAACTGAATAATATGAAAGTTGGAAGAACTGAAACATCAGTGCACAACTTTCATCTTCTTCAAAGTCATTAATAATTTTCATATTTACTTCGGATCATTTCTAATGACTCTTTCAAAATCAAAAAATCTACTAATTCCTACGAGTTTCAATTTCAAAAAATATGCATTTGGCTAGAGATATAATAGTAAATGACATCAAACACATTTGGTCTAAATTAATAGAGGTATTATGTTGTTTTTTAACTTAATAGATTTTGTAGCTTTCCAATTTCATAGGCCATCAAGGGAGAAAGTTCATTCTTAAAAAGAAGTAAGTTCATACAAAAATGATCAACAACATACAATGCACGTGTTCCTATACTAGTTTGGCTATAAATGAGGTCTCAACAAGGTTGCAAGTAATTTAGTCTACCAAAGTATCATAAATAATCACACGTCATGTGATGTAATGAAAGGTACTTTAATCTTTCTTTGCTTTTTTCTATATACATATACTGTGACAGCCCCATCTCCCCCTAAGGCGAACCAAAGGGTTTGGCGAGCTGCCTGCCCAACTCTCACCAGGACTCACTACAATTCTCAATTCAATAGCGAGCAAGTACTTCAAATAACAAGATAACCTTAATATCCTCCAGTCTAATATAACGTTTAAATCTTAAAATTTCATTACAGAATCGCAACCGCCCAAACTATAGTTATAAATACAAAAGATTATCCATTCAGAATTTCATAAGTACAATCCAAAATACAATGGTTACATCAAAATACAAACTTAAAGTCTCCAACAATAAACCTAGAGCAATCCTTAGAGGCTCTCGTTCTCAACCCTACTAAGGAAAAACAAATTGGGAAGGAATGAGCTAAAAGCCCAGTGAGCAATCTCAAAACATACAATCTCATATAGTAGCAGTGAAGTAAATAAAATAGTTGAACAGTCGACAATCCAATAATAATTAGTTAGGGAGTACAAAACCAATAAAACATGTAAAATGAGGAAACACTCAGTTCAAGGATATGATGCCTCTGGGAGCAGTTGCAGTCCATCTTATCATTCAATCAACCCCTTCTCCTCCTTATAACTTCTAGTGATAATACTTGAGTACACCATAATCAGTGCCCTAAGTTACCAATCCCACCCGACCAAGTCCGCTTCTGGCTCAGATGGGCAAGCAACAAAGGGGAAAAGGCCTTGTTCAGCCAATGTGTGAGGGAACACATGGCCTATAGTCATGCACAATTAACACGTAAACAGTCGAATATTAAATAGTTGGGCAATATAAAAGTAGGTAAGCCGAGTGTGATAAAGTATACACTCGCCTAAGGACAAGTATTTAATACTCAAGATGACAAATAACATTGAGTATTGAACCACCTAAACATGCGATTCACACAACATGCAAGGATCACTTACCAAAAACCAAGCTAAAGAGCAAGTCCTTTACTTTTCCACTTCGGGATTTCCTTCGAAGTCTCCTTGAGCACCTGAAGCAATTACAACTAACGATCACCAGAAGCAAACCATCTCTAGTCAATTCCCTTAAACCATCACTCTTGTCAAATGAGGAAAAACCACACACTTAGACAACTAATGCAACACCTAAAGAGGGGTCTAAGACCTTCGAAAACCATCATTCAGAATGAGGGATTAAAACCACAAGAGACCTTTTTTCCATCCATGAAATCAAACTCAAAATGGATCAACATTTTTAAAGTAAAGTCATAACTTTTTAAAAGAACACTTTTGCTTCAAACCAGAAAATTCCAACTTTATGCGATGTTACTTGAAAAATCATATATTGAGTTTTGTAAATCCAAAAATCACCAGCCTTATACCATTGGAAAATAGACTCAAGGTACTACAATTGTCCAAAAAGGCACCTTCTCAAGATTCAATCTATAAATAAGTCAAATTTTGACCTCAAGTTACAGCTTTAACAAGTCGAAAAGCATAACAGGTTTGACATTTCAGTCAAATTTGAAAAATTACTGGTGCTTATAGAAATTGAGGAAAAATCTGAAATTTACATGGTTGAAAGAGCTCTGTGTCTAGTTTCAAATCCAACAAGTGGAACTCAATTTGGAGTTTTCTACACCAAGATATCACAATTTTTCTAAATCTGTGCAGTGCTCCCTATGGAAATTTCCAGCAAAACAGAGTTCAAGAAATTCTCCCTTTTCAACTTCTAAAGTCCAAAATTTTTGCTCAACTCACTTGCACATTCAAAGGTCAACATCCTACAAGGATTATTGAGCAAGATTTCACCAAAAATTTGTAAGAAAATAGGGCTAAAAGTAGCTGAACAGGTTCGTCCATTTCCAGAAATTTTCACCAAGTTTTCCCCAAATATTTCACAACCAAAGCTCATCCATTTCATGAGATTTCCACAATATACAAGGACCAACATATATCAAGTCTTTTAGCATCAATATCTATCATAAATTCCATCACAAAAGCATGAAAATTTCTCAAGGCATCTAGCCTAAATTTTAGGGTTCAAGAGACCCATACAACATACTAGTTACCCACAATATATCAAGACATATAGCCACCAGTTTCATCAACAATTTCCATCATCAATTCAATATATAGTCAAGATAGTCATCCAACATAACCCACCAAGATTTCACCAACAAAAACCATAGATCTTTCAAGATTAATCATAAAAATTGTAAATCCAATGGTGTAGAAGGTATATCTCTTGTTAGCAACCCAAGATGGATTTTCAAATTTCCTTCCGATAGAAAGCTTCTCCTCCTTCCTAGCAAGGTTTTAATCGGAACAAAGTTGAAACTTTCAAAGAATTTCCCTCAAATTTTGGCAAGATAAATGGAAGAATAGTGTGGTTCCTCTCTTCTTTTCTCTCTCTCTCTCTCTCTCTTTAGTTGGTTCTTGCAAGACTAAAATGGAATAGAAAACAAGAATGAAGCTTGAAGTCTTGAAAGAAAAATGGATGGTAAGGAAGTTGCCAAATGTTGTTTCTCCATTGGCTAAAAATTCAATGAAATCTTATCTTATCCACTAGTTTGTCTGTTTTGCACTTAACTCCCTCTAGTTTCAATGATGTTCAACATTCACCCCACTAATTATCTCTTTACCATCATTCATTTACTCTCAACTTACTATTCACTCGATCACTATTCACTATGGTTCAACTCACCGGCACTCGAATGAAAATCCTAATATTAAGGCATCCATGCACATTCAATGAGTCGATAATTAATGCAATTATAGATATATAAACATAATTCAGAAAAATGATAAATACAAGTGAAGAAATATAAGCAAAATAATTAAAGAAATTTCAGGTCCTCACATATACATACATACTTACTCACTTACTTACTTACTTACTTACTTACACACACACACACACATATATCACACACACATATACTTGTAAGACGTTTATAATTTGTTGTACCATGACCAAATGAGCTGACTTGAACTTGACTTGCATAACAGTACAATTTGACCTAATGTCTATAATTATAAAGTTCAAAATTTTGTACTATGCATGTTTTACCTTTTCCACTTTACATATTCGTCTCAAATGTATCTATTGTGATGGTTGGAGAAATCAATTATGTGATGACACTATAAATTTTCAATGAATTTTACAAATACTACAGATCTCTAACATAAACAATACTATAATGCATAATTATCCAGAGCCTGCAAATGCTACAAACTCTTTCTAGATGTTAACAACCTATTATCAACACTATAAAATACAATTAAGACTTCATGCTTCTATACCTAGCTAATGGAGGATTATGTCAAAACTATTGCTTCAAAGTTTTTTTTTAACACCCTCCCACCCCCTTCCCATATCCTTCTTGCCCCCAGCTATAGGATTCAAACCCTACTCCAAAGTCATGATTACTCCTTGCTGTCTAAAATACAAAAACCATTCTTAATATGGTTTCATTTTTTGTCTATACCTACATAATTTCGTGAAATTTTCGTGCATGGTAGGAAAAATAAAAGCGAGCATTTTATTTCTCTTTTCACCTTTCAATTCATAGAGTTTTATTATGTCATATGCAATTATATTGGTTTTGAAAACAAATTTGTATGTTGTGCTTATGAATTTTTAGTGGATCTACAAAACAAGATGAATGCAATGAATAAAAATGGAAAAATTGTAGTAGAGTTGGAAACTTTAGATATTTGGCCTATAACAAAAGAGGAAGTTTAATAAAGGATTGATAGCCTTTTTAATGCAATCCTCAACTTGTTGGATTTTCCTAGAGCATCGATGTCAAAAATAATAAATTTGAAGGTAAAGTGTTTGACAACCCTTAAGTAGTTACAAGTTTTTTGCCATGTGCTCTATCTCAAGATTACTATCCCAAACTTAACATTAAACCTAGAACTACAAGTTTTTGTTGTTATTACGATTTCACTTGTATTCTTTAGCTACATAATATTAAACATTTTCTGCAAGTTGGAAAATTTTGATTGAGTATTTTGGTTATCATTTCAATCTTAAAAATATTTAATAGCACATTTATTTTGTCATATCCCTGCCTTAGAGATAGAATTACAGTAATGCTGTAAGTTATCTAATCAACATAAACATTTTGAGTCATGTATTGTGTATATGTATCTATGTGTATACATACACGCGCGCGCGCATGAACATGTATATACACATGGGACGTAATGAAAGTTATCTCATTAGGGTCCTACTAGCAATTCTACCCTTTCTATCCATGCATTGAAAAGTTGTGTATATACAAACAGCTTGATAAATCTTTTTCAAATAGTAGTTTAAATAAATAAACTTTGAAGTTTACGATGAGAACCCTTATACTAAATTCCATCAATGTGTTTCTTTTGCAGCTAAAGGATTTGATTTCAAATTTTATCTTTTTAAATCCTCCACTAGTTTCAAAACTTTGGCAAGTTTATCATCTTAAAACTACATAATATCATTAGTATTGACAACACACTTGAAACTTTAATTTTGCATTACTTAAGTATGTAACGGCCCGAAAATTCAAAGTGCTTTCAAAATGTATAATTTTTTTTAGATTTTTTCTACTTTGGATGAATTGAATTTCTTAGTGAATTGGAAAATGATTTCAAGACTTATTATTTTTCTCTACTTTTCAAGAAATGACCTATGGTTTCATTGGAATTGTTTGAAATGGACAAAGGTATTTTTGGAAGTGAAGGATGGTTGGTTTAATGAAAGATTTAGAAGCATGAAACGTGGTTTCATTAGGAACTTGCCATGTGGCACAAAATTTACCACAATTTTCCAAGAGATTATTTCTTAACCCAAGTAAGGATTATGTCTTAAACTTTCCAAGCTCAATTTCTCTTCCATTCTCCACTTGTCTTGGCCTGCCAACTTGAGAGAGAAAGAGAGAGAGAGAGAGAAAAAACAAATTTTGACAACCATAAAACCCACTTGAAACCTTAGTTTTATTGCTTCATTTTTGGATCAATGTGCAAGGAACTTTGGAGGAAGATTTGCTCAATTCTCAAGTTAGGTTTTGTGATCTCTGTGGGAGGTATAACATGCTAAAACACTTCAACCTTTCTCTTAAATTTGAGGAACATGATATATATGTTGTTTATGATATTTTATATTGCTTGTGATGCTTGGGGGAAGAAAATTATGGAAGAATTCTAAGTAGTTTGAAAGATGGAAATAGGTTTGCTAGTTTGCACACCAACTGTTTGATGCATTGCCCCATTTTGTGTCAAATTGAGCTACAAATTTGTCTATGATAATAGCCAAACCAGTTCTTGTGCAAAACATGAAAATTGTATAGAATTGAGTTAAATTTTTACTCAAAAAATTTCAGATCAATCGGAGCACTGTAGCAGGTGAAATGACTAAAATACCTCTGACTACCCAAAAAAATCCTGTTTTACCCGATAGCTTTCTGAACCTCTGAGATTTCAATTTTTGACCATGAAAATGCATGAATTGGATCTCGATTCATCATAAGAAATGTAGATCTATGTCTTAGCTTCAAAACAATATAAGATTCATCTCAATCCGATGAGTCTAACTCTAGTTATGATCAAAACACCAAGAGATGACAGAAACTTGATAGTTTGATAATTTTTCGCCAAGAATCTTAATGTCTACCAAGTGTTTGATGAAATGTCGGGTGTGATATATGTGTGGCCTTAGGGTTTGAATTTATACCTACCAAGTGTTTGATAAAATACTTTTATGATACTAGTGGTTATGCACATCAAGTGTTTGATGAAATGTTTGGTATGAAACTTGTGTTCTAGGACTTCACTTGAAATGGAGATATCTGTTATGGACAAGTGAAGTGAGTTGTGGTTGGTGAGTGTTTCTACAACTGTTTTCAAATCTAAAGTTTCTACTGTTACTTCCATCACTTCATGACGACATATGTGCGTGCTTGTGTGTACATGATTTGGTTCGGTGAGTATGTGTTGGTCTTGTACTTGACACCAACAGCTCCACTTTTCCTATTCAATGACTTGCTTGAGCCAACGGCTCTACTTGTAATGATCAATGATCTCATGTTCAATAACTTGTTTGAGTGTTGAGTGTTTGAGCACAATGGCTCCACTGGCTTGCAAGAGCAAATAAAATCTGTTCATATGATACCTGATCACTATTCAATAAACTGAATTACTGACTTACTCATTTGCCTATTTATTTTCACTGGACACTCACTGAGCTTCTAACTTCACCCCAAAATATTTTATTTTTCCTCCACAAGGCTCGAGATGAAGGGAAGCATGTGTAGTGATCTTTCTTAGTATGACTGGCCGAATTATCTCTTGTACTATTTGTAATCTTGGACTATTATACTTTTGGTGTATTTGGACTAGTTGGAAATGTTTATTATTTTGGAGATCTTGAATTGTAATTAATTGAGATCTGAAATCTAATTGAGAAACTGTAGTAAGTCCCGACAAGAGTTGGGCAGGCAGTCTGCTGAACCCTTTGGTTCGCCTTGGAGGGAGGTGCGGTCGTCACAAAGTGTTACGAGTCGCCTTAGTCAAGGCGATGACTAAGCGGACCGCAAGGCCAACGACTCCACGAGAGCCGCTCAACCAACAACTCGTGTGCTCGCGATCCCGCTTAAAGCAGTAAGCAAAGTAATGCGAGAAATGCTTTAAAGGGACAAACCTTGAGCAAAGTAGTACTTGTATTGAGAATAGAAAAGGAATACAATGTTCTCAAAAGTAAAGCAACAATCGGATGTGAGTTAGTACTGTCACCCACAAGGTAATTCTAACTAGAAAACTAGAACTAGTAGTTAAAATGCACTCTACTCCTATTTACATATATACATCAAAACTAAAGGACTAAGGATAATAGAGTGGCCTAATAGCCAATGAAGATACTCCTGGACTCCCCGAATGGTGCTCGCCATGTTGGTGACGCGGGGCCGTTGCATTGGGCATGCGATCAGGCATGCAGGTGCACGGACTTGCACGCGAGCGTGCAGTTGGGTGTGCGGTTGGACGTGCGGCTGAGCGTGCGAAGGCTCACCTTGTGAAATTCTCCCCCACCTATTTTGGCAACACCCCCGTTGCCTTCCTGTTGAGGTATTCATCGATTAGTGGTTGGAAGGCTTGGAGATCCGTGGCTTGCTCCCAGGTGTTCTCGTCTTCCCCGCATCCTTGCCACTTCACAAGATATTCCTGGTGATCTTTTCTTGAATGCCTACCAATTCTGTCACCCAGGATCACTTCCGCGACTCGCTTCCCTATCGTCTTATGGCCTAAGGTGGTGCGGTGGTTTCATCCACTGTTTGGATCCTTCATGTCTTCGTGGTACGGTTTGAGAAGACTAACATGGAAGACCGGGTGCACTTTCTACCATTCTGGGACATCGACCTTATATGCCACCTTCCCAATCTGTTTCAGGATGGATACGGGCCCAATGTATTTTTGGAGGAGTTCAGGGTCCCTTCTCTGTAAGTACCGACTGTGCTATTGATCTGGCAATTTCACCAAAATCTTGTCCCCCACCTGGAACTCCAGCGGACGTCTGTTGCAGTCCACATTCTTTTTCATACGCTTCACGGCCTTTTCCAAGTAGCTGCTTGCTATGTCGATGTTCTGCTTCCACTCCAGGGAGAAACTCTCGGCCTTAGTTGGTCGGGAGATGTTGTCGAGAACATCAACAGTATGAGGGAGGAGGGGTTGCTGTCCCGTCACCACCTCGAAGGGACTCTTGTTCATGGAGGAGCTCTTCTGGGAGTTAAATCACAATTGGGCAGTGTCAAGCAGTTGTGTCCAATTAGTCCGCTTGGCAGTGGCCAAATGTCGAAGATACTCCTCCAACATGCTATTAAAATGTACTGTCTGACCGTGGGACTCTGGGTGGGTGGTCGAACTCATGCACAATTTGGAACCGATAATCTTGAAGAGTTCACTCCAGAAGGTGCCGGTGAATCTGGAGTCTTGGTCACTAATAATCTCTCAAAAAAATTTTCAATATTTAACAATGTGCTTAAAGAATAGATGCGCCATCTCTTTTGCGGAAACATATTTCAGGGCAGCAATGAACGTTGCATATTTTGAGAAACGGTCGAGCACCACTAATATTGTAGCAAAGTCACCCACCTGGGTAAATTGGTGATGAAATCAAGGGAGACACTCTCCCAAGGTCACTTAGGTATCGAAAAGGGGTTGTAGCAATGCTGCTTTCTTCTGATGAACTACCTTAGCTTGTTGACAGATAAGGCAGGTCTGCACGTAGTGGTCAACATCGTCTTGCATTTGGGGCCAGTAGTAGACCCGCTGAACCAACGCTAATGTTCATTCCATTCCAGCATGTCCAACCCAAAGGGTATCATGGCACTCCCTTATAAGATCTTTCCGTAACTCTCCTCCTTTTAGGGCATACAGTCGCCCCTTCTTGGTCCATAGAAGACCATATTCAAGCCAGAACTATCGAGCCTTCCCTTGTTCCACCAATTCCATGAGAGTCTTTGAGTTCGGGTCCATTTGAAGAAGTTCCCGTATTTGCTCTCGAACGTTCGTGGTCACCTAACTTCCTTGCAAGTGGCCAACCGGCAAATGCGGGTTAGGTCCGCCTTGCGGCTCAAGGCATCTGATTTGACCTTCCTGCGCGGTATTCGATAGTGAAATCAAATTTTGCCAACAATTCCTGCCACCGAACTTGCCTGCTGTTGAGTTTAGGTTGGGTCATAAAGTGACTCACCGCAGTATTATCCATCTTAACAAGGAATGAAGCACCCAACAAGTAGTGTCTCCACAGCCATAGACAATGTACCACTGCCAGCAGTTCCTTTTTGTGAACCGAGTACTTCCATTCAGCATCATTCAACTTCAGACTTTCGTAGGCCACGGGATGCCCTTCTTGCATCAAGACTCCACCCAAAACAAAATCAGAGGCATCCGTGTGTATCTCAAAGGGTTTCTTTAGGTCTGGCAATACCAATACTGGATTGGTAGGCAATGCTCTCTTCAGGCGTTCGAAGGCTTCTTGGTAAGACTTGCCCCAATCCCATGTCTTTCCCTTCTTGAGCAAGTCGGTTAACGGTAGGGTTATCTTAGAATAGTCCCGTACAAACCGTCGATAGTAATTGGTTAGACCCAAGAAGGACCGAAATTCAGTGACACTACTCAATGACTTCAAGTCTTCCAAGGCTTGGACTTTCTTGGGGTCCATTTTGATCTCTCCAGTCTCAATGATATGCCCCAAGAAATTGATACGCTGTTGGGCGAATAAACACTTGGAGGGTTTGAGGTACAACTCATGCTCCCTCAATCTGGTCAGCACTAATCTCAAGTGCTCTACATGTTCCTCCAATGTGTTGCTGTAGATCACAATGTCGTCCAGGTACACTACCACGAACTGGTCTAGGAAGCCACAGAGAACTTGGTTCATTAGGGTACAAAAGGTAGCGGGGGTATTGGTTAACCTAAATGGCATCACCAAAAATTCATATGCCCCATACTTCGTGATGCAGGTGGTCTTGTGCTCGTCACTTTTTCTTTGATTCTCACCTACCAATAGCCATTCCGCAAATTGAGTTTTGTGTAGTATTTTGCTCCGCTTAACTGGTCGAAGAAATATGCGATCAATGGAATGAGATACCTATTCTTGACCGTGATCTTATTCAACGTCCGGAAGTCCACACAGAATCGCAACGTCTCATCCTGCTTCCTTTGGAACAAGACTGGTGCTCCATAGGGGGATTTGGCAGGAACTATTATGCCTGCCTCCAACATTTCCTTTAGTTGTTTTTGAAGTTCCATTAGTTCAGGTTGTGACATCCGGTATGGCGCTCATGCGGGAGGCTTGGCACCAAGAGTCAGTTTGATCTCATGATCTACTTCCCTTCTCGAGGGCAACCGCTTGGGAAGTTCGTCTGGCATCACGTCCTTGAATTCTTTCAAGAAGTGCTTGACTGGCATAGATATTGGCCTCGAGGTCTCTTCCAGTTCTTCTAATCGGACATGCGCCAGTCAAGTGGTCTCCCCTTGTTTAAGGCCCTTCTCCAGTTGCATGGCTGAAACACTTTGCACCTTAGCGTTCATGCAACGAGTCGGAATCATGCAAAGGTTCTCATCCAATCAAAGTAAGCAATTTTTCCTTACCCACACTAGTAGTCTCGAGTCCCGGAGGAACTCCAATCCGATGATGAACTAGAAGTCATCCATCCTAACTGCTGTGATATTCGTTTTCACCCGAAGAGGACCACAACTTATGACAGTTGCCTTGGCCACTCCCACCACAGGTTGGGTCAGAGAGTTGATGGCCTTCACCTTACTATTCGACTCTTCCAAGATTAACCCAAAGCGTGCGACTTCGAACTCGGCCAAATAGTTGTGTATCGCGCCGGTATCGATCATAGCCGGGAGAGGCTTCCCATTGACCCTTAAGTCAATGATCATGAATCCATTATTCTTATTCCGAGCAAGTCTGATTACTTCAATCTCGTCTGCCTTTAGGCTTTCAGGTGGTGTCGAGATCGCTGGATCAGATAGGGCTCATCGATACCCCTAGGCAGGACTGGTGCGACGTCGTCTCGAGTTGTCCTGCGTATCTTCCTTAGTGGGAACTTTAGCTGTGGGAGGCCATACTTGCCGTTGCCCATTGGTATGAGTAAGAGCATTGCACCAATATGTATAGGCGTCCATGGCCTCAGCGTCCCCATTCTCCTATGCCTCTCATTGACTTGGGCCTATACCTGCCTCACCTCCTTCTTCTTCGTCGTGGTCTTGCCCCTCTTGGATAAGACTCGCTAGTTGGCGCATGAAAGCACGAGTTACCTTATGATATTTCAGACACTCTCTCGCAAAGTGAGGTCCTTAGCAGTAGAAACATCCCCGGTGCGGCCCATTATCATTGGGTCGATTCATAGGTGCCGAGGCCTTCGGTTGACCGGGAGAATTCTGGTTCGGGGGCATGAAAGCTCTACCTCTCCCTCCCCTTCCTTGCTGAGCAGGGAAGGCAGCATTAGGGGTCCTCTCTCCCCCACCTCTTTCGTTGTCAGGACGAAAGTTGCGGTTTGATGGAGTTATGACGGTGGTCGTCCTAACTTGATTCGGTTGGTATAATTCATCAAAACCTTCCACTATTTTGACAGTTTCAGTCAGTGTCTCGAACCGGTGCTTCCACAGTTCCGATTTGGCCCACAATTTGAGTTTGTTCTGGAAGTGGTAAACTCGATCTGCTTCCGACATGTCAACAATTTGAAGCATCAGCTCCTGAAATTTGTTGACATATGCTCTAATTGTGCTCGTATGTCACAGTTCATTGAGTTCATCACGAGCTTTAGTCTGGGTATGGTGAGGGAAGAAATGGTCTTTGATTCTCTGCTTCATCGCCTCCTAGGTGCTAATGGGACGTGCACCATTATTGATGGCTTCCCTCTACATCTGCCACCACAGTTTGGCATCACCAGCCAAGCATCGACTAGCGGTCCTTACCCGCTCTGCTTCATCCAATATGTGCAGAGCGTCCAAATAGTCGTTTATGTCATAAAAGAAGTTGTCTACTTCCTTCGCATCCCACTTCCCACCGAAAGCTTTCGGTTCAGAGATTTTCACTCTAGCGCCCCCTGCGTCGTTCATACCCCTTCCATTGGGTTGAACGTTGTTGTTGTTGGCCACAGCCAACTAAAAAATGTGCACTTCGGCGCAGATGTCACTAATAGCAGCCCGCAACTCTGCGACTGCATTGTTAACAGTAGTTTACAATTCACCAATTGCTCCCTGGTTCCCCGCCATACCGATTTCGAGGTTTTGGGTTACCTCCGACAGTTATTGATTGAGTCCTCCCTGCCTATCCAGGTCGGCACTCAACTGGGCCAAGTCTGTTTCGACTTGGCCAACTCTTTGATCAATGGGCGCTGCTCCGTGCGTCTCACCGAAGCACACCGTATTGAGGCGGGTGCCTCCAAGGCATCCAGCAGTTCTCTCTGCGACATTACGTGTCTCACTTGTTCAGACCCCAGTAGAATCGAGACTCTAATACCAACTGTTACGGGCCGCCTTAATCCAGGCAATGACTAAGCGGACCGCAAGACCAACGACTCCACGAGAGCCGCTCCGCCAACAACTCGTGTACTCGCGATCCCGCTTAAAGCAGTAAATAAAGTAATGCGAGAAATGCTTTAAAGGGACAGAACTTGATCAAAGTAGTACTTGTATTGAGAATAGAAAAGGAATACAACATTCTCAAAAGTAAAGCAACAATCAGATGTGGGTTAATACTATCACCCACAAGGTAATCCTAATTAGAAAACTAGAACTGGTAGTTAAAATGCACTCTACTCCTATTTACATATATACATCAAAACTAAAGGACTAAGGGTAATGGGGTGGCCTAATAGCCAATGAAGATACTCCTGGACTCCCCGAATGGTGCTCGCCATGTTGGTGACGCGGGGCCGTTGCATTGGGTGTGTGGTCGGGCACACGGGTGGGCAGTCTCGCACGTGGGTGTGCAGCTGGGTGTGCAACCGAACGTGCGAAGGCTCGCCTTGTGAAACAAAGTAACTGCAATTGGAAGTTTTTAGCAGTTTTATAGAATATCTCACTATATATAGAGGGAGGGCATTTGGTTTGGTGTAAACTTTTTTTTGTCATTTTTTATATTTTCAACTTTACCCTCGTACTTAATTATATATTTATCATATGATTACATGTTGTCCATATTACCAACCAATGTAACCACAACTAATTTTTACTTATAACCACCTGCAAATATTGTAACCACCATGGTAATTTAAATTCTATTCAAAAAACTTTTAAAAGATGAAAGTTTATTTTTTTGTTTATGAAAATTTTATACTAAATTCTTCCATATAAAAATGATTGTTCATAAATTGTACACACATTGGGTATGCCCTTATCATTAGTATCAATATTATTATCCAAAATTAGAATCTTTACACTCTAAAGCACAGCAGTTTTGATAGTTTTACTTATTTTTCATTGTTACATAAGTCGTGCACAATTTTGTGAAACTGGAATAAAAATCATCAAACATATTCATCATTTTTCTAGTCTTCACAGTTCACATTTGGACTATATTCCTAAAAGATAAAAGTTTATTTTAAAAGATGAAAGTTTTTTTTTTTTTGTTTTTGAAAATTTTATACTAAATTCTTCCACATAAAAATGATTGTTCATAAATTTTACATACATTGGATATGCCCTTATCATTAGTATCAATATTATTATCCAAAATTAGAATCTTTACATGATAATCTTTACACTCTAAAGCACAGTAGTTTTGATAGTTTTACTTATTTTTCATTATTACATAAGTCGTGCACAATTTTGTGAAACTGGAATAAAAATCATCAAACATATTCATCATTTGTCTAGTCTTCATAGTTCACAATTGGACTATATTCCTAAACCTTTTGCTGCAAATAGAGTTCAAACAAGCATATTCATCATTTTTTTATTCTTCTCCTTTCCTAACTTGCAAGGTTGGTTGCTTTATTGTGCCAAGACACCAAAAGCAAAAAGTTTTTTTGAGCTATTGATTAATTCTGTCAGAAGCATGATTATTTAAATGTATTTATTCAAGATCTTCATGTAAAGTTTAGGGTCAAGAGAGTTTCTATGACTAGTCTCAATTGTATCGTATAGTATAGACAGCAATACAACAAATGTAAACACTAAAACAATAACATGCGACAACATAACAAATTTTGATATACCTAATTTCAAATTGATTGCACCCCCACTGTTAATTGCACCATACACTCCAGTCTGCAATTATATGAGCTCCCAAACTTGAGTTAGAACCTAGTCCTAGAATAGAGAATAAGATCGAATTCCATAAGGAGAAACTTCAAAATTAATCCTAGTATAGGGCATTCCAAATTTATCCTAATCTCCAAGATCCTATTAATGTAGGATCGTTACATTATTGCTCCAACATTAAGTACACCTTGTTGACAGATCATTATAACCACAGGATCTCACTTGTTTTCTACAGCTTCATAACTTGTGCAAGTTTCATACAAGCAGGGAAAAGTATAAGCTAGCATTTTTCGTACAAGTTTCGTGCAAGTTCCTACAAACTCCATAGAGTCGCTAGATGATATTGCCAAATTGCTATTTAATAAATCTTTTAGGTAATTTATCAAGGGATGAGATTTCTGGTAGCACAAAGGGCTTGAAGGGTTTTAGTATTTGGTGTATTTGTCCTGAGGAGAAAAATATAATATCTAACTCCATACACATTATGTGCTTTTTATGATGCTTGGATTATCAGCATTAACATAATTGATCTCTTTGTTCAAACCAGACATTCGGTTCCTATAGTCTGTACCATTGATGCAACACAATTCAAAATTCCAAATGAGAGAACTATCATCAAGGTATGCACGAAAAGAAAGAAAGAATCAGTAAGCATAGTAACCCATCAAGAGTTCCGGCATAAAGAGATACCTTGAATCTAATTTAAGCACAAACACAATTGACAATGATGAAGGAAAGTGGAAGATCTTTTTCGAACATTATACAGAGGAATGCTTTGTCAAAGTTAATAGTTATACAAGCTCATTCTTGCTGTGCATCACTGCTCTGTCCAACTTTAGAAGATGATTCATCTGGCATTGTCACACCAGTTTAGGATCAGCTATGATGTTGCTGTGAATTTCCCGTTTTCCTCAACAAGAAGAATAATGAAGATGAAACAATTTTCCTTTCATTTTTTTGGGAAATAAGAGTCAAAATTGATTGCTGCTACAAAAAATGCTCATCATAGCATGAATGTTTAAAACATGGAAATGTCCACATATCGTATTCTTCCTCTATGTTAGTCAAAATTGAGAATTATACAAGATGTCGTGCTTTTCTCATGAGAGTTTCAAAGAATGCACAGCAACACCATTCCGAGCTACAGGAATACGATCCCATCTTCCCAAACGGGGCTCCTGCACAATACAAATGCTTCCATGTTATACAAAGACACTAACAGTGTTGCTACCATTCAGCAAGTACATACTAAAATGAGGCCATGACAATGGTGAATAAATATTTACAAGTGAAACTAAGTTCCCAGTCACTTTGGTCACAACAAAAATATCACCCATAATCAAATAAAAATAAATCATCTATTCCATGCACAACGTAAGCAGTAGCTTATTGAAATAGTTGAGAGAGAAACCATGAGCATCAAGATCCCCAGTCAATCTTCTGATTTTATAGGGTTCTTGAACTAATGATTACTGCATTATCCCAACCCCGTTGAAGATCATACATAACCTCTTGAGGCTTCCAGCATAATTCTGATTTATTATCTTTATTCTCATATAACTCTTTCACAGCAATGGGATTTTTATTATCATTCCCATGGAACTACTACTTACGACTATGATCATGGTGATCCTCCAAATTAAATGGATCCCAGGTTTATAGCTTGTGTTTGTGCATATGAAGATCGGAAAACATAATAATATTGAATATCATAGCAACTGTTGTGGGACAAAAATCCAACCTTTCAATCTCCTTGATTTTAGGTCATTAGGCTTAATCATCTGCAGATGAGGACATAATCTATCTATTCAACAGAGAGAGAGAGAGAGAGAGAGAGATATACAAAACAACTCACCCACAAAATTCAATCAATGATCAAGTTTTGGCCTTATCCATCAACCACAATAATGTGTTGGCCTTAAACTCCTAAGAGGGAGCCAAGCATGTTCTATATCACATCAGCAATCAAAACTACTTCAAACAGACAATTGTGCGGCGTGAAGACTTTCATAAATGACAAGGAAGTAAAAGTTTGAATCCAAAACTAACGAGAGTGAAAGGGGAAAAAACTACCTGTCCAACACCAGCAACCAGAAAGCGCCCCGATTTGGCAAAAGCTTGAGAATTTACAAATCCAACCTACAACAACAGCTCATAACTTTAAAAAACTAAAGCCGGTAATTTTGATATTACTCATTCCGCAAGTAATTCTTTTGCAGCAATATCAGTTTAAAAAAATTTGTCATATCAAAGCAATTTGTTAAATCAGAGAAAACAAGGTAGGAAACACATCATGCGGCACTAAATCCTGAGATTCTCCAAATGTAAATTAACTAACTAATTACGGTTAAGTCACCTAATAGACAAGCCTTTTAGATCGGGATATCAAAGGTAGGTGATAACATATATCTCAAAAGCTGGAATGCTTAATTTGAAATTATAATTGTCAACAGAAGGGAGTTCATGGATAGAAAATGCTGAGGTTGGACACTTCAGAGATATCAAGCTGAGCAAGAGGCAGTTATCCAACTGCCATTAATAACCTTTTGAGCTAAATCATTTTTGGAACAAGGGAAAAAATGCTCTTGAGGCCAGGAGCATTGGCCACACACTAGGAGCACTGGACGCTATCAACACGAATGCACATTGGACACCATCAATAAGCAATAAGTGCATTAGTGTTTCAGCATATAAACACTTAGAAACTGTAATACACATAAAGGTACACTGGCTTCTGCAAGAATCTATCTATTTCAGTTGAAAATCACAAGGAGTGGCCTCGTCTGTTTTGGGAAACTGAAGCACAGGATGACCAAAACAATAAGTTATCAAACTCCATCAAAGTCTCAGAAATCCTGTTATAGGCCTTTGACTCATTTGCTCCAGGTCTTGCTAACTAAAAGGTTTACTCCTGGAAAGACCTGTTTGGAGAATTCAAAATGTTGTTGTCTTGAAAACTTCAAAAAAATACCTACACAGGGCACTTTTCAAGAACATTATGAAGCTTCGATACCCTAAAAAATATAAATTAAGAACAAACAAAAGCAACAACTTTTAGGTTGAGAAAAGCTAGAATCCACTAATTTTAATCAAATGAGAACAATTTTAATCAAATGAGAACAACCACCCTTTAAGATAAACTAGCACAAAGCAATATAAAAAGTCAAACTACTTTGCTCCATTATGAGGAAAAATGGCATCATCTACTAATGTAACTGCTGAATATGTAATTAAATAGGTACTGCAACCTTAGAATTAAACAGATAACACAACTGTACTAAATCAGTCAGGTGTACAGTCTACAACAGTAAACATTCTAACTGAACAAAACCGGAAGAGCAGCAGCAATTGCTTTGGAAACAAGATAGAAAAGGCAACTGCAAAACACGAAACTTACGAGAGGGAGCTGAAACAAAGGACTGATTCCTTTGGATTCACTTTGAATGGCCCAAAGACGAACTGAACCATTTCCAGCTCCTGATGCAGCTAGATCACTGCTTCTACATACAGATATCGAACTTATCCACGAATGTGCAAGCGGAGAAAGATTCCCTAGGCCTTGAGCACCATTTTCTGAAAATAAAGTGAAAAAAATGGATCAAATTAAGTCTCATATTTCTCAGCACACATGATAAAGAGGGTGATAACATTTCCTAAAAGTTACCACAACATGTAATAACAGCTACCAGAACAAAGGCAAAAGGAGTTACCACTAAGACCAACTTAAGATGCTCAAACAAGCAAAAGAAAATGTACATGTGAATTGCAAGAGAAGGATTGCAAGTATACCTATGTCACCATTTGGTAGTCCATCATTTTCCTGTTCAAACTGGCTTGATGAAATTGAGGCATGAGCATTTTTTACAATATGGACAGGTTTCTTTCTTAATATGTTCCAATGTTCAATACTACCATCATCAGAGCCTGACAAGAATTCTTGATTGCTTATAAAACAGCAGCACTCTAGGGATGAGGCAGGAGCTCGAAATATCAACTGTGTTTCCTCGGGAACCTATTTTACCAGAGAGTACAAGAAAGCTCATTGTGAGATCAAGGAAAATTTCCATGAAGGAATCAATCATAGTCAGAGTAATGTATTTCAAGGCCAAAGTTCTTGCAGATTTATACTTGGAATGAATATCCCACTAGGAGCAGTTATAATTTTGTGGATGATAAACAGAATTAAAGATCCAAGCACGGAAAAAGGAAAAAGTATTACAAGATCACTGACAAAAATGGCACATATCAGATAGACCTCTTGAGATTTAAAAGCCAAAACATGAATAAAGAGTAGTGCTAAACTGCCAGTACGTAATGTTCATTCCAGACAGAAGAGCAAGAGACCTACAAGCGCAAAATTGGATAAAACTTCTCAACTCATGGGAATCAAACTTGATAACAATTCATGCAAGAGACCTAAAAGCAGAAGATTGAATAAAACTTCCCTACTAGAACTTTATCCAGTCTCATGGGAAACGGCCAAAGAGACTTCTATGGAAGGGTCCAGGACACCGCGTGGCGATAGTAAACTGAATAACATTTCAAGCTACAATTCAGCTCAAGGAATAAGCATTTTCAAGACAGGTTTTGATCGATCCTCTCTCTATTCTACTTTTGAACAATTGGAGCTGATATGCAGCAACAGCAAGGAAGCCACAAAGACAAGACAAACAAGAGAATATGCAGTTCTGAATATCAGCTATAAGCAATTCCATTCACTAAATTGTGCTCCTGTAAATAGAGCCTAACATGGAGAGGTTTCATAACTCTCTCCTTATCAATCAGAGAAGATCAAAATAATAATAATAATAATAATAATAATCAGATAGGAATATAGAACAAAAAACTCGGCAACCTTTTTACTTCAACTTGTCTTTTATGATGAAAGAAACCAAAACATTGAAAAACAAATCAAAATCTAATTAATATGGTCCAACAAAATCTGCCACCTTCCACAACTTGTTTGTCATGCAATTCTTTTCAAGTTGAATTTTCAATGCAACTGCTCTTAAGTATCTTTGAACATGTTCCACTTGCAATCATACTAAAATAATAATGTAAAACATCATGGAACTCATATGCATGTAGTGCAGCATATCACCCTCTATGATCAGAGTAGAATTCTCTCCTTTATAGGTCTAAATTTCTTTTGCTTCTCTCTCAATAAAGTTCTTTCTGCAAAGGTCTTAGTTCTAGCACCCGAAAGGCAATCATAGTGCCACAAAGAAAAATCTGGTTGACTGCTCAAAGAGAAGCTAACCAACTAATTCATGCTAGTACACTATCAAAGATCCTGTTAGCTGCTTCATAAATTTTTTACCACCCCATGACGATGAAGATGGAAGATTAAACACAATAGTTGTAGTCTTGACTTATTTGCATATTGCACCTTTTGCCATTTAAACAACTTCATTTTATGTCCTAGTCACAAGCAATCCCTGTCATATTCCCCTCTGACTGGTAAAAAAAAGTATCAGATTTTAGGTATTAATATATTAAGTCTTAAATGAATTATTTAAATAACAGGAAGAAATTTGTTCAATTTAGTAATATCTTCACACATAGGGAAGTATGTATGACTGCAGAGTAATTAAAATAATAGAATCAGTCAATTCCCAACCAAAATTTCTAACTCTTCTTTTCCCTAATTATTAGACTTACAAATGCAGAAGTTCATCAATCTCTAAGCCATAAAGGATGTTCAGGCACCTCAAATAAACTCTCAAGGACAAGGGAAAAAAAATACTGAAAAATACAGAGTAATTGCTTTCTCCGCTTTGTACTCATGGGATGTTACTTATGGGGCAGTGAATGTTTCCAAAGAGAGGAAAAGGAGTAACACCTGGACATACTCTGTGTGATTGCATTGAAAGTTTCAGACAAATAAAAGAACACAACAGCAAGGGAGAAGAAGTAAGAAAAAAGGAAACTAAGATGCACAGCCCAGTTTCATAAAAGAACACCCACCGACAAGATGCAAGAAAACACTCCTATGTCATGATTTATTAAAGAGATCCACTTTTACAAGCCAAGACCACAGTACTACACCAATTCAACAAATAAAAGTTTCTGTTGCTACAAAATCCATCTAAAAACTAAAATTAAAAGAAATTTAAAAAATTCTAAAAATCCATCTATAAACCTATGATCTTAGTTTCCAATTATTTTGAAAATTCTTAGAACAAAAACTAGTTGCTATACTTGAAGTCAAATACCAACACTAGTTCATTTAGAATTGTAGCTGATCAGTTAATACCTTCCAAAGATGCATGGTACGATCACGCCCAACCGTCAGGACCCGTTCAACTCTTAGGCAGTCAATTGTTACAACTTCACTCTGGTGACCAAATAATGTGCTTATGTAAGCTCTATCTTCCACATTCCAGATTTTCACAGCCCGATCAAATGAACCAGAAAATAGTTCTGAAGTTCCTTGCCTGAATGTCAAGCATGACACTGGCCCTTTGTGGCCGGGAAAGGCCTGAAAGCCATATTAACAGAAAGAGGTAATAAAGTGTACACAAACATTGCAGCACTGTTAGTTACCATCAGAGAGAAGGAATATAGGATGATAAACCCAAAAAAGATTTTAAGTGTTATAGTTAATTGTGTATTTTAAAGCAGAAAATGAGATACTGATAATAAAGTCATTCATAGGCAAGGTGAAACACTGTAAAATAAAAAATAAAATGAAATGAAAATAATATTAATTTAAATTTATTTTAAAAAGAAAAAAGAAAAAACAACAAGAACTCAACAACAACAACAACAGCTATCAATCAGAATAACATGACCTCATGTGCTTTGCTAAAGATACTTACTACAAAGGACAGATAAAATGATATCAATGAAAAATTCTAGACATCCTCCACCAAATAAAATAAAATCAATATACTTCAAGATGGGAGAACAAATTTTCACTATGCATACTTTTGTATTATCAGAAATCCAAAACTCAATATAATCAGCAAATCTTTGGGTTTCAAGTTCACCAAAGAGATATCTTTCTAATATCATCCTTTTTCGTGCTTATAAGCCAGATATTTTCTAAGCTCAAGCTAAATTTGACTTGCATAACTCCTAGATTGTATTATTCATCTGGCAATACCTGAATATGCTGCCGAGTACGAACATCCCACAAATGAACATGACGATCCAATCCTCCACTTGCCAAGTATCGACCATCAGAACTGACTGCTACTGCCAAAACATGTTTGCTATGCTTTGTTGCCCGACTTTGCGGGTCTTTTGCACCATGAGCCTTGAGTATTTCATCAGTTGGCCAAGTATACTTTTCAGTCTTTCCACTATCTATGTCCCAGTGCAGAATACTACCATCCTTGGAAGCTGAGAATCCCCTTGAGTCATCCTCAGACAAAGCAACAGCAGTAACAGACTGCCGGTGCTTTACCAAGACTCGAAATCCATCACTTGTTTCTGGTTTTTGCACCCTACGCAATTAATAAATACAGTTATCTTCAGATTTGCTCCTTTCTAGCAGTTTCTCATGATTGGTACATCTATATAAAAGAAACTTCCAGAACTTAGAAAGCACATGTGCATTAAAGCATATGAAAGATCAAGGTAGCCTTACATGAATGAAAAAACCTCTCCAAGAAATCATCGTGACAATACAGTAAAGATTAAATTTAAAAGCAAGGTTCCTTGCACTTCTTTTTTTATCAAACTAAAAAAGAATAACTAGTAATAATTGTATCACTAACAGGACAAATCTTGCCTCCAGAATAGCACATATGTTTGTTGAAACCAAATTAAGAACACAAGGCATAGCTTTAAAATATGCTGCATGCCGCCAACTTTCCATAGTCCATCCATCGTTTGCAACAACTCAATTGCTTGATCAATCATATTTAACACCACTAATGCGGCAAAATTAAAACCTCTGACAATATACAAGCTTCAAAACTGCAATTCACTTCAAATAACAGACTCCCCAAATAATTCCATTTCTCCATACACTAAACTAAAACTGCAACAGAACGATAATGCAATACCTTGAAGCAATGGCTCTTCGTAGACGGCCACTCTCCTCCAACTGCTGCTGCTGCAAAATCTTCGCGACCCGCGAATCCCTTTGGCCTTCTCTCTCAACTCTTCTTTTCTCATCATCCCCACTCCCCTCTTCTTCTTCTTCTTGCTCTTCTTTTTCTACTCCTTCAGTCACAAACTTCAACAAATCCTTGGACAGTCTCAACTTCTTCTCCCCCACCGTCTCCTCTTCTTCTTCCTCATCTTCTTCACCTTTTCCCTCTCTCCTTCCAGACCCAAATCCTCCTTCTTCATCACCATCCTCCTCCTCCTCGCCGCTGCTGCTCTCTATATCTTCATCATCGTCCTCTTCCATTTTCCTACGCCGCTTCGACCCCTTCTCCTCTGCATCAAAAAATGGGTCTTGATTGATTGAAATTCTTTTGTTTTTACTGTTAAAAATACGACCCTTTTGAGCTGAAAACTTCTTTTTCATTTCCCTGTTCTTCATTCTTCAATCTATCGCTTCAGCTTTTTCAAAGAAGGGGAAAAACCTCAAAAACTCTGCAGATTATGGGGAAAAAGCTCTATCTCTCTCCTGTCTCACAAACTAACACACACTGAAGCGTTTTAAGGTTTTAGCCCCTTTAGGGTTTAAGAGCTGCTGCAGGGATGTGCTTATACGGCGCCGTTTTGAGAATGGGAGTGATCCTACAAAGGAGAAAATGCTGTGGCGGAGTTAAGGCAAAAAGTAAAAAGGGAAGCAAGATAACGGTTGGACTAAGAGATGAGGCCTTGAGTCTGGGTTTGGGTTTGGGTTTGGATTTGGGCTTAGGCATTTCTAACCTTTGTGATGTGGACATTGGATGACAGTTTTTGCGCAGCCCTTTGCTCTCTTTCCTTACTTCTAGAAATAATAAGACTTTGTAATAAATTCTAAAAAAATTATATATATGTATCTCTCTCTCTCTCTCTCTCTCTCTCTCTCTCTCTCTCTCTCTCTCTCTCTCTCTGTATATATATATATATATAAAGCTTGAGCTGGTTTGGCATTGAACAAAAAGGTGTCATTATTTAATTTTTTTCAAATATACCGTTCTAATATTCACTATCATCAACCCACATTTTATCTACTAAACTTTCCACTCCTACATAACGGCGAATTTCTTAGAAAAATGTTAAGATTCAAAACCATCCAAAAAGTGGGGTTCTCTCGGGGATATTTCTAAAAATATGGTCGTTGAAAACATCAGATGTGGCGACTAGAGAAAAATATTTTTTTTAGAATTTTTTTGCGCTTGACAGATCTGTCAGGCAAGAGCAATTTTTTTTTTTTAATTCCATAAAAACCCTAGTTGAGTTATGCAGTTTTTTTAGAAAAATTTTAGGTAGAGAATATTTTTGACTGGTAAAAAAGTATGCTTAACAAATTGCAACTGAGCTGTGCAGTTTCTGTTCGGAGAATTTGACAGTAAATAAGGAAAGAAAAAAAAAGTCCCCAAATAAACCGCATCTCTTGGATGCAGTTCCAATGGAGATTTTCATTGCAAAAGAAACCGCATCAAAGTGATGCGGTTTCAGTAGGTAATACCACAAGATTCCCTAGACAACTTCTATCAATTAATATTAGTGTAAATAATCATTAAAAAACAATGTCAGGTGGTGCAAATTTTAAGTCCAAAAATAGAATATATCAACTATACTTTCATTAGATATCGGTTAACATTAGTCTCAATAATCATCATTATATTAAGTCATTAAATATGTTAGTTTATTATATTACTTCAAATATATTGTATTACATCATCATTAGTTTAGATACATTTGTTTAAAGATATTGTTAGTTTATTATATTAGTGTAAATATATTGTATTAGTCATTATTAGTTTAAATACATTAGTTTAAAGATATTGTTAGTTTAAATATCTTAGTTTGTTATATTAGTGTAAATATGTTAGTTTAAATATATTGTATTAAGTCATTATTAGATTGAATATATTAGTTTTATTAAGTTGTTATTATTAGTTTCACTATTAAAATTTAATAGACAAGTTAAATAATTAAATCATTAAAATTTAGTGGAAACCACATCCAAACTTTTTTTTTTAATTTAACTTTAGGATTTTGAGAAAAATGTAGGGTTCATAAGTTAGGCCTTTTAAGGTTTAGGGTTTAAGGATTAGGGTTTAGGCTGCATGTTAGTAAAAATAACAATAACGACTTAAATATTAAACTAATATATTCAAACTAATAATGACTTAATTCAATATATTTAAACTAATATAACGAACTAACATATTTAAACTAACAACATCTTTAAAATAATGTATTTAAACTAATAATACAATATATTTACACTAATATAATAAACTGGTATATTTATACAAACATTATCCTTAAACATATGTATTTAAACTAATGATGATGTAATACAACATATTTGAACTAATATAATAAGCTAACATATTTAAACTAATAATGACTAATACAACGTATTTAAACTAATATAATAAACTAGTAATGACTAATCATGCTCAAATAAGAAATTAATATACTAGTCATTTAATTATATAATTTTAACTAACAGAATAATACAATATTTAATTTACACTAATATTTTAATGATTTAATTATTTTAACTTATCTATTAAAATTTAATAGTGAAACTAATAATAACAACTTAATAAAACTAATATATTCAATCTAATAATGACTGAATACAATATATTTAAACTAACATATTTACACCAATATAACAAACTAAGATATTTAAACTAATAATATCTTTAAACTAATGTATTTAAACTAATAATGACTAATACAATATATTTACAATAATATAATAAACTAACATATTTATACTAACAATATCTTTAAACAAATGTATTTAAACTTATGATGATGTAATACAATATATTTGAAGTAATACAATAAACTAACATATTTAAACTAATGTATTTAAACTAATAATGACTTAATCTAATAATGATTATTTACACGAGTGTTAATCGATATCTAATGAAATTATAGTTGATATCTTCTGTTTTTGGACTTCAAATTTGCACCACCTGACATTGTTTTATAATGATTATTTACGCTAATATTAATTGATAGAAGTTGTTTAGGGAATCTTGTGGTATTACCTATTGAAACCACATCACTTTGATGCGGTTTCTTTTGCAATGAAAATCTCCATTGGATGCGGTTTCTTTGGGGACCTTTTTTTTTTCTTCCTTATTTGCTGTCAAATTCTCCGAACAGAAACCACACAGCTCAGATGCGGTTTGTTAAGCATGCTTTTTCTAAAACATTCCTAAAGAAACCGCATAACTCAAATGCGGTTTCTATGGAATTAAAAAAAAATTTGCTCTCGCCTGACAGATCTGTCAAGCGAAAAAAATTCTTTAAAAAAATATTTTTCTCTTGTCGATGCATCTGACGTTTTCAGCGACCACATATTTTTAGAAATATTCCCGAGAGAACTCCCCTTTTTGGATGGTTTTGAATTTTAACATTTTTCTAAGAAATTCGCCCTACATAACTATCACTACACTCTGCCCATATTAGTCCTTCACTATTAACTAAACCATTAATCAATTGTACTTCAATGCATCACATTCCATTTCTGTTACTTTGTAATTATATTCCTTGCTTTGAATGCTGCACGAATCAACCTAACTAGAGGATTGTATTTATTTTCACTCTCCATTACTAATACAATTTTTCTCTCATTATTTATTTATTTTTCCCTAAAATATGCACACACATAAAATGCGCCTCACCCAGTAGTATATATAAAGTCAAAATAAGGGATGGCACAATGCTTTGACGAATTACTTCACTGGACATTTTTGGGACGGGAGAAGTGACAAATAAACCGTGCAAAGGAAAGATAACTTTTGTTTTACTTCAGCATAGCAAATCTCCCATATACTTCCCCATTATCATGTAGGACTGGGAGCAGACACGATCTTTGCCCACACAACTTTTCGACATACTTAGTTGATCTTAGGCCTCAGGTGTTGCGTGCGGTTACCCAGATCTGTACTGCTCGCAATGTTAATTTGTAGTACAATTTGCTATTGTACAGTTAAAAAAAAAAAAAAAGTTTCTTCCATTTATCTTCTTCGTGACTTCTACTAATTTTATATTTTTACATGTTTGGTTTGTCAATAATTTTTGAAGCATGAAAAGGTTTTATAGTTTTATGATTGCATGAAAATTTGAATTCCCAAATCCATAAATAAAACAAATGTGTTTTCACAGTAGCACAATCCATTTATATGGTGGTCTATTTTTTTAAATTTGCAATAGAAACTTGTTTTATTGATTTTATATTCATTGTTATAAATAAAATTTGCTTCTAGCCTCTTTTTCAGGTCCTTTTTTGTTGTAGGCAATGTGTCCAAACCTTCAAAAGGTTCTTCAATTGTTTGTGTCAAAAAATGAAAATTTCCTTTTTCATGTAGTATTTGCTTTTTTTTTTTTAAGTGTGAGATTTTGAACAATCCTTCCACCTTACCACCCAACCCAACCCCATCTTTCCCTCCATATAATATCTACTATATATTTTATTTTTATCAAATAAAAAATTTCAAATCATTCTTTATAGTGTTTATTTATTAGCAACAGTGATTTGAAATATTAAATGATACCCAATTTAATTGTGTACCAATAGTTGAACTACTAAGTCGACAACTGAAATATTATTACTCTATAAAGCATCTTAAATACTAAAGCCCGGTTTGAATTGTGATTTTTTGGAGAAAAACTTCTACATTTTCCCTTAATAGCCCTTTTATAAAATATTAAATCATCATTTTACCTTACATACATCATTATAATCTAAAGAGGTGTTACATGAGTTTTTCTCCAAACACTCTCTAAGTTTCAGTAATCTTGTACTATGAAAATGCAAAGCAGCCTTACCAAATATTATAAACATTATAAAAGTCTTAATTTTGAAATATTTTTTTGGCAAAACCCCATACATGGGGGTTGGATATCAACTCAAATTTTTTTAATAATAAAAATAATGTACAAAGATGGAGGAGGACATAAGACTTTACCTCCAATAAATATTACCAAAAATAAACAAGGAATACCTACTCCCTTATATAATAAGCTCTAACATACGGAGTTTGCCTAGCATCAAGATTCACCAAAGATCTAATTGTGGACCCTGTTTGATAATTTAATTTAACACTTAAATTTAATGAATTTAGATCTTAACATGTTCAGGCATATTTGACATCCAAAAATACAATATCTGAATTAAATAAGTCACACTGAATTTTCTAAATAAAATTTGCTCCCAAAAGTAAGTGATAAATTATTCACTTATCATTTAATGTGATATATATTCAAATGCATTAAATTTAGTACGTAACAATTCAATCATTTAATAGATTCAAATTTTAAATTTCAAACTTTAGTTTTATCAAACGCGCCCCTACACAGAAGCTAACTATGATAATGAAAACAACATACAGATCCCAGATTCAAAATTGCTATACCATCCAGCACAGCATTAGACTCATCGAAGGCATGACTAAAACACATTCATGACTTGCAACAACTCGTGCACAACATTCAACCAATTACACAGAGGCCATCTTCCTTTTGCACCGGAATTGATGCAATAAACAAGGAGAGCAGAAATCTGCTTTAACCTAAACCAATGTATACTTCAATCCATTGAGCAAAGCCAAACATTCGGCTTGAATCACATCCTATTCCTCAAACTCCGTATAGAAAGTAAACACAACCTTACTATTACTGTCTCTTAAGTCTTAACACTCCCTCACCCCCCCTAATGCTTTCCCTCGACACACAGAAGATCAGTGTTCAGCTCATCCATCCTTGAGGCGGTTTGACTGATGTGATTGTTTGCACTTAATTTTTAAACTAGGCTTGCACACCCCGCAGTGACGCGGGGTACCCCTATTGAATAAAATGGAATTTAAAATTTTTTTTGACATACACATACCCAGTCACATGTATGTCTCCCTAGATGGCCCACTTTTATGGTGCCGATCTGGTAAAACCGTTCAACTATAAAATGTCTCCAATGATACTCTCTTGCAGTTAGTCATTTAAAAGTGGGTTGGAAGTAATTATGGTTATGTTTGTATTTATTATGATTATTAGAATTTTTTGCCCTTTTTTTCACTTAGTACATCTAGAAGAAAGTATGACTATATTTGTATTTATTATGGTAGTTAAAATTTTTTGCCTTTTTTTTCAATTGGAACACCAAAAAAAAAATGCATAAGTTTTTTTCACTTAAAACACCACAAAGAAAAAGGTAAGAAACAAAAGAACTATAAGATTTCTCACTCAGATACCCATAGTAAGTACAAAAGTACACAAAGCAGCATTGACAAATTGTGCATTATCACGTAATTTCCCTCAAAAGGCAAAGAAAAGGTAGAATACATGCCAACAGAAGAGATAAAATGAATGTATGTAAGACCCTTCATGTTTCCATAATCACATCTTAAGCAAATAATTTGGTTGTGTCATGACTTTGCACCACCCAAAACAGCTCAAGGCATATTAGCAGTTTGTCAGTATCCACCAATACCTAGATAATGTGACGACCCCATTTCTCCCTAGGGCATAACCTAAAGTATCCGTGGAGCGCCTGCCTAACTCTCGCCAGGACTCACTCACTAGAACATCCAATAATACTTCAAAAGTGAACATAAACAACCATTCCAATCCAAATCACAAATATTACATAACGAAATTCAACTTACAACTCTCATTCCCAAATTACAGTTCAAAGTACTTAGAGTACAACCACAATACCATCTCACAGGCCCAAATACAATAAAAGTCCATCCATCCATGATTACAAGGGATACGGAAATAACCGCCAATAGCGTAAGAAGGATCACGACACACGCTATCCATCGTCTCCGAGCCACATGGGAAAAATAAAATATTTTGGGTGAGTTAGAAGCTTCGGTGAATGTCCGGTAAAACAAAAATTCATGGACCTTTGAATTAAACATCATTTTGTAAAACATTTGAGTCTTTAAACAATCATTCTAGAAACACTTATTTAGCAAACAACATACGGTAAGTAATAATTCAATAAACATGTAGTTCAAGTAATGAAAGGATCTGATTGTCCTCCAATGGCGGTCCGGTCAGTCTTGTCGGTCAACCACCCTCCTACTCCTCCTTATAACTCCCGGTGGTAATACTCGAGTATACCGTACAGTGCCCTAAGTACCAACTTACCCGACCGAGTTCCGCCGATTGAGTAGGTCGATACGAAGGGGAAAGGCCTTGTTCAAATGTGGTAAAGTACACATGGCCTACAATCATCGCAAGTAATATACAAGCGGTGGAGAAGTAAGCAGGTTGAATAGTGTATTCACGTTAGGTCGAGTGAGATAAAGACGCCTAGAACCAAGTATTTAACACTTATGAATTCAGGTAACATCAAGCATTAATCACATAAGCATGTAATTCACATAACATACAAGAAATACTCTGGACTCGTTTCTTTACAAATATGAGTTGAGTAAATCATTTCACAAGTCATTTTCACGTAGTAGTAAAACTTTTGACTTAAAACGGATTTGAACATTCATAAACTCTTCATAAATTGTGTCACTTGTAAAAGCATATTACTTGGAAATGGTGGTAAATCACTTCATTAGAATTACTAACAGATCATTTCAATAAAGCATTCATTTGCAACCAATAGTAAAGTCTTTCATTTAAAAGGGGTTGGGACATTCACTTTGATTCGATTAAGCAGGTGAGCAAGAAGAAGGCTAAACTTAGTTGGTTGGTTCACCCTCGACAAGGTCTTGGGCACCTGAGCCAAAGTTCATCTATTAGATACTAACCAAAACATCTAAAACTCAAAGTCTTAACTCAACTACTCAGAATCACCAAATCCTCACTACTACAGTTTCTTGTTCGCACCATGTCTAAGATTACTCTCGTTGAAATGGAGCAAGGCTTATGGGTATGGATGCTAGACTCGGAGAACTACAATTCACTAGAAAACTTCATTTTTCAAATTCATTCGGTCATATATGTCAAATTAAGTTGCAGGACTCAGTAGTAGTTAAAGTACAATATTATCACTTCACAAAATCAATCAAAACTCACATAGGAAATCAAAGTTCTAGACAACTAAAATCGCTCCCTAATTTTTCTAAAATTACCTGTTTACCCAAAATTAGTGAAAACATGACTTTTCACCATTAAAATTTCATAACTTCACTCCATTCAAACATGTACTCATAATTAAACATAAAACACATTTATTTAGGCAAAAATCTCTTCAAGAGAAATTACAAAATTTCGAAATCAAACATTAAAATCACTAAGCATGGGTTTGGCCATCGCATACACTTTTCCATCACAATTTCCAACAACAAGACCCTATTTTCTAACCATATCAAGACTATTTTCACGAATATCATACAAATCCACAATCAGGTCCTCAAGAAATCCACCTCAAGTCCGCTACCTAGGTTGGGAATCCAAGAGCCCAACTCAAATGCTTCATACATAAGCATTCTTATCAAAATAAACCATAGATCTTACAAATCTACCGCTAATAAAGTTAAAGCTAAGATCTTTAAGAATTATACCTCCAGAGCTTTTCAGATCTAGCAAGATCAAGGAGGATCTGATGAAGTTCCACCCACAGATGATGTCCTAAGCTTCAATACCTCGAGATTTTCCAAGTTTTCCCACAGATCTACTTGCTTGAAGTTGATTTCTCCCTCCGAGCTCAAGAACAAGAACTTGCCAAGCAAAGGAAGCTTTCTTTTCTCTCTTTCTTTCTCTCTCTCACCCACGGCTCTCTCTCATTTTCTCACTCTCACTCTTGGCTGCTACAAGGATGGAGGAGAAACAAGAATCAAACCTTCAATGGAGTCTTGAAGCTTCATGGAAGTGGAGGAAGAAGAAATTGAAGAAGGCCACACTCTCTCTCCCTCTTGTTAATCTCGGCCCTCTCTCTCTCTTCCTCTCACACACACGGCTGCAACAAGGAGTGGAAGGAAGCAAGATGAAGCTCTTCAATTGGTGTCTTCAAAGTGTAAGAGAATGAACTTGAAGAAGAAGAAGAAGAAGACTTGGAATTTCCTCTCTTTCTCTCTCTCTCATTCAGCTGGCTCTCTCTCTCTCTAAGCCCAAGTGTGGCTGCTGAAAAATGAAAGGAAAGGAAGCAAGAAACAAGCTTTAAGGAGACATAAAGTGTGGTTCTCCTTAAATCAGGGAAAAGAGGTCAAAAAGCCACTTTTTGTCGCGTCAGCGCGCGACACTCTAACTTTTACTGGTTTATCTCATTCCTACACTGTCCAACCTTAAATATATATATGTAATGTCTCTACATATGCTCGGGTTCATCTTAGAGTCACTATTCACGCTTCGGAACAAAAATCAACACTTAAACTGGCCGAAACACACACCGGCAAATAATTCTCGGAAAATCATCCAAATTAGAAAATAATGATTCAAAGCATAAATTCACTAATATTTGAGTGAAAATACATAATAATATTATTGGGTCCGTTTGGATTAGGTGTTTTTGGAGTTGTATTTTAAAAACAGTACTGTAGCATTACTGTAGCGAAAAACAATCACTGTAGCTGTATTTGGAAGATTTTTTTTTTCAATTTTCTTTTTTCTTTTCCTTTTCGTTTTCTTTTCCATTTCTTTTTTCTTTTTCCTTTTTCTTCTTTTCCCTCTTCTTCCCCACCCATTTTTTTTTTTTCCTTTCTTCTTCTTCTTTCTCTCCTCCCTCCCTCCTCCTCCCCTCTCCCTCCCCCTCCCCTCTCTCCTCCTCCCCTCTCCCCAGTGACCCTCTGGTGGGAGGAGGGGAGGGGAGGAGGGGAGGAGGGGAGGGAGGGAGAGGAGGGAGAGGAGGGAGGGAGGAGAGGAGGAGAGAGAAGAAGAAGAAGAGAGAGAGAGTGGGAAGAGAGGGAAAAGAAGAAGAAGAAAAAGAAAAAAGAAATGAAAAATGAAAAAGAAAAAAACCATCTAATATTGTGAAAAACAAGTGATTTGTTTTTGAGGTTGTTTTTACTGTAGGATTTGGGGTGTGAAAAACAGCATTTCAAAAATAAGGCAAAAAATCCTCAATCCAAACGGAGCCATTATTTTCATTATCATTCATTTTCTGATAAAAATAAAATTTCCGAGCCCTCACAGATAATCTCAGCAGATTCTAATTTGCAGAGTGTTTCGCCTCCTTTTTGCTTCCACTCAACTCCAAAATTGATTAAATTCTGAGCGTAGGTCATAATAAATAAGCTACTGCCATTAATTTCTTATCCAAGTAGCAGCACGATTGGAATCCCCATAGGCTGTAGAAATTCGATTGCAACTGCTTTAAAAGGTTGATTGATGAGAATTACTGCTATTCTTTCACTTATTAGAGAAAGAAACTTATCAAAGCAACACAACATTCCCATCAAGAATTAAAGACAAAACTGGAACTATAAGCATAGAAATCAAGTAAAGAATTGCTCCCAATGATTAATCATGATACCTATAATTTCTGCTGATTCATAACATTAAAAACCAACCAGTTTGGTTCAGTTGTTAATTTATAGAGATAGAGAACATCAAAACCCAATTTGATATTAACAGACTAAGGGAAAAATAAAAGAACCCAAACTGATTTAAAATGGAAAAGATTAACATCAGTTTGCACTAACCAGGTGCTAATTGTTTGACTTCCTATAATCAAGAAAGTAAAATAGGGAAAAAAAAGTACAAATCCTTGTAGAGAAGGCAAAAGAAATTAGATTGGGCCTTATTACCGTGTTCCTGGAGCCTGCAGTAGTTTGGCATATAAATGATGTTGTAACTTCAATCTCAGATCATTTCGGTTAGAGAACAGAAGCATGGACGGAACCTTTGCTTTCTCACTCATGTACGCAACTATAGAATTCTAAGAGAGAGAGAGAGAGATATGGAGCTGATAGGTAAGGCTCAAAATATGAGAACTGAAGGAGTAAAACAAAAGGTTAGGGAAAGAGTTTGAGTTTTGAGTGGCTGATAAGTGAAGGTCATTTTCAATAAGACAATTAGATGGTTAAAAAAAAAACAAAAAGGACAAAATCAACAAAGAAACAACAAGAAACCGGGACAAAGGGGCAAAAGGAGAAAAATATGCAAAAATGAACACAATACACTGAGAGCTACTGCCTGGGAGCAGATCTGCAAGGAAATAATGAAAAATCAAAAAGACAGCCATGAACATAAAAAGCGAAGAAATTGCATGGAGACCAGGAGAAATGAATTGCTACTCACGATTGCTAACTCTTAGCTGCTTTATGCAATTTAATATGGAGATACACATGTCATCACTCTATTAACTCCACTCATTCCTTTTGCTGTCGTCAAATGCATAAATAGTTTTCAAACTAAAGGAAAAATATATTACAATCTACATCCCACAAATAACCTACAGCAAACTTATAGTGCAAAAAGAAAAAACTCTAAACTTTTGCACTATAACACCAATGGAAAACTCACGCATTATTGAAGTGGTAGCCTTTTCCTTAGCAGCAATATAACACCCAATCAAATTTCAAATGAGCATTAACATATAGTACACATGCTAATTGAACAAACTACAGAGAAATATAGTTCAAAGTCCAATATAAACTCTCATACAAACTTTATAAGTTACAGAGACATTAAATCTCAACTGTCTCAATAAAACTACATCAAGAAAATTCTCACAAATTTGCTATATCATGAAATGCTCTAAGAACCAATTATGATAAATGGATTACGATTGCTTACCCAAAAACAAAACCATAAACCTTAAACACAAGACGCAAAATCAAAAGACTGCAATAACAAACTCAGAATTAGTGAATTTGATTGAGTATCTATCTTGTGAGCACTTAATAGCCCCCCAACTTTGTGTAAGGCTTCACCAATATCCGCTGTTCAAGAGCACCCTTTTAGACAAAAAGTAATAATAATAAAGTTTCAACTGGATAAAAATGCAAAAAAATTATAAAGAGTTGAGTTTTTACATTCTTGAGAATCCATGACTAGAGTTTCCTGGATGATCTGTGATGCATGTCTATTTTATTTCATCTCATCCACCTAAAACCACCATCGCAAATATCTTCCTTTCGTAAGCCTCGAATGATCCTCTTCTACTATTCATGACAAACCTGAGCTACCCATGACTCCGTTTGGATTTCATAGTTTTTGCCTTATTTTTGAAATACTGTTTTTCATACCCCAAATGTTACAGTAAAAACAACCCAAATACAACCCTAAAACAAACCACTTGTTTTTCACAATATTATATGTTTTTTTCTTTTTCCCTTTTCATCTCTTTTTTCTTTTTTCTTTTTCTTCTTTTCCCTCCTCTTCCCCCACCTAGGCGCCGGTCGCCTGTAAATTGTAAATTTGTTATTTTTGTTGCATGTTATTTTATGTATCCTCTGTCATTAGTGTTTATAAAGTTTTCTATGAAAAAAAAAAAGACAAAACAATGACATTTGGATCTCTTGTATTTCTTTTTTGATGCCACCACTAATATTTCTTATGTCATTAGCAATAGAGGGTTATTTAATAACTTTTTGCTAATTCAAAAGATTAAGGCTTTGTCGGATTGGCAGGTTTTTCACAAATTAGTTTGTATTTTGGAGTTCACAATACCACACTCTAAAAATAATTCAAATATATACAATTTCAAATACACCTAACAAAAGTTAAAAAAATTAACAAAAGTAAAATAAATAAAATAAATAAAATAAACCTAATATTAATTTCTTCTTGTACCCAGCACCCATCGGCCACCACTGCCATCCCTCTCCAACTTGAAATCACATTTTCTCCTCTTTCCTGCCTCTATTTCCTTCCTTTTCCCTCTTTTACTCTTTCCTTCTCCTATCTCCTCTTTCTGATTTGGTCGTGAAAGGGAGAGGTGGTTGTAGGGAAAAGTAAAAGAAGTGGAGGGGAAAGGAGAGAAGAGGAAGAAAAGAAAGGAGAAGATGATGATGTAGGGTGGTGGTGATGGAGGTGGAAGCAGATGAAAAGACTGAGGAGGGATGGTGGGTGCCTCGGTAGTTATGGTGGGTAATATTTAGGAAAATTTTAAAAATATTCCAATAAAATTACTAAATTTTAAAAATACTTTAAAATACATCTCAATATATCTAATTTAAAAGGACCAGTTGCAATAGAATTTTTTTGAAATACAATGCTACAATAATATTTTTAAAAAATACTCTCAAAAACACTTAATCCATTGGAGCCATAGATATTTGGAGATTTAAACTGTAATTTGGTCATACCTAAAGAGAAACCGATGCAAGTAACCCTTAGAATAAAGGGAAATTAAAAAAAAAAAAAAAAGGAAAGCTGACGCTTAAGACTTCTTGCTACAGTCGTACTCACTCTCCTTAGTCAAATATCCATCCAATATTTTAATGGTTTCAATTTTGATTTCAAAATCCAACCACCACCTATGAATTGTCCTTTTCCCACCCTCCTTTTTCCGCCCGCGCACTCTCCCAACTACCATCCACGCCCCAATCCAAATCCAAATCCGAAAGAATCACAACAAGAAAGAAACAAATCCTATAATCCCATATATATTCCCATTCATTTCTTTCCTCAATATAAAAATTAAAAAGCCAAAAATTCACACCTAAGCCAACGGTTACACTTTTCTGACACAACATCATGCAACAAAAGTCATACTACCATGCAATAATGCTGCACCCTGTTCCATGACCCCTGTCCTACACACTAGATTGCCTGTAACAAATATCTGTCCTGTTGCTTCTCCCAAATCTACTACTTAAACTTGACTTGCTAAGATTGTGCAAGTAATATTCAGTGCATATCAGAGGCTTTTAAATCGGACTTCTATTACCATTTGGCTTGCAAATCTGTCCATTATCTTGGATGATTATTGAGAATTTAATGATGTTGAATATTAAAGAATATTTCACATAATAATTGAATGTTTAGTGGCCCACCAAAACAATTAATATACAAAAGCTTCACATCTGCGCCGATAATAATAACTTTCATCTAATAATTTACAGAAAATTACATGAACTGCTCACAATAAATGTTCAAGAGAATTAAGAATTTATGTTTGCACTAAAATGAAATACTTTAATTTAGATTTAATTTGGAAATGTTATGATAATTGACCTAAATTTTAACATAATCGTTATTTATTGTACGTCTAACTTGTCTATCTTAATAATTCTTGCATCATAAATGTTTATCTAATATACATACAACTTGATAATTCTTATGTAAATTGACTAATTAAGAGCCCGTTGGAATTGTATTTTTTAAGAAGTTTTTAGAAAAATTATCATTATGATACTTTTTTTTAGGATGTGATATATGTGTGATAAGAAAAAGTAATTGAGAAAAATGTAATAAAAAATATTCATGAAAAATGAATAAAAGTTTGACCAAAAAATTGATGATTTAGATAAGAAATAACAATCCAAAAAAGGCATTGAAGTATACCACTGACATTATGGAGATTAAAAGAAGCAAGAGAATCAAGAGAATTAAATATCAGCAGTTTCTGACTGTTTCTCTCAGGTCTTTACCTTTCTTTTTCAAGCCACGCTTTCGTAAAGTCCCATATAGGAGTGTGGTCTGTATGAGAGTGGGACTGTTTTGTTTCCCTTTGTTAATGTTTATTGTTCTTTCTCTGCGTCAAACAGGGAAGGCCTTCAAGAAAAGTAAAGTAAAAATGGTCCAAATGTAGTTGAACTGCAGCTTTTTCTTGAGCTTCTTGCTTACTACTGCATCAGATCTATTCTGCGTTTTTGGTATGTAAAAACCCGTGTCTTTTTAATCCTTTTTGCTGTAGCCATAAGTCCTTTTTTTTTTTTCTTAGTTCTTTTTAGATTTCTGGGCTCTCAAAAATTTGGCTGAAGAGGTTGAATTTTAGTAAAAGAAGCTACATTTTGTGATAGATCTAAGAGGGTCCCTTTTCTGTTGGTGTATGCATTCATTTCCCCAAGAACTGTTGTTGTTTTAGTAAAGTAACAATTTTGCTGCTGCTTTTAATTTTTTCAGCCCGTCGCTTTTCTCTTTTAATGTGAATAGATGTTAAAAAAGACAGTTTTTTTTTTTTTTTTGGAAATTCAGTAGAGAATTTGGTGCAGTTTCACTTACAAGTAAATTAAGAGCTTTTGTACATTTTTTTATTTGTAATGTAGAATTCCTTGGAATTTGCAGAGAGATGGAGTTCTAGAATGTAGTTCATGCGTTTGGTTAATTATTCTCTTACTAGATTGGATTGGATTACTTCGTTTTGGAGATTCCTGGGGCTTGAATCCTGTGATACCAATGGAGGAGCCATTAGTTCAATCTACTGATGATTCAGTGGAGAAGTCGCTAAATTCTGAGATAGAGGAGCCATTGTCAGTGGATAAATTTGAGGAAATGTCTCAAGAATCAGAGACTATGAAGCCATCATCTGCTGAGAGTGGTAAAAGAGCATCAAAAAGTGCCAAACCAAATGGTTCAACACTGCCAAAGGGCACTGCTGGTACTGGGATAGTGAGAAGGAAGACTGAAGTCAAGAGTGGTTCAGTTTCTAATTCAACAACTGCAATAAGATCAACCTTGACTAAGCCTACTATAAGTAGTGCTTCACGGAGCTCGGGTTCCATGCCTGTTATTAGGAGGAATAGCACTGGTGGTTTAGCTGAAAAACAACCAATATCATCAGTGACAAAACGGCAGGATGGCGGTTTTTCTTCAGTTGCTGGTAGGACGACTAGTTCTTCGGCCTCAGAAATGGTAAGGAGGTCTCTTCCAGAGATTCGGAGGAGCTCATTGCCTTCTGTTGGTACTGGAGCTACCAATAGGACCAGCATTTCAGATATTAGAAAGTCAATTCCTGTATCCACTGTTACTAGAAGTCCGAGAACCTCATCAACTTCTGATGCAAGCAAGCAACAATATCTAAAAAGAACTCCTGTCCGGTCATCTCCACCTTCAGTTTCATCCACTAAGAAGGTTGCTTCTACATCACTTGATAGTACTGGCAGCAGCTCTGTGGTTAGGAAAGCAGCTGGAAAAGTCTCTTCTCCATCTATTCGGACGCCACAGGTTTCAACTGGATCAAAAGGTGGGTCATTGCCAACATCACTTGATAAGAGTTCGAATTTGTCGAGTCGCAAGAAAGCTGGGACTCCTGAAAGTCGAGATTCACGGCTCATTATGCTTCCTCAAGTGGAGATCAAAGCTGGTGATGATGTGGTATGCTTACTTGTTTTGCATTTCCTTAACAGTAGATGAAGAATTTTATGAATCTTTTACAAATTCATTAAAGAAATTTGGTGCCACAGGCTTAACCTTTGAAACCTTCTCATGCTGATGCAACAATGCGCATCCTTGTGCAATACTCGTCTTCAATGCACTCCCATATAAATGGGTAGAAACATTTGGGTTATAGATTGTATAGGAATATTTTGTTGGTTTTTCAATACTTGCTTTGACAAACCTTCTTTCCTTTTGCTTGCAGCCAACTTTAGGATTGACTTCTATTGGTCTTTGCAATTACTTCAAATATTTATTACTCTTTAAGTTCTGCAAATGGATTACTAAGTTCACTAAGCATGGCACAACTTGAAGAGTTGCAAAGAGTTCCTCTCTTCTTTTTTTTTTTTCCCTTTTCTTTTCTTTTATCTTTTCAATTGTCTGGGTGGTAAAAGGGTAAAGCCTATGTTCCAGTGAGTGGTATGATCAATTCCTTAGCGTGTTCTCTGTGTTTCATGGATTTTAAGTGTCCAGGCATGAATTTACTAGTGCCATGGTTGCTGTATTATGCCTACTATTCCCCTCTATGATGTCTTTCCTAGCTTATCTGTCCCATCCTTTGATCTTGTCATTATTAACCTTATTGTTGTTCATGTTTGTATTTTCTTTGATTGCTATTTAACAGGTTATTTGCCTGAAAACCTTTTGAAAATTCTCCCCCTCCCTGTCTCTCCCAGTTTCTCTATTTTCTATGTCTTATTCAAATTCTTTTTCCATCAAGAGATTGGATCTAAGGGGCCACAGAATACGTAGTCTGAACAGCAGTGGGCTGAACTTGTCCCCAAGTTTGGAGGTATGATGTTCTTCGTTAACTGCTTTATTTTGCAAGACTCCTTGTCCTGTTCATTTGCATGTAACCACTGTTTGTTGTTGTTAAGGAGACAGAAACAAACAGAGAGAACTGTAATTGTTCTCATTCTATTTAGGAATTAATGAAGCATAGATTGCTGACAAGTCCTTTCTTCATGTCGTTGGAGAATTCTTCTTAGAAATTCATGAAACTTGAAGAATTTATCTGCCCATGCTACAAAAATTCTGGCTCTTCATTATAAATTGTACTTTATTAGTAAAAGCTACTAAGAAGAATTACAATATCCTTGAAATTCCAGATTTTATAGTGGAATCTGGTTTTTGATAGCATCATCTGAAATGCTGGTACATATGGGTTAGATAGGACCTCTCAATAAGAATGATACTAGAGGTAGATTACGTGGATGTTGACATATTAGAGAACTACTTCTCTGTGTGTGTGTGTTTTTTTTTGCCAAACAGATGCTATCTCTTATCTATAATGACCCACATGTACCAACATTTAAGCTGATGCTATTAAAATCAAGATTATCTGCAGAAAAAGATATAATATTTGTTCTGTTATGAATATGATGATGTTCTCTGTGCTGTAAACAAGTCATTCAGAATTGAAGAAGCAAAAGACTGACAATTACTCAACTTTTTGATTGCACCAGAAGTGCGGCTTTTGATTATACGAGTTACTTTTTTAATTGATTCTCCTGTTGGGCAGTTTGTTTATCTCCGGGACAATCTCTTGTCAACGTTGGATGGCATTGAAATACTGAAGCGAGTAAAGGTTTGTAAAAGACTTTGTCATTTCACCTGTCATTATTTTTGATGCATGCTAAGTGGTAGAAGTAATTTATATTGGAATTCAGACTTTCTTTAATTCATATGTTGGTCTACAAGGTATTACAGTTCTTCATTGAAAAATAAGCTTCTAACTAGTTATTCTGTGGGATATTTAGGTTCTTGATTTGAGTTTCAATGAATTCAAAGGGCCTGGTTTTGAACCACTTGAGAATTGCAAAATGCTACAGGTATACATTTTCTCCCAGATTAGATGAACTTGCTATTGGCTATGATAGGTTTTTCTCTTGCTATAAGGTACTATTATATTCTTTTCTTGTAGCAACTCTATCTTGCTGGGAACCAGATTGCATCATTAGTTAGTCTTCCTGAGCTTCCCAATTTGGAGGTGAACCTCTATCATTTCCTATTTTCTCCTTCCTTTAATCAAGTTTTTTACTTCTATACTTGTTTACACAGGACTTCTGATCTGTTATTTGTTGTTTTATCCTCCCTTTTTTTCTCCAGTTTCTTTCTATTGCTCAAAACAAATTAAAGTCTCTGGCTATGGCGAGCCAACCTCGGCTACAGGTTTGTTAGTTCATTAACAAGGTGATGCTACCGAAAAGAAAAAAAGAAAAAATAAAGGTGAGGCTCATTTTTGTGGTACTTGATGTGTTACTTCCCATCTATGCAGGTATTAGCTGCCAGTAAAAACAAAATATCAACGTTGAAGGGCTTCCCACATTTACCAGTCCTTGAGGTCAGTTTAGCACGTCTGACTTTTCGTCCTTTTTTTTTAACCCGTGTGATTTCAGTTTAGTATGCAATTAAAAGGTAGTTAATTTAAAGCAAAATAAATATGACCATAGCTTTTTTTTGGTCCATGTTGGTAGGCCTCAAACTAGCCTGTTGAGACGACAATCACCACGTTATGTCGTCTTTTTTCCTTTCATTTCATATTATTTAGATATTGCTTATAATAACAAGTTATATTCGTGAAACATAAGTTTTACTGTTTCCAAGTTATATTATTTAGCCTCAAATTTTTTTTCCTGTTTCCAAGTTCTACACAGAAAAGGAAGCAACAGAGAAACTTAAGTTTTACAGAAATTGGAAAGAAAGGAAATAACTTGTCTTTTCCAATTGAAGTTGACTGGGGAAGAAGAAAATTTTATGTAGGAAAGAAAATGTTAAGTGCTGCCTTTTATGTTATTGACAGTGGAAAAAGAATTCTGAAATTAGTATCCTTTTTCCCTCTCCATTCACACGAGAATCAAAAAGCTCGGTTCAGACTTTTTGGCGGTCTCAAACCATAGCATTTCTCATCTCTCTTCTCTGCTGATATCTCTGATTCTCCAAGAGATGTGATCTTTTTCTCTCAAAATTTCTTCTTTCCTCTTCAGTTCTACACTTATCAGTTTTCATCATTTTACTTTGTTTCATGCAGCATTAAGCACCAGAATGCTGCAATTGTAGTATTTTACCTGTAAAGTCTTTCAAACGCAGCAGACAATGACCAAGGGTTGCAGCTTTATGAAATAATGGTCATTCTTGGCATCGCTATGCATTGTGTCATGCATCTTCTGACTACCCAACAGAAACACTAATTAGTTAGACTCACCAGTTCCTTTAAAATCACCATGATACTGCTTGGTTTAACAATTTATCTTTGTTGACATGACTGTATTAAAATAAGAAAATTGTGGAGATGAGATTTTTATGAACCAGTGGAGGAATTTGAAATTGTTCCTTGGCAAATATGAATTGCATTATATTTACATGAATATTAAATCTTATATCTGTGCATATGCATGATAATATGAATAGACCATATTTTAAGGTCTTTTTTTTATTTTCATTTTTATAGACTATGTCCTTCTAGTAATTTTTCTGATACTTTGTCTGTTTAGTAACTGACACTGGGGGGCTTTTACTGCAACTTTACCGAATTTTCTTTAAGCTTCACAGATGTTCTCTGATATGCTCATATATGTTGATATTTTCCATTTTCCATAACTGGCTGTAGCATTTGCGTGTGGAGGAGAATCCTATCCTTAAGATGCCTCATCTAGAAGCAGCTTCCATTTTGCTTGTTGGTCCAACATTGAAAAAGTTCAATGACAGAGGTAGGCTATGCTTTTTGAGTTATTTGTCTAGTTGTTCCCTCTCTCTTTCTCACTCGCAGAAACACTTACTGAGACACGCATACATATGTCTTCACCTTTTCTTTTTCTTCTAGGCTAGCTGATGGAATCTGCCTTTTGCTCCTAGATGCATGTTATGTTTGATGAGTATCTGTTTGCAGATTCACCATGTCATAGTCACCTCTGTTAGTGTTGTTTCCTTGTTTGATCAATAATGGGCCTTCAAGAGTGAAAATTACTTTTTCAGGAGACATGCTTTATCTTTGTTTTTTCTTCTAACCCTCCATTTAATGTTTGCCCCTGCTTGGCTTAACCTCATCCAAGGAAATGTTCAACACCAAACTAAAGTGTTCACCTTATGCTCTCTTAGTCTTTTTTCCTGTGGCTGATCTTTTATTTGTTCTGTATGAACATGATCAGTTGTCGAACACGCGTCTTTGTACAGACACTTTCTAGACTTCATTTCATGCTTCTCTTTGAACTAACTCTATCCCAGCTATTTAATCAATTTTCTTGAATATTGTCTCATTGCATCCTTAATTTTGGCTTACTCGGTCCTGGAACTCTTTTATAGATCTTTCACGTGAGGAAGTTGTACTTGCAAAACGCTATCCTGCTCATTCAGCTGTGTGCATCAGAGGCGGTTGGGAGTTTTGCCGTCCAGACCAAGCTGTTGGTGAGTCTGAAGGATGAGGGAAACTATGAATAGTAACAGACTATGTTTGAGCTTCGTCATTTTTGTTTTGTTGCTCCTAATTTTTCTGCATTATCTCCAGATTCGACATTTCGATTTTTGCTTGAACAATGGAAAGAACAACTTCCACCAGGATTCATGTTAAGAGGAGCCTCAGTTGAGCAACCATTTGAAGAAGATGCCTGCTGCTGTAACTTTGATTTTGTCAAAGATGAATGTGCAAGTATTGATGCAGAATTATTCTTAAAATACCAGTGGTTTATAGGAGATAAAACTCCATCAAACTTCAGAGCAATTACTGGTGCAACTGAAAAGGTAGAAAGTTGTTTAATTTCAGGGTTTTGAGCTTCTGAATATCTCTTATCCTATTTTGTTGCGATGTCAGGTATATTGGCCAAAACGTGAGGAGATCAATAGAATTCTGAAAGTGGAGTGTACACCTATCCTGGCAGACACTGAATACCCCTCAATTTTTGCAATATCTTCCCCAGTTTCTCCTGGTATTTTTCTTCCTTTAACATCCACAGTGAACTTGTGATTGTTCCATAATAGTCTATGTTCTTATTGTTCACCCATTTGACTTGTTCTACCATAATGTGGAGTTATTTGATGTGACATCAGTCTGTTTTTCATTTTGTGCGCCATGCATCCCTTTCTCAAGTCTCCTCAAGTCTAGCGTCTGAAGTCCCAGGCCGCCTCATTTTTTGAGGTCCAGTCAAGTGTCTTCTAATTTCTTATGAGGTTTCAGTTCCTTTAGTTTCGAAAGCTGCATTTTCTGCAGTACTTCCTTAGATCAGCTCTTTTATTTTTTGTGCCAATCCAATAACGTAGTTAAGTAGTATCCATGTTCTGAAATGGTCACCAACTATGTGAGCTATATTTATCTATTCATCTTAGTATCTGCATACAAGGAAAAGTCTATACATTGAGTTTCAGTAGAAATAGAATATAGTTGAATTTTTTCTAAAGTAAGACAGACTAAGAGAGATTTAGAATATGATATTAAGACTTTAGAAGTAGGAAATCTTCAAGATATGTGATATTTTGTGCTGACTGATATGCGTTTCTTGGTGTCATCAAATGCAGAATGTGTTGTTGAGCTAAAAATGATTAAAGTGACTCCCTATCCAAATTCTGCTTTGTTAGGTTTGACTTAGTGTGTTTGGATAGTAGATTATTTGGGATAACTTGGTTATCGAAATGCTGTAGCACTTTTTGGATGTGATATATGTGAGATAAAAAGTTTCAAGTTGTTGGTACTGTTGAATTTCGCATAATCATTTCATGGATGGGCAGAAAATTTGTTCTCTCTTATTGCTGTCAAAGCTAATCAAGGACATGTCTGAAAGAACTTAATTCTTTTGTTATCAACCTCCTTTATTTGGGTTCTAGGAATTAAGGTGAGCCAAGCAACTTCTAATATCCTGAACTTTCAAGTGAAGAATAAAGATGAAGAATCGCTGATAGATTCATGCTTGTGTTTACTTTATATTTGGTTTAAGGTATTGAGTCTGTAATTTGATTAAGTTGGGATTCATTTCCATCCATTTATGGATCTTTTTTTTGGGGGTGTCATTTTTGAACTTCTTTATCATCATGCTCAGAAGTCTGTGAATCTAGACTACCATAATATTATTTGATGAATAAGAAATTTGTATACGGAATCTTGGGTCTAAAGTTTACGTTCAGTCAAATGGTTTTGCACTCTGGAAAATCTCTTTTGAAGTTTAAAAAATGTCATTCACAGCTCAAAATATTACAATTAGCAGTTTTCGGTGTGAAGGGATCCTTCTTACTTACAACTGTTGAGTAATTCCACAAAACACCACATCTAATTCTTTGGAATATGAACAGTAAATTCAGCATTATGTTTTCTATCCTTGGTTCGTTTCGTTTGAAGCTGCATGTGTAAGGATTTCGCTCACCTTTGCCACTGAAAATTTCCTAGCTCATAAGTCGTAAAGACTTTCTAGTCATGAGAATCTTGATCTTTCTAATATCTATTAAAACTCGGTCATCTTCGAACACTGCAAGGTATTCTGAAACATTTTCCGCTTAGTTTGTTGAATTTATCACTTTAATACCTCATCATGCTCGCATAAGTTTGTTCGATAGCTGCTACTTCAAAAGGTGGAATAGGATCATTTATGGGTCTAAGACAACAATATCAAGGTTTGGGTCTAATTATGAATTTCAAGTCTTCTATATCTAGCATACTTATATACATTCAATAGAGAGGAGAAGACAGAACTAATTATAATCAGGATCTTGGGTTAAAAATCATTCCTGATGACATGGGAAAGCAGTCCCCAAGACCTGTTGTCATGGGGCCAGTTGACACAGAGGTCCAGAACATGAGAGAATGTGTCAAAAGCTTGATTGTAGGAGCCCATTACTAGACCTATAATATTCCATAACAAATTCAAACAGGAAATTATGCTCAGTTTTGACAAGGTCATTGGTTGTGGTATCATCAGTTCCTTGCATTAGTCCATTGTGTTTAAGCAGATATGGAAGCTCTTGTCTAGAGGTTTTAAGAGATGCTGTGAAAAATATTTAGCATTAGAATACATCTTATTACAAAACTATTAGTTAAAGTGTGCTTTTTATTCATTAAACTTGATTATGCTTTTGATTTATTGTGAAGGAACTAGGCATCCAAAGGTTTTAAAGATTGACATCCAAGGAGATCTTGTTGAAGGAAACGCTATTAGGGGATATGCTAAGGTTGCCTGGTGTGGTGGGACTCCAGGAAAGGGAGTTTCTAGGTAAGATTTCTCAAGTTCCTGTAGAAGATACTTTTCTGATATAGATTGTCTACTGTCTAAAAGATCCAGTTTCATTGCTAAGTATGGAAACAGGTCTAACTTATTGCTTCATGTTGCTCAGTTGGTTGAGAAGACGATGGAATAGCAGTCCTGTGGTAATTGTTGGTGCAGAAGGCGAGGAATATTGTTTGACTCTTGATGATGTTGATTCTTGTTTGGTTTATATGTATACTCCTGTTACTGAAGAAGGTGCTAAAGGGGAACCTCAGTATGCAATAACGGATCATGTAAAAGCAGGTCAAAACATCTCTTTGTTTTACTCTTTCTTTGTTTCTTCTTGTCTGCAAAAGCAATTGTTGGCTTAGTCATTTATAAGATAGGCTGCTAAATTAGAATTTCTATTTCCAAATCTACTCTGGTACCATTGTGAGATGATTTGGTGTAGCATAGCTGCTTTAATTATATGTAATGCTTGAACAGGCTTCCAACTGCCATTTAACATGTTTCACATTAATTGCGGTTACTGTTAATCCAACTGCTTTTTGGGCACCCAACATCCTAAAGGTTTTATATTTTAAGAATTGATAATCAGATTGACTGTTGAAGACAAATGATCATGAGCTTGCTTGCAACCACCAGTAGTAATACCTTCCAATTTGTAAATTACAAAGTCACGAAGTGGTGGTCAAATTCTTCAGATCATCAATTGCACTTATTATGTGGTTGGTGGATTTCTGCCATTCACACAGAACTCAATAGAGTATTACTATGACTTGCTTATATCTGTTCACCTCCAACTTTCTTCTACAAATTTGGCTGATGGGAAGCTTTAAGTGTTTGTTCTTGTTTTTTCTTTTTATCTTACATAGTTGACATATGAAAACTTTGTCATTATCATGCTATCTAATATTGGTGATGATGTTTTGATATTGTTAAAAGTCGAACTTTTGATGATAGAAGCAGTCAAGTAATTAAGATGGACTAGAAATTAGGTAGATATTGGCATGTGATACCAATTTGGCATGAAACAGGCTTAAACATTAAGCATATGCTTCACTTGTCCAAAGGCCAGAATAGTCTTCTTTCTGCTTTTGCCTTTGGCATTGATTGAGTATAACTATATATTTCTTTTGCTTCATGTCATTTGATTCATCAATTTCCTATTTTCAGCTCCTCCATCAGTGAACAATGTGCAAATAATTGGAGATGCTGTGGAGGGAAATAGGATCAAAGGAATTGGACAGTACTTTGGAGGAAGAGAAGGTCCCAGCAAGTATGAGTGGTTACGAGAGGATAAGGATACTGGGTTAGTATATTCGTCTTTCTATGATTTTCATTCCCAATGTGGATGAACAAAATTGGCTGATGATTGGTCATCCTTCTTGATAACCTTGTTAAGGTTTGTTTATAATCTTATGAAACTAGAACTGATGGTCATAATCCTCTGAAGGAAAATTAATTTCCTTTCCTTTGCTACCCTCTTTTTTGCATTTTGTAATACGAGGCTGGCCAAAAGGAATATTATACTTTTATTGTGATAAGACATTATCAGGTTCTTTGCCTCCTCAACTTACTAGTCATGCATGCCTTTAGCTTTCATCTGTTGCCTATCACCTTAACCTCACAAGTTTATGCTAAGCAAGCATCAAAATTCTAACCATGTCAGATACTTCTAGCAATGCATGTGCTAGTAACCTGATTATGTCTAAATGAATTTCACCGCAACTATTACCTTTTACTTTATGTGCGGAGGCAGTACTTCTTGAAATTCAGAGTGACTTAGTATTCTAATTATGGGAGCTGTTGTTGATACCATTTTGATGAAAAAATTTCACTGACTTCACGAACTATTGGAGAAAATTCTTCTGTAAATATGAGTCTTTATCCAAGTAGGAGCACTCTCTAGTATGAAGTTGAAGAATGGAATTCAGATATACAATATTGTATTGGACATTATAACCTCAAGCTCGTCTAAGGTCTGTTAGACTGAACAATGGGTGTCAGTGCAAGCCTGTTGGTGCAGGTCTCAGAAATTAAGATAGGTTCATAGAACATGTATGAGATGTTAGCAACTAAAGTTTGTTGCAACCTGGTTTTCTTAACTGATTGGGTTACTATCCTCTTTTCTCCCTTCCTTCTGCAGAGTACCTGTATTGGTATCAACTGGTACAAATGAGTATACACTAGTGAAAGAAGACATTGGTTGGCATTTGACATTTGTATACTTACCGGTGAATTTTGAAGGTTGTTTCACTCTGTTCAACTATTAAAAGATTTCCTCTTTGCTTCTGTTGCATGTCAATTGCTCTCTGTAATTAGTGGCACAAATAAAGAATTTTTTTCTGTTCTTTGGTTACAGGGCAGGAAGGAAAGCCAGTGTCAACAATCTCCCAGATTGTTAAGCGGGGTATATTTCTTTGATGCTAATGCCATCAGCTTCTAGTGTAGTTGAAAGCTAGCTTTGGTAGTACTGTTCATATTTCAACCTGTTCTACTTCGGAAACTTATTAACTGAACTTGGCCATCTGTTAAAGTTGAGTTTGAAATTCACATTTTAAGTACTAAAATGTGAAATCTAACCTGTTGATTAAATTCTGATTATTCAAAAGAAAAGAAATATCTATAGAGATGTCGTGAAATCTAACTTGTTGATTAAATTCTGATTATTCAAAAGAAAAGAACTATCTATAGAGATGTAGTCATATAATTTGACTTGTGCTGGATGCTATGCCTTAAATAAAATTTTTTGCAACACAAGTATAGGGGTGCAAAAAAGAAGTGCCTGAATAGTCATAATGTACTCTCTCTTTCTCTCCACTTCTTGTAAATATATCTCTGTCATGTTGAAATGGGTCATACCTCATTAGTTCTTACTCTTCTGTCTTGGTCTAAATTACAGCTCCTCCAAATGTAACCAATGTGAAAATAATTGGTGAACTAAAGGAGGGAAGTAAGGTTACTGTTACAGGTATTGTCACTGGAGGAACTGAAGGGTCTAGCAGGGTTCAGTGGTTTAAAACCTCCTCCCCGACATTTGAGGGAGAAAATGGTCTTGAAGCATTAAGCACCTCTAAAATTGCAAAGGTAACAATATGTGCAATTGTGGCATCTTACTTTATATTGCACATTGTTCTGTCATTCTAACGGGGCTCATGCTTTCTGTAGGCATTTAGGATTCCTTTGGGAGCTGTGGGACACTATATTGTTGCAAAATTTACCCCAATGACACCTGACGGTGAAGCAGGTGAACCAGCATATGTTGTGGCTGAAAGAGCTGTGGAGAGTGAGTATTTTTACTGCAAATGTTTGATTTCCTTCTGAAATGTAGGTCAACTGATATTCGAGGTAACCTCATAATGCCTGCTTTACATGTTCCCAGCTCTTCCACCTAGCCTAAATTTTTTGTCCATAACGGGTGATTACACTGAAGATGGCATATTGACAGCGTCATATGGATATATTGGTGGCCATGAGGGAAAAAGTATCTACAATTGGTATCTTCATGAGGTACATTCTCATTGTCTCCAAGCTACTATTACAAGTTCTAGGCAATGAAATAAACTCTAGCTTGAAGTGACAGTGAAACCATCTAAATGGTAACTAAAACCATTTATATGCATCTTCACTTTGGTCTTTATATCTGCAAACTCGCGTATACATGGTACTCGTTTCTGAAAGTTGGCTATTGTCACTCCTAGTGATTTTTTTGAAGCAGTAATTTTGTCTGAATTTGAGATACCTATGCTCATGTAAGTGTCACCCTTTCCAACAAACTTCTTATTTCAGTTTCCTCCATGATACTAATTGACAATTGCAGCAGCAATAAGAATCAAAATTAATCTTCACTCTGCATGGATAAAGGTCATTCTGTTTTTCTTCCCAGAAAACTTGTTCCAATGCTAACGTACTGTCCTGGGTCTCAACCTGAACATAAATAAATTCTGATCCTGCACTTTTCTATATCTCGATCATTGGCACACCTTTTTCTTCTACATGACATTATCCTCCTCATCCTCCTCTGCTCTCTCTCTATGAGGCTCATGATGATGTGGGGATTGGGAGCAATGATTTGTCTTCTAAGACTGGAATAAACAAATATGAAGTCCTCCAAAATTGATGAAGAGACTATTACACAAGGAAAACCACTCTCACATTATCCCATGAGTTATCAGTTCAACCTTTTGGGATTGAACTGAATCATGTAGCATTTTTATATTATGTTGGAATATTATTCTGTGGGATGATAATAGTTTTTGCATGCAATTCCACTGTAAAACTCAAATAGGCTACTGTACAACACAAAGTATTCCAATAGTGACAATTCTGGTTGACCATGGAAAGTCAAGCATGATAGATCATAGGACTAAAAATTGTCAATTTATCTTTCAGTAAAAGAAACTATTGGTCCTCTTAAGATATTACATAATAGAATGCAGCTCCTCAGTATCTTGGACTTTCATTCCATCATTTGTAAACTGACATCTTTGCAATTTTCTTCAGGCTGAAAATGAATTGGGTTCTTTGATAGCTGAGCTCTCTGGTCATTTACAGTATCGTATCACTAAAGATGCTATTGGTAAATACATATCTTTTACATGTACACCAGTTCGTGATGATGGAACTGTGGGTGAGTCTAGAACTTGCTTTGGGCATGAACGTGTTTGTCCTGGTAAGCACAATTATTTCTGGGCATTCAGTTTGTACCCTCTAAACAAAGAGAAATTTTGTGATTCCAACTTTACTGCTTGCCCTTAATAACATTCATATCTCATTAAGTCTCAGTTTTCTCCTTGTAAAATTACTGGCCTATGAGACAAATTCAAATCTCAACTCATTTAGAAGAGTTGAAGCAAAATTGAAGCTTTGTCACAAATTGGTGGATGAGTGTATACACACCCAATTGCTTTGTGAAATGAAACTATTATTTTGCTGTCAATGAGCAATTTAGCGTACCCTGACATAGCAGGCAAGGGTAAATTGGAAAACTTGAGATGATAATGTGGAATAAAGCATAATCCTTGGGACATCCCATATGAGAAGGGATGATAATGACCGCGGGATAAAGATGGCATCACTTTTTAAGTTTCTCAGTGTCTCTTATTCCAAACAAGCATCTAAATAGGCTTTGGTATAGCAGGAAAAACTAAAGATCTTGTGACTGAAAGCATAAAGATCATGGAACTTTGGTGCTGCAGGTTGCCCGAGTGTTAACGAACTACAACAATGTTTTGCCTTCATTATGACTAGTCATTTGTTGGGGGCACACATGGGGCTGAAGTTAATATACGGTTGTCAAAAAGATATGAGAGAACAGTGGGGATTTTTTTTTTTAATAAGATCAACTTGATGTGGTTGCTTTCCTTCTCTAGTCTCTCATGGTAAAAAGAGAAGATGGCATAAAGATTTAAAAAGAGCACACTGATGGGTATAGTTTGGACATCAGATATTACTGTATGGTGTCAGTTACAGTGTGGTAAATGATGCAAGGTGAATAGTTGCTGTAGTACCTTCTTGGGTGGAGTATAAGTGGAACAAAAAGATATTTGGAATGTCTTGAAAACATCTTTTGGAATTCGTTTTTTGATGCAAAAATAGAAAATTTTTATCAAGATTATTGAGTTATAAGTAGACCTCCATTTAAAGGCATCTTCTATTGCATTTTACCTTTTTGTATGTCAATAGAGGAAAAACTATATGCCAAGCTTAATTTGTTAGAGACGAGGATCTCTACTTTTCTAGCACCATCATTAGAAGAAGCAATGCTAAAGAAAGGTTACAGCTACTATTCAAAAGCATGGATAAAACCAGAGTGAGAGCTTTGACACCTCATTTTTCCTCAATTGGTTGTTATGAATGTGCAGAAAGTTCAGATGATATCAAATTAAGACATGGAAAAGTAAATAGTGGCATGATGCTTGATTCTTACAGCCCATGGATAAAATTATATCTTACATATCATTTTTCCATTCAAGCATTGACCTTGCAAATATCTTCTTTTTCCCCATTTCTTGAAGCAGGCTTCAGAAACATCTTGTCTCCTTTTTCTTGATCTGAATTTTCTCTCCAGGTGTCTGCCATTTGTCCAATATTTCAGATGATGTTTGACATGTTTGTAACCTTCTATGGAAGTGTTATTAGCTTTAGGTTTCTTATCGTGCTGATGCTCCTTTAGCCTGGTGTTTGAACTATCATCATTCCTGATAATAAAATTTACTCGTTTGAAGCTCATTCCACTTTCATGATTGATCCTTCTTTTTCTTCTTCCTTTTTTTGGGGTTAACTCCATATGTAGTCGGCAAATATTCAATTTCTCTTCCATGACGCATCTTAATATCAATTTTGCCCATGTCCTGTGACAAGTATAATTTATTTATTTATTATTTATGTATTGGGTTTGAGGTAGATTCCAAGCCTCAGAAGGGGGAAGGGAGAGGGTAGGGCTTGAGAGTCAAACGAGGGACCTTGTAGTCACTTGGCTAATGTCCCTACTAGCTGAGCTGGGTCTTGGGGATTGTGACATACACATTTTATACACACATGACCTCTACTGAAACTGGAATTCTCTTTTTTGCTTTGTTGTCTAATAGACTTCAACCTTAACAAATTGCTGCTCAAATGATATTTGTCTTTTAGGAAGCCCAAGATTGCTTTTTTTACGGATAGTAGGAAGTGCGATTGAGGGCACTGCACTAGAGGTTGAAAAGAAATACTGGGGTGGTGATGAGGGAGACTCTGTTTACTGCTGGATCCGGGTAATGTAATTTGCTCTAATGGTATCTGTTTTCACTATTATTTGTTTCTTTATTGTTCTCCCCCCTGTGCACAAGAAAAGGAAAAAAGGGAATATTTGAATTAGAATTCCTTTCATTTTATTCCATAAATTTACAGTTTGCCCCAAATTTTTAATTGGTCTTACAATAGCTTATTGTTTTCACATGTACATGCTTATCTTTTTGGATAAAGCTTGAAATTTATGGTAATTAATGAAATTCCAGTGTTTATACTGGCAGTCAAAAATGAATTTCTATTAACTGGGTCATAGTTGCGTGGATAAACAATTGATAGTTGATTCGAGAACCCACTGATACATAATAAAGAACAAAGAAATTGAATGGATACTATGAAATTCTGATTGGTGGTCACCAAAGGAGTGAAAACAAAACTTCTGTAATTTGGAAATGTCATCATCTGTTGTGGAGACTCTTTTGGCCTGCATTGCCAGTGATGATGAAGAGGACAATGAATATGAAGAATCATAATCGTTGTCTCTGGGAAAGTATACCTCTTCCTTCGAATAGAAGTACTGGCTGGCTTGATCTCCTGTATTAGATAATTCTGCATTGTTTGCATATTCTTCTACATAGCACTGACAGTTAAGTTTATTTTTATTTTTTAATTTGTATTTAGTGGTGGACCGAAGGGTTTATCATGACGAAATAGTCAAGGCCTGCATGATCAGCATTCAGCAGTGGCCGTAGTCACCTTCACTAGTTCACCCCAGCACTACCAATCAGTTAATTGTGATTCCAAGGAAAAACATACGAGTGGTCAGATGCTTAGAGCTTTTATTTTCTTTCTAGAATGTGACTTGGAGTGGAACAATATGATTAGTTGTCATTATGTAGATGATAATGTTTGTCTTGAGTAATGTCTTAGTCAAAAGGAAAAGGAATAAAATGGATGTTTCTAGACCTTAATTGATTTGGCTTAGTAAACTTAACTACAAGGGATCTAAATGTAACTTCACATCTTTTAATTAACTTAATACTGACTACAATTTGATTAAATGTGAGCGTCATTGTTTTTAGAAAGGAGTCTGTTGGGCTTAAAAGTTTTACCACTTTGACAAGTATTTCATGTCTCCGTATCTTGTTATGTGAATTATCACATGAAGTTTAAACTGCAATATAGGCTAACTAGTTGCAGTTACCTTTGCAGACTAGTTCAGATGGCACCCGCTATGAAATTTGTGGTGCCACTACACCATCATACATGTTATCCTTGGATGATATTGGTTTTTTCATATCAGTTTCATGTGAGCCTGTCCGAAGTGATTGTGCCCATGGGCCTATTGTACTCTCTGAACAAGTTGGACCAATTGTTGCTGGCAAGTGCTTCAGATTTCTCAACACAAAAATCAATTCATGTTCATTTGGTTACTGTCTTGTCAAGTGGCAGGCATCAGCTAAAATTTTCATCTTGTTCACATATGACAGTTTTAGTTGAAATTCTGCTGATGTCTCCTTTTAATTTATTAATGTATTAGATATTAGATGTGGCTTTTTTGTTTTTGTTGCAGGCCCACCAACCTGCCACTCACTTGAATTTCTTGGATCCCTAGTGGAAGGGGAGCGTTTAAGCTACAGTGCATCTTATAGTGGAGGGTGAGAAGTACTATATGAAATTAAGGATGTCTCTACTTTCAACTTTGGGAACTAATGAGGTAAACTGTTACTAAAATTTTGTTCTTCAGGGAGAAAGGAAATTGCCTGTGTGAGTGGTATAGGATGAAGACCAATGGAGTCAGAGAAAAACTAAAAGCTGGCGGTATGCTTTCTTTTGTGTTATTTAGTCCTCTTTCTGCTTTTCAGATGCTGCTTGCTTGATTCAGAACCTGTTTGGTGACAGAGTTTCTTGATTTGACGTTTGATGATGTTGGAGAGTGCATTCAACTTATATACACCCCTGTGCGGCATGACGGAATGAAAGGAAACCCAGTGATTTTGACGTCTGATCCAATTGCTCCTGGTAAGGGATTTGATAAAGAATCATTGTTGCCTTTTAGTATCTTCGCAATTTTAGCCATTTACATCCTGAGGTACATTATACATCTTGCTTTTTGTAAATCCAACTTTTTTCCATGGAAGTGACAATTTTATTACCATTTTCTCCTTCACTTTAGCAAAATTCCATGAAGAATGTGTCTATCACCGTTAGCATAGTGTGTTCCCTGAAATCAAATCAAGAAAGGCATAGTACAACTCACTGTTGAATCTCATGATATGTCACTTAAGAATCATTTTTTCCCATCGAAACCCTCTAACAATGAAATTTGTTGTACTTTGACAAATGAATATAATTTGGAAAATGCAAATAAGTGTTTCTCAAATGGCTAAAAATTACAGCAATATTGCACTCACCTCCTGGGTTTACAATGGGATGCTGGTTTATAATTTAGTCCATTTTGCAGGACTAATTGAACTGCATTGAATGGTCCAAGTTTGAAATATATGATATCATTGTTTGTACTTGTTGATAAAACTCTTGCTGTCCTCTTCATTTTCTTGTAGAATATCAGAGTAAAAGTGTCTTAAAATATAAATTCATCCATGTGAAATTATTCATTGTTTCGGAGTGTGATGATTAGATTCAATTATCTAGTATTTGGACCACCATAAGGGTGCTTTTGGTCTTTCAGTTTCTTTTGTCATTTTGGTAAATTCCTAATGAACTTCTTGTAACTTTGTACAACTCTCACCATAAAGGGAATCCCGTTGGCTTTGACTTGGTAATTCCTGATTGCTGCGAGGCCAAGATGGTTATCCCCCAGAAGAGATACTTTGGGGGAAAAGAAGGTATTGGGGAGTACATTTGGTACAGAACCAAGAATAAGCTTCATGTATCTGCTCTGATGGACATTACTGGTGCCACTGACGATGTTTGTATATGTGGCAAGACATTGTAAGACACTGCATCACCTATAGACTGTTTCAACTACTATCCAGTTAGTATATACTTGGTAACTCATCTCTTGGCAGATCATATACTCCATCAATTGAAGACGTAGGAGCTTATTTAGCCCTGTATTGGCTCCCAACTAGGGCAGATGGCAAAGTTGGAAAACCACTGGTATCACTTTGTGATTCTCCAGTGTCTCCAGGTAAATGGAGATATTACCTTTCTTAACATTGTTGCACTGGATTAAAAAAGACATGGTCAACCTTAGCTGGCATCAGTACTCAGAGTTGATTGCTCCCTCTGTCTCAAAATTTTCGTCCTACTTTCTATTTTGGGATGTCTCAAAATGTTTGTCCTGTTTAGAAAGTCAAAACTCTTTTTTTTTTTTGGGTCTCTTTTTTCAATATTTTCCCTACTTTTAATGAAATGCATGTTACACTCAAATTCAAAATTTGAATTTTGAGGGATAAGATTGGAAAGAAAAATCCAAGCATCACAATCAAAGCACTATTGATAAAAAATTGGATTCCCAAAGTGTGAATAAAATTTTGGGACAGAGGGAGTATTTGCTTGTCAAAAACTATCTTATGCTTGTCCCTTGAAAAAGCTTGATCAAAATGATTTCAAACAAATAATACTTGATCGTTGTGGATGCTTCTTGTTTGGGGCTGTTTGATAGCTGGCTCTGGTGAATTATGTGGTGTGTTGGTAGCTGTCTGTTTCCCTCACAAGAAAGCATAAATATGTCCTGATTATTTGTTTTGAGTTTGTCCTTAGTATGCCAAATTGAAATTTGTAACAGCTCTCCCGGTAGTTTCCAACGTTCGTGCAAAAAAGGTGTCTACTGGAATCTACCTGGGTGAAGGAGAATATTTTGGTGGATATGAAGGATTGAGTTTGTTTAGCTGGTATAGAGCAACAGATGATGGAACAATTACTCTGATTAGTGGAGCTAATTCCAAAACTTATGAAGTCACAGATGAAGATTACAATTGCCATCTGCAGTTTGGGTAATCGTTTTCAACCCTTTTCTTGCTTTTGGAGAGTTGTTAATGAAATGCTTAAATTTTTCTCTAATTGCTGCCATTCAGAGAGCGTTATTTTCTTGTTACTGATTAATACTTCAAGCCTGACAGTCAGAATGACTGGTGCATAGCCTTTACAAGGAACTTGCATATTATAGAGACCACGAACTAGGATTGGTATACTCTGTATCTTTGAAGAACAAAATGGAAATTGCTTAGCAAGAAAAGAAAATGGACAGATTCTTTTTTTTTTTTTTAAATTTTAATAGCTTTGCATGGATTTACTGCAAAACATTCTTATCTGTCTTCTGAACTTCTTAATTTTTAATCACAATGAAATGAAGTCTTTTTTTTTGAGGAGGTAAAAGAATTTATTCCATGAATCAAAGTTGCGAGCCAGTTTGTAAATGATTAAAAAGGTCAGCAGTATAGACTTGTTTATCTTTCTAGAGAGTTAAAATGATGCATTAATGTTGCTGTATGCCACGTCTAGTTTGCCATATAAACTCTAGCTGAGAAATAAGTTTGTGAGATTGCTTGTGATCATCCCAGCAATGCTACATGCTGAAAGAAATGAGTGTTGCACCTTATTGGCAATTCAGAGTTCTGATGACTTAATTGTACAAAAATCTAAAGGCATAAATGATCATGATCATCAACTCTTGCATTAAGTTGATTGCATCAATATTTGATGACTGACTAACTGTGAAATGGTTGGAAAGTTAGTTGCACCAGAATATTATCCATTAAAGATCAATACTTAATGATGAGGCCTAGCATGTTTTTTGACTGGAGAAAAAGTGGAATGAAAGCAGCAAAAGGAAACTGGAGCATGAGTAGACAGAGAATGGCTTTGTTGAAAAGCTTATTCAGGAGTATAGAAGTTCCATAGTAAAGCTGCCTAGGCAAAAGAAAAAGAGAGAGAAATTACTAATAAGCAGAATTTCTACAAAAGGATAATAGTTTTGTTTCTAGCTCAATCTGTCGGTTAGATTTTCTTTGCTCTTTGTTTACTGATGCAAGCTTGTCCTTCTCTGAGACGTGATAGTGGTTTTTAAAAAAAATTGTTGTGCTTCGTCCAATTTGGTAGAACTTTGTTTAAATGTTTACATGTAAAAGAAAAAAGCATACTCCATGGCTGAAAAGAACTGAATTAAAAAGTGGGACTCAGTAAGCACACGTCAATTTTGGCTAGGCTTAGTATGTTTTACCTTGTGTAAATTATCAACTAGGCTACGACTGAAGGACTGATAGTAAATACTTTCTGTAGAAGGTTAGCATTGGCTTCTTTTAATTGGATCACTCAATCCTAACGGGAAATCTTCGAGTTTGGCTAAAGAAAAATGTACCATAGATTTTATTTTATTGGTCCACTCAATACTAGTGAGAAATCATCAATTTTGACTGCAGAACAATATGCACACAGATAGCGATATTAACCTGTGAAACAGGTATAAGAAATGTAAAATATGGGTCATAAATTGAAGTACAGAGATTTCAAGCATTATATGTTGCTAAATTTCTGCTGCTTACATTAAAGAAATTACAGCTAACTACCTCCTCTGGTTGAGCGTCAAACTTGCATTTAGTGTAAGGAAAAACCTTTTCTAATATTCTGTTTAAGTAGCTTGTGATCAATTATTAATGACCAAACTGTTGCTCTTGGGAAAGAGTTATTGTTGATCAGCGTGTTATTGAGCTTGGGCAGCAACATCTCATAGTAGAGATGATTCTGCTTTGTCAAGTATGTGGGGGGGGGGGACTTTGTGGGGTAATCAGTTTGCAGATTTTGGTTTTACAAGTAATTAATGCCCCACATACAATCCACCATGTATTTTAATGAGTTCTCTTCAAGCCCAACCAATAATGCCACTTTTTTTGCTCATTATTTTTACTTCATTTCAGGAATCTAGTTGTATCATACTCTATGTATGTTTCAGGTATACTCCTGTCCGTTTGGATTCAGTTGTTGGAGAACTTAGATTATCTGAGGCAACAGATGTGATTCTCCCCGGTATTAGATCTGAACTTCTTGTTTTTGCATGTGTTCTAGATTTTTTGCCTTCGGGATAAAAGTACAGTTGTGTCAACTTTGACTTTACACTGACTCTTTTGCAACCTTCCATCTGGTACTCATCTTGAATGGACCCATATCTTGATTTACGGGCTTTACTAAAATTTTCATTTTGTGCATGTGATCTGTTAAGAAACTTAGGATGTATATCTTCTCTTTTTCTTGAGCAATTTTTCCTGGTCGAAACTTACTATGTTTCAATATCTAGTAATTTAATTGCTGTTCATTAGTAAAAATAAATACTAAATGCTTTTTAATTCACGTAGAAAATTCCTTTCAGTTTGAAATCTTTACTTGTTACCACAAAAATGTGTGTAGAACAACTCTAGTAATTTGCTAGGCATCAAAGAGGACAGGCAACTTCGCACATGAGCTTGCCATGTTTAAATAGTGGTTACATTCATATCTACACCGCAAGAATTTGACCATTTCTTGTCATATATTTGAAGTTAATTTCTCACTATTAGGGTATCTGTTCTGCTCTGCATAATGTAGAGGTATTTGTAAAATAGCTGTATTTCCATCTCAACAAGCACTTAAAATTTTTGTCATACTTCAGAGCTTCCAACAATTGAGATGCTTGTGTTGACTGGTAAGGCTGTTGAAGGAGATCTGCTAACTGCTATTGAAGTTATGCCAAAAAGTGAAAGTCAGCAGAAAGTCTGGACGAAGTACAAGAAAGATGCCAGATACCAGTGGTACAGCACCCACATCTTTTTCAGCTTCTGTTGAAATTTTCAAATACACAACATAATCCTTCAAATCTTGTCCGTTCTTAATACACTGGATACACAGCGATAAACTTTATTGACCTAGCTGTTTCATGCAGTTCAATTGTCTCTTGGATTGTTGAACATGGTTACAGTCTAAAAGTTGATGTTGTTTTGTACTTATTATCTGTGCTAAACATAAAAGTGTCCTGCAGGTTTTGTTCCTCAGAAATGATGAATAGTAGGGCATTTGAACCACTTCCATCACAACAATCATGCTCCTATAAGGTGCGGTTTGAAGACATTGGTCGCTGCCTGAGGTGTGAATGCATTGTGACTGACGTTTTTGGAAGATCTAGTGAACGTGCTTATGCTGAAACTGATTTTGTTGTGCCAGGTAGTGAATCTCTGATAAGATAAACTTTTCATTTTGCTCTTTTGAGTGAAATGTTAAGGTTAATTTGATGTTGTTCTTTCAATGCCCATTTTTTTCAAGTGCTACATTCTGTCATATGCTTGTCCACCAGCAGTCTTTATAAGTTCTGTTTTTAGACAACAAATAAAAGAAATCTCAACCCTCTCAAGAGTGACAAGTGTATGATGCAATTGATACTATACATTGACTTCCTAGGGCTGAAGTGATTAATGAAATTTTTAGGAACTAAATTTGTTCGATCTTTAAATATCAAAATATCAACATCTGACGGCTGATGTTGCTTTAATTTTCCATAGAATGGTTGTTATGATCTGGGACATGATATAGATCACTTTGTTGATCCCAATCTATAAATAATACCTTTGGTGTCATAAAAACTCAATTTTTCTAAATTCCTTTTTGCTAGTTTTTGTTGCACCATTAAAAGCTTGTTGTGTTTGGATTCCTTGTTTTTGGGGTTGTTTATGAAAAATAGCACTGTAGCAAAAATGTTACTGTAGCTGTATTTGGAAAAATGGATTTTATTTATTTATTTTTTCTTTTTCTTTTTCTTTTCCTTTTCCTTTTCCTTTTCTTTTTTCTTCTCTTCCCCTTCTTCTCCCCACCCCATCCCTCAGGTGCAGCTGGCACAGGTCTTGAGGCGCCGTGTGTGACCTCTTTTTTTTCCTCCTCTCCCCTCCTCCCTCCCTCCTGCCTCCTGATCGACCAAATCTGCGACCAGATCTGGTGGATCAGCGACCAGAAGGGTCCTGACTGGGGGGGGGGGAGGAAGGAGGGGAAGGAGGAGGGGAGGAGAGGGAGGGAGGTGGGGGATGGGAGGAGGCGGGAGGGGAGGAGGTGGGGGAGGGAGGGGGGAGGAGAGAGGAAGAGGGAGGAGAGGAGAAAGAAAAAAATTCTTCCTGGCCTTGGAGACAGGAGAGGGATGAGAGGTGGGGAGAAGAGGAAGAGAAGAAAAGGAAAAAGAAATAGAAAAATTGTTGTAGTTGTTTTTGGGGTTGTTTTTGGGGTTGTTTTTAGAGTTGTTTTTACTGTAGCATTTGGGGTGTTAAAAACAGTTGGTCAAAAACAGGTGCTAAAAACAGCAATCCAAACACAATGAATTATTTAAACATGTTTTTCAGTTTACATCTATGACATAAAAATTAGAAGCACTAGTGCTATATATTGTACATTTTAATCATTGCAAGAAGAATCGAAGACATAAATGTTAAACTTGGCCAACATCTATAAAAAGCTTTTAATAGCTATGGAGAAAGAGAACAAAACAAGGCTTTTAAGGATTTAGCAATTATTTGCTTCTCGAAACATTGCAATTGATTAGACATATGTTTAAAATGTAAAGATATCTGGTTTACGGCTGTAAATTATGAAAACCTTGGAATGTCATAAGTGTGAAAAATTACTCTACAAAGGGTTCCTTGTCATAATAGTTTAAGATATTAACCTTGGAATGTGAAGAATTGGAAAATTTTATGCAGAAAATTACAAATCATCAAATGTAGATTAAATATTACAGCAGGTAGCAAAAATTATTACCCAAAGATTTTGGCTTGCTTCTTCGCATGGAAATTGCAATTCTGTTTTAAAATAATAATTAGTAATATGTCATTATACAGTAAGAACTTTATGAATGCATGGTAAAAACAACTTTGTTTTTAATGTATTTGTATCGTTATTTTTGTTACCTAGTGATAAGTCATCTCTCTCTCTCGCCCCCCTCCCTCCCTCTCTCTCACACTCTGTTCCTCTCATGGGAGAGTCAAATCACCATTTTGTTGAAATAGTTTATGTATTTCAGGGATTCCTAGAGTGGATAAGCTGGAGATTGAGGGTAGAGGTTTCCATACCAATTTGTATGCTGTACGTGGCCTTTATAGTGGAGGAAAGGAAGGCAAAAGTAAAATCCAATGGCTTAGGTCGATGATTGGAAGTCCTGACCTCATCTCTATTCCTGGTAGCGTAATACTGAGCTGATTCCCTTTATTTTCTTTTTTCTTCCTTGGTTATCATTTGATTGTGTTGTAGACAAGAAATGGGGGACAAGTGAATGGTAAGAAACAAAAATATGTAGGACTCTTTAGTCTGCGCAGATAACGTGTTTTATGGTCGCATGTCTCAGTTGTTCTAACTTTGAGGATTTTTCAATCATTTTTTTCCCTTTTTGTGGGAAAAGAGAAGATCCTGAAAAATGGAACCTTGTGGTTACGTCTTAAAAAAGGATGTGATTTCAATACACTAATCTTGGGTAAGTTGAAAAGTCATTGTAACAGCCTATAAAAAAAATGCTGAATTTTTAGCAGTTCTTATCCTGAGGCATGGCATAGCACTCCAACAACAATTTTATATACGCATAGGATGTGACTATCTTGCCTGTAGAAACTCTCGAGCCCTGTTCAATTTGTTTAAATTGTAGAGCTACACTAGGAGGTGTAGGATTCTAGGTAATTCATACAGGTTCTTAAAGTTGCGCCACCGAAACATTACGTAGCACTTAGTCCTATGGAACACATACTTTTCAGAGCCGGCTAGCTGTTCTAATGCCAACTGGAGTTGAGCTATAGCCTAACACCTGAACAACTGGGCCAAAAGCTTATGCCTAGTTGCTAAATGTAATCTGCTTATACACCAGTCAAGCATTATTCCATACCACTCGAGACACTTGATGGGTTAGGGCAACTAATAAGGAGTAAGGTGGAATTCATTGCGAGAAGTGGTGCTTAACATTACGGAAGGTGCTAAATGTAATCTCCTTAATTATACCAGTCAAGCATTAGTTCCATCCTATTTGGTGCACTTGATGGATTAGGGACAACTAAACCAGAAGACTATGATAAGGAGTAGGTTTACATTTACACTGATTTGCATCAACATAAAAATCGAGCACAGTAATCATGATTTTGTTTCATGAGCTGCTGGTGTTTTTTGAATTACAAGAGGAATGTGTACCTATTGCAGGGGAGACTGGAAGGATGTATGAAGCTAATGTGGATGATGTGGGCTACAGGCTGGTAGCAGTTTATACTCCAGTTCGTGAAGATGGAGTAGAGGGGCATCCTTCTTCAGTATCAACAGAGCCCATTGGAGTTGGTAAATTTAAATACTTCATTTACTTCCTTTTCTTTAATATTCCTGAGAACCAACTTTATCAATATTTCCTTACTAGTTTGTTGTTATGACGTGTAATACCAAGTGCATATTTGATGCCTTTTCTGTATTGCCTCCATTGAACGAAGCACCGCTCTTCTTTGGTCTTGGTTTTTCTGCTATTGTATTTTGATGAAATTAAATTGAGAATCAAAAGTCTCCTTTAACCCAATTTAGATGGACTTGTTTTGGAAACCATACCTCCACAGTCTCAGCAATTCATCCTTTGATCTTTTTTCCTTGTTACATTGGCTGGGTGGGCCTGTCTATCTTGTATTATCACTTCCGCATTCCGGTTTTGTTTTTCAATTTTTAGGTTTTCTTTATTCCTTGTTCGTTGAAGAAAACTTTTGGCTGGTTGTTACTTGTTCTTTGTTAATTTCTCCTTTGAAAAATCATCTCGTCCATAACAAGTCATCTTCAATTTCAAGTTGTAACTTCACTTGGAAACAGTAAGGTCTCATTTGAATTGCCATTTTCTGGATTTTCTGTAGAAAAATATACTATAATGATTTGATGCATGTGAGGTGAAAAGGTGTTTTGTAAATGTGATCACGGAAAACATAAAAATTTTCTGTGGCCTTGTGGCTGTGAGGTGAACATTGGTGGCTGCTAGGTGAACATTGAAAATTTGGCACGTGTATTTATTTGCCATTTTTTCTGGGGCAGGCCTGGTGGATTCTCAATTAAGTATTAGAGCCTTTTTTTTGGGGTTCCTGGAGCAGGTGTGGTGGATGTCTCAATTAAGCATTAGAGTTTTCTAAGAACTTGATTTAGAGTGGAAGGAGCATTTAGGACAAGATTAGTTTTCATTTTTATATTTTCCCAAAAAAGAAAAAAGAAAAACGTTTTTAGAAGGAGAAGAATGGACCGGAGCCGCAATGGTATATGGAATTATCATGAATCAAATCCACATGCTAAGATGAGAAGCAAAGACCCTGAACCATTAGAATATACTCGCTTCTCTTATTTAAACTTTTACTCCTTGGTGCCAGTATTTTCCTTGTAACTTTTTATTTTCTTTTTCTGAATAGAGTTCCTAAAAGATGACATGTTTTGGTGTTCAACTGTATTTGTTGCTCTTGTTGATAAATGGGGATTATTTCATGCCATCACTTGTTCATATTTGGTCTAATTGCAGAACCTGATGTTCTTAGAGAAGTGAAGATGAAGCTCGATCTTGGATCTGTAAAGTTTGAGGTTGTTTTTGCATTTTATGCTATTTAATATATGGTGTTATTTCTTGGTTCACTTGATACGCAGACATTTGATTTGATGTTGCAATCGGTGTGTGGTCTTATGAATTTGCAAAGTCATGCTATCCATGAGCACCTTTTTCTGTTGATCATTTGCAATCGGTGTGTTGATCTGTAAAGTTTGTGGTTGTTTTTGCATTTTATGCTATTTAATATATGGTGTTATTTCTTGGTTCACTTGATATGCAGATATTTGATTTGATGTTGCAATCGGTGTGTGGTCTTAGTGTACTTATGAATGTGCAAAGTCATGCTATCCATGAGCACCTTTTTCTGTTGATCATTTGTAATCACTAAAGATGATAGTTTACTGCTTCATGATTTGGCTCAGTGAAGAAAATACCATCTTCTTAATTACTTTTTATGAATGCGCAATAATGTTAGATATCATCGGTTTAGCGTACTTCAAAATGTACTATATGTTTGTAGCTTGTATTTAGGTATTCACTTAAAAAGGTGTCCTTTTTTTTATTTTCTTTCTAGTAAACATGAATGTTCGTTATTCTGTGACGTTGATGGGGATGTGCTTTTGAATGTTGTTGATGTACCTACAGATGGTTCTTTCTGCCCCTTTTTGGGTAGGGGTGTTTGGTGATGTGTCTGTTGGTTTATGATTTTATGTGCCTAGACTGGGATTGTGACTGGTTCACTGAAAAATTATTCACTGTTTTGCATCTTCTAAGCAGGTGTTGTGTGACAAGGATCGATCTACTAAAAAGGTGAATTTTGTATTCCTTGTTCTGTCAAAACTAATGCATGTGGTCCTGTTAAACAAGGTGGAGAAGGGATGAACTTGATGTCTTATCATCTTTAGTTTTCAATGTTGCAGGATCCTGGTCTTGGAAATTTGGAGAGAAGAATTTTGGAAGTCAATAGGAAGAGAGTCAAGGTCGTGAAGCCAGGTTCTAAAACTTCATTTCCAGCTACTGAAGTTCGGGGTAGTTTTGCCCCACCTTTCCATGTAAGTCTTATGTAGTGACTCTAGAGGTTTCACATCTCCTTGTGACTGGTTTTCTTTTGCAAATGTCTCTCATCACTTTAGTAATCTCTATTGTTGTGGGATATCTCTTTGTTCTAAATATGAGTGCCACGTAGCATAGGCCAATTTGATGCAACATTTGCCAAATGTGATTTTTCACCCCAAGATTAGCTAAATAGTTTTTCATAGGACCTCACGCTGATGAGTGCTTGTAGACGTGAATTTTCGCATCTCTCATATCTTATCTGAAATTCATTTCTGGATTATCTAGCGCTGCCAAATGGCAAAATGATTATGTTTGCACCCAAACACTTCCCAGTGGTTTCCTTCTCATGTATAATATCTTGTAGAGTTTTTATGTTTGAAAATGCGCACTTTTACATAAAGAAGTAAAAGTTAAAAATAAAAAAGCTTTTCAGTAGGAAAATGAGGAAAAGATTTAAAATCTTGTCTTTTGAAAGGTATTTCTTACCTCTCCAATTGTTGGATCGGAATAGTCATTTCTTTCATGCTGGCTTTAATGTTTTTTCACAATGAGGAGACAACAAAGCTGATTCTACTTTGAACAATTCATATGTTCTGTTTCTTATGTGATACTACAATTTATATAGTCTATAACATGATGATGACTGACAAGGCCTCTTATATTAATATATGCAAATATAAGCTCTGTACATTTGCAACCCTTGTATGGGTTGCAAAGGTAGTCCAACTTTGGCATGACAGAAATTAATATAATCTGTATTTATGCTAAAAGAATGGGAAAAATAAAAAAAGGAGTGAGTAAAATAAGTTGATATCAAATTGGGATTTCCTGTTTTGCAGGTGGAGCTATTCAGAAACGATCAGCATAGACTCAAAATTGTTGTAGACAGTGAGAACGAAGTAGACCTGATGGTGCAGACTCGACATTTGCGAGATGTTATCGTTCTTGTCATCAGAGGCCTGGCCCAGCGATTTAATAGTACATCTCTTAATTCTCTGCTAAAAATAGACAATTAATTTTTGTCACATGAATGTAAATCATTTCAGGATAGTTGTAAAAGGATCAATTTTACTTCCTATACGTCGTTTCTACGACTCTGTGTGAATGTTTGAGGACTCGTTTGTTGTACAAAACACTTTGTTCATCACTGTATTTGTACATTTTCGTGTAAGATATACTTTTCTTTAGTGGTGCATTTCCTCATGGTTTTGCCCCTTTTGTATCACTTTCTCGAGTTCGATTTCAAAGTGTTCAGCAACTATTTAGGAAATGTGAATAAATGAAATTCACTTTGATCTGGAGATAACTGGCTTGGAAGGTTAAGGACCTTATCGTAAGGTTGAATTACATTTGGATGGGCTGCGTTCTCAAGTGTAAGACTTGTATAACTATAACTGCTAGAAGTTTGATAGATGTATCTCTGGACGGCTGTTCTTTTTTGATATTTGTCCTTGAGATTTTAGGACAGAAGTGCTGGTTTGAAGGAGAAAAAAAAATGGTACATAACAATGAATTTTAAATCTTATGGGTGCCTGCCACAACCCTCCCTCTAACAGGCTTGCTCATGGTGGTGATTTTAGTCTCTACTTGTGTAAGCGGTGGATGGGGAAGAGCTTTCCCACTCTGTTGCCATTTCTATATAAACTTATGATCCACCATCTCTTTCCCTTCCTCACAAGCAGGGGGACGGGGAATCCCCCACCACACCAACCCTGCAGATTTTACAAATTTTCACGTAACCCTTCAAAATTTTTATTTGTATCCATGCAGAATTAGAATTTGCACCCCTCCCCCCTCGAAAACCAAAGATTTAGAAATCCTTGTATATTTCCTTCAAACACTGGATGTCTTCTTATATATCTTTGACTAATTTGACTTTATGTTGATGCAGAAATTAGAATTTGCAACTAACAAAAAAAAAAAAAAACACTCTTCCTTTCAAACTGAAGATTTTAGAAATCCATATATATTTCCTTCGACTAGTAACTGTCTTCTTATGTGTCTTTGACAAGTTAGACTCGGTCTTCCAAACATTTTACAAAATGCTAAAAGTACTACTTCTAAGCGTACATTTTTATTAATTTTGCCACTTCAAATCTCAACTTGTATTTACGTCGGTGCCCGTCCTAAACCTCAAGCCCCCTGTCCCTCCGGAGCTGTAATTGTAGAACACAACAAAAATGAAAGAATCAACCATTGCACATGATAAACTAATCACCATTTGGAGATTCCCTATATGGATTTCAATCTTCATTGAAACAAACGATTGGCCAAGCTTGCAAGCATGCAAGCACTAATTCCCATTGTCGCAAAGAAATAATCCCTCTATACCAAAATGTTTGTCACACTAGGAAGGTGCGCTTTTTGTCAACTGTGTCAAATTGGAGTAATATCTGAATCTATTTTACATTTGCTATAATACATAATTACTCTTATTGATGTGATGTAAACAAAAAGCGTGGGGTTGATAGCACTATTGTTTTCTTATTCAAAATTTTGAATAATCAATTTTTATAAGGCATTTTATATTAGTATAATATATAGAAGTATAAACTATCTAGACATTTATAACCGTAGTATAAGTGCACTTCCTCATGGTTTTAGCCATTTTGTATTATCTATTTGGTCCTTCTGTACTAGCGACTACCTAGGAATTTATGAATAATTTAATTTGGGCATTTCATCTAGCGTAATTGGCTTGAAAGAGACAAGGTTGAATTACATTTGGTTGATTTTTGTTCAAGTGCAAGATTTTTTATAAATGTATATTTCAAGGGACACTTTTTTTAAACTATATTCTTAAGATTTTAGGATGCAAATGATTGTTTAAAAAAGTAAGTAACGGGAAAATGAATTATCAATCATCTCACATTATAAAATCACCATCATTACTTCAATCTTTCAATGGATCTTGCTCGTCAATCAAACAAACAATTCGCCAAGCATGCAACTTGCAAGGACAAGCAATAATTTAATTTCACATTCTTGAGCTGTTGAGCACATTACTGCAAAGAAATACCAATCAAGTAAAGAGGGTAAAGAGCCTGCATGTCTCAAAGTTGGAACTGGTGTTGAGTGTCCAAGATTATTCTTAGAGTTAATCTTGTATATATTGACACTGTATACACTATCACTGTATGGATGTATAACATAAATGTAAATTTTAAATTTCAAAATCAAACTCAGATTAATTGTCATGCATGGAATGGTGATAGCGTATAAAGTGTCAGTGTATATAAAATTAATTCTTATTCTTAATTTTTTTAAATTTCTAGTTAACATGTGCATAGAACACTAGTTCAGAGAAAGGAAGAATTATATGTGCCTGCTAACATCTTTCTTTACCTTGTTTGGATGGATAGATCTGGAAATTGGAAATAATAAAAGAGAATGGAAGGGAAAGACCAATCTTCCATTTGTTTGGGAGTTCCTAAGCGGAAGGAAAAGGAGAGAGCAGGAAAGAAATGGAGGAATGAATATTTTTTTTTTGAGACTTTCCCTCCAAATATGGAGAGAACTGGAAGGAAGTAGAACCAAAGCTGACAAACTTCTTCTAATGTCAAATTTGTCCATAAAAAATCAATAAACAAAATTACTCATACTCAACATGTTCAAAATCATTTCATTTCTTTCTTTAGCTTCCAAACAACTTGAACATCTATTCTCTTCATTTTTCTTCTTTTCTTTTCTATTCAAAAGTCAACAACTCCAAAACTGGCATAAGAGTGCTAATTTAATTACTTGAGGAGGGAAAGCAGAAAAACTCAATCATATAATTTCATGTTAACAATACCGGGGAGCTTAGCAGGAGTAAATTCTTTTTTTTTATTTATTAAATCAGAGAACGTTAAATGTTGGAGTGGTTAAGAGAAGGCTGAAATTGTACCCAAAAAAATATTGAAAGAAAATGTTAAACGCTCCAAGGCACTCTAATACTAATAAATCTTAATCTAAGATATGGAGATTGGAGTTATAATTATGTATTAATTGCTACCAATGAACCAACCATTTGATCGAGATAGATAAAATAATCGTTTCTCATAGTGTTAATGGTTGAAAACTTGTGTAACAGCCATCTAATTCAACATAGTCACTTCCATTCTCGTAAAGGGGTGTAGAAAAAAAGAAAACAATTTACCAATTTCCCTTGAAACCATAAAAATGATATGGGCACAATAAATATACGAACCCCTATTCCTGAAATTTAATACTGAAGTCAGGCTTGTTACACGTTCTCATGTTCGTTTTATTTGATGCTTTTGCCACAAAGAAGAATTAATTGTGTTTAACAAGAATTATCTAGGGCAATTTCAGAAATATTGCAGCCTAAAAAATCCAATATATGAAATTCCAAGTGACAAAATTTATCACCTAAATTACTTCGAAATACTTGATTCATGGCCCAAGAATTTTTTTTTGGGTCACTATCACTTTCAAGAATTCTCAATGTCACCGACAAGGTTATACTATTAAGGTAAGGAATATACCTCTGCACATATATTGTGTTTTTGCACAAAAGGCGTATTTCGAAAAGTCTGCATGAATTAAATTTTATGAGGGATGAAAAGCAGTTATTTTCTTTGGTGTTTTTGTTAATCACTTAATTCAACTTAAAAGGGGTAAGTCTTGAACTACTTCCCATTTCACATACCTAATTTGCATTTTACACAAGCTAAGGGAATTCTTACCAGCACAAAATTGACCAGTACTATCAAGGAGATTACCAATTTATTTAAATTCCGAAAATATTGGAATTATTAACCTTATCTGACTGCACATACCATGAATGTCAAAAGGAATCTATCACTGTCTATGCTAACAACTAGCAAGCTTAACAAATAGAGAATATATAGATTCCTAAAGTTAATATAAGAACTAAGATTTCTTAATAATTACTTAATTAGTAAAGATACATTGCTAAATCAAATGGTTAGATACTCTCTATTTTTTTCTTTTTTCTTTTCCTTCAAATGGTTAGATACATTGAAACAAATATGTTTATATACACACCAAAGGTGCAGGGATGCTTGACCCATAGGCTTTCTCCCACAGCAAGCTATTAATTTCTGTGGCAGAAAATTCAGTACTTCTGTGGGAGTTCTTGGTTTTGTTCAGGATGGGTTGCTGTTTCTCCGAGGTATGTATTTTACCTTTTTAAATTAGTGGCATATCTTTAAGTTCCTTTTTCTTCAAAAAAAGGACTTTTAATAGAAAGGGGAAGGAAATGTGAATTAAGAGAAGGTTTGAATCATTTTAATGAACTAATGTCAATGGCCATATAACAAAGTTCATGTTTATTTATTTATTTATTTCTTCACGCATATTTATGGACGTCCCCAAGTCTTTGTGAAAATATCACAGTCCTAGAACGTGATAAACTCTTTCAATATTTTGGTTTATGATTTAAACTCCTTCGGTTTGATTTTTTTCTTTGGTCTTCTTCTTTATATATTCTGTCACTACTGTTATTACAAGGGTTATTTGTAATTTTTTTAAATTCAGATGCATTAAATATACTCTTGAGTAATAGCACAGATAAGGAAGGATTTGATTAGCGGCTAATGTAGAACTGTAAATATTGTTATATTCCAAAAACTAAAATTCATGGACTTGGAACTTTTCCCATGCTCAAATAACTCAATACCTACAACCAACCTTTAAAGCAAAGATTAAGATAGAAGTACTACTATAGATTGCATTGTTTAGTTTGTATATGAATGTAACGTTTGAAGCGAGAATACAAGCACTATTTATTGTTACCACAATTCAATATTAAAATATTAAAGATTAAAATTCAAGGGTTGAAATTTTGTTATTCCTTTACAGTTTGAATGAAGAATATCTTGGATTTTTGTTAAATCCTTACTATATTGCTTTTTATGATAGCGTGTGAAATAAAAAGGTTACATAAAAACGTGTTTTGTGAATAGTAGAAACACAGTCCAATGAAGAGTCCAGATGCTACAATCCTTTTTAAACTGCGTTGATGAAATGTTTAGTGCAATTAGTTTTTGTTTGCATGAAAAGCACTAATGCTCTTTCTTGTATGACGGAAATTGAACCAAAGAGTGAGAAGTCAAAATCGGCTCCTCCAGCTCCGGCCACACCAGCACCAGCTCCAGCGGCCCCAACACCAGCCCCATCCCCAGCTCCAGCACCATCCTCATCCCCAACCGGCCATGAAGTAACTTATTACCAAGTACCCTCGCCACCACGAGGTCCACCAAGGCCCCAGAACCTACATCCATGCGAGACACTTTTCAGTGATGAAAATCCTAATGCTTGCAATATTTTCTAAGTAATTCTTGATTAGCTACCACTTTTTGTGTCTTGCTTTAGTCAAGAGGTTTTAGTTTAATTATATCAATTTTCAGATGATAAGTTATTATATGTAGTTGAGTAAATTACTTTAAGATTTTCATCTATGGCCAATTTTGAGAATGCTACAAGATTCTTATGTTTGCTTCAGAGTTAAAAAATTGTTTTACTTTTTGGGTGCCCTAATATATATATCGTATTATTCAAAAGTGTAGATTTGTTGCTCTAAACTCCCAAAGCACACGATAAACACATAAAAGAAACGGTTGGCCCAGTATTAGAACTTTAGAAGTACCACCTTCTAACACTTTAGCCAAAAAAATTTATCACTTAAAAAAAACGCTGAGTTTGCTTGTTATTGTATGTCAAAGGTACCAAATATATGAACTCTTGCGGTTACAAGGTATAATTGGCACAACAGAATTTCTAGAAATATATTGCCAGGTGGAAGGTTTTTCAAAATTTGCTAATCAGTTGCGCTAATTCGAATTTTTTCAGCTTTATTTCAATATATTATCAGGATGCATCAGCAGTTAAAAATGTTAAGCTATATGTAATATACAATGAACGACTAACTACTATCTAGACACCCAATGATCTAATCAAACAATAATTGTCGTCACACTACTAATGTCCCCAAAAAATGAAAAAAAAAAAGTACTTAAAAAGGTTACTTGTTAAAATAATATGGGAAATTTTTGAAGAAAATTAAGAATTATTAACTAACATGCATTCATTGCCGCATATAATCTAGTCTTCTCTAATGGGGATTGTCATAAATTGGAAACTGAAATTTAAGTCGTGGAAATATTGGGGAATTAGGCAATTCTGTTTCTCTTTCTTTAGTGCTTCCCGGAATACTATTACCTTCAGCAAAACACAAACACAGTACGGGGGGAAAAAGACAAGCTTAATTAAGTAGTTGATTTTCATGTCTAAAAAAAATGGGTTACTTGAAATGCCAATTTTCTCAATAAAAGGGAAATTTTAAATATGTTTCTGCCTCCGAATGAAAGGTAATGAAAGGTTCAATCTTACAGGTATCTAATAAACACTAGGTAAGATGGACGTAAGGTGTTAGATTTTTTTTAGGGAATGAAATTTATACCAGAAAAAGGAGGACAATTCTCTTTGTATATACATTAAATATTGAATTGAGTACCTGTTAGAAGTATGTAGAAATATTGCATTAAGAATTTTAACATGCCTAAAATTTTAGGTACTTCTTCAATGTACACACAAACAGCTATTGGGGCATGGTTATAAAAATTCCAGAAAAAGAAAAAGGAAGGAGAGGAAAAAGAAAGACTCCTCATTAAATTGCCTACCTTTATACTGTTTAAGAAGTACGTTGAAATATTGCAGTGGGGACCATATAAGAATCACTTTAATATGACAAGAAATGGTTACCTAATTGTGAAGTCCTAGATTAGGAAGGGGAAAGTAAGATAATATTGACTAATGATGTTTACATATAATCACCATCTTAATTTTAGAATGTTTTACAAAATAAGAATAACATGCCTAAATATTTTCCAATAAAAGCTACCAAGATTTTCTACTATTTAATTAGTAAATATTTCTTTCTAAATCAATTCTCAAGAATATATTAGATGATTGAACAATGTCCACGTTCTACTCTTCTGCCTTTGCTGCGATTTTCTAAGTTGGAGATCGGTTTTTTGAGGGCTTGTTGCCCTCATCAAGAGTTTCTCCAGAGTCTCCATTCATAAAGCAACAAGGATCTAAGTATGTTTAGCCTGTTCAGGCATAAGGTACGTGCAACATCAATTTTTTTCAACTTTTCACATCTTCCAATATTTGAAATTAATCAAGGTAGTATTATTTGTTTTTTCTTTCATTATAATTAGTGGATCCAATGTGGTTTGATTAGTTTGATTGCTAGCTTTTTTTACTCTAATTGTGGGTTTTATGGTTTTATTGTTAAGAGAACAAAATTCTTACAAATACTCTCGGACAAAGGCTAAGCATCAAATTTTAGGACTGCCTATCAGGATAATGTTTAAATAAAGTTCAAACCAATTATCTATGCTTCGTGCCCTGGTTTATACATTCATAAGCCTGTGACTTTGGGAGAAAATAAATAGTTCTTGCTATATGTAGAGAAAACCTTGGTTTAATGGTTAAGGTTGAGACATCAGGAATTAGAAGTCTTGGATTAATCCCCCCATCCCTGTTTTGCTTCTTAAATTTATTCCTCTCCTACAGATACACACACAGAGACACACTTACATATATATAATTCTTACTATATGTGTTGTAATATCAATGCATGAAACTGGGTAATTGGATGATTATATATTTGGTCAATGTTTGTATTAAGATGAATATACAAAGTCTTGTTTTTGTACACGTTTTTCGTACTTCTGCTTTTTTGTCATTAATTTGGCTTCAAGTTGTACTTTCTTCTTCATCTGGTGCTTCACGACTTTTTAAAGCCAAACTAAGAAGTCTTACTAGTTATGTGGTAAATTAATTAAACTGGTTAAATCCGTCCTGAAAGAATAGTAGAATGAGGGTATAAAAGTCTCAAAATTTTGTCTTTTGGCCCTAAGTAACATAGAATTAAAAAAAAAAAAAAACCATAGTAAACTCCTGAAAAGCACATATATTACTATCACGAAAAAATACTAGAAATAACTGTGTCGCATAGCATTGGACTTTGAAGAGACCCTATTACCAAAGGACTGAGTAACAGGTTGTCTATTATAAGGTGTAGATAATTAATTAGTACTAATGTATCTTCTAGCTATTATTTTCTAATATAATCATGTATTCTATTTCCCCCATGCATTATACTAAACTAAACTTTAATTATAATGCCATTTGCTTAAATCAGGGCTAGTGCTAGAAGTTAGAAAACACAAATAAGGTTTTCTTGTTTACTCTTCATGAGCGTTTGCAAAACAGGGTCATTAAACAAATCTTTAGCACTTGACAAAAAGAAAAGAAAAAGGGAAACATGGTTTGTACTTTTTTCTTTTTTCTTGAGACTTTTTTCTTAAGCTAAACTCGCTTGTGAGGTGCAATCATGAATTTGTGCAAGACTTGCTATGAAGGCTGAAATTGTGTATGGCTTTGCTTGCTTGTTTATGTACGAAACACCGTGCTTGTAATTGTATTGTGTATAATTTTGTAATTCATAGCAATATTTGATGTAAGTACATACAGCATTATGGTGTTCTTGAATTTATTTTTGCATTCCAACTCAATAGGGGAAACACCAAATCTTGTAAGGAGTTCCCAAAATGAGATTCTGTAAAGGTAAACTTGCATGTCCAATAGCAAATTCTTACAAGATTTGAAATTTGGTGTCAATGTGTGCGAATTTTAGTTGCTTGTTTATGATCAAAAAAGTGAAAAAAAAAATACATTTGTAATTGTTGTTGTGTCTAATTTTGTTACTCATAACAAGATTTGGTGTAAATCCATACATTTTGAGTAGTGTTAAATTTACTTGTCTGCATCAACTGGAACATACAGAAAGTCTTGTAAGGAATTCTCCAAATCATCATGTAATTACACTGATATGATCAGATAAAACTCATAGATCTGCCTGTTTCCGGCAAAGACTTTATTATATACTAATGCTATGATTCCTTCTGAGATATTACTATGTTTTTGGTCTATACAATTTTTTGTTTTGGTGGCCTTCAATGTTTGTTTTTCTTTTAATTATATCTAATATTTCTCAAACTAGAGCTAAAAGTTTAGTATAAATTTGTCCATAGTGTAATGGGACTTTGCCCCCCAATTAAAAGCAATTTTTTTGCTCATAATTTCCTTAGCAATATTAAAATGTTAAAGTGTCGATTATCAATCCTTCATCATGCATGTGTGCTAATATTTTCCTTGTATTCAAAACTTTTGACCAAAGAAAAAGAAAAGGGTACCTCCACAACCACAAGGTTCTCCAGCTCCAGCTCCGGCTCCACCTCCACCACCACCCTCTCCTACACCGCGACCATCTCCACCACCATCGCGCTCTGGTTCTCATTCTCATGGACCATCTCGACCACCGTCACGTCCTCGTTCTCATGCACCATCTCCACCACCGTCACGCCCTCGTTCTCATGCACCATCTCCACCTCCACCTCCACCTCCACTACCACGTTCTCATTCTCATTCTCATTCTCATTCTCATTCTCATGCACCATCTCCACCACCAGGTTCTCTTTCTCGTTGTCATTCTCATGCACCATCTCCACCGCCACATTCTCTTGGAGGAGCTGCTCGTCGGTTTGAACCACCACCTTGGCCTCATCCACATCATGGCCCCAAAGATGGTCCCTATGGATATGGACGATACATGCATGAGCTGGATGAAATGTCAAGAATTCCTGGGCTAAGAAGCTTTGAAGCATCCACAACCAGGACTTACAGGTGGAATTTTGGAGATGATACCATGGATGAAAGCTTCCACCACTGTCATGGACCTACACATAGGCACACGGGGCCACCACCGCCGCCGCATTACCATTTCGGGCCCCATCACGAAAGCTACTACCGCCGTCATCATCTACCTTCATATAGGCACGTGGGGTCGCCAACGCATTATCCGTGCCTCCAACATGACCACAGTCCTCCAAGACACCTGTCATACCACACCCCTCCGGAATCGCCACCGCATGACCACATGCCTGGAAATTACCACACGCTTCCACCACCGCGCGGCCAGCACTCGTATGAGGGCTTTTTCAGTGACGAGAATCCTAATGGTTGCGTAATCACCTGATTATGAGCCTTTTATCACTGTTGAGGACTTTGGTTGCTGTAGACTTTTCTAGGATATTCCTCGTTTCTCTTTGATTTTCCCATGGCCAGGTGGCATTTTTGGATTTTAGTACATTAATTTATCGTTTGTAGACATGAATTATATTTGCATTACATGCCTGTGATTTGAGAACACACACACTACAAGAATCTATACTCTAAATTGTTATTTTCTAGCGCATGAGATCTTAAGATGAGTGCTTTTTTCTTTATTATTTTTATTTTTCTAGCAGGAGAGACGTGGCATTCAAAAAAAGAACTTTTAAAATTTAGTACCTCAACCTTAACTATTTATTGGGAGTGTTTTTGTTTTAGTTATTTTTTCTAGCATGAGTGGGGTGGGATTTAAAAAAAGAGAAGAAAAGATTTTAATTCAGGATTTCTGAATTCTAGTACCTCAACCTTAGCTATTTATTGGTTGAAAATGTAAAAAATTAATTAAATTGTTAAGAGACTTGTAAGAATAATGAAATGCAGATTTATCTCTAATGTTTAGAAGTATCCCATTAAAACACACTTTTTGATGCCAATATAACTACCATTAAAAATGAAATGCACTAACAAATTTTTGCCTCTTAGTGACGATCCAACCCTAGATCCACAAGTGCACAAAACTGAATCCACAGCCGGATCTAGTTCAGTGACACAAGGATCCGGCCGGATCAAGATCCGTTTGGACTTTGTCCATTTTGGACATCTCTGATCATAATCCGGCTCAGAGGCACTCCAAAAGCCGGGGCCGGATCGTAATATTCCACGGGTTTTCATGTCTCACAGTCTCTTTTATAGACTACTACTTCACCATAAAATTCATGATAAAATAAAATAAAAACACTACAATCTTGCTGCAATACGAGATTAACTTGAAACATGAACCTTCATATAGCACAAGGAAACACTAGTCTATCCAAAAAGGTAAACACTAATTCACCCTGCTTCTTCCAACGATTGCCAGATGCTCAGGCTATGTGGTGGTTTCAACCTCATTATTTCTTATTATACCAGCTTCAATGTTTGCCTGGGAGGATGTTCCGCCTTTGCCTTCAAACTCCTTGGCTGCATCATATGAAGCATGCAATCCAACAAACAAATAGTACACAAGCAAAACCACTGTCCAAATGGAAAATCTGATGAATGATGGACCATCAATTGAACTGATGACGAAAACATTGAGTGCAACACTAGCTGATGGCACCCATGGAACTAATGGCACTCCCCAAACCTTTGGTTTTCTTGCCTGCTTAACCATCAGATTTAGCCCCAGTGTGGCGAAAAACCACATCCCTATCGTAATTATGTAAGCAAACCAGCGAGTGACACTTAGACCCCAGCAAAGAGAAGTGGCAATAGAGGATGAAAGGATCAACACCAAGAAGAATATGAGTCTGTTCCTATCAGGATTTGTTGTATCCCCTGAAACATAGTGCCGTCTAACTATAAACGCAATGGAAACTAGAGTGAACAAGAACAAGGTAGAAATAGACAGAAGGTTTGCCAGGACATCAAGGCTTGTGAAAAGTGCAACAATGCAGTTTGCAACGGTCATGACCACTGTGGCATTCACTGGTGTGCCTGTTTTTTGGCTGATGATAGAAAGAATTGGAGGAGCCATGTGTGTTCGAGCGATATGAGTGAAATACCTTGCTTGTCCAATGAGATTTGCAAGTAAAACTGTGGTCATGCCTTTTAGTGCACCAAGTGCAACAATATACTTAGCCCATTCCAATCCTACAGCTTGGAATGCAATTGTGAAAGGTGCATCAACATCAACTTGAGAATATGGCTGCATGAGGCATAATGTTACTGCTAGGAGGCAGTAAGTTGTAATCACAATCAGCATTGATCCAATTAGGCCAATAGGGATATCTTTACCTGGATTTCTAATTTCCTCTCCCAGAGTTGCCACTCCATCGAATCCAACAAATGCGAAGAAAAGTGTTGCTGCTGCTGTGAAAATTCCATGAACACCAAAAGGCGCAAAATCGTTATAATTAGCTGGATTCGCCTTAGTTAGGCCAGTAACAAGCATGAACACCATCACCAAGATATGAGCTATAGTCAACAATGAATTAAACCGGGAGGACCCTTTGATGCTCAGAGCTGCTGCAACACAAATAATAATAGAAATACCAACTGCAATTGGATCTAAATGGTTGTAGCCCTCACTAAGAGATGAGACATTTATGCGGAAATCATTAGGATTATGATTGCACAGAGTGGCGAAATATGAAGTCCAAGAGCGTGCCACACTAGCCCCGGCTACAGTGTACTCGAAAAGAATGTTTCCTGCAGCAATAAAAGCAATAAAGTCTCCAAGTTCCACTCTTAAATAGGCAAATGATCCTCCAGCAACAGGAAGTTCAATAGTGAACTCTGTGTAGCACAGGACAGAAAGCAGAGCAGCAATGCCTGCTATGAGGAAAGATAGGAGGACAGCAGGGCCAGCAACATCTCTAGTGGCTTGTCCGGTGAGGACAAATACACCAGCTCCCATTACACCCCCTACACCAAACCAGAGTAGATCAAACCAATTTAAGGTCTTTTTCATCTCATTCTGGCTACGAGCTCGCACTTCATGAAGCTCCAATTGGTCGAATGATCGTGCCAGGAGACGATCTTTTAGCCGTGTTTTTTGTTTCGCGCAATGCTCTGGTGTAATTTTCCCAACTTTTGAATGACTCCTCTGGGAAAAAATCATCTTTGCTGCATCCAAAAAATCTCTTCTTCAATTTGTTGGCTTGCTCTACACCATTAGTACCCACCATCTCTTTCCTGGGAGAAAAAAAATGGACAGGAGTTGATCATTGACAAACAACTAACAAGTTGCAAATTATGATCAAGTCCTTGACTGAATCACAAACAGTATCCTTATTTAATGGTGGTAATCAACTTCCAGTGAGACTTATCTTCCTGCTATTCAGAATTTGCTATAAGTTGCCTAAATCTATATATCAGACTATCAGAGGTAAAATAGAAATTAGAAAAGAAGTCGAGAAGCTTTTGGAATTTAGTGGTTACTAATTTGTGTAATCGGTAGTCTAGCTAACAACAACTCCAAGCAAAAATTTGAAATTTCGCTATACATAATGCAGAAAATTGAAATAAAGTACCAGAAAAATTTACACAGCATTCATACAAACAACGATGGAAAAAGTTATTCTTTTCTCATACAGGTTTAATTTCTGTTATTCAACTAATTAGCAAAAAAATCTACTATCTTCTTGTTCAAATAATACCTCAAAGTCGCCGAGATAAATAGCAAATGCTGGGATTGTGTCAGAGCCTTCTTATTAGTCTCTGGGCTAGCATGGCAAATAATATTTATACAGAAGCAAGCAAGGAATACATAAGGGCAGAGCCAAGTTTGGCCTTGTACTAAAAAATTCTGAATTCATGTAGACCAAGACAGAATGTGAATCAATGTAGAGGAGAAAAAGATCCACAAAGCCTTATAGGAATTATATCAAAATCAATTCAGGACTATAGAGAGCAGGATATGAATTAGATACCCAATAATTTATCATATTCTATGCTTTATCTCTCTAGCATTATTTAGCATATATGCCAATCATTACTACCATTAAATCCAAGAAGAATAGCATTTTACTTTTATATAAATTTTTTCAAATAAAATAGCAATGTTTTTGGTAATATATAATCTTATTCATTAACCTTTATTTAGCCAAGGGGTTTGTTTGATATTTGCTTTATTGGCAAAATCCTTTTTCTTTACTTCTTGGCCTCCCTTTTCTTGACCTGCATTGACGTAGTAGTTAAAACTTAAAAAGATAATATCCATACAAGGGAGAGAGCCAAAAGCGAATATATGCATTGTCCATTGTGCAAATGATCACTCAATTAATACGAATAAGATGCATTTGCTTTATATTTCAGTGATTATTTGCTATTCACAAGGTAATGTAGATTAATAATGTCATAATAAAAGGGAAAATAAATGAGATCTTGCTTTTCCAAACTCTTCTCGGCTTAAGTTCTATGCATGAACTATATGAATAGACAACTCTCTTTTGTCCTTCCGGACAACTTGATTGGTAAAAAAACAACTCTTTTTAGTCAATTTATGCCCAAAAATGTACACACTGAAAAATAAGATGAAAAAACATAACAAATTTTCTCTCACATTGAATTTGTGTCCAAAAATTTGTTGTGTTTTTACATATTATTGTGTTAGTACCTACATCTATTGTTTTAGTACCTATGTTTGTTCTAGTAATGTTTCGACTATATTGTGCTGGCGGAAGCCCCAGGTCCACACATGAGAGGGAAGAAATTATATAACCCAAAATCTCATAATGAGATCTTTTGATATTTTGCTGTGAATAAATCCGCTTAAACATAACATACCTTAGTGTTGTACTGTAAAAGCACAAGGGGAGCTTAGTCATGTATCACTTCCTAAGTTTTCCTAATTACCGTTTGTCTAATATCTTGTCATCATATCCCAACATAAAACAAAGAATGCGTCAAAATTGCTTGATTAAACCAACAGAAAAAGCCTATCATGAAAATTAATGTCATTAAACAACTCTTCTGAAGCAGGCCAAGCATAAAAATACAAAGATATATCAATAGTTCAATGGAATATAGAAATAGTTAATGTGTACTGATTTCCCATCAAGTGAAACGAAGCAAAGGAACAACTTTTTTTTTTTTTATTAAGCATAATTTAGACGTACTAACTAGTGCCTACTAGATACCCTTCATTTATTAGGAGAAATTAAAATTTAATTGAGATGTTTCCTTGATATTCTAAATTTTATTGTACTAATGAGGGGGATGGATTTGTTTTTTCAACATTTCCAGTCTCCGAACAACTTGGTCAATGTATCTACCTTCCGAACAATTTGCAATTCAGTAGTTCGGCAGATTTTACAGCAGAAATAGTAACAAATTTTTGCCAATTGATACTGCCATACTCAGCATCTTGCTGCTTTGAAAGAAAAACAGAAAAAGAAAATTTGAACCAAGACAATTTTCCTTTCACTTCCCTTGTGTTAAAATAAAATTTAGACAATAAAATCAATTCAAAACTAAGGTAACTAAAGTCTAATTGATTCTTAATCTCAAATACCTAGTCTTTTCCTTTCCCCTTACATCTAATCTTGGGATGTCAATTGTTCTAAATCACTAAATTTCAAATTCCAAACACGCCTTGACTGAATGAATAAACTTTCTCAAGTATCCATTAGATTTACCCTTTTGTGACATTTTTGCAGTCAATCTTTCTTAGTTTCTCTTTATTTTATATTTCGCTACAGAATCCCCTATGGAAAAGGCAAGTGCATCATGGCAATTTAAGCTAAATAACAAAATATTCCCCTATGTTTTAAAGAGTACTTATGCATCTATTAATTCAACGCTGGATTCTCAAGCCCCCTTGAATAAAATTTAGAAATTATAAAGTGACATAAATTATTGACAAGGGGTTACCTTCAAACTCAAACACGATAGAGAAGCAGCAGCAAGATACACTGGCACCACCTTTGTTCTTCTGATTTGTGCCTGATAAATTAGATGACTGAGTCTAGTGAATTTTAGGTGTGAATTAGGAAATAAATCAGAGTTAAAGAAATGCGTGTACCTCTTCTGTTGGTTTTCTTGTTAATGTTAATGTTATTGCTGAACCATTGCTTCATTCATTACTTGTTTGTCGACTTGCGTAACAACCTTTTGAATGGGTCGAGTATATCTATATACTATTGGCCGATTGATACTTTGAATGGGTATTCACCCATTGATATTTTGAATGGGTCTAGTGTATCTGTAATATATACTATTCACCAATTGATATCTTTCAGAACATCTCACATATATCATTTGTAATATTCATAATGTTTAATGCTTATCTATTAGTTTAGTGTTTGCCTATTAGTTTAGTTCAAATATTTAAAGTAGTGTTTGTTTATTAGTTTAATTCAAACTTTTAAATTTGATAGGAAAAGTAGTGTTTGTCTATTAGTTTAGTTCAAATGTTTAAATTTAATTGAAAAAGTTTGGTTAAATTAACTTAGTGTTAATTATATTTACTTCCCTTGAAATTTGATCGTATTACTAATTACTTCCCTTAAAGTTTGACCATATTACTAAATAAATTGACCATGTGGCTTAGTCAAATAACAGTCAACTCCCTTAAATATCCTAACATGTATCTAACTAACTCCCTACCGCTAAAAGAACGTCGTAACTTTGCTCACATCAGCAAGAACTAGACATCATACCCCTAGTGCACCCTTTTCTAGTTCCATAAAAAATAGCTGCCCCCCCCCCCAAAAAAAAAACACAAAACTTCCAAGTCTGGCACCATGTTCGTAAAAGTTGGACTAGGGGCCGAAACGGTTGTCAAGAAAACCGTTTGGACCTGTTTTGTGCAAAATGCACAATGTGTAATTTTGTATGCACACGGTGTAACTCACTTTTAGCAAAATGTAACTATAGAACAAAATTTTGTGAAACCCACATATAGTGTGAAAAATAATGTACAAGATAAAATTTGAACCTTACATTTTTTTTTTTTTGCCAAATCTTGGCCATGAACCTTCAGGAACCGTTGCTTCTTGCAACCGTTCCGGTCCCTTTCCCGTAAAAGTTGTTGCAATGATACCTGCCCTTTGATTTTCACCAATCACACCACCCTAAAAATTGCTCTCATAATACATTCTGCCAAACTATAATTCGCTCTTAACCTTGGCAATGGAAATTTTAAAACGAAAACAAAAATTTACAAGCAGGTAATGGGTGTTAATGGCCACAGAATTGAAGGTTGAGTGATACTAACTTTTGATTTTGCCAACTTTGGTTTATGCTAAAATTTCAAACTGTCTGCGATGGAGAGATTGCATGCAGCAGTGAAGGAAGGCAAATCGCCACAAATAGTAGGGCAGAAGAATGCACTTGTTATTAAAAGAAGTGCTACTGTGATTCTCTCAAGACAACATCTGTTCCAGGCGAAAATTGCTGCAGATTGGCTATCTATGGTAGCAGAGATGCATGCTGTCTTGAGTGGAGAAGATGTTGTAGGAGCACAAAGGTGCCAGGGCGGTGAGAGTCGTAATGAAGACGGCAGTTTGAATGGTCGCGAGGAGAACCAGTGGTTCGGGCTCGCTCGACTGGCTAAGAAGGCCCGAAGTCAAGCCAGTGTGCCGTGAGTCCATGCATAACCAGTTTCACTGTTAAGAGTAGTAACATTTCATAGGAATTAAATGATTTTCTCTTTTGCCGATGCTGGGATATATATCATTTTTTGGCAATCTTGACTTTTCAGTGGTTCTCTTAAACTAAATTAACAGAAGTTAATGCAAGGGGGAGATTGGTTATTTTGCCAAATCACAGGGTTTATCTGGTAGTATAGTCACACCTCAAGGGAGGTGAATATAATTAACCCATTAACTTATCAAAATGTTTGTTTATATGTTAGTTTCGGTCAAATGTTTAAATCGGCAGGGTAAAACTAACTTAGTAAAAAAATTGTCTAAGTAAAATACTTCAACGTTTCCTATAGGTAGTAAAAGCCGTAATTAAATTTAAGGGTGCGTTTGATAAAACTGAAATCTGAAAATTGAAGTTTGAAATTTGAAATTTGAAATCTGAAATCAATTCATTAAGGGTGCGTTTGATAAAATTGAAATCTGAAAACTGAAGTCTGAAATCTAAAATCTGAAATCTGAATTTATTAAGTGATTGAATTGTTAAGTATTATATCTAATACATTTAAATGTATATCACATTCAGTGATAAGTGAAAAGCTTATCACTTATTTTTGAGAGCAAGTTTTGCCTAAAAGATTCAGTGCCACTTAATTAATCAGATGTTCTATTTTTTGTTATCAAACGCGTTTAAATGGTTAAGATCTGAATCCATTAAGTTTAAGTGCTAAATTGAGTTATCAAACAGGGCCTAAGTGATTGAATTGTTAAGTATTAGATCTAATGCATTTAAATGTATATCACATTCAGTGATTAGTGAAAACCTTATCACTTATTTGGGAGCAAGTTTTGCCTAAAAGATTCAGTGCCACTTAATTAATTCAGATGTTCTATTTTTGGTTATCAAACGCATCTAAACAATTAAGATCTGAATCTATTAACTTTAAGTGTTGAATTAAGTTATCAAACGGGGCCTAACTCACTAATCTACCTAATCTACCTATTAATAGTTGAGATATTCTAGAAGTTTTCTAATACTAAGGGTGCGTTTGATAAAATTGAAGTCTGAAAACTGAAGTTTGAAATCTGAAATCTGAATTTATTAAGTGATTGAATTGTTAAGTACTAAATCTAATACATTTGAATGTATATCACATTCAGTGATAAGTGATTAATTTATCACTTATTTTTAGGAGCAAGTTTTGCCTAAAAATTGAGTGCCACTTAATTCATTCAGATATTCTATTTTCGGTTATCAAATGGTCTGAATATATTAAGATCTAAATCTAGTAAGTTTAAGTGCTGAATTGAATTATCAAATGAGGCCTAAAAGTTTAGTTTGGTATGTGTATCATAATCTTTTCTAAATGCTCTAAAAATTTTAAGCTTATCATTTAACAAACGCCAATACTAAACAGTTATGTTATTCAAGGCTAATATGTCAAATTTTTTGTATAATTCCACTTTTTAAATTCTAGTCTGATAATATCCACTAACCAGTTTTCTTGTACAATTCCAGTTCTGAATTCTAATATAATAATTTCCACTATCCAAATTCTATGCTTTGAAGACACGAAATAAAAACCCCTTATTAATAATTAGTTTACTTATAATGAATAAATTGTTGACACAGTTAAATAAAAAATCAAAAGCTTTTACGATAGAAACAACCGTACCATAGAGTAAATGAAAAAAAATATTTATAGAAAATGAAGGTTTGTTCTCAATTGTCTATTTTAGCTGATTATATATTACGATTTTGAATAATCACTTTTTTGATGTTCTAAATGGTTTTTATATTTAGATTATAGATTTTTCAATAGTTAAAAAAGCTAAAATCTGTACCCCAACAAAAGAATAGCTTTTTTAGTGATTCTGATTATTCTCTATAATCATCATCATTAGTCACATTTTGCAAAATCTAAAGTACCCGAGAGTAAGACTAGAAGATTGCTAGTGTGTGCTTCTAGTAATGTTCTTGGTTTTCTATTTGGTATATCTTCATTCATACCTTGACGTGATCATGAATGTTGTGCGACTGTCTTTGGACAAACTACTCCCAGGAAAAAAATTACTCTAAGGACAAAGCGCAAATTAAAATGAAAATCGTGAAATGCTGCACTAAGTTTACCCGGAGGGAACAAAATTCCAAATGATAGCAAGACAAAAATGGTGCATGGAAAGGCAAGAAAACTAAAAGAAAAGAGGCAAATGAACCTGTGCAGTTAGTATTCAAGATTTGAAGGTTATGAATATTATTCTGTTATTGTAATTATTAACTACATCAAAATACGATATTGCTGCCCGATGTCCTTCAAATGTACAACTTCTTGCAAGAAACTGCTATTGGCTGTTTATTGACAGAGTGGAATGAAATCGGTTTGAAGTAGCGATAGCAATTTTCTCAGACTAGGTTGAATTCGATGCACCATCACTTTTCTAATTATTTTCACAGTCACGTTGCATTACACTAAACTCCCTCTCTATAAAATTAAACTCTTCTCATTCTCTTTAACCTTTTCTTTTCTAGCAAACATAACATTTTTTTCCTTTCCTAGCAAATAGAACATCTTCCTCCCTTGGTCTCCCTCCCCTACAGGTTTTTATTTTTAAATTTTATTTTATATTTGTAATAAAGTCTCTCCTACAATGGGTTTTTTTAATAGGAGTTTCTTCTCTCTCTAGGATGCATTAGAGTTTTCTTCTCTCCTAAAATTCCTACTACAAGTTTTTATAGTTTTTATATTTCTTTTATTAGATCTTTTTTTTTTCAGATTTAGTTATCAGATTTGGAATTCCTTAGATCTATCTTGTCAAAAGTCACCTAAACATTTGGAATTGAATCAATTCATTAACAAATTTGGAAGAAAGCAAGCGGTGTGATTGGAAGCATACACACATGATCTTAGCGCTATAAGTGTTTTATCTTTTGATATTTTTTAAATTTCACAATGTAATATTTTATAAATTTTTCAAACCTATAGTATCTAGTATTTATTCTTAAGATATTCTTTTGTCTATGTATAGTTGATATAATTTCTATCACTAGTGCATATTTAATGAAATGATCATGGTTTTATTCCAAAAAAAAAAAAAAACCATATTTTGTAGAAGTAGGATGAAAATGAAAAATATTATCCAACTGATTTGTCTTAGGGACCAAGTGTTGGGCCATTAGAATAAGGTACTGGGCTCTAGATGGGCTTTATTTGGGAGATCAACAACAAGCCCAAGTGCGTCAGCCGGTTTAGATAGATAAGGTTGGTCACAGAATCTATTAATGATAAAAGTTATGAATTAATCTTTGCGAGGCTGCAAGCGGTACCAAACTAGTAATTAGCTGTTTAAACCAATTACCCATAAGCAGTACTAACTCTCAAATAAAATCAATTTACTGATAATTGGATATAGGATGAGAAATGAATTGACTTGCTGGATGCAACTAAAAGTTATTTACATAAAAGTTTGATCAGGCTATGAGACCCCAATAAGCACTCGCTATCCTCACCTCTACTTTTTTTTTTTTTTTTTTTTTACAAGACTAGCATTGGAAAAAAAAAAAAAAAGGTTTGATTGCAGAAAGATAATAAAAAACGCATATGAGGTCCAAGCATCCAACGGTGACTGATTATGCCCTCTCAGTAAGATTCTATTCCTATACTGGTTTCAAAAAATGCAGAGACACAAAAAATTGGCCTTAAAACTGGTTTACATTGCCAAGAAAACCTGGCTGTGTCAATACATTGCCATCCATGTTGAGGGCCACCAAGGAAGGGAGAGCAAGGAATGCTTCTAAACCAGGACTGATATATGGTATCTGAGAAGTCAGCATGAGGTTCATTGACTTGCAACTTTAGCCAATGCTTAATAATTCCTGTTTTTAACGTCTCACCTTTCCCCTGTTAGAAATTAAAAAAAAAAAAAGATAAATCGCAATGATGATATTAGATAAAGTAATAACAAGGATGCAGTATCTAAAGCTAATTCCGCTCTATATAGGGTGAACAAGAATACAAAATTAGGATTGGGGTTTTGTGCAGTTTTAGGTGCACCGCTGAGAACAATTAACGGCTAAGATTGGCCGATTTAATCTCAAATGAACTGCCGATATCAATTCGAGCTCTTCTCAGCTGATCTCGACTATTAATGGCATGGTGTGATTACCAGTGCAACCGTCCCAATTCCAAACCCACAAATTCAAAACCATGTTTCAATATCATAATTGCAGGCAACGCTGTTCCACATCATTTCAACATGTGGGCATAATATCAGGCTACAAGCATTTTCGTTTAGCTGGAGAGTTCTGAAGAATAATACCCAAAAAAAAAAAAAAGAATAACCAACCATTTCACATGATAAACCAAAAAAGAAAAAAAAAAGTAGGAAACAACTTACTAATAGTGATGTAGAAGTGGTAAGAGTGAAGAAAAGAAAAAAATATTATGCAAAAGATCCTGGAACAAATGCTATAAAAATCTCAAGAAAATGAAAACAATTGTAAAATAGGAGAGATGTAGGAGGAACATAAGGTGGGAATGGAAGGGGAAGTGAGAGAAAGAAAAAGTGAGTAATTAGAGGACAATGACCCTAAACAAATCAATGGAAATATATGAATTTGACCAATTTATGGTAATGTCAGAATTTGAAAAAAATTGTAAAATAGGAAAGTTGTAGAAGGGACGTAAGGTGGGAATGGAAGGGGAAGTGAGAGAAAGAAAACGCGAGTAATCAGAGGACAATGACCCTAAACAAATCAATGGAAATATAAGGTTTTGACCGATTTATGGTAATGTCAGAATTTGAATAAAAATCGCTCTGCCAGGATGATTATTGCTTTGTCAGTATCGTTAGTCTATATGCCAATCAAAAATACAACCAATCACACGATTTTATCCATTTTTTGTCATTCGTGAATTTGGTAAGCTTACTCAATATTTAGTTAGTTAGCACCTATGTAATTACATGCATTCAGGCAAATTATTCATCTATATAGCACTATAGCGGCAGTTTTGGGACAAAAATATTTGTCTCGGGGTTTTCAGAAATATTAGTAGCATAGAAGATCTAATATGATTTGCTTTCACAACATAACTCGTGAAAATTTTGCTCTTTTCATTGCTTTATTATTGGTTTAGAATTTTGATTTTATCAGCAAAATTTTGAGTTATTCAAACTTTGAAAAGAGGGCAAATAAAAAGAAAAATACTGTCGATTTATCATGTTTCTTAAAAAAAAAACAAAAAAGGAAAGGAGTATTTAGAATAAAATTACACCAATTTAAACCTTATAAGCGGAATAAAATCAGACTTTCTTTCACTGTTTTTATTAGCCATTTAATTCAAATTAAGAGGGGTAAGCCTTTGCTACTTCCTGTCTCGCATGCTTAATTTTACAATTACTACACAAAGGAAAGGAAAATTTCCTAACTCCAGCACAATAATATCAATTTTAACGAGGTCACCAAATTAATTGAAATCCCAAGAATATTGGAGATTGAAAATAATTATGGATTTTATTTTACTGCACATACCATGAAATCACAAAAAAGATTCTGTCCCTCCTATATAAATAAAAAGATCAACATGCTTGACCCATAGGCTTTAGTTTGTTTGTTTTCTTTTTGCAGTAGAAAATTCAATACTTTTGTGGGAGTTCTTAGTTTGTTCAGCATGGGTCTCTTTTTCTCTAAGGTATGTAGTTTACCTTTGTCTATGACACGATCTGTAAAGTTCCTTTTCTTAATTAAAATTTGATTTTCTAATGGCGGCAAGTGGAATTAGGTTCAAGTTTATTCATTATGTTTTTCCCCCCAAAAGCCATCATATTGTTCATGCATATTAATTTACGAATCTCCACAAGTTTATACTTAATATAGTTTCTATTCCACGAAGGCATAATGTTCAAGTCTGTACCTTTAGGAATTTGACTTTCAATATCAGCCTCTTTGGTGTATCATTCTATTATGCTATCGATAAACTGAAATTTGAAAGTATTTCTACTTCTAAATCAGAGCACAACGGCGCAAGGCTCTAATGAGTGACTAATATTGAATTAAGAGACATTACAATGATTTTGATTGTGGTGTTCTTAATGACTTCACTAGATTTACCACCATTTGTGTAGGTTTTTTTAAAGATATTTATGCAATCAAAAACTAACAGTTCCACAGGACTTTAGCCCTAATGAAAGGACTCAGCTAAGAAATTGAAAATTATGTAAGTAATGCTCTACATTGCATTATTCACTGTGTATCTCAATATTGCGTCGAAGAACTAATTATCTGAAGGTATCAACTGAGCATGCAGATAGTATTATTATTGCTAAATTCCCTATTCAAAAGAGTAAAGGTTGAAATTAAAAGTATATTATGTTGTTCCTTTACCATATAACTTCAAGAGTGTTTGGAATTATTTTTTATATTTTATTAGCAGATTCTGTGCTATGATACATGTCAAAGAAAAAGATTTTAAATTTATGCAAAGTACAAAACAAAACCAATTATTTACAAATAACAAAGAATAAAAATACACATTATTTCTTTTTTTTTTTTCTCTGAACATAATTTCTCTTTTTTAAAATTCTGTTTCACTTATTCTTTGTTAAATTTCACTCTTTTTTAAAATCGTTTCAATCAAATTATGTTTTAAGTCGACACCATTTCTGGCCCCTCTACTGCATCCAGCACCAAGTCCAAGTCCAGCTACCCCGTTTCCAGCAGCACCCGTGGGTCTGGTTCTGGCTCCAGCAGCTCGTTTAAATCCCCCTGACGGCGGATTTAGTGTGGTGGCAATATGAGCACCCTTAAAAATATTATTATTACTTATGTAATTCCAATAAAGTACTAGTTTTACCTCCATTGAACTTTTGGAAAGGTAATAATTATATCTCTAGTTTTATTGTTTGATAAGAATGGAGTATTTCATAAGGCAAAAGTCTCTTAATTAGTCGTTTAGTTCTTTTGAAACTTGTTGCACTTTGTTATTGATTAATTAAATGTCTTGTATGGGGAATTCTTTTGAGAAAATATACAAAAGGTCATACTTCAACATGCATAGTTATGATAGTTAATTTGACATTTTGTACTCTTAAATAAAAATATGTAGATTGATCATCAAAAGTAGGTCAAATACTATTATTATTTGTTATTCCTATTCTTTCATTCTTTGCCTTTTTTTCCCTTAAAGCATAGGGCTACAACTTTTTTAAGTGAAATTTTGCAGTTGATGTAGTGATGAATGAATGGGTCATGAAATGTTTGTTCAATGATGATTATTTTGATTATTTTGTTATTTAGGTTAAGAAAAATATACTTTTTGAAGTTATCAATATATCAAAAGCAATTGCAAAAGGGATAATGTAGATTATGGAAAGGGACACAGGGACACATCACTCCTCGACAAAGAATCCTTTTCAATCTTTTTAGCAATAGTCGAGTTTGCTAGTTTGAGTCATTTAGGACTTTTTTCTATAGACAGGTATTTTGCTATTTGATAAATCAATTCAACATTTAAATTTAATAAATCTAGATCTTAATTTAGAAGTGTTTGAGAACTAAAAATAGAACATCTTAAATAGCATTTAATTTTTTAAACAAAACTTGCTTCTGAAAATTAGTGATAAATTATTCATTTATCATTTTAATAGAATATGCACTCAAATGTATCAGTTTTTTTAGGTACAAAAATAGACTTCATTTGTCATATAGTAATCTGCTTACATAAGCAGGGTATTCCACACTATATAATGTTCAACACTATAAATTCTTTACAATAGTAAGGCTCAATTAGCTCTAAGAAAAAAATATCATGTGTGAAGTTCCAATCCATGCTCAGCTCCCAATTAGCTTGTGTCCTTGGTATCTTCTTCCATCCAGCTACTATGCTTCTCATTGTCTGAACAATCCCTTCGATCACTGCTTCTACTATAGATGCTTTTTCTTTAAAGATCCTGTTGTTCCTCTCCCTCCATATCATGCATGTAGCCACTGCCATTGCATGTTTTCTAACTTTGTTCAAAAAAAGGTCAGTGGTAATGTTTTGTATCCACCATTCAAGCTCCTGATTCCATCCACATATACCTCGATATAATAAGCATGTTTGTTGAATCCTACTCCATATGTATACCGAGAAAGTACACGAGAAAAACAAATTGTCTACTGGTTCACAAGCACAGGCACAAAGTGAGCACCGATTTTCTGATTGACTCCGCATTTCTTTAGTTTGTCTTTTATAGCTAACCTATTCTTGCAAATCAACCACATTATGGAAGCATACCTAGGAATAAATCTCTTGATCCATATCCATACAATCCCAGACCATGGCACAACTGAGCTCCTACTCCTCATAAGTTCTACTGCGGATTTAGTTGTGTAATTACCTGACTTATAAGCTTTCCATCTAAATGTATCATCTTCCTGGTGTTAGGAATTGGGGCATCAGGCACAGTGAAAAATTAAAAAATTAAGCCCCAACTCCCACCAGGAATCACCCTAGTTCTACGTATGACTTCACAGAAGGGGTTCTGAGGATTACCTTAATCCGCAGATGAAGCCTCTGACTCGTCTGAGAAGGCTAAGAATCCCCTGAGCAGCAGTCCAGATGTCCTGCCTTTACTGATGTCCACGCGAGAGAGCTTCTGGATTCTCCTGATCGTCTCTACGATCTATGTGTGTGTGTGAGAATGGAGAAGAGGTGCTAGCCTTTCTCTCTCACTCAAGCTCTCAGACTTTCTGAGGTTTTCTCTCTACATCAGTTTTTCTGGAGAACTCTCTCTCTCTTTTTCCTGACAATCAGAAGTGCTAACTCTCACTCCCTATCGTAGTATCTGATACTACTAATAGGAGAGAGATAGAGAGAGAGATGAGAGAAACAGAAGGGAGGGATAGGGTCAGGTGGTTTGATTCAAAATCAAACCACCGTAACATCTGATGGATTCCCTATCCCCTTCTGTTATTTGACAGATAAAGGATAACTACTTTATCCTATCTGTCAGATGACCCCAGGATTTATTTATCTTTATAATTAAACCCCAAGTATTTATTTCCAAGTCCTTACTTGGACACACAATTTAATCCAACCCAATCTCTATGCTGTGTGATCCAATAGGTCCCAAATACACTCGGTAATAATTATGAATTATAATTCTTAAAGAATTAGATAAAATAAACACTTTTATTTTATCATTAATTACAATAATTAATTATTCATAATTATAAATTGTGAGCGTGTCTAGCAACACATCACAACTACCCGTGTATTCGGAATAGATCAAGGGAAATTCACCTAACCTTTCCATGGAAAATTACCGTGTAATTATTATCCTTTCACCATTGATATCCACTAGTGGGGAATAAGGAACAAGTGCCAATTCCCTTAATGACTAACTAATTTTCTAGTTCCGAATTAACCTTAGATTAGATTAACTTGAAGACACTCTTCAATTAATCTAATGTAGTCGGCACTAAGGTTACATTCCAACTAGTGGCTACTCTGGATATCGCCTCCCACTATTGGAGTGGTGAATCCTCTCTTGATCACTCACTATCTTTCCATGCTTCACACTACCCCCAATTTCTATTCTTAAGTCACTCCGGTGAGTAACAAAGTAATCAAAAGGTAGTGATTCACACTCAAGATACTATGGTGATCTCAAGTCTAGGATCACTTACACAATTTCCCATAAGAGATTCAACCATTGGCACTAAATATCCTAATGGGATCTCTGTGTGGATCACTCCAATGAATTATTACTCTATAATTCATCTACACATTAGCCTAGGTATACCTATACCATGGTTGATGAGAACAACCACTACTTACATTAAGTAGGGGCTAGCTTGTACTAGCATTATTAATGATGTCCTGTCTCATTAATACTATAACTAGACATTTAAGAATATTTATTATAAATGTGATTGATATCTCATAGTCGAACCCTTGTGACTATCATCACATTAATAAATATTCTAAGGACTTTTACCAGTTATATCATATATTAAACAAATAAAATTGGAAGTTCATAAAATACAAAACTTTAATTAGGAATGTATTTCAACAAGTCAATTGTTTTTGGGCATACATTCTAACAACCTCCCACTTGCACTAAAACAATTCATTCATAATTCTTAATCCAAATGAAAGTACATGACTATCATGTTTCTTTTGAGATAGTGCCTTAGTAAGAGGATCAGCTATGTTATCCTCAAATGGGACTCTCTATCTTTACATCATTCACGGCAATGATTTCCCTAATAAGGTGAAATCTTCTAAGTACATGTTTGGACCGTTGATGAGACCTAGGGTTCCTTTGCTGGCAATAGCCCCATTGTTATCACAGTACAAAGTTACTAGATTAACAATGCTCGGAACCACACTAAGTTCAGACACGAACTTCTTGATCCAAACGGCTTCCTTAGCTGTCTCCGCAGCTGCAATGTACTCAGCCTCTGTTGTAGAATTTGCTGTGGTGTCCTGTTTGGAACTCTTACGTGACTCAGTTGAGAGTAAAGATGAAGCCCGACTGTGACTTACAGTCATTCTTGTTAGATTGAAAGCTTGCATCTGTGTAGCCCTTGACCTCCAATTCACTATTTCCATATACTAAGAACAAATCTTTAGTCCTTCTTAAGTACTTAAGAATGTTCTTAACAGTTGTCTAGTGACTTTCACCTGGATTAGCCTGAAATCTGCTCGTGACACTCAGAGCATGGGAGACATCTGGTCTCGTACATAGCATAGCATACATAATTGATCCAATTGCCGAAGCATATGGAATATTATGCATCTTGTCAATCTCAACTTGTGTCTTAGGACACATGCTCTTAGAAAGGCTTATCCCATGAGACATAGGTAAAAAGTCCTTCTTAGACTAATCCATGCTAAACCTCTTTAGCACTTTATCTACGTATGTAGATTGTGAAAGACCAAGTAACCTTTTGGATCTATCTCTATAGATCTTAATGCCCAGTATGCAGGCTGCCTCTCCCAAATCTTTCATGGAAAAATTCTTGGATAACCAACCCTTTACTGATTGTAACATTGGGATATCGTTTCCCATTATTAATGTCATCCACATATAATATAAGGAAAGTGATTGAACTCCCACTAACCTTCTTGTAAACACAAGGCTCATCCGGATTTTTGAGAAATCCAAACTCTTTGATTGTCTCATCAAAGCGGATGTTCCAGCTCCTTGATGCTTGCTTAAGTCCATAAATGGACCTCTGCGACACTGACCGGAATTTGGCGATATAAAACCTTCAAAGGGTTGTGTCATGTACACATACTCTTGCATTCCCATTAAGGAATGCGGTCTTTACATCCATCTCGCCAAATTTCATAGTCATGATGTCTTCGCTATTGCAAGCAATATCCGAATGGATTTAAGCATAGCTACCGGTGAAAAGTTTCATCGTGTCGAGGGATCCTCTTTTCGCTTGTAGCCTTTGGCCACCAGTCTAGCCTTATAGGTAATCACATTACCATCCATGTCGGTCTTTTTCTTAAAGATCCATTTGCACCCAACGGGTTTTATTCCTTCAGGTGGATCAACCAAGGCCCATACCTTGTTGTCATACATGGAATCCATTTCGAGTTCATGGCTCTAACCATTTGGAGGAGTCTGACTGTCTAACCTCTTGGTAGGTAGTAGGTTCGTCATCTTGAATGACTAGTACATCATTCCCCGAACTCACAAGAAAATCATATCTCTTGGGAGCGGAGCGTACTCTTACTGACCTACGGGACTCTTGAACGTCCACAGCTTCCGTTTGCGCCTCATTACTATGGGGCTGAACCCTTTCTTCAACAGGTTGTTCTGTGTTTGTTTGTGTTAGGAACTGGGGTAGCAGGCATAGCGGAAAATTAAAATTTTACCCCAATCTTCTACCAGGATTCACTCTAGTTCTAAGTATGATTTCTCAGGGATTACCTTAATTCACGTGAAGCCTCGATATCGCCCTGGAGAAGGTCGAGACGCCCTTGTGTAGCAGTCCGCATGTCCCGCTTCTACCGATGTCCACGCCAGATTGCTCCGGACTCCTGACTGTCTCACGATCTCTGTGTGTATAGTGAGGGTGGAGGTGCTAGCCTTCTCACCTGGGTCTCAAACTTTCGAAGTTTTTCTCTCTACGTGAGTTTGGAAACTCTTCTCTCTGCTTTCTCGACTATCGAGTATCTCATCTAACTCACCTATCGTAGTATCCGATACTACTAATGGAGAGAGATAGAGAGAGAGATGAGAGTAAATGTGAGGATAGATAGGCGGTTTGATTCAAAATCAAACCACCGTAACATCCGATATATTCCCTATCCTCTTCTCATATTTTACGATAAGAGACAATCCATCTATCTTATCTGTATGTTGACCCCAAGATTTATTTATCTTTATAATTAAACCCCAAGTATTTATTTCCAAATCCCTACTTGGACACACAATTTTAATCCAGTAATCCAATCCTATGTGATCCAATAGGTCCAAAATACACCGGTAATAATTATGAATTATAATTCTTAAAAGAATTAGATAAAATAAACACTTTATTTTATCATTAATTACAATAATTAATCATTCATAATTATAAATTGTGAGCGTGTCTAGCAACACATCACAACTACCCGTGTATTCGAGGAATTGATCAAGGGAAATTCACCTAACCTTTCCATGGAAAATTACGTGTAATTATTATCCTTTCACCATTGATATCCAATAGTCGGGAATAAGGAACAAGTGCCAATTCCCTTAATGACTAATTAATTTTCTAGTTCCCGGAATTAACCTTAGATTAGATTAACTTGAAGACACTCTTCAATTAATCTAATGTAGTCGACTGCTAAGGTTACATTCCAACTAGTGGCCTTACTGGATATCAGCTCCCACTATTAGAGTGGTGAATCCTCTCTTGATCACTCACTATCTTTCCATGCTTCACACTACCCCCAATTTCTATTCTTTAAGTCACTCCTGGTGAGTAACAAGAAACAGAATGAAAAGGTAGTGATTCACACTCAAGATACTATGGTGATCTCAAGTCTAGGATCACTTACACAATTTCCCATAAGAGATTCAACTATTGGCACTAAATATCCTAATGGGATCTCTATGTGGATCATTCCAATGAATTATTACTCTATAATTCATCTACACATTAGCCTAGGTTTCCCTATACCATGGTTGATGAGAACAACCACTACTTACATTAAGTAGGGGCTAATTGTATACTAGTCTGTCCTTATTAATGATGTCCTGTCTCATTAATACTATGACTAGGGACATTTAAGAATATTTATTATAAATGTGATTGATATCTCATAGTCAGCAACTCTTGTGACTATCATCACATTAATAAATATTCTAAGGACTTTACCAGCTATATTAAATATAAAATTGGAAGTTCATAAAATACAAAACTTTAATTAGGAATGTATTTCAACAAGTCAATTGTTTTTGGGCATACATTCCAACAACCTCCCACTTGCACTAAAACAATTCATTTACAACTCTTAGTCCAAACGAAAGTACATGACTATCATGTTTCTTTTGAGATAGTGCCTTAGTAAGAGGATCGCTATGTTATCCTCGGTGGACTCTCTCTATCTTTACATCATTCGCAACGATTTCCTAATAAGGTGAAATCTTCTAAGTACATGTTTGGACCGTTGATGAGACCTAGGTTCCTTTGCTGGCATAGCCCCATTGTTATCACAAGCATGTAGTTACGGATTAACAATGTTTGGAACCACACCCAATTCTAACACGAACTTCTTGATCCAAACGGCTTCCTTAGCTGCCTCGCGGCAATGTACTCAGCCTCTGTTGTAGAATCTGGCTTATTGTGTCCGCTTTGGAACTCTTCCAGCAGACGGCACCTCCGCAAGAGTAAAGATGAAGTCCGATCGTGACTTACAGGTCATCCTTGTCGATTGAAAGCTTGCATCTGTAGCCCTTGACCTCCAATTCATCATTTCCATATACTAAGAACAAATCTTTAGTCCTTCTTGGTACTTAAGAATGTTCTAACAGTCCAAAGGACCTTCACCGGATTAGCACGAAATCTCGGACACTCGAGCATGGGAGACATCTGGTCTTGTACACAACATAGCATACATAATTGATCCAATTGCCGAAACATATGGAATATTATGCATCTTGTCAATCTCAGCTTGTGTCTTAGGACACATGCCTTTAGAAAGGCTTATCCCATGAGACATAGGTAAAAAGCCCTTCTTAGACTGATCCATGCTAAACCTCTTTAGCACTTTATCTACGTATGTAGATTGTGAAAGACCAAGCAGCCTTTGGATCTATCTCTATAGATCTTAATACCCGATGTAGGCGCCTCTCCCAAATCTTTCATGAAAAAATTTTGGATAACCAACCCTTTACTCGATTGTAATATTGGGATATCTTTCCATTATTAATATGTCATCCACATATAATATCGAAAACGATTGAACTCCCACTAACCTTCTTGTAAACACAAGGCTCATCCGATTTTGAGAAAACCAAACTCTTTGATTGTCTCATCAAAGCGGATGTTCTAGCTCCTTGACGCTTGCTTAAGTCCATAAATGGATCTTCAAGCTTGCACACTGACTGGAATTTGGCAATGTAAAGCCTTCAAGTTGTGTCATGTACACATCCTCTTGCGATTCCCATTAAGGAATGCGTCTTTACATCCATCCGCCAAATTTCATAGTCATGATGTGTCGCTATTGCAAAGCAATATCCAATGGATTTAAGCATAGCTACGGTGAGAAAGTTTCATCGTAATCGATTCTCTCTTTCCGCTTGTAGCCTTTGGCCACCGCCTAGCCTTATAGGTAATCACATTACCATCCATGTCGTCTTTTCTTGAAGGCCCTTTGCACCCTGGGTTTTATCCCCTTCAGGTGGATCAACCAAGGTCCATACCTTGTTGTCATACATGGAATTCCATTTGAGTTCATGGCCTCTAACCATTTGAGGAGTCCTGACTGTTCGTAACCTCTTGGTAGGTAGTAGGTTCCATCTTGAATGACTAGTACATCATTCCTGAACTCACAAGAAAATCATATCTCTTGGGAGGAGCTGCACTTCTTACCGACCCACGGGCTCTTGACGTCCACGCCTTCCGCTTGCACCTCATCACTATGGGGCTCGAACCCTTCTTCAACTCTTTTGGTTTGTTTGGACATCTTGAACTTCTTCAAGCTCCATGTCGGCTTGAGTGTCTTGAACTTCTTCAAGTTCTATTCTACTCCCACCTTTCTAGAATAAACTCTTTTCTAGAAAGATGGCATGTTTTGAGACAAACACTTTGTTCTCGCTATTAGAAATAGTATCCAATAGACTCTCTTGATACCCCACAAACAAACACTTGTCGATCTAGCTTCAAGCTTATCTCCGACTGCCTTCTTCACATAGTTAAGCAACCCCAAACCTTCATGTAAGACAGCTTTTGTTTCTTTCCTTTCCATATCTCATATGGTGTGGAAGTAATGCCTTTCACCTGGTACTCTATTAAGAGTATGGGGAGGTCGTGTTCAGCATATCCCCATAACGATTTTAGGGCACTCAATGGCTTATCAAGGATCGCACTCCATACTACTGGTGCGGTTTCTCCTTTCGTGATACACCATTTAGTTGTGGTGTCCCCGGAGGAGTCCATTGTGGAACTATTCCATTGTCCCTTAGATAAAACCAAATTCATCGCCATACCACCACGATCGATCAGTAGTGTTTTAATACTTTTACCTTTGTTTCTTCTTTCATTTCTGAATTTTGAACTTTTCAAAAGATTCGACTTGTATTTATTAAACACACATAACCATATCTTGAATGGTCATCTCAGGAAGGTAATGAAGTAACGAGAACCCACCTCTGTCAGTAGATTGTCATGGCCACATACATCGCAAGATAACATGCCAAGTAAATCATCGTCTGCTCCCCCTTACCAAGAAAGTGGTGCTTTTGGTCATCTTTTCCAAGTAAACAAGCCTCGTGATACGCCATATGATTATAATCAAATGAGTCCAAATACCCATCTTTGTGTAATTTGAAATGCGCTTCATTTACATGACCAAGCCTACAGCATGAGGTAAGTTTTATTCTTATCTAACTTCTATTCTCTTTTCATGTATATTGAGAATTTGGTGTCAAGATCTAGAATATATAAACCGCTATTCCAATTTCCAAACATAAAACACAATTCATTCTTTGAAAAAGAACAACATTTATTCTCCGGGTTATCTTAAACCCATTTAAATCCAAACAGAAATAGAAATGATGTTTGTTGTAAGTGTTGGAACATAATAACAGCTTGATAATTCTAAAATTAACCCATGTAAACTAATGTAATAAGTCCCTACAAATAAAGCAAAGAACCTTGCTCCATTGCCCACATCGTAGGTTACTTTTCCTTACCCAACTTTCTACCGTCCTTAGACCGTGATAGATGTGCAAATGAGAACCACATCCCGTATCTAATACCCAAGAGTCGATTTGAAAGTAGAAACATTAATCTCAATCATGTATGTCTGCCGATGAAGCTCCCAAGCTTCTTCTGCTCGACTCTCCAGATAGGGTCTTTATGCTCTCTCCTTCCAATGTCCATTCTGCCCACAAGCAGCTTGTTGTCTTGACCTGGTCTCCCGCCTTAGCCTTTTGGCTTTTTTTTGGCAGTGTTAGTGGGCTTTCCGTTGGGCCCTTTTCCTTGCCTCTTCCTTTTACCGGATGAAGCAACAAAAGCACTCCAAGTAGAGCTCCCTTCATCTTCTTGATTTCCTTCTCAGCTTTCAAAGACATTCAACATTGAGGTGAAGTGGTGCCGCAGATTGTTCATCCTGATAGTTCATAACTAACCGAGAGAAAGAATCTCGCAGATTGAAGAACTAAATCAACATTTAGCTGGGTCCATCTTGAAGCCCAATTCAGCTAATTTCAATTAGCCCAATTAACTTCAAGACGCATGGGCAACGGGTGCTTCCTCCTCGCCATCTTACACCGAACAGTTCTTTGATGGTCATATCTCAACCGTCTCTAGATTGTTGTTCAAACAACCTCTCTCGTGTGTTGAACTATTTCATATGCCCCCATGTTCATGTGTCACGTTGAAGTCGGGGAGTCATAGAGGCTATCATGACACATGAAGCCGTTCTATTGTCATCCCTATGCTTCTTGTAAGCATTCTTAATGAAGTGGTGCATTAGGTTCGTTCAGTAGGCATACGGGCCCATCAAGTACATACCGATTTTTCGGGTGAGAACGAGTAGGACATTTCATGCCGAAAGTTTGTGTCGCTTAGTTTACAATCGAAGGATGGATCGTAGGTTCAAATTGTTACTCATTCTACAACAAAAAAGAAGATAGAGTTTATCGAAAAGTTTTTTTGATAAAATCATAAAACTTCCAAAATTATGATTTTATTTCCACTATTTTTCCAAATCAACTACCCTCTAAAATTGATCCAGATTTTCAAAAAATCCATAGTGGCTAGAATCCTGTCTTAATTATTTTGACCTTGAGTGAATCTCAACAAATCAAAATAATTTTAACAGTAGGTATTTTACCAATTACAACCCTTGTAATTCTAGATCCGCTAGGTATCAACCTTGATTTTACATCCCATGTATTAACCTAACCCTTTGCCTCTTAAAATTCATGGTCTTGAGTGAATCCCAACAAACCATAGTTTTAGTTAAATCAAACCCATCATTCTTAAGAATATTTTCATAGTATAAAACATGCAAGTAGTAAGGCGCTTTTGGGTGAATCCCAACAAACTAGCACTTAATAACCACATTTTGTTTTATACTATAATGATGGAAGGTTTGTCTTGATTTAATATTAGTTTTGAGGGATTTATTCCTTTTCCAAAATATTTTAATTTAGTTTGAGATTTTGGAAAATATTTGCTGTCTCATCAACATTCATGCATATAAATATTTCTGAAATAAATATAGCATAATAAACCGTGGATGGTTGTGGATATTCCTAAGTTAATTTCCGCCATTAGGAAAATAACGTTGACTAGGGTAAAATCAATTTCCACCTTCCTGTTGCTTCTGTTCCTTTCTTCATCTCTCCAATTTACAATTTCTACACTAGAAATATAATTATCATCTATTCCCATCTATTGTACATTACAAGTAGAATATCTAAAACCCGAAGTTACATTCGTGGGGAATTAGATGAGGAAAGAAATTACAATTAGAAAATGAGAAAGGCAACACAGTCTCCCATTTATTAAAAAAACACAAACCATTCAACCATTCCACAATCACATTGGGTTACTATCCACAACCATCCATGCATCCATATGAATTTAAACAACTTTAAATAAAATGGAGAAATAATCATTCATGGATTATTTAGATATATACATATATATCAAGATCTCAAACAAATTTTGAGACCATACATGTGCGTAGAACTTTTAGGTAAAAATAATTTTATTAGGTCAATTTAATTCCTAACAACTTAATTAGAGATAATTGGAATATTATTTGAATTAATCAAATTAAATTCAAATTAATTCCCCACCCAATAAAAAAAATATGAAATGATAAACATCACACAAAATTTTAACAATTTAAAATTCGGATCGAAGCAAAAAAATTTCCGAAATTTAACTGGAACGAAGGCTCAAATTTTCAAAAAATTTATTTCACAATTCGCTCAGAAGATCCTCAAGGAAGCGATTCAAGTCCATAATCCATGCTCCGCTGGATCACTCTCAAGACACGAAAGGATCCGCATGAAGGATTCCAATCCGTCATGATCCATACTTCGCATCGCTTCTCGAACTGCGGAGGATCTCATGACTCGATCCATGGTGACACATCTCGCTGATCCTCGCCGGACGCGGACAAAATCGAGGTTGCTATCAGATCGCAATCGATCCGCTGATCGACCAAACTAGTTCGCTGATCCAACCATGTTTCGCCAACGCTACCAGATCCGCGAGGAAGCCTCAGGATCAACCGCTCGGATCCGAAGTCGCAGCCCGATCCATGAGGTTTCTCGGGATCTCGCCGCCGCGATCCGTGGTCGCCATCCTCATTTCGCCCAGTGAGTCAACGCATTGACAACTCACAATCCCGCAGAAAATCATCGACACAACAATTGTACAACCAATCAAGAAAACATGTCACGTAATCAATCCGCAAATTAAAACAATGAAAACAACTACTTTAATCTATTAAAGCTGAATTTTTAACCAAAAATTCACATGTATATACATATATCATCCAAATACATATCATCCATGAACAACAATATACAAATCATAATGTGAATGCTAGAGATGGTTCTCGAACAAGTAGGAACTGGGTAAAGTGCACAAATGAAAATTAAAATTTTAGCCCCAACTCCCACCGTGAATCACCCTAGTTCTAATGTGATGATTTCGCTGGTTCCGAGGATTACCTTAATCCTGACGGCCTCCCGACACGCCCCGAGAAGGTCGAGATTTAATTGCGCAGCCCGTGATGTCCCCTCTCCATGTCCACGCCAGATTGTTCTGACTCGATCACTCTACGCACTCATGCATGCATGTGTGGTGAGGAGGTGCTAGCCTTCTCACCTCCACCCGTGACTCTTCAGCTTTTCTCTACGCTAGTTTCAGAACTCTTCTCTCTTCTCGACTATCGGTATCACTTAACTCCCTATCGTAGTATCTGACACTACTACAGGGAGAGAGATAGAGAGAGATGAGAGAATGTAAGGAGTGGGATAGTCGTGGTTTGATTCAAAATCAAACCACCGTAACATCCCATGGATTCTATCCTCTTATTCTTTTACGTGATAAAGAGATAACCATTTATCTTATCTCGATGACCCCTGATTTATTTATCTTATAATTAAACCCCGTAATATTTATTTCCAAGTCCCTACTTGGACAATTTAATCCGTAACCCAATCTCTACGCGTGATCCAATAGGTCCCAAATATCTGTAATAATTATGAATTATAATTTAAAAGAATTAGATAAAATAAACACTTTATTTTATCATTAATTACAATAATTAATTATTCATAATTATAAATTGTGAGTCTAGCAACACATCACAACTACTCGTGTATTCGAATTGATCAAGGAAATTCACCTAACTTTTCCATGGAAAATTACCGTAATTATTATCCTTTCACCATTGATAACTAGTCGTGAATAAGGAACAAGTGCCAATTCCCTTAATGACTAATTAATTTTCTAGTTCTCCGAATTTTAGATTAGATTAACTTGAAGACACCTCTAATCTAATGTAGTCGACACTAAGGTTACATTCCAACCAGTGGCCTTACCGGATATCAGCCTCCACTATTGGAGTGGTGAATCCTCTCTGATCACTCACTATCTTTCCATGCTTCACACTACCCCAATTTCTATTCTCTTAAGTCACCCCGTGAGTAACAAGAAACAGTAATCAAAAGGTAGTGATTCACACTCAAGATACTATGGTGATCTCAAGTCTAGATCACTACACAATTTCCCATAAGAGATTCAACCATTGGCACAAAATATCCTAATGGGATCTCTGTGTGGATCACCCAATGAATTATTACTTATAATTCATCTACACATTAGCCTAGGTATCCCTATACCATGGTTGATGAGAACAACCACTACTTACATTAAGTAGGCTAATTGTGTACTAGTTCCGTCTGCATAATGATGTCCTATCTCATTAATACTATGACTAGGGATATTTAAGAATATTTATTATAAATGTGATTGATATCTCATAGTCAAACTCTTGTGACTATCATCACATTAATAAATATTCTAAGGACTTTACCAGCTATATATTAAACATGATAAAATTGGAAGTTCATAAAATACAAAACTTTAATTAGGAATGTATTTCAACAAGTCAATTGTTTTGGGCATACATTCCAACA